>CM077180.1:14941163-16212413 GCA_039654105.1 Coreius guichenoti | reverse complement strand
GACATTTAGTTTCACAGGACATTTAATGCATAGAGCGGTATAAATGTATTTACACAGATATTACAATTGCTGGCAACAGTGAATGGCTTTTTTTTTCCAGATAATGTAAATAATGTGCTTTATGTGGTAACATCTGATCTGATCTGAAAAAATGTAATTTAATGCAGTGCTCGAAGTGGGCCACTTCTATATTTTAAGCTGTAGCGTACCCTCACTTTTTCTTGCTTATCGGCCCTTCTCACATGTTGCCGGTACCAGGGGCGTCACTAGGCCCTTTTACTACTCAGCCCCCATAAAAAATTGTGATTAGCTCCATAATCTATACACTAATTTTCGCTTCAATCCCCTTTAAACCTCAAATGAAAACAGCGGCAGGCTCCTCCCCGTCTTTTAGTAAGCACTATTCAGCGTGTTCTTCAGTCCGCAGCGGCTCAGCATCAGAAGCAGAGGACAAGGTGTGTGTTTATCGATAGATTGTCATGATATCTGCATCTACAGTTCTTTGTCATAAATGCAGTTTACATAATGTGATGCAGGAGTGATACAAAGACAGTTTCCCAAACACTGTAAAGTTTCCGCTGCGTTTACCTCATCACACTATTGTTTTCCTCCAGCGAAAACAGAATGTGAAGACATAATTTTTTTAATTAAAACGTATTATTGTGGATGTGGCATTAGGTTAACATGCAAAAAAGTATTAAAGACACACACAAAAAAATATTTGTTGGTTTAACTAAAAGTAAGTAGCCTAACCTGGTTGCCTTAAAATTTGGAGTTCATTTAAACTAAAAATTTGAGTTGATACAAAGAAAAAGATTAGTTTATTCAACAAAACTCAAAATATTATGTTATCTGAACAACATTTGTGAACCTAAGCTGATTTGAATTTAGAATGATCACATACTTCCTGCAGGGAAACTCCTGACAATAAGGCTTTTGAAGCCACCATACTCATAGTTGAATGTGCTCTGATAGCCGCATAGTTGAAGGTTGTCTTCACGCCTTGTAGGCAAGAGAGATAGCCTCAGCTACCCACTTGCTTGTTCTTATATTTAGTTTACATCCACTTTTCAAGATGCAAGTGGAAATTTGTTTGATCCTTGATGCGATCGAGGACAGCAACGCAATGTTGATTCTGCGCTAATTTGATCTAATATTTGATGTTGATGCTAATATAAAATGTTGTAGATTTAAGTAGCAAATGAGAATCGATAAAATAAATGTTTATATTTTCAGACAAAGCAACAGTTTTTCAATAACGGAAGAAAATGTAAAAGTTTGGGTATTTGGGGTAAAAAGTACATCTGCTGTTGGGGCAAGTGGTAAACATGATAATAAATAGCTGCCTGACTTTTCCAGTTGTTGACATGACATGGATAGATTCAGATGGTAAATATCATATTAAGTTCGGTGTCCACCTTAGAGATAATACCCATATTTATAATGAAACAATCATATTTGAAAATATGATATTAATCAAATCATATAATAACATATAATTTATAGTTACTACTGTAAATCTATATTAAATTATTATTGGATCTCCTTGCTTTCAGAATCTTTTCTTTTTAAAATAATTTTGTTTCTGTATTTTTAAAATATATTTCCATATTAACATATTTTAGTGACAATATTGAACAAAAATGAATACTTTTATTTATCGAAATAAACAGAAAATAGCACAAACTTTGCTAAAGTGATTGTTTTTAACAAATATCAACTTAGACATTATTAAAAAACATATTATTTTAGCTAAAGTATGTGTATCAATGTGTGCCTTTTACCCTGTGTGTGGGGTAAAAGGCCCCCCTCTCCATATTTATAAGATTTTTAAACAAAATGAACCACTTTTATGATTAATTTCACACAAAATATGTTGCTCCATCAACATTTTTTTTTTCTGCAATCATACACTTTGGGAGTAGTGAAAAGCACTTTTCTTGTCTTTAGCCCCGTTGTACCCTAATAGTTCATCTCTACTCTGTGTATCTGTGGTCTCAGCAGTACATTCTGTACAGTAAGTGTAAGTAACAATCCACTGCCTAGTCTAATGACAAGAATTTTTTTTTCTCAAGCCAATCCAATATCCATTTTTAAATGGTTCAATAAGAGGCATGTTGCTGACAGAAGTCTTTGAATAATTGTCTTTTTTTAACACGTCTGAGAGATTTAAAATATCAGTAATGTTGGCTAGGCACTTAGCTGACTGAATGTGTGGTTACTCTGCATTTCAGTCTACTGTGAAGACTATAGTGTGCATTTCCAGTACCCTCAGTTTTATTTATAAATAGTGCCTTTAACGATTGAAAAAAATTAACTAATTAATCACACATTTTTCTGTAATACATTTTTTCCCTCAATTTTAGCCATTAATTATAGCCATTCAGCATTACAGTATAATTGAAAGCTACACATTTTAACATTTATTAGGCTTTAAAAAATATAAAAAATTTTCATTTGAAGTTGTTTAGTTAAAAAGTGAACTTGAAACAATCTTCACATAAAGGGCGTTAACTAGTTAACTGTGGTTCAGGAGCGGGGCCATGCCTCAAGCAATCAAACACACTTCTATTGGGCTGCCCCTTACAGTACTGTTTGTCTCGTTCTCTCGAACTCTCCCTTCCCCTTCCTTTCTCACTACAGTCAGTCCAGGCTTCCCTAGGCCCCCTCGTGGCTAAGCTACTGTCTCATCCATTCAACCATCCTTACCATTCCCTCTTCTCTTCCCTTCCAGGTTATATTGGGGGGTCCTAATTACTCTGCCTCTGAGTATCCAGACCACCAACACCAGATCAATCTGACTACCATCCCTTTCCTCCTTACCCTTCATCCTCTCCCTATTCATCCCGAACTTTCTTCAACAAATAATTCTCCAAACATTCATGGTTGTGGCGTGGTCCTTGCTCGTGAAACCCATTATAATAAATGTTGCATTTACCTATGCCCTTCAATATATCAGGGCTCAATTTTTTCTGTTGGCCCAGTCTATCAAAATGCACAAATAGTTATTGTTTTTTGTTGTTTTTGACCCATGTAACCTTGTAAACAGTGCTTTAAGATTTTTAGGTCTAACAGGTAGGATATAAAAATTGAATTGTTATCCAACACTTCACATTCTTCACTGCATAAATTATAAATTAAATATTAATCCTTAATAAAGCTACAAAAGTTATTCAGTCAAGAGCAGTGAGTGATTTTCTTTTTTTCTTTAATTATCCTTAATGACAATTATCCTTATTTTCCTTGCCCACACAAACCTCATAAGCCTTTTAGATAACCTGGGCACATCTGCATTCAGGGTAGGGAGAGATCTACCGTGACTGTGATCCCAGTTCCAGCCTGGTCGAATGTCCACCCCACACTGACATAGGTCTGCTGACTCGTTCAATGTCAGGCAAGACACAACTATGACAATGCAAACCATCAGTCAACTGACATGTCTGCTGCCCCAACTAATGAGTGACCTAGAGAGGAAGAGACTAAGAGTACGGTCCCAGTCTGTGATAGCAAAACAGTCAGAGGTGTGGTGGCGGCATTACACATTCTTCAGTTCAATGACATGTCTGTTTGAACAACTTCAGAATGGTTCTGTGGTGGCAGAAAAATATGGTAAGAACCTTGTTTAAAACACCACCATGCCTAAGAAAGACGAAAGCTGTGATGCAAAAGAGGGTAAATTTAGAACAGCATCTATGTTGGACTGTAGAAGAGTACTTCCAAAGGTTGCCACCCTGAAACCTACAAACTCAATTGTAGTAACCACAAATATACTGTACAATGTTAGTGTTCAAACGCATATTGTCATGACTCTTTTAAATGTTTATTAGATATTCAAAGGCTTGTGTATTTGCTGAATGCCGACAGTATATGAAAAAAGCATTATGACATTTGTCAGAACTGTTAAACAAAGACAGTAAACTAATGAAGACGGAAAGATGAATGGTAAAGGCCTTGACACACCAAGCCATAGGCATTGAGCATCTGTCAACCTAGTTTTTGTAGTGTGTTGCACAACGTTGGTAACTAGTCAGACCCCTGTTGGCGGCTTTGCAGGTGATTGAGCATGTTGCATGTTGTGAGAGAGGCTTATAGCTTATACCAAACCAATGCACAAGTAGAAAAACGGATGTGACGAATGGAGGCAAAGGAAGATATCAAGAGCATACACACACATAAGGCTCTTCTTATAAATTTTTCTCACGCTATATTACGAATCCTTATGTGTTAAACTGGGATTGGTGTGGAGATAGTAAGCAAGCTCTGGTATAGACAGTTATTTCAGTTATTGCAAAAAGCTACTGTAGTTGGCCGAAGACTGCAGTCTTTGCGGTGTGTAAACTGGTCTCATTGTCCATTTCCTTGTGAATGGTATTGTCACATGTCTTCTGTTCTGTTATTTTCAAGGACTATCTGCTGGTCCTGTCTGACTTGATTGAATCCCTGGTGCCGCCCAGGAACTTAGCCGGTCCTCCTCTGCTGGTCCTGTCTGGGTTGATTGTTTCCCTGGTTCCGCCCAGGATTACTGACCTTTCTTCTTTTGTCATTACTGTCTGGCTCTAAGAAATCCCTGGCTTTGCCATGGTTGAAATTCAAGCCCCCCCCTGACATCGGGCCTGATGGCATGTACCATGAGATAAAGAAGGCATGGGAAACAATCACAGACAAGGGCAAGCAGATGGAGATATGGGTAGAATGTTACTTACAATTATATGGCACAGGTAGGGGTGGGCGATATGACCAAAATCTTATATCACGATATGAGTAATTTTATTTCACGATAACGATATATATCACGATATAGTTATTTTTGCTTTAAATAAGTTTTTTATGATATCAAAATTATTGATACCTTTGACATTTCATAACTCTTATCATCATTTTCAATATCATTGAAAAAAAAAACTAGCCTAAAAAACCTCAAGCTTACTAAAGAGAAGTAAACAGTGATAAAGAAAGAGCAAAGAACACAAACTACAATAGAACAAAGACACACATGAAATAGACCTACCTAAAAAACTTCAAGCGCTAGAAATAAGAAATACTACATAAAATGTATAATCAAATGTATAAAAAACACTGTATTGTCTTTACTGTGTAAAATAAATATACATTTATTCTTATTAAAGTTACAAAAGTGATTCAGTCAAGAGCAGTGAGAGATTTTGTCTTTTTTTGTTTGATGAACATTAATAACGACAGCAGGTAAATTTGGATGCTGTCACTTTAAGACTGACTGCACGGATCCATTACACTTGTGCGTTTTCTCTCAACGGTTTAGTTCACTTTAGTTTACAGACATAAATTACTGTGTTTACTTGCAAATAGGGTCACTTTGACACATAGGTATGTATATTTAACCATTCAAGCCCAATTAGATGGAAAAAAGCACTCAGTTTTCACGCGCATAAAAACTTAAAAACGCATACAAACGATAAGCTTTCATGACTGCGTAGCACAGCAACGTCACGTGAGAATAACCACGATAGTCCAAAATCTCTAATTGTGTCTACCGGTATATCGCCCACCCCTAGGCACAGCCCACGTCATTTCTGATTTTGCATTCCAAGCCATCATACAGATGCCTACTATGGAGGATCTTGATGGTTTGCCCACCACAGAAGATCCCAGTCAAAGCCATTGATAGTCTGACCACAAAGAAAGCATCAGTACTGGATGGAATTCCCCCAGAGGTTGTAAAGTGCTCCAAAGGTGTGCTAGCAGGTCACCTGCACAAAATACTCTCCAAATGCTGGGAGGAAGGAACAGTACCCCGAGACATGATGGACTGCAACATTGTCACTCTATATAAAAACAAAGAGGATCGCAGTGATTGCAATAACTATTATGGGATCTCTCTATAAAACATCACTGTCTTAAATCTTTAATTCTAAAGGTAATTCTAAATTGTCCACAAAAACTTGCAGATTAGGATTATCCAGAGTCAGGGTGTGGTTTCATATCAAAACACTCCACAATAGACATGATCTTCTCCCTGTGACAGCTTCAGGAAAATAGAATGCAGAAAATAGAAACAGCTATTGCAAATCGCTTTCATAGACCTGACAAGGTGTTTGAAGATGGACAGTTCACAGTCCTATCAAAGATTGGTTGCCCACCTAAATTGCTCAGCATGATTCAGTCATTTCACACAGACATTGAGAGAATATTGTTCAGTTTGATTGCTAATCATCAGGACCTTTAACATCAAGAGTATTTTCAAACAGGCCTGCGTTCTTACCCCAACACTGTTTGGGATCTTCTTCACAGTCATGCTAAAACACACATTTGGTGAACCACAGAAGGAATTTATGTCCATACTTGATCAGACGGTGATCAATAGCCTCTCTCGATTGAAAGTGAAAACCAAAGTCTGCAAGGTACTCATTAGAGCTTTTTGCAGATGATACTGCTCTGTCAGTAAATAAGGAAGGGGATCTATAGCAGCTTATGGACAGATTTTCTCAAACATGCCAGGTTTTCCATATGATCATTAATCTGAAGAAGACAAACATGATGTGCCAATGTGTTGAGGATCCCCTTTCAATTATCATTAACAATTATAATGAGTTCATGTACCTTGGCTCTAATCTAACAAACAGCCTCAGCATGGACGCTGAGATAAACAGGAGAATTGGACAAACAATTTCATTACTCGCCAGGCTGAAAATGCATGTCTGTTAAAACACCAAACTTACAGTTTTTAGAGCCTAGCTGTGCTCTAAGTACCTTAATGTATGGCTGTGAATCTTAGACCCTTTATTTAAGACAAGAAAAGTTGAAGCGTTTTTCACATGCAATGTTTGTGGTGCATTCTTGGCAACAAGTGGACCAACCGAGTTACAAACAAAGAGGTCTTGGACAGTGGTAACATCCCAAACTTGTTCATGCTCCTTTGGCAGAGTTGACTTTGCTTGCTTGGCCTTATCTACCGACTGAAACATCGGAGAATCCCAAAAGAACTTTGGGAAGGGAGCTCAAGGACCACGAGGGCCAGCTATGCTTCAAGGATGTCTGTAAGTGAGATATGAAGGTACAAGAAGGTCCAACAACAGTTTCTTGCTCCTGCAACAATGGTCTGCACTCAAGCAACATGGGAAGTGGCAACCTTAGACTGAGCACAGGTAGACATTCTCATCCCTCTACCATCTCCCTCTGGAACCTCAGTTTGCCCAAACTCCATATACTGGCAAGACAGAGGATCTGCATTTTCATTTCCACTGCAGAGAAAAATGGACATCACACTGTCCATTTATCTCAATGGATTATTATCAGTAAACACTACATAGGCACTTAAAAGATACCTTCCTGGAGTTTTCTGAGACTGCTTATTTGAGCATAAGAATCTAATTTTGTATATTTCTTTCAGATGGTCTAAGCCCCTACTAGAAAGGTCTTAGCCTTAGTCATATTCATGCAAAAGCACAGCCCCCAGGCCAAAAAGGTTGGCATTTATCTCCATAACAAGGTTTTTGGAATTCAGCCATTGGCCAAAACTGGTGCTGAAACCAATGCATTTTAGCTTTAGTTTAGCTTTCTTTTAGTTTCACACTCTACAGTCCAAAATGAGGAGAGAGACATTATTGCAGTCTTAGTACACTTTTTTTGAAGCAGCAGGGCTCTGAAAAGGGGGACAACTGGACCTTTAGGAGTGGATTGCAGACGGCCAAACCAGAACATGATATCTACTTGCTAACGCATGACTGCTATAGTAATCACACGGAGTGAGGAATGCACAGAAACAGGCGTTAATAAGATAATCCACAGAATACAGGTCTGAATAACGGGGGTAACACATCGTACAACACCAGACAAAGGAACAGAACCAAACTGGGAGTATAAATAGACAGGAACTAATGAGATAATTAATGAGACAACAGGTGAACAGAATGATAATCAAACAAGCTGAGAAATTAGGTCAAACAGGCAAACAAGGAAGACAGAACCAAAACACAATGACACATGGCCAAAACAGAAAATAACTCTGACACTACTATGTCCATAATTTAAAAACAAAAACAACCTTATCTTTCTTGGTGTGAATGGGCTTTAATTGGTACACAAGCCATGCCCCTCTCAGATGTAATAAAAGCAGGGGAGACCTATAACCCCTTTGGCAGAACCCTGCCTGAAAATCTAATGGTTCAACCAGAAACTGAATTTATTCCTGTTAGGGGAGTTAACTGGACATAAACCCATTTTTTATATCGACTATGCATTGCATTAGTTTGGTATTATCAGTATAACAGTGAAAACGAACTCCATGTTTTTTAATGATATCTCCCAAGGGTAGTATGCACAGGGTGAAAAGCAACGGTCCTAGTACTGAGACTTGCAGTACTCCATATTGAACTTGTGATTGATATGATACCTCTTCATTTACTGCTACAAATTGATAACAATCAGATAAGTACGATTTTAACCATGCCAATACAATTCCACTAATGCTAACATAATTTATGAGTCTATTTAAAAGAATGTTGTGGTCGATAGTATCAAATGCAGCACTAAGATCCAGTAACACTAATAGAGAGATAGAGAGATAATAGGGAGATGACAAGAGCAAATCATTTGTAACTCTGAGTCTGAAGATTTTTTTATTTACTTATACAAAGGACGAGACCAATGGCATATACGCACAGATACAAAAAAGAAAAAGAAAAAAAAAAGTCAGCAAAATATATAGATGTATAGATAGTAGTGTATGCAGACACAGTGATAAGTTTAAGCAATAGGTGAATGTAGTGTAATATAATAGTAATTATTATTATTAATTATTTTTCTTTAAACATTTTTTACACATTAAACATTTTTCTGGTGATGTTGTGGAGAGAAAGATATAGATATAAATGCACTGAGTGGTAGATAGACATCAAAACAACAACAACAACAATAAAAGTAATAACAATAATAATGATAATAACAATAATATCATCATCTCGGCTTTATGGAATTTTAGACCAGATTGCAGACACACATGACTCTCTTGGTACGGCAGCCATTTCACCACCGCTGGTGAGCACAGCCAACATTCCCCGCCTCCGCGACATAGACATCAACCCCAACTCCAATTCACCTGGCCCCCCCCTCCTCGCCGGTGTGACCCAGACTAGGTGAGATTATTCATAAAGCACTCTTTAGTGGTAGAAAAGATAGTTCTACCATATTTGTAACAAGGAGTTAGTTTTATGGCCTTGGCTAAATGGAGTATACACAAGAATAGGTAATAATCTGAGATGTCATTGATTTGCTGCAGAATTTCAATGCCATCAACGATTCCATGTGACAATATTAAGCCTAGAGTATGATTGTATAATATTACAATGATTGTATGATATATACGACAATGAGTGGGTCTGACACATGTTGTCTAACTCCAATAGAGTTTAGACTGTCTATAAATGCCAATCCCAATCTTTTTCTTTATCTATGGATATTAAAATCACCAACAATTAAGACTTTATCTGCAGCCAGTACTAACTCAGATAGAAAAAAGTAAATACTGCAAGCATAGACATTTTTTAGCATTTGAGTGTAGTCCATGGTCAGCTGGTTCAATACGAAAGCTGTCCTTTCAGCAGGATGTTCAACAGAATCAGTGTGGCCAAAAATCTGACTCAGTATTAAACCAGTTGCTTTACTTTCACGCCCAGCCTGGTCTAGTAGGATATGACATTTTTGTGGGCACTGTTTCCTGTGACTTATTTGTATGCATTTGATTTGAAAGTAAACACACCTACTTTCAACTGTGCACGAAAAAAACGCTTAACTTTAAGAACCTCTGTGCTACATTAACCAAGATATTAGCTCCTCCAAATATACTTCGGCTTTGGCATTCTGTTTCCACCTGTAATGCAGGTGGGAAGAGGAAACACATTTTATGTTGGTAATTATAATAATAAGAGCATTAAGACGGAAATGCAACTTTTAATTACACTTAGGACTCCACTATAGCGACAAACTGTGAAAGGCACAAAGTAAAAAAGAAATGCATTTTCTTGTAGGAGGAGATGAAGAAGTACGCTCTTCTGTCACTAAATTTTTCCTCCGTCTTGTGGTCTTGGATGTACAGTGGGATCCACAAATACTGACTGTGACTGTTTTGCCATTTCTCCACTTTCTCCTCTAAAAATATTCACAAAAATCTAACCTTTAATTGTTACACAAGTTAATTTACACAAAATATAAATGCGGAATAAATTAAATAAATATTTTTTTTCTCCAAAATATGTGTGCCAAAATTATTGGCACCCCTACAAATTCTAACGAGTTAAAATCAAACTGAAGTATGGTTTTAAGTTGGTCTTGGAGTCAAAAACCAAAACTATGAACAGACCTCACCTATATAACTACCACATGTTTCAGAAGGTTGCAATAAAAAGCCTTTGGTAACATTAAACAGCAATCTCATGCATCTATAGTTTGCCAGCCGTTACTGGAACTTTCAGTGGGACTGGGTTTTAGGATCAGAGTTTAGACCAAAATAAAGATTTTTGGAAAAAAACACCAGAGGTGGGTTTGGCATGGACAGAAACACAGCCATGTAGAAAAGAACTTCTTCCCCACTGGTGATGGTGATGGATCTTTAATTCTGTGGGGCTAATTTTCTTCCAAAGACCCTGGACAACTTGTTAGGATACACTGTACCATAAACTCCATCAAGTATTGATGGAGATATTAAATCATATATTAAATATTAAATCAATATAAGATATAATCAATATATAAGATATTAAATCAACACCTGACTGTGAACCCTGTCAGGAAGCTTAAACTGGCCCGTGGTTGGATCTTCCAGTATGATCAATGGGCAGTGATCCAAAGCACATCTATAAAATAAAAAATAAAAAAAACAGAAAGGTTCACTGACCACAGAATGAAGGTTTTGCTTCCCCTGACCTGAACCCCATAAAAAACCTGTGGGATGAGCTGAAGAAAAGAGTCCACAAGTATGGACCTCTGAATCTGAAGTATCTAGAGAGATTCTGTATAGAGGAATGGTCTCTGATCTCTTGCCATGTTCATCAACTTTATTACGCATCATAGGAGAAGATCCAAGCCTGTTATCTTGGCAAAGGGAGGTAACACAAAGTATTAAATGAAAAGGTGCCAATAATTGTGAAATACACATATTTCAAAATTGTTTTTTTTTTGTTTTTTTTTTAAGATTTTTACCTTAATTAAAGGTTAGATTTTTGTGAATATTTTGAATAAAAGAAATTGCAAAAACAAATTTTCACAGTAATTTTTTCTCATATTTACCAAGTGCAAATATTTGTGGAGCCCACTGTACGTCATCGCTTACGTCACATGTGTGCCCACTACTGGTGGAAATAATAGGTTTAAATGGAACACCCTAAGACCTTGAACACCTGGAATCCGCTATGTTGTAGGGATGTGCTTGACTAGTCAACTAGTCGATTAAACGATACTGCTGCTGCTAATCGACTTGGAAATACTAGTCGTTTACAGATCTTTTTTTTTTTTTTGCACATTTAATGTTTTGTTTTATATTTTTACAAAGGCTACATTTATAAATGACCATCATGTTAATGTTTAATTAAAAAATTAATACATTATGTTGAAAAGTGTAAAACAAAAAACAAGTCTACTAGTCGGTTACAAAATTAATGAAATTAGTCGTTGCGCACATCTCTACTATGGAGCTGATTTAGTATTTACAACTTTTGCCTTATGAATTTGTTTTATACACTGTTCTGTCCACCTTATTTTTCAATGTGGAGGTAAGCTATTTTGTTTGGATGTGAGAGACTTCCGATCCATTAGCTGCTATAGGTAAATAACTAGAAGAATAACACAGTGCAGTAAAACTATTTGAGCTACAAACCAGTGTGCTTATGATTATTATGATAATAAATTAAAATAATATGATAACAAATACCTGTTTGTAATATCAAGCAGCATAACAGACTGTTGTTGTACAGGTAAAATAACTGGAAGGGAATGGCACCGGAAGCCTTGCAGCCACGGCTACTCTTACATTAAAAATAGGCCTATGCTTATCCCAAGGATAAATTGGAGAAAATATGAAAAAAATTATACAAATGAAAATGATAGCAATACAATTAACTGTGTAAAAAACAGTCAGCTTAAAGGGATAGTTCACCCAAAAATGAAAATTACCCAATGATTTACTCACCCTCAAGCCATCCTAGGTGTATATGACTTTCTTCTTTCAGCCAAACACAATCGGAGTTGTATTAAAAAAACGTCCTGGCTCTTCCAAGCTTTAATGGCAGTAAATGGCAGCCCAAAATTTGAAGCCCAAAAAAGTGCATCCATCCATTATAAAAGTAATCCACATGGCTCCGGGGGGTTGATAAAGGCCTTCTGAAGCAAACCGATGGATTTTTGTAAGAAAAAATATACATATTTAAAACTTTATAAAGTAAAATATCTAGCTTCCGGTGGACCGCCTTCCGTATTCAACTTACGAAGAAAGTGTAATGCCTCTCGCAGTTCAAAATGCTTACGCTACGTCCAACGTCATCGTCGCGTCAGTTACGCCTTTTTCATAACTTGAATATGGAAGGCGGTCCGCCTGAATTTTCTTTGGGTGAACTATCCCTTTAAAGGTGCAGTAAGCGATTTCTGAGAAACACTGTTGATATTTGAAATCAACCCTAACAAGCACACCCCTCCCTTCATTTCTCCGCCCACAAAATGCATGAACATGCAATGCAAGAGTGGATGTGTCTTTATCATAGCTGAAATGAAGCACAGTAATGCTTAAAAATAAAACAAAGATGAAGAACGAATGACAAGGAACAACAAAAAATGAACATACAGTACACAAGAGTATATACAAGCAAGAGTTTGTTGTTAGTCGCCAGCAGCACAAAATTATGCCGATATGCCTTGCCGAAAAGATAAAGTGATGATTATGTGCCTGTGATAACTCACATGTGCAAGGAGTGCTAGCGATAAGATCACCTCAGCAGTGCGGTCATTCTTGAAGTGACCTTTTGCCTGTATGATTTATATTCAGTTTTGGACTGCCACTTTGAACTTGAGCATGTGAGTAGAGAATGTCACATCTGTTGTGCAATCAACAGTCAACAGTCACTTGTGCGTACAGTGCCTCTGCAGCAGCCTCCCCCATGTGCAAGGATAAATCAAAAATAATGTACACGGATAAATCATTTATAATTAATAGCTACTGCAATATTAAAAAAAATGGTCAATTTTGATTTAATGGTGACTTTAATATGGTTATTATGGTTTTGAAGGCACTTGAAGTTAAAATCACTGTTGTAATGCTCATTGTTTTTTTATGTGTAATGTTACAAGGAACATAATAGTTATATCATGTCACCATTTTAAAATCTATACAAACAGATTGACATTGATGAGATCAGTGAGATTGACAGAATTAAATGATGACTGATACACCCCAAAGCTTTGCTTAATTGAACAATAGTTAAGCATGTTAATCATAGCACCTCTATCTCAAGACAGAAAGCAAAAAAGGGTTTCAAGTTCACCAGCAGAAGACAGGGGGACAAGGACCAGCTGCTCAGTATGGTTGTGTGAGATGGCAGCCTGACAGTCCACCGGGAGAAACTGAAGAAATCTTAAAACAGAAAGAAATAAAGAAAATCTTAAACAAAAATAGAACGAAATAAAGAAACTCAACAGCAACAGCACTGTTACTTATTTCCTATGCAAAGACGACAGACAGTCATGACAGTAGGCATCACACTGAAGTCTTAAATAAAAATATCTAAAATTTCAATCATAGGACCAGAAACCAGGGGGAAAAAAAGCAACAACAACAAATGAAGGAAAAATGTATTATTGTTAGGGTTTTTCTAGAAAGTTACACATTTTATATATGTACTATACTATCGCCCAGCTTTAAACTGCTAATTGTGGACAATTAGGCATGTCCACAAAATTAGGCATATGTCCATGACTGTCACGAAATGGCTGCAATGAGCGCAGAACGAAGGAATATCACTAATAAAGTCTTTAATTATGAATCAAACCAGGAACACGCAGGAGATAACAGGAACAGTAATTCACACACAACCACATTAACATTGACGATACCGGACACTGAACAGAAAGAACTCAAGGCTTAAATACACAGGGAACATAATCAGGGAGAACAGAAACAGGTGTGTGGAAAACTAATTAACAGCAAAACAGGAACGGAACACAGTGAAGACAAAACCAAAACAGACTACATGTGACAATGACAAAGGAATGTGTAAAAAATATGGCCACCAGTCAATACCATATCATATGCATGCATGTAAACGGCTCTGTACTTCAAAGTGTTTGTCACAAATAATTCATATCACATGATTGGCCTCAAGGTATTATAAACAAAAACATCATGAATTTTTGTTAATTTGCTTTAAAGCAGTATGTATTGTTCTTTGTTCTTCGCAAAGCAGATAGCATATATGACATCATAAAACTTAATTTCTTTACAGAAATGAAAACCAAGGCTACATGATGTACTGCAGAAATGCCCTGGGCTACCAGGTCAGGTCTATTTCTCAAATCATCCTAGAACAGACTCCTGCAGTCCCACTCTTAGTTCTTACTCACCATGATCAGTTTAATGAAGATTTTACATTCATGAAGTTACATCTCAAGTTACCCCAGTGACCAAACAGCTACCAAATGCAACAGTGGCAAGAGAAAACTCCTTAAGATGTTTAAATATTTGAGGAAAAATCCTTGGTAGGAACTTAAGTCACATGGGAGTATAGAAGCTTGTTTCTGCCTCAAAAAAAAATACGGACTTTACAACTTGCAATTGCAAGTTAATGGGCCCTATTTTAATGATCTAAGCGCATGGTCTGAAGCACATGGTGCAGGTGCACTTAGGGCGTGTCCGAATCCACTTTTGCTAGTTTAACGACGGAAAAAAACGGTCTGCGCGCCCGGCACATGGTCTAAAAGGGTTGTACCTATTCTCTTAATGAGCCATGGGTGTGTTTTGGGCGTAACGTGCAATAAACCAATCAGAGTCTCATCTCCCATTCCCTTTAAAATCCAGTTGCGCTTGCACCATGGGATTTGCTATTTATATGGCGGAATATACACTCACCTAAAGGATTATTAGGAACACCATACTAATACTGTGTTTGACCCCCTTTCGCCTTCAGAACTGCCTTAATTCTACGTGGCATTGATTCAACAAGGTGCTGAAAGCATTCTTTAGAAATGTTGGCCCATATTGATAGGATAGCATCTTGCAGTTGATGGAGATTTGTGGGATGCACATCCAGGGCACGAAGCTCCCGTTCCACCACATCCCAAAGATGCTCTATTGGGTTGAGATCTGGTGACTGTGGGGGCCATTTTAGTACAGTGAACTCATTGTCATGTTCAAGAAACCAATTTGAAATGATTCGAGCTTTGTGACATGGTGCATTATCCTGCTGGAAGTAGCCATCAGAGGATGGGTACATGGTGGTCATAAAGGGATGGACATGGTCAGAAACAATGCTCAGGTAGGCCGTGGCATTTAAACGATGCCCAATTGGCACTAAGGGGCCTAAAGTGTGCCAAGAAAACATCCCCCACACCATTACACCACCACCACCAGCCTGCACAGTGGTAACAAGGCATGATGGATCCATGTTCTCATTCTGTTTACGCCAAATTCTGACTTTACCATCTGAATGTCTCAACAGAAATCGAGACTCATCAGACCAGGCAACATTTTTCCAGTCTTCAACTGTCCAATTTTGGTGAGCTCGTGCAAATTGTAGCCTCTTTTTCCTATTTGTAGTGGAGATGAGTGGTACCCGGTGGGGTCTTCTGCTGTTGCAGCCCATCCGCCTCAAGGTTGTGCGTGTTGTGGCTTCACAAATGCTTTGCTGCATACCTCGGTTGTAACGAGTGGTTATTTCAGTCAAAGTTGCTCTTCTATCAGCTTGAATCAGTCGGCCCATTCTCCTCTGACCTCTAGCATCAACAAGGCATTTTCGCCCACAGGACTGCCGCATACTGGATGTTTTTCCCTTTTCACACCATTCTTTGTAAACTCTAGAAATGGTTGTGCGTGAAAATCCCAGTAACTGAGCAGATTGTGAAATACTCAGACCGGCCCGTCTGGCACCAACAACCATGCCACGCTCAAAATTGCTTAAATCACTTTTCTTTCCCATTCTGACATTCAGTCTGGAGTTCAGGAGATTGTCTTGACCAGGACCACACCCCTAAATGCATTGAAGCAACTGCCATGTGATTGGTTGATTAGATAATTGCATTAATGAGAAATTGAACAGGTGTTCCTAATAATCCTTTAGGTGAGTGTAGACACCCTCAACCTGACGAGACAGTTTAAATACATGTGTGTATTGCCACGTTTGGTTAAATAAGTAGCCAATTTCATTAGTCATTACTGCAAATAGGTAATTCTGATACATGCAATGACTATCGATTATGACATGTAGGCATTTTTATCTTTATGTACACAATAATAATCTTTTACATTGTAATCCTTTTATTTTTAATATTTGGCATGTTTGTGTGCTGCTGCGCATTCCTGTGTGTGTAATAAGCAGAGTGTACGTGTGTTGCGGACCCGCCTATAGGCGCATATTACTAACGTGCCCTTTAAATAACACAAAAAATACTGCGCTTTTGACTTTAGACCAGGTTTTTTTGGTCAATGGTGCAGTCTATTTCAGTTGCCTCAAAATAGCAACGCGCCATCAATGCACCTGAACGCACCTCGTTTTCAGACCAGCACGCCCATGGGCGAACAGATGGGCGCAAGTGCATTTGCTATTTAAACAACGTGGCGCTGGACATGAAAATGATAACTGCGTCGGGCTGAAACTAGCAAAAAACACTTGTGTCGCACCTGGCATTGCATTGAGCCAGGTCTATGATAGGGCCCTATATCTCACAATTCTAAGATACAAAAAGTCTGAATTGAGACAATTGTGAAAATAAAGTCAGAATTGAGCGATATAAACTAAAAGAAAAAAAGTCAGAATTGTGAGATTAAAAAGCCACAATTACCTTTTTTAATTGCAAATAAAATAAAGACAGAATTGTTATAAACTCGGAATTGTGAGAAAAAAAACTAAATTGCTAGTTTATCTGTGTGTAGTTGTGAGGTTTTTGACAGTTTTGCTAGTTTTGATATGCCTTACCAGAGGACGATGGAAGCTTGTTCCCTCCATAGAATAAAAAAAAAGAGTAATTTTTACTTTTTGTCTCACAATTCTGACTTTACTTCTCACAATTGTGAGATATAAACTAGCAATTGTAGGAAAAATGTCAGAATTGTGAGGTAAAAAGTCACGATTACCTTTTTTATTTTTTATTCTGTGGCGATGCTGAATATAACAGCCAATTTTTTAGCAACAAACAAATCACCATAATAGTCTTAACTTCCCTTGCCTCAATAAATATTCACATGCTTTAGTCATAGAAATTGCATGCGCTGTACTTCTTTTCAGTTTGGGGGGAAAATCTAATTGTCAAAACTGTGGTATTATTTTTAAATGCTTTAATCTTACTGTTATATGGTCCAGAAAGTCTGTTCAGGACTAACTGTTGTTACATTCAGATTTATAAGCACAACTGAAGCGCAAAAGAGCCAAGTATTCAACAATATTATTGATCTGCCTGCATTGACACCATTGAGAACTGAACTGGACGATGACATCACTGTTTTCTCCAGAGCTGCTATATAGATAAATTAACTATAATAACTTTTTTACAGCAGAAATGAATCAACACTGAACTTACTTAAGCTGGACAATGACACTATTTTCTTCTAGAGCTGCTGTAGTATCTTGAATTATTTGCTATAGCTTAAGAAATCCCTTAACTCAGATCAAGGAAGTTGGATACTGACACCAAAACAACTATATCCACATCATCCACATGATCGATTTGTTCAAATTTGTCTGTTTTAGTGATCTCCAAACACATGCTTGGACCTCGAGGATTGCATGGCTGATGCTGAAACCCTATTGTATGTGTTATGATTTTCAGCTTTATTTTATGGCAGAGGCTATTTACACTGTAGTGAAAATTTGGGAAATGTCCTACCCCTCCATAACTGCGAGTTCTTCTCTAGTGTAAATATTAAGGATGGCGTCAATTTCAAACCAATTCGAGCCCGATTCAGACCCTGACAATGTAAATGAACAAGAGGATCATGCAGAACGGATTTCATGCACAGACTTTGCAAGCACGGATTTCACAGGACGTTTCAGAGTGGTATGTTTTTTTGTAATTTTCTTATACGTTATAGATATGATGTTATCCCCATTCAATCGTGATATTTGTCAGAAAACTAAGGTAATACAAACAGTAATCGATCACAAAACCATGGTTAATTTCCTAAGGAGTGCTTAACCATCTTACAAAAACGAGAGCTTACAAAAGCAACAGAAAACAAGCTGTTCTCCATAAAATGTGCAGCGCACAGATAAATGTTGGGGTTATAATAATCTTTAAAAATCAATTTTAACCACTCTTGTCAGCCTTAGGAAGGTCAAACATGAGTTTTGGAAACGTTGTGGAAAAAACAGTGTCTCTTTGACATAGTAAAAACACTGTCTTCTCTAATGCAACTCAACCAGGCCTTGTCCCCTTTTTTGCATATTCCGTAGGCGCGGATTATTTAAATGAGTAACATTGTGACTTCATAAGATCCGGAAAAATCGTGTTGTAGTCCAAAACGAGCCGTTCGTTGTAGTCCTTGAAAAGGGGATTATGTTAAATAAATAATATCTCCCTTTGGAGTGGACTTTGAGCTTTGTAACCTTGCAGATATTTTTTTATGCTCAAACAGCAACATTACACACTAACTAAATTTGAAAAAGTGGAAAAGCATAATAGGAACCCTTTAATTTTTTTATCCATTCTGAGGTATGCATCGTCCTGCTGCTTGAACCTTTTGCTTTTGATACAGAGCACAAATTATATTTCCTTGTCCAGTTCCAGATGTAGCAAAACATCCCCAAACAATAACACTACTTCCACCATTCTTCTCATGAAATGCAGTGTTTGGATTTCATCAATCATAACAGGGCCAATGTCAACCAAAAAAAGACACCATTTGTCCATATTGTTCCAGGATTCTTGAGGGTCATCCAGTTGCTACATACAGTAGCAGATGTGAGACAAGCTTTCGTGATTTTTTTTGTTTTGTTTCCACCATGAACCCCATATTAGGCAAGAGTATTTCTGATGGTAGAGTCATGTAAAGTATACTGATAAACTATTTTATCAGTTTAACCATCAAACTTCACACTACCACAATCCACAATGTTAAAGATGTGTACAAACCTCATACTGTACGCACAAGACATTACACCAACCTATTACTGCAGACCTGGCTTTACTTGTAGGCTTGCTGGACAGATGAAGAGAAACAGATAACAGATTTTATAGAAACCATACAAAGGGTTAAAGGGCCTAAATGTAAGAATATGGAAATGATTTAGTTGTTGTATGTGTTTAACTTTGTTTGAATATGCATATGGTTGTGTACTGAACAGCTGTATTTGTTGTAACAAATTAGCTGTCAAATCCACCATGCAAATCAGCATTTTACTATGATTTCTAAAAAGAAAAACGCGGAGGAGAAAAACAAGGATGCAAAGAAACACATAGCAATTCTTTTCCAAAGTTCATTAAATAAGCCAGCACCATTAAGTAAACAGACACTTAGGTTAAAAAACCACCTTCAGTGTTCACAGTCAGCAATACACTTACTCAAAAACCTTGCTGTAAACTCCGAAAGCAACATTATGCAGTAATAGTAGTATGCTGTTATTATTAAGGCTTTTAAGTTTAACTTCTGCTGAAAATCAATAATAATTATGAATTAGTTAATATTAATTGAAGCTATCAACTTGAACCTGCAATGTGTATTAAACTTCTGATTAACTGTGACTCCACAGATTGCAATTTAATCAATAACAATGCAAATTATCTCAATCAGTAACACAGTAAACAATTTATTAATATTTTAACAATTATTTAACATTTAAAATATTATTAGACATTATAACTACACTATATTTGGTATATGTACATATTTTTTTAAATATGTGCCTGCCATGTATTTTTGCTTCCTTTCA
Source organism: Coreius guichenoti (assembly GCA_039654105.1). Lineage (NCBI taxonomy): Eukaryota > Metazoa > Chordata > Actinopteri > Cypriniformes > Gobionidae > Coreius > Coreius guichenoti. The sequence continues at coordinate 16,192,320 of CM077180.1, read as the reverse complement.
AGGATTTCTTGTCTTCTAGAGCAAATCTGAACACTGTCATGAGGAAATCAACAGCATTAAATATTGAAAACATAAAAAGAGGTTCATAAAGTGCACAGAAAACACAGTGCTTTTTTGGTTTTTATTCATACCAGTTTGTTCAGTTGAAAAAAATTGAGAAATAACCAACAGTATTTTGTAATATTAAATATCACGCACTCACACACACACACACACACACACACACAGTGTGAGTGTGTGTCTATGTGTGTTATTTTTTTTAAATGAATACGGCAAATATATCTAATAACATTTCCCTCTGCGCTACCTCAGAGCTATAGCAAGGCAACATGAAGGCATGATCAGTGACAAACAGCTTTACTGAACCCCCTGAAAACACACGCACCCACATGAGCTCAATTAAAATAAACAAGCATCAGTTCTACATCAACCGTTTACATTGGAAGGTAAATGATGCCGTATTCTAGATTTACCTATTTCCAACAAAAACCTTCATAATAATAATACTAATAAATACTCACCGCAAAGCAGCTGCATCCAAGCGCAGGTTTTGTAGACGGTGGCGGTGTTGCAGAAGAAGAAGAGCGCCATACAGCCGATGCAGCTCAAAATGAGCACCATGGACAGCAGCACGAAGAAAGAGGCCGCCTTAAAAGCGCCGGACGGGATGGAACTGAAGTCGGAAAATGTTCCCTGGCAAATCAGCTCCCGGTTCGAGTTACCGTCGCCCACGCAGTAATGGAACAACCCGAAGTAACCGGCATGTGGTGTACTCACGCTGTCACCGATCCAGTAAGGCTGGATGAAGACTACCACGTTGATGGTAGCGAAGCAGATGGTGAAGATGGCCCACAGGACACCGATGGCTCGAGAGTTACGCATATAGTTGTCATGGTAAATCTTTGAGGCTTCTTGCGAAGGTAGCATTTTTTTTCTCGCTTGCTCCTCTCCTTTCTACTCTCCTGTGATTTGTTTCTGCTATTTCCGGCGTCTCTATCTCCCCCTATCTACCCCACCGGTACCCTCAGAAATGCGCTTCTGCCGCGAGTCCACTGACTGGAAATAAATAAAGATTTGTCTGATTTGAAGTAGTAAAGATGTAAGAGGTGTCCTTCCTTGATTTGATTTACCAGATACAATAAGTCCTCTTGTCACACCAGAATTGATCATGAAACAATTAAATAATTGATGGGAGCGTTGTTATGATAATGCATTAGGTGATAATAAAAAAAAACCGTTCTGTTCCTTTCCACCTCCGCTCTCCGTGCAAGAATGCAGGCGAGACGACTGAGATTACATTGCAAAATAAATGTCTATGACAAATTCGACAATACGCATTATTGCTACTCAATGTGTCTGGATATAAATAGCATATCCGGTGCACCTCTCATCGGCTGTAAAGCTGTCAAGATCTCAATGATGGATCTTCCGCAGACAAGCGAGAGCAGATTTAACGAAAGCTGGAACATCAGCGAGAGGCGTCGCACATTGTTGTAATTAATAACCCGAAAGAAAAAAAAAACATCTGAATTTCATTCAGAAGAGCACTTCGTTTCGCGGTTTTACCAAAACCACCGCGTCTCCGTTGTCCCGTTAGGCTATTTCTTCTCTGCGCGCACACGCTTATGGTGATGTTCAGAGCTGCCGGTAAATGCGCGTACACGATTTGGGATATTGCAGAAATTTCAATAAGTAGACGCCCCTTTAACTCGCGTCAATACAAAGTAGCTGTAATTGTTTTCAGACGCAGTATAGAGCTGTTGTATGGCTCCTTTTATTTTAGCACAACCCCTACAAGACATGGCACGAACAGATGTTAATGATCAATAGCAAAAACAAAAAATTATTCATAATTTCATTCGTGCATGCTTTCAGCCTCAAACCGTACTTATTTATTATCGCTATAGTTTAACCATAAACCATTAATTTATCACTTATGGAATTCTAATATTGTGTTTTTTTCTTTGCACAACATATTCAGACAGAATAAAATAAAGAGAGTTACCTGTAAATTGCTACATTAAAGGACTACCCAGCAACGTTGTAAAAACGTTTTTTCACGTTGTGAAAAGGTCGTAATAACGTTTTTATCCTACGTATTTAATACGACAGATGTCGAGTTTTTTTCACGTTATAAATAGGTTTTTTTTCCACAACGTTGCAGAAACGTATTTATCATGTTACTACGTCTCCTTGCAACGTTGCAGAAACGTACTTACCACGTCCAAACTGGTTCTTCACTTCACACATACTGTCATCAAAATGTTTTTTTTTTTTTACTGTTATCTTTGAAAAATGACTAATATAAAACAATATTATAACTACAGTAAGAGAAATAGATTAAGTGGTCTTTTTAGATCTCTTTATAATTCGTCATAGGCTAGTCACAGGTTACAATATATCTGTAGATCTGAATATTCAGCTCATTACTAGCGCTTTTTACATTTCACCTTACCTGTAGGGCTGACCTCTGGTTGTTGCCCATTTTATAAAACTACATTAACCTATGTAGTACTAATAATTTATACTACACACAAATTTAGTCACTCATTGTATTTATTCACAAAATATAAAAAGCAATATGATAGAGGTAGTTCACAAAAAAAAAAGAAAAAATCTGTCATTTACTCATCCTTGCGTTATTCCAATCTAAACCTGTATGACTTTCTTTCCTCTGTTGAACACAAAGGGAGGTGTTAATGTTAACCTTAGTCAGGAGACATTAAGCATAATATTCACCATTCACTTTTTTTAACCAAAGAAAGTGAATGGTGAATAAGGAACATTAACGTTAAGGTCTAACAAAGTCATACAAGTTTGGAACAACAACAACAACAAAAAAAACGTGTTAAATAATAACACCTTTTTCCAACATGTCCTTCAACCAATACGCCTATATAGGTCGTTTGTTACTTCCCTGAAATACTAAAGTTGCGCCCCTATCGACAACAGGACACTTTCATTTTAATGCATTGTTCCCTTTTATCTGCGTCATATTTCAGGTTTTGCATAGCTCAATTGGTAGAGCATGTGATCATGCAATCGTGGATTCGATCCCAGGGAACGCATGTGCTCATAAAGTGTATATGCACTATAAATCACTGGGTAGGTTTAGGGGTGGGTGTAGTTGTTAATAAAAAATGATTTTTGTTAAATGGAAATATGACCAATGGTGGTAAAAAGTCCACACAATGCATTTAAATGAACACGCATTTTGATTGGTAACGACAGTCATATGTCATTTCATGACTTCAGACGTAACACGACACTGTCATTATTTTTACGCCAGCTAGAGGGCGCATGACTTTAAAACGTAAATAAAGGTCGTATAAGGTGCTTGAAAAACGACCTATGGAGTCGGGTTTTTTTTGGAGGACGGCAAATTTAAATATAAGAACATTAACAAATAGAAAAATCCAAAAAAGTTCAGTGCACAGATGTTATAACAGAAGAAAAAAAAACTGCATTTCATCTGTAAAATGTAATTTTTCTCATTTTAACTAGTTACAAATTATTTTATTGCAATTATTATAATAATTATATTGCAGTCTAATTACTTATTTGCACTTATTTTTACTTATTTGCATTTTTTTTTCAACACAAATTACAGATAAGGCATCCAAAATACAATTTAAAACTTATTAATTAATATATATTACATATGTAGAGTTTATAATGGCTATTATTGTTCAATAAATAATATTTTATAATATTGGCATACCTGATTTTGAGAAACAGTCTGTGTTTTAGCTGTTTTTCAGCACTTTCATAGCAGGTTACATTGTTATGCCAGTAGGTGGCAGCGAGGGGCTGTCTTAATGAGTTAGTAAGTTACTAAACCTTTCATTCAATGCTGATTCATTCTGTTGTAGTGCCGAATTCTGTGACCCTAGTTATAAGGTTAGGATTAGGGATGAGTTTAGTAGTAGCCTGATCACCACCAGAGGGCACTCCAACCTGGACTGTCATTCCATCATAGACTACATCACCCATAATCCTTTGCCCGGACTCATCAGCACTCACTGTTTACACCTGTGTCTCATTTACCTCATTACCTCTGCCTATATCTAGCCTGTTCACCCTGTCATTCTTTGCTAAGTCTTGTTTTGTTGTTACACTGCACTTCTGAGCATTCTCACCGGTCAGCCACTGACCAGCGTCCAGAGATGGCTCCAGCCACTGACCAGCGTCCAGAGATGGCTCCAGCCACTGACCAGCGTCCAGAGAGGGCCCCAGCCCGTGACCAGCATCCAGAGAGGGCTTCGTCTCCTTCAGTTCCGAGTCCAGAGAGGGCTCCGTCTCGTCTACTTCCACGAGTCCAGAGAGGGCTCCGCCTCCTGTCACGAGTCCAGAGAGGGCTCTGCCTCCTGTCACGAGTCCAGAGGGGACTCCGCTCCCTGAACTGTGTGGGCCGCCCTGGCCTCGGCCTCCTGAACTGTGTGGGCTGCCCTGGCCTCCTGAACTGTCTGAGCCGCCCTGGCCTCCTGAACTGTCTGAGCCGCCCTGGTCATCTGTCCGGCCTGCGCCGCACTGGTCATCTGTCCGGCCTGCGTCGCACTGGTCATCTGTCCGGCCTGCGTCGCACTGGTCATCTGTCCGGCCTGCGCCGCCCTGGTCATCTGCCCGGCTTGTTCCGCCCTGGCTGCCTGCTCTGCCTGAGTCTCCAGGCCCTCTTCCGCTCCATGGGCCTGGCCCTCCATCCCGCCCCCGGGTCCGCCTCCGCTCCACCTCCCTCCTAGACCATTTCAGGAGCGTCTGGAAGCCGCTCCTTTGAGGGGGGGCTATGTAACAATTCACCAGTGTGAGTGCCCCTGATCACCACCAGAGGGCACTCCAACCTGGACTGTCATTACATCATAGACTACATCACCCATAATCCTTTGCCCGGACTCATCAGCACTCACTGTTTACACCTGTGTCTCATTTACCTCATTACCTCTGCCTATATCTAGCCTGTTCACCCTGTCATTCTTTGCTAAGTCTTGTTTTGTTGTTACACTGCACTTCTGAGCGTTCTCACCAGTTTCATGTCTCTTGGTTTGTTGGATTTCTTGCCTGTGTCCCGGATTACCCTTTTGCCTTTGTCTCCTGCCTTGTTTGCCTGTTTGGACTACCTACCTGTGTTTTGACCTTGCCTGTACTTTTGACGACGATTGTGGATTACCCTTCTAATAAATACTGCATTTGGATCCTCAACCTTCGTGTCTCGGAGCAGTTCGTAACAGTAGGTCACAGATTTCATCACAACACCGGAAATCTGATGCTTCATTTCATAGAGATCATTGCATTGACTAACGCTGATGCCTGTCATGTGACATCCCCTTAACCACTGAAAGAATACTATGACAAAGATATAGATATACAGCAAATGTGGGGGGGAATTATGTTTCACACTGGTGCACTAAATAGATGTATTATAGCAAACAAAGTTTAGTCATGTTCCTGAGTAATATCTGCATGCACCTAATTCTGCAGAGAACATATAATACGCCAGTAGACAGCAATCCATATGAGAGAGAAGTCTGGTGTGTAAGGTGGATCTGGAACCGACTTCTGTCCCGGTTGTCACAACATCTCTTGTTTATCTGTCTTCACAAACTGCCCTGAAATACATTTCAAACATCAACAAGGATTGTTATAAATATAACATGAGGTTCTTACATTCACAATGCTCATTTGGCCTCAGTGGTGAAGTGTGCAGAAAATTCTGCCGGACTGAAATTTAGTCTTTTAGTCATATAGTCATACCCTTCTTATACTAATAGTAACAACTTTATAACACAACAATAAATAACTCTCAAAACTAACTCTCTTTAATACTGCAAATACCACGTAGAGCCATATGATTTCCGCAATGCAGAAACATGGATGAAATCACAGAATCCAGTCACAAATGGAATTTACTGTATTAAGCGGAACGTCACAGAATTTGGCAATTTTTGAATGAATAAATCAAAAGTAGGGCTGTACAATGAATCAGATATCGATACAGACTAGTGTCTGTGAATATTAAAGCTTAAAAAGACTGCTTAAGTCTTTATGTTCTGCCATGTCTATGTGAATGAGCGCTGCAGTTTCAACTACTACTACACAAACTGAAGCACGCGTGACGCTCGTGATGATTTCAGTGTCTACTGTCTCCCTATACATGAACACATGAACTTCATCTGCAGAGCTGCTCTTCACTTCATGAACATTTCACCATTTAATTTACTAGAACTATCAACATTTGTTGTATCATATACACACAGGAATGTATGTATGTTTGAGGTTTTACTTACAAGTCAGATGGGTCATAGCGCCTTAGAGATGTTCTCTGCACAGCCATCAGAATCTAAGAACATAATTTGTCACAGAGCCAACAATATGTGGTATACAATGTCAGGTTTATTAGAAATAAATAAACTAGAGCAGAAGTGAAAATGCAGAAAAAAATAAGAATAATATACAGGATATACAATATATAATATCTTAAGATACCAGAATTTACGTTTAGGTTTTACAGATGCATGGTGATATACGTGGTCAATACTTGTTTACCATGAAAGATCAAAATGTGTTTGAAATAGTTTCAGCCCATTTTCACGCTCCATGTGAGTGACGTCACAGATTAACCGTACAGTGCAAACTTTTAGGTTAAATAATTAGATTAACGTTACTTCCATTCATCCATTGACAAATTGCCAGCAAAACATTTACAAAACTATCAAAACCTCTTATCTACACAAATTATGTGATTAAAAGCCCAAACTTTCATAAATAAGAGCTCAAGGCTATAGTTAGCCTAAGTTACCTCTCATAGTTAGCCTAACGGTTGAGATGCTAACGGACTTTTTCCGAAGACACTAAACCATTTCTATAAAGTAAATATTCAACAGAAGCGTGTAAGAAAGTGTCTGGAACAGTTGTATGTATTATATGTATTATATGTGACGAAACAGTATTCTAAAGTGTTACCAATTAAGGTAGATGTTACCACATGAAGCACATTTTTTTTGTGTCAATGTTCCACATATATTCAGTTATTTTGACAACATGTATGTTTACAAACCATGGCTCAAAAGTAATAATTTAATCAAGAGCTCTTAATTTTATGGTAGGATTTATATTCACATTTTATTTACATAAGAAAATTCTGTATTAGAAGTGTGAATGGGAATGGGAACAGCTATTTGCTAATTGCTCTATTCTTCTGTCCTAAAATGACATTCAGTATATCTGATGGTATATTATACTACATACTTTACCTTTAGTCATTGTGCAATGAGCACCAAAGCAGCTTCTTTTCTTGGGTTACTTATCATAAGGAAAACAGTTCACAACTAGCATGCTGAACTCAACAGGGCGAGTCAGTATTTAAAATCCCAAAATACAATCTTTTAAAGTATTTTGTTACAAATTACATTTGATTATTTTCCATAAAGCAGAATACAAATTTAAAAATTCTCAAAAGTAATTTAAATATGTATTTTACAGAGAAATTCAGATGCAAAAGCCTCTAAGTCCATCTGACATGTTTTCTTTTAAATGAGCATTTTTCATCAGGCTCCTATGTTTAGGTTCAGTAATTTCTCTTTAATGGGAATGAAAATTTTATGATAGAACCAACGGTCAATGTAACCTCACCTATACCATGTTTGGTCTCTATAAATTTGTACTTTGAAGATTGAAATGATTGTGTATATGATGTGTCGATAGCTACGCAACATATTAGAATTACAAGAATCTTTAATAGTTTCTTTATCGGCAACCAATCCAGCTGCACATGCAAATGAGCACGCTTAAAACAAAGAGCCATAAAATCTCCAACAGAAAAATCTTCCCGCTTGGAAGATTTGGCTTTTCTCATTGGTCAAGTCAACCCTGAGAGGTGTGACCTTTCCCAGACTTTAAAGAGAGACACACAGATCCGCATCTCTCTCTTGCACCTACGACCAACCCGCTGCATCTGCTGGCTCCCACCTGGCCAAGCCGGCCAGGCTGGCAGGCCTACACACACACCGAGCCATGTGCACCTTCATCTCCTCCTCTTCTTGCTTCTACTGGTTGCTGTGCATGTGTGGTACCGGAAACCCGCTCCAACCACACAGTCGCGGGCCGGCAGTTCCAACAACTCAAGCCATGTACAGCTTCCTCAACCATGACAGAATCGAATTAATTAATAATCAATACTGAGGGTTCACAGGATTCACAGGATGAACTCCATGTGTGTTTTTTTTTGTTGCAAAAACCTCTAAGTCCACCTCTTTGGACAACAAGACAGTAAACAGTTGCAAAATCACTAAATATGCAACTGGAAACATTGAAAATGATGAAAGCAGAATTCAAATTGTAACAATGAAGAAACTGATCCACACAGTAGGGGGAGCTGTGTTGCAAGTGACGTGTCTGTTTCTGTCAGAGTTTTACAGCAGCACAAGGAACACTGTTGTGTTTACTTACTTGCTGTCATTGCCACTGTAACAATGGACAAAACATGATAAAATATTGCGGCGCGGCAATTGAAAGCCGGCTCATATGCACACCATGATTTATCTTGAAATCATATGATTCGATTCGCGTCTTCTGAAGTGGCGTTTAGCGGTTTCTGCCAACAAACCGGTATTTCTGAATGGGCTGACGCTGGGATTTAGCGGATTTGAAGCGAAAGTATTTGATGAACATATACTATGTGTGGAGATCATTCGCTCAATATCATTAGCGATTAGCGGCTTTTGCATCTGAACTCTTCATATATTTAACTGAAATACTGCTCATCTCTGGGGGTTCTGATGTTACGAACGGTAACGCGTGGCTGCAAATGGGTCTCCAAGATGTCATTGAACCTCCTGCGCCATCTGTGGGAAATCACCTTTCTGAGAGGGATTGAGCTATTTGGCAACATCGACCGTTGAGGGTCCCTCTCAAACCAGGACAGCAAGGTAGGTAGTGCTAGTGGCTCTGCCCATTGCTTTAGGAGGTGACAATTGTTTTAGAAAGTCAGGGTCAGTCTGCAGATTTTGGCAGTCAGAGTTGACAGATTTCACAGAAAACAGCATAGTGTATGTGTCACGAAATGCTCTGAAACACAGGTTGAAGATCCAAATGCAGCTTTATTAGGGCAATCCAGAATCCATAAAACAGGCAATAGGTCAAAGCACAGGGCAGATAATCCAAACAGAAAACAAGGTCCAAGAAACACAGGCAAACAAGTTAATCCAAACAACAGGCAAAAGATCTACACCATGAAACCGGGATCCAGGAAAAAATGCTCAGAAATGCAGTTGTAACACAAAAAAGACGTTGCAATGAATGAGTGGAAACACAGGGCTAATAGAGGCAGAGCAAAACAAGGTAATCACACACAGCTGAACATACTGTGATTACACATAATGAGTCAGGCAATTGGTACTGGGAAATGGAGTTCATGATGAGGTAGCAAAGGAGACAGAAGGAGTGCTGTCTGGTGGCGATCATTGGCAATCCAGCTGGCAGATGTGACATTGCCAGCCTCTTAAGGAGCAGGTCCCAGACGGTCCTACAACAGACACTAAAATTCAAGAGGGAGGTGGAGCGGAGGCGGGGGACAGATGATCAGGGCCGTGTGGTGGAAGAAGGATTGGACACTGAGGCAGATCGGGGAGCCAGGGCAGAGCCATCAGAGCAGGTGACCAGGGTGAAGCAGGCAGGGCAGGTGGCCAGGGTGGAGCCGACGGGACTGAGAACCTGGACACAATCAAGGAGGAGCTTATGACCACCACAGCTGAGCAGATGGGACTGAATACCCCCACGGTGGAGCAGAAGACCACCACAGCAGAGCAGATGGGACTGAAGATCCAGCAGATTAGGCTGAACTGGAACATAAAGCACACAGAGGTTAAAGATGGCCCCTGAGGCCGTAACAGGACTGGCACAGAGTTCAGAGATGACCTTTGTGGCTGTGACATGACAGGCTGAGAGTTCAGATATGGCTCCCGTGGCCGTGACATGACAGGCAGAGAGCTCGAAGATGACAGGGCAGGCAGGACATTCAGAGATGGCTTCCATGGCTGTAACAGGGCAGACAAGGAATTCAAGGGCAACCTCCGTGGTCAAAACAGGACAAACAGGAAGTTCAGGGACAACCTCTGTGGTCGTGTCGGAGCAAACAGAGAGTTTATGAGCAGGTGTCACCACCTTGGTCAAAACTAGATCAAGTGCTGTCGCCTCTGGAGAAACTGAAGAAGCGCAAGTAGCCCAGTCACACAGAATGCCGTTACAGGGAGTGCAATCGACGGTGGGAGAACCTCTGAGACCCCTAGACTCGATACCACCGGATTCGGATGCACTGGACTCGAAGGTGATGTCTGGACCACTATGGTTACATATTATCTGCACCTGTCTGTCATTATGTTCGCCTTGTATTTATGCTCCCTGTTTTGTTCAGTCCGTTGTCAGTTCTCGTTTGTTTGAGTTTATGTGGTAACTTGTGATATATATTTCCTGTATTCTCCAGAGTATTCCTGAGAATTCATTAAAGATTGTTCTAATTGAATTCTCCATTGTCTTGCGCTTCACTGCAGCCACAAATACCCTGACACTGCCTTAAAATGTTGAACAATATCCATTTTAAAGCTGTCTTAGTTAAATAACACCATTTGAACTCTAAGCAAACTCATTGAAGTTGATTAAATAAATTAATAATTTGAGACCTTTTACAGCTTTTTGAACCACCATATATCAAGTCAAGTCAAGTCAAGTCACCTTTATTTATTTAGTGCTTTGTACAATACAGATTGTTTCAAAGCAGCTTTACAGTGATAACAGGAAAATAATGCAACAAAATTGGTTTTGGCTGTACAGCCGCTCTGGAGCGGTGTGTCATCGTCCAGCTCAGTTCAATTCTCATACAATGCTGTCAATGCGGGCAGATCAGTAATATAGTTGAATATTTAGTGTCCCCAACTAAGAAAGCCAAAAGCCAAAGGCCACAGTGGCAAGGAACCAAAACTCCATCAGGTGACAGAATGGAGAAAAAAAACCTTGGGAGAAAGCAGGCTCAGTCAGGGGGGCCAGTTGTCCTCTGGCCAATGAACGAACAGTGCATGATTATGATTCAGGCAGCATTACAGATCAGAAGTCAGATTGGATCGGAACATTCAGAATATTTATCCAGTTCCATCTGGTTGAAGATCATCACGCCGGTATGGAGACAGGTTTGTTGAGGACCAGTGCCTCTGGCTGTTGTGTCGATGAGGCCTTCACAGGGGACAGTCTAGTTGACACGGTCTCTGCTGACATTTCAGGGAGGCGTTCTGGTCGTGTTTAGGCGCAGGTCCACCATCTGATCTGCATACGACCCGGATCCGGCTGACTACATCATGTGTTGTGGTCGTGTCTAGGCGCAGGTCCACCATCTCATCTGGATCCGGTCCGGATCTAGCTGACTACAGTAAACCTTGGGATAAACAGAGAGACTAATATTAGCGTAGATGCCATTCTTCTTATGATGTAATGAGCACATCGGGTGTTATAGGAAGTGTTCCCGGTTCCGGCTGACCTAGTTTATGCAGCCTAACAATCATTTAATTGATTTGAATAATAGAAATTGATAATGATCTATGTGTATGCCAGGTTAAAGAGATGTGTTTTTAGTCTAGATTTAAACTGACAGAGTGTGTCTGCTGTGAATGCTAGGAAGACTGTTTCAAAGTTTAGGTGCTAAATAGGAAAAGGATTTACCGCCTGCAGTTCTTTGTGATATTCTAGGTATTAGCAACTGAACAGAACTTTTAGTTTGCAATAGACGAGAAGGGCCATAATGCGTTAAGAGCTCGCTCAAGTACTGGGGAGCTAAACCATTTACTGCTTTGTAAGTAATTAGCAAGATTACCAAGCCAGGTTGACCGAGTCGGGCTAATATGGTCATACTTCCTGGTTCTAGTAAGAACTCTAGCTGCTGCATTTTGGACCAGCTGGAGTTTGTTTATTATGCGTGCAGGGCAACCAGCCAGTAGAGCATTACAATAATACAGCCTTGAGGTCATGAACGCATTAATTATTTGTTCCGCATTTGTCATTGAGAGCATATGTCGTAGTTTAGTTTAGATATTTTTAAGATGGAAGAATGCGGTTTTACAGATGCTAGAAACGTGGCTTTCAAATGAAAAATTGGTATCAAAGAGCACACCCAGGTTCCTAACTGACGACGAAGACTTGACAGAGCAGGCATCAAGTGTTAGACAGTATTCTAGGTTATTACGTGCAGAGTTTTTTTTTTCTCTTCAGAATTCAATAGAAAATTACTAGTCATTTTGTGAATTGGTAAGTTTCATCGGGGCGTGAGGAAAAATAGAGCTGAGTATCATCAGTGTAACAGTGAAAGCTAATGCCATGCTTCCTAATGATATCACTCAAGGGTAGCATGTACAGGGTGAAAAGCAACGCTCCTAGTACTGAGCCTTGCGGTACTCCATACTGAACTTGTGATCGGTATGACATCTCTTCGTTTACTGTTACAAACTGATAACGGTCAGATAAGTATGATTTAAACCATGCCAATGCAATTCCACTAATGCCAAGATAATTTTCGAGTCTATTCAAAAGAATGTTGTGGTCGATAGTATCAAATGCAGCACTAAGATCCATTAACACTAATAGAGGGATACAACCACGAACGGATGATAAGAGCAAATCATTTGTAACTCTAATGAGAGCAGCCTCAGTACTATGATATGGTCTAAATCCTGACTGGAAATCCTCGCAGATACCATTTCTTTCTAAAAAGGAACATAGTTGTGAGGATACTGCCTTTTCTAGTATTTTTGACAGAAAGGGTAGATTTGAGATCGGCCTGTAGTTTACTAATTCTGTAGGATCAAGTTGCGTTTTTTAATAAGAGGTTTAATAATAGCCAGCTTTAAAAGTTTTCGGTACATATCCTAATGACAAAGATGAATTAATGATTTTAAGAAGAGGATCTATGACATCTCTTTTAGTAGCTTAGTCAGTATAGGGTCTAACATACATGTTGATTTAGATGATTTAACGAGTTTAGATAATTCTTCCTCTCCTATAGCAACAAATGAATGGAATTTTTCCTCAGGGACACTACAATGCACTGTCTGATGCAACACTGTAGTAGACAGTTACATAGTTATAATTTTCTCCCTAATATTATCAATCTTGCAAGTAAAGAAGTTCATACAGTAAAGGCATTACTGCTGTGCTGTTTGGAAACGTCAGAAGTTGAAGCTTTATTTCTAGTTAATTTAGCCTAAAAAATAATTCAGTGGCTTTGTAAATATCACAGTAATAATTAACTTTATTAACTTAATAAAATCTCTGAATATCATTTACTTGAGTTGAACATACAGTACCAAAATAATTGCCTAAAAATCCAACAGTTTTTTGTCCAAAAAAATATATACTTAATATTTTTGTAAAATTTCTATCAAAGAATAAAGAAATTCTGATCTGTTTCAAGAATAACAATTATTTCTTAATTCAGATCAATATTATTAATCTTTAACACACAAGAAATTGAGTAAGTTTACTCAATTAAAACAATGCCCCCCTCCCCCACCCTCTGACGTGACAACTCAATGGTTGAGTGAGCGCGGGCTGTTTGAATTTTCTCCAGAGCAGTTATCTCTTCTCAGCGTCGCAGAATTGGTTAATTTCTTCTGTGAAATTCAGGTATGTGTATGTTTTATTTAATCTATAACATCATTACTGTGCTTTAAATAATTTTATTTAATGCAAAACAACATACAGAGACACAATGCAAGTCACCTATACGAGTGTCGCGTCTGTCTTTTCGCGTGGTTGAAATGCCTGATGCCTTGCATAAAACAAATGACTTTATTCCTAAAGATAATGAATATAATTAATTTGGATGATAAAATGTTCTCAAAACTGTGCACTGTTTGTTTACGGGCAGGTTATGGAGTCAGTTGTGTCGCAGCATCTTTTGGCTATGAGTGAAATGCAGGACGGTGGTCTGAATTTTAAAGTTCACCCGCAGAGCGCGAGCCCATCTCCGGCGCTCCGGCGGAACCAGCGCTGATACGGTGGAAATGGGATAACAGACCGGTTGATCACACTTCAATTACTTTTAAATGTTTAATTTGTACTTCTGAAATGTTTGTTATATGAGTTTAAATGTAGGCAATATTGTATACATGTTAAAATAGTATAAAATATGCTGTATTGTTGTACTCATCGACATAAAGGCCAGTGTCATCTATACCTGTGGTTGTGTGGAGCATTTTACAAAGGTTTAGAAGAAAATTAAAAGTTAATATTATTCATATTATAAAAGTTAATATTACTCATAAATATTGGTTTTTAAATGTTTTCCCCCAATTATTTCTACTCAATTTTATGTGTTATGTTACCAAATGCAGTTACTCAGATCTACAAATTCTTTTTACTTACATTTACTCAGTTCATATGGTATATGTAATTGTTTTCACTGCTTTAAAATTTACTCAATATTTTTGTGTAAAATGTTTCACCAAAAAAATCATAGTAAAAGTTTTTAGATTGTAGGGTTGTTTTTGTTTTCTTCTAAGAGAGTCGAAAAATAAGCAGATCTAGCAGTTTCTAAGGCCTTTCTGTATGCAATCTTTCCACGAAATGCGAAAAACCTCTAGTTTTGTTTTTCTCCAGCTATGCTCCATTTTTCTGGCTGCTCTCTTGAGGGCCAGAGTGTGCTCGTTGTACCATGGCGTTGGAGTATTTAATCTTCTTTAAGCACAAAGGAGCAACTCTGTCTAAAGTGCTGGAAAAGAGAAAGTCAGTAGTTTCTGTTGCAACATCGAGTTCTTCTAAGCTATCTGGGATGCTAAGATGAAACTGATCAGGAAGATTTTTTATAAAGCAATCTTTAGTGGTAGAAGTGATCAGTGTTCGTGCGCTTGCGACTTACAAAGACATCTACAAGTGTCTATAATAGTCTATAAACAAAGCATCCGGCTGTCTTTGAGTTCACATGAACAACGGTTAAAGTTACTCATCAGGCTACAGAAGAATACCATAATTCCTCCATTCTATTAGGCCTAAGACATCGAGAGTCACGCAGACCTATATCAACCCAGCCACAACACATAATTGGGAATAACATGCCTTACCTTAACACAGAATCGACCACAGAGGTCTGGGGTCAGCTTCCTTTGCTGTTCGTCCAGAAATCCAAGAAGTGGATATTCGTTTATATTTTTTCTACGAATCTTTGAGTTAACATGTACTAAACATGAGTGGAATTTGCACCACAGCGCCACCACACCTTGATGCTCATGACAAGAATAGCATGTATAGTTATCTTTATTGAAGTGAATTAGGTTTAAATCGCCGTCATGCATGAATGAATTATATTTTTGCAATTTTACACATAATAATCCACGATGATCACATTACACAAAAATGAAATTTCACTTCAAAATAACACATTGTCAATATTTTTTGAGACCCCCTAAAATTTCACATCAGGTTTTCAGGGGAGCCCATGTCTTATTAAGGGGAGCCGAGCTCCCCCTAGCTCCCCCGTAGTTCGCACCCTGGAAGTGATAGTTCTACCATATTTGTAACAGGGAGTCGGCTTTGCAGCCTTGGCTTTTTGTGTACGTTGATGCTTGTGAAATGCAGCACACTTTCAGTTGAAGGAAGCAGCTTCTGTAGCGTAGTGGATTGCGTTCGATGCATTACTACAGCTTTGCTTTTAGTGACCAGAGTTTGAGTCCGAGGTCCAATCATATTCCTCTCTCTCCTTTTCGTTTGTTTTGTATTGTTCTATTGGGGTATGTCTTTTACATTTGTGAAAACTACCCTTTCTGCAAACCTTTCTTTAAATTTCCCCTGCTTTGTTCTTAACCTAACATGCATGCACGTAAGCAATATGATGATGTCGATTTTCAAATAATTTTTTGTGCAAATGTGAACTTTGCTGAACTCATGTACAGAACACACGCACTCTTTTTTTGTAATCAAAACAAATGATTTCTCCCTTACACTGAGCAAGGAATGCTGGAAAGTTCCTTTGTCAGCAGAACAACTGAATAAAAAATGGTAAAGCCCACATTGTAGGTCACAGCAAATACACAGGTATTGTCTCCGTCCTGTACTTCCTGACATATAGCTATTCTTTGTGTGTGCAAAATTACAATTTCTAGCAGGGAGGTGCACTATATATTTCATTTCAGTCATAAGAATAATCAGTACTGGTTTGGGTTGTCAGTTTTTGCATTATTATTACAGTCAAACTTGGACTCAGAGAAAGCATTTTGTTACCCATACTAGCAATGATAATTGCAGCGCCCTTTGTCGCCTTAAAATGGTGTTCTTTATGGTGCTTTAACCAACCAAAAAAAGCTGTCAATTGCGGCGATCTTTATCACCTAAAACGCCATCCTTTACGCTGCTTAAACCGACCAGAAAATGCTGTCAGTTGTGACACTCTTTATCACCTAAAACAGCGTCCTTTATGGCACTTTAACCGACCAGAAAACGCTGTCAATTGCGGCGCTCTTTTCACCTAAAACGCCGTCCTTTATGGTACTTTAACCGTCCAGAAACAAAACCAGAAAATTTAATTATTCAATTTCTCTTTATTCATTAAAATGCATTATATCAGCATCATAGTGTATGACAGTCAAAGAAAACTTCGATATAGTTTATTTTCTTTAGACAATATACAATAAAACTGAATATTACAAAACGCCTATTATTAAATACTACTACACATTTGCTGGTGGCAATGCCGTAAATGAGTCTTACCTGTCGCGACATTCCCTACTCTGCCTTCTCTTATAAAATAATATTTTTATCATAGTAAAATCTATAGTTACCAACAAAAGTATTGTTTAATGTAAAACATGTTGAAGAAAGCGGTCTATTCAGCGTAATGAAGTCTCTCCTCCATTGACATCCATTAAAAAAATGTGTTGAGGGTTATGAATGTAACCATGGTTCCCCGAGAAGGGGAACGAGACCTGCTCCCTAAGACGCTTTGGGCAATGCCTCCAGCGTGATCGGTGTCTAAAGCACGTGTCTAAACACGACAATAACAGCCTATGGCGTCACTACCGGTGCGACCAGAGCAAGGGCGTAGTTTTGGTTTGAACATTGGGGGGGTTGTAGTGTGAACTGTTTAGCGGAGTCCTGGGGCATGCTCCCTCATGATTTAATTTTGCAGAATGGTCTTTTGTGGTATCAACCACACGTGCGTTGATAACATAACTGCAAAATAGTAATAGTTAACAATTACTTGTTTACATGGGATATGATGTATTTGTATTTTATTTAAGCACCTAAAAACTTACCAGTTTGACAGAATTTTCTAAATTAAAGTGCTATGATAGGTCAAACTAACTGTACTTAAAATTTTCTTATATTGAAAATGTTCATTTTCTGTCATCTTTTGGAATATCTGACAGCCAGGTTTACCTAATATATGTCATTATTAGCAGAACGCATTTGACATTTTTTAATTCAAGAAGGTCCTCTTGATTCTAACGTGTACTTGGCCTTATGAAAAAGTAACAAAGTTCTTGTCAAGTTAAGTCACCTTTATTTATATAGCGCTTTTTACAATGCCGATTGTTTCAAAGCAGCTTCACAGTGTTAACAGGAAAGTAATGCAACAGAATTTGATTCGGCTGTACAGCTGCATTGGAGAAAACAGTGATGTCATCCAGCTCAGTTCAATTATCATATAGTGTCAATGCCGGCAGATCAGTAATATAGTTGAATATTTAGTGTCCCCAACTAAGCAAGCCAAAAGCCAAAGGCAACAGAGGCAACGGTGGCAAGGAACCAAAACTCCATCAGGTGACAGAATGAAGAAAAAAACCTTGGGCTCAGTCGGGGTGCCAGTTCTCCTCTGGCCAACGAACAAACAGTGTATGATTATGATTCAGGCAACATTACAAGTCATAAGTCATATTAGATTGGAATATTCAGAATATTTGTCCAGTTCCATCTGGTTGAAGATCGGAGTCATCACGCAGAAGACGGGTTAGTTGAGGATCAGTGCCACTGGATGTCATGTCGATGAGGCCTTCACAGAGGAGAGTCTAGTTGACACGGTCTCTGCAGACACTTCAGGGCTGCGTTGGTTGCGTCTAGCACAGGTCCACCATCTGATCTGGATACGGCCCGGATCCGGCTGACTACAGTAAACCTCGGGATAAACAGAAAGAGTAACATTAGCGTAGATGTAACGAGTACATCAGGTGTTATGGGAAGTGTTCCCGCTTCCGGCAGATCTAGTTAATGCAGCCTAAAACAATCATTTAACTGATTTGAATAATATAAATTGATAATGTTCTATGTGTATGCCATAGTAAAGAGATGTGTTTTTAGTCTAAATTTAAACTGACAGAGTGTGTCTGCTTCCCGAACAATGCTAGGAAGACTGTTCCACAGTTTAGGTGCTAAATAGGAAAAGGATCGACTGCCTGCAGTTGATTTTTATATTCTAGGTATTATCAACTGGCCAGAATTTTGAGACCGCAATAGACGTGATGGAGTATAATGCGTTATATTGTATTATCTTGTAATTGTTTAACTATAGCATTTGGTACAATAAGGAGGTAAGACCATTGGTGACTACAATGCTAAGCCAATGTTAACCTTTTTCTTTCTTTTTTTATATCTATAGCATTTGTAATGAAAAATAGCAACATACACGTTTAGAAACTATAGCTACAACACGCCACAGTTGTAATATAAATCTTTAATGAAAAATCTATTTCCTTAACAGATTACCTTTTATAAATTTATAGTCTTTTTAGTTCATGTGGCTGTTCTAGGTCACGGTCGACTTTCTCCATAGCATTTTAAAGCGGTAAATTCTCAATAGAATTCGCATTTTATCAACAGCATCGCGATAGGAACTGCTCGCGCAAATCTTACCACACTTTTGGAGCGCGCTGGTGAACGCGCACAGAGTATACGGTGATTCGCTCATCACTCATGCACAATTATAAACCGGGCTTCAGTCATATTGAGCCGATAACTGGTCCGTTCAGTTTGTACGGGAGCTTAGTGCTTATAAAAGCTCTGAATGCGTGATGTATATAATTAATTAATAGCCTGATTCTATGTTTCCATTAACCATGGTAGGCTATACCTTAAAGGGAATATGGCCAATGATAAGAAATACCCTGCCTGTCATTTCAGGGGACACTATAGCCCTGACGAGTGGAGGTCTCAGGAAATCACTCTCAAAACAAGAGGTGTTCTCAAAACCTAGCAACACTCTAAAAAATATAATCAAGGAGGCTCACAGAGAGCCAACAACCTAATATAGAATCTGAGGGGAGCTCTATGAATGGAAAATGACTAACTATGTTCTACACTAAGGACTGCTTACCAAGGTGGCTCAAAAAAAGCCTGACAACTCGATACTGCTATCCAAGCGGAGCAATCAGCATGACGACTCTCTAAACCGAGAGGAAACCTAACAATGCTTTCCTAAGGGTGGTTTCGCCAAGGCGGCTCACAGAGAGCCATACAACCCAGCGTGACCACCCAGACCGAGCTCTAAGTACGGAGGCCTCAGCAAGATGACTCTCTAAAGCGAGAGGAGGCCTAACTACGTTCTACACCAAGGACTGCTTACCAAGGAAGGGCCCACAAAAGAGCCTGGCAACTCGATCTGCTATACAGGCACGGAACAGACGCCTCAGCAAGATGACTCTCTAAAGTGAGAAAAGGCCTAACTACGTTCTACACCAAGGACTGCTTACCAAGGAGACTCACAAAAGAGCCTGACAACTCGATCTGCTATACAGCCAGAACTCTGGGTGCGCAGGACTCTGCAGGACGACTCTCTAAAGCGAGAGGAGGCCTAGCAATGCCCACCTTGAAGACAGTTAACCAGGGAGGCTCAAAAAAAGAGCCTACAACCCAGTCCACTGCCTCCACGGAGCTCTCAGAGCAGAGGCTTTAGCATAACGACCCTCTATAGCGAGAGGAATCCTAACTACTTTCTACGCTAAGTATTGCTTATCAAGGAGGCTCAAAAAAGAGCCTGACAACTCGATACTGCTATCCAAGAGGAGCTCTGGGGAGTGGAGGCCTCAGCAGGATGAATCTCTAGGATGAGAAGAGGCCTAATAACATTGCACCTTAAAGACAGTTACACCAAGGAGGCTCACAGAGAGCCATACCACTCAATGTCACTGTCTATAACGGAATGATGCTGAAGTCAGAATGAGCTCATTACAGGGAGCAGAGGACCTTGCCCGAGAAGGTGCTACTCCATGCTCATCCTAAATTACCAATGGGAGCTAACAGCTAAGGCTAACTACAACCATTGTAAAACCTGTAATATGATTTGGTCTCTAGACTCCAGCACTCTCAGAGGTGCCATACAACAGGAGGGGTTCGCCCAAGGCAAACAGACTACTTCCTGTTGGAGTCCAGAGACCAGAAGAGCTCTGAGCCTTTCTTGGTCAGCAGATCACAAGAAAGTATAAGGGGGCTAGGCGGGGGGAGGGTTCGGCTCTTCAGTCAAAAAGTCAATAACGGGCTCTCTAGACTCCAACACTCACAAGGGTGCCTACAAGTAGAAAGGTTTCGCAAACTAGGCCAAAAAAAAATGCTTCCTGTCGGGTTCCAGAGATCGCCACCACCAAGCACTGCTATTGTGTGGGCCAGCGGAGGGGGCAGATCTAAAAATAACACATCCTTGCACTCTCTCTGCATCTAATTCCACAGAATTAGGACTCACACATTAGTAATAGCAGACCGGAAAGGGAAAGAAATCTCATAAGACTCTCCCTTTGCTCCGCCCACCACCTCTGTGATCGAACCTGCTTGCCGCTATGGCGGCCACGGGACCCGAACCGTGGGGTGTAGGTGCTTTATTCTCATCCCTTGAAAGAGAATAAACAACAAGGGAGTTTATCACAGCGACCACATCAAAAAGCACGAGAACTGAACGTGCTCCACTCAAACGCCAGACTCTATTACTAATCAAGAATCATGTGTAGAACAGTCACAAACACATCACTGTGAGTGCCTTCGACTCCCTCGAGAGCTGAATGCACTCATGCTAACTACTATCCCTCAGGTGAGAACAAAGAAGTAAAAGCTTCTTACCTGTCTCTTTTAGTCAGTCTTGCAAATGCATCACAAAGAGCACCTCACAACGAGCGCATTAAGCTCCCTGGAGACCTACTTCATACTACTTCTTGGCTGAGCAATCATCTTCACATGTACATAAACAAATGGATCCTGAAGACAAAATAAATAGTTGACGTGTACTACAGGCGCCCTTTTATACTCTGGTCGCACTGGTAGTGATGTCATAGGCTGTCTCCGGCCAATGTTATATTTGCCATGGTTAGACACGTGCTTTAGACACTGGTCAAGCTGGAGGTGTTCCCCAAATTGTCCTAGGACACAGTGCGAGTTCCCACTCGAAAGGGAACAGCCTCTGGTCTCCTTCCTGACATTTGTTTCTGGACCTGACAATCTTTAGGAATAACCTAATAATAAAAATGTAATGCGCGATCACGAATCTCTCTACTCGCATGCAAAAAATTTTTTTCTTTTGCTCTCGCACAAAACTGGACATGCACTCTCAAATATAGAGCTCTTTCTTATGAACTGCCTCTCCTCTTGCTTAATTTATGTGCACGCTCAAACTGTGTCTTGTGTATCAGAATAGACGACTGATTGATGAAAATGCTACATGGAATCTTATTGGCTGAGAATGAACTGCACCTGGAATTCTTTTGACATTTAAAGATTAATGAAGACTTGTTTTGTCCAGTGTTTTTGACCCAATATCTTGAATGAATTATTCAGTGATACATCAAATACATTTTAAAAGTCACTGGACGCCACCTACTGGCATAACAGTGTAATACAATCTTTATTTGAAGCGTTTTACATGTTTCAAATATCATTTACATCATTTACTCATTCGCTACCACAACAACAGTGTTTATATCTGGACAATAGCTGTTATTAGGAATTAACTAGCTGTTATTCCAATACTTTCGTAGTCATTTAATGTTTGCAACACATAGCAATAGTGTATTGTTGAAATCACTTTGTGAAGCTGTTTTAAACATGCACAGCTTTCATGACCGCTGCTTTCAGAGGCAGTGCAAAAGCAGGTTTAAATATTCCGGCATGATCATAATTTCAAAGGTTTAATAGACATATCCGAATCTTTAGGAATAAAATCGTGTTCTTTTAATTATTAATCGTGTATAGGCTACATATGGGCTTATAGCCCAAGTATTTTTGTATGTCATATTTGTAGGCTCCCAGACCTCAAAAGTCCCCGCGATCCATGATTAATAATGATATGTTTATTTTATATTTCTCTTGACACATTGCATATAAAAGTTGCAGATAAAAACACCTCAACTGAATTTAAAAGTATTGCGATAAATCCTCAACTGGAGCAATGACATTATAATAAATAACAATTAGGCTACGTTTCCTAACACAATGCTCTGCTAGAATCGCTACCCTACCTTAATTTAATTTCACCTGCATAAAGAGTTATTACACTACAAAAATAGGTCCCAAATCCAAAGCGTAGAAATAGTAAATAAATAAATAAAAGTATTCTTGACAGTATCAATGGCTTAAAAAAATCTAAAAAAAGAACAAAAAGGAAAAAAGGATGAAATATAATTTCTTCTAATAATGTCAGAATAATCAGTATGATTGAAAATAAATGTAATATTATTATATATATAACTGTTTCTCACGTTATAAATATAAAAAAAAAAACGTATAAAATAAAAGGATTCTTGATAGTATCAATAGCTTTAAAAATCTAAAAAAATAACAAAAAAAAAGAAAGAATTAAATGTAATTTCTTCTAATAATGTCAGAATAATCAGCATGATTGAAAATAAATATAGGCTAATATTATTAAATATATAACTGTTTTTTCACGTTATAAATAGTAAAAAAAAACAATAAAATAAAAGGATTCTCGACAGTATCAACGGCTTTAAAAAAAAAACAAAGATCAACAAAGAAAAAAGGATTAACTATAATTTCTTCTAATAAGGTCAAAATAATTAAATAATATCATTAAATATAAAACTGTTGATTGATTTTGAGAATCAGATTGTTTTTCATCAATTATTGAATCTAATACTAATTTAAAAATTTATTGGCTGAAATGACAGCTAGCCAAGCGACGCTTGACGTCACCTCTCAGGAAGTATTGATCACATGATCACGTCAGTTTCCTGTTTACTACTGGCCCTGGTTAAAGTTCCTTGGCTATATCTAACACGGATAGATTTCATTGCAATGTTACAAAACCGTTCTTTCGTATGCTTTTACATACATCCGACAGTTTCGGCATTATAAACAACACTGAATGTTTTGTCTCCGGATCGAAATTGAAGACTTGTGCGGATTTCCTGTGATTGATGGCCGGTGTTGAGATTATTTTGTGGGATGCGGTGTTCTGATGTGGGCTCTGAAAAATAAAAGACAACCAAAGCGGGGGTTTCATTATAAACGGACAATACTTTTTTACTTTTGCTGATTGGAGAAATACTAATAGCGGTAAGAAGTCTTGAAGTCTTTCTCGTGTCGTATAGTACCGTCGGTAACGGGCTATTTTGATCACCGAGCTGTGGAGGGGGATCATCTCACCAGGACCCTGAACTCGGGACGCGTCCCCGGCCCCGGCTCCTTAAAGCGGGCGGTGAGGAAGAAGCTTGTCCTGAAGGGATGGCCTGGAGGATCCTCTCGGCCCCAGGGAGCTGCGCTATATAAGGAAGGGCGGGTTCGAATCGAGCAGAAGGCGGGTGACGGCGGGTGCTCGATCATGGCTAGCAGGAGCGAGGAGATAACCGATCTGATTTATGAGTTCTCTAAGAGCCAGTACAGAGCGAAAGAGGTCACCCCGTGGGTAAGACCGAACACATCAAACATCAGTTAGTTCTTTCCCATAATGCACAGCAGCTATTAAACGGTAAATTCAGGTTGATTGGGACACATTTTGCCATTGAGATGACTGGGAAAAGTGTCACAATCAACCTGAATTCACCCTAGGTCACTGACATAATAATTTAACCCACATGCCAAATTCTCATAAATGTAGTCCATGTATTCATGTTGGTTTAATATGATTTTGAAAAACTTTTATACAAATTTTAAATGAATAATAACGAATACATAAATAAAATTAATGACTTAAAATGTACACAACATAAATGTAATGTTATTACTTATAATTTATTTATATTATTCGGATATACAATATAATACTACTACTACTACTAATAATAATGTATAGTAATCAGCATAATAAATTTTATCTAGGTCTGCAGTTCACTTGGTTTTGAGACAACTGGAAGCAGCTCATGTGACTATAAGGAACTTCCAAAGGAAAACTGGTTTCATAAATCAGTCTGTTCTTTCCAAAGTGACAGATTAAGCGGACAAAAATTAATATCTTACACATGTTCTTCTTCAATTTTTTGCTAATTTTATTGAGGAACAAAACATGGATGTGATGAAGAGAGGATGCAGGTGTTCTGACGTGTCATAACCCACTAGTAAAAAATAACCCACAGTAATTAACAATCCTAAAGACTTAATTATCGCTACTTCTCCGTAGCCTGATGTGTTCCTCTTCAAAAATGTAATTATATATTGTGTCTACATGGACCACAACAACTTTGATTGGTACACTTTGTACCCAGAGATCCTCCTTTTTTAGTATGGTTAAAAATATATATCTGTGGAAGCTTTGCATATATTTGGAATGTAATAGCCTGATTTGATGAAGCTTGTAATGCGGTCTTTCCTTTGTGAATGTGCACTGTGTAAATTTTAGCAGCATCTAGGGGTGAGGTTGTGAATTGCAATTACCTACCACTTACCCCTCCCTTTCGAAGCACATAGAGAAGCTACGGTAGCCGACACAGGACAAAAATATCAGAGAGTGACTAGCGCACTGTAGAGCAGTTTGTCCGTTTAGGGCTACTGTAGAAACATGACGGCGCAAAATGCCAATTTCACTGTAAGGGGACCCGCGGCGTATGGAGATAAAAATGGCTCATTCTAAGGTAATAAAAACATAATGGTTAATTATGTAAGGTCTTTATACACCACTGAAAACATAGTTATGTATAGTTATATATTGCATTTCTGTCAATAGATCCTCATAAATACTACACACTGCACCTTTAATGCCACTTTGACTAAGCTTTATGTATTTTATATGTATTTTCAGGTAGAGAGAATAGAGAAGCGCTATCTGGAGCTGTTTGACCGGGACTACAAGTACAGCATTATCCACAACACCAATGGGGAGGTGTGTGGTCACTACCCACGGAAGATCGTGTTTCTGGAATATGAATCTTCAGACAATAATAAAGAGAGGTAATAACATCACCATCTCTTTTAGTCTACTGAAGACACACGGTAGACAGATTAGTAATGTACTTTGATTTTTGCTATGTGCAGTAGGTTACCAAGGGCCAGTTGCACCAAATGTGTGCAAGTTAAAAGCTTAGCTGTGGGGATAGATAGATATGTAGTATTTTACAGTTTACGCACTATTAAATATTTATCCTAAACATTACACACTTGTTGAAACGTACCCCACGTTAACTAAATGTTTATGGAAGCTTCCAAGAAGAAGTATCTAATGGAATAAAATAGGAGACTGATTACATTACATCAATGAGTCATGTTTTCATCTAAATGGTGTGTGCGCCACCGTGTCACTATGCATGTCAAATTTGAAATTAAAAATATGAAAATGTCAGTTTTAATGGTTTGTTATTAATTAATAATAATAATTATAATACAATTGCCTAATATTTATTACATATTGTATGTAATATTCAGTTTCATAATTTCTGTGAAATTTTTCACCGTTGACAGTTGTGTGAGGTCTGAAACATCGACCATAGACCTTAGTCAGGGTAGCGCTATATTTACTTTTCGACAGGAATGAAAACATGGCTGTGAGGGATAGAAGTACAGTGTGTTCAATGGATTGTACTGATTTTTTTGAACAACATACTGATTGCTAAGCTGACGAAACACCTTTCCAAAAGACTTTTCAGTAGCTAAAAACTCTATAAAACAGTGTGAAAGTTGTGAGTTTTGAAAAATACATGTAATCTAGAAATGTATACAGTGCATACCATGGTAAAGACTGTAAGTCTATCCCTCACTGCCTTGTTTTCATCCACATAAAATTTTATGTGGCGTCTACCCTGACTAAGTTCTAAAACCAGAAAACTGACATGCACAGCTTGTCAACACTACTTCTAATGCTTGTTATTGTATCAATAAGTGTAAATGCCATATTATGTGACTTTTCTTACAACCAAGTAGCTAAGTTCTGCTTTAACAAATGGTTCAGAATTTCAGAAATTAAAATTCACTGTTAATTTTTTATGCTGTAATTTACTTTTTAATGTAAATCACATACTTTTGTGTTTATAGATAGATATATCTAAGTCCTTTTTTGTTTTTGATTATTGGCTTTTTGATTTTTTTCATTAAAAAGGACAGTGGGGACCTGACTGGAAAGTACTAGTAGACACAGGGAATGGGACTGAAACATGACCCAGAACTTAAACCCCTCAAAATATATCTAAACAAAACTGAAGACAATTTCACTAATTATAAGTTGTCTGTGACATGTTAAGATGGCACCAATCTATTTTAAATAATGCCGCTCGTCTCTATGAACCAAAACTACCCTTGTGTTCTGACAATTCAGTTCTAATTCTAAAACTATCACCCAGCTACCATTTGGAAATTCTTGACCACTTTAAATGTGATGAATTTAAGGCTTTCTTGAGCGATGAGCTATCTAAATTAGGTTAGCGATAAACCATGATCTTGCATCTGAGATTTTACAGTTCCATTGGTTCCATTACTTCTGTTAATTGGCCAAGTGGGCAAAGTTCTTGGCTGAACTTGTATCAAATGGTAGAATATCAGCCAATATTTTGGTCTGTCACCAGTGTATTGTGCAATTTTAAAATGTTATTTTCTTCTTTTTCTTCATCTTTGTCCAGCTTTGAAAGTACAGTACAGATCAGTAAATTGCAGGATTTGGTGAACCGTAGTAAGATGGCTCGTTGTAGAGGGAGATTTGTCTGTCCTGTCATCCTTTACAATGGAAAGGTAACTATCTTGCCACTCCAATCAAATGGGCAAATTCACTGAACATTTTGCCACATAGTATTTTTTTGACCACCATATGTTTCAAGTTTATGCTGCTTCAATAAACTGCTATGTTGTCCTTGTAGGACATGCCCCTATTAGACATTTGAATATATTGATAGTAGACAAATCATAGTGTCAATAACAGATTACGTTTTTTCTTGTGAAATCTGGCTGTCGGGATCTTTATTACTGAAGTGTTGAGTTCTGGACTTTCAGCCTTTGACTTTGAAGGTTGGTATAATTTACTGGGAGCTACCAACAAGCTTCAAGACTCCTCTGTAGTTAGCTTTACCAGGGGCCTGTGTTCCTCTTTTTGTTCTGGTAACCTTAAACTCTCCTTTTTTCTCTTCTGTTGTAGCATGTGTGTCGATCGTCCACACTAGCAGGTTGGGGCGAACTTTATGGACGCACTGGATACAACTACATTTTTTCAGGTACATAATTACAATTAGCTACTAAGACAGCTCTGTGTTTGTTCTTCTTCCCAAAACAAGCTGTACCGGCATCAAAATTATGTGTCAAAAGTTGACCGTTTTTAATTTGACACGGCATGCTGCAAGATGCTGAAAATATCATGAGCTGTGGTGCAACTGCCAAAGACATTTTCCCAACAATGGAAAAATAGTCAAGTCACCTTTATTCATATAGCGCTTTATACAATACAGATTGTTTCAAAGCAGCTTTACAGTGATAACAGGAAAATTATTCATTTCTGCTGTGGTTTAGCTGAAGTCATTTTAGTGTTGATTCAGTTTGTTGTAAAGATCATCAATTATTAAATTAGTCCGTTTAATCTATAAAGCAGTTCTGCAAAAAATTATGTCATCATCCAGCTCAGTTCAGTTCTCATACAACAGCATCAGTACAGTCAGATCAGTAATATTGTTGAATATTAAGGGTCCCTAACTAAGCAAGCCAGAGGCGACAGTGGCAAGGAATCCAAACTACGTCAGGTTACAGAATGGAGAAAAAAACCTTGGGATAAACCAGGCTCAGTCAGGGGGCCAAGTTCTCCTCTGGCCAACGAACGAACACGGTGTGAATATGATTCAGGCTGCATCACAAGTTAGAATTCAGATCAGGATTGGTAGAATTCAAATATTCATCCAGTTCCTTTTGCTTGAAGATCAGATTCATCATGGCGCTATGGAGCCAAAGCTGGCCATAGGTTCTGTGCAGAGGACCTGTCTGGTTCTTGTGGTCTTTGCTGAGGATCTGTGCTGATGGCTGTCATGTCGACGAGGCCTTCACAGGGGATTGTCTAGTTAGTAGACACGGTCTCTGCTGACATTCAGGGCTGCGTTTTGGTCGTGTCTAGGTGCAAGTTCACCATCTGATCTGGATATGGACCGGATCCGGCTTACTATGGTAACCTCGGGATGAGACAAACTGACTAATATTAGTGTAGATGCCATTCTTACGATGTAACAAGTACATCGGGTGTTATAGGTAGTGTTCCTGGTTCCGGTTGATCTATTTTATGCAGCCTAACAATTATTTAACTGATTTCAATAATAGAAAATAATAATATGTTATGTGTATGCTATGTTAAAGAGATGTGTTTTTAGTCTAGATTTAAACTGACAGAGTGTGTCTGCTTCCCAAACAAGGCTAGGAAGACTATTCCATAGTTTGGGCGCTAAATAGGAAAAGGATCTACTATCTGCATTGGATTTTGATATTCTAGGTATTATCAACTGGCCATAATTTTGAGATCGCAATAGACGTGAAGGACTATAATGCGTTAAGAGCTCGCTCAAGTACTGAGGGGATAAAACCATTTAGTGTTTTATAAGTAATTAGCAAGATTTTAAAATGTATGCAATGTTTAATAGGGAGTCAGTGCAGTGTTGACAGAACCAGGCTAATATGGTCATACGTCCTGGTTCTAGTAAGAACTCCAGCTGCTGCATTTTGGACCAGCTGGAGTTTGTTTATTAAGCATGCAGGGCAGCCACCCAGTAGAGCATTACAATAATCTAGCCTTGAGGTCATGAACACATGAACTAACTTTTCTGCATTTGCCATTGAGAGCAGGTGTCATAATTTAGATATATTTTTTAAATGGAAAAACATGGTTTTATAGACGCTAGAAATGTTGATTTCAAATGAAAGATTGGTATCAAAGAGCACACCCAGGTTCCTAACCTAAAGTGTTAGCCATCAACCTAGACGGTATTCTAGGTAATTATGTGCAGAGGTTTTTGGTCCAGTAATTAGAATCTCTGTTTTTTCAGAATTAAGTAGTATGAAATTACTAGTCATCCAATTTTGTCATCAACTATGTATTCTGTTAATTTTGTGAATTGGTATGTTTCGTCAGGGCGCGAAGAAATATAGAACTGAGTATCATCAGCGTAACAGTGAAAACTAACACCATGCTTAAGGGTAGCATGTACAGGATGAAAAGCAACGGTCCTAGTACTGAGCCTTGCGGTACTCCATACTGAACTTGTGATCGATATGACACTTCTTCATTTTACTGCTACAAATTGGTAACAGTCAGATAAGTACATTTGTAAATAAGTAAATTTATCTTAATTTACAATCTGAAACTGAACTTGTCCTTGGAACTCAGTTGGTCAGTCAAAGTTACAGGGTTGTGTGTCTTTATGTAGCTATTGTTGCTTCAAAGTAAGTTTTGAGGCCAAGAGGCATCCATGGCCGTCGGCTGTTTTCTCACATAAATTCACATGAGACTAGTTGTATTGTGTTGAACATGTTCCACCCTCCTCCTCTATCGTCTGTGCTTTGATTGGTTGGAGCAGTTTACCACTGTCACTGCATCGCTCACACTTTAGGATTATGTGAAGATAATATTGAATATGCTTGAAAATATCGCGGCATTTGTAGCACAGGCTCAAATCAAGTCGCTGAACCAGCACAAGCACCTATTTGGCTTTGGTCTGATTTTGCTTGTTGGAGGGTCAACGTCCTCATGGGCGTCGAATATTAATTTTTTATGAATTTTTTATGAATTTTATGATTAATTTTTTCACGGGGGGTGGTGTGTCCTGCCGGCGGTACACTTCGGGCTTAAGGGGTTAATCAAAAATGCAGTAAAAACTGTAATATTGTGAAAATAGTATTACAATTTAAAATAGCTGTTTTCTATGTGGATATATAGTAAAATGTGTGGGGGATGAATTTACGTTTTATTAAAAGTGCAGGGGACACGGTCCCTTGAACACTGTTTTTTTGTTGTTTTTATTAGCATTTTCTCAGCATGAGAATGTCCAAATGTAATTAAATGTAATTTTTTATTTTATTTAAAAATGTAAAAAGTTTTCTATCAAACGATACCAACCTTTTGACTCTCCTTGCTATAGTTTTGGAGTTACGAGTCTTTACTTTTGTGTATGTCACTCAGATAAAAAACAACTCTGAAAATGCCTCTTCAGGGCTTAATGGGTTAAATAAATGTAGCCTTCTTTCAAAAACATTAAACAATTGTAATGTTAATCCGTAATGTAAATTACAATTGTAATTGTAACCGTGACGATTCTGAACTGTAAAAAGCCTTTATTTACAGTAGTTACGGCATGCTGTGAATCCATGAACAGCATTTGATTAGCTGGTTCAGGCGTGTTTAATAAGGTTTTGCAAATATGGTAACCCATACTCAGAATTTTTCCTCTGCATTTAACCCATCCAAGTTAGTGCACACACATTAGGAGCAATGAGTAGTGAACACACACACACACACACACACACACACAGATACACTGCAAACCGTGGACACAAAACACCCGGAGCAGTGGGCAGTCGTTTGCTGCGGCGCCCGGGTAGCAATTGGGGGTTAGGTGTCTTCCTCAGGGGTACCTCAGCCATGGGTATTGAGGGTGAAAGAGAGCGCTGTTCATTCACATTTTTTCCTGTCGGTATTGAGAACTGAACTTGCAACCTTCAGAATCAAGTCTGACTCTCTAACCATTAGGACACAACTGCCCCCCATTAATACAGTTAAGAGATTATTGAAACATTTCAGTCACATGGTCTGAACTACTCAAGGCTACAGTAATTGACTCAGACAGCTTAAACTGTGGGGCAGTATAGATGTAGCTGTGGAAATTACTTGTTGGATTGCATTAGGTTTAATCTCAAACTATTGCAGGGGGTTCAGATGACTCCTTGGGTGATGCTGAAGAGGTTCTGGAGGATGACTGTGCAGTTCGGTAAGATAAGCTGGCAAAGAACACAATATTACAAGGAGCCAAATGTTTGAATTATTAACAGATTTTGTGTATGTTTATGTATATTTGTGTATGTTCTTTCTTTTGTTCTCTCTCTCTCTCTCTCTCTCTCTCTCTCTCTCTCTCTCTCTCTCTCTCTCTCTCTCTCTTTCTTTCTTTATTTCTCTCTCCCTCCCTCCTATTCTGGTCTTTCTTTTTACCTCTACAGGAATGATTCACAGTTGTTTGATAAGGTCAGGGGCTCTGACATTAAGCTGTTGAAGTATTTGTCTGTACACTACATTTGTGACCTCATGGTAGAGAAGAAGAAGGTCAAGTTTGGCCTCAAGTGAGTGAACTTCCTGTTAAATTCATGTTAGAATGCTTCTGTTAAAAATTACATGTGCCATTCTTGTACCATTTTTGTAAATGGTGTGTGCCATAAATAATGTAGGCCTCTCACACCCAAAATATCAACAAAATATCAGTATATCAACTTTTTGCCTACCAGCCAAGGTGGCAAAACAATTACCACCAAAATTTTAACTTTTATTATATATGTTATTCTAAATTTATTCTGAAATTATTTTATATATGCTCTATAATGTGTCCCAAAGAGATTAAACATATAAAGTTTAAAATAAAAACTTCACATAGCAGGACAAATGCTAGATTATAGATACATTTTTTCAAATGGGTTTTCATACTAACATTGTTTTAACTTTTGTAAGGTTTTTTGTACCACCACAGCACACATATCCAACTAATCTGTAATTTGAGTCAGACTGGCATGTGACACTAAAATTCAGTATTTCCCTGGCCAAATGAAGAATTTACCCACTTTTGGCACTTTGCAGAAGTTAATTTTGGACCTGGGCCACTGTTCATTATGACATGACTGTGTGTGTTGACTTTGATTTTGTTCATATGTGTATGAGACAACTTTCCCAGTGATCTCTTACTCTCTTTACAATTTTGTGTTTGTCTTCAGTGTGACTTCCTCAGAAAAGGTGGACAAGGCCCAACGATATGCTGACTTCACCCTACTCTCTGTGCCTTATCCAGGTGTAGATCTTGCCTGACTTCATGCTCATGCTGATTTCATTTTAAGGAACAAGTTTTGTTCTATTTTACTTATTCAATGGCAGTAATCGTTACATTGTACTGTAAATTGTACATTGTTCTGCTTGTTTTCAGGATGTGAATTCTTCAGGGAATATAAAGACCGAGATTACACAGCAGAAGGACTTGTCTTCAACTGGAATCAGGTCTATATCAAGTACAAACACAGTCACTTTCATATGTCTACATATTAGGCTAGATTGTTGTTTGGACAGAGAAGGTAACAGAAACTGTTTCAGTAAATAAGATGATTTTACACTGACCATCACTTTTGGGTGCTTGTGTGTGTAGGACTATGTGGATGCTCCTTTGACAATCCCTGATTGCTTTACAAGAAACCTCAACATCAACTGGAGTGAATACCAGGTGCTCAGAGCTCCTCATCAACTTTATTGACTGTCTTTTAGATGGATAAACAGGAATTGTATGGGTTTAAGGAAATGGCACAAGCTGGATGTAAACTCTTCTGGATAGCTTTACATTCAAAAAATGTGTTGAAGTAAACTACACTGCCCGGAAGAATAGAGTTTTTGTCAAAAATAGTTCAGTAATTAATGCCAAGGCACAGTGCTTACTGATACATATTAAAATATAGTCCTAGAGGGAGAGTATTGCATTGACTGGTAGCTTTTAGGTGTCTTCACAAAATTAAATGAAAATTTTGAAAAATGTCATTATCATAAGCAGTGTAGCTTAAAGGTGCAGTGTGTAATATTTATGAGGATCTATTGACAGAAATGCAATATAATATACATAACAATGTTTTCAGTGGTGTATAAAGACCTTACATAATGAACCGTTATGTTTTTATTACCTTAGAATGAGCCATTTCTATTTACATACACCGCGGGTCCCCTTACAGTGAAATCGCCATTTTGCGGCTTCATGTTTCTACAGTAGCCCTAAACGGACAAACTGCTCTACAGAGCGCTAGCTATTCTCTGCTGTCTCAGACAACGACATCTTTGTGTCGACACCTGTGTCGGCCACTGTAGCTTCTCTATGTGTTTCAAAGCGGTGCACCTCACCGCTAGATGCAGCTAAAATTTACACAGTGCACCTTTAATGGTTAATATTTTAACATAGGTTAGTAAAGAATGCAGGATGGTGATCCACAGATTTATGTTCTTAAATTTAATTATGGCCTTTGTGTTTTTCAGTCATGGGACCTGGTGCAGCAGACTCAAAACTACCTGAAACTGCTGCTACACATCATCAACTCTGATGGTAAACTACTATACTTACACACGTCCTCACCAAAATGTACAACAGGTTTTACTTGTCTGTATTGTTTTGGATAACTGTTTGGTGTGTTGTGGCCTGCTGTGTGTTTTAGATGAGAATGGTTTACTGGTGCACTGTATATCAGGCTGGGACAGGACACCCCTCTTTGTGTCCCTGCTCAGACTCTCTTTGTGGGCAGTGAGTATCCATTATTCTGTCTCTCATTACATCTGTTCTCATTTTATAACTTTATTCACCCCACAGTGCTAACTATTTCTTCCCCCCCTTTCTTTCCTTTCCTAACCATTGTTTGTGTTGTGGCTAATGTTTGGAAATTATTAAGTTTTAAGAGTTGAATGTTTGAATTCATTTTGCATTTTCATAGGACGGTGCCACTCATGCCAGTCTGGAGCCGTCTGAGATCCTTTACCTGACTATCGCATATGACTGGTTTCTTTTTGGGTTAGTCTCATTCCTGTTTCACTTACACATCTGTGTCTTGGAATGTACCAATATTAAACATCTGGCACATAACAATAAGCTGATAATTTATTTTCTCTAAAAATAAGAATAAATATAAAATAAACCACACAAGGTAACATTTCATGGTACTAAATTACTAAACTCAGCTAATTAAATGCATGAACACACTGACCCTACTATTATTGAATGCACACAACTAACACTGCAAGGAATTCTAACATACCTGGGGTGAGCAATTCTTTAACATTCTCATTCATCTTTTGGCACTTGTTTGACTGGCACATGCAGCCCAGGAAGTATGTGACCTGCAGTCTGCCATGTGACTGACTAAATTATGTGTTAACTATATAGCAGCTTTATGACATTAATTTGTAGGAAACCCAGAAAGTTTCCCAGCACCATGTGTTCCCTTTAATGAATTTTGAATGTGGTGTTTTTTGTTTATTTGTTTTTAAAAAAGCAGTTTTCAGTTTGCAAGCAATAATCACAAAACATGAAAACGTCGTCAAGTAATGTCAACCACATATACGTATATCTGATTTTCACATTTTGTTCAACAACATGAATATAAACATTTTTGCTACAGTATGTCTGAAGGGTGAATAAAAAGAAAATATGTCTGCAGGAATATCATTAGATATGCAATAAAATCTAAGAATATTCTCACTGATTTTTATTTTTTGTCCTTTTCACTAGTCACATGTTGCCTGACCGGCTCTCTAAGGGGGAGGAGGTGAGACTTCACCTATTTTATACCTACGCCAAGAATATCTGTTACTTTTGAATGGAATACAGTCTATGTGATTTAGATGGTAATTATGGTTTGGTGTGCACCTTCCAGACATTGTTCATGTGTGAGAATTGTATAGACGTATTAGACGATGATTGGTTTGTTTATTGCACATGTAAGTCGAGAGTGTTGTGTTTTATAAATGTATTTTGTATGAAAGGAATTTAAGTTTTGATATTCTCTCTCCTAGATTTTCTTTTTCTGCTTCAATTTTCTGAAGCATATTGTTTGTGAGACATTTTCAGTCAAAAAAAAACAAAGGTAAGCTATCTGACTTGATTTTGGTAACACTTTATTTTAGAGTTAAAATCTTACATTATTTGCTGTGTGTGTTTGCTTGGTATTATTGTATTTATATGATATTTGTTGTTTTGTAATTGAGTTTTTGCAATGAATATAGCCTTAGATGCTGACATGGCATTAAATAAAACAATATGAATTCTCACTCTGAACAACTTTGCTTTTACAGTAATGATTCTTAAAACAATCTTTATTATTATTATTATTATTATTTGCATAGGTCAGTAATTATCAAATACATGTTGAACTTTGAATTCAGCATATCTACAGGACCATCAGTAGTTATAGGCATTGTCTAATATCACAAAACATCTATAACAACTGGGAAAAATATACAGTTTTTACAAAGCCTTTTGCACCAGCCTGATGATAGAAAAAGGCTTTTTCTTCCTCTAAATTTGTCTGTACCTCCAAATTAAATGGCCATATGAATTTCTATTTCTGTGATAATTTTTTACAACTAAATTTAAATAAAAATCAAACTCCTCCCAGATTGTCTAATTGGTGTGAATTGTGAAATGTTGTATGTATTATTCCCACAAAGCAAAAATTGTTTAGCAAATACATTCCAATTGTATTGCACTAAACATTTGGTCAAATTCCACTAATAAGGCCGGCTGTAAGCTCAACATCTTTATAGGTTTTGTGATTTGTTTCATAAATTAAAGTTTGATATATCAAATTGGTGAAAAATGTATTCTGTTCTGCTAAATTCGGAAACTAAGGTAATATTTGTCTCTCAATGCACTTCTCAATGCACTTGGACGCAAATTATTGCATCTTGCTGACTGTATTATTGTACTTTTCCCCAATTTTTCTTTTCTATTGCTCTTAACAGAAGAAAAAATTCTCAGTTCAAAGATGCTGACTTCACAGTTGATGACCTCTGCCAGTTAAGTAAGTCCCGTTTTACTGAAGTTTTTCAGAATAGCTTTTAAAGGGGTCATGAACTGCGTTGTTTTATTGTTTTATGATGTTTCCTGGGGTGCACTTATAATGTTAGAATGCTTTTTACATCAAAAATTGTCATAATTTATAAATAAAAGGCACTTTTCCTACCCTGATTTTAGCCCTCTGGTTTGAATGCTCTGTTTTAAGGGGCGTGTCTGCTGTGAGACTTCAGTGTAAACACCCACTGCTGTGATTGGCTTTAGTAGTGTGAACGTCTTTCCATTTGAAATAGCTAAGTATTACTCTCTCTTTTAGCGCGTTTTTACTATTACAGCTCTCATGGTTAACTAATCGTGAAAAGTGTTGCATTACATTTAGATCTATGGCATTATATTCAGATCTATGGCATTATATTTAGATCGTGGCATGAAAGGTTGCAAAGATAAACATTGTAGCCGATCACAGACATGCTGAGCGCATGGAAGCAGTGATCTCGTCATTGCAACTCAGTTTTTGTACACTAACGAATGCTTTCATCTTCACTAACAGTGCAAACGTGATATAGTTAAGAGATTCGTTGAATAAAACTGGAGTCACTGATAAACTCTCGCCATTTGATTGACAGCTCTAGCGCGCGCTGCTCCAACGATTGCAAAGGGAGCTTTCTTTGATCGCTTTCTTTATAGAATTTAATCACCGTTAAATAACAGATTATTTTCATCCTACTAAGAGAAACAACGCAAGTTGATGTTTAGTCACTGGTTTGATTTACTGACACAGACAAAGAACATCTGATTGTAACGTTACATGAATAATTGCATTTCAGATCAGGCATTAGAATTAACACAGTTACTTACATGTTGCATTACTGTCGAGCCCAGGCACTGCACAATATTTTGTAATCCTCAACGGCATGTTTATTGCTCGGTAGCTCGATCTGGTTTAACACCACGTAGGCCTATGTTACTTTTAGGCTACCTATTCTATTGCATGTCATGCGTGAATTGGTGGGCGGGGCTAAACAGGCAGTGATGAAGATCTTCTTCTGCAGAGGCGGTGCTTGCCTCCCTTTGACGTCATAGATTCCCACTTTGAAAAACCTGTCGTTTGCTGGGCCTGGTGTCAATAAAAGCTTTTATTGGACTAACAAGGAAGTTTTCAGTTCTGAAACTTACAGGATATTCTTATAGTATGGTGACCTCTTATATGTCAAAAGCTCAAGGAAAATTTGATTTCTCAGTTCATGACCCCTTTAATTAAAATTAGTGATTTAGTGAATATTCTGACTATAATGGCCAAGCAGCAGATTCACAAACCTTTATGTATACAAACTTTATTCTACATGGCTTGCTGTTTTATGGTTTTTTTTTCTTTCTTTCTTTCTTTCTTTCTTTCTTTCTTTCTTTCTTTCATTAGAGTCCAGAGATCGGGGTAGTGTGACAAGTCTGAGCAGTGATTTCTCTCTCATCACAGAAGATACATCTGCTCCCTCCAGTCTACTTGCAGAAGCTACAGACCTGATTACCACTGGACCACAGGCTTCTAGCGGGTAGGGCTTACAAAATAGGCACCTTACTGGTATGAATGCACTTACACCTGTGTAAGACAAGCGCATGTTACTGGCAGCATCAGTCAGGTAGCCAGATGGAGACTATGGTTACGTTACGGAATTATGTGTAATTCCGTTTATATTTATATATATTTTTTCTTTTTTTGTTATTGCTATTTCTGTGTGTTCTTTTTTTTTTTTTTTTTGCTTTGCTGTTTGTGTTAAATAGGAATCCCGTAACCAATTGCGGGATTGTTCCACCTCTTTCTTTGAGGATTGGACCACGATAATTGACGAGGGTTTAAAACCATCCCTTCCGCTTCCAGACGTTGAGCTGTTGTGATTCCGGGCCGGTCGCACTTCTCCTGTCTCCTCTCCAGCCGTCAGACCTCCATTGCACATTCTTTCGATTTTGTTAAATAGGCTTATGTTTTTTTTTTTCAACTGGTTACGGGATTCCTATTTAACACAAACAGCAAAGCAAAAAAAAAGAACACACAGAAATAGCAATAACAAAAAAGAAAAAAAAATATATAAACATAATAAACGGAATTACACATAATTCCGTAACAGGTTACATGTTGGGTCTCTTGACAACTGGTCCTCTGAGGAGGAGGCAGGGGCGTGTATGGCCAATTATAAGATACACTATATTGCCAAAAGTTTTGGGACGTCTGCCTTTACATGCCCATGAACTTTAATGACATCCCATTCTTAATCCGTAGGGTTTAACATGGAGTTTGCCCACCCTTTGCAGCTATAACAGCTTCAACACTTCTGGGAAGGCTTTCCACAAGGTTTAGGAGTGTGTTTATGGGAATTTTTGACCATTCTTCTAGAAGTGCATTTGTGAGGTCAGGCACTGATGTTGGACGAGAAGGCCTGGCTTGCAGTCTCCGCTCTAATTTATCCCAAAGGTGTTCTATCAGGTTGAGGTCAGGACTCTCTGCAGGCCAGTCAAGTTCCTCCACACCAAACTCGCTCATTC
Organism: Coreius guichenoti; assembly: GCA_039654105.1. NCBI lineage: Eukaryota > Metazoa > Chordata > Actinopteri > Cypriniformes > Gobionidae > Coreius > Coreius guichenoti. The sequence continues at coordinate 16,153,651 of CM077180.1, read as the reverse complement.
ATGTCTTTATGGACCTTGCTTTGTGCAAAAACAACCCCACAACATAATCCCCCCTCGACCAAACTTTACTCTTGGCACAATGCAGTCAGGCAAGTACCGTTCTCCTGGCAACCGCCAAACCCAGACTTGCCATCGGATTGCCAGACAGAGAAGCGTGATTGGTCACTCCAGAGAACACGTCTCCCCTGCTCTAGAGTCCAGTGGCGACGTGCTTTACACCACTGCATCCGACGCTTTGCATTGCACTTGGTGATGTAAGGCTTGGATGCAGCTGCTCGGCCATGGAAACCCATTCCATGAAGTTCTCTATGCACTGTTCTTGAGCTAAACTGAAGGCCACACGAAGTTTGGAGGTCTGTAGCTATTGACTCTGCAGAAAGTTGGCGACTTCTGCGCACTGTGTGCCTCAGCATGCACTGACCCCGCTCTGTGATTTTACGTGGCCTACTACTTCGTGGCTGAGTTGCTGTTGTTCCCAATTGCTTCGACTTTATAATACCACTAACAGCTGACTGGAATATTTAGTAGTGAGGAAATTTCACAAATTGACTTATTGCACAGGTGGCAACCTATCACGCTTGAATTCGCTGAGCTCCTGAGAGCGACCTATTCTTTCACAAATGTTTGTAGAAGCAGTCTGGATGTCTAGGTGCTTGATTTTATACACCTTTCAAAAAATGTATTCATTGTTAGTTTATGTAACAAATGCATTAACTAATGTTAACAAATGAGTCCTTATTGTAAAGTGTTACCAATTTGCAACCTCACTGCTAGATGCTGTTAAAATGGAAAAAATGGATGCTGCATTATTATGGTAACACTTTACAATAAGGACTCATTTGTTAACATTAGTTAATGCATTTGTTACATAAACTAACAATGAATACATTTTTTGAAAGCATTTGTTAATCTTTGTTAATGTTAGTTAGTAAAAAATGTAATTGTTTATTGTTTGTTAGTTCACAGTGCATTAACTGATGTTAACAAATCCAACTTTTGATTTTAGTAATGTATTAGTTAATGTTCACATTTTATGTTTGAATAAATAATTGTCTTGACAATTGCGGTTTTAAATGCTTTTGACTTATTTAGTGTTTATCACAGGAGGAAAGGCATGCCATTGTCTTCTAATTCTGTGCTTTGGAACCGACCAATCACTTCAGAGGAGCGAATACCTAATGTAATCGCTGAGGCCAGTCCTCTGGGGTCCTTTAAGTCATCAAGCTCTTCCTCATCCAACCACTCAGATCAAAATCTCACACGGACGGGAAGCACCCCATTAGCTGTACCAGGAAGAAGGTGGGTACTTGTAAAGTTTATTTTGTAGTGCTTTTGTCTGTTTTGTTTTGCTTGTAAATTGATGAATTTGTTTTGTCTTTGTTTGGAAGGAGTTATACCAACCCATTTGTGTCTTTCAGTGTACATACTTGATGATGATACCTTATGATGTTTTCACAGTTAGGGTGTGTTCACACTTGTAGTTCGTTTCGCTTAGTTCGTTTAGTCTGGACCAAAAAAAAACATTTATTTCTGGTCCGCTTAGTGTTCAGATTGGCATTTTTATCACTGAACCTAAAGGCAAAGGGATACGTTCACAACCTGATTGGTCGGCTTTTATGACATATTGCCTATTTTGAGACGGAACTTACCAAACATCCAAAACAATGCTGTGTGCTGGGCTAAATGCTCTTGTTGTATGTCTGTAGCCTGCATATGATGGTATTTTGACCAGCTGAGAACTCGTGAAGAGCTTATAAAATGTGTAAAGTAGTCAAAACAGTGGAAGGAATCCCTCCATCACACACACAAGTGAAGATCTGCTGCGAGGAGACGTAGTTCTGATGTGATGGGCAACATCGTGACCATGACAAGAAAAAACTGATATGCGTGAGCATTCTGTCATTTTTAGGGTCTCATCTTCCTGTTTTTGGTTCGTTTACATGTCTTTGGTCCGTGTTGCGTTTATATATTATTCGAACCGCACCAGACTTCGCTTTGGAAGCGGACCGAGACCCATCTTTTCAGCCTTCTCGGTCCGCTTGTTTTGTGTGCACCAGGGTTCGGATGGCGCCGTTCACACTTATTCAAATGAATGGCACTAACAGAGCAATCCCACCAGGGTTTATTTTTAATTGAACCAAACATGCCAAGTGTCTTCTTTAAAAGAACCAATTTAGACCCCTTTGTGAACCCAAAAGTGAAGAACCAATTCCTGTTCTTGAACAAGTTGAAATTTGTCGACACATATACACACTTTCATAATAATTTGAAGTACCAAAAAGCAAAAATTTTATTGGACCAACCTTACTGTCCAAAATGACCTGTCTTTTCTAATTATCATTTTCTTCTTGCTCTATTAATCTTTTAATACTTTGAATGTCTCTCTCAATCTCAGACCAATAGTCGAGTATGCTCGATCAGGCTCCTCGCTATCCACAGATTATGGTAGTTGGCAGATTGTCTCAGGATGTGGGAGCATCCATGATCTTCCCCCGGTGCCCTCAGAGTCTCCTCTTCCATTCAGCTTCCAGGATGAGGGTCCCAGTGGACGAATGTAAGTCTCATACACACTCCAACCCCACCTATTCACTGCATTCTTGTATTATCCGCTATCTGTCATGCTGTTTACCACTAAGATGATTTGTGCACTAGATTTTAAGTCACTTTAAATAGGAAGGTGTTTGCAAAGATCATAACTGTAAATAAATTTAGCCCCCCTTTCCATCATTCTCTTTTGTTTCATCCATTTTTATGCTTCTGCTTTTGTATGGTTCCTAACTTTATTTATGTGTTCTCTGTACAACAGCATTTTGGCATTGACAAAATTGTAAAAATAGGAGATTAAAAGAGTAATATATTTACAAAAAAAAGCCAGCTTCATCATTGGAAGATGTGAAAAATTTTGTTGAATCCAAAAGAGACCAAGAAATTCTTGGTCTTATGACAGCACTAGGGGTGTAATGGTTCAAATTACTCACGGTTCAGTTTTTATCACGGTTTTAGGGTCACGGTTTTGGTACGGTTCTGTATGTGCAATAAAATAAACAGTGCTTTTCAGGTTATTTAGGTTTCTGTTTTCAGGTACAGAATTGAATAAAGTAATCAAATGTAAAATAAAATTGCATATAATCTTCACTGTAAATTAAATAAAGATTAATCATTAAAGTTACAAAAGTTATATTAAGCTACATTAAGTTATATTATATTAAAGTTACATTAAAGGTGCAGTGTGTAGTATTTATGAGGATCTATTGACAGAAATGCAATATAATATACCTAACTATGTTTTCAGTGGTGTATGAATACCTTACATAATGAACCGTTATGTTTTTATTACCTTAGAATGAGCCATTTCTATCTACATACACCGCAGGTCCCCTTACAGTGAAGTCACCATTTTGCGCCGCCATGTTTCTACAGTAGCCCTAAACGGACAAACTTCTCTACAGAGCGCTAGCTACTCTCTGCTGTCTCAGACGAAGACATCTTTGTCCTGTGTCGGCCACTGTAGCTTCTCTATGTGCTTCGAAAGGGAGGGGTGAGCGGTGGGCGGTTGCAATTTGCAACCTCACTGCTAGATGCTGCTAAAATTTACACAGTGCACCTTTAAAAACACAGACAACAGGAATATTAGGCTGCTGTCACTTTAAGAGATAATGCGTGGATCAAAAATACTGATACTCATGCGTTGTCTTTATCAACTGTTTACGTTCACTTAAGACATAACCTACTATGTTTGCTAGGATACTTGCCAAAACGGGCATGTTGATAATTTTTGTGTGAATTTGTCCATTCAAGCGCAAGACTTGAGAGAACTCAATATTTGCACGCTTTCTGTGTGTGCGCTTTGGATGAGTGCACACACAAATCTTCTCACAGCACACACGCAAATTCTCTTTTGCGTTGTCTTGTGCTTGAATGTTTAAATGGACAAGGCTTAAATGAGTTTAGTTAAACACAGATAGCAACGTGTGCTGTTCAGGTCTCACCATTGCTTTGGGTTTTTTTTGTTTTTGTTTTTTTATACAGAGAACCGTTACACCCCTACAGAGCACCAAGCTTTCTTTAATATTCACACACATCAGGGATTAGAAAACTGAATTTTTTCACTGAATCTTTAACCTAACTATTTTTTAAAGGAGTATTGTATAAATAAATTTCATATTAAAAGTACTATTAATTAAAAAGAGTAAAATAAAACAACTGTATGTAATGATGTAGTCAACTTCAAAACATACAAGGGAATCAGTAATAAAGAAGAGCAAAGAAACGCATTACAAGCAATAAACAAATAATGGTTTAAGTATCTAACTGTAGAAGGCTTATTAAAGCCTAATTAATTTCATTAATTATTGCTGTTTGATTATTATTAATGACATCATAGACAGCGGCAGGTCTAATAGGCTGCATTTATGCTTATGGACATACCTAATCTATTTTGACACATAAGATGTTTTGTCACATCTATTTACAATCCCTTAAGACAACTGACTATTTACATTAAATTTGCATTAATCAAGTGCATTTGAAATGAAAATTTAGTCATCATTTACTCACCCCATTTCAAATCCATAAGACTTCGTTCATCTTCGAAACACAAATAAAGATATTTTTAATGAAATCAGAGATTTCTCGCAGCTAATCGTGCAAAGCCACATGCAGTCAGTGCTCTTTATAGAGCATGTACACAAAAATGCAATATCAGTCAGTTGCTGCATCCGAAATCCCTTACTGTATAGTAGGTACTACATTTGGTTTGAAACTTACTTTGTGACCGTTAAAAAAGTATGTGTATATATATATATATATATATATATATATATATATATATATATATATATATATATATATATATATATATTAGTATGAATGTGTGCAGTATGAATGAAATCCGGACGTACTACATCCATTGTCATTTTCATGTTACCTACGTCGTCAGTTGCGTCTCTTCATTCACAAATCCTCTCCTGTGGCCTCATGGGATTTTCCATCGTACGCACACTCCAAAATCTCGCCATAAGTGGCAGGTCACCCAGGACTTTTTGCCTGCTGTTTTATGAATACTATGAATTCGGATATACTACTCAGCTCACATACTGTTTTTCACCTGCTAAATAGTATGGAAGTAGGCATATTCGGTAGGGGTGTGACATAAAAATGTGACGAAATCAAATATATCCTCCATTCCAAATGGCGCAAGCAATGGCTTAGTAGGTAATTTGGAAATTGAAACACTCTTACAGTGGAATGTAAAGTCTTCAAAGTGAATAGGATAAGTGTTCCTGTAGCTCAAATAGTAGGGCGTGGGGCTAGCAAAGTCCAAGGTCAAGGTCATCAATTCCTAAGGTGTGCATGAACTGATATAATGTCACGTTGGATGAAAGGTCCTACCAAATGCATAAATGTAAATGTGAAATGATCACTACTATATGGAACACACATCAAAGTCTATACTACCATTACTGCAGAAAGATGTTATTGTTATATATATTGTTTTATTGTAGTATCTTGGTACCAAAGTATCTGTAGTTTTAACATCACTAATTCTGTGTATGGAAACATGACCGCTGGTGTACAACTGTAAAGATACCAAAAATGTAACTGATGTTATGTTAATTTATGATATTGTAAGATTTAAAAATACATGAAGATTTTTTTTGTACATATTGAGCTGTTTATGTGTGTGAGGAAGGAACAAAAAATTGTTCATTATGTGAAGGGAGAGAATATGATAAATGAGGTTTCTGTGTTTTCTTCTCTTTCTAGGTGCGCATTTGTACCTGAAAGGCAGGTGAGGTTGGAGGCAGTGAGGGAGTTGTTCCTTTCAGCTTATAGTTCTACAGTAGGACTCAAATCGTCATCTCCAAGCCCTTCCGGTGCCATCTCAGGCCTGCTGGAGCAGTTTGCCCGTGGGGTCGGCCTTCGCGGCACCAACGCCATTATCTGAGCCTTCCTCTGTTGCACCCATAATTTTCACTCAGCTCTTTTACACACCCCTCAGGACTTTTCATGTCATTGTTTTTCTTCTCCTACTGCACCTTGATGTGGCACCGTATCTACTACATCAGGAGTACCTAATTTATTGATGTAGCTGTACAGTAAATCCTTCTTTTTCCATTTCTTCTCCATCTCTCAGCCTCAAGTTTTTCCTCTTTTCTCGCTCTTATTCTCTCCTCTCACTTATTCCGATGCAATTCTCTACTTGCAGAAAGGAAAAGTGCCAAATCTAAATACAGGGCTACATTAAACTGACTGTTTATTTTTGTTTTCTACAGACCAAATATGTCCATTTGTTGATTTTTCTAATTTAGATTTTAATCAGCGCTGCTTCGATTTTATTTTTCTTTACCCTTTCTGTTACTTATTGTGCATGTTGCACATTTGTACTGTAATAGGGAAGAATAGAGAGGGGTTAATGAGATCCAGGTAAAAAAGGGAAAATTATCACCAAGCTCAACAATGAAAAATGATACTTCAAGGAACAAAAAGGTAAATGTAGTTGGGGGGAGGGGGGGTGTTTTCACACAGAAAGAGGGTCTTGCTCCCCCATTTTAAGTGCTTGTTTTATTTTAGTTGCTAACTGTCTTACACTTAAAAGAAATTATTTGTAAAATTATTCTGTTGAAATTATAGTAAAGACCTTAAGCCGAGTTCAAGATTTGAACTAAGCCTAAAGACTCAGCTGTTTTGTGGTAATTTTAGGAATGGCAACAGTTTGGGCAGTGGTAATGTAAGACAATGTCATTGTCATCTTTTAATTAACAATTTTTTGATTATTTAATGAGTGTGTTATGAATTTAATTCAATTTTTGTTGACTCTACATTATTTTTAAACTGCATCAATCAAGTATACAAAACAGTAAAGATTAATTTTATCAGAACTAATCTTTCGAGATCAGCAGTCTGTGTCCTGCACTCACATTTTCTGAAGCCAAGTCGTTTTATTATAAGATAAAACTTAGTTTGTCTTGTGAATAATTTCTTTTCACTTTTTTTTTCTTTTTTTGGTAAATGCCTCAAAATAACTGATTTGCCTTGGCAGTATATTACAGATACAGATATTGATTCCTGTACTTATATGAATGGCTATAAAGTGGCACTTGAATTCAAGGATTGAAAACATGGAATTTGTAGTATTTTGGACATAAAACCATTGTGGCCTCTTTATCTCAGGGCCTTTTATTGTGCCTTTTAATTTTAAGGAGATAGAATTCTGTTTTCATGCATGGCTGCATTATTTCATGCAACTTTTAGATTTTGTCTTGCTGTTTCTCTTTCTGTTTGTTTATGACACAATAACGTCCTTCTGTACTGTAGCAACTTCCGGTGTTGGGCAAAATACAGACTAAAAAAATTCTTTCTTGTCAATTCATGTGTGATTTTTATTTTTTTAGGATTGAATTACAGGGTCATGCACAACGCTGGCAAATCTGTTACAAGTTTAATAGGATGTAGCATCCCAGTGATTATTTTATGAAAGTGATTAAAAGACAATTAAACATACGTATAATACAATTGCCTACAACTCTTGTTTATACATTAGGTCAGGGGTTTTCAAACTTTATGATGCCAAGGACCCCCAAATATGATGAACCTTTTATGAGGGACCCCCTTCCTAAAATCCATCTATATATGGAAAAAACATTTAAACTGTTAGATAAATAGTAAGTGTGACATTATAAATACAACATATTGTTTCCAAACTTAAATTGGCTATACTTAATGTTGGATGTATAAACCTGAAGAAGAACATTTTCAATTAAATTATTTGTATAAGCAACTTTCACAATAAATGTGCAACCCCAGTGAGCAAGACTCACTAGAAAGATACAAAGCAAACATACAATTCTGGAAAGTATGTATATGGCAAGAAAGGAGAGAAACATTTAGAATTGAATCAGTTAGAATGTTCAGTAGACTTTATCCATTTTTGCTTTGTCATTTTATTCTCAGAAATTTTCTGGGGACCCCTTAAAACCTTCTGGAGGACCCCTGAGGTCCCCAGACCCCAGTTTGAAAACCCCTGCACTAGGTGACACTATCACCAAGTTGATATTATCACGGTATGGTTTCATGCAAAATGTCAGTATACCAAAGCATTGCTATACAGCCTCATGCTTTTTTTTTTCTTGCCATCCTATTTGTTGATGTTACATGAGAAGAGTTTAACATATTAAAAAGTTTCTAACAACTTTTATGTCCCCAAATGTCCTCTTAGTATGTCTTTATAGTGTAAATTTTGTATGTGCCAAATTTAGTGAAGATTAGATGAATACCTTAGGAGGAGTTTGTCAAAAAAGTTTAAGTAGCTGAGAACATAGTGGGCTGAAATTGAAACCATTTATATATATTTATTTGTACTTGGATCATTCTCACAAAACCATTAAAACATTGCGCCACCAATGATTTTAAATATTAAACGTAATTTAGTAATATAAAATCATAATAAAGACAATAGTGTTCTGTACCTTTGGACAAAGAGTAATTTCAGCCTAGGAATGAATTATTGTATTTTACTACATTTTCTGCTGAAATTCTAATTAATGCAGTGCTTCCAGCTATGAATGTATGTTATGTTGTAATTTAAACAGATTAAAATGAAAACATTCTAAAAATTTAATAAATAAAGGGATGTTCTACTAGATGTTTTCAAATGACAGACTGAATATTCATATATAATAATGAAAATTATTGTGAAATTATGAGTGGAATGACTGATGTGTGTCCATGAATGATGTTCTTATCCTCTGCAACATTTTTTAAGGACTGTTTACACACAAACACAAAATTTTAAATAAATCTTAATTAAGAGTTAATGATAGCTGGTAAGCAGATATCTTTATATTTTTCCAGGTAAAAATTCTCGTCAGAACGTGTACACAGCAATATTGATTATCATTACTGAAACAGGTATGTTCCCACATTTAGAAAAACATTAGATTAATAATTTTATATGAAAATGTACTTCATTAATATCTAATTTACATTGAGGATAAAATTGGCTAAATCATCATAGCTTGTCTATTGTTAGCAAAACATGCTAAGGTGCATCATCCTCCGCAACACCATTCTCACCACTACAAAAAGGCCAATTGTGATAGAGAGAAAGTCTCTGGTTACTAAACCTAACGATGGTTCCCTGAGAGTAAGGAAGGAGACATTGCATCTCCTTTCTTAGAAATTTGCTAAATCCTGATTGAATCACGCTATTTCAACTGCAATAGCCAATGGCACTCGAGCCTCAGGATCTTTCTATGAGCAAGAGCATACATGTAAAGACTCTGAGAAGGTTTTACACGGCAACTTACGCTGTCTCGTTCTCTACTCTCAGGGAACCATTGAGTGCCGTAGCAGGTGACCATAAGTAGGCAAGAGAATGCCAAGCTCCCCCTAGGTCGGCCAAAGGACCTAGTGGAGACACGTAACCAGTCAGCTGGTAATTGGCCAAGACGGCGCCGGCGCCTTTAGCACCGCATAACACAGGGCTATAGCCACGGTGTTAGACCAGTGAATTTATTTAAAGTTTGAATTTATTGAAAGGATAGCCCCTTGAGATGTCACATCTCATTTTCAAGGGGGTCCTCAGTGCAATGCAATGAGATGATATTGAAGCAACAATAACATATTGATGCACTCACAACACAAAATCAGCTCAGACAAGCAGATTACTGTACACAGCCCATAAGTACATAATACATAAGCGCAACACGGGTAAAAATAACAATGTCACACTCAGTGAGGCTGTCAGATGGAGCCCCTAATCACTGTAAAAAAATACCAACGCAGAATGCTGCAGGTTGTGCGGTGAATATATTTGTTCAAAATAAACGAGAACATATATAAGAGAGCCAGCGTATGCAAAAGAAGGGATTTCAAGGTTATAGAATCTAGCTAAGGCATTTTGTGAAGACCATCCCGTTGCTAGACAAATGTCCTGAATAGACATACCTAAGACCAAGCCCAAGACGCAGCCAAATACCTAGTGAAGTCAGTGGGCACGAACACCTATAGGGCAGTCCACCTGGGAAGCATAAGCCAGACGGATGGCTTCTTCTATCCAGTTTGAAAGTGTCTGCTTTGACACCGGTGAACAGTTGCTCTGACAGGCGAAAATGACTGGTTTCTATCCACAATAAGCATGCAGCACACAAACAGGGCACAGCAAATGCTGTCAGGTCTTTCGTCAGAGATCATGCCAGGAGAATCAAACGCTTAAAGCGTTAACCTAAACTCTGAATGGCGTTGAGAACACTTAAGTAAATGGGGCTGCTTATATTGTGTGAATCAGAGCGATTGGAGCTTCTCTGTGCTCTGTACACGGCAGACCGCAGCTCCAAGGCAGAGGGCTTCTTATATCAAGTCAAGTTACCTTTATTTATATAGTGCTTTTTACAGTACAGATTGACAGGATTAACAGGAAAATAATGCAAAAAAGATTGTTTTGGCTGTACAGCAGCTCTAGAAGAAAATCATTGTCCAGTTTAAGTAAGTTCAGCATTGATTCATTTCTGTAAAAATCAGTAGTTATTAATTTTGGGGGAGATGTAATGTGTGGACTAATTCACGATGATCGATTTAGCTTTAAGATTTAGAAAAGTTTTTACCAAGAATACAAGCAAAATTTCATTATATGCTGATGATATCCTATTATATATTACTAAACCCCAGTTTACTATCGCAAGAATTTTGGTACATTCTCAGGGTACAGGATAAACTGGTCTAAGAGCGAATTAATGCCTATAATCATAATCATACACTATTTGTTCGTCGGCCAGAGGAGAACTGGCACCCCAACTGAGTCTGGTTTCTCCCAAGGTTTTTTTCTCCATTCTGGCCCTGAAGGAGTTTTGGTTCCTTGCCACCGTCGCTTTTGGCTTGCTCAGTTGGGGACACTTAAATTTCAACTATATTACTGATCTGCCCGCATTGATACTACATGATAATTGAAATGAGCTGGATGACATCACCGTTTTCACCAGAGCGGCTGTACAGCCGAATCAAATTCCGTTGCATTATTTTCCTGTTACCACTGTGAAGCTGCTTTGAAACAATTACCATTGTAAAAAGCGCTATATAAATAAAGGTGATTTGATTTTGATTTGATTTATAAAGGTACGACATCTTTCTGTTGCACGAAACTTCCCTTTTAAAATACCACATCATAAATTTACTTATTTAGGAATTGAGGCTACGAAGGATTTTCAATCATTATTCAAAGCTAACTCCCCCCCCCCCCCTCTCTGCTCTTTGCTCCAAGTTAATTCTGGACTAATATTTTTCTAAATGCTGTCAGAAATGTTATATGTTGAATTAGAGCCTGATCCACTTGTGGTGATCTCAGATAACCTCACTTCTTTTCAAAAATCTCAACAACAGTTGTTGTCCTATGGGCTTATTATTGCAAAGAAACTAATACTAAAGTTTTGGAAGAACACCAAAGTCCCTACTGTTAAATTGTGGTTGGATGAAATGGTAAGGTTACTACACCTGGAAAGAATTCGTTTTTCTTTGTTAAACAAGCTGGATCAATTTGATAAGATTTGGTTTCCCCTTCTCCATTACCTTGATAGCGTAGCTTGAGTAACTGTGTAGCACTGACTGTCCCACTAATGTGACATACGTCCCTAGGGTGGGGTGGGTGGTATGGGAATTGTTTTGCTTTGTTTTGTTTTTTATTGGATTGTTATTTTTGGTTTGTTTCTTCCTTATGTTTATAATGAGAAATCATAAAAGCTATGTACAATGATTGTCAAATTGTTGGATTCCCTAATAAAATGATTTTAAACACAGAAAAGCTTTTACTCTCTTGAACTGGTCATTTAAATCATGGCCCGGGCTCCGGCCAAGCTCCTACGTGACTTTAAAAGATCTTAATCAACTCAGATCAACTTCTCCCCCACAGCAGGCACAAAAGGCCATGTGGCATAGGACATTGGGAGAACGCACCCAATATACATAGACAGATATTCTCTTCATTTAATTCATAAGTCATCCCAGAATGTATATGATTTATTCCTGTGTGTATGTATGTTCCCACATTATATTAGCCTAGTTACAACTTTTTAGTTTTGTTAGTTAAACTCTAAATGTTTATATTTAGGTGTAAGAATGTATCTCTGCTTTAATATCTTCTAGCCATATCTTTCTTAGTACCAAAATGAACTCCTCTTTATTTCCTAATCAATGGTGTACATTATGTGATTATGAGATGCATCGTATCATTTTTACTATACGTTGGGGTAAAACTGTACCAATCTGACACCACCATAAACATGCAAATTAGGTCATAAAAAGTCAAGTCACCTTTATACACTCACCTAAAGGATTATTAGGAACACCATACTAATACTGTGTTTGACCCCCTTTCGCCTTCAGAACTGCCTTAATTCTACGTGGCATTGATTTAACAAGGTGCTGAAAGCATTCTTTAGAAATGTTGGCCCATATTGATAGGATAGCATCTTGCAGTTGATGGAGATTTGTGGGATGCACATCCAGGGCACAAAGCTCCCGTTCCACCACATCCCAAAGATGCTCTATTGGGTTGAGATCTGGTGACTGTGGGGGCCATTTTAGTACAGTGAACTCATTGTCATGTTCAAGAAACCAATTTGAAATGATTCGAGCTTTGTGACATGGTGCATTATCCTGCTGGAAGTAGCCATCAGAGGATGGGTACATGGTGGTCATAAAGGGATGGACATGGTCAGAAACAATGCTCAGGTAGGCCGTGGCATTTAAACGATGCCCAATTGGCACTAAGGGGCCTAAAGTGTGCCAAGAAAACATCCCCCACACCATTACACCACCACCACCAGCCTGCACAGTGGTAACAAGGCATGATGGATCCATGTTCTCATTCTGTTTACGCCAAATTCTGACTCTACCATCTGAATGTCTCAACAGAAATCGAGACTCATCAGACCAGGCAACATTTTTCCAGTCTTCAACTGTCCAATTTTGGTGAGCTCGTGCAAATTGTAGCCTCTTTTTCCTATTTGTAGTGGAGATGAGTGGTACCCGGTGGGGTCTTCTGCTGTTGTAGCCCATCCGCCTCAAGGTTGTGCGTGTTGTGGCTTCACAAATGCTTTGCTGCATACCTCGGTTGTAACGAGTGGTTATTTCAGTCAAAGTTGCTCTTCTATCAGCTTGAATCAGTCGGCCCATTCTCCTCTGACCTCTAGCATCAACAAGGCATTTTCGCCCACAGGACTGCCACATACTGGATGTTTTTCCCTTTTCACACCATTCTTTGTAAACTCTAGAAATGGTTGTGCGTGAAAATCCCAGTAACTAAGCAGATTGTGAAATACTCAGACCGGCCCGTCTGGCACCAAACAACCATGCCATGCTCAAAATTGCTTAAATAACCTTTCTTTCCCATTCTGACATTCAGTTTGGAGTTCAGGAGATTGTCTTGACCAGGACCACACCCCTAAATGCATTGAAGCAACTGCCATGTGATTGGTTGATTAGATAATTGCATTAATGAGAAATTGAACAGGTGTTCCTAATAATCCTTTAGGTGAGTGTATATATATATAGTGCTTTTTACAGTGCTGATTGTTTCAAAGCAGCTTCACAGTGTTAACAGGAAAATAATGCAACAGAATTTGATTCGGCTGTACAGCCGCTCTGGAGAAAACGTTGATGTTATCCAGCTCATTTCAATTATCATATAGTGACCAAGCGGGCAGATCAGTAATTTAGTTGAAAATTTATTTGAATATTTAGTTGAAAATTTTAGTGTCCCCAACTGAGCAAGCCAAGCCAAAGGCGACAGTGGAAAGGAACCAATCTCCATCAGGTGGCATAATGAAGAAAAATAAACCTTGGGAGAAACCAGGCTCAGTTGGGGTGCCAGTTCTCCTCTGGCCATCATGCCGTGTCGGTGAGGCAATTATTAGATAGGAACATTCGAAAGATCGGAGTCATCACGCCGGAGACGGGTTTATTGAGGATGCCGTTTCAGTGAGGCAATTATTAGATAGGAATATTCGAAAGATCGGAGTCATCACGCCAGAGACAGGTTTATTGAGGATGTCGTGTCAATGAGGCAATTATTAGATAGGAATATTCGAAAGATCGGAGTCATTACGCCGGAGACGGTATATTGGGATGTCGTGTTGATAAGGCAATTTATTAGATAGGAATATTCGAAAAGATCGGAGTCATCACACCGGGGACGGGTTTATTGAGGATGCCGTGTCGATGAAGCATTTCAGTCTAATTGACACGGTCTCTGCAGACACTTCAGGGATGCGTTGGTCATGTCTGGGCGCAGGTCCACCATCTGATCTGGATACGGCCCAGATCCGGCTGACTGCAGTAAACCTCGGGATAAACAGAGAGACTAACATTGCCATTCTTTTTATGATGTAACGAGTACATCAGGTGTTATGGGAAGTGTTCCCGGTTCCGGCTGACCTAGTTAATGCAGCCTAAAAATCATTTAACTGATTTGAATAATATAAATTAAAAATGTTTAATGTGTATGCCATAGTAAAGAGATGTGTTTTTAGTCTAGATTTAAACTGACAGAGTGTGTCTGCTTCCTGAACAATGCTAGGAAGACTGTTCCAGAGTTTAGGTGCTAAATAGGAAAAGGATCGACCGCCTGCAGTTGATTTTGATATTCTAGGTATTATCAACTGGCCAGAATTTTGAGACCGCAATAGACGTGATGGAGTATAATGCGTTAAGAGCTCGGTCAAGTACTGGGGAGCTAAACCATTTAGTGCTTTGTAAGTAATTAGCAAGATTTTAAAATGTATGCGATGTTTAATAGGGAGCCAGTGCAGTGTTGACAGAACCGGGCTAATATGGTCATACTTCCTGGTTCTAGTAAGAACTCGAGCTGCTGCGTTTTGGACCAGCTGCAGTTTATTTATTAAGCGAGCAGGGCAACCACCCAGTAGAGCATTACAATAATCTAGCCTTGAGGTCATGAACGCATGAACTAACTGTTCAGCATTTTGCATTGAAAGCATGTTCCGTAATTTAGATATATTTTTAAGATGGTAGAATGCAATTTTACAGATGCTAGAAACGTGGCTTTCAAATGAAAGACTGGTATCAAAGAGCACACCCAGGTTCCTAACTGACGACGAGGACTTGACAGAGCAGCCATCAAGTGTAAGACAGTATTCTAGGTTACTACTTGTGGAGTTTTTTTGTCCAATAATTAAAAATTCTGTTTTTTCTGAATTAAGTTGCAAGAAATTACTAGTCATCCAATTTTTATATCAGCTATACATTCCATTAATCTTGTGAATTGGTAAGTTTCGTCAGGGCGTGAAGAAATATAGAGCTGAGTATCGTCAGCATAACAATGAAAACTAACGGCATGCTTCCTAATGATATCTCCCAGTGGTAGCATGTACAGGGTGAAAAGCAACGGTCCTAGCACTGAGCCTTGCGGTACTCCATACTGAACTTGTGATCGGTGTGACATCTCTTCATTTACTGCTACAAACTGATAACGGTCAGATAAGTATGATTTAAACCATGCCAATGCAATTCCACTAATGCCAACATAATTTTCGAGTCTATTCAAAAGAATGTTGTGGTTGATAGTATCGAATGCAGCGCTAAGATCGAGTAACACTAATAGAGAGATACAACCACGATTGGATGATAAGAGTAAATCATTTGTACTATGATACGGTCTAAATCCTGACTGGAAATCCTCACAGATACCATTTCTTTCTAAAAAGGAGCGCAGTTGTGAAGACACTGCCTTTTCTAGTATTTTTGACAGAAGGGGGAGATCTGAGATTGGCCTGTAATTGACTAATTCTGTAGGATCAAGCTGCATTTTTTTAATAAGTGGTTTAATAATAGCCAACTTAAAAGTTTTTGGTACATATCCTAATGACAAGGATGAATTAATGATATTAAGAACAGGATCTATGACCTCTGGAAGCATCTCTTTTAATAGCCTAGTCGGTATAGGGTCGAGCATACATGTTGTTGATTTTGATGATTTAACGAGTTTAGCCAATTCTTCTTCTCCTATAGCAGTGAATGAGTGTAATTTTTCCACAGTGACACTACAATGCACTGTCTGATGTGATACTGTAGTAGACGGCTGCATGGTTATGATTTTTTTCCTAATATTATCAATCTTACACGTAAAGAAGTTCATAAAGTCATTACGGCTGTGCTGTTTACAAACATCAGAAATTGAAGCTTTATTTTTGGTTAATTTAGCCACTGTATCGAATAAATACCTAGGGTTATGTTTGTTTTCTTCTAAGAGAGTCGAGAAATAAGCAGATCTAGCAGTTTTTACGCCCTTTCTGTATGCAATCATGCTCTCTTTCCAAAAAATGCGAAAAACCTCCAGTATTGTTTTCTTCCAGCTGCGCTCCATTTTTCTGGCTGCTCTCATGAAGGCCCGAGTGTGCTCGTTGTATCATGGCACTGGACTATTTTCTTTAATCTTCTTTAAGCACAAAGGAGCAACTGTGTCTAAAGTGCTGGAAAAGAGAGTCAATAGTTTCTGTTGCAACATCGAGTTCTTCTAAGCTATCTGGGATGCTGAGGAGACAAAAATGATCAGGATGATTATTTATAAAGCAATTTTTAGTGGTAGAAGTGATAGTTCTTCCATATTTGTAACAGGGAGTCGGTTTTTCAGCCTTGGCTAAATATACACAAGACTAGATAATGATCTGAGATGTCATTGCGCTGCTGCAGAATTTCAATGGCATCAACATCGATTTCATGTGACAATATTAGATCTAAAGTATGATTATGACAATGAGTGGGTTCTGACACGTGTTGTCTAACTCCAACAGAGTTTAGAATGTCTGTAAATGCCAATCCCAATGCGTCTTTTTCTTTATCTACATGAATATTAAAATCACCAAAAATAGGACGTTATCTGCAGCCAGTACTAACTCCAATAGAAAATCAGCAAGTTCTTTGATAAAGTCTGTATAATGCCCTGGTGGCCTGTATACAATAGCCAGCACAAATGTCAAGCAGGATTTATCACTTACACTAGATAGTGTTACATAAAGTACCATCATTTCAAACAGTGTCTCTATATGACAGTCTCTATATGATGATATCTAGGTGAAAGAGTCTCTATGTGTTTGGAGTTATCTGACTTCCGTGATGCGAGATAGCTAGAAGATGGTCGTTTAGCCAGTCTGTCTGCTTCCTGACCTGGGTTAGTCAAGGTTCAACTTTAAGACTATGTGCCATATTACTAGAGAGAAGAGCGGCACCACCCCAGGAGGAATGAATTTTGAATACCATCTCTTTTCAACAGGTCAGGTCTGCCACAAAAACTTTTCCAATTGTCTATGAACCCTATATTAGTCGGCGGACACCACTTGAGTGACGACAGTCTGACCAGTACGGCCAGAGCATATTACAGTGTCTGACATCGTACTTGCGAGTTCACACACCTCTTTAATGTTAATTTTAGTGATCTCCGACTGGAGAAGTCAGACATCATTTGTGCCGTAAACATGTGACTACGTGAATAATAATCTTAGAGTATTTACGAATAGCATTAGCCAGCACTTTTAAATTTGCTTTAACGTCAGGTGCTCTGGCTCCCGACAAACGTGACTATGGTGGCTGGTGTCTCTATTTTCACGTGTGTAATGGAATCGGCAATAACTAGGGCACTTTCAACAGGATTCTCAGTGGGGATTCTCCACTGAGTGGAGAGAACCTGTTTGATGTTCTAATCAGAATGGAACAGCTGTGTTTTGTCCTGCAACTATGCCGTCTCACAGTCACCTAGTTGCCCTGCGGGGGCTCTGCAACCAGAACCGAACAAAGTACAGGGTTTGCTAAGCTAGTCGTGTCCAAAGCAGTATCTAAAGCCCTTGCATTACTTGCATATCATGTGAATGAGTAAGCGATTGGAGCTTCTTTGTGCTCTGTACACGGCTGACTGCTGCTCTGAGGCAGGGGCTGCTTACCTTGTGTGAATGAGTGAGCAACTGGAACTTTTCTGTGCACTGTACACAACTGACTGCTGCTGAGGCAAGGGGCTGCTTATATTGTGTGAATGAGTGAGCGATTGGAACTTCTCTGCGCTCTGTACACAGCAGACCGCTGCTCTGAGGCAGGGGGCTGCTTGTATCGTGCAAATGAGGGTCTGGTTCGAACCCCTCTCCTAAGCAGCACTGTCAGCGACAAGGCTACTTTTCTGCCAACTTCAGGTGGGAGGGGAGGGGTTGGTTGGAGGGGTGAGGAGAACGAGGGAACTGAGCCCACGTAGCTTGCTACCCAAGTCTTTGTAGGCCTTCGCTGAGGGAAGAACTCGTGTAGCACTGCATCTGCTTGGGTGCAGCCCAGGTAGAAAGGCAGCGATGATTCATTCCGAAGCTTAGACGTGGGAGGTAAAGAGGGGAACGCGGGAATTGACCGGCGCAGGCCCTTCACCTAAACTTCCTATCTCATGCTGCCGCGGCTTCTGAATCAAAATATTGATTTTGAAGATGTTGAAAATGATCGTTTTGAGAATATGTTTGAGATCGCGAATATGAGCCAGATGCTGAATGTACTGGGAAATGAGCTCTGACGAGGACAGGGATGATGGTATAAAACATCTGCTC
The DNA here is from genome assembly GCA_039654105.1 of Coreius guichenoti. NCBI lineage: Eukaryota > Metazoa > Chordata > Actinopteri > Cypriniformes > Gobionidae > Coreius > Coreius guichenoti. Next base: position 16,135,067 of record CM077180.1, on the reverse strand, counting down.
AAACTGAACCCTTCCAAGCTCCAAAAGGTAACGAAATACGTTTTATTTTATTCTTCTGTAACTGTTACACTAATATCAGGAGAGTTTTATATTATCGCGGCACGTAGAGATCCACCGTGTTAGATATAGATCCGGGTCGCTAAAGACCCGAATATGTAAGAATGATTCCCAGCTAACACACGACGTAACAGTTACGTAATTTATTCGTACTTTTTGGTAATTTCATGACTTACCAACTGACAACGTAGTATCGACGTCGCATGCCTGTAATTTCCTTACCATAAAATGACCTTCTCACAACGTTGTCAGTACGATCTCTGAACGTTACAAGATTGCCAACAACGTTCCAGATACGTACTCCACACGTAATATTTTGGTAACTTTATGACTCACTGACAACGTAACTACAACGTTGCATGCCTGTAATATCATTACCATTAAATTACCAACACACAACGTCACCAGTACGATCTCCTAACGTTATTAGATAACCAAGGACGTCCCAGATACGTACTAAATTCGTAATATATTGGTAATTCCATTACTTACTGGCAACATAAATGCAACGTCACCTGCTCGTAATTTCATTACCATCATTTGCAGATTATTTATGTTCTTATTTATGATGTTCTGATTATCAGAATTTGCTATATATTAATATTAATCATGTCATATACTCTGTGTCTAAGTATTATTTGTAACAACATGAAGGAAATAGGGGAGAGCGGGGCACTGCCTAACGCGGGGTTATTTGTAACACACATGGTTTAAAACTTTCCACACATGCCAGCATGACGAAACTTGTGTATTTACTAGTTGCCATATCAACATTTAGAGAAAAAATTGCGCCAAAATTAAAAAATCTTTTGGAAGATATCACTAAACATTTATTTAACCATAGCAAAAGATAATTTCTTAAGTTTATTTTTCATGTTTTTTTGTGTTTATTTAAAATAAGTCAAATCTGATATTATTTTAATCTTATATCTGTTATTTAACAGGTGAGCTAGTTCGTTAAACTTACAATGTGCCCCAATTCTATACTTGTATGAATTCTATTGAGAAACCATGAGAAAAGAAAAAAGTATACACTGTATTAATGAAACAAAACCACATAATTGTACTAGACATGTCTGAAATTAATGTGGGAAAAAAGCGTTAGGTTGTGCCCCGCTCTCCCCTAATATCACATATACAGTCAAATGAGAAACACTTTACAATACGGTTACACATTTATTTATAATAATTTATTTAAAATAAAAAAGTTGTATATTTGTATATCGTTGAACTAACAATGAACTATTGTGTGTATCCATTAACTATATACATGATTAATAGGCTGTTTTGAAATATTGCTCATTGTACAAAAAAATAAAGTTAAATATTGTAGCTATCGATCCGATCAGATTCCATGTGAAATTAGCTCAACATCTAATAAAAGAAAATTGCGTGTATAAGCTCCGCCCCTGACTCCCGCCATGTTGCTGCTGGCACTGCGGTTCTGCAGCTGCGGCTAGAGATACCCATGCAACTGTGAGCGTCACTCCGAATGAATTCCCGCCTTTCACCAGAAGATGGTGTCCGCAGGCCTTCCAGCACAGCGTGGATCGAACAACAGAAGTATGACGAAGTTAAACCATACTCTCCAACGATTCATTGTACACAGGTGGTTAGGCAACAAAATGTGAGAGATCCAACAAACTGTTGGTAGTTGGAAGAACAAATAAACAGAAAACACATTCTTTAAATGTTTATTTTTCCACATACAAAAATTCCATATACAGAAGACCCTAAAATTATAATGAAGGATGTCAAAATTTAAAAAGAAAAGAAAAGAGAAACCTGGCACCCTGAACTTCACATGAAACTGAGGAGGTCAGATTTTAAAGGACCCTTGAACTTCAGTAGTGCTAATTCAATGTAGTATGAGCCAGGAAATTTCAGGATGGTATTCATGTCATGGTACTATTCAATATCGCTAATAGGAAGCGGGGAGGATGATGCAAAAGATGTCAGAAATGCATTGGAACAACATTTTTTTTTCGGTAGCCAGTGTATTATCAGTCTTAACTGCTCTACGGAGATATTGTTGATGACCCTGCTTTTAAATCAAGAGCTCATATAAGACACCACAGGGGCAAACTGTTGATCATGAATTGACTGGTCCTTGGTAACTATGTAAATATTAGCCCTCACAAATGGTCTGTATGAAGTTCAGCAGTATACTAAAAAAAAAAGTACTTATTTAATGAAGAATGTCTTGGGCACCTTTATGGGTAACCAAGTTAATTTCTGAATCAAAGCAAAACAATTCCAACAAAAAAAAAAAAAGGCTGAATCTCACAAATAGAATTCTAACAAAGTTTTAAAGATCTCATATTTACTTGATACTTAAGGTTTAGAAAGAATACAATTCTCGCAGTCACTTGATTGTGTATAAAACTCATCAGTGGCAGGCAAGAGTGGATCTTTTTGGGGTTCTGTTTACATCAACTTATATAGTATATACCAACGCTGTTCACATACTCCACTAGGAAGAGGAAAGGAGCAGCACAGCACTGAGTTGTCATATGTGTCTCTCTATAAAAACTCAATTTAAATGGACTACCCATTTTATTTCATTTGGTTACACAAGAAAAGTAAAATTAGTAAATATGTGTCAGAGGGAGAGCAAAAAATAAAAATAAAAAAACCTAAATGAGAACAACTGTGTATTGCTGAGATAAATTGAGATAGTAGGTGCAGACAGGTTAGTACCTGTCAGATTAAACATGAAATGTCAGTCAACATATCAAAGCTGAAGGTAACAGAGATGGGAGATTTTAAGTAAAACCTTTTACAGTAATTTGAGCGTAAAAAAGCATCAATATTTAATTCCCAATACTGAATATGATTTTTTTGGAATAATGTTTGTTGACGCATTTGGAAATTAATCAGGAGAGGACCTTTTTCTGAACTGCTTTGTTATAATTAATGGCAAGGTGATGTGTCTTTTAACTTCAGCATGTGAGTTTACTGCATGCCTTACATCACAGCACACTTCTTCTCCTCTGATGGGGCGTTTCCATCAACTTTTTCCATTTCCAGAATAATCCTCTTGAAAACCTCTACAGCTGTCTGTAAAATGAATGTTCTTTTAAAAAGGAGAACATATACACAAATGTCTAAACTGTACAGAAAACAAATATATGCTTATAATGTGTCTACAAAAATGTTTTGTTAAACTAACTGTAGGCAAGCAAAAGTTCCTATTCAAGATTCAAAGAAGGTGTTACCTGATTTTCCTTAGCGGACGACTCCATAAAAGCAGCACCCCAAGAATCAGCTAGCTTCTTGCCCTCTTCTGGTTTAATCACTCTAAATTAAAATAACAAAAAAAAAAAACATGACAGAGTGGAAATGCTTTGCCTTCCACCTTTCTTACTTATTTCCCTTTGCAGCTGGCCTTCAAAATGGTAGAAAACCATTTCAAAGTCTCAAAGACAATTTTGTGGTCTGAAATGTGATAAATATTTAAGAACTCTTTGTTGCTACATATATTACAGATAAAAGCATAAAAATACACAATCACATTGACGAGGAGTATTTATGAATTTATTGTTAATAACTTCATTACAAATTCTCTCTTTTTTGTCTTTTACCTAAATTGCACATCACTACCTTGCATTAACAGACAATACAATTACTGGTTTCTTGTCATTTGAATCTCCTGACACTAATCATTTCAACTCTTGAAGATTTCAGTATTTTCCCATTCAGTTAGGAGCAGTACTTTAAGGGATAGTTCACCCAAAAATGATTTACTTACCCTCAAGCCATCCTAGGTGTATATGACATTCTTCTTTCAGACGAATACAATCGGAGGTATATTAAAAAAAATGTCCTGGCTCTTCCAAGCTTTATAATGGCAGTAAATGGCAGCCCAAAATTTGAAGCCCAAAAAAGTGCATCCATCCATTATAATAGTACTCCACACGACTCCGGGGGGTTGATAAAGGCCTTCTGAAGCGAATCCATGGGTTTTTGTAAGAAAGAATATCCATATTTAACACGTTATAAAGTGAAATATTTAGCTTCCGGCCGACCACTATCTGTATTCGTCTGAAAGAAGAATGTCATATACACCTAGGATGGCTTGAGGGTGAGTAAATCATGGGATCATTTTCATTTTTGGGTGAACTATCCCTTTAAATAAAAATGGGTGCCGAATACATTCCCAAGAGAGACTCAGAGTGAACTGACTTGCCTTTGGACTTTGGAATCATTCAATTCTGTAAGTAATTGAAAGAGACCAGTCCCAGGCTAAATTATTAAGATTAAAAAATGGCAAATGATTGCAATTTTTAGTATATGCAAGCATGTCTACCACAGAAAATACATGCTAAATAACAAAATTATTTTTATAACTTTTTGTCAAGAGCATCTAATGATTATATAGGGCAAATGAGACAAATGCCCTTTGAATTAGGATGGGTTTGAAGCAGCTATTAAATTTAATTTAAAATGACCAAAAGGCAATATGACATGGGTAAAATTGGTATCCATCCAGTATGTCCAAACGTCAAAAGCTTTATTATAGCGCCACCTGTCAAGACTGATGGGTGTGTGTATGCCCGGCCGACAAGTGGTGGGATTTGAGCCCATTCTACCAAGTTGGGGGTGTATGCGATGTATTCTTTCTAACGTCCAAAAAATGTAAACATATTTAAGCGTTTATTTAAAATTATAATAATAAAAATAAACAAATAAACCAACACCAACAAAAAATTACAATATAATAGGGTTTAAGTGCTTGGTCCCTAAAAACATGCAAGAGGTGAATATATAGTATATGCTTACCTTTCCATGTGAAGGTCTTTTTTGTTCCCAACTAGAACAGTAGGTACCCTGGGTAAACATGTAATATTTATGACCATGTTTTATGACCTTGTGTAATATTTTGACCATATGTTCATGAGTTTAAAAATCACACTTACTGTATCTTTCCAACCATATCAAGAAGCTTGTCATGTAGAACCTGCACAACTTCAAAACTGAAAACAGAGCGGATTATGTTTACATTTTGTTGGCCTCTGAAAAACATTCAGATCAGCATCTAGGCCTTTACAATCAGAAGAAAATAGCCCATATCAGAGTACATTGGTTTTGAAAAATACCAAATATTAATACAATATGAATTTTGCTTTAAAACACACAATAAAACATATGGTGCCAATCCTGTTCTCGACCAGTGTTTCGCTGGGTGAATTGAAGCCTGTCTAGAACCAGCCCTGTTTCTGCACGGACTTCTGATACAGAAGGTGATACAAGGTGATATACGTGTCGTTTATGTGACTACATAACCAGTCCAAAAACAAATATGACGTGTCAGTGTTTGTGTAAGCAGCACTTCTGCATTATGTTGCTCAAGGTACCGGTAGCCATTCTTGTGTACCAGCATATCTGCCGGTAAACTGTAGGTACTCTCCTCTGTACTTGCTTCAGACTGAAACTGAACCCGCAGATTCATTCTCTCTCATGCAATTTAACATCTTAAGACCTATAGAGTAATGCAATGCAATGTTATTACATTGCTCAGTGGGACTGCCATAGGGCATGAGTGGAATCGATTTTTCCAGCCCAGAACAGTTTGAGAATTGACAGTAGTCAGTAACCTGCACCAGAACCATGACAGAGTAAAAGGTTTCTTGACAGAGCCAGTGCTCATGATTTCAGCATTCTATTTGTATTTTTGGCAGTTATATTTATATCTATAGTGCAGTATATGGCATGTGGCAGTTGTAGTGGTTACAACCAAAACAGAAAATGTTTGATCAGTTGTCATATTTCAAATGTTTTTATTTTTACTCTACTAAGTAGAGTATGTTTACACGGCAATGATATACTAAAAAAAAGAAACGTTTTTCCTTTGAGTTTTTCGCATACAGACGACAACGTTGTCAAAACTATCCCTGTTCACAAGGATCTGCGATAACGACTAAAACTATGTATTATGCATTAGAGCTGTGCGATTCTGGATAAATTGAGAATCACGTTTTTTTGTGTCAAATGGAGATCGCGATTCTCCCACGATTCTGAAGAAAAAAAATATCAGACAACTAAACAAAATAACATGCAAACTAGAGGTTCTGACAAAATGTTCATTGCTTTAGTCTATTAAAAGATATATTGTTAATGTCTCATTCATCAAGACTTTTTTCGTTGTTGGATGAATCAGCGTTTGTGAATGAATCTTTTAAATGAATGATTCAATGACAAACACTTTTTTAAAACACTTGTCGTCACCCCCTTGGCGTAACGATAAGCAGTACAATACATACAAGTGTCACAGTACTTTTTTAAAAGATGATTTACTCTTATTTTGATCGATACTGTGTTTATAACCAAACTATAAACTTTTATCCCAGTACACTTTTATCCCCCGTTATTTATGCAGATTTGAATGTTGCAGTGGGATGATCATACTTTCAAAGGTTAACCAAAGTCTGTTTTAAACAGTTTCACATTGCACCCCGGAGCGTGAGCAGGCACGTGTGCGTGTAACAGAGCAAACATTTTCAATTCATTCCTATGTAAGTTGAGCTTACGCTGACGCACGAGCATGAAGCTCAACTTCCATAGGAATGAATTGAAACACTCGCTCTGCTTCGCGCCAGTGGACACCTGTCATTCATTAACATGGGCAGCGGCAAAATAAAAGCTGTTCACGCTCCGCTGCTGCTTGCGGTTTGAAACAGGCATAAAAGACATAGCAGAATCGTGGTCATTTAGGAATAAGATCGGGTGGGTGTTTGAATAGAGATCACGATCTTTTAACGATTAATCGTGCAGCTCTATTATGCATGCCAGGCCAGTAGTTGGCGATGCCATTTTGTAAAGAAACACTACGTGCCTGTAGACTGCATGCACATGACGTCTCCTTTTTCACAAATTAGAGTTTTTGTAGTTTACACTGAGGCGATAATGCTATAGTTTTGAAAAGTTTGCGGTTTCAGGCCCCCAAAACGCCGATGTTGTGTAAATGAATGGCCAAAACGCATACAAAGTTTCCCATTTTCACTTGAAAACGGTTTCGTGCAAACAGCCCCTAAGTTTAATTAGTAAACTTATGCAACAGTTTGATACATATACCAAGTAGAATTCATGCACATATCTGGTAAGATTTAAACATGTTATCGCACATTTGAAACAGAAATTTTAAAAGTAATATTTTGGTCATAAATACCATCAAAGATGTAAATTGGCGATGACATTCATGATTAGCCTTAGAGGGTTTGGTTTTAACAATAATTAGTTCATGTTGTTTTGAGTAAGCTGCCTTGGGATTGTGCACATGCTTTGTATCAATTACGTTATTTGAACAAAAATATTTGTGTTTCATATTTAGGAAACTAGTGTAGCTGACTATGGCTTAAACTAACTGATAAGTTTTTCACAGAGAGCACCATCATGTATTGGTTGAGCAGTGCAAAAATTACAGAAAAGTGCCCACAACTCTTATGTCTTTATCTCCACACACATTTTAATGTGCACTTCATCTCTATAGTAAGTGTGTAGAAGATCTGTTGATCGGTGTTGTAGGTTACTGTACTTCTCCTTTTCCTTCCTATGCTCTCCTATGGATCTGCTGCAAGGGCTGTGCATGTGCAGTCCAAATTTTCCAGCCTAATGTCTGAATGCTTCACCCACTTGTGTGTCTGACTGAATTCACTGTACTAATGGTTCTAGCAGGACTGTTAATTTAAGAAATGATCAAAGAAGTTGGAAACAACAAAAAATTATGAGTTTGAAACAGCATAAAGATGACAACCAAGTGAAAGTACCACAAATCAGTCGTAGTACACATGCATCACATTTGTCCATACAAGCTCATGGCTAATAGAAAAACAAAGTCAAAGTCACAGAAACTAAGTCAGAAAACTAAAAAAAATGCACACACAAAAACAACACTGGGTATATTGATGAGTCCACAAATGAAGAACAACAACAACAAAAAAAAAAAAAAAATAAAAGCGCTTACATACACATGCAAGTTTGTTTATTTGCATTATTAACCTGTCACTTAAGAAAATAAAATGGTCAAAATAGACCAAACATTTAAACATTCCAGTTGTATGACTAAACAAAACAAAACAAAACAAAAAAGAATAATAATGCAAGTAAGAAAAAAAACCCTGACCTTTTCATTGAAGTGACAGAGTATACCAGAACGTAACCATGAATATCCATAGAATGAGACTGGGGGAAAATGGAATACTCATCCTAAACAGAAAAGGGGAGGGGAACAACTGGTATGAAAAATGATGAAGAAAAGAAAAAGATTGATACAGAAAAAATTTGGGGGGTCTTACCTGTCCAGCAGTGTCAACTAACTGGAGATTGAAATCCTGGCCATTCACAGACACCATTTTATTAAAAGCTTAAAAACAAACATAAAGATATATTGAATTGGGGACATCAGAAATTTCAAAGGGGACCAAATGTCATGTAGTTGTATGAATTTGGGAGCAACAATGTTATAACACACAATTTCCACTATGGCTGTTCAGTCACCACACAAGCATGCATAAAACTGAATGATAAATTACAACAGAATTCAGAAACATATTTAATTAAGCTGACAGGACAGGGGGATATTCCAGAAAGCAGGTTATGTGCCATACCCGGGTATGTTTAAGAGTAAGCGGATAACCTCAACTTTCGGTTCCAAAAACGGAGGTAACTTTCAGGGTATGTAAGTAGCCATAGCAACTCACTCTCTGCACATAACCTGCTCCTGAGCAGGTGATGTTCCAGGGTTAGTTTGCTTAAGAGGTATTCAGATGCATGTTATAATTAATATAGTTATATTAATATAACTAAATTTGTTATACAGTTACAGTTATATAATATACAATATTATATATTAATTCTAAAGCACTATTACAACAAGGTAATGTTTAAATGTTAATTCAATTCAAATATATTTATTATTTTATTGTCATCTCACACATGGATCTGGATCTGAATAAAGATTACCTATTAAACGAAAAGGTTGAAAAAATGATTGCACAACCACCAAATAGGTGGCGATGTGCACTAAGTAGGTTATGTAAATCGCCATTAAACAAAACAAGGAAGTAGAATGGCACGCTTTTCCTTAGCGTCTGTTTCCACGGTGAATCATCGATTCGTCGCTCTGTTGAGAATGTCTTGTGTGTTAACCGTGAACATACTCTGAGTTGTCTGAACCTACTCCCGGACTCGTGTTTGGAACCAGCATACCCCGAGTAAGCAAGAGTTCAAGGTATATGTGACGGTAAATTAACCTTGCTTTCTGGAATACCCCCCAGGTGTCACTAAACAATAGCAACCATTACTGATCACTTGATGAAATACACTGGTAACACTAATAACACAATTTTGATTATTCCTTAAACATTTTTATTTTTTATATTCACAATTTTATTGTGAATAATCACTATCTGAAAATAACTAATCATCTGTTAAGTATTATGTAACAATGTTTGTTAATGAATAATTAATGTTATAACACGTAATGCACACTAAACCTGTCTAAACATTCAAATAAACGAAAAGGCAAAAATTATATTAAATCAAAAAAAAGAAGAAAAAAAGAAAAGAAAAAGCAAAACAATAAAAAAGGAAATTAATAATTTACACAAACCTGGTTATAATATGTTGTACTATAGATTAAATGACACAGGGTTTTTTCCCCCACATGGAAAGAGACATAGGTTCCCCCACATTAGTGACAACGATTCAATGATTGATTGTGCCTAAGGCACCAAACTGGCCAGAACAGGCCTAGCCCACTCTCATACTTTTGTACAATACTGTGTTTGATGCTTCTGCATTATATAAAACTTAAAACTAGGATCTACTAATACATGTAATGTATTTGCCCATTATGGCATTTTAGAATCATGCAAAGTATTTCAGTACTCACTGTTTTCAATAGTAGGGTCGTAGGAATCTACAAATTGTCCTTCTACAAACTGTATCGTGAGGGAGGATTTTCCTGTTGTAAAATAAATCAAAATGATTATCAAAACAATGTTTAATAAAAATTTGTAACAAAAAACAGCCTATTATAAGGGTTTTGAATTACATTAAATATTCTTATTATTTTATTATAATTGGGGGAAAAAATTATAACTGAAGTAATGGAAAATTGTTGAGAAAGCTTCTTACTGATCAAGCCACATCATGTATGCAGGTTAAGACGATGTCTAACACATGTACTGACACTGAGAGAAAAATCTTTTTCTTTTTAAATGGACCCATTAACTTCATAAATACAGATGATGCGGAATGTGCCATCCTATTGCAACCTCTGCCCAATTCAAGGTTAAGGTTTCTCAGTCATTTTCATGGGTGCGTTAAATATGACACTGGCTTGATACACGGTATAATGCATTGTGAAAATACACATTTTGAATGCCAATAATGTATGAATCTATTAAGTCAACAGTGTATGGGATAATAAAGAATAAGTGGCTTTTTCCTTGTTCCTTCCGCCCAATTTCTTTTGAACATTTTTAGCGTACCTTTTACTAATGAACCCATGTACTTCACATAAGAGTAATATAGATGGGTCAAATCTTATTAAACCTTCTGCCCATTTCCTTTCGGCATCTCTCTGTGTTAAATATGATAATAGAACTGATACACAGTGTGACCTTGTATCAAAGTACAAAGATTAAAAAGTTTGTTCATAACGCATTGAAAACAAAGTACAAAATTATAATAACATATCTATCATATTTGAGCAATTAACCACATAGCTTTTCCCTAATTCATCTACTGCCACCAAGCACTGCATTTGAAATTCCTTACTCTTTCATTTTAATGGATGCAATCAATATCACACCAACGTTTCTTACATTACCAAAACTTTTACATGCAGTTGAACAAATAGAACAAGAGAGATATAGCTTGCTGCCCTCAACTCGCAGACAACTGGCACCAGTCTGCAAACAACACCACAAGACCTGCCACTTCAGGAGGCAATACATCAAATATAGAGGGATTTCACAGGTCGAAGGGTGTGTAAGATAAAACTGTACATACGTTGATATTCATCTACAAATACAGACTTTCCACATAAATTAAAATTTTTAATAAAACCAAACAAGGCTAACTTAAGCAAAAAAATATATATATACTGTATTGTTAAAACCATTTGATTTCTGAAATGGTATAGTAATAATTCTTCAAATTTGGCATTTTTGTATCAGCCCTCATATTACACGCACCCTTGAAAATTATCCACACGGAGAGATGCTAAAATAAATCTTGGTTCATATTGTCTCAAATGTAAAGTTACAATAGACTGGTACCGTAACAATTGTTCAAACTTAGGACAGCTTATTCTTTGTTATCGTACGTCAGTTTCACAGAACCATTAAAAATTCAATTCGAGGTCCACTCATTCTGTATTATGTCAAAATCTTGACAGGGCACCACACTGTTTTCCATTCCACAGTGTAATATTTGTACGTACCCTTGAAAATGACCTAGAATCAGCGCTTTAAATCCCTTTATGGACACAGCGCCAGCATCGACACGTTTAACGTAGCGTAGCGTCATTTAAGGTGGAACAGAAAGCTATATCTATTTAGCGAATCGAATAATTGGTTAAAAAGGAATTGCATCGCGTTACAGATCAGTTTTAAGACATGCTGACATGTTACTGGAACTGCCCGATTGATGATATTCGAGTATTGGTGGGCATATCGCGTGTGATCTGACTGATGAAGCACGTTGCTAATTCCTGCCAGCACCATGCGCTTCTCCATTATGTCGCCAAATGCTGGTGCGCTTTTAGAAGCTTCTTGACAGCATCGAAACAAATACGGGAATTTGTAAAAACGTAAAACTTAAAGTGGCTGGAAACCAGTAAACAGCTAAAATGAAATTTACGATTCAGCTGCAAGAACTCTGCTAACTTAACGACTACATAAAAAGACTTCCTACTCAAAAATGTATATCAAACACTCACCAACTGAACGATACCCCAATACAGCAATCTTTCTGTATTTAGGTTGAGGCATTCTTTGAAAATAACCTTTGAACGTCAAAACCAAACAACTGGAGGTTAAAAATGAAATAGTTTATCAAACATTAGAGGTCTATCACGTGATAACAACAAACTTTTCCACGCCCTCCAGAAAGATCTTCATCGTTGTTTCTATCTCATAAAGTGAACTTTTCGGTTTGTCGACGCTGTATAATCAAAATTATTTTTCGTTGGAAGTAAACATTTAAGCATACAGTGACGTCTTAAAACTACGACGAATGACCTAAAATGCTTATTCACTGCAGTAACGTGTCTTCTTCTTCTAGTTTTAATGGCGGTTTGCAAACTAACTGTTGGTGCATTTCTACCACCTATTGGGGTGGAGTGTAAAGCGTTGTTGTTGAAAAATTATAAAATCTATATTTTATAATACAAAGTTATTTCTTTTAAAATGTTTAAAAGAAATGTATATACTTTATAAGAATTATAGAACGTTTTAAATATTGATATCAAACGGTTTCAATTCTTTTCTGAACTGGATTCTTTATGCCTTGGCTTGTACATTTTATCAGCACATGCACAGTTTCCAAAAGTCCACATTTATTTTGCCGAAATCACGCTTTCCTATTATATAAATTAATTTATTGAGAGCAGGGTATTCCTATTCATACATTCCTTCTACTGCCATAAACTGCTTTTTCACAACTTTTTTTGAATGAAGATGGCGCCCCTTTTTACTTTATCCCATATCTCTTGCCAAGTCTTTTTGACAGCTAGTTTAATGAATGCTTCAATTTTGGGATATTTAAGAGCTTTAGCTATATCAACCGCTTTATTTCCCTCCACTCCAGCGTGAACATGTACCCATAAAAAGACAACTGTAAGTTTTAACTCTTAAGTGTATTCTGAACAAACTAAACAAAAATGATTTCTACAGTATGGTTTGCCTCGATAATGATTTTCCACTCAATCTGAGCTAATCACAACAGTTAGTGGTAGGCCTTCTGGCGTAGCCATGAACCAGGGACCTTCTTGCTGCAAGGCAACAGTGCTTACCCACATAATCACCTGCCACTTTTATAAAGCTTCATAGCTGTGTTGCTATGTTTTGGTCAGTATTATAATAATATCCTGAAGCTCAATGTATATTTATCCTATACAGGCCACACAAGCCTTTATATTTGCATTAACACGTTAAATTTAAATTAACATTTTTTTTAAAACCAGGATTATTGCATCTACCAATTTGGATTGTATTTCAGCTCCATTTGAGTTCTAAACACAGTTCTTTGAAAAAAGTTTAGTGCATATAGCCCTAAAAATGTGGTATACTATTTCTATTGCGGAATCCCTTGAAGTTAACCATGCAAAATAATAATAATAATATAATAATTAATTGATTGATTAAAAAAAAACTGAAAGAAGAGAAGTCTGTGTGTGTGTGTGTGTGTGTGTGTGTGTGTGTGTGTGTGTGTGTGTGTGTGTGTGTGTGTTTGGTTATTAGTAAGATGAGAATTGTTTTATAAAAGCAAATAGAAAAAAAAAATACACTGCAATCCATTTTTTTGTAGTGCGGTGATATTGCTTTTACCCATTTACTTTACACACATCTCTGTAACTGGTGGGCCATTAGGGTTAATCATCATTAATCCCGCAATGTTTAAAACGAGACATGTAGCCCTCCTTTCAGATAATTGTATTCACAAGACTAAAAGCCCTCCTGCATTCCTGTCTGACAGGAAAGGTCTGGATACAGTTCCTGAGGGGTTTCAAATCTTGGCACTCGGTATAGGGGGAGATTCAATTAAGTCTTGCATTCCCTTAATGGCCTGGTCAGAGCATTGAAATGTGCACAGAGCCTACAAATCTTTGCTTTAAAGTACAGTATGAAGCTCCAATGGCCGCCTGCTTCTGTAAAGAAAATCTTTGAGAATTTCTTCTTCAAAAGGAAACTTCCAAATTTCAATTAGGCTTTGCAAAAATTCTTCAGTGTTATTGGAATCTTAGGAGTTAACCGTGACATTAACTTTAACCATGACATTGTCTCCAGTCCACTCACTCGTGGTGGCTGTAGTTGTCAGGGGCAGGGAATGGTAGAGTTCATAATGCACCAGTTACAACAAAAAAATCAGATACGGTCGGGATTCAGTTAACAGGGACGCTAACATGATAATAGTAGATTATGGACTTCTGAAGCAGCACAACAAATGGATATAAGGGCATACGAAAAGACTGATCCTCAGAAGTCGTTATACACTAACAGCCCTGGGGAAAAGTAAGCATACAGTGTATATGTTCCTTATATGGCACGACTACCTCTGATATGGTGTCACATTTCAGTGAGGTAAGTGCATAGAGCATCGACACGACATCCTCATTAAACCCATCCCCGGCGTGACGATTCCAATCTTTCGAATAATCCTACGAATATCTATTGATCTAATATGACTTCTGACCTGTAATGTTGCCAGAATCATAATCATACACTATTTGTTCGTCGGCCAGAGGAGAACTGGCACCCCGACTGAGCCTGGTTTCTTTTGGCTTTTGGCTTGCTCAGTTGGGGACACTTAAATTTCAACTATATTACTGATCTGCCCGCATTGACACTATATGATAATTGAAATGAGCTGGATGACATTACCGTTTTCACCAGAGCGGCTGTACAGCCGAATCAAATTCTGTTGCATTATTTTCCTGTTACCACTGTGAAGCTGCTTTGAAACAATTGGCATTGTAAAAAGCGCTATATAAATAAAGGTGATTTGATTTGATAGGCTATTTGGCCATTTAAAGGGTTAGTTCACCCAAAAATGAAAATTATCCTATAATTTACTCACCCTCAAGCCATCCTAAGTGTATATGACATTCTTCTTTCAGACGAATACAATCGGAGTTATATCAAAAAATGTCCTGGCAAATCCAAGCATTATAATGGCAGTGAATGGCAGCCCAAAATCTGAAGCCCACAAAAGTGCATCAATTATAAAAGTAATCCACACGGCTCCGGGGGGTTAATAAAAGCCTTCTGAAGTGAATCGATGGGTTTTTGTAAGAAAAATATCCATATTTAAAACTTTATAAAGTAAAATATCTAGCTTCCGGCGGATCGCCTTCCGTATTCAACTTACGCAAAAAGTGTAACGCCTCTCGCAGTTCAAAATGCTTACGCTACGTCCGACGTCGCCGCTGTGGCAGTTATGCTTTTTTCGTGAGTTGAATACGGAAGGCGGTCCGCCGGAAGCTAGATATTTTACTTTATAACGTGTTAAATATGGATATTTTTCGTACAAAAACCCATCAATTCCCTTCAGAAGGCCTTTTAAGATTACTTTTATAATGGATGGATACACTTCAAATTTTGGGCTGCCATTTACTGCCATTATAATGCTTGGAAGAGCCAGGACATTTTTTAATATACACTATCAGTCAAAAGTTTGGACACACTTTCCCATTCTCTTTGATGGGAAAGTGTGTCCAAACTTTTGACTGGTAGTGTAACTCTGAATGTATTCGTCTGAAAGAAGAATGTCATATACACCTAGGATGGCTTGAGTGTGAGTAAATCATGGGGTAATTTTCACTTTTGGGTGAACTATCCCTTTAAGTCTGTTTGGTTGGATCACAGTGAATCAGGCAATTTTGTTTAATTAAAATATGAGTTTTGTTAAATACAAATGTTTGTCTTCAGGAGACAAAACAAAAAAGCTAATTAGCTGTGAACCTTCAGGATTCTTGTCAACCTTGCTACTTTGCCTATACACAGCAACACCAGATTACTCCCAGGGCTAAAGCATTGTAACTCTAGTAGACTGTAGAGACCATCAGTACCAATGGTTCTACGATCTTAGGCTTATGATGCTATTGGGAAATGCAGCCTAGTATGGTCAGGTTTAGGGTTACTTATGGGAGTAGGGTTTAAGAATAGGGACCAATCATGCTGCAGCCTTAACGATGAGGGTAATAATCTGGCAGAAGGATTGGAATTTGAAACAAAATCAGCTGTCTGCATGCATTAGTGCACCACTTATTGCACATGTGCTGGAATGTTTGTAAATGGTAATTTTGAAAAATATGGTTATTGTATTTCTGTCACATCTTTAATATAACTATTGGAGATTTTCTGTCTGAATGTTATGGTAATTCAAAAGATTAATATGAAAATCAGTTTAAAAATGGTAGTCTCAATTAATTCATTAATTGATTGAGGTGAATGCTAGATTTTTCAAACTATAATAAATATTTGACTATTTATTTGACCATTTATTTGACTATCATATTCTCAGAAAATGAAAGAAGCAAGATTGCACCCAGACATAGGGAAATACCTTTGAACATGTTGAACAGATTAATCCAATATATTTCCTTAAAGTCGGCATGAAACGGAAGTTGCAATAGTCTTTTCTTCCCTATTGTGATGTATAAATGGCTTCTCGAGTAAGAAAAATTTTAGGGCAGAACTCGATTTTCTTTTTTTCCATCAGGAATTGATTTGATTGTTGGATTGTTGTCATTTGCTATTGCTGCGATCTCATAGGACAGCAAGGAACCTGGGGGTAGTGTTTGACAACCAGCTGAGCTTTTCCACACAAGGCCAGAGAACAAGGCACAATAATCTAACCCAGTTGTAATGAATGCATGTACAAAGTATAAGCCTTTCTATGTCACCAAAAGAGAGAAAAGGTCTAAGTCAAGCAATGTTTCTCAGATGGTAAAAAGCAATTTTAGAGATGTGTTTTATGTGTGCCTCAAATGTTAACTCAAAATTCTGCTGCTTGTGTGCTTACTCCTCGGGAACACATCACACCGGTGCTTTCACGGTTGCACTGGCTTCCCATAATTGCAAGAATTGATTTTAAAATCCTAATTTTAACATACAAGGCACTACATGGGACTGCACAATGACAGATTGTCCCACCCTTGCGCATCAGAGAAGAGATGTTGCATTACTTTGATTAAACATTATGATGAATTGAGAAAATTATGATGTTCACGGATAAGCAGGCTATTTATTTATAATAAATACTGCAATATTCATTTGATTTCATGGTGACTTTAACAAACTCCCAACAAACCCCAGCCCCCCCCCCTCTTTTTTTTTTTTAACTGTAAATACGTTCATTAAAGAATTCACGTTCCTATGAACTGCAGTGTTTGACTGCTAGGGTGTGTTTCCGCGCCTGACTGGACAAATGCGCATCATTTCACATCGAAGCAGCAGGAGCGCTGGGAAATGAGCTAGTGTCGGCTGATGAGCAATTTGTTGCGAACCGAAAAGATAAACTGAAATTAGAGGAATACAATATTTACAAAATCTGAATATAGATTACTATAGATCATTGGATTGATACTTTTTGCCATCTTACACAAGCGCCGTAAATAAATGAATGAAAAGAAAACAAGTGGAGAACAAACAGTAACATCTGTGTGGTAGGTTTCCTTTTTAATTATATAACCTTATGCTGATAATTAGGAAGAACATATTCATTAAAAGCAGAGATATAATTTGCTTTAAATGTCATGTTTTTGGTTTCTGTTCTATCAAAACATATCAACAGCTTATTAGATAGACATGCATTTAAAACAAGGTTAAACAGAAGCGCATGGCTACCCAGTACAATGACAGAAAGAATAAAATGTAGCCGATTATATGAAATCTGAAATTTGTGTGTTTGAGGGCATAGCGATACAGTTTCTTAAGAACAACTGTCAGAAGCCTTTGATACGCTTTCAATAATACAGTGCTTGCAAATGTCTAGGTCAAATACGTTTTTTACTTTTTAATGTTGGCTATATAAAGGCTGTGAGCGTGTGTGTGTGTGTACTGTGACGTGCTATTTGGACGGTAATTGTTTTACTTAGGGACGGTCAGAATTTACATGGTTTTGATAGTTCCTGAGTTTATATAGTCATTCGGAAATATAAAGGCTAATTTATTTAAAATTATTTTTCATTTGACCACTGCCAGTTGCGCTGTTTGGTAGGCTAATGTATGTATTTTAATTAGTGGGGCATCCTACTCCGATGTTTCTTATTTTATCTTTTTACTTCAAAATAAAAACTATAACTTTAGTCCGCAAATCCAAAAGCATTGATGTGTCCACAAATCCCTCATTAACAAACAGACACAAAAAAACGTTGATATTCAACATAATATAATGTCATAGATCATTATTTTCCAGAGACACAAAATCAGATCAATTAACCCTCAAAACTAAATCTCACAAATGTTGATATTCAGATGAAA
Organism: Coreius guichenoti; assembly: GCA_039654105.1. Taxonomy (NCBI): domain Eukaryota; kingdom Metazoa; phylum Chordata; class Actinopteri; order Cypriniformes; family Gobionidae; genus Coreius; species Coreius guichenoti. Next base: position 16,116,798 of record CM077180.1, on the reverse strand, counting down.
TGACAAAATTAAAAATAGCGTTGATCAGAAGTGCTGAGATGAGATTTTATGCCATCTCTATGGTCAGTTGATTAAGATGAGGGGGAGTGGGGTCATCTTGCTCTGGGCATATATTTTTAGGCTATATATATATATATACATACACACAGATAGCCTAATACAATTTATATTTTACTAGCTATATTATCATCATACTGGCCGCCATGATGAACAAGACAATGTGACTTTCCTAGAATGAATTCAGAATGCACTTGATGTGTCAACCACATTCATTAAAGTGCACATTCATGTGTCATATTGATGTAATAATGTAAGCTATAGCCTACATTACATTTTGGCCTCACTGGAACGGACTGTGGAATTTAATATGTAAAGTATTACTTATGAATACTTGTGTAGGTTGGCTATAATTTTTCTTTAGGCTAAGTATTGTTTTATATTATTACTTCTGCGAATGCAGATTACAACATCGAATTTCATAATGGAACAGAAGGTTTGTTGATTAAGAGGCGTTAGGCTACTTCTGATTCCATCTGATGCCTTACTGGATGGCAAAGACACACGGTTTATTTATTTATTTTTATTAGGGTTAATTCTAGAAATCACTGGCTTCTATACTAATTGTTAACTGTATCCCTGCTGAGACCTTTTTTATATCCACAGTTTGTGTGTGTGTGGATGTTGTCAACATCGAACTGCTTGGTTAGAATGGTATTGTGAATAATGGGCCTAGAGTATTTTTTATTTTGTTTCTGTTGATTACTTATGGACATTTTCTATGTATCTGCAATTTATCACAGTATTTTGGTAAACTTTTACTCCAACAAATTTTATTTTTTAACTTTTTATTCCAATACATTGAATAAAATCATATCTTTCCTCGTTATATTAAAATTAAGACCTGCTTTAAAATGTGATATTGATGTCCGTTTCATGAATGGATTATGCTTTTACAGCAGATTATTCTTAGAATAGTAAGGGCAGATAATATACTGTAAGCATGCACACACACAAACACATGTTGGGTTTTCATGTTTTATAGGGACATTCCATAGACATAATGATTTTTATACTGTTCAAACAGTATATTCTATCCCCTAATCCTACCCATCACAGAAAACTTTCTGAATTTTTACATTTTCATAAAACATCACTTGTGTATGATTTATAAGCTGTTTTCCTCATGGGAACCAAAAAACCTCCACAAGGATATCGGATATTACCATCTTTGTAGGGACATTTTGAGCCCATAACGTAGGGTATACCTGAACCACACACACACACTTTTCATAGACATAATAATTTTTATACTGTACAAACTGTATATTCTATCCTCTAATCTTGACACTTAACCTAAACACAACCCTCACAGAAAACTTTCTGCATTTTTATATTTTCAAAAACATCATTTAGTATGATTTATAAGCTGTTTTCCTTATGGGGACCAAAAAATGTCAAAGGTCAAAGATTTCTTTACCATCCTTGTGGGGACATTTTGTCCCCATAACATAGGACCACACACACGTGTTTTATGAGGACTTTAGACATAATGATTTTTATAGTGTACAAGCTTCACATTCTATCCCCTAACCCGGCACTGGGCAACTCTGGCCCTCGAGATCCAGATTCCTGCAGAGTTTATCTCCAACCCTGACAAACTCTTTTGCCTGTAGCTCTCTAGTAATCCTGAAAATAGACATATAAAATACATAGACGCCTTATTGGCCACGTTGGCCCATTGCTGCGATACAATAGACCTTGAAAATGAATCATTTTAATAAGGAATTGTGAGAACTCCTGCTTGCCAGTGATAGATTTGGTTTATTTGTCTTGCTTAATAATTGTGGAGACATCCCAAATGTAATATTATTTAACGTTCATGAAATGTGCATAACGTTTTTCATTGTGAAAATGTCTTTTTCTGTCTTCAGATACAACATTTTAGCCTTTTCTTTCAACATAGCTCGGTCACTTTGAAATAACAAGAAAACAAAATAGAGCATTAATAATTGGCCATCATTGATGGGACAAAATCAGCAAATACAATGTAGATAGTGAGACCCTGCAGTCAGTCTGCTTTCTGTATTTTTAAGTCAAGTCACCATCATTTATATAGCGCTTTTTACAATATAGATTGTTTCAAAGCAGCTTTACAGTGATAATAGGAAATTAATGGAAGAGAGATTGTTTTGGCTGTACATCAGCTCTAGAAAAAGTTATTGTCCAGCTAAAGTAAGTTTTTGATCGATTCATTTCTGTTGTAAAAATCATTAGTTATTTACTTTGGGGCCACTTACATGACACCATTTTCAACTAAAATAGAAAACTTTTAATGTGTTCTGGCCGTTCATTTGCATGGCTACAGTGTTTGGTGACTAGAGAACGCAAAGTTTGAAATAGGTTTTGAAATAGTTTTGAAACGATACCGGTATCATCTTCGTGTACACTTCAAAAAACGCGAATCTGTGAGAATGTTGATGGCATGCACCTAAGATTACGTGTTTAGTCTATAGGCAAGCGTGTTTGAATACGTATGTGTGCAGGTGCGTAGTTTTTCTTTTCAATATGACCGCCAAAATTACTTGTCTGGCATGCATAATACAGCGTTTTTAGTAGTTTCCGATTATTTTGATAACGTTTTTATCTGTACAGAGGGAAAGTGAAGTGAAGGAGGCCGTCACAGGGGAGAGTCTAGTTGACACGGTCTCTGCTGACACTTCAGGGCTGCATTGTGGTCGTGTTTAGGCGCAGGTCCACCATCTGATCTGGATACGGCCTGGATCCGGCAGACTACTGTAAACCTTGGGATATACAGAGAGACTAATATTAACGTAGATGCCATTCTTCTTATGATGTAACGAGTACATCAGGTGTTATGGGAAGTGTTCCCGGTTCCGGCTGACCTAGTTAATGCAGCCTAACAATCATTTAACAGATTTGAATAATAGAAATTGATAATGTTCTATGTGTATGCCAGGTTAAAGAAATGTGTTTTTAGTCTAGATTTAAACTGTCTGCTTCCTGAACAATGCTAGGAAGACTGTTCCAGAGTTTAGGTGCTAAATAGGAAAAGGATCTACCGCCTCCAGTTGATTTTGGTATTCTAGGTATTATCAACTGGCCAGAATTTTGAGATTGGAATAGACGTGATGGAGTATAATGCGTTAAGAGCTCGTTCAAGTACTGAGGAGCTAAACCACTTAGTGCTTTGTAAGTAATTAGCAAGATTTAAAAATGTATGCAATGTTTAATAGTGAGCCAATGCAGTTTTGACAGAACCGGGCTAATATGGTCATACATGGTTCGAGTAAGAACTCTAGCTGCTGCGTTTTGGACCAGCTGGAGGTTATTTATTAAGCGTGCAGGGCAACCACCCAGTAAAGCATTACAATAATCTAGCCTTGAGGTCATGAACGCATAAACTAACTGTTCTGCATTTTGCATTGAGAGCATTTGTCGTAATTTAGATATATTTTTAAGATGGAAGAATGCGCTTTTACAGATGCTAGAAACGTGGCTTTCAAATGAAAGATTGGTATCAAAGAGCACACCCAGGTTCCTAACTGACGACGAAGACTTGACAGAGCAGCTATCAAATGTTAGACAGTATTCTAGGTTACTACGTGCAGAGGTTTTTTGTCCAATAATTAGAATCTCTGTTTTTTCAGAATTAAGTAGTAGGACACTACTAGTCATCCAATTTTTTATATCAGCTATGCATTCCGTTAATTTTGTGAATTGGTAAGTTTCATTGGGGCGCGAAGAAATATAGAGCTGAGTATCATCAGCATAACAGTGAAAACTAACATCATGCCTTCCAATGATATCTCTCAAGGGTAGCATGTACAGGGTGAAAAGCAACGGTTCTAGTACTGAGCCTTGCGGTACTCCATACTGAACTTGTGATCGGTATGATATCTCTTCATTTACAGCTACAAACTGATAACTGTCAGATAAGTATGATTTGAACCACTAATGCCAAGATCATTTTCGAGTCTGTTCAGAAGAATGTTGTGGTCGATAGTATCAAATGCATCACTAAGATCCAGTAACACAAATAAAGAGATACATCCACGCTCGGATGATAAGAGCAAATAATTTGTAACTCTAATGAGAGCAGTTTCAGTACTATGATACAGTCAAAATCCTGACTGGAAATCCTCGCAGATACCATTTCTTTCTAAAAAAGGAACATAGTTGTGAGGATACTGCCTTTTATATTATCTTTGACAGAAAGGGTAGATTCGAGATTGGCCTGTAATTGACTAATTCTGTAGGATCAAGTTGCGTTTTTTTAATAAGCAGTTTAATAATAGCCAGCTTAAAAGTTTTTGGTTTGTATCCTAATGACAAAGATGAATTAATGATATTAAGAAGTGGATCTATGACCTCTGGGAGCATCTCTTTTAGTAGCTTAGTCGGTATAGGGTCAAGCATACATGTTGTTGATTTTGATGATTTAACGAGTTTAGCCAATTCTTCTTCTCCTATGGCAGTGAATGAATGGAATTTTTCCTTAGGGACACTACGATACTGCGATACTGTCGTAGATGGTTGCATATTAATAATTTTCCCTCTAATATTATCAATCTTGCAAGTAAAGAAGTTCATAAAGTCATTACTGCTGTGCTATTTGGAGACGTCAGAAGTTGAAGCTTTATTTCTTGTTAATTTAGCCACTGTATCAAATCTTCTTCTCTTCTTCTAAGAGAGTCGAAAAATAAGCAGATCTAGCAGTTTTTAAGGCCTTTCTGTATGCAATCATGCTCTCTTTCCTCAAATTGCGAAAAACCTCTAGTTTTGTTTTCTTCCAGCTACGCTCCATTTTTCTGGCTGCTCTTTTAAGGGCCCGAGTGTGCTCATTGTACCACGCCATTAGACTATTTTCTTTAATCTTCTTTAAGCGCCGGGGAGCAACTGTGTCTAAAGTGCTGGAAAAGAGAGAGTCAGTAGTTTCTGTAGCAACATAAAATGACATAGTACAAAACAGACAAATACAGATAATTATAAGATAATCGTTAATGAATCCAGTAAAAGATTTACAGTTACAGCGGTTAAAACTTTGATAGTTACAGCGGAAGAACATTTATGTGATATGGTACAGCACAGTACAGTATAAATGGCATGAAATATAAGTGTAATATAGTATAAATATATATAGTGTAAATAAAAAAATTATAAAATGTAATTGATTTATTATTTAGGAGTTATAAGTGTACATTTGGAAAAATATACTGTATGTAGAGGCATATTTCATCACATTTCAATAATGTAAACACTGGCAAACACTGTTGTTTACTGTTTTTAATCAACTGAAAGCCTTAAAAGGTAGAACAAATTCTGACTTCCCATAAATAAATCTCTGTATGTAGGTGTGCTGAACATCTGGGCTGTAATAAGTAGTAGTTGTGCAAGATTTAAATTAATGGACCAGTTAATGTGACAACAACTCTGAGATGAGTTTCAAAGAACTGTACAATCCACAATCAAGTCAAATCGGCAACACTGAATTAATCTAAAATCCCAACTGATCAGAGATGAGGTCCATAGACACAATGCCAGCCATAGACCTGCTTATGGCCTGGGCAGTCATCTTAATGACACAGAGAATTTGGCATCAGTGGTGTGATGCAGCTCCTTATGCAGGTCAACCTGATAGGCCTGCAAGACCGCCGTGGTGTGCAGGGCTGATTCACCTTGGCTCACCACTGTGTAAGCCTTACCAGCCAACAAGGACATGAGCCTGCAGGAAATGTCACAAGTAGGTCACCACAGCCTCATTGACTGGGAGGACCACCAGATATGCATTCTGAGTGGCAAAGGTGTGAACCAACCAATGGTGTGAACGCAGCTGCACTTGGGACCTGTATTTGCATTGAGTAAGCCTCTTTTCACGTCTTAATAATCTGCTAATTCAGCTCCAGAAAAAATGGCAGTGCGTAATTGATATTACTGCGTAATATCATTGCGCCTGCTGCACCCATGGTACGGCAGCAAAGTTCCTTGATTATTATGCAGGAATGAGAGTATAGTTCCTAGACATATCGGCCTAGAAAATCACAACTTTTAATTTTCCGTCGGTCTTAGTAAACGATGTACCTACAGAAGAGTCAAGTTTTAAATGGGAAAAATATCGGAACTCTTTGGTCATTTTTTTGAGCGAGATGCTAACGGTCTAATCAGATTCAATGATCTATGCTAAGCTATGCTAAAAGTGGTACCGCCAGAGACGGAGATCGGCTGAATGAATTCGAAACGGTAAAACACAACTGTTAAACTCTAGGGGAGTTGGAAAATGAGCCTATTTTCAAAAATAGTGGAGTGTTCCTTTAATGGAAACCCACTGCTCCAATGCACAAAGAATCTTACAGCTATTAAGACATGAACTCAAAAAGAAAACGTATTCCTTTCAGCCAATCAAAATAAGAATTTCAGAGAAGGCCAGCAGCCAATAGCAATTGTTAACACATAGGTTTGGACCCCGTCCTGACTTATGTTCGTGAAGATTTCAGCTCGCGTGTGCAGAACTTGTGGTAAGTTCTGCGCATGTGTGCGACCTGTCAGGACTTGCAGCTTTGTTATTTCTCCTCGCAATGTGCTGATTTGTGTGCACAATCAGATTTTTTGTGCTTGAGTTTGGGATTTGTTATTTCTGCAGGTTTATATTTTATGTGCGTGCTTTGTCACTGTACGCACACTGCTGTAATTCACTTGCGCGCTGTGTTTATGCACTGTTTTGTCCATTATTTAACGCCATAAAAGGCAGTGCTTTTGAATTGTTGCTTGAATTAGTAAGAACAAAAAAGGTGCAAAAAACATAGCCTATATTGTTGAAAATGTACAAGGAAAGTCCACTGATAAGTTACCAGCGTAAGCCTATGTGCCGGGCCTCAGCCCCAGACGGCCCCGGCCCACTTTAACCCCTCATCATATCTACTTTCAAAGGTCGACGTCACTCAACCCGCACACTATTATTATGGCTCCTCCTCTCTCTGAGAGCTTTAATGCTCAGCCCCGCAAAAGGTTTTTAAAATAAACCCTAAAATTTCACATGAAAGTTTGACTTGCACCGGCGCTGTTTGTTAGCAATCTGTCATTTGAAAGCCACATTTCTAATATTTGTAAAACCACATTTTTCCATCTTAAAAAATATCTCTATGCATTACTGGGTGGATGCCAAACAAACTTCAATTGGTCCAAAATGCAGCAGCTTGTACTTATAGAACCAAGAAGTATGACCATATTAGCCCAGTTCTTTCAACACTGCACTGGCTGCCTATTAAGCATCATATACATTACAAAATCTATTTTTAAAATGCTGATTACTTGTAAAGGTCTAAATGGTTTAGCTCCTCAGTACTTAGGCGAGTTACTATCGCATTACAGTCCTTCACATTGTAACGGTCACTTAGAGCATTTACAGTAATTCGAGGTAGAATGACAACTGCACATGTGTGTAGAGTGTGCGCCTGAAAGTGATGTGAAAGGTGAGCAGGAGAAAGAGATAACCGCTCTACACACTCTCTACTCTTCTTCCTTTTATTTTCCTTTTTCTATCTGTGACCTCAGTTGAATGTTTATTTGTATACTTTTTCCACACGCGGATGAGTGTGATGTGTAATTTTATTAAACCTGGGGAAAATACGCCAGCTCTCGTCTCTTTTCCTCGGACACCACACATTTGTTTTCTTTCTGGGCAACAACATCTCAACTGTGCATTACAACATTCATTGGCCAGTTGATAATACCTATAATATCAATTGACCACGGGCGGTAGATTGTATTCCTATTTAGCACCCAAACTTTGGAACAGTCTTTCAAGCATTGTTCAGTAGGCAGACACACTCTGTCATTTTAAATCTATATTAAAGACCCATTTCTTTACATTAGAATACACATAACAGAGTATATTTCTATAATTCAATTCCCTTTAGGGATTGTTAGGCTGAATTAATTAGGTCAACTGGAAGTGGGAACACTTCCCATAGCACCCAATGTACTTAAAAAAGAGGAATGGCATCTACGCTATGTCTCATTCTTATCCCGAGGTTACTGTAGTCAGCTGGATCTGTTCCATATCCAGAGCAGATGGTGGATCTACACCCAGAAACGACCACAGGCTTAAATGCCAGCGAAGACCACAACAAATAGTCAAGCCTTTGGGACAGATCTTCTGTGAAGACAAGCCCTCAGCACAGATCCTCAGTGAAGACCTTGACAACTAGACAAGCCCTCAGCAAAGATCCATATGGTCAGCTTTGAACATGTCATGCCAGGACCTTCTAAGACCGCTACGCAGTTTTAAACAAAAAGAAGCACAATCATTGGGCTTATGACCAAAGATAAGCCATCTGACTGAACAGCAGCTCTACCCTATTTCAACGTGTTGGATAGACTACAACTCTTCCTTTTCCACTAAATTCTGGCATGACATATCCTGATATTCAAGCAGAAGGAGCTGGATGCAAAATGTTTAAATAATAATAATCCGTAAATCTGACTTGTAATTTAAATTAAAATTGTAGCTTAAATTTTGAAACATCAACACTGTTGAACTGAACTGAATCAACATTGAACTGACTTGAGCTGAATAATGATACTATTGTCTTTTTAGAACTGCTTTACAGCAGAATTTGAATTGGTCTCAAAGTTTGATTCACTGATTCTTTTAATTCCCTGTTTATTACTGTGAAGTTGCTTTGAAACAATCTGCATTGTATAAAGCACTACATAAATAAAGGTGATTTGACTTGACTTACTGACCTGTGCTCACTAGTTGATGTCTCATAATAATTTATGATAAAGACTGAGCTCTAAGAAAATGTAGCTGTGTGTTTTGGACATATAGCTTTTAGGTACACATAGCTTTTCTGAGCAAATTAAGGTTGGAACATATAAAATTGCAAAATAAATAAATAAATAAATAATAAATAATGGTCCATCATTATTTTTACTTTTGATATTAAAAGTACTTGATATATAAAGTACTTGTTTACTTATACTCAATTAAAAAAGTATATATTTAATGAGATATTTCAGGGATACTGACTGAGTTACAGTGGGGAGAACAAGTATTTGATACACTGCCGATTTTGCAGGTTTGCCCACTTACAAAGCATGTAGGAGTCTGTAATTTTTATCATAGGTACACTTCAACTGTGAGAGACGGAATCTAAAACAAAAATCCAGAAAATCACATTGTATAATTTTTTAAGTAATTAATTTGCATTTTATTGCATGACATAAGTATTTGATACAGCAGAAAAGCAGAACTTAATATTTGGTACAGAAACCTTTGTTTGCAATTACAGAGATCATACGTTTCCTGTAGTTCTTGACCAGGTTTGCACACACTGCAGCAGGGATTTTGGCCCACTCCTCCATACAGACCTTCTCCAGATCCTTCAGGTTTCGGGGCTGTCGCTGGGCAATACGGACTTTCAGCTCCCTCCAAAGATTTTCTATTGGGTTCAGGTCTGGAGACTGGCTAGGCCACTCCAGGACCTTGAGATGCTTCTTACGGAGCCACTCCTTAGTTGCCCTGGCTGTGTGTTTCGGGTCGTTGTCATGCTGGAAGACCCAGCCACGACCCATCTTCAGTGCTCTTACTGAGGGAAGGAGGTTGTTGGCCAAGATCTCACGATACATGGCCCCATCCATCCTCCCCTCAATACGGTGCAGTCGTCCTGTCCCCTTTGCACAAAAGCATCCCCAAAGAATGATGTTTCCACCTCCATGCTTCACGGTTGGGATGGTGTTCTTGGGGTTGTACTCATCCTTCTTCTTCCTCCAAACACAGCGAGTGGAGTTTAGACCAAAAAGCTCTATTTTTGTCTCATCAGACCACATGACCTTCTCCCATTCCTTCTCTGGATCATCCAGATGGTCATTAGCAAACTTCAGACGTGCCTGGACATGCGCTGGCTTGAGCAGGGGGACCTTGCGTGCGCTGCAGGATTTTAATCCATGACGGCGTAGTGTGTTACTAATGGTTTTCTTTGAGACTGTGGTCCCAGCTCTCTTCAGGTCATTGATCAGGTCCTGCCGTGTAGTTCTGGGCTGATCCCTCACCTTCCTCATGATCATTGATGGCCCACGAGGTGAGATCTTGCATGGTGCCCCAGACCGAGGGAGATTGACCGTCATCTTGAACTTCTTCCATTTTCTAATAATTGCGCCAACAGTTGTTGCCTTCTCACCAAGCTGCTTGCCTATTGTCCTGTAGCCCATCCCAGCCTTGTGCAGGTCTACAATTTTATCCCTGATGTCTTTACACAGCTCTCTGGTCTTGGCCATTGTGGAGAGGTTGGAGTCTGATTCAATTGATTGAGTGTGTGGACAGGTGTCTTTTATACAGGTAACGAGTTCAAACAGGTGCAGTTTATACAGGTAATGAGTGGAGAACAGGAGGGCTTCTTAAAGAAAAATTAACAGGTCTGTGAGAGCCGGAATTCTTACTGGTTGGTAGGTGATCAAATACTTATGTCATGCAATAAAATGCAAATTAATTATTTAAAAATCATACAATGTGATTTTTTGGATTTTTGTTTTAGATTCAGTCACTCACAGTTGAAGAGTACCTATGATAAAAATTACAGACTTCTACATGCTTTGTAAGTGGGAAAACCTGTTAAATACTTGTTCTCCCCACTGTATGTCAGAGTTATGTTCTGTTTTGGTTATGTTTCTTTGTGTTTTGATTCTGCCCTTTGTTGTCTGCTATTTTGACCCAGTTTCTCAGTTCCTTTGATTAGTCATTTAGCTCACCTGTCGCCTCATTAATTATCTCATTAGTTCCCTTTGTTTGCTCCATGTATTTATACCCTGTGTTCTTCTTCATTCATTCTCGTTAATGTTAGGTTGTGTTAGTCTAGCTATTCTGTCTGTTCTCCTGAATTTTGTCATTAAAGACAATTATATTGATTCTCCTTTGTTTTTGTGCATTTATACACAACCAACTCCTGACAGAAGAACGGACCCAACTGTGTTTTTTTCCCTTCTGTTTATTTTTGTTTTTTCCCTTTTCCATGGACCTACCAGGCATCCAACTTCTCTGCCTGGAGCAGGGAGACTGTCCGCTGGAAGACCACACATGGGGAAGGTCCACACACGGGGAAGGTCTACACACGGACCACACACGGGGAAGACCACACTGTCCCAGGGAAGACTTTACTGCATTAGTGAAGTGGGTGCTGGTGAACAATGACTCTCCGCTCACCATCTGCCTGGCTACGGACCACACCAGCCCCACTCCATATCCAAAGACCAGCCACCCACCACCAGCGAGCAGCATGATGGAGATTTTTTTGTAAGCCCACTGCAGACAAGGGAGACTGTCCTGCCACAATTCCCGAGCATGAAGAGAGGACATGAAAGAACATCGCCCCGGAGCCTGAGCCCCTCGAAGTGTCTAACCAGGTGCATGAGCCCCCAGCATTGTGTATCGTGAGGGAGGGTTAGTGGAGTTTGAGGGCTGGAAGGTAAGCCCCGCCAACAACCCCACCGTGGTGGATGTAATCGATATGGCCTCTGGAACATTTATTGGTTTATGGGATGTATTTGAGGAGATGATTCCCCTGTTTCTCCTGTCCCCGCTGGTTCTGCTCAACCCTGACTCTCCTGTTTCCCTGCTGGTTCCGTCCAGCCCTGAATCTCCTGTGATCCCTCCCATCCTCTGTCTCCCGCCTCCTCTGACAGCCAGTTCCATAACCTTGCCTATGCTGACTCTCTCCAGCCCTTCTGCTTCTCCTACACGTTGCAAGGATCTGCCTAGGGTCTTCAGTTCACCAGCTCCACCTAGCCCTGAGGATCCACTGGCTACACCTCCAGCCTCTGAACCCATTGCTCCACCTCGGCCTGTCGACGCATCGTCTACACCTTGGCTCCTCCCTCCCTCCGTCGGCTCCACCGGAAACCATCATCTTAACAGTTCCAAAGGGCTCCCACCGGATCTGCCTTGGTCAGACGTCGTCCCGCCTACACCTTTGGCTCCGTCTGGCTCCGCCTTCCCCCTGGCTCCTCTGGTTCCCCGGTTCCACCTCAGATGCTCTTTGCTGCAACTCCACCTTGGTCTCTTTGTCTGCTAGCTTAATCCAGTTTCTCAGTTCATTTGATTAGTCATTTAGTTCACCTGTCGTCTCACTAATTAGCTCATTAGTTCCCTTTGTTTGCTCCATGTATTTATACCCTGTGTTCTCCTTCATTCTCTGTCCATTCTCATTAATATTACATTGTGTTAGTCTTGCTAATCTGTCTGTTCTCCTGAGTCTCACAAGACAATTTTATTGATTCTCTTTCTTCATGTGTTTATACTCAACCAACTCCTGACACTGACAAACATAACTTTTAAAAATAAAATTTTTAAAAATGTATAAAAACATTTCAAAATATATTTTTAAATAAAAAAGGAAGAACATACGAAACATACAGAGTAGCATAAATCGAACATTATTATTTGTTATTCACAGAATAATCTGAGAACTGCATCACACTTCACAGGATTTGCTTTGTGGAGCCAAACGGCACACAAAAAACATGAGAGCAGAATTGTGAAACATTATAATCATACTGTGTAAAAAAAAAAAAAATTGTGTAATAAAATCTAATCATAGCCTTAGAAATTGAAAAAACAGATGACACATTAATTACATTCATTATTTTTAACATGTAAAATGAATCACTGAAATTAACCTGTTGTTTTTTCCAGCCATACTAAAACAAATGTTGTCCTCTTTTTTTTCATTACAGAGTGAAGGTAGACCATGGTGAAGGAAAGACATGCTTGGTGGATTTTGGATCCTAAGGACCACCTTTTACACATCAATGTAGGTGGGTTGAGGCACACTCTATGCTCAAGCATTCTGAAGAAGTTTCCGGACACACGTCTTGGCCAACTCTTGTCCTGTGACTCAGAGGATGACATTCTACAGCTCTGTGATGACTTTGATGTTCAACAGAAAGAGTTTTACTTTGACCGTAACCCTGGTCTCTTCCCTTATGTCCTGCACTTCTATCAGACTGGCAAGCTGCACATTATGGAAGAGCTGTGCATTTTCTCCTTCTCTCAGGAAATAGAGTACTGGGGAATCAGTGATTTTTTTCTGGACAGCTGCTGTAGTTACCGTTACCTTGATCGTAAACTGAAGAGACATCATATATCCTGGGACGAAGAGAGTGATGTTAGCAGTGTGGATACATCAGTTGATGAGATTTCTGATCTGAACAAAGATATTGAGCACTTCCATGAAATACGTTTTGGAAACATTCGGAAGTGTCTGTGGCTAACATTGGAAAATCCAGGTTATTCAATCCCTAGCAAAATTTTCAGCTTGCTTTCCATTTGTGTGGTGTTAATATCAATTGCCACCATGTGTATCAATAGCATTCCAGAATACCAGAGATTTGATGAAAATGGTAATCCAGTTGAAGACCCAACTATGCATGTATTAGAAGTGTTCTGCATCTGCTGGTTTACATTTGAGGTAGTAACACGCATGCTTCTTGCTCCAAACCATCGTAAATTCTTCTTGCTACCACTAAATGTGATCGATATCATCTCAGTGATGCCAATTTACATCACAATCTTTTTTGATCTGGTCATTGGAAGTGAGTCAGAGCTGGGCAACTTGGGAAAACTGGTCCAGGTGTTGCGACTGATGAGAATCTTCAGGGTGCTAAAGTTGGCTAGGCATTCAACAGGGTTAAGGTCACTAGGTGCTACTCTACGGGTGAGATTACACTGCCATTGTGCACGTGCATTTACAATCTGCATATTGTAGTGCAGAGGTCTTCAACCCTGCTCTTGGGGACCCTGCAGAATTTAGCTCTAACCCTAATTAAACACACCTGAAGCAGCTAATCAAGCTCTTCAGGATCGCTTGAAAATATATAGTCAGGTGTGCTAAAGTAGGTTGAAAATAAACTTTGCAGGACAATGAGTCCCCAGGAGTAGGGTTGAAGACCTCTGTTGTAATGGTGTTTAATCCTGGACCTGGCAGGGAGACCCATGCTACTCCACATTTTGTATGTCTCTTATCTAAAAAAACTTACCTTGGTTCCCAGTTTGCATACGATCCACCATAAATAGTATCTGTCCCTGCGTTCCAATGTGCGTGTCCCAAAGGATAGTATGTTGAAAAGAGTATGCTAAAAGTCCCTGGATAGTCTACTATTTCCCGTAGATTTTCAAAGTGTGGATTCGTGCACACTATAATGGCTAATATTGCCCACAACCCATTGCACTTTAGAGGAGCAATCAGAACTACAAACACGAATAAAAAGTGTTAAAAAAAACTACAAACATGGCGGATGTGCACAACCGAGGGTTAAGTAGAGAGGTTTAGATAAAGGGGTTTTTGAGTGACTAATAATCAAAATTTAACCTTATAAAAAATATTCATTTAATAATATCTGTGTTATATTTCATCCGCAACAACGTGGACTTTTATAAAGATCCGTTAGGCCATTAACTTTTAAATGCATCATTATGCAAACACATGAGGAAAGTTCTTCACTTGAAAGACCCATGACTGGCAGATCAACATGCTATTTCTCTCCAATATGGTAGGAAATTAAATTAAATGAAATATGGAGGATTTTAACTGTGACAAGATGATTGACAGGCCAGTTTACAGTGACAGGATCTGTGTAACTGCAGAACGTCTGTTAAAAGACGCAGTTTAATGAGGTAATAGTATTTGCCAAAGCTTGTCTACTCTATTGCTACACACTCAAAAGTATGACCAGCAACAAGTTTAAGTGATTTGTTATTAATATCTGAAACTGATCAAAAATATTTATTATTTAATGTTATTTATATTATATTTCACCTGCAACAACATTGTGAACTTTTAGAAAGAAGAACTGTATATTAGACATTAAATGAGACAAGCCAGTTTTTGGTGACATGATGCTTGTGACATTATGTGACAAAACGGCACATAACGTCACAAGACACAATTCTCTTATGTGTACCCACTCTTCTGCAACAAAATCAAAGGTATGTACTTTTTCCTCACAAAAAGAGTTAATTCTTTTAGTGCATATAGTATATGTAGGCGAATTGGAATGCAGCATTAGTTCCGTTTATGGAGCGCTCTCTTAACGAGCTGATAATCTGAATCAGGTGTGTTACATAAAGGGAGACATAAAAAATGTGCAGTGCTGTGGGTCCCCAGAATCAGGATTGAAAACCACCGGCATATTGAATAGTACTGACTGTAAATGTTTTGATTATGCTTTATTTAACTAAATAAATCATTGATGCCAGCCCCTAAAATCCAGAAATAGCATATATTTCAACCCGATCTCACTGCAATTTGTACGTATTTTACAAGGTGGCTAATTCGTACAAATTTGTACGACCTCACTCGTACAAATTTGTGCGTTTTTTGCCAAATCGTACGTATTTTATGAGTTGCCCAATTCGTATGAATTCGTACGAATGACCTACCCCTACCCATCACTGGGGTTTAGACAAATCGTATGAATTCGTACGAGTGAAGTCGTATGAGTGAGGTCCTACGAGTTAGCCACCTCATACAAATACATACGAATTGGTCGTGAGATAGCGCTGTATATTTTTACTACCTTGTCTTGTAATTTTGTAAAACTTTCAATTCCATCCAATTAAAAAAAAAAAACAAGAAATTAATCTTTAACAGTCAGAATACTCAGTTTTGGCAACTCAATAAAAGTGCTTTAAAGCTTTTATACCTACATTTTACATGTAAAAAATTATGTCTTTGTTTCTTTGTGTAGCACAGCTACAGAGAGGTTGGAATCTTATTACTGTACCTGGCAGTGGGTGTATCAGTGTTCTCTGGAATGGCTTACACTGCAGAATATGAGGAAGATGTTGGTTTGGACACAATCCCAGCTTGCTGGTGGTGGGGGACAGTTAGTATGACAACAGTGGGATATGGAGATCTGGTGCCAGTGACAGTGGCAGGAAAGCTGGCAGCATCTGGCTGCATCCTGAGCGGCACATTAGTTGTGGCACTCCCCATCACCATAATTTTCAACAAATTTTCACATTTTTACCGCAAACAAAAAGCTCTTGAGGCATCAGTAAGAAACAGCAACAACAAGAGGCCTACAATGAGACGACAGAAAAACAGTGGAGACACTGAAATACATGGGCATAGCCACTTTTTGGAGGATGGAGAAAAGGATGAAGATGTGACTTATGAGAGAGGAGTTGTCAACTATTGCTACGAAGACCATCCACTGACATATACAGTATGATGTGTCCACTATGCAAGAAAAGTGATAAGTGTTGAAGACGTTTTACCAATATTAAACATCATATCCTGACTTAAAATACAGGTGGGTGACAAATTAAAGGAGAATCTGGGGGATCTGGTGGCTGTTATGCTGTTATGCTTTTATGCCATGGTTTGGATCCACTTGTCCCCTTTGAGGGAGGGGTCACAGCAAATCAATACAAAGGGTTTTTCTCAATCTGAATGCTGCATCCTAGTGAGGTTGTGTCCTTCCTATACCATGCAGTCTTTCTGAGGCTAGGCTAGAGTCATCCTCAGCATTAAACACTAGAATGAGACAGACTAGTAAGTCTGCATGGCTGTGCCATAAAGGTTTCTGCCCCCACGTTCACAGCATGAAAATGCTATTAAAATTAATTTGGGTAAAATATTTTACACTAAAAATCTTTATATGATCTGACTTTCTATTAATGCAATACACTGAATAAAAACTGTCTGAGGTATTATTACAGTGTTTTACAACTCCAGTCCTGTGGACCCACTGGTTCACATTATGGGCATTTTAGCATTATGTAATTAATTTACAACAAATCAAAAGAATACATATGCTCTGAAATGTTTTTGGTTTTGTATTTAATAATGAAACTGGAGTAGCTCAGCTCAGTAGCTCAACTGGAATGTGTGCAAAGGATTGCACATTTATTTAAATAAGTCATTATTCAGCTCAGTTTAGTTTAATGTTGATTCAATTCAGTTCCATAACTGTCAGTGTTGCAAAGTTTATCAATTATGAAACAACAAAAGGTAGCTCAGTTCAGTTCAAGTTTTGTTCTCACCCAATAGTGTCAGTGCTGTCAAACCGGTAATATTTTTATTTATTTAATTATATTCATTTTCTTTTAAACCCCAACTGATCGAGCCAAAAAAAACGTGAAAAAAAAACAAAACGGAAACACCATCACCAAAACCTTGAGAGAAACCAGGCTCAGTCGGGAGTCCAGTTCTCCTCTGGCCTAAATGAACGAACTTGTTGTGATTTATGATTCCAGGCTGCATCACAAGTCAGAATTTGTGAACTGATATTTAAAATTTTGCATCCAGCTCACTCCGCATGGAATTTGAAATACACCAATAAATGTAATTATGTGAGAAAATAGAGTTGTAGTCTGTCCGTCAAATTGAAATATTAAGTTAAGAGCTGCCATTTAGCCAGCAGTAGACAATTGATTTACCCGTGACCATTTGCACAATGATCTTTCTAGTTGTTAAAGATCTTGTCTAGTTGTGTTGCCGTCCTAGCTGGTCCTGGCATGATACATTAATAGCTGGCCATAGGGATCTGTGCCAAGGGCTTGTCTATACGTTTGGGTGCTTAATACGCGGGATCTACCATCCATGGTTGATTTTTATATTCTAGGTATAAATCAACAAGAATTTTGAGCAATAAAAGTGAAGGACAGAAATGGATTTCGCTTAAGTACTGATGAGCTAAACCATTTAGAGCTTTATAAGTAATCAGCAATATTTTTAAAATGTATACAATGATTATTAGGCAGCCAATGCCAGGTTGACAGAACTGGGTGAATATAATCATACATCTTGGTTCTAGTAAGCACTCTAGCTGCTGCATTTTGGACCAGTTGAAGTTTGTTTAATAAATCTGCAGGGCATCCACCAAGTAATGCAATACAATAATCTAACCTTGAGGTCATAGATGCATGAATTAACTTTTCTGCATTTGACATTAAGATCATGTATCGTAATTTAGAGATATTTTTACAAACCCGATTCCAAAAAAGTTGGGACACTGTACAAATTGTGAATAAAAACAGAATGCAATGATGTGGAAGTTTCACATTTCAATATTTTATTCAGAATACAACATAGATGACATATCAAATGTTTAAACTGAGAAAATGTATCATTTTAAGGGAAAAATAAGTTGATTTTAAATTTCATGGCATCAACACATCTCAAAAAAGTTGGGACAAGGCCATGTTTACCACTGTGTGGCATCCCCTCTTCTTTTTATAACAGTCTGCAAACGTTTGGGGACTGAGGAGACAAGTTGCTCAAGTTTAGGAATAGGAATGTTGTCCCATTCTTGTCTAATACAGGCTTCTAGTTGCTCAACTGTCTTAGGTCTTCTTTGTCGCATCTCGCTCTTTATGATGCGCCAAATGTTTTCTATGGGTGAAAGATCTGGACTGCAGGCTGGCCATTTCAGTACCCGGATCCTTCTGCGCAGCCATGATGTTGTAATTGATGCAGTATGTGGTCTGGCATTGTCATGTTGGAAAATGCAAGGTCTTCCTGAAAGAGACGACGTCTGGATGGGAGCATATGTTGTTCTAGAACTTGGATATACCTTTCAGCATTGATGGTGCCTTTCCAGATGTGTAAGCTGCCCATGCCACACGCACTCATGCAACCCCATACCATCAGAGATGCAGGCTTCTGAACTGAGCGCTGATAACAACTTGGGTTGTCCTTGTCCTCTTTAGTCCGGATGACATGGCGTCCCAGTTTTCCAAAAAGAACTTCAAATTTTGATTCGTCTGACCACAGAACAGTTTTCCACTTTGCCACAGTCCATTTTAAATGAGCCTTGGCCCAGAGAAAACGCCTGCGCTTCTGGATCATGTTTAGATATGGCTTCTTTTTTGACCTATAGAGTTTTAGCCGGCAACGGCGAATGGCACGGTGGATTGTGTTCACCGACAATGTTTTCTGGAAGTGTTCCTGAGCCCATGTTGTGATTTCACAGTAGCATTCCTGTATGTGATGCAGTGCCGTCTAAGGGCCCGAAGATCACGGGCATCCAGTATGGTTTTCCGGCCTTGACCCTTACGCACAGAGATTGTTCCAGATTCTCTGAATCTTTGGATGATATTATGCACTGTAGATGATAACTTCAAACTCTTTGCAATTTTTCTCTGAGAAACTCTTTTCTGATATTGCTCCACTATTTTTCGCCGCAGCATTGGGGGAATTGGTGTTCCTCTGCCCATCTTGACTTCTGAGAGACACTGCCACTCTGAGAGGCTCTTTTTATACCCAATCATGTTGCCAATTGACCTAATAAGTTGCAAATTGGTCCTCCAGCTGTACATTTGTACATTTAACTTTTCCGGCCTCTTATTGCTACCTGTCCCAACTTTTTTGGAATGTGTAGCTCTCATGAAATCCAAAATGAGCCAATATTTGGCATGACATTTCAAAATGTCTCACTTTCAACATTTGATATGTTATCTATATTCTATTGTGAATAAAATATAAGTTTATGAGATTTGTAAATTATTGCATTCCTTTTTTATTCACAATTTGTACAGTGTCCCAACCTTTTTGGAATCGGGTTTGTAATATGGAAAAACGTGGTTTTACAAATGTTATAAATGTGGCTTTCAAATGACAGATTAATTTCAAATAGCACACCCTGGTTTTTGACTGATGACTTGACAGAACATCTAACAAGCAGAGGCGGACAGTAGTGAAGTATTTTTACTCTGCTTAATTACATTTTTCAAGTGTCTGTACTTTATCAGAGTTTTTCTTTGGAAAACTTTTACTTCACAACATTCCAAAGCATGATGTCGTACTTTTTACTGCACTACATTTCATATTGAATTTCATTTAATACTTAATTACATTAGAAATCTAGTACTTTCTTACTTTTACTCAAGTAAAAGTATTTCAAGGTTTTGAGTACAAGTAAGAAAGTACTACATTTTTAATGTACTTAAGTATTAAAGGTAAAGAAAAGACTAGTATTTATGAAATGTAGTGCAGGAAAAAGTATGACATTATGCTTCCGAATGTAGTGAAGTAAAAGTTTTCCAAAGAAAAACACTCTGATAAAGTACAGATACTTGAAAAATGTAATTAAGTAAAGTAAAAATACATAACTACTGTCCACCTCTGCTAACAAGAGACAGTATTCTAAGTTATTACATGTGGAAGTTTTAATTGAAACCTCTGTTTTTTTTCTAAAAACATCAGTAGAAAGCTACTAGTCATCCAGTTTTTAAAGCAACAGTCTTAGTACTGAGCCTTGCGGCACTGCATTCTGAACTTGAATAGTCAAAAAATCATAAATCATTACTGCTGTGCTGTTGGGAATTGTCTGAAATGGTTTATGCTTTATTTCTTGTCAATTTAGCCTCTGTACTATATCAAATAAATAACCTTTCCATTCACCTCTTCCTAGAAGATTTGCTCAATTCCTGTACATTTCAGCGGTTCGCTCTCCCACACGCACAGTTAAGTGCAAGAGACTTCCCCTGGGCGCTTCAACGAGCAACTAGAAAAAGAAATTTCTAAAAGATAAAATAAAAGAGAAATTTAGTTTTAAAGAGCAAACACGGGCGAAAAGACGCTTTTTCGCCTGTGTATTTCTGGATGCGGTCTCCACCAGATGGCCATGAGCGCCGCAGTGTTGGCTATGCCATGCTGGAGCATGCTCTCACTTCGAAAGCATGGCCATGGGAAGGTTGTGGTTGTGACTTTTCAAAAGGCAGAGAGTCACAAAAAGCCGGTGAGCACAGAGGGTGATCTGAGGGTACCAATGGAAGCATTTCCACTGGGTACGTTCCCACGGACCTTCCATTCTTTTCCATACTCTTCCGTCTCTCCCAGTCAAGCTCATGGATGAGTTAAGTGGTTCATACTATGGTGAGCCTAATTTCTCATTCTGGACTCCCACCTTCGGGTTTGGTAGCTCAGTCTGAGCGCGACACTGAGTTGGCAGCCATGCTTGCACGGACCACTGCGGACATTGTGCTAGAATGGAATCCTCCACCCTGTCCTGAGTGTTCACGGTTAGATGATTGGTATCTATGCACAGAGTGTAACTCATAGCCGTGCTCAGCCCCATTGCCTTTCTTCCTAGAAGTGCATGAAAAGCTGATGAAGTTGTGGAAGGCACCTTTTACTGCCAGGTCCCGCTTTGCAAGCTCTTCCACCCTCACTACCCTCGACAGTGGGGCAGCCAGGGGGTACACAGAGGTTCCAAAGGTGGAGAGTGCGATTGTGGTGCATTTATTTTTTCAATGTGTGGTACTTCCCAGGTGGTAAATCCGTGTTATGTGTTCCCCACATAATAATCTCACCTTTGGATAGGATGTGGCCTCCATAGTGTTCCTTCTTCCATCGGGAGGTAGAGCGCTTCCTCAACGCTCTGGTCTTCATCAGCTATAGATTTTTCCTTAAAAAAAAGTTGTGTGGTACGAAAAACTACACTGCTTACATGGGGCATTGGGAAGGTTACACAGTAGTTTGCCGACATCTGCCCCGCTGAAACTCGTAACAAAGTTCAGCTGGTTGTGACGTTTAGTATAAGGACCCCTAGTGTACATCGACACAACGTCGAAGTGACTGACAAATAGGGAATGTCTCAGTTACTACTGTAACATCCGTTCCCTGATGGAGGGAACTAAATGTTGTGTCCCTCCTTCCACAACTTTAAACTGCGTGCTGAAATGGCCAGGACACTGTCTCGGCTCCTCAGCACAAACCTGAATGAGTGGAGAACACCAGCCTCGTTTTATACCCGTATGTCCGAGGTAGTGGCTGGCATGCAAATTTCACTCGCCAATTCTCATTGGCCTTTTCTGAAGTATAAGAGGTGTTTGGGGCTCCCAAATGCGACCCCCAGTGTCAGTACATCGACACAACGCCTCACTTCCTCCATCTGAGAACAGAGGTTACAATAGTAACCGAGAAGATTCATCTGGTTTTAACTAGGTTTCTGTCAAACAGCATACGTTTAATGCTTTTGTAGGAAAGGATCTGGTGTTCAGTAAGCCAAGCTTTATCAAATGTTTAAAAGAATAGCAGTACAACCCCAGGATAGATGGAGACAATCTCTTTTCGACAGGTCAGGTCTACCACAGGAACTCATCCAATTGTCTACAAATCCTATATTATTCTGGGAGCACATCCAGCCATTCAGTGATTTCAATCTGCTATATACACTATCTTCTCAGGCTTCTCAGGGGGCGTGTCACTGAATGCGTAGAACTCTTTTGTAACTCTAACAGGAGAGTGGTGTTTTGTCTTGCAACTATGCTGCCTCACAGTCACCCAATCACCCTGACGCAGGGGCTCTGCAACTGGAACTGTGTATGGGGCTTGCTAAGCTAGTCGTATCCAAAGCCTTGTCTAATACCTTTGCATACTCACTAACCTCGCCTAAAGTTTGGATGTGTATGAATGGAAGTAAATGGAATGAAATGTGTAGTGTGACCGTGCCTTGACTTGGATGCAGCCTTTCGACTGAGAAACATCCAAAGTTGTTCTAAGTATTCACCTTTATCCTATGACAGGTTTCCTCAAATCTGGCCCTAGAAGGTCACCGCCCTGCAGAGTTTAGCTCAAACCCTGATCAAACTCATCTACCTGTAATCTTCTAGTAACTCTGAAGGCCTTAATTACCTTGCTCAGGTGTCTTTGATTAAGGTTGGAGCAAAATTCTTCAGGACAGTGGCCCTCCAGGGGCAGATTTTTGTCCTATGATGATACATTCCTAGTCATATGGCAGAATGGTTTGAGTATGAAAATTATGTAAATCATATGGTATGGCCTTTGCTGGCTCTCAACCCAACTAAACACCTGTGGGAGATTTTGGACCGGCATCTTATGCCTTCTACAGACTGCACAATTTCGGCAATCCTATAAGAGTATTACAAATCACACTGGATACGACATGTATGTAGACTGTACGATGATGACACCTATTGAATAATAGGCTATGATGCAAGTTAGTATAGAAGAATAAAACGTCATCAGCATGCGCTAGTGGTAAACAAATAGAGCAAGATGAATCGTACTTCTGTAATTGTGTTTTTTATGTGCGATGAAAAAAAGAAGAGGAATGCGAAAGAGGAGAATATGGACTCGGTCATGGCTAGTGAAAAGAGGCCAACTTGGCATGAATTTTGTAAATGGAGCTCGAGGCAAGTGGTTTTAAGTTTTAGCGCCATGTCACGTTGATCAATACGCAATTTCATGTTGCATTTTTAATGGCTAGTCTGTAGAAGTAGGCTGTAGCAGCAAACACACTGTGAGATGATCATGCTAAATTTCTGACACAGGAAATTAGACAAATAATCACAGACTATCGTTGGTCGCAAGACCATGACAATGGCCGTCTTTGAACCTCTCTCACTGTACAACGTAGGATACCATTTAGGAGCCAGGACCACTGAAATCGCCACAATTGGTCATCTTTCATGTGGGACAGCTCAAAATTGTACAATGTCTACCATGCATTAGACAGCACTTTCCACCACCATCATCAAAAGACCCTAAGGTGCAAGGAAACGGTTCTGGCAACGCATGGCGGCCCAACACCTTACTAAGACAGTTTAGTTTGGTTATTCCTTTAAATTTGTCCCCCATCTATAGCTTCATTACAAACTCTCAACTGTAGCTGTTTATTGGTTATGAGTTATTTTGCTTTATTAAAGTTTTTCTCAGCTTCTTATATTTCTCCAAGCTAAGGTCAGTGCACTCAAAACAATACAGCCATCCAAACACATAGCCAGTTGGTATTCATTTATTGATATTAATTTAGCCAAACAATTTCACTGTTATATCCATTAAAATATCATTTGAACTGTGCATCAGGAAAAAATGGTGTGAATGTTAAATTGATGCCTGGAAAGCATATGTCTCAATAATCCATTGCTTGTTGCTTGCAGAAGAGGTACTTTATCATTGGGGTTGTGGCAAAATGTTTCAATCTCCAAAGCAGATGAACTCAACAACTGGATTCAGAAACATAATATAAAGTAAAAAAGTGGATGATTTCATAATTAACATTATAAATAAACTGACCTGCATGGCATTCAAGGTATCAGTTTTTGAGTTTCCAGTTAATCAAACCCATGACATCACCAATGCTAGCGTTCTTGTATGGGGATAAAACCCATAACCTTGGCATTGCAGGTGTGTGAGTGGCATGAATGCTTGCCATGCATGGTGGAATAAGAAATTGTCCCAAACCACATAAAAAAACTTTGCTTCAGCTGTTCCTGCTCTTTCTCAAGAAAGTTTATTCTAAAAAATAGCAGTCTTGTTGTATTGTATGGCCCTAAGACAACATGGCATAGAAGGTGATGAGAGGTCCCAGTGAACAGTGACACTGACTGTGGCACACTGGCCGTTGACTATCCTCCCTATTTTTTTGTTGAGATTGAGGCTATTGTCTCTCTACCATGAAGAGATGTGATTCATAACAAATCATTGACTCATCAATCAGACTCTTCTGTTTCCTCTACCTCAGGGGTGTCCAATCCTCCTCTTGGAGGGCCGTCTTCCTGCAGAGTTGAGCTCCAAAACACCTGGTTCAGGTGGTTTTAATTAGGGTCAGGGCTAAACTCTGCTAGAAGGTGACACTTTGGGGCTGCATTTAAGTCCAATTTTTTGTGCCCTTCCCTCGTTAACTTCCCTCCGTCTCGTTCACTCGGATGTACGTCATTGCTTAAGTTGCACGAGTGCCCACTGCTGGCGGAACCCTCGCAATGTGTTTAAATGGAATGCCCTAAGCCAGGGGTGTCCAAACTCGGTCCTGGAGGGCCGCTGTCCTGCAGAGTTTAGCTCCAGCTTGCCTTAACACATGCTGGAAGTTTCTAGTATGCCTAGTAAGACCTTGATTAGCTGGTTCAGCTGTGTTTGGGGTTGGAGCTAAACTCTGCAGAACAGTGGCCCTCCAGGAGCAGGATTGGACACCCCTGCCCTAAGCCCTTGATCACTTGGAATCTGCAATGGAGCAGATTTATTATTTTTATAGTTTTTTCCCCTTATGAATTTGTTTACACACCATTCTATAGGCCTGTATGTATACTTTGGCTGTTAAAAAGTAAATATAAACAAATATTAATATGAAATATAAAATATTAAAAAATACACGAACAAAATGATAACAGTACAATAAACTAAAACTGTGTAAAGAAACAGTCAGCTACAGCATTAAAGTAGCTACAAGCAGTAAATGTGGTTAAATGTCAAAATAACTCCAATATCATACACTAGAGTTGTGTGGGGTGGGGGTAAATTAAACATGATCTGCTGTGATGTCATAATCATGGTGCATTGTGGTCTATGGATCTGCTTGAAGTGTACATGTTCAGTAGACTCGCTCCCTATGTCAAAATCGAGGGGTCGATTGTCTGTCCAAATAAACTTCCCTCGTCCACTTGACAAAGTTGAACGCACTTCAAAATGGCGTTGGTGATTCCCCTGAGGGGAAGTGCTTTGGGAAGTTTGCGAGTGCATGTCTGAAATTGGATTTCAACGCAGCCCAGAAGCAGGATTGGAAACCCCTGTTTTCCCTCCTTTTTATTGTTCTCTTCTTACACCACTCTGTCATACTCTTGCCTCAAGTCTTTCAATGGTAATCACTCTTGTTCTTTTCCTACCCTCTCACCTTATTACATCAACCCCTATTTATTTCCCTACATCTCGTTCTCCTATTTCTGCTACTGCTTTTCCTTTACCCAATCTACTGTCTTTTTCTTCTTCTTTTCACTCTTTATTTAGAGTCTGCCATTGTTTCTTTGATCTGGATTTTCACAGGTTGCTACTTCTACACCCTCTAATTCCTCCTGTTTCTTTCTCATCATCTTTTTCAACTTTCTCCAATCTTTCTCTAACCTCACATCTTCCTCTTAGAGTAATATGTGTAGTGCTTGGAGGAAAATAATGTATCCATGTTTTTATTTAAAAATGTATAGAGGACCAAATATGCAAAATGAAATAATAAATGCATAAATATATGAATCAATGGGGTAATTGTTTTTTCAATACATTTGTTTTTTGTTGAGATTGAGGCCATTTATCATTTCATTTATAATTTAATAATTTAATAATTTTAGTTTTAATTAAAAACCAGCATTTTGTTTTAAAATTTCCAGCCACTGCCAGCTGTTTTGATCATTTTCACAAAAATTTCATGGCCCCCAGAGTTTTTTGTTTTATGAATATCTGAACATGCAATATATCAAAAGAAAGAACAGACCCTCTGCTTTTAAACAACAACAACAACAAAAAACGCTTTATTCTAGCTTCATGCATTCTTTCTTTTATAAACGCTTGAATGTAGGTAAGTTTAACTAAAAAAAGCAACATTATGAGAAAAAAGCTGAGAAACTCATGTTTTTGTCAAAGACTACGTCTGGATGGGATTCAGAATGATGATCAAAACATAGATGGAGTAGATTGAGTCCAGCAACACCCCCAAAGCTTGCACAGTCCTATAGCTCATCCTGGGTTGATATTTCATTCAGTAAAGTTAGGCACTTTTGATTTATATGCTGTTTAATGTTTTTTGTTTATTTTTCATATGCATATGATTACATTCTATCGCTTGTTTCTGCTTCTTCTTCACCTGTGTTTTGTTCAGGAGAGTCAGTACTCTTTCAGAAGATGCGTAATAGCACACCCTATGTATAACAGTGAAAACACGGTAAGCCGGAAATTTCCGTCAATGGCAGGGAAGCGTTATTTCATAAATGATGGAAATTTCTGTCAATGGCGGGGAAAGAGTTAAAAGAAAAAATATTCAAACGGTCCCAGAAAACACAAATGCAGCTGTCACATGTCTGTCTGTTTGTTTGGTCTTTCAGTTGTGTTTTGATTTTAGTCACATGTCTCTTTGTCTTAGTTTCCCACCATTCATCTGTCACCATGGTTACCCTTCATTATTAGTTCATTTTGTCCAAGCTGTGTTCCATTAATTACCCTTCGTTTGTTTGCTATTTAAGTTCCTCTTGTTTCAAGAGGAAATAAAGGCAAGAAACTACAGGTCAGATACAACAAGAACAGAATAAACTTCAAAACAAGAATCCCAGGAACATAAAGCACTGAAAACATGCAGCATTACCCAACCAGTGGAAGAGGAAGGGCCAGGGAACTGCTTGGAACCAGAGTGCCCAGCAAGCCAGGCGTCACCTGGAGGGAAGGAGAAACCCCTGGGGTGAGAGCATAGGTGGTAGTCAATTCCAGGGTATCCAGATTAATAAGTTGTATCTCACAAGTAGAGGACACAAGTATCCATCCAAATCCATTCATAACTATGTTTGAAAAAATTAAAATTGATATAAACTACACACCCATTTCATACTTATTACAACCCAGGTGAAAAGGAAATATATTTAAATTGTGCTTTTTTTTGGACATACTTAATATATTTAAATTATACTATACTAAATGCATATTAAATGTATTATTTTGAAACAACTTTAAGTATATTAAGTGCATTTCAAGATATGCTTAAGATCAATTTTAAGCTATTTGCAATATTTTTTAATATATCAAATTGTGTTAAAATGGAACTACATTTAGTGCAATTAAAGTGTATTTATTTAAAATTCATTTAAAATATACATTAATAATAAATTTTAATGTGCTTCAAGAACATTTCAATAGCATTTCAGTTAATTAGAAATGCATTAGTATTACACTACTAGTTTATTATAAAGCTGTTTTTTCAGTATTCAAAATAGTACAAAAAGTGCAAAATCATTAAATATAAACGTTAAGACACGTACACACACTTTGAAATCTAGAAAACTTTTATGTACTATATCATTGTGTACATTACAAAATAAATTCCTAGCGTACATTAAAAAAGTACAGCAGCATACATAATCTCTTGATAAATACATTAAAATAAATGAAAGATCAGTAAAATGCTATGGCAGAGCTATTTTTATCCACTTGTAGAACATTTCAGTTATACCTGCATTACTGAAAAGTACACTATGAATATGACATCATTGAATAAGCACCACAATGCAGTTTTTTACAAACTTAAGCCTGCAAATGGCTAAACCAAACAAAGAAACTTAAGAGTTTAAATGTCACATCTTCATCTTCAAGTGGACGGTCGCTTCTTTGAGTACAATTTGCATTTTCTGCAACTGAGGGCTTGCAATTCAGACACTGTATTTGATATTTGAAAACTTCTTTATCACAGGATCTGTGAAAGGGAAAAAATTATTAATATAATATTAACCAATGATTAACAGTTTTGCATCCATGTTTAAATATATGTATTATAATTTGCATAGATATGCATTACAATTTCGTTGACTTCTGTTTACCTTTCAAAGCTTTGACTATATCTTCATCAAGCTTGAAATATGAGTGTCCATTTTTATCCTCTTGTCTGTCATCACTATACAGCACTCTATGAGTTACAATGAACATAAGATTAGAAGAAGCCCAACAACACCACTTACAGTTTATTTTACCTTTATTTATCCAGGTAAACTGTTTGAGAACCACTTCTCATTTACAAACATGACCTGGCCAAGAGGCTACAGAAATAAATTAGAAACATACTGTACAACTGTACATAGTCATACACATGATACATACAAACCCGATTCCAAAAAAGTAGGGACACTGTACAAATTGTGAATAAAAACAGAATGCAATGATACGGAATTTTCAAATTTCAATATTTTATTCAGAATACAACATAGATGACATATCAAATGTTTAAACTGAGAAAAATGTATCATTTTAAGGGAAAAATAAGTTTTAAATTTTTTTTAAAAGATTTAAAATTTCATGGCATCAACACATCTCAAAAAAGTTGGGACAAGGCCATGTTTACCACTGTGTGGCATCCCCTCTTCTTTTTATAACAGTCTGCAAACGTCTGGGGACTGAGGAGACAAGTTGCTCAAGTTTAGGAATAGGAATGTTGTCCCATTCTTGTCTAATACAGGCTTCTAGTTGCTCAACTGTCTTAGGTCTTCTTTGTCGCATCTTCCTCTTTATGATGCTCCAAATGTTTTCTATGGATGAAAGATCTGGACTGCAGGCTGGCCATTTCAGTACCCGGATCCTTCTTCTACGCAGCCATGATGTTGTAATTGATGCAGTATGTGGTCTGGCATTGTCATGTTGGAAAATGCAAGGTCTTCCCTGAAAGAGACGACGTCTGGATGGGAGCATATGTTGTTCTAGAACTTGGATATACCTTTCAGCATTGATGGTGCCTTTCCAGATGTGTAAGCTGCCCATGCCACACGCACTCATGCAACCCCATACCATCAGAGATGCAGGCTTCTGAACTGAGCGCTGATAACAACTTGTGTTGTCCTTGTCCTCTTTAGTCCAGATGACATGGCGTCCCAGTTTTCCAAAAAGAACTTCAAATTTTGATTCGTCTGACCACAGAACAGTTTTCCACTTTGCCACAGTCCATTTTAAATGAGCCTTGGCCCAGAGAAATCTCCTGCGCTTCTGGATCATGTTTAGATATGGCTTCTTTTTTGACCTATAGAGTTTTAGCCGGCAACGGCGAATGGCACGGTGGATTGTGTTCACCGACAATGTTTTCTGGAAGTATTCCTGAGCCCATGTTGTGATTTCCATTACAGTAGCATTCCTGTATGTGATGCAGTGCCGTCTAAGGGCCCGAAGATCACGGGCATCCAGCATGGTTTTCCGGCCTTGACCCTTACGCACAGAGATTGTTCCAGATTCTCTGAATCTTTGGATGATATTATGCACTGTAGATGATGATAACTTCAAACTCTTTGCAATTTTTCTTTGAGAAACTCCTTTCTGATATTGCTCCACTATTTTTCACCGCAGCATTGGGGGAATTGGTGATCCTCTGCCCATCTTGACTTCTGAGAAACACTGCCACTCTGAGAGGCTCTTTTTATACCCAGTCATGTTGCCAATTGACCTAATAAGTTGCAAATTGGTCCTCCAGCTGTTCCTTATATGTACATTTAACTTTTCTGGCCTCTTATTGCTACCTGTCCCAACTTTTTTGGAATGTGTAGTTCTCATGAAATCCAAAATGAGCCAATATTTGGCATGACATTTCAAAATGTCTCACTTTCAACATTTGATATGTTATCTATATTCTATTGTAAATAAAATATAAGTTTATGAGATTTGTAAATTATTGCATTCCTTTTTTATTCACAATTTGTACAGTCTCCCAACTTTTTTGGAATCGGGTTTGTAGAACAAGCAATTAAATCAAAAGAAGTAGACAGCAAAAAAAAAAAAAAAAAAAGAATAAAGTGAGCAGAGTTCAACCACAAAGTCACTGATATTGGTATTTGAAGCAATAATGCAAGCTGTGTGTATTTCAGGGTATGTTGTATAAATTGTATGTTGATAATTGTGGTTTATTTTAACCTAGAATATTTCCCATGAATGTGTCTATTGTGGTCATGATAACATGTACTCTTCACCTCTGTTGCAGGAAATTAGAAGTCGTGCAAAAGGGCGTAATGCCAGGACGACTAGGACAAGTGACCTGCAGCTTTACCAAAAAACAAAAACAATTAAATAACAGACAGATTTTATGAATGACTAAAAGGAAGCACAGAAATTATCCATTTGGAATGGACATGTTGCTAACATTTTCCTTCCAAAACTGACCGAATCACCCTTCATTAGGCCTGATTCAAAATCTCTAGAACAGAGGTGATATGAGATTAAAACATACTTACTACTCTCTTCTTTGCTTGTCTCTGCAAAAAAACTAATTTGAATTAATATATCACAAAAAAATATTAAAAAAAAAAAACAAAAAAAAAAACAGGCAGACAAATTATGATTAATTTTTTTTTTTTTAAGAATGACGGTACGATGACTACAATGTACAATGTTGAGTACAAACCTTCACAGCCTCAGCAGTTTCAGATGTACGCTCTCTTATAAGCATCCCTTTTTACAATGTAATCTTTGTACTTATCTGTAATTAGAAATATATATTAGAAAATAAACAAAAAGGCAATAAGGTTGTCAAGCTTGAACAAATATAAACACCAATCAACAAACACTACCATAGTTGGCTGGTCAGCTCAAGACAAAGTAATTTTATGTTCGTAACATGTTTTTTTCATAGATCATTTACCTCATTACAATGAAGCCAAATTGTTCAGGAAATCAGAAATAAATACATAACTTCATTTTGCAAATAAAAAGAATGTTAATGTAATGTTGTATATGTTATAATGACTAATTATGTTTTCTGCCAATGCATTGGACAATGTTTTATAGTTGTTTTAAGACAGACAAATATCACCACATAGATTTTAAACAGAATCAACAAAGTCTTTAGAAAGGGACTTTGACTATATACCCAGTGCTGAAGTTGCTAGATATCTAGCTAGTGTCAAAATCATGTTACAGCAGTTAATGTCAGTAATCCACAGGTTAACTAACATTAGCAAAAACAAAGCAGCCCTATCCACCTAGGAAAAAACTAAACAGTGAGCTATTTATTTATGCAAACAGCAATTAAAACTTACTAGTAACTTCTGCGGGCAGTATCTTCATCTCTTCGCGTCTGCTTTGACTTGGATTTGAAAAGCTTGGCTCTAATTGGTCAAATTGAATGTAGCTGCAGCTGAAAAAGACATGCTGTTACACTTTGGCTGCGTCCGAAAACCTAGGCAGCTGACTTGTTGCCTCGCTGACTTATCAGACAATGATTCGTAAGGCAGCGTTTGTGTAACAGTGCAGAAAGGACCCAAAAGCGAAAGCTGGTTATAGAAGTTTACTGAACAGCAGGAAAAGGACAAAAATAGGCTGTCTGCCGGTCACCAGCCATCTAGGCGGACGCAGAACAGGAGAAGGAAACTTAAAGGGACTAGACTGCAACCAGGCAGGGTGGTTAGTGCTGGGAGCTGCTGTCAGAGAGTGCACACTGGAAACACCGAGCACTCACATCACTTGGCAGACACGACAGCGCAGTATAGCAGGCTTGTAGGCCGATGATAACAGGATGAAATCCTCGTCTGCCACACACACAGGACGGAACAGAACTAGAAGAGCAGAGGTAAATAACAACGACAAGACGTAAGTAGCAGACATGAATGATCAAACAATAACCCGACAAAGAGGAGAGAAAAACATGAGAACTAAATAGCAATGAGATCAGGGCAAAGGAGGAACAGGTGTGGGATGGGCGAGGACGCAGAGCGCAAACGCTGATTGAGATAGCGAACTGCTTTGCGAAAGCGCGCGTGCAGTGAAGAGAGAAGGGAAACAAGCTGAGGAATCAAACCTGACTCCTGACAGTACCCCCTCCCCGAGACTGACGGGAGCGGAGGAAGTCCTCGATCAATGAGTGGTCCAGCACATCCCTTCCCGGTACCCAGCTTCTCTCCTCCGGTCCGTATCCCTCCCAATCGACAAGATACTGATGTACTGACATCAATCAGCCTCTTAACCCTAAAGACAGGGGAGTTAGCGACAAGAGCAGGAGGGGGAGAGGGAGCGAACAGCAGGCTTAATGCACGAGACATGGAAAACAAGGTGGACGCGCTTGAGGGAATGTGGCAACCTGAACCGTACTGCCACCAGACTGATAACCTTAGTGATGGCATAGGGCCCAATGAATTGGGGAGCCAATTTCCGAGCGGGCACCTGAAGGGGTAAATTACGTGTGGAGAGCCAAACTCTCTGTCCACACACATACCTAGGAGCCTTGGACCAACGACGGTTAGCAGCACGACGGGTGCGTTCCCTTGTCCGGCAAAGAGCTGATCTCACCCTCTTCCAAGTGCGACGACAGCGCTGTATAAAAGACTGGACCGAGGGGATGGCGGCCTCGGGTTCCTGAGAGGGAAACAGAGGTGGCTGGTAGCCCAGACAACACGAAAATGGGGACAGGCCAGTGGACGACGACGGCAAAGAATTATGAGCCTATTCCGCCCAAGTCAATTGCTTGCACCAGGAGGAGGGGTTATGAGCTGCCAAGCAGCGGAGCATCTGACTAAGATCCTGATTAGCTTGGCCATTACTCTGTGGGTGAAACCCCGACGACAGACTGGCAGTGGCCCCAATCTGTCGGCAGAACTTAGAGAAAAACTGGGGCCCCCTGTCCAAAACCACATCAGAAGGAAGCCCGTGAATCCTAAAAACGTGGTCCACGACCGCCTGCGCAGTGTCCTTAGCCGACGGAAACTTGGGAAGAGGGATGAAATTAACCGCCTTAGAAAAACGGTCAACGACAGTAAGAATCACTGTATTGCCGCAGGAGGGGGGAAGCCCCGTGACAAAGTCCAGGGTAATATGGGACCAAGGGCGGGAGGGAATAGAGAGGGGACGAAGCAGACCGTCGGGAGGCAAATTACTGGACTTCTGCTGAGCACAGACAGAACACGACGCAACAAATCGACGTCTCACGTTCCATGGCAGGCCACCAGAATCGCTGGCGGACGGCTGCCAGCGTGCGCCCCACCCCCGGATGTGCAACAAATTAAGAGGCGTGACTCCATGAAGAACAGCCGGACGAGCAGACTAGATGACAAACAGCTTACCCTCAGGACACCCCCGGGGGACGACGGTGTGAGCTAGCGCCCTTCTCACCAGCTGTTCCACACCCCACGTGACAGACCCAACCATACATCCCTCCGGTAGGATGGTCTCCGTGGTGGGGCCGCCCTCGGAGGAAGAGAACTGGCGAGAAAGAACGTCAGGCTTAATGTTTTTGGACCTGGGTCTATAAGAGATCGTGAAATTGAAACGGCCGAAAAAAAGGAGCCCAGCGAGCCTGTCTAGAGTTAAGTCTCTTGGCAGAACAGATATACTCTAAATTTCTATGAATTAATTTTCTACGAATGAAAAATGCACACGGGTGAACCTTATGATCAAGAGCGGAGCGCTGCGAGAGCACAGCTCCCACCCCGACATAAGATGCGTCTACCTCAACGATAAATTGACTCTCCGGATCAGGCCAAATCAGAACGGAATAGGACGTGAACAATGTCTTAAGGTGCTCAAAAGTGCGTTGAGCAGCCTCAGACCAGACAAAAACGGGACTTAGCAGATGTAAAAGCAGTCAGAGAAGCGGCATCCTTACTGAAATTACGAATAGTAATAAATAGTAATGGCAATAAAAGTTTGCAAGCTGAAGCGCCGAGCGAGACTCAGGAACGGGCCAGTCAGAGACTGCCTGAACCTTGGAGGGGTCCATGGTTAGGCCCTCAACCGAACCAAGGAAGGTAACCGACCGGACATGGAACGCGCATTTCTCGGCTTTGACGTAGAGACTATTCTCTAATAACCGCTGAATAAACGACGCACGTGTTGGGTGTGTACCTGGAGCAGAGATGGGCACTCGAGTTAGTGACTCGGACTCGAGTCTCATTTTATGAGACTTCAGACTTGATTCGGGACTCGACCTGAAATGACTTCAGACTTGACTCGACTCGACAAAAAGGACTCGTGAATATTTTAAAAACAACTGAAGTCTTTATTCCTTAACTACTGATATCGTAAATAAAGAATATTTGCTTTATTTGAATTTTATAATATCTGCTTCACATATACGTGACGTGGTAGATCGGACCCTTGTTATAGAATTTGATTACGTATGTCCTTGTATTGCGCGTAGACTCTGAAATGTCATAAGAGTCCCATGAAACATGAGGGGATCCATCGTGCCATATGTTATTACATTTGGATTCATTACCATGTCAGATCGGCTAGATGCAAAGAATGTGTGGAAAACAATTAAAGACACCGGAACGACAACATCAAATTGTATTAGACATCGCATCCACAAAGGTTAGTGACATTAACTGTGGTGCAGCTGCATGGCTCCTATGGGTTTCCAGCCTGTTAAAACATTAATAAAATCTAACCTTTAAACCTAGCACTACGTTTTACTTTTAGTCAATCTTTTCGTAGCATATGCAGCTTTTCTCTCTCTTAATGTGTCTACGAGAGAGAGAGATAGAAAGATGTTAATCCACTTATTACTTAAAGCGCATATTTTAAAGTACCGCAATCAGCATGCATACTGTTTTCTATTGACTTAAACAACTAGAAAAGTTCTAAGGTTTGATATTTTCTGATAATGTCTGTCGTCAATAACAACGCTGTATAACAAACGTGACTGGCGCCATCTTGTGTCCACTCAGCAACTGTATTGAAAATGACTACTTGTCTTGTTGCCAGGACAATTGTTTTGTACATTATAATGAATTATAATGTAACAGGCTGGATGTATCCCATACATCTTAGGACCTTTATTACAAACAAAACAGATGATAGAAATGCCAAATATTTTGTCTAAATTCCAAAAAAAAAATAGGATTCTTGAGTATTTTTTTTTTTAGTAAGACATGAAATGACTTGAGACTCGACTCGAACTCATGACAAAAGACTCCAGACTTGACTCAGACTCCAGTGATAAAGACTTCAGACTTGACTCGGACTCCAGGTTAAAGACTTCAGACTTGACTCAGACTCCAGATGAAAGACTTGTGAACATCTCTGACCCTGCAGGATTTCGAAAGCTGATGACATCAGTGGTAAAGGATACCGGTTCTTAATGGTGATGTCATTCAGCCCACGATAATCGATGCTGGGGTGTAAAGAGCCGTCCTTCTTTTTCACAAAGAAAAATCCTGCACCGGCGGGAGAGGAGGAAGAAACGATGGTACCAGCCATGAGCAACTCATCAAGATATTTCTCGAGTGCCTCGCGTTCGGGAGCGGACAAGGAATACAACCGCCCACAGGGAGGAGAGGTGCCAGGAAGAAGATCAATACTACAATCATACGGGCGATGGGGAGGGAGAGAAGCGTCCCGGGAACGACTGAACACCGCTCGCAGATTATGGTACTCTTCCGGAACGCCAGATAAATCAATGGATTCATCCTGAAAAACAGACACAGAGGGAACAGCAGAGACAAGGCAATTGGTATGACAAGGCAAGCTCCATGACACAATAGAACTATCAGACCAGTTGATCTGGGGATTGTGCTGTGTTAACCATGGTTGCCCTAGGACAATGGGGGCCATAGGTGACTGAAACACAAGAAAAGAAATTGAATCTTGGTGGTTGCCAGATGTGGTGAGACTCACCGGCGCGGTGGCCAGATGGATGTTAAAAAGTGCACGGCCATCCAGGGACGAAAGCCGTGGGAGTCTCTCCTAACTCATGAAGGGGAAGGCCGTGTTTAACAGCCCACGTCTCATCGAGAAAATTTCCCTCCGCCCTGGAGTCAATTAGGGCAAAGCAGGCGACAGAAGTGGTACCCCAGCAAAGAATGGCCGAAATCATAGTGCAAGACTTGAAGGATGTGAATAAAGGAGTAGCACTCGCCAATACTCCCCGATCTACTGGCGAGCTCTCTCTTTTACTGAACATGTGGCAGCAAAATGTCCAGTGCCACCACAGTAAAGGCAATACCTCTCCCGGATGCGGCATTGGCGTTCAGCAGAGGAAAGATGTATTCTACCCAGCTGCATAGGCTCAGGCTCTGGGAGTGGTTCAGATGACGCAGGAGGAGTGAATGGGGATCCCCGGAATCCCGTGATGTCAGCACGAACGCGTCGGCGCAGATCAAAACATTTGTCTAAACGAATGGCTAATTCCATCAACTCATCCAGGTGCGAGGGAAACTAAATCTCATCCTTCAGCTCCTCATTCAAGCCCTCCAGAAAGCACGCTGTGAGTGCTGCCTCCATTCGCAGGTGGCAGATAAAGTCTTAAAGTCGATCGCATAATTGGCCGCAGAGCGCCTTCCTTGACGAAGAGCCGCTAGCTGGCGAGAAGCCTCGCGACTGAAGACAGAACGGTCAAACACTTTCAACATCTCTTCCTTAAATAAAGCGTACTGTTCACAGCAATCAGCTCCCGCCTCCCAGACTGCCGCTCCCCAATCCCTGGCTCGGCTCGTAAGAAGGGACACCACATACGCAACCTTGGTGCGGACGGCAGCATACGTGACGCGCTGAAGAGAAAACACCACCTCACACTGGGTAAGAAATGCACGGCACTCAGTAGGCTCACCGGAGTAGCAGGGCGGATTGTTGATGCGAGGCTCGGGAGCGTGTGGCGTCCCAGGCGATGAGGATTGGTCTTGACGAAGGTGGTGTAACTGGCCAGTCAAATCCGTCACCTGGGCAGCGAGAGTATCCACGGCGTGCTTGGCAGCAGCTAATTCCTCGGCATGCCTGCCCAGCATAGCTCCCTGCAGCTCGACCGCTGAGCGGAGGGTCGTCTCGTTCGCTGGGTCCATCTTGGTCGGGTTATTCTGTCACAGTGCAGAAAGGACCCAAAAGCGAAAGCTGGTTATAGAAGTTTATTGAACAGCAGGAAAAGGAAAAAAATAGGCTGTCTGCCGGTCTCAAAATTCTGGCCAGTTGATAATACCTAGAATATCAAAATCAACTGCAGGCGGTCGATCCTTTTCCTATTTAGCACCTAAACTCTGGAATAGTCTTCCTAGCATTGTTCGGGAAGCAGACATACTCTGTCAGTTTAAATCTAGACTAAAAACACATCTCTTTACTATGGCATACACATAGAACATTATTAATTTCTATTATTCAAATCAGTTAAATGATTGTTTTTAGGCTGCATTAACTAGGTCAGCCGGAACCGGGAACACTTCCTATAACACCTGATGTACTCGTTACATCATAAGAAGAATGGCATCTACGCTAATGTTAGTCTCTCTGTTTATCCCGAGGTTTACTGCAGTCAGCCGGATCCGGGCCGTATCCAGATCAGATGGTGGACCTGCGCCTAGACATGACCAACGCATCCCTGAAATGTCTGCAGAGACTGTGTCAATTAAACTCGCCCGTGTAAATGCCGCATCGACACGACATCCTCATTAAACCCGTCTCCGGCGTGACGACTTCAATCTTTCGAATAATCTTACGAATATCTTTCGATCAAATATGACTTCTGATCTGTAATGTTGCCAGAATCATAATCATACACTATTTGTTCGTCTGCCAGAGGAGAACTGGCACCCCGACTGAGCCTGGTTTCTCCCAAGTTTTTTTTTTCCATTCTGGCCCTGAAGGAGTTTTGGTTCCTTGCCACCGTCGCCTTTGTTTTTTGGCTTGCTCAGTTGGGGACACTAAAATTTCAACTAAATTACTGATCTGCCCGCATTGTCACTATATGATAATTGAAATTAGCTGGATGACATCACCGTTTTCTCCAGAGCGGCTGTATAGCCGAATCAAATTCTGTTGCATTATTTTCCTGTTTAACACTGTGAAGCTGCTTTGAAACAACCGGCATTGTAAAAAGCGCTATATAAATAAAGGTGACTTGACTTGACTTGACTTTTGAAAATATTAAAATGATATTGCAGTAGGCCTACACATGTTTATAAAGTACATATATTTTAAACCCACTAAAAGCTGAATCATTTTACTATGTTCTTACACAAAGTACACATATAATATACTTTAAGTAAGAGTAACATAAGTATGTTTTCTGTAAATACACTAAAACTTCTCTAAAAGTAGGCTTGTGTTTAGCATATTTCTTAAAAGTGTAACTAAGCATATATTTATTACCAAAGAAATACATTAAAAGTATGCTTGTGTTTAGCATATTTCTTAAAAGTGCAACTACGCATATATTTGCCCTGCGCAGCGATAACCCCCCTTAGGGTAAACACAACAGAACCAACATAAATGTATTGCAGATATCATTAATGTCAATATTTTAATGTACAACATATCGAGAATTAGTCTGATTCAAAGGGGAATCAGAATGTCAAATTCTGACTGGATGAGAGGAGGAGCTGGAGATGGAGGAGGGTAATAGCTCCTGAGAAACGTGATAGCTGCTGATAATGCTGAAGGAACTTACAGTATATATGTATGCTGTGATAGGCATTGTAGTCCTATAGGTAGACGCGATCAGCTGAGAGTCAGCTGATGCAAGCTTGACTGACGTGACCTGCCAGAACTAACGCTACAGTTGATTTCTGTCAGGACCACTATTGTCAAAGATGGTTGACAATTAGCATACAGTTTGGTATTGTAGGTATGGTTCTGTTCAGGGCAAGAACTCCCTGCACATCCATGCAGCCTAGCATGGATAAGAGCAGGAAGAGCAGCGATAACCCCCCAAAACAAAACCATATACTGATATATCCCCCAAACACAAACTGACAGCGAAAATCGGAATGCCATTTTTGCCCCTAAAAATGCAGTTACCTGAATGAGCATGTTGCCAATACCTGAAAAGCTTAAGCAACAACAGCATATTTCCATGAATGATATGCTGTCTGAATGAAGAAAGTAAAGATTTAGTTATCAAAATGAATCAGGCCCTGCTTGCTTATGGTTTGTACACCGATCAGGCATAACATTATGACCACTGACAGGTGAAGTGAATAACACTGATTATCTCTTCATCATGGCACCTGTTAGTGGGTGGGATATATTAGGCAGCAATTGAACAATTTTGTCCTTTATGTGTTAGAAGCAGGAAAAATGGGCAAGCGTAAGGATTTGAGCGAGTTTGACAAAGGCCAAATTGTGATGGCTAGACGATTGGGTCAGAGCATCTCGAAAACTGCAGCTCTTGTGGGGTGTTCCCGGTCTGTAGTGGTCAGTATCTATCAAAAGTGGTCCAAGGAAGGAACAGTGGTGAACCGGCGACAGGGTCATGGATCAGGGCCAAGGCTGGGCCTGGGCCAAGACAGGGCCAAGGCTCATTGATGCACGTGGGGAGCGAAGGCTGGCCCGTGTGGTCCGATCAAACAGACAAGCTACTGTAGCTCAAATTGCTTAAGAAGTTAATGCTGGTTCTGATAGAAAGGTGTCAGAATACACAATGCATCGCAGTTTGTTGCGTATGGGGCTGCATAGCCGCTGACCAGTCAGGGTGCCCATGCTGACCCTTGTCCACCGCCGAAAGCGCCAACAGTGGGCACGTGAGCATCAGAACTGGACCACGGAGCAATGGAAGAAGGTGGCCTGGTCTGATGAATCACGTTTTCTTTTACATCACATGGATGGCTGGGTGTGTGTGCGTCGCTTACCTGGGGAACACATGGCACCAGGATGCACTATGGGTCAGGGCTGTTTTGGTAGCAAAAGGGGGACCAACACAATATTAGGAAGGTGGTCATAATGCTATGCCTGATCAGTGTATATCCGCAGTCCAAGTTCCAGTTTCTTTTGAGTGATGAATGCTACTACCACCTGCTTGTTGGCTGTAGTCTTGTGGAAAACCTACATTCATGCAAGTTGTCTTTTAATAATCTTTACTCAAATGTGAAGATGGCTTCCCTTCTGGAATGGTGTTCCTTCTCTGATGTGTCAGTTGACCACTTGGGCAAATTATCCTTAACTGCTCCCCTGCAACACACAAACTGCTAAGACCAGACAGCAGATAGTTAGTAAAGTTAACATCCGGGTGGTGAAATAATTTGATAGTGTGAGTATGAGTGTCACCACAGTAATTACAGATGTGCATTGTGACAGCGCTGTCTGAACTGCTGCACGTGTCATAGGGCTGCTCACAAGGTTATTGCTCTAACATAACAGTTATTTTGTCTATGGGTCATTACATTTCTTACAGTTCCCTTTCGAGGTCGGTCTCTAGACATTGCCCGGTCGCCACCTGTTGAAGAGGCCATCACAGCTCACCTTTGTCCATCCCGTGCCATTTTGTAAGCTGTGTAAGGCGGCAGACTCAGACAAATCACTGCTGCTCGACACCCCAATGAGTCCCCTGGGCCTCTTTGGTGATGCTGTGGAGGCTTTCTCTGAAAAGTTTACTGAGGCCCAGAAACATTGAAAAAATTATGGCCCTACTTCCTGCTGAAGCGGGCTGATCGTTCCCCTCAGGCATGATCCAGATCATCATCAGCTCAGCAGCCAGCCAGACACCCCAGTTTTCCCTTTGTTCCAGGCATCAGAAGCCCAGCTCGAGGTTTTGTTTCCCTGCAAAGCACGGTCCCCGTCCGCCCGGGCACTCAGCAGAGCTGAATCCAAGTTCCTAATGGCCTAGGTTTGGGGAGGAGAGTGTCGTTTGTCGAGGAAGATGGGCCGCCGCTAAAGAGAGTTCATCACCGTTCTTCCCCAGCCTTCCTGCATGTTGCAGCGGGCAGGAAAAAAATGTTTATGTGCGTGTTGCCACTTGTAAAAGTTGTAATAAATGCAAAAACAAACATGTCTCAATATCAGAGCTCTTTTCCTCCTCAAGATCCCTTGCACAATATAAGCAAAACCCCTCCCCCGGGCGGTGTTTTGCAGAGCGCAAGTGTAACAGGTATAGAGATTACACTGATAAATATGTACCGTTGAGAAGAATTAACACTAAATTGTTCATTTATACGTCTTGTGTGGTTACCTAATCAAAATGAGTACTTCTCCTTTAAGTGTTGTGTGATCACAAGATGACTTAACTTCCTGTTCTGCCCCCTCCTCTCCCGTTTTGATATTGTAATTTAATGGGAGAGGTTGGTATCTGTTGATTTCCTGATAATCTTCTTTAATCTTTATATTAATTATTGCTTTTATATCTATATTTTCACTCAAACTTGTGTATATAGTGTTATTTTACTTATCTATGTGATTATTTTTGTCATTTTATTCTTTTTGAGTTATATTTTTGTCTTTGTATATGGAAGTGAGCACATGGTGATAAATGTACAACACATTTATTTTATAGAAAGAAAAAGGGCAATCTCACTCAAAGAGGCTGCTTATTTCTATGTTCATCAGGTATGTTTTCTATGTTGTGATATTTTTTTACTCAATTTTTTTATTTTCTCAATTTCTCATGTTCATGTTTTTCATTGCTAATTTGGCCCTTTTGATATTGTAATCTCATGGGAGAGAAAGAAAAAGGGCAATCTCACTCAAAGAGGCTGCTTATTTCTATGTTCATCATATTAAAGGATCCAGTGAACTGCCGTCTGTTGCAGACAAGTCATTCATAACTGGTGTCGCTGGCCGCGCATTAAGCTGGGGACGCGCAAGCTGACCGGTTACACAAGCTCAGTGCAACCCAGTATAGTGGACATGGCCAGTGCTAGTAAATTTTGGATTTAGGACCGCTGATTCGCGGTGAGAATGTGTGGCAATGCATGCATGTCTCGATGCACTGTCGCCCTGGTTTGACAGGACCATGTACGACCAGGAGATCAGCATGGGCAGAGTGGTCAGACTGAAGGTGGTCACCACGGATCCATCGCTAAATGGCTGTGGAGCCATTTGCGATGGCAGGCCGGCGTTTGGCACTTGGATGAGCGCCAATAAGCAATGGCATATAAACTGCCTGGAGCTAAAGGCTGTTCATCTGGCAAGATTTCCTGCCATTCGTGAAAGACCATATTGTTCTCATTCCAACTGACAATACAGCGGTGATGACGTACATCAATCCCCAGGAAAATGTGCGTTCACTCACGCTGCAGTGGCTGACAGAGTGCTTCCTCTTATGGGTGGATCAGCGATTTATCTCGATCTGAGCAGTTAATGTACCGGGCAGGTTGAACTGTGGGGCGGACATGCTGTCCAGAGAGGACATTGTACATAAGTGGAGGGGAGGCTGCACCCGCAGACGGTGCACTTGATATGGAACCTCTTTGGCGAAGTGGAAGTCAACCTCTTTGCCACGGTTGCCCACTGTTCTTCTCACTGACGAATGCTCCCTTGGCTGCCGCTGGCCCAGGAAGCGAAAATATGCTTTCCCTCCGGTGAAAATAATGCCACTAGTGCTGCATAAAATCAGGGAGGTAAGGGAGACCCTAGTGCTGAAATGGCCCTGCCAGCCATGGTCTCCAGAGCTAGTGGACCTGCTTGTGGCCTATCCGTGGCCCATCCCACTGAAGAGACACCTCCACTAACAGGTGAGGGGCACCATTTGGCATCCCAGGCCCATGCTTTTCATACCACTATTGAAGGGCACTTAGTTGGCAAGCACGCCTTAATAATGGGCATTCTACAGAGGTGCAAGACAGTTGAATCCTCCCTGCCTTCATTTGATACCAGTCTTAGTGCTCAGAGCGCTGTCATGCCAGCCCTTCGAGCCACTTCATGTAAGCGAGTGCTCTCATTTAAGATGGCACTGCTGTTCGCGTTAGCATGTGAGAAGCGAATCTGTGATCTGCAAGCTCCTTCTATTAACGCTGCTTGCATGGAGTTTTGGGGCAAATGACTGTATGGTAAGACTCATGCCTAGACATGGTTTTATGCCTAAAGCCTGATCATGCCAGAACCCTTGTGTGAGCTGCAGGCCTGAGCCTCAAAGTGCCACGGAGGAAACAAGATACTAATGGGTCCCTCCCCTCGCAGATTCGTCTTTTTTGGGGTTTGCACGGGGATGGTCCTGGTATAGTTTCAAAACTATTTCAAAACCTATTTCATGGTTTGCGTTCTCTGGCCACTAGGTGCTGTTGCCGTGTGGATGGGCGTCCGGAACCCATTGGGGGTTTTCTGTTTTAGCTGAGGATGGTGTTGTTTAAGTGGCGCCAAATTAAATAACTAATCAGTTTTTACAACAGAAATTAATCAATCAAAAACTTACTTTAGCTTTTTTTCTAAAGCAAAATTAATTTCCTATTATCACTGTAAAGATGCTTTGAAGCAATCTGTGTTGTAAAAAGCGCTATATAAATGAAGGTGACTTGACCTGACTTGACTCATGGCATCAGAAGGGTGAGCCTCGCTGGTAGTCGGCTGTGGAAGGTCGAACGTGGGTGTTAACACTGCTGTGGCAGTGAAGAAAATTTGTCAAAGAAACTGAGCTCCTGAACATCACTGCTGCAGCAGAGGAGAAAATTTGCCAAAGAGACTGAGGGAACATCACTGCTGCGGCAGTGGAGAAATTTTTGCCAGAAAACTAAGCTCTTGCAGGGGCATGAGGGAACCTCACTGCTGCGGCAGTGGAGAAATTTTAGACAGAAAACTGAGCTCCTGCGGGAGCGGAGGGAACATCCCTGCTACAGCAGTAGAGAAAATTTTGCCAGAGAAACTGTGCTCCTGTGGCAGCATGAAGGAGCATCACTGCTGCGACAGTGGAGAACATTTGCCAAAAAAACTGAGCTCCTGCGGGAGCGTGAGGGAACATCACTGCTGCGACAGTGGAGAAAATTTGCCAAAAAAACTGAGCTCCTGCGGGAGCGTGAGGGAACATCCCTGCTAC
The DNA here is from genome assembly GCA_039654105.1 of Coreius guichenoti. Classification (NCBI taxonomy): domain Eukaryota; kingdom Metazoa; phylum Chordata; class Actinopteri; order Cypriniformes; family Gobionidae; genus Coreius; species Coreius guichenoti. The sequence goes on along the minus strand of CM077180.1, from coordinate 16,072,662 downwards.
AGCAGTAGAGAAAATTTTGCCAGAGAAACTGTGCTCCTGTGGCAGCATGAAGGAGCATCACTGCTGCAGCAGTGGATAATTTTAGCCAGAAAACTGAGCTCCTGTGGGAGCAGAGGGAACATCACTGCTGCGACAGTGGAGAAAATTTGCCAAAAAAACTGAGCTCCTGCGGGAGCGTGAGGGAACATCCCTGCTGCGACAGTGGAGAACATTTTCCCAGAGTAACTGAGCTCTGGCGGGAGCAGAGGAGATAATACTGGTGCAGCAGTGCCAGCATTTGGATGGAGAAACTGAGCTTCTGTGGGAGCGGAGGTAGTATCGCTATTGTGGCAGTGGAATAGTGAAATTGGTTCCTGCAGGAGTGGAATGGAAATGTTTCCACTATTTAGTGGATTGATGGTGTTGAATTAAGGTGGATAAGGTAAGCCTGTAGGTTTTGGTGTATGGGTACAAGCTGATGCTAAAGAATTTAGCTAATGAGGGTTCGTTGAGCCTCTTTGATGTGGGAGCGATTTGATCGAATGTAACTCCTGAAAGCCTCCGATGACCAGCTGCTTGGATCTGCTGCTGGGAAATGCCTTTTTGGGCAGCTGTGGTTGCTGCACCTGTACGAAACGAATGGCTGGAAAAGTGATCTGCTGAGATGCCGGATTGGAGCAAAATGGACTTAAGATGTCTTTGGAACCAGAAACGTGTGACGGGGCGATTGGGGTCATCTGTCAAGAATGGGTCGGATGGGAGTTTAGCCTGCAAGGTTCTGAAATGAAGGTCGGGAGGGATTTGGTACAGTCGAATTGGTGATGGGAGATTGAAAATGCAGATGAAATGCCCTAATTTTGTTTGATCTGTCTTACTTTGCTTTATAAAGTAAGAGATGGTTTCGTCGTCTAGCACTGATAAATCTGAGATTGTGGGATGGACTTTTGGATTAAAGCTGGACATGATGGTGAGTTCTGAGGAAACCGGAAAAAGCCAATACGAACATTGTGTCAAGTGTGTGGGAGGTATTGATGAAGTGGAAGCCTCGGCAGAGGGTGGAGATACATTTGGTGAGTATTTCTAAAGTTACTGGTTGTCTGGCATCTGGATAGGTAGGTTGATTTTTACCTGAAAATTTCCTGGTAGCCACTCCAATAGGGCTGATATGGAAACATTCGAAAGATGGAATGTTAAAAGGGCTGATAGCGCTTGTCTTAACCCCAACACTGTCCATTTTTCTATTGCAGGGATTGTGGGGTGTGCTGAGGTATAGGAGGATGCTGAAGATGATGGTGGATGTCTTGATGGTAGAGGTGAGGGCAAGCCTCAGCGTCTTGGTGTACGAGAAGCGGCGCGGCTGAGCAGACGACCGCACAGTGTTGCTAGAGGCTCGGTTGCGGTGTCCTGTCGAGCACAGGTGCTCCTTGCATCGGATGCGGCCAAGGATCCTGGGCCACGAGAGATTCATCATCAGACAGGAACAATTCAATCTTGGACATCGTAACAAATCAGTGGGCCAAATGCTGAAAACTGTCGAGGAATGTAGGTGAGTCGACTGTATATACACTATATTGCCAAAAGTATTGGGACACCCCTCCAAATCATTGAATTCAGGTGTTCCAATCACTTCCATGGCCACAGGTGTACAAAATCAAGCATCTAGGTATGCAGACTGCTTCTACAAACATTTGTGAAAGAATGGGTCATTCTCAGGAGCTCAGTGAATTCAAGCGTGGTGCTGTGATAGGTTGCCACCTGTGCAATAAGTTTCCTCACTACTAAATATTCCAAGGTCAACTGTTAGTGGTATTATAACAAAGTAGAAGCAATTGGGAACAACAACACATGTAAAATCACAGAGCGTGGTCAACGCATGCTTTGCTTTATGTTACGCTTGCAGTGTGCTGTATCACCTTCTGATATTTTCCTTACAAATGCTCTACGTAGGCATCATTTATGTTGTTTGGAATGCTGTGGGATTATATACTAAAAGTATGAAACTCACTGACAGAAGGCTGCTCTCAATTTTAGATGCTCACGTGTGCTATGTGAAGAGTGCTTGTGTATGCGGCTGTGTGCGACTCCGTGTATGTGGTTAAATGTGCATCTCAACGTGCTTTTATGACGCAAAATTAATATAAACAGTCAGTTATGTTTTAAGGGATTAAACAGGCAGGACAAACCACATCTTATATTTCAAAAGACATTTGTGCATTAGTGTGAATGCAGCTTATTTGATCTCCCTGTCTATGATGTCATCAGCAATAATCAAACATAGTTAAGCTGATTATAAGCATATATATGTATATGTAATTTAAATAAAATTTAAATTAAAAAAAAGATTTTAAGATTTTCAAGTTGGTAAACTAATTCATTAGAAAAAAAAGTAGATCAAGAATCGTTTTGGAATTGAATCGTGACTCTCAGAATCGGAATCAGATCGGATCCTGAGGTGCCTAAAGATTCCCACCCCTAATGCTTAGTAATCACTCCACAAGACTGTTAACATAACGCCTAGATGAACCTGTTATGATTGCTTATTTAGGAATTAATAAGCAAACCATGCAATATGCGCAAAGATATGGAGTAAAAGAGTGTGCACTTATATTAGATGTTGTTTTCAGAAGCTTTCTGAAAGCGCGCTGCAGACTGCTAACAGCGACATTTACCGGTATTTGTTTGAATGTCAGTGGCATTGGTTAGTCTTACAATAACTAAACTTCGGAAATCCGGAAAATGCCAGTATTATTACAATACAATACATCTTCACTTCTTACTTTCATCACTGTTCTACCAAAACTACAGAGATGGACTGCAAAACATTGTAAAAGGATGCATTCTCAATTGCCATTGCATCTTCTAATGTACATCTGCAATATTAAATATTTCACTCAAACATTTTAAACATGCAAAGCATAAATATAAATATATTGTATAAATGTATGCATTGTATAAATGTATGCAGTGGATATGGTATTTAAAATTCCATGAATTATGATACATAACTTCAGATGTAGCTCCATTATATTCTGATTTAACATTTATAGAAAGAAACAAGGTGTATTGCTGTGACCTTCAACAGCTAATCTGCAGACAACTGAGAAATATAACCCCCATCAAAAACAAAAGCTAAATCTAAACACTATTTGAATTATTAATGATATTGATAGAAACACTACTGCAGTCTGGAGGGCAGAAATATCCATGAAACAATTCTGCCTCCATGACGTAACAAACTGTCACTCTATGGTCCCAACTGAATTAAATGTAAAAAGGATATTTGCATTGTTTTGTAACATCTATTATTATATACAGTATATGTACTGTATATGACATACTTATTAACTCCCTCTTTGCCCTCTAACGTGTACACACATTTGATCATTATGTGCACCTTTCTAAATTCTCATGGAGAATCTCATATCATTGTTCCTGCCTCCTTGAGAAGAAACGATTTTTTAACTTTGCAAGGTAAGGAAAATTAGCTATTTTTACCTTATTGACTGCTACAATAAATAGCAATGCTCGTAAATGCTACTCAGAAGCTGCTGGAAGATTTTAAAGGAGGCTTATATCTATGAAAATGACCTTCATTTGAAAATTTGTTTTATAAAGAATGTGTCTTCTGGCTGTAGTGATATTTATTCTCCAAATTAGAGAGTTTACATTATATATCATAATGTGATGACTGAGAGCAACAGTGACGCTTTTGTATGGGATGAAATCATGTTCATATACATTCATTTAAAATATTTTAATGTATTTAATGAGGTTTTACTTGTACTTCCAGAATTTTCAATCCTTGATTCCTGACTTCATGACAAATGGGAGTCTAAAGTCTAAAATTATTGCAGAAGCAGAGACACTTAGTATAATCTTGCATCTTACCAGCCTGCTTGCATGCACCCAGGACAACAAAACAAACCTGATTGGATAGAGATTTGTTTTACTTAGATGGTGTTAAAGGGGTTCTATTATGCTCATTTACATGTTCATAATCTTGTTTAGGGGGTCTACTAGAATAAGTTTACATCATTTAATGTTAAAAAAAAAACTCATTTTTCTTTTAATTTTCTTTTAATTTACATTGTTGCAACTTGTTTTCACCCTCTGTCTGAACGTTCTGTTTTTCGGTTTCTGTAAAATCCACCTCCCAAAAATAAAGTAACCACTGCTTTATTTTATACCTCTCTTATATTTTTTAAGATGTGATGGTATAACTGTGTCATTTATAACATCTGAGCTGCATCAAACTGCATAGTTCAGAAAACAGTCATTAGAAAAATGGTGAGAACACAACAAAAGGTTGTGGTTGTATACTGCCGAAAAATAGTGTTAAAAATACATTTTAACCACTGGTTCCTAAGTTCACTGCCTCATAGGCCGAAAAAGGGGGGTTTAGATCAAGGGCCAGATTTACTAAACAGGGCAAATTAGCATGAGAGCGCAATTCCATAAAAGCGCCGATGGGATTGGACAGTTCTGCGCGTGATCTACTGACGACGCGCAAATTAAAGAACACAGACGCAGCCGGATCATTCCCATAATGACCAGCGCAATCTACCCATTAGCGTCTGGTTTAAGACGCACTTTTTTGGCCTGTAAATAATGGCGCAAACACCAGTAAATTGACGAGCGCAAACCTTTGTAAATCACCTCGCATGATTCATTTAAATACTCTCCTCCCATGAATTTTGGGCCTGAAAGGGAAACTCCTACAAATGCATATGCAATAAGGTCAGCCGCAAAAACAACCCTGTCCACGTCTTTTCAGCGCTAATGTATCACTGCGTGTCTTTAGTAAATCCTGACAGTAGTTTTTTAACGCCAAAAAAAGGGGTTTGCGCTGGCGCAAACTGTTAGTAAATCTGGCCCCAAGGGTGGAAAAAACAGTGTCTCTTGGACATGGTGACAACACACTAACCTCGCCCCCTTTTTTTGCTATGCCTGTGCGGGAATGATTTAAATAGGAATATTGTGACATACGTTCCAGGAAGAAAACAAGACAATCGAGGGAGTTTAGAAAGAGTGCTTATGATATAGAGAATAATTATCTTTGGAATGGACTTTGTGCTTTGTAACTTTTTCATTCACAAACAAATACATTACACACTAAAGAAAGTTGAAAAAGTAACGTAGTAGTTTCACAAGGAAAGTTTTCGATGATGTTTTAGATGAAAGCACTATTAAGATGTTATGCATCATGTGCACCTTTATGCAACATGTGTCAGTCTTGGTCCTTAGCCTCAGCCTCAGAAGTCACCCCCACAGACCGTGCATAAGGAACACAAAATGGGAAACAATTTGAGAGTTTCGAAGCCGTCATCTGATTGTTTGAATTCTACTTTTTCAGGAGACTTAGCCAATTAAAGCTGCTATTTAGTCCAGACCTTCTGCCATCAGTCTGAAGGTCTGACTCTGCAAGGCTACTTGGTTCTTAACTTTCTTCTATCGGTTCAGTTTTGCCAGACTTATGCTGCCTTCACGTGCTCTCAGAATTATCGTAAATACGAGTTTCCTAGGTAAAAATTGCACATGAACGCCCTTCAATTTCGAAATTTGAAAGCGATGAGCTCGTAATCATGACTTCAGAAGTGGGAATTATCAAATTTGCATGTGAAGGCACCATAACTGAACACGTTAAGAAGGCTGAGGGCCTTCAACCACATATCTTTGCATTTTGTTTGGCAAAGACTATACATCCACAGTTTTTATATGGTAAAATACCATGTCAGGCAAAGTCTTTTCTTACTTGCAACATTTATCTAACCATTTGTTCATGAATGTACAATTTATTTACAAGTGTAAAATGCAATCAAATGCCTGAATCTATTCTGGTGTTCCCTGTGTTGTTCACCTGGTATACTTATGACTGTAGGAGTGAGGAATCAAATACTCAGATGACACAGTCATCATTGCAATACAAACTCGGATAGACAACTTAAGCCTGAATTGGATGAGTTCCCTGAGTGGAGCAGGGTGAATTATCTGGAACTGAATGCCTCAAAGATGAAGGAGATGGTCATTGATTTCCATATGGAAAGATCTACCATCTACCATCAAAGCATTAGATGTCAGCAGTCAGGAAATAGAGATGGTACAAGAATATAAATATCTGGGAACCACCATCGATCAAAAACTCACTTTCAAACCAAATAGTAAGCAGATTTTCCAAATGCCGTCTCTACTTTCTTCAAAAACATTGTAACCTCCGGGTTCATCTATCAGTTCTCAAAGCCTTCTAGTGTTTCATCAAATCAGTTCTGACCTTTAACATAACAGCTATGTTTAGAGGAATTAGCAACATTAACATCAGCTTTTATTTATATCTACTTTTTATTGAATGTATGCACTTAATGTACTTTATTGAATGTATGCACTTAATGTACTTCACACATTAAGTTCCAAAACGAAGTTATGTAATGTACACTTGATACTTTTATTTGTGCATTGCTGTTGTACACATTAACAGTGTAATAAGTAAAGATGGGAATATTTATATATTTTTGTTAGAAAGTAGAAATCATGTTTTTAAAGAACCATAATTAAATGTTGAATGGAAATGGTTTTAATTTTTGATGGGTGTACTGTTTTATATTCTGAATATACACTCACCTAAAGGATTATTAGGAACACCATACTAATACTGTGTTTGACCCCCTTTCGCCTTCAGAACTGCCTTAATTCTACGTGGCATTGATTCAACAAGGTGCTGAAAGCATTCTTTAGAAATGTTGGCCCATATTGATAGGATAGCATCTTGCAGTTGATGGAGATTTGTGGGATGCACATCCAGGGCACGAAGCTCCCGTTCCACCACATCCCAAAGATGCTCTATTGGGTTGAGATCTGGTGACTGTGGGGGCCATTTTAGTACAGTGAACTCATTGTCATGTTCAAGAAACCAATTTGAAATGATTCGAGCTTTGTGACATGGTGCATTATCCTGCTGGAAGTAGCCATCAGAGGATGGGTACATGGTGGTCATAAAGGGATGGACATGGTCAGAAACAATGCTCAGGTAGGCCGTGGCATTTAAACGATGCCCAATTGGCACTAAGGGGCCTAAAGTGTGCCAAGAAAACATCCCCCACACCATTACACCACCACCACCAGCCTGCACAGTGGTAACAAGGCATGATGGATCCATGTTCTCATTCTGTTTACGCCAAATTCTGACTCTACCATCTGAATGTCTCAACAGAAATCGAGACTCATCAGACCAAGCAACATTTTTCCAGTCTTCAACTGTCCAATTTTGGTGAGCTCGTGCAAATTGTAGCCTCTTTTTCCTATTTGTAGTGGAGATGAGTGGTACCCGGTGGGGTCTTCTGCTGTTGTAGCCCATCCGCCTCAAGGTTGTGCGTGTTGTGGCTTCACAAATGCTTTGCTGCATACCTCGGTTGTAACGAGTGGTTATTTCAGTCAAAGTTGCTCTTCTATCAGCTTGAATCAGTCGGCCCATTCTCCTCTGACCTCTAGCATCAACAAGGCATTTTCGCCCACAGGACTGCCGCATACTGGATGTTTTTCCCTTTTCACACCATTCTTTGTAAACTCTAGAAATGGTTGTGCGTGAAAATCCCAGTAACTGAGCAGATTGTGAAATACTCAGACCGGCCCGTCTGGCACCAACAACCATGCCACGCTCAAAATTGCTTAAATCACCTTTCTTTCCCATTCTGACATTCAGTTTGGAGTTCAGGAGATTGTCTTGACCAGGACCACACCCCTAAATGCATTGAAGCAACTGCCATGTGATTGGTTGATTAGATAATTGCATTAATGAGAAATTGAACAGGTGTTCCTAATAATCCTTTAGGTGAGTGTATTTTATATACTGTTTATATAGCATTATGGACTCAGGTCTTGTTGCATTTAAAATTGCAAATAGTTGAAATAGTTAAACAGGGGTGTCCAAACTGTCCTGCAGAGTTTAGCTCCAACTTGCCTCAACACACCTGCCTGGAAGTTTCTAGTATGCCTACTAAGACCTTGATTAGCTGGTTCTGGTGTGTTTAATTGGGGTTGGAGAACTTTGCAGGACAGTGGCCTTCCAGGAGCAGGATTGGACACCCCTGATCTACAAGGTATGTGTATTTTCTGTAATTAGTATTAGTAATTTGCACACACATATTTTTTTTAACTTACTTGTATATTTTAGTACTTTAAATCCGGTTTCACAGACAAGGCTTCAGTCTAGTCTCAGACTAACATGCATGTTTGAGCTGTTTTAACTGAAAGCAACTTGCACTGACAAATCTTAAAATGTCAGTGCCATTGTTTTGTCTAAAGATGCACACCAGTAGTGTTTATAAACCAGTAGGCACATTTATAAAAGCTACTTAAATGTCCTAATTGAACTAAGGTCTAATTCTTGCTTAATCTAAGCGTCTGTGAAACCAGGACATTGTTACAAAAGTTTAAAAGTTTTGTTTATAAAATGTTTACAAACAAACAAAAATACATTTCATTGTAGTCCTTTATTTGGGGTTACTTCTTTAGCAGCTATAGGTCAGGTCAGGCCCATCACCATCAAGGGGGGCAAAAGGGGGCGTTGCCCCCTCAGATCTGATTTGTGCCCCCTCAGTTAAATTTGTCCGTCCACCGATTGATTTTAACCCTTTGATGTGTACGACGAATCGCACCGGTGTGGTTAGAACGTTCACTGCGTCACGTGATCAACTGCTAAATTCAAACGTGCTTTTGCCTTTTGGCTGGCGCTGATCCTTTCCAGAGACGGACGTGCTCAGCGCTTTTCATATATCACAACTATTCAGTGTTTTCAACCACATAATGTATATTTTAGGTTTCAGACATTTAAATAGACATTTAAATTAAGCACTAGCAAAAAACAACAAAAAAACATTTACAGTTGGTTAAACTATGAAGCAGCAGTAATAATCTTTTCAATTATAATTTGATGACGTGTTTTATTCATATCAGATACACATTGGGTAGATAACTATACATTTTAGCCTATTCTTCTCACAATTCACCAGCCACTTTTCATCCATTCAGGAGAAATGGATGATTTTATGTTAATGTAAATCCGACAGATCCGTACCATGCCAGTAACACGTCAGTTTACGCAATGTCTCGTTCTCTCCTTTCAGGGAACTAAGATTATATTAGGTAACCAGAGACGTTCCCTTTTGAGTTTGGTTCACTCTACATTGCGTCAGTAGCTGATGCTATGGGGATCTTAATAAATCCCGCTGTGTTAATAGCGAGGGTCCAGCTTAGCTGCAAGCAAAGCCATTGACCTCAGCTAAAAGTACTTCATGCATTGGAAGACCTCATAAGCTCAGCAGTATAACGACTATAAGAGCAAGTTGCATTCGGCGCCGTAGGCACTTTGGTGAAAGAACAATTTGGGAAATGGCACTATCACCTTGCATCGTTTATCCCAAAGGATTATGTGACATTCCCAGTGTGAGTGCTAGCATTATCACAGTAGTGCTCTTTTAAAACCGCCTCTCAACAGCTTACGACAGGGGTGTCCAAACTTTTTTAAATGGGGGCCAGATTCGATGTTGTGGACACACCTGGGGGCCGGTTCCTTTTCTATTTTATATATATATATATATATATACATACATACATACATGTTTGTTTTGTTTCTTGAAAACATGACAGACTTGACAAAAGCTTGAGCTGACAGTAGAGTAGCTTGAGATAGGACACAGATGTAAATTTAATACACAAACAATATCTGTAAAACTTTTAACAACCTCGTTTTTAAAGGGTGAAATTTAAATATTATTACTGTAGAACTCTATTCTAATTTAAATTAATGAGTACTCTAGATCACCACAGGTAAAACCACACATGGCACCTCACAACATGATAAAAAGTAAAAAATATTGTTTCTATATCTAGAATGGCTTTATGGTATTTAGTCTATAAACACATTTAATATAAATACAAATGCACAAAACAAGTTTATGACAAAAAATAGTCTGTAATTTGGCTTTTATTACTCATTTACAGAGGTGTAAAGAGTACCTGAAAACCATACTTGAGTAAAAGTACAGATTCCTTACAGCGAAAATGACTCCATTACAAGTTACAAGTCACCAATTCCAATACAACTTGAGTAAAAGTCTTACAGTATCTGATTTTAACAGTACTTAAGTATTTTAGTATTATACTAAATATAGGCTCAACGATGCACTAGTCCTTGACACCTGAGAGACATACCAGTGAAAATAAGAAACAATTGATTTGTAAGATGAGAAATCATGTTTATTTTCTAAAATCTAAGTAAAACTGAACACCTCAATGTTGTAATAAATCAAGGTCGAAAGGTCAAAGTCTCAGTTAAGCTCAAGTGCACAAAAAGGCCATAAGTAAACCAACATCCTTCAAAAAGGTATCCTCAATATAGCGGATAAATAAAATAATGTTAAGTAAAATTAAAAAATGAAAGCCTTCTTGCACTGGATGTGCTGGTTTCAGCCTCATCGCCGGCTGCAGTCATGACCTCATCTCATAAATCTGTGATTCACCTGCGATTCATCAACTCCCTGGTAATGCACTCTCATTCATGCCTTGTTGACATGTTTGGGTGAGTAAAGGCAAAACGCACAAGGTATAGTACCTTCAATGTCCTTAGATGGTGATATCGCATCTTTATAGCAGAAAAAAACTGCTGCAGAAAAAGTTAGGTGCCATGCAAAATTTAATGTGTAATTGCATTACTCAACACAAATGTATTGGAGTAAAAAGTACATTTACTTGTTCAAAAATTTAGTCAAGTAGAGAGTAAAACTGCTAATATCGTTGATACTCAGTACAACTACAAAGTAGCCAAAAAGATACTTAAGTACAGTAACTAATTACATTTACTCAAATACTTTACACCACTGCTCATTTAATATTAACATATTAACTTACATTTCTGATCCCAGCAAACACAAAAAGTTTTACAACTTTTCACAACGTTGTATTTTGGTTGCAGTTGTTGTAGTACAACGTTTTAAAGACGTTTTAAAAACGTTTTTTAAAGTAGAAAAATAATGTAACCAAAATAAAACGTTGTGAAAATACCAACCTGGTACGTTTTCTTTAAGTAGTCAAAAAAACGTAAATATCACGTTTGTCTACTACGACAACGAAACTAGACCAAACTACAACCTTGGTAGACGTTTTATTCAGGTGTTAAAATAACGTAATCTGCACGTTGGAATAAGACGTTTAAAAAACGTCATGACAGTACCAAAATACAGCCATATGCCAAACCTCCTACGGTACCTTCTGTTTGTGTAAAAATATCAGTAAAATAACAGTAACATTTTAACATTGAAGCGATTAAGTGACTGAGTAACAGATGAGACTGTTGTATGCAGCTGAGCATTCAATATCAAAAGGACTTAAAAGTAGCCTAATATGTGAATATACTTTCAGTGGTCTCTGCTCATTTAACTGATAGCCTAGCTATATTAGAATAATCCAATCGATTATTGTTGTTTCACAGCTAATTGTCATCACGAGCCTGGCGGTGTGGATCAAACAGCTCATAGAGTGTAAAAAATAAAAGGGATGTCGACGCACGAACAGGAATGATTGGTGAATGTTTAAAAAATATTTACAAGTAATCTATTTGTATACTGCATAATTTTTAATGCTGTATTCAGTTCATATTAGGGATTTTTTTTATGTCTTTACACTGTTCTATGCAGTCCCATGCAGAAATGTAATATAGGCTTATTTAATGTGTACACTGTTAAATATATTGAAATATATATTTTAAAAATGCATATGATATAAAGCTTAAAATTGTTAATGGTACATATGTGTGTGCATTATATTATATTATATTATATTATATTATATTATATTATATTATATTATACAGGCTAGCCTATTATACATAAACTGAATTCAAAATAGGCTATTACATACTGCTTTCATTCTCATTCCATTTACAGTTTGATGTAGGCCTAGGCTGCACTATCCACTTAAACAATACGTTATAAACTTTCGGGACATTTTATACTCCATCAGTATGTAATGTTTTAATTCTAGATGTATGTATTTATGTAAACGCTGTGCAATTTACGCATGACGTGTTTAATGGGCGTGCGCGTTGAACATTCCAGTCGCTTTTAAACTGGAGCAGAGGGAGTTACCATGGAAACGGGGCAGCAGCTCGTCTGACAAGCAGCAAAACTCCGTCTGTCACTGTTGTTTTCACTGATTTCAGGTAAGTTTAGTCCCTAAAATTACACATATAATACATACAACTGTTCCTGACACTTTCTTACACGCTTCTGTTGAATATTTACTTTATAGAAATGGTTTGGTGTCTTCGGAAAAAGTCCGTTAGCATCTCAACCGTTAGGCTAACTGTAAGAGGTAACTTAGGCTAACTATAGCCTTGAGCTCTTATTTATGAAAGTTTGGGCTTTTAATCACATAATTTGTGTAGATTAGAGGTTTTGATAGTTTTGTAAATGTTTTGCTGGCAATTTGTCAATGGATGAATGGAAGTAACGTTAATCTAATTATTTAACCTAAAAGTTTGCACTGTACGGTTAATCTGTGACGTCACTCACATGGAGCGTGAAAATGGGCTGAAACTATTTCAAACACATTTTGATCTTTCATGGTAAACAAGTATTGACCACGTATATCACCATGCATCTGTAAAACCTAAACGTAAATTCTGGTATCTTAAGATATTATATATTGTATATCCTGTATATTATTCTTATTTTTTTCTGCATTTTCACTTCTGCTCTAGTTTATTTATTTCTAATAAACCTGACATTGTATACCACATATTGTTGGCTCTGTGACAAATTGTTTATGTTCTTAGATTCTGATGGCTGTGCAGAGAACATCTCTAAGGCGCTATGACCCATCTGACTTGTAAGTAAAACCTCAAACATACATACATTCCTGTGTGTATATGATACAACAATGTTGATAGTTCTAGTAAATTAAATGGTGAAATGTTCATGAAGTGACTCTGAGAGCAGCTCTGCAGATGAAGTTCATGTGTTCATGTATAGGGAGACAGTAGACACTGAAATCATCACGAGCGTCACGCGTGCTTCAGTTTGTGTAGTAGTAGTTGAAACTGCAGCACTCATTCACATAGACATGGCAGAACATAAAGACTTAAGCAGTCTTTTTAAGCTTTAATATTCACAGACACTAGTCTGTATCAATATCTGATTCATTGTACAGCCCTACTTTTGATTTATTCATTCAAAAATTGCCAAATTCTGTGACGTTCCGCTTAATACAGTAAATTCCATTTGTGACTGGATTCTGTGATTTCATCCATGTTTCTGCATTGCGGAAATCATATGGCTCTACGTGGTATTTGCAGTAAAGAGAGTTAGTTTTGAGAGTTATTTATTGTTGTGTTATAAAGTTGTTACCATTAGTATAAGAAGGGTATGACTATATGACTAAAAGACTAAATTTCAGTCCGGCAGAATTTTCTGCACACTTCACCACTGAGGCCAAATGAGCATTGTGAATGTAAGAACCTCATGTTATATTTATAACAATCCTTGTTGATGTTTGAATTGTATTTCAGGGCAGTTTGTGAAGACAGATAAACAAGAGATGTTGTGACAACCTGGACAGAAGTCGGTTCCAGATCCACCTTCCACACCAGACTTCTCTCTCATATGGATTGCTGTCTACTGGCGTATTATATGTTCTCTGCAGAATTAGGTGCATGCAGATATTACTCAGGAACATGACTAAACTTTGTTTGCTATAATACATCTATTTAGTGCACCAGTGTGAAACATAATTCCCCCCCACATTTGCTGTATATCTATATTTTTGTCATAGTATTCTTTCAGTGGTTAAGGGGATTTCACATGACAGGCGTCAGCGTTAGTCAATGAAATGATCTCTATGAAATGAAGCGTCTGATTTCCGGTGTTGTGATGAAATCTGTGACCTACCAAATCATGTGACCCTAGTTGGCGTTGTATTGAGCAAATCCAGCCTACTACTAAACGCATCCCTAATCCTAACCTTATAACTAGGGTCACAGAATTCGGCACTACAACAGAATGAATCAGCATTGAATGAAAGGTTTAATAACTTACTTACTCATTAAGACAGCCCCTCGCTGCCACCTACTGGCATAACAATGTGACCTGCTATGAAAGTGCTGAAAAACAGCTAAAACAGACTGTTTCTCAAAATCAGGTATGCCAATATTATAAAATATTATTTATTGAACAATAATAGCCATTATAAACTTTACATATGTAATATATATTAATTAAAAAGTTCTAAATTGTATTTTGGATGCCTTATCTGTAATTTGTGTTGAAAAAAAAACATTGGTTTTAGTGCAAATAAGTAATTAGATTGCAATATAATTATTATAATAATTGCAATAAAATAATTTGTAACTAGTTAAAATGAGAAAAATGACATTTTACAGATGAAATGCATTTTTTTTCTTCTGTTATAACAAATTTCTTGGATTTTTCTATTTGTTAATGTTCTTATATTTAAATTTGCCAGTCATTGCATGATTTGCATGTGCTGTACTTTATTTGTACCATTTTGTTTTATTGGCGTATTTTTATTTATCTGTTTAGAATTTTTTATTATTATTAATGAGAGCTCTAATTGTAGTCTTTGAAAAAATCTCAAGGTCCTTGAAAGCACTGGAATTTCATTTGACATTATCTCTAAGAACAACGAAAAAGCTGTTATTATTTAACACTTTTTTTGTTGTTGTTGTTGTTCCAAACTTGTATGACTTTGTTAGACCTTAACGTTAATGTTCCTTATTCACCATTCACTTTCTTTGGTTAAAAAAAGTGAATGGTGAATATTATGCTTAATATCTCCTGACTAAGGTTAACATTAACACCTCCCTTTGTGTTCAACAGAGGAAAGAAAGTCATACAGGTTTAGATTGGAATAACGCAAGGATGAGTAAATGACAGATTTTTTCTTTTTTTTTGTGAACTACCTCTATCATATTGCTTTTTATATTTTGTGAATAAATACAATGAGTGACTAAATTTGTGTGTAGTATAAATTATTAGTACTACATAGGTTAATGTAGTTTTATAAAATGGGCAACAACCAGAGGTCAGCCCTACAGGTAAGGTGAAATGTAAAAAGCGCTAGTAATGAGCTGAATATTCAGATCTACAGATATATTGTAACCTGTGACTAGCCTATGACGAATTATAAAGAAATCTAAAAAGACCACTTAATCTATTTCTCTTACTGTAGTTATAATATTGTTTTATATTAGTCATTTTTCAAAGATAACAGTAAAAAAAAAAACCTTTTGATGACAGTATGTGTGAAGTGAAGAACCAGTTTGGACGTGGTAAGTACGTTTCTGCAACGTTGAAAGGAGACGTAGTAACATGATAAATACGTTTCTGCAAGGAGACGTGGTAACGTGAAAAAAACCCCGACATCTGTCGTATTATATACGTAGGATAAAAACGTTATCACGACCTTTTCACAACGTGAAAAAAAACGTCGCGTGCTGCACGCACAAGTAGCGTTGTTTCGTTTCGCTTTTGGCGCGTTAATATTTCCCTGGCCTAAAATCTAGTACTGCCACCTTGTGTTCACATTGTGAAACTGCACGATTCGTAAATTATGCGTGGCGGGCCACATATAATATATTTTAATAGACAAGCTGCGGGCCGTTTGAAATTCATCCCCAAGCTGTATTTTGACAGCGGGCCGGACTTTGGACACCCCTGGCTTACAAGAACTAAATTGACTTCTTTTCCGTGGCTTATTTCACTTAAACGGTCAAATACATACAAAATTATGTAAAAATGCCTGTCTTGCCGAGTATTCAGGTAAATACAGTCAGGAACGTATAGTTGGGAGAACACGCATGTTGTGTAACGGTATATTGGATCCGTGCCTAAGTTCTTACAGTGACAGCAGTGTAATAAACCTGATGCTGTCTGCCATTAGACTGGGTAAACCCAGCCTGATCTGCCGGCGATTTGATTTCGCCCTGCAACTCAGTCTGGAAACCTGTACATTCATTTCTACTGCTTCTGTTACACTTTTGAGGGAACCAATCACAGACTGGCTTATCCACCTGGCGCGCTATTGGCGGTTTATGATTACGGATAGAGAAGCGACGGGTCGTTGCCCGTTGATCACGCCTTATGTGGTCTGACTGGTTGAAGGACTATCCAATTGCATACAGAGTCATTTGAATTATGCTCGTTTATCACGCCTTTTGTGGTCTGATTGGTTGAAGGACTATCCAATTGCGTACAGAGTCATTTGAATAATGCTCGTTTATCAGCCTCTTGTGCAGTAGAAAATACAGAGCAGACTCCCCAGACCAATGTTCAATCTTAAATTGAGCTTGGTCTGGTGATAGCCAGACAAGTCTGCCATGTTAATCAAAGAACAAAAGACAAAGAGAAAATCACATGCTGCTCTTGACTGACTAACTTTTGTAACTTTAATTGTAAGCATTAATCTGTATTTAATTTTTTCAATGAAAACTATCCAGTGTTATTTTACATTTGATTACTTTAATTTCTGTAGTATTTCTTACCCGAATACTACTTGTTAGACCTACCTGAAAAACTTAAAGCCATGTTTATTTTTGTAACATTGAGGCATTCAGGCAGGCAAAGGAACAGGCTGGGAAGCGGATCCACGTGCAGTTAGATGAATTAAAACAGTCCACAAAGTCAGAGAACATAAGGTAACGAGATGAAGTCATTCACCGATGCAGATGTACCGATAGAAAACATAGTGGGGTTCATGTCGCTCATTTTTGTCACGGTGTTCTTTGACTGTTTCACTCCAGCCCTCCTGTTTTAGATCACCTATGGAGTGATCTAAAGTGGCATTCACCATCACACTCCTGATCGGGCAAGCGAGAGAGTGGGGAACGGCCATGTGGGACAATGAACATGAGTGTTGCAGCTCATTTATGTTTTTAAAGGGATAGTTCACTCAAAAATTAAAATTTTATGTTTATCTGCTTACCCCCAGGGCATCCAAGATATAGGTGACTTTGTTTCTTCAGTAGAACACAAATTAAGATTTTTAACTCCAACCGTTGCAGTCTGTCAGTCGTATAATGCATGTGAATGGTAACACATGAGAGTATGAGAACTATGAAAGTAAAAAAACATGCACATACAAATCCATATTAAACCCTGCGGCTCGTGACGACACATTGATGTCTTAAGACACGAAACGATCGGTTTGTGTGAGAAACCAAACAGTATTTATATCATTTTTTATCTCCAATACGCCACTATGTCCAACAGCCTTTGCCGTGCGATCACTTCCGGTGAGTGAGGTCAATGTACAATGTACACGATCTGGCGCAAGCGGCGGAAGTGATCTCTCGCGCATATCTCTATGCCAGATCGTGTACATTGACCTCACTTACCGGAAGTGATCGCGCGCTGAAGGCTGTTGGACATAGTGGCGTATTAGAGGTAAAAAATGATATAAATACAAAATGATTCTCACACAAACCGATCGTTTCGTGTCTTAAGACATCAATGTGTCATCACGAGCCGCAGTGTTTAATACGGATTTGTCTGTGCATGTTTTTTTACTTTTTTTTTTACTCTCATAGATTTTGTTACCATTCACATGCATTATACGACTGATAGACTGCAACGGTTGGAGTTAAAAATCTTAATTTGTGTTCTACTGAAGAAACAAAGTCACCTCTATCTTGGATGCCCTGGGGGTAAGCAGATAAACATCAAATTTTCATTTTTGGGTGAACTATCCCTTTCACAAAGTTTTCTTTCGTTGCTGCAACAGGGTGGACGGTCTGTTTCTGAATACTCTATTGAGTTCCACACGCTCGCTGCGTCATGCGGATGGAATGCTAAGGCGCAGTGGGATCATTTCCTTTATGGGCTGGCTGACTACATCAAAGATGAGATTTACTCGCTCAAATTACCCCCCAGCCTCGACGGATTAGTTGGCCTCGACGGATTAGTCGACCTCGCCGTCCGCGTTGACAACTGGATAACGCTCCGTTACCAGCATCGGAGGGGCGTGTCCTCTCACAAGCTCTTCTCCAATTTGGCAACTGGAGCGGAGGGTCTTCTCAGCATCTCGTCTTGCCTGAGGAGGAACCCATGCAAATCAGGAGAGCCAGATGACGATTTTATGGACACCGGACTGGCTGCACGCTTAGGCATCTCCTATTTCAGCCAGGACTCTCTGTGGCACCCATCTCACTAGGATTACCCATTCCACTAAGCTTATTAAACTCACCCTTTCAGGCAATCATGCTGAGGAGATTAGCTTTCTCCTCATTCACTCTCCTTCCGCTCCAGTGGTTTTGGGACACTCCTGGCTGGTCAAATATAACCTTCACATTGACTGGGCTCTTAATTCTGTGTTGGCATGGAGCCCTTTCTGTTTATCCCAATGTTTGGGTTCTGTGTTTTCCCGTTATGTCTTGTTCTGTGTTGCAGGAAGAGCCGGTGAGCCTGGCGAATGTGCCGGAGGCTTACCATGACATGAGAGCGGTTTTCAGTAAGTCTCGAGCTTCATCTCTTCCTCCGCACCGCCCATATGACTGTGTGATAGATCTGTTGCCTGGCACTTCTCCGCCTAGGGGGCCTTTACTCTCTTTCCGGCCCTGAGAGGGAGGCCATGGAGAAGTATATTCATAATTCTCAGGTAGCTGGCATCATCCGGCCCTCTTCCTCTCCAGCTGGGGCGGGGTTCTTCTTCGTGGGGAAAAAGGATGGATCTCTGCGCCCCTGTATAGATTATCGAGGGTTGAATGACTTCACGGTGAAGAATCGCTATCCTTTGCCGTTGATGTCATCGGCCTTCGAACTCTTGCAGGGGACGACCATCTTTACGAAGTTGGACCTCCGCAATGCTTATCACCTAGTTCGGATCAGGGAAGGGGATGAATGGATGACCGCCTTTAACACCCCTACGGGGCACTTTGAATATTTGGTCATGCCTTTTGGGCTTTTTTAAACACCCCGGCAGTCTTCCAAGCACTCAATGACATGCTCAGAGACATGGTCGACCGGTTTGTATTTGTTTACCTCGACGACATCCTGATCTTCTCCCAGAACGAGTGCGACCATGTCCAGCACGTCAGACGAGAGCTCCAGCGGCTGCTTGAGAATCGCCTGTTCGCCAAGTTGGAGAAGTACGAGTTTCACGCACGGTTGGCTTGCCACCTAGGAGCGACTAGGAAAGTCTGGTTGTCTTCCCAGGACATTCCCCTCAGACTTCCCTCACGTAAAATGGATCCAAATTTACTGGACCATTCCTATCACTAAAGGTGCTCAGCCCGGTGTCGGTTCAACTCAAATTAACCCCCTAGTTTAAGAATATCCACCCGGTTTTTCATGTTTCCAAGATCAAGCCCATCATTTGCTCACCCTTTCAGCCCCAGACCTCTGCCCCTCCTCCTCCTAGACTCATCGAGGGGTCGCCGGCTTATACGGTACGGCGGCTCCTTGATGCGGGACGAAGGAATAGAGGTCATCAATATCTGGTAGACTGGGAGGGCTATGGTCCAGAGAAGAGATGCTGGGTTCCAGCTCGTGACATTCTGGATCGCGCTCTCATCGACCAATTCCATCTGAGGAGGGGGTACTGTCACGGTTCAGGGTGCATTATCAGCTTCCCTCTGTTGTCTATGTTTGTCCTGTCATTTTCTGCAGCTCGTGACCTGGACAATCAGTGCTGATTTAGCGCAGATGCGCACAGATCACAAGCTGATTTCCCACACCTGCCGCTTGTTCCCTTTTCCTTTTATGTTCTCTGCTGTGTCTGCCCCTTGTTGTCAGTAGATCGTTTTGTGTTTTGTCTCATGTGGATCTGTGCTTGCTGTGTTTTATGTCTTACCTTGTTCACCACTGTGCCCAGGATGCTTAGACGAGGAGTTACAGCTGATCGTTTCCTGGCTGTTCTCTCGGTCTCGTCTCGTTCCCTGTCCGGTATGGAAGCTGCATCAGAGATGGTGTCCACTGAGCATTACGGACAGCTCTGGAGATCCCTCACTTCACCTTATCATTTGTGCACTTGTGTCACTAATAGGGGTGTGACGAGACACTTAGCTCACGAGCTGAGACGAGATTGGGTTCACGAGAACGAGACGAGACAAGATTTTTGCACAGTGGTTTTAAGAAATCCTCATGACTAGAAAAATAGTCTGCAGGTGTATTTTGAAATGTTTTAACTAGGGCTGTTAACACGTTAACGCATGCGATTCATTTTTTTCAGTTTAACACGTTAAAAATATTTAACGCAATTAAGGCAGCATCTGTTTTTTCTGTCATCCTTTGGATTGGCTGGATCACGTTCATGCAAATGCTTTTAAACCATTCAAGCACGAAAAGACAAAAGAGAACGCACTGTCTGTGAATGTCCTCTCTCTCACACACACAGCAAGACTCACAGACAGTGCGCCAGAATCGAGTTCTCTTTCACGCTTGAACAAACAAATGATGTTTATTAACAAAGTTCGGGAGGA
Organism: Coreius guichenoti; assembly: GCA_039654105.1. NCBI lineage: Eukaryota > Metazoa > Chordata > Actinopteri > Cypriniformes > Gobionidae > Coreius > Coreius guichenoti. The sequence continues at coordinate 16,052,204 of CM077180.1, read as the reverse complement.
ACACGTTCAAATGATCTATCCAATCATCATGTCATTCCATCCAGCTGTCAGCAATCAGCAATCAACATGTCTACCCAATCAGCACAAATGGAGGATTATATAAATACCCAGTCAACTCACCAATGTTCCTCGACAGTTTTTTCAGCATCCCTCCACCACCACGTCTTCCTCACACTCACTCCTAACCAGAGATATGGGGGGAGTACTCTGGGTTCGGGCCAAATACCGAGCTCGGAGCCCTCTCCTCGGACAGCACGCCAAATACACATACTATTATGCATACTATTTACTATCTGATTATTTGTAAGTGTGAACTCGCGAATAACATTAGTTAAATGAAGTCTTAAATGAACGTTTTGTGAGAAAATGGGACGCGTGAAATCCGCGTCATGTTTGGCAGCGGCAGATCTTAAAGTGCCAACTAATGCTGTCTGTCATTAATGTTAATCAGAGAACAAAGGGAACAGAGAAAATTACTCACTGCTCTTGACTAAAGAACTTTTTTTAGTTTTAATAAGGATTAATCTATATTTAATTTATAATTTATGCAGTGCAGACTGTTTGATAACTAACTTCAATTTCTGTATATTTCCTACTTGTTAGACGGGTAGGAAGGGCACAGGTAAATATGACATTTATTATGGGTTTATGTGAGGATTGTTTTGAGTTCACTTAAATTATAAGTTATATTTTTTGAAGCCTAATAAATGTTAAAAAAAATTGATAGCTTTCAATTACACTGTAATGTTGAATGGCTATAATTAATGTTTAAATTTGTGAAACATTTCCATCAAGACATCAGTAGCAGTATTAGTATCAGTGATACTGGCCTACATTCATAAAAAGATGCCAAGTATTTAAAATATACTGTCTTTATGTTTTTTCTAAATTAATTTGGAGATTAACTGTGAAAATATTACATTATAAAATATTTTAAAAACGTGTTTTTAATTGTGATTAATCGCGATTAATCACAGAACTAATCATCTTGTAATGAATGTCATTTCAGTCATACTTTCTGAGTATGAATTATCAAATGCATTGAAAGACAACAATACTCAAGCACTGTAAAAGTCAACTGACTGGCTTCTCCCCTGTATCATTTCACATGAGTGTCTTAAGTTCAGACCTTACTGTACATGAATTATGAGCTTCCAGAACTTCTGATTGAGGCTGTGTGTGACCTCCTAATTGAACTCCTTTCCACAAATTGAACATAGAAATAAAAACAGTATAAATAACAAAAATAAGTTTTTCTTTGCACTTATTAAGTGCAATCAATAAGTGCAACCATAATCAAAGTACTCTCTCAATATTCATAGTGCAAACAGAGACCAGAGCTAAGAGGTGGTTATAACTACACAGCATAGCCTAAGATATCTTTGATATTGGGTGACAGGCTATTGTATGTCGCCTAATTTGCGGATCAGGGAGCTCGCGTTTACTTTCGCTTTTGATTTGCGATCGCACATACTCTGTGTATAGGGAGCGCCAGTGCTGAGCGCGTATTCTACAAGATATCAGGCGCTAGGCTCTGTTGCACAATGAATCCTCCTATCTTTCTTGTCGTCAGTCATCTCACCTTACTCTTGTAACGTGATCAGTGAACTGTGTTTCCTGCTGCACTGTGCTCGCGACTCTGCTGCAGCTCGTGCAGGATGCGCAGATCAGATGTTTACAACTGAAGGCGATTGTTATCCAACTGAATTAAATGTTTATTTTTATTTAAAAAAAAGCAAAACAACAATGTAATGTAAAAGTATTGGTGCATATTCCATGCTAATTTCACCCTCATGCTCTGTCATGGCGATATCGCGAGACAGTTTTTCACTCGACGAGAAATCTCATCATACTTTAATCTCGCGAGATTTCGTGGCACGAGATCTCGTCACACCCCTAGTCACTAACCTTGGAGGTTGTATTTCCCAAGGTTCTAATAAACTCTGTTCATTTTACCTCTGCGTTTGAGTCATCTGTTCAGGTCCCCTGACAGCTTCTGGTACGATACTTGGACATTTCCAATCTGGCAACACTGGTTCCCCATAGTGTCAGCTACTGACACAACGTTAAGTGAACCAAGCTCAAAAGCCACTCGCGACCATCGTTAGCTAATGATGCCTATGGGAAACGTACCCCTGTTGGATTGTGAGGAGTGTAGTATACATTGAAAGATTCTAAGAAATAGACTACATTAAATTTATCAATAAATATTTTTTTTAACTTTTTGGCTTTTATTGTTAGTAGAAATACTAATTATTACTTTCTTGCTTTCTTTGTTTGGTGAGGTAGTGGTAAGTTTTTTTTTTTTTTCTTTCTTTTTTTAAATGGCATATAAAAAAGAAAAGGGAAACTTAGCCTGTTTGGGAAAATTTTGAGTTGATATCTTCCTATAAAGTATGCTTGGTATTAAATTATAGATGGTGCTGTGGACCACAGAAAACAAAGCTCAAATGCCACAGCCAATGCAATAATAGAGGTTGACTGATACCTAAAAGAGACTAACATACCAAGAGCCAAAGATCCACTGGAATATTGTGAAAAACTGTTGTCTATATCTGATGGCATTGCAGTTGTTGTGTACACCAGCTTATTTGTACCCTGTGAGAGAATGTTCTCAAAGGAAGGGGAAGTATTGTTCAAGAAGAGAAATAGACTCAAACAACCCAAACATTCAAACAACTTTCATTTCTCATTTAAAAATATATATTTAAAATTCCTTTTGTGCCTATATTCTTCTTCACCCATACACAAGTACATTTAATAACCACATGATCCCTGGTCTCCCCACACATTATGTTCTTATTTTATTTTTCCACCTTTGTTACAAAAGCAAATGGATGTTTTTTTTTTGTTTTCAAACTTCTTTGAAGTTATATTATGATTCAGACACCAGATATAATTTTTTACTAGTGGGTGCAGGACACTATAGTTCATTTATGTAAGTGAGGATAGCAAAATAAAGTAAACTGTGACATATTATACCCAAAAATTCTTAATACAGTGGACTACCAGTAAAATTGATAAAAATTTGGGACCAAAATTATTCAGCCACTTTGACCTGACCATGTTTTGCATAAGTGTTTTTTTCTTTAATTGCTAATGCGACCTTTTACACCACAGACTGAACAAAATTAAGCATTGCTTGGTAATTGGTTGACCTAAATTGGTATTATCTAATTGTGTACTTAAATTTAATAGCTGACAGCTGATTGGTTGATTGTAATGTAACCCATTACATACCTCTCTATCAAAGTTATCTGACATTATCAAGATGAATTTGTTCTGACACAGTTTAACTCTGAGTTCTTATCATATTTTATTACCATTTTCTAAGCTATAGCGAATAAACTGTGATAATGTGAGAAAATGTTGAAGGTGTCTGAATACATTTTGGTTTGACTGTATAATGCTATACAAGTTCAATAAATAATACAGATGATGTTATTACTATACAAATAATTTCACCTTTATTTATATAGCGCTTTTTACAATGCAGATTGTTTCAAAGCAGCTTCACAGTGTTAACAGGAAAGTAATGCAACAGAATTTGATTCGGCTGTACAGCCGCTCTGAAGAAAACAGTAATGTCATCGTCCAGCTCCGTTCAGTTCTCATATAGTGTCAATGCGGGCGGATCAGTAATATAGTTGAATATTTAGTGTCCCCACTAATTGTATGTCAAATGCATGCCATATACAACTCTTTTAGCTATAAAAAGCTATCAATTGCTTGCTTACTGGACACCCACAACACAGTTAAGCAGTATGTTATTGTATTAAACTGACTAATATTGACTTTTATTGGCATGAATTGCGACATTATGGTACATAAAATATATTATCAGAGGGTAAAAGCTTGTTGTGCTTCTATTTGTGCACTACAGAATAAAATTACATCAATGAAGAGTAAGGTGACCAGGACATTTCCTATTTGAGTGGTCAAAATATCACTGAAATCTCATTTGTTATTATCTATTCATTAAAAAAATGGGGACAATACATTTTTGAACGTTTTTGTTTTTTAATTGTTGTGGGTTTTATATTAGGGGTTCTGTATTAGGCTATCATTAACATTAATAATTATTCTCATTTAGTTTAGATTATTAGGATTTTTAGTCTGGTTTTAATACAATTCACCCCCCAAAAATATAAAAACAGTTATAGTAACCACTGTAAATAGCAAGCAGTTCAAAACAATGTTAACAAAATTATGTCTTTACAAAAACATATTATAAAAATAAAGCAAAATAAATATAAGATATGATAATTAAATAAATCTATTTTTTTTATGTAATTGTGTTTAATATTTTAATTTTTACAAACTGTGTTTATACAGCAATTACAACTTTTTCTAAACTTTTCAAATGTTTTATGTTTGTGCTTGGAAATGACTAACTATCCTTAATTAGGCTTTATATTTTGCATTTTAGGCTCATTTTAAGCATAAAGTATGTTTTCTGCAAAACTTTTGGGGACGTTTAAAATTGTGCAAAACAGTCCTGCACCTTGTTGAGGCCCTGTTATAAAGCACATACAAACAGTATTACTTTAATTTAACATGAATAGTTAGTACGTTACTACCTTGAAATCGATAACGATGTTTCTTTTGATATTTGACGATAATGACGCCCTGCTCTGGTCCACGTTCTTCGTGAAGTAGCGGCGCGCGCGACCAAGTTGAGTCAGCGTAGCTTGCAGCGCCATCTGATGGTGAAAATAATCACTATACGATTGCCTGTACGTTGGTCGGGCTTTTTTTGCAATGTATTTGCGGGTTTTTTTGAACGAGCTGTAAAACGGGGACATTTCAGGGGAAAGCTCCAGTCGGGGACAGAACACTAAAAACCGGGACGGTCCCCGGAAAACGCGTCTGGTTGGGATGTCTGGTGGTCGCCTCAATGAACAGGAAGCTTCATCCAGTGGAGCTTCAGCCCAAGGACCGGCTGCTGTACATTTCATTCCACTAGATGGCACTGTGACCAATACTCCGAAACTTCGAATCTTTTCCTGCACGAGGCTTCATTTCTCCATATATATATATATATATATATATATATAACACATTCACTTACACATATCTGACAATTGCAATATATCAGATAGCTCATGTTATAGTTAACAAGTTTGTGAATATTTTGAAATAAAAAAGGAAAATCAAAAAGCGTAAACACCTCATCTTACACAGAACTTATCTATTATTCTTGTAAATGCCTCACAATGAGCTTCAGCGTATTCATACAAATGTAAAATAAGAATGAAAAAGTGACATGCTAAAACATTACGTTTTTGAGGAATAATATGTATAACCCCGGAAGCTGGGAAGGATATCTGGCTGCTATGCCCTCTGCAGCCTGGAGGTGGAACTGTAGTTTTGATCTCTGACCTAAAGCCTTAAACGTCATGGCAATTACATAACATCTTTTTCTGGTTCTTGAACTTTATTACTGGTCGTCGAAATCTCCGATCGGCAGGTATTTTTAGTGGGACATAAGTGAGCGTTAATGACTGGTTAGATGTTTTTAGTCACTTCCTGTGAGTGTGATGAGGAAGTGTAAACAGCGCGCATGGAGGGCGTGTCTGTGTCATATATGTTCCTGAAGCTGTGATCATGGGGATTTGTCTTTAAAATATGTGTCTTTAGTGCTGGATTATGGGGGACGCGGCGGTAGCGAAGCGTCGGGAGCAGCTGACGCGTTGGTCGGGCTCCATTACAGACAGAGAGCCGGCGGTGCCGCGGAGTCGCTGGAGAGGAGAGACGAACACCCGAGCTCCTGATGGAGGCAGAACAGACACAAATGAGCAGCAGAAAAAAAACAGGTTTGGAGATTTGTCACCACGATAATGACAAAACCAGAGCAAAGAGAACATTTTACTATTAATTAGTAACGTAGTTCATCGATGTAAACAGGCATTTCCGAATAAAATCATTTTCTGTGTTTCTCAGCTTAACTCTTTAATGAAGATCTCCAGATTTAGTTTGCTATTTTGGGTGTCAAGGACCATCTGCCATGCATTGGATTACTATCCTGTTATAATGTGTTTCCTGATTAGTCAATTCTTAATGGATCAAAGAACCAGCACAATTTTAAAATATTGTTCTAGAGCTGAAGCTAAATGTTGCAGTTGCAGACACTCAGTGTAGAAACCTGAATTACACAATATTTGTCAAATCTAGTAGTAGTGTAATACTATAGTTTTAGAGGTGTCACAATGATACCATTCCAGATAGCCTGTCTCTCCTTTCTCAGGTTGCGGGTAAGATTTGAGAAGACTGCAGAGTTCCTAGCAGTGTGTGCTAGTGGTGACACAGAGGAGGCAAACGAGATGCTGAGAGAAGTACGAGTAAAGAATGGAGATGATGATGTGGTCAACTGTGCCAATGCAGATGGAATAACAGCTTTACACCAGGTCAGAATTTTACTGTATTTTAAAGGGTTAGTTCACCCAAAAATTCTGTCATTAATTACTCACCCTTATGTCTTTCCAAACTCGTAAGACCTTCGTTCATCTTCGGAACACAAATTAAGATATTTTTGATGAAATCTGAGGTTTCTGAACGAGCCATAGGCAGCAACATCATTGCAACTTTCAATGCCCAGAAAGGTAAAGACATCGTTAAAATAGTCCATGTGACTACAGTGGTTCAACCTAAATGTTATGAAGCGACGAAAATACTTTTTGTGCGCAAAAATAACGACTTTATTCAACAATCTCTTCTCAGTCATTCTCTTACGCTGTTCATGTAGTAAACAGTGCAGCGCTTCCAGGTTCTACATCAGAACACCAGCTCATTATTGGCCAACGGACTATTTTAACGATGTCTTTACTACCTTTCTGGGCCTTGAAAGTTGCAATGACATTGCTGCCTATGGCTGGTTCAGAAACCTCTCGGATTTCATCAAAAATATCCTAATTTGTTTTCGAAGATAAATGAAGGTCTTACGGGTTTGGAACGACATGAGGTTTAGTAATTAATGACAGAATTTTTATTTTTGTGTGAACTAACCCTTTAAGCCATTTTATTGTCTTGTTAAAGTGAAAAGATAATTTGCCTGATGGCTCCATATTCATGCTGCAGTGCTATTTTGCTACAATGGTTTTCTTAACTTTAAAATTAGCCCATGATTTACTCACCCTCAAGTCATCCTAGGTGTATATGACATTCTTCTTTCAGACAAATACAATCGGAGTTATATTAAAAAATGTCCTGGCTCTTCCAAGCTTTATAATGGCATTGAATGGCTGTTTCTGTTTTGAAGTCCATAAAAGTATATCTATCCATCATAAAAGTAATCCATACGGCTCCGTGGGGTTAATAAAGGCCTTCTGAAGCGAAGTGATGCATTTGTGTAAGAATAATATCCATATTTAAAACTTTACAAACTGTAATCTCTAACTGCTAACTGTCGTACGCGCGTTCATGAGAGACTGGCGTTCCAGCGTATGACGTATGACGCAGGCGTAGCGTAAGTTCCGGTGATAAACGCAGAAACACAGAGAATAGAGCAAAACAAAAATTGGTTCTCAAGAGAACTAGCATATTCTCACCGGAGCGTCCTACGTCATATGCTGGAACGCAAGTATCTCGTGAACGCGCGTACAGTTAGCGGAAGTTAGAGATTAGAGTTTGTAAAGTTTTAAATATGGATATTTTTCTTACTCAAATATTCATCTGAAAGAAGAATGTCATATACACCTAGGATGGCTTGAGGGTGAGTAAATCATGGGCTAATTTTCATTTTTGGGTGAACTATCCCTTTAAGTAACATAAACCAACATGGTTGGTTTTATGTTTTAGAGTCTTACTTTAGATTTATTTACCCTAAGTAGTACAGAATTTTAACATTGGTTATCGGCCGTATATCATAGGCTATAAATAATAATGGACAATATGATGGCCAAAATCAAGTACATTTCTTTCTTGTTCGAGAAGCCAGTTTCAGTCAGATATACATCAAAATAGGGAAGACTGTTGCAACATCTGTTTCATGAAAACTTTAATGTTGGTGCATTTCTGTAAAAATCTGATAGACTGTACATGGTGTTCTTTCCCAGGCCTGTATCGATGGCAGTATGGAGATGGTGGCATTTCTTCTGTCTCAGGGTGCCAATGTTAACCAGGTGGACAGTGAGGGTTGGACTCCTCTTCATGTGGCTGCATCCTGTGGAAACCTGGAGATAACAGAGTATGACTGAATTTAATGAATATGTGTTTAGATTAATTAGTTTAGAGTCTGTCCAAGGTTTTCTATTATGTTTAGCAATTAGCTAGCTTTGAGATTGCATTGAGTGTGATTGAAATATGTTATGAGATTAATATTTTCACAAACTAGCACAGCCTCAAGGGTCTTATTACTTTTATTAAACCATTATTATTATGACTATGAATCAGTTAATTTAACTTTTAACTATTGCACAGTATTCTGTGATGTTATGATTAAATGCACCTAATATTAAAATGTCTAGTCATGAAGAAAAAATTTCACATTCAATCTCCTAATTAATATAGAATCAGCATAAAATAATATCTTTTTACCAAGTACTTTCAAGGCCTTAAACCTTTTAACATAAACCCATTATAATTCTTGTTTTGTTTTAAATTTTTTCCCTTCAAAGCTATTTACATTTACTATTTTCATGGTAAATAAATAATAATAAAAAAAACATTAGTTAAAAACTAGTGAATTTCTCCTCCCAATATGATTTAATGGACCAATTGCACTTTCACTTATACCTGCCTGGCTCAATATCTGAGATGTACACACGTTACTGGCAGAATCAACCAGGGTAGCCAGACAAGTGGGTGTCCTAAATATGAGTTTTGGCAAAACATTCCGCCGGAACTCGACTCTCTCGTCAAAGCACGTACGGCCATTGCCGGAAGCCAGTGATTATATTTTATAAAGTTTTAAATATGAATTTTTCTTTCAAAAACCCATTGCTTTTCTCATAAGGTGTTTATTAACCCACTGGAGTTGTATGGATTATTTTTATGATGGATGGATGCACTTTTTGGAGCTTCAAGAACTCTGTTATGAACCCCATTAGCATTCGTTATACTGTGCTTATTTAATGGTACTGTCACTCAGACATTGTACAACTTGTTTGTTGTGTGTGCAGTTGTCTTGAGACTTGACTGTAGTTTATAGTGGACTACAAACTTTTCTGACTGCTGTAAACCTTTAGGCTCATTCCAGAGTTTACAATGTAAGATTGCATTTGTGTTACAGATTTCTGCTCCAGCAGGGTGCATCTCTCTGCTCAGTGAACTGTGATGGTGATATACCACTGGATATTGCAGAGGATGAGGCCACAGAGACACTGCTGCAGGAACACACATTAACACAGGGTTAGACAACACAACATACAGTATGAGATGTCACATCATCAATCTAATTGTATAAAGGCATTTTTACACAATGTATTATTTAACTTTTTTTTTTTTATTTTTTTTTTTATTTTACCTATATTAATTCACAAATAACTTAGGTAAAATATATATAGGTAATTATAAATATTGTATATGTTTCTAAATACATACAGATTAATACATTTACATTTAATTCATTTTTCCAAACCAACATCAGCTGGTTTGATGAATAATAATAATAGCGTACTCAAATTCAGTAGGTAGTTCTCCTCAGAGAATCTTGCATATTTTGTTGTTTTATGCAGAAGTGTAGGAGATATACACTTATCTATATTACATAATCAATCCATCTCTCATCAGGCATGGATGTGGAAGCAGCTAAGCGAGCAGAAGAGGAGTGGATCATGCATGATGCCCGCCATTGGCTCACAGATGGGCTACCTGCTAATATTTGCCACCCCCGGACTGGTGCTACTCCCTTACATGTAGCAGCAGCTAAAGGATATTTGGAGGCTATTAAGTAAGTGTGAATGCAAACAGGAAATGTGAAAAATCCTTGTAAAAAATCTTGGCGTTGCAAAATTTTCACTCATATGATGGTAACATGGTGTAATGCAAAACATTTTTTTTTTTAAATAGTTTTATTCTCAGCAGAGATTTTTACTTAGTATCTCAGTGATTTAATGAATTTTGTAGTGTTTGGTATGTCTCAAACCCTAGGGACCAATCCACCCTTATTTGACCAGTTTAACACCCCTTACTCATGCAGGGTATTCCACCACGCCACTGGGCGGTTCTCTGTTCACAGAATAGCCATTGTTTATTTTCTGTCTCTGTGAAAAGTGTAGAATGAGTGGGGGCTTGTGGCAATGTTCTTCCAGCACTGTTTCCATTACATTGAGCTGTTTAGAGCAGAAGTCACATCAGCTTCTTGTACACTGCACGATATCTCAACTTGACTGAAGAGAAAAAGAATGGTCATGGTTTAGAGATTGTTGCAGGTATTGTGAGTGTCTGCAATTGTGCTGCCTCGCTGGCCTATATACACTATATTGCCAAAAGTATTGGGATGTCCCTCCAAATCATTGAATTCAGGTGTTATAATCACTTCCATGGCAAAAGGTGTATACAATCAAGCACCTAGGTATGCAGACTGCTTCTACAAACATTTGTGAAAGAATAGGTCGCGCTCAGGAACTCAGTGAATTCAAGCGTGGTACTGTGATAGGTTGCCACCTGTGCAATAAGTCCATTTGTGAAATTTCCTCACTACTAAATATTCTACAGTCAACTGTTAGTGGTATTATAACAAAGTAGAAGCAATTGGGAACAACAGCAACTCAGCCACGAAGTGGTAGGCCACGTAAAATCACAGAGCGGGGTCAGCGCATGCTAAGGCGCACAGTGCGCAGAAGTCAACTTTCTGCGGAGTCAATAGCTACAGACCTCCAAATTTCATGTCGCCTTCAGATTAGCTCAAGAACAGTGCGTAGAGAACTTCATGGAATGGGTTCCATGGCCGAGCAGCTGCATCCAAGCCTTACATCACCAAGTGCAATGCAAAGCGTTGGATGCAGTGGTGTAAAGCACGCTGCCACTGGATTCTAGAGCAGTGGAGACGTGTTCTCTGGAGTGACGAATCACACTTCTCTGTCTGGCAATCCGATGGACGAGTCTGAGTTTGGCGGTTGTCAGGAGAACGGTACTTGCCTGACTACATTGTGCCAAGTGTAAAGTTTGGTGGAGGGGGATTATGGTGTGGGGTTGTTTTTCAGGGGTTGGGCTTGGCCCCTTAGTTCCAGTGAAAAGAACTCTTAATGCTTAAGTATACCAAGACATTTTGGACAATTTCATGCTCCCAACTTTGTGGGAACAGTTTGGGGATGGCCCCTTCCTGTTCCAACATGACTATGCACCAGTGCACAAAGCAAGGTCCATAAAGACATGGATGAGGAACTTGACTGCAATGCACAGTCCTGACCTCAACTGTCCTGAGTCCTGACCTCAACCCGATAGAACACCTTTGGGATGAATTAGAGCGGAGATTGCAAGCCAGGCTTTCTCGTCCAACATCAGTGCCTCAGTGCCATCAGTGACTTCACAAATGCGCTTCTAGAAGAATGGTCAGAAATTCCCAAAAGCGCACTCCTAAACCTTGTGGAAAGCCTTCCCAGAAGAGTTGAAGCTGTTATAGCTGCAAAGGGTGGGCCAACTCCATATTAAACCCTACGGATTAAGAATGGGATGTCATTAAAGTTCATGTAAAGGCAGACTTCCCAAAATTTTTGGCAGTATAGTGTATATTGGCAACCCACAATGCTTTTGGGAGAATGTCCTTTGGACAGATGAAACAAAACTGGAGCTTTTTGGCAAGGCACATCAACACTTGAATCTGTGCGGGGCACAATGAAGTCTCAAAACTATCAAGGAATCAGAAAGCTCTGTCTCAGTCACAGCTCATGGGTCCTCTAACAGGATAGTGACCCAAAACATGCAGCTGAAAACACCCAAGAATGGCTGAGAACAAAACACTGGACTGTTCTGAAGTGGCCTTCTGTGAGCCCTGATCTGAATCCCATCAAACATCTATGGAAAGAGTTGAAACATGCTGTCTGGAGAAGCCGCCCATCCAACCTGAGACAGTTGGAGAAGTTTGCTCATGAAGAGTGGGCCAAAGTACCTGTTGACAGAAGCTACAGAAATCGCTTGTTTGCACTGATTGCCTCTAAAGACTGCAACAAAATATTAGGTTACGGGTCCCATTTAGGGCTGGTCCGAATACCATTTTTTTGAGCTTCGAAGCTTCGGTAGTAATCAACACCGAATATTTGAAGCTTCGGAGGGAGGGGGCTGAACATATTCTTCTCTCTAATAAAGGCAGGAATCTCGAGATTCTCAGCGGCGCGCCTCACGCGGGCAGGGCTTATATGCTCAGAGAACGGACACTGCACTAGTGATACAAAACACACAGGTCTGTTACGTCCCAGTAACAAGCTTCTATATTTCGCAGTAGATTGATTTAGATTGATAATAACGGGTAATAGGCTTGCTGCGATAGTCGGTGTTACCAGTGTTCAGGCATAACACCAGTTACATCACTTGCCCACTGCTACTTTATAGTAGTAAAAATCATTTAGTTCAGTTAGAGAACAGATTAACTACAATTAAAAACTGAACATGCAGCGTGAGCCGAACGAGAGTCGCAGCACATCAGCAGCAGGAGTCAGATTTCATTTTTCATGAGAGTGAAGAGCTGATAAGATGATCGCTGTATATTTTTTCTCAAAGCGAAATGTTAAAGCGCCTATTTAGGGGAGTTTGTCATTGTTGTTGTTTTGTTGTTGTGTTTTTCATTAAGAATAATAGGCTAATGAACCCACCATTCAAGCAACCCGCAGCCGAATTGGCGCTAATTCAAAACTGAAAGTAAAATAATAATAATAGTAATAATTATTATTATTATTATTATTATTATTATTATTAAACATATATTTTACTCGTTATTCTAAGCTCTACAATATTTTATTTTTTGGTATAGAGTTAAAAATGTTCAAATCCTTAGTCACGAGTTGTGTAAATTCATTGGTGAAAAAAAAAAAGAACATAAAGGTTCTAAAACTTCTGCCCCCGGTTTCACAGACAAGGCTTAAGCTAGTCCCGGACTAAAATGCACATTTGAGCTGTTTTAACTGAAAGCAACTTGCACTTGACCTATCTTAAGTGGAAGCATGTTTTGTAAATCAGAGGCTGTTATCTGTTGTCATCTGTGGTCTTTCAGAAACACGTAGTGGGTGTTAGATGCAGGTTCGCTGAGTGCAAATGCTTGTGCTTGCACTGCTCTAAGCATGGTATCAGCTGAGGAAAAAAAAAGGCATTTTCACATAAGACATTTCTGTGGATTAATAATAAATATCTAATTAAATGTTGAGTGTTCAGTGGTCATTTGCATAGAATTTTGGACTGATTTCCTCACCACTCCTCAAATTGTGGTTCTACACAAATCACATATATTTTGGATTCAAAATGTAGGTACCTTTGTTTTTTTTTGTTTTTTTTGGAAGTTGCCTGCAAAATCGACTTTTGTTTAGAAAATCTGGGGGCATTTCTGGGATTATTAATTTTACTTACTGATTTTTTACTTACTACTTACTGAAGTAACTAGAAATGGTCTAAAACATTAGTTGTAGCAAAATTTTTCCTTTTTTTGCAGAAACCACTGTTCTCAGCATCTATTTTTACCAATCACAATTTAGACTTAACTAATACCTCACATTCTGTGACTGGTTATTAACCTGGAAGAATGAAATGGATCAAAATAAGTGAAAAATTAACCACTTTCCCCTTAATATTCATTGTGTGATTTTCAGTTATGTGCAATGCATACTGTGCATATCTGTTGACATCTAAAAAAAAAAAAAAGTGTTTTAGTGTTTCATTACCCTTTTAAAATGCTCACTAGGTTTTGGAACCGAGTGTGTCTTTACATTATATTGAACACCCAGTTTACTTCATACAGCTTTCATTCTCTCTCTCAGATTGTTGTGTCAGTGTGGTCTGGATGTGAGTACTAAAGACTATGATGGATGGACTCCTCTCCATGCTGCGGCTCACTGGGGTCAAAGTGAGGCCTGCCGTCTGCTTGCTGAGCAGCTGTGTGACATGGAGGCCCATAGTAATGGGGTGAGTGATAGAGGGATAGAGTGCACTGATTGAGAACAAAGGTGCTAAACCATTTAGCAGCAAATTCTGTTTGCTTATAACTGTTGTTTATGAGAAACAAAGCTGTCTCCCTCAGACAGGTGTAATGGTCAAATCCTCCATTGTGCCACATTTATATTTCAGGACAATTCCATTTTATTTTATCTATTCCTATTTTTATGTGTTCTACTCAGTTCATATCAAGAAATGTGGTAACAATAGCCAGTATACTGTAATCATACAGTACACAGAAATGTACCATAGTTCTAAATGGTGAAAGTAAAAGCAATAGAATAGCAATAGCAAGAAATAAGGGCAGAGGGCTCATACGCTCTTAAAGGAAGAGGAAGTGTGGAGCTACTGTTCTGTGTCAAAATGCACCACAGTTCTGCAGGCAGCAGCAGCAGCACTGCAGTTAGCCATAATTCTGTTTCATAATGTGTGTGTGGGTGTGCGTGCATGTTTGGGTAATGATAATAACTGAAAGGTTTTTTTGTTGTTGTTTGTTTGTTTTTTTTAAGGGTCAGACTCCATTTGATGTGGCGGACGAGAGTGTTGTGTTTTTACTAGAAGAGCTGTCACAAAGACAGGCTAATGTGAGAACACACACAGACACACAACTCTATCTAAACCAATCAGTCATTTTAGACACAAAAGGAAGAAATTCACAGCATACTGCATGTAATATACCATGCCTTTTCAACTGGTGGCCTGTGGGCTGAATCCGGTCTATTTGTAAAGGTTGTCAGTTATTCCTCCTAGACTGAAAAAAAAAAAAGAAGAAATTAAATTTTTATATTAACACCCTAGTGTGTTTTTTTTTTTTAAATCTTACAAGTGCTCTGCCAAGACAATGGTTTCCACTATCCAGTGCGACAACCTTTGCTTGGAGAGAGCCTTTCCCTTCAGCTTCCCGCCATAACAGACAAAGAGCTGGTCTGAGGTCCTGATACACTGCGTTCTGTCTACGTAATCACAGAGGGCGCGTACTGGACAGAGCAGTGCCAAGGCTGGGTCTTCCTTCTCCAAGGGCAGCGCTTGCAGGTTCACAACCTGATCTCTGAAAGGAGTGGTGGGAACCTTGGGCACGTATCCAGGCCGGGGCCTCAGGATCACGTGAGAGTTGGCCAGCCCGAATTCCAGGCACGCTTCTTCAACCGAAAATGCCTGCAGGTCACCTACCCTCTTGATGGAGGCCAAAGTGACCAGGAGCGCTGTCTTCATAGACAGGAACTTAAGCTCCACAGATCGCAAAGGCTCAAAGGGAGCTTTCTGCAGGGCAGATAAGACCACTGCGAGGTCCCAAAGGGTATGAGAGGAGAGCAAGGAGGATTTAGTCTCCTAGCCCCCCTCAGGAACCTGATGACCAGGTCGTGCTGACCCACCGTTTTCGACTCCACAAGGTCGTGGTGCGCAGAGATAGCGGCCACATAAACCTTCAGGGTGGAAGGAGACCAGCCTTTGTACCAACCCTTCTTGGAGGAAGGAGAGCACAGACCCGATTGGGCATTTTCTGAGGTCTTCTCGGCGAGAAGAACACCATGTGGTTCCACTTCAACGCATAGGCTTGTCTCGTGATGTGAATGTGTTCGAAAATGTGTTTGGCTGTCAACATCTTGAATGGAAGCCTGTGAAGGGTTCGGTTCAAGACGCGCAGGTCCAGGATTGGCCGTAACCCACTGGTTTTCTTGGGTACAATGAAGTAAGGGCTGTAGAAGCTCTACTTCATTTCGGCCGGAGGGACAGTCTCGATCGCACCCTTCGCCAGCAAGGTAGCGACCTCCGCACGCATGACAGGGGTATTGCCACCTGCTTCCGGGGAGGAGACCGTGCAAACTGAATCGCATAGCTGAGCCTGATGGTTCTCGCGAGCCAGCGGGACAGGTTGGGAAGCTCTAGCCAGGCTCCCAAGAACTGAACCAGCGGGGTCATGCGAACCACAGACGTACCCTGGGTGGGGCAGCGAATCGGAGTGACCGGCCCAGACGTGGGAGGCGGAGCGTCCCGGTGTGGGGGCACGGTCATCTGCCGCGTCCTGACAGAGGAGACCAGGGAAGGACGTGCGTTCCACTGGGGTCTGCTCTGACAGGGGTCTGGCGCCAGAGGGGGACGAGAGTGGCGAGGCCCTTGAGCTAACGCACTGCCATCCGCGGCCTCTGGGAGCTCAGAGATGGGGACATGAGTTCTTTCTGGGCTCAAACAAGCCCAGAAAGGGCTCGAACAAAAGATTCTCTCCCGGCCCTCCATCGGGGGAAGCAGTGGCCCTGTTACCATCTTCTGGAAAGAACTGGAACCCATCTCTCAGTTGTCCGCGTCAGTCCACAGCCTGCCAAACGCCAGGCGAAGCGGCGCTCCTGACGCTCCAAGCAGGCTGAGGCGCTCCAAGCAGGCTGAGGCGACTGAGCCGGCGGCTGGGTGGAAGCAGCAGCTGGCCGCCGGGGCAGTATATGTTTAATGGCCTCAGTCTGCTTCTGGGCGGCCGAGAACTGTTGGGCGAAGTCCTCGACCGTGCCGCCGAAGAGGCCGATATAGGAGCGTTGAGGAAGCGCCTCAACGATCCGCCGAAGGAAGCGCCTCAAATGAGGCCGCCGAACGATCACGGGAAGACAACGGGGACTTCCAGGACCGCGTGATCTCCTCATGCACCTCGGGAAAGAAAGGTATTGGGGGCGGGGCCTGACAGCTGTCAGGGCGCGCCGCCCCCAAAAACCAATCGTCCAGCCGCGAGTGCTCGGGACAGGGCGGAGGGTTCGACTCCAGCCCAAGGCTTGCTTCTGCCCGAGATAACATGGCTGTCAACTCCGGGTCGGACTCGGGCAATGCTGGCACGCCAGAAGGCGGCAGCATAGCCGAATCTTCATCCCCAGAGGACTCCAGCCCACCTTGAGATGCGGCGATCGACATCTCGTCGTCATCTGGAGCGCCGAACGAAACACGCATCCGCAGACGGTCCCGCTGTTTCAGTCCGAACACTCGCGGGTAGCGGTGTGCAAGAGGGGGGTGTGGCCCGAGGAATGATCGTTGGGGCTTTATTCCACACCGTAACCCTCAGGTCACCCTGGCCACCAGCCAAAGTATCACCTCTCGTGGAGGGGATAGATTGGGGTGTGGCAGAGGGGACTCTACCTCCATTACGGAGGTCATTGAGTCTTGACCGCAACATCGCGATGGTCATGTTCCCGCAATGAGAACATGACTCATCCTCAAATGCTGCTTGAGCGTGCTGTAAGCCCAAACACGTCAAGCAGTGATTGTGCCCATCAGACGGCGACAGAGATCGACCGCACAGAAGTGCACGGGCGAGACATCTTTAAAAAGACGTGCCACGCACAAGCTCTTTTGTGAGAGGAAGCTCTGCAGAGTGCTGAAGCGCCCAGGGAAACACACACAGCTGTTGCTGATCACTGCACAGACCAGCAGCCAGGCAATGTGGAATCGCTGGAACGCGCCGTCACACCAACACACTGGAGAACCGCTTGTCTCAAAGAACTGAAGAGAGAACTCAGAATTCAGGCTTGCAGGAGTGAAGAGATGCTCTTGGCTCCGAAGCAGAAACATAATGCGAGATTGCCAGCATCCTTCCTTATATACCCACGAGGTGGGGCGGAGCTACGATATGCAAATTCCGCAGACCCATGGCAATTCCTTGCCATTGGCTCGTTTTGTAGAACTCGAAGGTGATGGGCTTCTAAGCGAAACCCCCATTCGTCAGTCACTGACGTAGCTCGGAGTGACTGAACGAAAGGGAACAGACACTTGCAGTCTTGCAATCTGTTCGACTGTATAGTAACCACAGAAGTATTCTATTGGACTACACTTGGAATCTGTTTCATTTTTGTAAATCATCACTCACATTGCTGTCCCAGGCTGTGTTCACAAAGTCATTCATTTTTCCCCTATTCTTCAATTTTTCACATCATTTACTATGAAAAAAAAGTAGGCAAGCGAAATAGACCAAATATCATTTTATATATCCCAGAAAGACAGGAAAGCATTTCGAATGATCTGTCCATTTCCTAAAGTTCATAATATGAGGCTAATTCAATTTTTTTTTAAGGCCTTTTAACAGATATACACACGGTAACCCAGTACTTAAAGATATATTTTTTTTCTTTCCTTAAAAACCAAATACATTTAATGTGTTAACTTATTAATCTATTGACAACCTTAACGTCATTTAATAAATCATGTGAGGCTGTTTTTTTGTTTTTTTTTAGATGTTTTTGTACCTAAGCCATGATTTTGGTGCAGACTCAACCCTAGTGAAATGTCACTCATTAAGCTCATTACTATGATGTTTAATCAGAACATAAATTAATGGTATATGTAGATCCAATATTAATGAGGTGTGATGAATAAATTAATTTTTGTGGTTGTTTATTTTAGTGGAGGACTGAACAGGCACTTATTGAGCAACAAAATTCACAGATCTCAAATGCCAACAGTGCAAACAAGAAACGCAGGTGAGAAAGATGATTTGTCTTTCAGTCTTTGTCTGTCTGTCACGGGCATCTTCACTCATGTCTCTCTATCACTTAGAAGCTCTGTGTGCCGAATGAGCAGCAGGGACAAAATTACTGTACAGGACCAATCTAAAGAGCGAGGGGTCTCAGGTGGCCTGGGACTCAATGATGAGAGAGAAAGCAGCCCAGGTTTGTTACTCTCTCTCTCAAACATATACAGCAGCATTATCATATTTACATATATGAACCATACCTGTACAAGAATACAATCTGTTTGATGATGTTTGTTTTGCTCTCTGTTCTAGAAAGTTCAACAGTATCATCTCCAGAGAGCATTGTTCCTTCTTCAGGGGTAAGACACACACTCATTTGTCTTAGCTTTCACTGTCAGAATGTCTCTGCAGGTGCTTGTGATTTAATCACTGTATGTTTGTGTTTTTCAGACCAGTGAGGATAAAGAAGTCAAGGTGAATGATCAGGACCGAGCGAGTCGAACAGCAGTTGTGCAGCCCACCCCTCAGAGACGAGAGTCACCTGTTGAGAGCCCCAGTAACGCCTCTAGTGATGGAAGGAAGTAAGATCGCTTGATCCAACAAGAACACTTCTTTTTATTTTCATGCTTTTATGTTACTGCTGTACAAATCTTATGGGTAATACTTTACAATAAGGTTCATTAACTAACAGTGAGCAATACATTTGTTACAGTATTTATTAATCTTTATTAACATTAGTTAATAAAAATACAACTGTTCATTGTTAGTTGATGTTAGTTCAGGTCCAATAAATAATATTAACAAATACAACTTTTGATTTAAATGATGTATTAGTAAATGTTGAAATTAACAGTAAGATTAATAAATGCTTTAGAAGTAGTTTTCATTTTTAATTCATGTTAACAAATTGAACTTTATTGTAAAGGGTTACCACATTATGTAATATTTGAAGTGCAAATAGAGTGGTGCAGGTATGACGTCACTTTGTAGGCCAATCGGCAGTTACAATGTGGCAATCACACTGGTTCCCTCGAGAAAAACCCAATAGGATTTTCCCATAGACTTTTGGATTATCACAAAAAACAAGCTCTGTGATCAACAAAAGTTTATTATACTTACACGTTCTGTCCATCAAGATAATTATCACAGATGAACACAACTTTTATTAATTTTGAAGCCTAAATGCAGTCGCCATGAAGTAAAAGGCTAAAGGTAAAACGAGCTACACCACGGTCCCGCGATTTCAACGTCACCATCACTAAGCTTCCGACAACTCTTTCCGTTTTTATCTCAAAACATTTTCCCCGAATGTTTGAGTTAGACTAGTTTATAAGAGCACAATTATGAGCATAATGAGGCTGTAAAAGCAGACTGAGTTTACCTTTTCGGCATGATGACGTTTAATCTCCTCAACAGCCTCAGTAGTCCCATTTAGCCACTTGTTAGCAACTGCCTTTTTCAAGACACGTAACAGCTTCAAAAAATCACGAGTGCTTTTTATGTCGTAGAATAAAACGTGAAAGTGTCTTGACCTTGTGTTCACCACAGACCTTATTTCAGACATTTAACCAAAATCCCATTAAAAAAAAACCCCATTAACTTCTGGACGAGGTGAACCGGAAGTACTAAAATGCTAACTCGCTTCCGCGTTTTGGCCTACAAAAAGTACCGCTACTACCAAGTCAATATTAAAATAAAAATTAATATGACAATGTAAACTTCAGTAACTTGAAAAAGCCCTCTACTGCTAAATACTGAAAACACATTTTGTTTGTTGCTTGTAATGTTATGATGCTTGTTTCTCTTCTTCTTTATTACTATTTACTTGTTTGTTTTGAAGCTATATTTAGTTCTTGACTACATAGAACATAGTTTCAATTTATTATATCTTTTTTTGTTTTAAATAGTACTTTTCATAATTATAATTAAAATGTATAATATTTTTTTCTCTACAGCACTACTACAGCTTTTTTTTTTAATCTTTTGTATCGAGAATGTTTGTATTGAGAATCACTAAATTTCATTAATATTGGTGCCAACTACCGAAATTTGCTAAAGTTACTAAGCAGTATGTAAAAAAAGTATGTAAATAAATGTTACTGTTTTTAAGCTGTGTTCATGAATAATGATTCAATTGTTTTTCAGGTTTCAGGCTCCAGTGAGAGACGAGGAATCAGAGTTTCAGAGGAAAGCTCGTTCGCGTCTCATGCGGCAGTCACGGCGATCAACACAGGTGTGTGTTCACACCCCTAATCACACACACTGTGCACACTGCGATAAATGCTTATTTTCCATTATTATTAATTATTTTTTTTAGGGAGTAACACTGACAGATCTTAAGGAAGCAGAACGGAGTATTGTTAAGAGCAATGAACCTCAGCAACTCAGTGTTCAGTCTGTGAGCCCCAACATCACAGTAACACCAGCTGAGAGAGGTGAGTCTTATTACTATCAAGTGTGCGTGAAGCACCTGGATTTGTTCTTTCAGTTGAGAGTAATGATCTTTGATCTTTTGGATTCATTATGAGTTCTGTATGAATATTGAGAGTTTTCTCTCTGCAATAGACACAGAGCCAGTGAAGGAATCTGGAGAGGCACAGACAAGACTAGGAGTGAGAGATCGCAGGAAAGGGAGGAAAGAGAGACGCTCAACTGGTATCGTTCAGCTGGCTGAAGAGGTGAGCTACACACATTCATAAACAGTGCATTCTCACTCCCAGTGCATTTTCAATATGAATATACTTTAAAAGTATGCTTTTTTTGCAGCTGCTTACCAGAATATAACACCAAAAAAAAAAAATCTAATCAGTATCAGGATGGTACCAGGATGGTACTTTACTATTTCCAATAGATTTTGGAAGTGTGCATCTGTGCCTTCATTTTAAGCTAATGTTGCCCACAACCATGTTATAGAACAGGAGGAGTTTGTTTCCTTTTTGACTTGTTTTAAAATAGTGGCTAAAGTGATTCCAGGTTGTTGTTTTTTTAAGTTTATAAAGTTTATCGTTATATGCAAACACAAACCGTACATGACAAAAGGTCTATGATATGAAGAGGGTTTGGAAATTAATGGGGACTTGGGGCAAAAATTCTACCAAAATAAACAAAAATGCCCCCATATTCAAAATAAGGTGGAAAAAATGCCCCTGCACAATTAAACTAAATCTATTACAGCTGTCGCAATTAAAGTGAAATGTGAAAATGAATGAAAAGTGTTGATTGCGCACTACATTTAGATCTGCTCACGTTGCATCGGATTTCTTTTTACCCATTTTTTACCCATTATAAACAATCACACAAGTTTCTGTTGAGCTTATGAATGCAATGGTCAATCAGAGGCCTTTAGATTAGTCACCACTAAAAACGCCATTTAACCTAATTCAAAAATGGATATTAGCGTTTTATGCTTTTTATATATTTACTTTATGTAGTATAATAATTTGATTTATATACTACTCTATGTAGTATATAAATATATACTTCATGTGCCATTTACATTTATTCAATTGTTGTATAAATACATGTATTCCACCTTTGAGCAGCATTAAAGTCTGTGTAATTACACATAAATGCCATGTCAGATGCAGTTTCTGTTCCACCTTTGCAGTGTAAACATGATGTTGATCAAATTTTATTGGTAACAGTATAGTATTCTTATTTAAGTAATTGGGTAAATTTAAGTATTTGACATAAGAGACAACAAATTTAAGTATTTGACATAAGAGACAACACAGATAAATTTAACAAGGTAATTTAAAAAATGCCCCTAAAAGGTAAAAAGTAAATCTCTTCCTGTGGGCAAATATTGCCCTTTGATGAAAAAGTTAATTTCGAACCCTGACAAAGACCTCAAATTTTTAATGACACGGTCGTCCCAAAACAGGTATAGCAGAAGAAACAACTGGGTAACTGAATTTGATGCTACTTTTGTGTTTGTTTCGCATCACATTGCAAACTCACTTTCTCTTGTTTCATACAAAAGCAAGTGGTGCCATTTTGCATCTTAGTTATTGATTGTATTGAAAATGACCAGAGGATTTCAGAATCAATATTATTGTAGTCTTGTTGCAATGTTCGTCTTGTTGCTGAGCTGATTGCTTTGTACAGTGAGAACGTTTTTACACTCCTACTGTAATTATTTTAGCAGTTATGTTTGGTGTCACTAGTGTCAAAGAAATCCCTTACTTCAAAAATGTAAAAGAACTGACTTTTATTGGCATGTTACTTTTTTTCAGATGGATGATATGGATGCAAATGAAGACGCTGAACAAGACAAGCGCACAAGGTTTGTGTGTTTTTTTTTTTTTAAGGTTTTCTACAACTCTTATTCACAAAACATCTTAAGGCTAAAAATAATGGGCGTGTCAGTCCTAATTTTAGGACTCCTAAAGTTTTGCTCTAAGAGTATTTCACAAAGCATTTTAGCGCCAAAACCAGCTCCTAAATCTGTGAAAATTTAGGAGTAGTCAAGAGGACCAAATCACAAACAATCCTAAAATGGCTGTTGCCGGCAATTCGCCTCAGCAGTCCGCCCAAAGACACTATACACCATTAAGGCAATAGGCGATAGAGCCTTGGGTGCTGAGCCTTTTCTTCATAAATCCAATAAATATATTGATTCATAGATTTTAACCTGCTATGACATAACATAAAGGTTCATTTATGTACAGGCAAAATTCATTGAATGATGGAGATTAAAACATTGTAGTCAAATTGAAAATAATGTCCTATCTTCGCGCTGATAGCCTTGTGGGCAGTTCGAGTTCCGGCTCATGGACCTTTCCCAGTCCAGTCCCCCCTTTCTCTCTCCCACTTCACTTCCTGTCTGCTCACTGTCCTACCATAATAAAAAGGCAAAAATGCCAAAAAGAAATATTTGAAAATAAATAAATAAAAAAGAAAAGAATGTCCGATTCCCTGTGGCAGTTGTTTTCACAAGTTCACACTTACAAATTATCGAATAGAGTAAACAAGTAAAATAAGCCTATTTGGCCTGCTGTCCGAGGGGATCAAGGGCTCCAAGCTCAGAATTTAGCCCAAACCCAGAATACTCCCCCGTATCCCTGGCTGGGAATCGGAACCAGCCGAGTGTGAGAAGAGGTGGCGGAGGGATGCAGAAAACTGTTTAGGTAACTAGGTGAGTCGGCTGTGTATATATATACAGTGGTGGCCAAAATCATTAGAACACCTGACAGATCTGAAAATATTTACCTTTTTTCCTCCAAAACATGATTTCATTTTATAATGTTCATGAAACATGCAGATGGTTGCTCTGACCATCAAATATCAGATGAAGTGAATCGTACTGTTTTTATGCACTTTTAACTTTAATATTTGGTATGTCCACTTTTTGCAGCAATTACAGCAGCACATCTCTCTGGCATAGTGTCAATATATTTCCTCTGAGAACTTCAACACTAATGTTATCCCATGTCTTCTGCAACTGAAGCCAAAGGCTTTCATTTGAATGTACAATAGATCTGTCCAGTTTATTTTCCAACTCGCCCCAAATGTGCTCGATGGGGTTGAGGTCTGGACTTTGAGGGGACCAGTCCATTATTTTCAATGTTCCAGCAGATTCCTTCCATCGCAGGTAGTTCCGGCAATAGTTAGAAGAATGTTTCGGGTCATTGTCCTCTTAGAGAATAAATCCAGGCCCAATAAGACGACTCCCAGATGCCAAGTGTTCTAATAATTTTGGCCACCACTATATATATATATATATATATATATATATATATATATGCGCACATGTCTCCTCTCGAGCTGATTAGATAGACCATTTGAACGTGCTCCTCCCAAACTTTGTTTATAAAAAAACATAATTTGTCGCTTGAATTCTGCAATCTCTTGAGATGCAGATATGTAAGAGGCTGACAATTAGCTGAACATATACTTGTTTAATTCATGACACTTAGCCTACATTTTAAAATATTTAAATATGGCAACATTTTTATTTTAAAATCTTTATTTGAATGGCAACAGGATATGTCGTTTTACAATATTTCTATGATTAAATCACTGACAGACTCCTCCCCATCAGCCAATCACTCTGGGCATGGTTAGTAAGCGTGTTGACATCATCAATAGCAATGAGGTCAACCCTGCCCTTTCTCTTAGCTTAAGACCTCTATATTCCTTAGTAAAAGTTGGTCTCAGCAGCTTTGTGAAAAGGTTTTAAGAGAAATCTTACTTTTACTGCTATTTAAGAGAACTCTTAGTGGTAAGATAGAATGTTTTGTGAATATGGCCCCTGGTGTATAGCTTTGTTTGAGTGGTTTGGGTTGCGTTTTTGTTTTTTATTTGTTCTGCTTGTGACATCTCTCTATTTAGGTGTGGCGTTTGGGTTTGCCTGTCGGAATTGGCAGAATAATTAGTGCACAGTTTTAAATAAGCTGCTTATAAGCTCACATTGAGAGAGTAATGTTGAGGCTTTTGCAATATTTTTAACAGTGTTGTTTGTTTTTGTAGTGATCCTCTGTATGACGATTCCAGACACTCTTCTCTGTATTATAGAAAGGTAATAATTTTTTTTTACACAACAATCAAGATACTGATGAGTAATATAAGAGCTGGTTCACACCCTTATGTTATTATATGTCTTATTTCAGTTGTATCTGCAGGTGTTGCAAGAGAATGGAGATCTAAAAGAGAAACTGCAGGAAACTCAACTGCAGTTAAATGAGAGTAAAGTTCAGCTGGAGAAACTCAAACAGGTGAGAGGTGTTTTTTCTTGTCCTGAGCCTGGAAGAAGGGAAAAGATATGTTGAACCACTAAAGTGAGAGAGAATTCTTTGTCTGTTCTGTTTGTTTGCATGTAATCAGAATCAAGAGAATGGATCAGATAGACCAGCCCTACTGGAGCTGGAGAGATTTGTAAGTTCTCACACAAAAAAAACTACATACTTTTTCAGACTTGAAATGTTAAAATGTGTTTGTACATGTTGTAATTAACCTAGATTAAGAAATTATGTAAAAGTATTTGTCGTTAGTTCAACTAATGCACAAATGTTAACTATATGAGCCTTATTATAAAGTGTTTTTTATTATTTTTATCTGCTCTCCACACAGGAAAAGAAACTTCTTCAGCGGAGAGCATCTGAGTTAGAAGATGAACTCAAAGTAAGAATTTGAGCTTAAAAATTTGTCAGGACTTCTTTTTCTTTTTTTACATATTTAGTTATGATTTTTCATGGGAAATCTGTGTAATTTTGAAGAATAGATTTAAACATGGTCAAATTTGTTAAAAAGGGCTATGATTACTACACTCTTTTGACAGATTAGCCAAACAACGTATGGCTCGTTTCCACCGAGCGGTACAGTTCAGTATGGTATGCAATTTTTGCCATTTCCATTGTCAGAAGTTGTGAATGGTACCCTAATTCTGAACCGTACCGTACCACTTTTTTGGCACCCTTCCATTGCGGTACCTAGTACAGTAGTCCGATACTAAAGGGTGGAGCTATACTCACTGCAGGACGTTGATTGGTTGACAGAGAATCGTCACTTGCAAAGGGTGCTGTTGGCGGTGGAAACGCAAGCTGGATCAGGGTTTAGCATCCCGAATCGTACTGAACTGTACTGTACTGAACCTGTACGCTCGGTGGAAACCCATTAATAAACAAACATACAAGAGGTGGGAGCTCTGTAGAACTTGTGAAATGATGGACATGCCAAATCTGCAGAGCTTTCTGCAAAGTTCCATGTGGGCCTGCTCATCTCACTCTCTGTCACCCCCCACCCCCCCTTTCTCTAGGTGCTTGTGGATTTGCGTGCTGATAACCAGAGACTGAAGGATGAAAATGCAGCTCTCATTCGTGTCATTAGTAAGCTGTCGAAATGAACCTTTGGGCTCTTTGCATTGTTTTCCTGAATTCCTTGGGAAACTTGCTGTGCCACTGTCTGCCCAAAGTACTGCACAGCATTTTTCTTTCCCTCTCTCATCTCTGGGACATATGCCTCTGCCTGGGGTGGTTAAACTACTGTTCTTCAAATTGATATGTACATATGTAAGGCCTTGTTTAGCTGCCACTCTAGATCCATCAAAACTGGAATTTTCAACGACTCTAGAACTCAAGCCATTTGCCGTTCAGCTGCTCTAGATTGTGGTGTCGAGCTCTGATTCAGGGTGCTCGTGTCATTTGTAATGCTATTGACTTCTTTTGTGCAATGTACTTGCTGCTTTTCATTAATAGCACAGATTAAGCTTGCAGCTTTAATGTTTCTTAAAATTCTGCAGACTAGCCATCATTAATTTAGTTCACGCCCTTATTGTACCCTTATTACACTGGGCTGCACTGATGACAAAGTTATTGATACTTTTAAGTTTCAGTTCAGGTTTACTGTTCAGTTTCACTTAAAGACATTGCAACATCTTTTGCCTTTCAGCAGGTACCTCTAAAAACCTGCAAAGATAGATAAATCAAGAGTTTATGATATACAGAATATAGAATAGAATATAGTTCATTAATAACAAAAAAAATATATTACAGATCATAGATCTGTAATGTTAACAGATCAGATTAATGTACATTGAAATAGAAATTTAATTTAATTTTATATATTTTCATATGCATTCATATTTAAATGTACATAAAGTACTGATCTGTTAAGCATGATCTAATATTTGTTAAAGACTTATTACTGAAATTGCAGTGTTACCAAACTTACAAATGTTTAAACTGAGCTTTTTAATGTCATGGCAATGTTAGCTTGCCAATGCCGCCATTATTTTAGCTTAAAAAATTATTTTAATATTTCTTGTAATGGTAAGAGAAAAAAATGTGCCAAACAGTAACGACATTGCTCAGGGGTCTCTTGGTGAGACAGTAGAAGATCTTGGGGTTGTGTGTCTTTTTCTCAGTATGTATCTAGATTAACACTGTACTTTAGCTGACTACTGTTCTTTGGACCAAACAGGCATTAGTATGAATCTATTTCTCTATTATCACGTATTTATGAATATATTATATATGGTGAATTTTGATGCTGTTGTGTTCTGCCAGTGGTGTAATCTCTTTTTACTAGAAAGAGACACAAAGTGTTTTGTACTGTGACTATAAGTTTTGTCCTAAACCAAACTGGCGCCATAGGTCAAAGCTTTTTAAAGTTTACCACTGTTTATTTGTGTTTTTCCCTCAAATTATTGCTTTCAGAACTTATGCATTTGTTCATCCAGCAAGTGTATTTTGCCAAAAATGTGCCTTATATATATCTGTTGCTTTGTTAAAAAGGATGGAGTCAGTTAGTTTCTCTGACCAATAAATATCAGTTCAAATGGTTGTTTAACAACCATTGAAGTGGTCTATGCACCATTGCTTTTAGCTCTTGCATAAATAAATAGCAGCTTGCTAGACATTAATTTCAAAGGTTTGATTTCCCATTAGTGGCAGTGGTAGAAAAATGAAATGAGATGTAAGTAGTAGACAAATGCGTGGTTCCTTAACCTTTTTTTTTAAATTAATTTTGATTAAAGGCACAATATGTAAGAGTTTTGGATTAAAATATCCAAAAACCACTAGAACAATGTTTATATATTTTGTTGACTTATGTACTTCCATTATCCCAAATGTTTCCAAGAATGTTTAAATCCAGAGAAATAAGCCATTTTAACCAGGACACGGACCGTGCCCATGTGTCACCTATCAATCCCCACATCATACCCGCATTACCCTTCAATTTTATTTTGTAGAAACCATGGAAACACCAAAGACACTTTAATATATTATGTGTTTTATTAGACAGGTGAGCAACTGTTTGGATACATTCATCGACAGAAAACTAATCATTGTTATACAGCTCAACACAGTTAGTCTTGTTGTTTAAATCTTGTTTTCTTGATTTACCGTTACTACCATGTTTTACCATCCCTAATGTCGATCTAGCTTACTGCAGTGTGCAACAAGTGTCTCATAGCAGCCACCGAGCGAACACACAGAGTAGCATTGTAACAGAACTTTCAACACACTCAAATGTATGTAATATGATAAAACAGCGCTGCGTTACCACACATACGCATGAGCGGAAGAAGCAGAAGCGGTCGTCTGGGGCATAATAAAAACTCCACTGCTCTCGAGCCGTGTGTCACGCTTGTCTCTCATTAGCAATCGCTCCAGTGGCCTCGTTCCGCTCCAACGGCTTTCAGCCCCACCCTGCTTCATACTACAGTAACGTTAGTAAATCTTCGTACATTAACTCATCCATTAATATGATTTCTGTCCCGTCACATTTTTTTCCAAGGGCTAGAGGTAAAAACAACTCCCATGATTCCGTGAAGTCAAGGCGTAATCAAGCTACGCCTTTGTTTTGAATAAGCGACCTCTAGCGGCGAAAATTACATATTTTGCCTTTAATTAAAATTAATCAGTATGATTAATTAAAATCATCCTGGGAAACATCACAGGGCAATTTCATACCAGTCTTAACTAAGTCTTATTACAAACAGTGTTCATGTATTTCATTATTGAAACAGGAAGTTGGATTGGGACATAAGCCTATTGAAACTTATCCATGAGTCATGTTTTACTAATTGCTATTGCTAGTCAGAAATGGGTGGTATCAAAACAATATCACACATACAAATACACAATGAAGTGTGTAACCAATGATATTTTAACGATACTCTTGAGTAGGTATTTGTTTTGAATAATTACTTCACAACCGCTAAAAAAAAAGTACACTCTATATAATATGAATGTGTGTAGTATGAATGTAATCTGGACATACTACATTAACCAGGTTGTC
Source organism: Coreius guichenoti (assembly GCA_039654105.1). NCBI lineage: Eukaryota > Metazoa > Chordata > Actinopteri > Cypriniformes > Gobionidae > Coreius > Coreius guichenoti. Next base: position 16,022,938 of record CM077180.1, on the reverse strand, counting down.
ATCATCATGTGACCAGCGTCAGTGTTGCTTCACTGCCATTCATAAATCCTCTCCTCTGGCCTCATGGGATAGTAAAATTCAAATCTTTAAATTCACATCTTGGTAAGATATAAGTCAACATCTGAACAGCTTTAAAGTGTTTTTTTAAACACTTATATTGTTAGATATCAGAGTAAGCAGAAACAGCTTTCATCTCGCCGCTGTGACTCATTCGGCCTTCAAATGCAGCCTTCGAAGGCCTTTGAAGCTTGTGACAGAGTCTGTTAAAGACGCAATTATGATGAAGTAATATTTCCCAAAGCTTGCGCTTCTGCTACACACTCAAAAGTATGTACTTTTTCTTCACAAAAGGATTAGGCCATACAGCAGTGGGTCCCCAGGACCAGTATTAAAAACCACTGGTCTGTAAGTTCACAAGGCATAAACGATTCCGCCGCACTCACACACAAGAATTTTTGTCTCAAATCTTTGTATTATCTGTGTTACATAAGATGACTTTAGAAACCAGGGATAGCAGGAGCCAAATGCAGATGATAGTTTTAATAATGATAAAATAACAAAAGTACATACAACACAAGGAACAGAGCTGAGTAAACCAACAGGCAAGATCCAAAAAGGACAAGACCTCACCAAGAACAGGAAACACTAGTGTTATAACAACCTTATTTTTACCTAAGAGTAACCTAAAATAACTGCTTCCAGTTATTTTTAGCTGTACAAAACAGCTTATGCTGATTGATATTGCAAACTGGTATTTCTTACCATATCATTTTAATGTATTGTTGTAATTATGTTGTGTAGTGCAAATAGTTTTACCGTTTACTGCACATTGTTATTCTTCTAGTTATTTACCGAGCTAATGAAGCAGAAGTCTCACACATTCACCGAAAATAGCTTACTTCTGCATTGCAAAATAAGGTTGATACACAGGGTAATAAGACTAACAGATGGTAGTAAAGACTTAAGACGACACAGGTGAAACATAAGGGATCACAGCAACGCCCTCCCAATTAAGAGGCTGCTCCCGAAGCTCCAAACCACAAAAACAAGAAACAAAATGTTACAGGTAAGAGGTGGCTGCGAAGAGCAAAGGAAAGGTGCGTAGTCAGGCCTGCAAGGTGAAAGTTGACCTGGAAACCACAGGACTGGCAGCTGAGCATGGAACCAAGGCAAAACAAGGGACCAAGGTGGAGCAAGAGGACCACCATGGCAGAGCCAACTGAGCTGGAGACCATGGCAAAGCCAGCAGAACAGGGTAGGCTACCACATCAGAGCAGAAGACCACTGGGGATCAGGAGACAACAGTCAGGGATGGCCTCCATGGCTATGACAGAACAGTTAAAAAAAATTCACTAAACAAATAAATTATTAAACAATTAAAAACCAGCTCATTGTACAACCGTAAAAACAAATCAAATAACATTCGCTCAGTAAGTAACTCACTCCTTCATTCACATAATCATTAATCAACTTATTCTTATTCAGTTACTAATTGTGGTGTCAAATAAAATTGTGGCCTCCATCAGTTCATCCCATATTTCTAGGCCAGTACAGTTCTAAGATAATACAAATCACACAGTTAGCTAACACATCATGTATTAATTTAAGGAAAAAATAATGAACTCATTAAAATAATGATTACAAGTTGTGAACAATGATTACAATATATAGCAGTGGTGCATGTTGTTTCAGAGTTGGCATCATCTGAAATCCTTGCATATCACAAACATCAAAGTTCAGTTTTACTGTAATTAAAGGACAATAACTGTTCAATGTTAAAGGGAGAGGGGAAGTAAAATTTTTACCCCTAAAAATAGACTGTTCTATGTCTTCAGATTAGATAACCGTACATCAAAATATTTTCTTTTGTATTCAGCAGAAGAAAGAAAGAACGACATGAGGCTGAGTGAATGATGACATTTTTTGGGTAAACTATCCCTTTAAGAATGTCTTTTAGGTATGGAAGCTTGTTGAAGAGAAGTATAAACACGAAGTTATAAAGTCGAGAAAAACTCGCAATTTGATTTTTTTCTCGAGATATAAACACAAAAGCGTGTGGATGCTACACAAAAGCGAGAAAAATTTCGGAATTGAGTCGCAGTTATCTTTTTTTTTGTGAGATAAAAAGTCAATTATCTTTTTTTTAGATTATTATTATTATTTATTTATTTATTTATTTTTTTGCAGCATTTACATGGGTTGTAACCATGGACTGTAAAAAAAAGTATTTACATGGGTTGTAACTCGTGCCGAAAGATGCTCAAAACTGCATGCGTCGAACTCGCTCTCGCGTACGCGTAAAAAACGATGAATACTTTCGGCTTTACACTTTCAATGTAAATAGTTTTAAGTAATACACAATATAACTAAGTTGTTTTCTTCATTGTCGACTAAACTATAATTCACGTAATTCAGAATTACTTATTATTTTCAGCAGTTCTCGAGCTTTTGTTTGTTTATTTATTTATTTATTTATTTATTCATTCATTTTTATTTTCCTTCTGTTTATATATTTTCAAATAGCTCATGTTCTTCATCTTGAGCAGAAAAGTGAATAGACCTTATCCACAGCAGCGCCATCTTTGAGTTTTAACGGGAATGAAAGCGAGGCTGTGAGGGATAGACATGCATCTCTTCATATCAGTGGGTTGTACTATTATTGAATGTGTTTTTGGATTGTTCTGCTGACGAAACATTGCAAAAATATCTTTCCAAGTAATTTTAGTAGACAAAAAAATCCAGACAATATGAGCTGTGGAAAATTATAAGTGATCTATCATCTAGGAGTTTTATACAGATTTTTACAGCGGATACCATTGAAAACATGGTAAGTCTATATCCCTTACAGCCTCGCTTTTATACCTGTCATGGCGCCGCTCTGAATAAGGTCCATTGACTGTCTTGCTTGTTTCACGCGATTGGATGTTCGTTGGAAACGTCACACTTTGTGAACAACTCAGGATAGAAACCACCTGAGTTGACAGAGAACGTTTATGGGAGCTTTGCAAAACCTTGAACCCGATCTAAATTTGGATTTTTTTTTATCTCGAAAGCAGCACTAAACACTAAAACACAAAGAGTTTGTTCAGCTTTCTTTGTGAGACTGATCTCTGCTTTGCTGGATTATCCCCGGTTTTATGTTTTGCGTGTGTTACCATAGGAACCGCTTTGCTGCTTTTGCATTTGTGACGTGAGTAACCCTTTGCTTTGACGTCCAAAATACCAGCTTTTTTTTGTCTATGACAGGAAAGTAATGTTTTTTGTTTTGCAGGAATAATGGCCAGCGGATCAAAATATAAGGAGTCCAGAGTCACTAACTACAGAACCGAGACACGACAGTTAATACAATGTGCGTGCGTGTGTGTGTGCATGCCAACAATCATCTTGTTTTTTATCTTTATTGGCTCCATCTGTGAGTTTGTTTTGTTTCATTGTAGTAATGATGCAAGAGTCTCGTCTAACGGACTTTCAACAGAGACAGATCAATAATGAGCTGAAAAGTGAGTTCAGGTGACAGATTTTATAATATCCTACAACTGTCCTGACAGCTGGAGTTCACGCTTTATGCCCAATATTTATTTATTTATTTTAATCAGATGGTGGCGCTCTTCCTGTAACCTTTACCCCACTTGAGCAGAAAAAAGTGCAGTCAGTGCCCAGAGTCGCCAGAGTGACCTCACTGATTGGTCACCAGCAGAAGCGCAATGCAGAAAGATGTAGTGCTGGAGATAATTACAAACGAGAACAGTTTCAGCCTAGTGCAACACGTGAGTGCAAAAAATTAAGCATTTCCCTATACTCTATTCTTTATCACCCGTTTCATCTTCTCCACACACACACCATTGATTTTAAATGTATTGTTTCTTTTCTTAAACTTATTTCTGTTCCTTCATTTTCTTCTGCTACCATTTTCCCCATTAGCTTCTGTAATGCATTTCACTGTGACATGCACTGTGCTCTACACTACTCATGTAAACACACATTTGCATTGAACTGAACTTCACTGTCACTTATTATTTCAATATACACAGATCAGGCATAACATTATGACAGGTGAAGTGAATAACACTGATTATCTCTTCATCACGGCACCTGTTAGTGGGTGGGATATATTAGGCAGCAAGTGAACATTTTGGCTGTGTCCAAAAACCTAGGCAGCTGACTTGGTGCCTTGCTGCCTTATCAGACAGTGACTTGTAAGGCAGCGTTTGTGCATGAAGGCACCTAACGAAACTGATTTCGGACAGACTTCTGAGGCAGCGTAACAGTTTAATGATCTACAGCAAAATAGAGAGAGCTTTGGTGAGAACTAAAATATTTAATTACTACATTAGTAATTTCTCGCTAGAAATGACATCAGAAGTGGAAAATGTTGGTCAAAAACATACATTTACACGTAAACGCAACTTTCGGACGCCATCTTTTTTTTCTAGCTCAACTGTCACAGAATGGAACGCACAGGATTGTGGGATATCAAAGGCAGCGAAGGATACATTTATGCTGCCTTCAAAACTCGATCAGATGAAGTCATATCAGAAGACAGGACGTGAAGCTAACATTAGATTCGGACGTGCCTTGATGCCTTCCTACCTTGAAATGTGTCCTCCGAAGGCAGCATTTTCCAGGTTTCAGACGCAGCCTTTGTCCTCAAAGTTGATGTGTTAGAAGCAGGAAACATTGGCAAGTGTAAGGATTTTGACAAGGGCCAAATTGTGATGGCTAGACGACTGGATCAGAGCATCTCCAAAACTGCAGCTCTTGTGGGGCGTTTCCGGTCTGCTGTGGTAAGTATCTATCAAAAGTGGTCCAAGGAAGGAACAGTGGTGAACCGGCGACAGGGTCATGGGCGGCCAAGGCTCATTGATACACGTGGGGAGCGAAGGCTGGCCCGTGTGGTCTGATCAAACAGACGAGCTACTGTAGCTCAAATTGCTCAAGAAGTTAATGCTGGTTCTGATAGAAAGGTGTCAGAATACACAGTGCATCACAGTTTGTTGTGTATGGGGCTGCATAGCCGCAGACCAGTCAGGGTGCCCATGCTGACCCCTGTCCACCACCGAAAGCGCCAACAGTGGGCACATGAGCATTAGAACTGGACCATGGAGCAATGGAAGAAGGTGGCCTGGTCTGATGAATCACATTTTCTTTTACATCACGTGGATGGCCGGGTGCGTGTGCGTCGCTTACCTGGGGAACACATGGCACCAGGATGCACTATGGGAAGAAGGCAAGCCGGTGGAGGCAGTGTGATGCTTTGGGCAATGTTCTGCTGGGAAACCTTGGGTCCTGCCATCCATGCGGATGTTACTTTAACACGTACCACCTACTTAAGCATTGTTGCAGACCATACACCCTTTCATGGGAACGGTATTCCCTGGTGGCTGTGGCCTCTTTCAGCAGGATATTGCGCCCTGCCACAAAGCAAAAATGGTTCAGGAATGGTTTGAGGAGCACAACAACGAGTTTGAGGTGTTGAATTGGCCTCCAAATTCCCCAGATCTCAATCCAATCGAGCATCTGTGGGATGTGCTGAACAAACAAATCCATGGAGGCCCCACCTCGCAACTTACAGGACTTAAAGGGATAGTTCACCCAAAAATGAAAATTACCCCATGATTTACTCACCCTCAAGCCATCCTAGGTGTATATGACATTCTTCTTTCAGACGAATACAATCAGAGTTATATTAAAAAATGTCCAATATTTAAAAATATTCGTAAAACTTTTTTTTTACGAAAAAAGCGTAACTGGCGCGACGATGATGTCGGATGTAGTGTAAGCGTTTTGAGCTGCGAGAGGTGTTACACTTTCTTCGTAATCCCCCGGAGCCGTGTGAATTACTTTTATAATGGATGGATGCACTTTTTGGGGCTTCAAATTTTGGGCTGCCATTCACTGCCATTATAATGCTTGGATTAGCCAGGACATTTTTTAATATAACTCCGATTGTATTCGTCTACACCTAGCGTGAGGGTGAGTTAATTGGGATAACTTTCCTTTTTGGGTGAACTATCCCTTTAAAGGATCTGCTGCTAACATCTTGGTGGCAGATACCATAGCACACCTTCAGGGGTCTAGTGGAGTCCATGCCTCGACGGGTCAGGGCTGTTTTGGCAGCAAAAGAGGGACCAACACAACATTAGGTCATAATGTTATGCCTGATTGGTGTAAGTTAATAAAGAAATCACCAGTATGCTTCTGGTAAAGTGGGAGAGAAGGAACAAAATCTCTTCAGTCATTTACCTTCATCGGGTTGACATAAAAAGGCGAATGCAATACCAACATATTTCAAATAAATAAATGACTAACAAACATAGCAAATAAATGTTTTGATCTCTTTTGAAGCTTTTGTAGTATGCAGGATTCTTAAGCATGTCTATGCTTACAATCTTAGCTGTAAGAGGTTCATTGATTTATTATTTTGTCATTTTCCTTATTATTGCTTTCCTGTCTATGGTTAGGAATTGAGCTCTGCGAACTTAGGAGTCCAAAATAATTAAATTTCTAAATTATTAAAGCTTAATGCTTTTTAATGTCCCACTTTACCCATATTCACCCCTATATAATTAAGAACTATATCGATAGTCTTTGTTTTGGTTTGTAATACAGTATCCATGGTCATCATCAGTGTGAGCTATCAAGTGTACTTTAATCTCTGTATACAGTACATATTTTAGCCTACATGTATTCACCCAACCTGTGTTTGTTGCATAAGTGTTCACTAGTGTACCAACAAAGATCTTTCCTTCCTCCTCTGCTGATTCTGCTCTCTTTCTAGGGGATCTAGAGAAAGAGAAGAGAAGGCTACAAAATGTTCTTTCTACTGGTCAAAAGGATGCTGGGCCAACTCACTCCCAAAGAGACTCCACAGAAAGAAAAGAGCAACAGATAGACAGATTCCAAGAGGGTGAGACAACAGTTGCTGTTCATTTCTCATCCGAGTGATCTGATTGTATATTTAATATTTTTTTTTTTTTTTGTAAAAGATTTCTCATAATTTAGAGAGACAGGGAGTGTCATGTTTACAGAGACACTTAAATGACCTTGATAAGGAGCTGATAGTTGATAGTACGCATTAACATGAAAACTATAATTAAATGTAATTTCCTACCAACAGTTCTGGATGAGATCGAGGAAAGAAGGGAGTTTTTAGAGGAGATGATGGCATTGGGAAAAGGTCACCAATACCAGCACCTCATCAACACAGAGATTTCCCAGGTAAAGATACAAACTCATAATCTCATAACAGCCAATACTCTCATGCAACGTCACCAGCCATCATCAGTTTATAAATGCAACTCCACCTGCAGTTTCAGTCTAAAAACCTGAGAAATTAGGAAGTTATTTATGAATGTTTTATGGTACCACAGTGAAATGTCCTGTTTGTATGTATCTAACAAACAGGACATGTATCTTTATAGTTTATTACAGGGCCGTAACCACCATAGACATTGAAGGGGACATTGAAGTCCCCCCGAATAATTAGAAATAGCCAAATTGTCCCCCCAGTAGTTGATATTCTTGATGCTGCTCTGCTGCACTCCATTACACACCGCTCTGTTTGTTGCTAGGATGACAAAATTAAAATCTTACATTTTTAGGCTGGTCTGCCTCGGCGCTGGTCTAACAGTGCTCGTCACTGTCAGAATGAGTGAGATGGCCAATCAAATCAAAGAATGTTAGTGCGAATTCCAATGTGACACTTTAGTTATAGCAGTGAAAGAGTGCGTTGTAAGATGTAAGTAGCTAAACATTTCATATTAGGCAGGCGAAAATAAGAGTGAATGTGTGCATATTTAAAAATATATATATTATTTGTTCACTTCATAATTACAATAGAACTGGAACTTTTACCGTTCTTATTTCTTTTTCTTTATTTCCTTAAATTCCTTTTAATCCTTTAATAATTGAATTCCTTTAAATAAACCAATAAGACCAATAACCCCCCCCTCCCCACACACACAAAAAAACCCAAATAAACTTTGGTCCCCCCTAATGTCTAAGACATGGTTACGGCCTTGGTTTATTATATGTTCATTATTAGCTGTTTCTTAGTCTTAAACTAAAGCTACTTTGCTCTAAACTGTCTGGTGGATGCAGTGAGACCTGCTGTTAATTGTATGATATTTTCTACCAGAAAATCTGTGAACTTAAAGAGATTGACAGGACACGCAGTGAAGAACTCTCAAGGACCCTCAAGTTAAATGGAAAAGAGGAACTACAAAGCAAAGAGAGGGATGGAGAAAGAGAAGGTGATAATAGTGTTGAGTGTTAGACAAGTAGCATTAAAACTTTTTTTTTTTTTTTTAAATCCCAAAACTTTGGAAGATTTTTGTTTCATGAAGTCATTTTATTTTTGATGTCCTCCATCCTAAAAGCACTGACTGTTTTAGAGACAACGAAAAGCCCTTGGAGTTGATCAGGCACACACATTCTGACCAAACAAACACAATACTGAAATCTGATAAATACAAATAAACACTCAAATACTTGCAGATGACACACAAACTGAAATGTCAACAAAATATTCAAAGACACTCAACAGCCAATGAGAGAGCATATACATAAATTAAACAGATCAAAGGCACTCCTTCAGAAATACACACCTGCTTGGGTTTACAGAGATTAAGGCCCAACACTCAACATACGACATTCTACAGTGAAAATGTTAAAATTATTTAACTAAAACTTAATATTGCATAATTTCTTCTTGCCAGGTCTTTAAAGAATGAGGAACATCTATTATTGTATAACATTAAAAACATGCCTACAGTTACCGTTTGTGTGAGTTACAGTCTTTTTTGTTCTTTCATTAAAAGGGTTTAGTCTCATTTTAATGTTATCTCTCACCGATGCTTCTGGGTGCACAGCTGTCTGGTCTCTCTGTATTAAGCTTAATGACATTTCAGAGGGTCATTAGGTTAATTCACAAGTTTGATAATTTCTTACACTTCAGGTAGGTACAGTACGTTAACCTAAAATTTGCACTGAAATTCAAACCACATCTGTTTCTAAATTTCTGCTATGAACTAATATTCTGTCAGTAAATACCATTAAAATTTAGTGTTATAACAATATCTTTTAACAATATTTGCAACGTTAATTTTTTCAATATTCATCTTTTTTTAAATTTATTTTTTTAATATGAATCATTAAATACACTGGTTGACCAAAAACATCTTGGACTGGATAATTATTGCAGTGATCAGTATATTTCAGGCATGTTATATGTTTGGTAACAATTCTTTTAACTCTAACTGATGCAGTGTAGCTTTTCATTTCTTAAACAACAATGTCAGAACATGTATCCCATGGCCATATTCTAGGATGACAATGGAAATATTAGGTTCAAACTGTGAAAGAGTGGTTCAGGGAGCATGAGGAATCATTTTTACAAATGAATTGGCCACCACAGAGTCCTGACCTTAACCTCATTGAAAGTCTTTGGGATGTGCTTGAGTAAAGAGTGTACAGAGTGTTTTGCCTGTCAATACACAATCTCAGCCAAAAAATAATGCATCTCTTGATGGAAATAAATGTTGCGATATCGCAACAGGTTGTTGAAGCAATGCCATGATGAATGTAGGCTGTAATCAAATCTAAAGGCTGTCCCACAAAATACTTTTTTAGCCAGTCAGTCTATGAATCAGTATTAATCATACTACTAAAAATAACGTGTATATAAAAATGTTGTCCAGGGTAGGGTTGCACCAGCTGTTTGTAAGTTATTTAAATTGGAACATAAATTCCACACTAGAGGCTTAGCAACTACTAGACGTAAGCTAGTCGTAAAGTAATGCATAGTCACATAATATGACAATTACTTTCAATGTTCCAATAGTGAATTTCAGTTAATCATCTTCAAGTTGATTGTAACTTCTTTTGCCTCATGTAACTAACGGTAAAGTTATGTTTCCGTTGAAATACGATGTTTAATCACAAAATAACATAACAGATTTTTTTTTTTAAGTAAATAATATTATAAATAACATTGTAAATACTAATAACAAATTAATAAGAAGCAATAAATAAATGCTAATGCAAAAAAAACAAAACAATTAACATTTATTTTGGCACAGAGTAATACACTGAGAGGTGCGCTGTTTAGATCAGGTTATATGTTGGAGAGCTCCAAGTAATTTATTCACAATGTTCTCTTTCTTAAAAAAAAAAAAAAGTAAACAAATGTAAACGTCAACAATGATATATGTTTAAAGGATTGAATTCTGTCAGATAAAGCATGAGCTTATTGAATCTATTTTGTTACTCCTGGTCGGAGGCTTTCATACATTTTTAGTGTACTAAAGATTACAAACATATGTACAGTTACATTTAATGGTGCAATGCTCAAATATTTAATACTGCGCAAATTGTAATTCAGTGCCTATTTACAACTAGGCTTTTTTTTATTAAGCACAGCTGGTGCAACCGGACCCAGGCAGATAAAAATCTGGTCTATAATCGCCATTCTGAATCCCTGTTACTCACAAAATCATAATATCATTTTCCCCAGTACAATTTTAAACTGCAAGATTATTAATTACATTTCTGCTTTCATCTCAGCAACACTTCTATAATTATTAATGAAAGTGCTGGATGGGGCATGAAAATTTCCACAACTACAAATTGTTTTTTTTACTCTTCACTGTGGACAGAAATGCAAGTAGCAGTACCTATTTGCAAATTATAAATATATAAAAACTCGGAGAACCAGATTAAACGGTTACAATGACTTTAAAAAAAGGTATGTGTGAAACTTTCCCAGGGTTATTCTGGACTCTCAATGTCATTCTCTATCACATTCAGTATCCGTTTTTTTTTTTTTTTTTTTGTTACTTCAAATTGTACAGTTATAGTAAGATTATATAGTGGCTGAGCCTTTCAAGAGATTTTTTTTGAAGTCATAAAAGCTTTGATCAAGACAGTGTTAAGTTTTCACTCTTATATACCGCAGTAGTGCAGTATATCAGTTCAGCTGCTACTACCCCAAAGGCATATTTAACATAACTGGCTCTGTTTTATAGCAATATAATCAAAAGCATTAATTAGACATAAGTAAATCTTTTACATGTAGTAAATCTTTTAGATACTTTTTTTTCTCTCTCTCTCTCCCTCCCTCCCTCAGTCAGTCCATTCTTCAACTGTTCTCTTTTCGGGGACTGTTGTCCTTTACTCCTTCATTCTTGGTGCTCAGTCTCTTCAAAACCTTCATGGGCTTAAATTTCCCTGCTTTCTTTTTCTGCTCACCCGGTCCATGAAACTCTGACAAAAAATAAATAAAAGAATCAATGCAAGATGTATTAGTATGAATGAGGAAGTGAGAAAGTCAGAGAAAAACGAAATAACACTGACCTTTTTTCTTTAGCATAGCAGCTACTAGTTTGTCTTCCTCCTCCTCCCTAAAGAAGAAATGATGGAACTCTTCAAAAACAGTATACAAACTTGATACTAATACTATTTCTTACCAATTTAGGTAAATTCAGCTAAGAAAGAAATAGCACAGATACTTTAGCTCAGGTTCAGACTGAATTAGAGTGCATTTGCATTGACCGATTACCTCTGTCTGTCCATATCTATGTTGTTAATAATCTGGTTTCTCTGCTCAATTATAGTGACAAGTTCTGCCATCAATTGCTTTTCCCTGTCTTTGTCTTCTGGCGTCCATTCTTTCTCTATCAGAGATGCAAGCGGTTGGGAGAGAGATAAAGGAGGGATAAGAATAAAGAACAGTTATTTGGAGAAAAGAGGAGGATTTATTCACAAGAAAAGTTCAATCAGTAAATTCTCACCATTTTTGCATTGTTTCATACCTGGCTTGTTAAGTAAGCATCTAAGCTCATATTCCACATCGGCCTGTCTCTCCTCCAGGTTCTGCTGCTTAGCTCTAAAATCCAGACATCAGACAGATTTATTGTTAACTTTAATCCAACTGAACTCCATCTTTCTGTTTAAAGGTCCTGACTTGATCAGGTGTTACATATATTATTATTATTATAATTATTATTATTATTATATTGACAGCTCTATGGACAAGAACTGGCATCATTGTTGACTTCAGCGCCTTGCTTTGGCAGCAGTTTCCAAACGCAATGTGGCCGCTTTAAAATTCTAAAATTTTAAAAATGAATTATAAATATACATAACATGAATGTCAAGGTTGAAATTATGGTGTGCATAAAAATGGGAAAAATGAATACAATAAAATCAGATTAAATTTCTGTGCTATCCTGCATACTAAACGTCTGTTTCACACTGAAAAAAAATTATCAAATGGTTTTGAGAGAGGGAAATTGAGAACTATTACAAAGTTGATCGTCATGGAATCTCATGTACATGGATGAGGATCAAATATACGTCACAACAATAAATAATTTACATAAATCTCCCAACCAGCAGAGTGTTTCTGCTTCAATCGTGTGCATTCAGAGTTCAAAAGTTTTTGATTAGCTTCCATGTCTTTTCAAGTCTGCGGACAGAGCTGCTGAGTTCAGCGTGAGCCACGCGGGAAAAAATAGTCTATGAGCGCTGAAACTAAACGTGTAACGCGGTTCTGGGATGGGACGTGTGCTGTAATCTATTAATAAGGTGACCAAAAAGAAAACACTCACTTACCGCTCCTGCACTGTATATAAAACAAGCCTTAACTGAAATGTAACTGAACAGAGACATCAGATACATTGCTAAATATACACTGAATGAACGTTTAAGAGCATTTAAGTTTTTCAATAGAAAGACGTAGTCTCTTAGCTAAAGAGAATTAAATAATAGAGGAGCCTAGTGCAAAAAGAATATCTCATGTATTGAAACAGAAAAAGGTTCCAGAAAACTTTTTTGCCAGAAAAAGGTTAAAAAAATAAATTTAAAAAAAGTACTGCAAAAAACAGTCTCACCCTTCTCTCTAGGTCTAGCTGTGTGCATTTGTAGTGTTGCTAAATTGATTTTCCAGCATTGTATAAATTCATTTTAAAGCTGCAGTCCGTAAGTTTTGCCTCTTTGTCGTCATCTCTGTTTGAAACCTGCAATTGCAGTTATTTGCGGAATTATCATCTTTACGTGGGTTGTGCATCGGCACGGCTCCTCAGCGCGAATGAATCTAATGTTTTGAGGAGTATGTGATTTACGGACTGCAGAAAAATATTACGGAATGCAGCTTTAATGAACTTGACACACATGATACCATGATGATACAATGACATAAATAAGGTTGGCCTCACACTAAAAAATTGTGCTATAGTATGTTAATATAGCATGTTTTTATTGATGTTGCAGCAGAATGAAGGCCAACAGTGCACTTACGTGTAGACTAGTTCAGCCTCTCTCCGTACCAGTAAGTGCTTCTCATGAATCAGAGTGAACCAGTCAACAAGTAGATGTTCCTCCTCATCGTCTAAAATGACAAAACGACAGAAAATAAAATCAATAAAAACACAGCCAGAAATGGGACAATTTGCTTAGATTAGCTTGGAGTTCTTAGTCTGGGGCTCAGTCTCATGAACCTCTTTTTTTTATTTAGGTGAGCTACAGGCAAGAAACCTTTAGATAACCTGGCTGAGTGCAGTTACTGTTCATAATATGAAAGATGGTAATAAGTACACTGACAAAAAAATTAAATAAAATGCCATTGATTATTTACTTTCACTCCACTGTGGACCGAGCCGCTCCCGGACACTGAAAACACCAGATATTCTGTTATTCTGTAGCATGTGGTTCTCTTACCATTTGAACATTCTCGTAAGCTCTTCTCCAGATCCACCCCTCTCCGCTCCAGTTCATCTAACCGTTTCTCCAGATCACTCATCTCAACATGGATGTCTTCTACTGGGATATACTGGTCTGACTGAACCTACCAAATACGATGACAGGACAATTAATTATAAATTATATATGCCACAGTTATAGTTCCTTTCTGAAAATAGTCAAAACAAAACCCAACAAATTCATTATGCTAAACTACAAAAAAAAGCAAGGGATGTCTGTTGTGCCTCACTCTGCGTTTAATGAGAGGAAATCCATGTCCAGGAGCAGGAGGTCGTGCAGGACGGGGCCCTTTCGGGGGTCTGGATACAAAAGAGCTGACAGAGGTGGTCGTCTTCCGATTAAATGGATTCTCTTTACAAGTGCGCTGAAGATGACAGTGATGAGAGAGCATAAAACAAAGATATTGAACAAAGAAATTAAGAAAGGGAAGCTCCTGGATTCAGGAGAAGACAAGTTTTCACATCAAAGATGTGAAAACTTGTAATGAAATTTGACACACCCTTGTTTTCTCCGCTGCCCCATTACTTAATCAATTAAATATTTTTGCCACTAAAAAGCGGTTACATTTCTCAGCAAATTTTAAAGCAGTTAAAAGTGTCATTACTGGCCAACACTTTACAAAGGTACATTGCACTTCCTCTCTTAGCCACTGTCCAAAAACTGCATAAAACCATGCCAAGCGTGCTTTATTGTACCACTTCTGACGCTTTTGAATTAGTAATAATAGTTTGGGATGTTGAATCAGTGTCATAAGAAAGTGGCTTTACACATAAGAGCTGCATTTTTGGGACAAAAGAAAAAAAATTGAGGTGGCAACTGGTATAAGCAGAATAACTGATCATTTTAATTTATAATATAAAAATAGCCCATTAATTCAAACTATTTTTTTTTGACCGTATTCGTGATCAAGTACAAATGTCTTGATTTATTCAAAACTTTTGAACAGCAGTGTACGTCTTGACAGTAAATCTAACCTTGCCTGGAGTGCTGGGTGTCTGTGAAGAAGGTGAAAGTTTTAGCCCTGTAGAGAGGCAGGATGGAGGTGCTCTCATACTGCGACTGGTTTGTGGGGTGGCGGGTGCTGAGCTGGTATTGGTAGGTGGTGGTGGAGGAGACAGGTTTGGAGAACAGTGAGGCTGAAGCTCAGTTGTTGGGGACAGGGCAGAAGTAGGAGTGTTGATTGATGGTTCAGACACACTCTTGGTGAACAAATGGTCCTGTTCGCTAGAAGCAGGTTGCTGGGGGACTGCACTGTAGTCTGAGGAAGAGGAGGAAAGGCTCTCTGTGCTCAGAGCTAGAGAAGAAGCAGGAGAGGAAGTCTGAGATGAAGGAAAAGCTAAAGAACAGCAGGAAAGAGACAACCCAGAAAAAAAAATATATAACAGAAAATACAGATGTGAGTAGTTAGACAACTGCAATATCCTGTAACACAGTGGTTCTCAAACAGGGGTCAGAGCCCACAAGGGTCCTAAGCAAACTTTTGCAGGGTTGCAGGATGACTTAAAAGTATTTAAATCAATTATTATTAGTAGTGTATTAAACTATGCTAACTCTAAATTAAAATGCTATATTTCTTTGAGCTGCAATATAGCATTAGTGTGACTGCATGAAAACTCTATTTTTCTCCTATTTTTACCCCTCAGAAGAACATACAGTTTTTGAAACTTTAGGAATCACTAAATGATTCATGACTGGTTAATTTTAATCTATGAATACAGGGTTTCTGCAGGTTTAATGAAGGTAAATTTAAGACCTTATTTTGAAAATTTAAGGAATAAATTGAAGGGAACATAAAACGTCAATATGTTTGAAAATACAATTTCCAACAGATCTCCATAACTTTTAAATTAATTTTATTAAAAAAAATAGCTTAAAGTTTGAGATAAAACATCTTGGGAAATCTTGTGAAAGTGATTTTATGATTAAAACAAGAACAAATATCTGCCAATGGGTTCAGAAAAATCAACTTAATTCAAAGTCATTTTCATACCCAATGACAGATATTTGTTCTTGTTTTAAGCATAAACTCACTTAATTTTGTTCAATTTCTCAGAAAACAAGACTTACTTTCTTCATTTTGCATGTCAAGTAAATGTATCTTGATTTAAGGATGTTTTGAATTTGTACTGGAAAACAAAAATCCCGAGGAAGAACATCATGCAATTAAATTTAGGGCCCTATGAAATCTGTTTTATTTATTTTTTTGTTTTATAGTTTATTCTGTTTTCATTTTTCTGGACTCTGCTTTAATGGTTAAATTAAATTTTACTGACTTTCATTCATCTTCGGAACACAAATGAAGATATTTTTAATGAAATTGGAAAGATTTCTGTCCCTACATTGACAGCTAGGCTAATACGCAAAAAAGTTCAAAAAGAGATCAAAAAAATAATCAATATGAATCAAGACTCGATTGCTTAAAAGTCTTACGGGTTTGGAACGAAATTAGGGTGAGTAAATGACAGAATTTAAATTTTTGGGTGAAATATCCCTTTAAGTGTACTGACCTACTTTTGATTTATTCATCCAAAATTTGACAAATTCGTGACATTCTTCATTATACAGTAAATTCCATTTTTTTTTGTATTGATTCTGCAATTCCGTCCACGTTTTTGCACGTCATTGCAAAAATCACAGGGCCCTAATTTAATGCCATGATATTGAATTTGAGACTTTCTGCTCCAATTTAATACATTTTTAAGGCCTTAAATTGTGGAAGGTCAAATTAAGACTTTTTATAAGACCTGCGGAAACCCTGAAATACTACCGGTTAAAGGGGTAGTTGCCCCATTGACTTCAATAGTATGGAAAAAAAAAATACAACTGTTTGGTTACCGACAATTCTTCAAAATATCTTCGTTTGTGTTCAGCAGAAGAAAGAAATTCCTACAGGTCTGGAACAACTTGAGGGTGAGTAAATGATGACAGAATTTTAATTTTTGGGTGAACAAGTAGCTTTGTCATACTTAAAGCAGAAATACCATAAGCCTATTTTAGGACAATGAGCAACCACTGTTGTAACATCACCTGACTATGACAAGCATGGCAAAGTGTTTGGTTTATTAGACATTGGAATTAAAATTCAGTCTTCCCCATAAAGCAAAATGTATGTGTCAGACACTGTAAGCAACTAACCTGATGTAGCAGAATTTGGAGCTTTTGGTGCTGGTCGCTTCTTTCTTCTGACACTTACGGGACTTTCTGAAGGGGCAGGACTTTGTCTTTTTGTCTCCTCACCTGCGGCTTCAGCAGCCTGAGTGATGCCATACCAGGGATGACTAGCCACTACTGGACCAGGGGGATCATCAGGGCCTGTTTCTGGCTCCTCTTCCTTCTCATTATCGAAGGGATTTGGAGGAGAGGATGGTCTTGGTCCCTCCTCCTTTCGAGAAGGAGATGAACCAGTGCAGGGAGGTATGACTATACCAGTGGGTGGGCGAGGTGCTGGTTTCTTCTTTGTTTCTGACTGCACCAGTGTCAGCCAAGGTGGGTCTTTTGGTTTAGGAGTGTCAATCACCTTGCTAGAGTTGGGAAAGAAATGCATTACAACCACTGAGTGAAAATCTTGTAATGTGTTTGAAATAAGTCTTATGCTCACCAATTTATTTGATCAAACAGTGAAAAGTGAAAACAGTAATGTTGTGAAATATTACAACTTAAAATAACCATTTTCTGTTTTAATATATTTTAAAATATAATTTATTCCTGTGATGGCAAAGCTGAATTTTCAGCATCATTACTCCAGTCTTCAGTATTACATGATCCATCAGAAATGAGTCTAACATACATACTGGTTTAATGCTCAAGAAACATTTCTTATTAATATCAATGTTGAAAAGACTATTGCTTAACATTTTTGTGGAAACTGTGATACACTACCATTCAAAATTATGGGGATAAGTAGGATTTAAAATAGAAAGAAATTAATACTTATAGTTAGCAAGGATGCATTAAATTGATCAAACGTGACAGTAAAGACATTTATAATGTTACACATGATTTCTATTTCAAAATATTTTCTATTTACCAAAAATTTCTTCTAAATTCTATCATAGTTTCCACAAATATATTAATCAGCAAAACTCTTTTCCACATTGATATTAATAGGAACCATTATTAATAACTGAGCATATTAGAATTATTTCATAGTAATGATTCAAATAATGATTTCTGAATTTTCATTTCTCGAGCTTTGCCATCACAGGAATAAATTAATTACATTTTAAAATGTATTAAAATAGAAAACAGCCATTTTAAATTGCAACAATGTTTCACAATATTACTGTTTTACTGTAGTTTTGATCAAACAAACTTTGACCGGTAATGTACATTAAAAAAGAAACAAAACCTGAACAACAAACAAAGACACAAGTGCATAATAAGAGATAAAGCAGATGAGATGTCAGGAATTATCTTACCGAACAGGTGAGTGCAATCTTTCTTTTGGCACAGGAACTTGAGGAATTTGAGTGTCAGCATCTTCTAGAGCCACAATCAACAGATAGATAAAACATTTTACAGATGTAAAACATGTAAATAACTTGTGATATTGTGGCCAATTTTATGTTTGACATTTTTGCTCACCATTGACAGTAGGACTTTCAGAGGGTCTGGGTGGGCGTAGCCTTGGAATAGGGCGAGGAGCAGGGGTGGGCTCAAATACCCGTCTAGGTGCTGGTACTGGTCGACCCTCTGCTGCTATACCCTTCACTTTGGTTGTTGGCGCATCACCGTTGGCCACATTAGCTAGCTTTTGGTCTTCTTGTTGTGTGTCCTGATCCTCCTCTTCAGATTCATCAAAAGGATTTGGTGGACTAGAAGAACGAGGTTCACTGTGCTCTATCTCAACGTTTGACCTGCTATCTGGCTGCTCTCTTACTGCTTCTTCTATTTCACTTATTTCCTTTTCTTCTTTTCTTTCTTCTGGGGTGATCTCAACATCACTGTGTGATGTTTTAGATTCTAAACTCTCACTGTGTGAATCATTTGGGCTTGTTAAGTTTAATGTGACTAGTCGATTACTCGTATCTGAATGACCATTCTTATTGTTGGAGACAGATCTGGTGAAGTGGTGTGTGCAAACTAATGATCCAGGATCCTCTGTGAACTTGTAAGAACCAGGCAGTAAAGTTCTGCTGCATTCCCTACATCTGAAATGAAAGCAGAAATTCTCACTCAAAAATTGATGACAACAGAAGAAATTACTGTTATTTGTTTTGCACTATAAGCTTTAAAAGATAATAATTTCATAATTCATTCTTGTTCCAAAAATGCAAATTCAGAACATTATCCTGAGAGGAAATCTGGGCGGCATTACATCAAGAGACAACAAAAAAGAAACAACTTTGCACCTGAAGCAGTTCCGATGATAAAGTTTGCCATCAACGAGGATCCTCTGAACCAGGTGAACATGCTTCCCACAGACTGAACACGTGCTGCTCAGAGTACTGCGTTTTGATTGGCTATCTGCACCCGACTGCGTAGCACCAAGTACCAGGATGAGCATGGAAGGTAGAAAAAACAGGGAGAGGTAGGAAGAATGATGGTAAGATCCATTGATGTCTATTTGGGACCATATTGCATATTTTTTCTACTTTGTTAATACATTGTACTGTCTAAATATGTATATAAATATGTATAACATTTTGGTATTAGAAAATTGGTACAAACTGTCTCAAGCAAACAATGTAAAAATAAGTTTTACTTTGAAAACACGCAAGCAGGTGCTTATCTCAAACTGATGTGATGAATTTACTGACCAACCTATTTTACTGGCTAGGAACTTGGTCAAAGAGGGACAAAGAAGATAAAAAACGAGAAAGAGCAGAATTCTGTCCGTGAAAAGGAGATACAGTGGTGGCCAAAAGTGATGTCTGGCCTAGGATAATTGACATCTTCACCTTTTATTCAAAATTTGTTAAAGATGTTGTAAGCATACTGTGTAGTTGTGCTTGGATTGTGGTTTTATTTGTGCAACGAAATATGTCAAATTGTGCAGACATATTTTTTGGCCAGGCTGTCATACAAAGAAATTAAGAACACATACAAAAACAAGAGAGAACAAACAAAATATTAATAACTGATTATGTTGTAGATTATGTTTGTCCACTACCCCTTTCTGGAGAGGCAAAATTACATTTGGTCCCCTTTAACTCACACAACTCACCAGTATCTGCCAAAAACCAAATACATAATTTGGCTCTGCTGGCTGATTTGCTAACTTTTTGCTCTGAATACATGGAATCAGGCCAAAATGGATCTCATTGCTCTCCATCTTGTGTTGTAATGACATTCCACTCCACTCATGCTGCAACTGCAAATTTTAGTATAATTTGTCTGTGCACATAGAGTGTTGTTGGGTCTACAGCTATGCAGAGAATCATATTTTAAGAAATAGAAGTTGAACAAGAAAAGGTCTGTTTTTAAAAGCACAATGCCGTCTTCTTTACCTCAGTCTGAGCGTCACGGTCCTCTAGAGGAGCAAATGGTCTCTTTATGGCTGGCTTAATGCGACCAGGACCACCAGGGCTCTTTATGCATGTGGGGACAGCTGAATAGAGGATAAAAATAGGTTATTCAGTAGCATGTGTCCAGCATTTTTTTTCTACATTAAATGTACTAATTTAATGAAAATGCAACTCATACACCTAGACATAAAATCTGTGCAGCATGGATGAGTTATTTGCACAAACAGCAAAGCTGGTTTATTTGCTTGCACCACCAAATGGTTAGTGTGGCGTAACAAGTTCCAACCACGCCATAATAAACGATCAGAAAATTCTTATTCAATAAACAATCAGGGTGGGAATTTTTTTCTCCAACAGACACAGTGGGTGAAGAATACTAAATTTTATCAGCCAATTTTTTTTATTTTTCCAGCATAAAAACCACTATACATATATACAGTATACATACCTACACTATATTGCCAAAAGTATTGGGACACCCATCCAAATCATTGAATTCAGGTGTTCCAATAACTTACATGGCCAAATGTGTTTAAAATCTAGCACCTAGGCATGCAGACTGCTTCTACAAACATTTGTGAAAGAATGGGTCACTCTCAGGAGCTCAGTGAATTCAAGCGTGGTACCGTGATAGGTTGCCACCTGTGCAATAAGTCCATTCCTGAAATTTCCTCACTACTGAATATTCTACGGTCAACTGTTAGTGGTATTATAACAAAGTGGAAGCAATTGGGAACAACAGCTCAGCCACGAAGTTGTAGGCAGAAGTCGCCAACTTTCTGCAGAGTCAATAGCTACAGACCTCCAAACTTCATGTGGCCTCCAGATTAGCTCCTTCATGGAATGGGTTTCCATGGCCGAGCAGCTGCATCCAAGCCTTACATCACCAAGTGCAATGCAAAGCGTCGGATGCAGTGGTGTAAAGCACGCCGTCACTGGACTCTAGAGCAGGGGAGACGTGTTCTCTGGAGTGACCAATCACGCTTCTCTGTCTGGCAATCCGATGGACGAGTCTGGGTTTGGCAGTTGCCAGGAGAACGGTACTTGCCTGACTGCATTGTGCCAAGTGTAAAGTTTGGTGGAGGGGGGATTATGGTGTGGGGTTGTTTTTCAGGGGTTGGGCTTGGCCCCTTAGTTACAGTGAAAAGAACTCTTAATGCTTCAGCATACCAAGACATTTTGGACAATTTCATGGTCCCAACTTTGTGGGAACAATTTGGGGATGGCCCCTTCCTGTTCCAACATGACTGCGCACCAGTGCACAAACCAACGTCCATAAAGACATGGATGAGTGAGTTTGGTGTGGAGGAACTTGACTGGCCTGCACAGAGTCCTGACCTCAACCCGATAGAACACCTTTGGAATGAATTAGAGCGGAGACTATGAGCCAGGCCTTCTCATCCAACATCAGTGCCGGACCTCACAAATGCGCTTCTAGAAGAATGGTCAAATATTCCCATAAACACACTCCTAAACCTTGTGGAAGGCCTTCCCAGAAGAGTTGAAGCTGTTATAGCTGCAAAGGGTGGGCAAACTCCATATTAAACACTACGGATTAAGAATGGGATGTCATTAAAGTTCATGTGCATGTAAAGGCAGACGTCCCAAAACTTTTGGCAATATAGTGTACATATATATATATATGAAATTAAACAAATGTGAAAAGCAGATCTCAAAAGCTGAAATCTCAATGCATTTTCACATCTGATTTTTCTTTAAAATAACCAAATTCAGACCTTTCAAAACAGTCCAAAAACAGTGAAAAAGAACCTAGTTCTTTCTGTTTTTCATTGTCCAAGTGGCCTTTGATCTGTTTTTGGTGCACTTTGAAACTTATGGGTCCCCTTTCCATTTATGCCGTTTAATGCAATGTGAGACTGCTTAAATGAAGCAAGTGTGACAATACCTCAGATAGTCACTTGCAATTTCAGTCACACTGTGTCTGTGACATCACATTCACTTGTTGCATACAGAACACTTGCAGAAAACACTGCAGTTAGTTCACGTCTGCAGCTAAGATTTGAATGAGATATGTGGTGTCATTCTACAGAGGGTTTGGTTGTGTTGAAATTTGTATCTCTTAAATAAATATCAATTTAACTGCATGGATTGGGCAAACTTGTAGCAAACTTTTCAAATTCATAAATCCCATGACACTACAGAGGATAAGCGGTTTGGAGAATGGATGGATGCAAGTAAAATGGACATTATAACTGAAATATGCCCCAGTTTACCATTTACGCTGAATCATGTTGGATTGGCTCATCGAGTCATTTGTATGTGAATGAAACTACACACTGAAAAGTATTTTATTCGCTAATAAAGAATCAATACAATATAGTCATTTGTTCATGAATCAGACTGGTTGTCCTATATGTTGCGTGCAGCTGACAAGGAGAAGTTTATAATCTGGTCAAATTCAATTCTGGCAAAATGCACACTTTAATTTTCAATTTACAATTTAAGAATTATGGCAAACTTAATTTTATTTTGCGTAACACTTCTTCAAACAGCAATTTTTGGACGTGTTTTTGGACAATCTGGGGATGATGACCAGTTTTTCCTCCTGCAAAGCGATTGTTTGCCCTTGGAAGACTTTTTTTTGTAATAAATTATTGTGACTATACATTTATCTGCCTGTTACTTGTACAGAGGGGAGAACAAGTATTTGATACACTGCCGATTTTGCAGGTTTGCCCACTTACAAAGCATGTAGAAGTCTGTAATTTTTATCATAGGTACTCTTCAACTTTGAGAGACGGAATCTAAAACAAAAATCCAGAAAATCACATTGTGTGATTTTTAAGTAATTGCATTTTATTGCATGACATAAGTATTTGATACATCAGAAAAGCAGAACTTAATATTTGGTACAGAAACCTTTGTTTGCAATTACAGAGATCATACGTTTCCTGTAGTTCTTGACCAGGTTTGCACACACTGCAGCAGGGATTTTGGCCCACTCCTCCATACAGACCTTCTCCAGATCCTTCAGGTTTCGGGGCTGTCGCTGGGCAATACGGACTTTCAGCTCCCTCCAAAGATTTTCTATTGGGTTCAGGACTGGAGACTGGCTAGGCCACTCCAGGACCTTGAGATGCTTCTTACGGAGCCACTCCTTAGTTGCCCTGGCTGTGTGTTTTGGGTTGTTGTCATGCTGGAAGACCCAGCCACGACCCATCTTCAATGCTCTTACTGAGGGAAGGAGGTTGTTTAGACCAAAAATTTTTGTCTCCTCAGACCACATGACCTTCTCTCATTCCTCCTCTGGATCATCCAGATGGTCATTGGCAAATTTCAGATGGGCCTGGACATGCGCTGGCTTGAGCAGGGGGATCTTGCGTGCACTGCAGGATTTTAATCCATGACGGCGTAGTGTGTTACTAATGGTTTTCTTTGAGACTGTGGTCCCAGCTCTCTTCAGGTCATTGACCAGGTCCTGCCGTGTAGTTCTGGGCTGATCCCTCACCTTCCTCATGATCATTGATGCCCCACGAGGTGAGATCTTGCATGGTGTCCCAGACCGAGGGAGATTGACCGTCATCTTGAACTTCTTCCATTTTCTAATAATTGTGCCAACAGTTGTTGCCTTCTCACCAAGCT
Organism: Coreius guichenoti; assembly: GCA_039654105.1. Lineage (NCBI taxonomy): Eukaryota > Metazoa > Chordata > Actinopteri > Cypriniformes > Gobionidae > Coreius > Coreius guichenoti. Next base: position 15,999,110 of record CM077180.1, on the reverse strand, counting down.
GCTTGCCGATTGTCCTGTAGCCCATCCCAGCCTTGTGCAGGTCTACAATTTTATCCCTGATGTCCTTACACAGCTCTCTGGTCTTGGCCATTGTGGAGAGGTTGGAGTCTGTTTGATTGAATGTGTGGACAGGTGTCTTTTATACAGGTAACGAGTTCAAACAGGTGCAGTTAATACAGGTAATGAGTGGAGAACAGGAGGGCTTCTTAAAGAAAAACTAACAGGTCTGTGAGAGCCGGAATTCTTACTGGTTGGTAGGTGATCAAATACTTATGTCATGCAATAAAATGCAAATTAATTATTTAAAAATCATACAATGTGATTTTCTGGATTTTTGTTTTAGATTCCGTCTCTCACAGTTTAAGTGTACCTATGATAAAAATTACAGACCTCTACATGCTTTGCAAGTAGGAAAACCTGCAAAATCGGCAGTGTATCAAATACTTGTTCTCCCCACTGTATATTGTTGAGAAGTGGTTAGGTTTAGGGATGAGGTTAGTAGACTATTATCTACATAATTGTATAATGTTCATAATAGTAACTTTATTGTAATATGTAATGTAAAATTATTGTGGCTTTATTATGGTTGTTCAAATTGAAAATATCATCTCATGATGACAAACTTATACCCCACCACTTAATTGCATGATGATAATATTCCCAAGCGGTTTCTCATTAAAAGCAGTAAGTTTACTTGTGGCAACGTTGCAATAACTGCCCTAATAAATAAATGCCATAAGGCCATTTTCACTGTCTGTGTAGAGACGCACAGAGCGCTTGGACATGCACTTGTCTCTCCGGGCGCATGTGCTAGTGGGTGTAAATCAAATATTGGTATAAGTCAGCATATCTGTTATATCTGCGGAGTTTAATACTCACTGTGAGATTTGTTGGTGAAGTAGTTATAATACTGAGATACATAGGTGATGATGCTTAATCTGTCAGGCACTCTCATGGACACCATGTCTTCTGGATCCAGCAAGGCTGGAATACCCAGCTCACTCTCAGCAACCTCAAATGCCTTCGAGAAAAAAAGAGAAAGGTTGCATAACAGCAAGTATGAACAGCCAAATACAGCGCACACACACAAAAAAAACCTTCATTATGGCACATACTGTCATACTAAATACACAAATACAAAAAAAAAAAAAAAAATACTGTTGGGCTAAAAAACACTTTTTCAAAGCCATACAGGAGTATTTAGGAGTATTTAGCATGTTTTGTCCATAATGATGTCCATAAGCTTAGAAAGCTTTTTTTATTTTTTACAATAGTAACAACCACATGACATGTTATAACAAAACACTTAACCAATATTTACACTAGCTGTAAGTATCTGGTTCTACAGTTTACAGTTAACTATAGTCAGTCAATGTCGACTTACATGTTTTTATAAACAATTTATTTTATTTATTTGTACACAGTTTAAAAAATCTGTACAAAAAAATGGGTTTTAGTATGACTTTAGTCAGTGTACACATTTACATCACCATTTATGCAAAGTCACAATTGACTACAACGATGATTTATGAAAAAAAAAAAGTGAGAATTACTCTATCATGTGACTGACACAAATATAGAGGTGCTTTGCTGCAACCACTTCCTCTTTCTACAGCTGTTCTGAAACACTAAAACACAATTTAAGCAATTGATTATGCATAATGATTCATATCAACAGCATAAGTCATAATTATTATAGCCTCCCCATCTAATTTTTGGTCAGCTGTTTGTGTGATACTCACCAGACGATTGTTCTCAAAGACATTTTCCTTTGAGAGGGAGTCAAAATCTCTAGGGGACAAATAAAAAAAAAAAAAAAATTGTTTAGCAAGTGCAAAGTCATGAATCACAAACATCCCAGTGTTTATTGAAAATATACAGGAATAGACGCTAATTCACTCCAATAAGTAACAAATTATTTGACTTTTTTGTGTATGACTTATGTTAATGTTTTTGTCTAAAAGCTAATTTTGCATATAAAAGCTGATTTTCTCAGTGTTTAGAATTACACTCAAATACAGATACAACTAAATCGACTGACTAAAAGTAACAAAACTCTAATTTTAATTCAACTGGAGTGAACTTCACATACAATTTACTTTACTTGTGATGTGATGTGTATATTAAATATCTCTTTAAAAGCCTGTGTGTCTGGGACACAAATTATAACACAATAAATAATCTGCTAATTATAAACATTCTCCTTTTTTTGTATTCATTATTTTGTATTTATCTGCTTCTATGTCTTGAAGTTGAAATAATATTTAACAATAGTAATTATTAAATTATGTTAAGGTTTTTTTTATATATATACACATTTTACATGTGTTTTTAGTTTTTAAAACTAATAAACCTGCATGTTCTCATCATACAAAGTAATAGTATAACTCCAGAAGATTTGGATTAAATCATTGGAATTAATTTTACTTCACCGTTTCAATTTTAATTACTTTTTGCACCCCAATGAATTTCACTGGATGTACAAAAACAACTAATACATTGTTCATAGTTTTTTTTTCTGTTCTGCAGAAGAAAGAAAATGGAACGGCATGAGGATTTGTAAATTATGACAAAATTTCCACTTCGGTTGAACTATTCCTAATGCGAACCAGACAGCGTGTCACTTCCTGTTTATTTCAAGTCACACCTAACAATAGCACAATACAAGCTACATCTCCACAAATCATGTAAGGAAACAACGTTTCCATCTGTTAAAGATGTCCTGCCTTATTTAAGATGATTATATTTCAGGATGTATGTCATCTTCAGAGAAGTGGAAAATACAAACAAATGAAAGATGGAATGTCAAAGATGCTCACATGAGATCAGGTCTGTGTCTGTGGATGATGGCACAGAAGGCCAGTCCATCTCTGAAGGATGAAGACATGTTTGTAATGTTCACATTACTGTAACCTTCACACTGGTTCCTGCACCAGTCCTGCAAAGCTTTTAGGGAGCCCATGGTCGAGATTCAATCCCAAATCCGGATCTTGAAATACACATGAAGACTCATGAGAGTTCATGAGAAACCCTTTTCCACATGTCCCTGTCCGGTACAGTTAGATCTCGCTGTCTGAAATGTCTCCGATTCCATTCGATCAAAGTAAGCAGTATGGGCAACGGTCAGTAGAGCTTTAACCGGACTGTCCAAAAAAAAAAAATCACCACACGAATGGAGTCAAACTCCAACTTGAGTTACAGGCTTGACTGTCCGTTTTTCAAAATGAGAAAGCAATGATACTTCGACGTTTCATTTAAAAAACGATACATAGTCAGAAAACATGATAATGTAGGCCTAACAGTTAAATACTCTTTTAGGCGTAACGTGTACTGACGAATTTGTTGTACAGACGCGTTTAGACTCGTATGCCAAGAAATTCATTGTCAAAATAAAAGTCATCTCCGATTTGATGCAAAGCAAACCTCACACCAGTCTTAAACCAAACGATTTTATTTATTTGTCTAGTCTGGCTTGATGGGTGTTTGTATCATGCTGTTTTTATTCTTATTTATACAGCAGCAATAATATAATATGATCGTTTTATTCTTAAATTATGGTCCATCAAAAACGAATTCTGTTTTTTTTTTTTTTTTTTTACGTTAAAACTGTGATGGTATAAACAAAGAGTGAAATAAGCAAAAATATTTTATTATTAATCCAGTGAAAATTATGTTACTATATATCTCGCGTAGCCAGACTCACGAAAGTGTTTCCACTTAAATTTAGCATCAACCAAACGTTCAGTCAGTGAAAAAAGTGTGCGCCCTTCCGTGGGCGTGACGTCTGAGGCTGAGACTATGACTCCCACTTTTTTGTCCCTAGAAAAGATTTTTCAAAAGTTATAATACCTGTATAGTCCATGGCAGTTGAGTGCACTATATCATCATGGAATGACGTACCGTGCTACAGACACACAACAAATAACTGTACAGTATACACCAATGGCAAACATCATGTTTCTCATTGGACAGCCAGTCAAAATGAATCGTGTTTAAATGTATTCCATTACATTATAGTACATGCATAACCTACTACATAATTTATTAATATCTATTGTAGGTCTATTATTTTTCATATTAAAGTATGGATGCAACACTTTTATAAAAAAATAATGCACTTGGTGTAAATAGACACTCCGTAATAGGCATATAGTAATAATAATAACACATAATAATAATAATGATATGCAAGATTATTTATATAGCACATTTCATACACAATGATATTTCAGTGTTTTACATACATGTATGCCTACATAAGAAACAACAATGACATGACATAAAAATGATTTAAAACTGTATTAAAATAAATAAGAATGAAAGAAAATAATACAGAAATAAAGTGATAGAGTGTAATCAGAAGGATGCAACACAGTCAGTAAAAGCATAGCATGCAGGGTTTTTTTTATTTTTTTTAATTTTTTTTTTATTTAATGATTTGAATGAGGCTATACTGACTACTGTTGGAACACATCTGATTATGTTTTGAGTGAACATTTGGTGTTTCTAACTGATTTGATCATCCTAATGATCTGAGTGATCTATTAGGTCACTGATCATATCTGTGATGTATTTAGTGATTTATAGATACGAGTACTTTAAAATAAATTTGTGTGTGTGTGTGCGTGTGTGCTTCTTTTTGACCTCTGGAGTCAAGTGTTTACCTTGAGACTTTCATATTTGTTGCCTACAATGTTTAACTGAAGTAAGTTTTGACACACAACAAACTGTTAAATTTTATTTATGCACCGGCAGTCAATGGGGCTGTCGTTAGTAGGTGATAGTGTTAGGTAGATCTGAGTATCTGTATATTTGCTTATTTTATGCTTATTTTACTTTATCCAGTAGAACGTTGTACAAACTGAACATGAGCTTTGCAAGAAATTGAGCCTTGTGGGACTCTCCACACATGTCCACTTTCCATTATAATCCCTCGCTTCCAAGTATGACCTGAGGATTAGTGTGATAAATTGACAAAACTGAGCCAATTCAATCAGGCTTAGTTTATAACATGATGCTGATCATTCTCTGTCAACTCAGGCATTGATCCGAGTTCATGGAGCATGTGTACATGAAAGTGTGACATCAGTAGCGAACGGCCAGTCAACATAGAGAAACTGCAACTCACTTCTCGCGAGAGAATCGGTAAGATTTATTTTTCTCTTCTGCTGAATATTAAGAAAATGAAGAATATGAAGTACATAAATACATTTACACAGCAAGAAGAAAATACAGTATCTTGCTATTTCAGTGCAAGTGAAAGTTGTGAAATTAGTTTATACAGTTGATAATATATATAGGTATACAGAGACTCGGACATGTAAGCTCACATGTAGTCGTTTTTAAAGCTTTATCTACTTATTCCAAACCTTATTTATACTACATATTTATATTACATATATAGGGACTGTTAATGTAGAGCAAGAGAAACTGGGGGAGTGGCTTTATTGCGTCAGGCATTTGTCACTTTGCTCAAAGCTGATTGGTCCAATTTTGGTTTGAGATCTCTTACTCAGAACATGACCTGCCGCGGAGCGTAAGTTAGTATGGTAATGAACACCGCTAAAAGCCAAGCCACTTCCATGGTGCCTAAAACCCAGGATTGGCGGAAAAAACTAAACTGAAACATACCTGGCTATCTCCCTAAACCGGCTTCATGGTATAGGCCCCTGTACTATTTGAAGACCATTCCAGAGAGCCCTACCGGGTTTTCCAGTATGGGAGTATGTTGCAATTGACAGTGTGAAAGGCAGCACTAAAATACATTAATATCAGCACTGATATTTTGCCTGAATCTGTATTTAAGCAAATATCATTACCGTTATGAGCACCATTTGGGATGCGGTCAGAAAAATTGACAAAACTATACAATTATCTGTTTGGGGTTTGTTTGAATTTCTTCAACTGACTGAAAACAACTTTTTCAATGATCTGCCTAAGAAAGGAAGATTTGAGATTTGTTTAAAGTTGCTCAAAACTCAATCAGGCATGAGGGGAAAAAATATACAGCTAAACAAAGACAATAACCAACAAAGAAAACTGAGGAGTATAAATATACAAAGGAAACGAGCAACTAGACAGGTGAACTCAATGGGTAACTATGATGAGAACATACTAGACACCATGGAAACAAAGAAAACAGGAAATAAACACAGGAAACTCAAACTCAGAAATGATAAAAAATAGGAAAACTTAAAAATCAAAGTCTCTGAATAGAAATTATCAAACATGACCATGACATGCTTCTTTCAGGGTTTTGCCATTTCCTCAAAGATACTGACATTGTACCTCAAAATATGGCATAATCGCACAATGGCCAGAAAATTCCAGTAAAATGTATTAAAATTCACAACTTTATATGTTGTGCAGGTCTGCATTTCCCAAAAGCATGGAAACCTAGATCATAAAGACCATTGGTGCCAATGGTTTCTGTGATCTATAGGATTATAAGCTTTTGGGAAACAGCCTTGGCTGATATGAAAATCCTCTTGGACTTATATAACAAGTAGTGTGGATGCAGTCTTGCACAAAAGTTAAATATTTTAGCTGTCAATGTCATTGTAGAACAGGGTTCTTTATTCTGAGATAAAGTGATATTCTTCTAGCCATGAGACCTTTACATGTCGGCCCCCATGTGGACCCACTCCATGTTTTATTAGGCTTAAGTAACTTTAACAACCTAATGATTTTGTTTTACGTCACTCCTTCAGAGAGTTTGCAAACATGTTTTTTTCCCAACAAATTTGGTGAGGGATTTTAAGGTATGGTTGCTTGGTGATTTTTTTTTGGAACCTTCAGAAAACTTTAACTCGATTTTTTTTTTAGAATTGACTTTGCTGACTCTATCGACTTCATACAGGTGTACCTCAGTCATTTTTTGTCTGATTCAAACAAATCATACATAATTTTGAAGGTTTTTGAACATTTTTGAAAATAACAATAACTCTTTTTTTGAAAATTTGCTCATTGCGACTCATTTTGCCAGCACGGGTCACATATACATTTAAATTTTTTAATATTTAGACCACTCATCATCTTCCTAGCATTATTCCCGCTCATTTGCAGGGTCTGCTTCACATACACCTTTGATTTGGCACACTGAGAGTGCTGGGACACATTCACACTCACACACAATCCTACAATTTGGCATATCCAATCCACCTAACAGTGCTACCCACTGAGCCACTGTGCCACCCCAATATTTAGACCTCTATTGATTGCTATAAAGTGTGCATTGAGGGCGCATATTGACAGCAAAGGGGACACTCACGAGCACCCTTCTGAAAACTAAAATGACAAATGGGACACCCCACAATGGCCCTGTCCCACATGGCACCCTAAACACTCGCGGTCTTCCTACGAGTCCGCACTTTCATGACGTAACGCTAACAGTAGGCTAAGTGACAAAAGAGGTAGGCTATGTCAGAATTCACAGTAGTACTCATAAAAGAGTAGGCAACGAAGCCACGAAGAGGATTTATGAATGGAGGTGACATGATAAGGGCAACATATGGCAAATGTAGTATGTACATTCATTCTAAACACATTCATACTGTATAGAATGTACTTTTTTAGTGGTTGTGAAGTAGTTACTTACTCAAAATAAGTACCTACGCATGAGAATATGCGAATTCGGACACAGCCGAGAGTGCATATGAAGTGTGCCATTTGGGACAGGGCCTTCACACTCCTGTCCAGTTGGAGGCGGTAATGCGCACTAATAGCTGGTATGCCCACCGCCAAACAAATTATTCGAAGAAACAGAAGAAGATTTACAGCGAGCTGTTCGGGTTGTAGTAATCAGATTGACTGCGAATTCTTCTTTCATAAGCAGAAACAATGGCTGAGGACAGAGTTGAACGATCAGATGGACGGATAGTAAAGATGGAGGTTGACTACAGTGTCACTGTGGATCAGCGTCTGCCTGAGTCTGAGAAAATGGCCAGAGTAAGTGTGAATGAGCGGCTGAGTCATGCTGCGTGCTAAAGCTAACGTTCATCAAACCATTTCAGCATTAAACTATATGATTGGTCTATTTAACATAAACCACTGTAGCGCGTTTAATGAAAAACTATTGTTTTTCATATGCAGACATAAACTTTCCAGGAAATTGCTGTCGAAGTAGGCATCTGACTAGGTTTTTAACCATAGATACTAAACTGATCATGCCTCATATTTCACCTTTCATAAATAATTACTGCTGGATGCACAATGATATGAGCTTTAGCAAAAAAACATGCGACAGAGAAACCCTAACATAATCTGTTTTTGTTTTTAAGGATGGCAGACTACAGGAGGCCATCGAGAGTCTGCTGTCATTAGAGAAGCAAACAAGAACTGTAGGTGTTTTACTATGCTCTGTTTAATTGTAGGTTCAATATTCTTAGCTCTAAAATGCCCTGCTTTTTGTTTGCTTTTGTGCCACTCCTGTCCAGGCTTCAGATATGGTGTCCACCTCCAGGATCTTGGTGGCTATAGTTCAGATATGCTATGAAGCCAAAGACTGGGATGCTTTGAATGAAAACATCATGCTACTGTCTAAGAGAAGAAGCCAGTTGAAGCAGGTAGGAATGCCCGTCAGTCTAAACGTGCATATATATATATATATATATATATATATATATATATATATATAATTACACACCAATCAGGCATAACATTATGACAGGTGAAGTGAATAACACTGATTATTTCTTCATCACGGCACCTGTTAGTAGGTGGCATATATTAGACAGCAAGTGAACATTTTGTCCTCAAAGTTGATGTGTTAGAAGGAAAAATGGGCAAGCGTAAGGATTTGAGCGAGTTTGACAAGAGCCGAATTGTGATGGCTAGACGACTGGGTCAGAGCATCTCCAAAACTGCAGCTCTTGTGGTGTGTTCCCGGTCTGCTGTGGTCAGTATCTATCAAAAGTTGTCCAAGGAAGGAACAGTGGTGAACCGGCGACAGGGTCATGGGCGGCCAAGGCTCAAAGATGCACATGGGGAGCAAAGGCTGGCCTGTGTGGTCCGATCAAACAGACTAGCTACTGTAGCTCAGATTGCTCAAGAAGTTAATGCTGGTTCTGATAGTAAGGTGTTAGAATACACAGTGCATTACAGTTTGTTGCGTATGGGGCTGCATAGCCGCTGACCAGTCAGGGTGCCCATGCTGACCCCTGTCCACCGCTGAAAGCGCCAACAGTGGGCACATGAGCATCAGAACTGGACCACGGAACAATGGAAGAAGGTGGCCTGGTCTGATGAATCGCGTTTTCTTTTACATCACGTGGATGGCCGGGTGCGCGGGCCTCACTTACCTGGGGAACACATGGCACCAGGATGCACTATGGGAAGAAGGCAAGCCGGCGGAGGCAGTGTAATGCTTTGGGCAATGTTCTGCTGGGAAACCTTGGGTCCTGCCATCCATGTGGATGTTACTTTGACATGTACCACCTACCTAAGCATTGTTGCAGACCGTGTACACCCTTTCATGGAAACGGTATTCCCTGGTGGCTGTGGCCTCTTTCAGCAGGATAATGCGCCCTGCCACAAAGCAAAAATGGTTCAGGAATTGTTTGAGGAGCACAACAACGAGTTTGAGATGTGGGGAATTTGGAGGCCAAGTCAACATCTCAATCCAGTCGAGCATCTGTGGGATGTGCTGAATAAACAAGTCCAATCCATGGAAGCCCCACCTCGCAGATACCACCATCTGGCACCTTGCCAGATACCACAGCACACCTTCAGAGGTCTAGTGGAGTCCATGCCTCAACGGGTCAGGGCTGTTTTGGCAGCAAAGGGGGACCAACACAATATTAGGAAGGTGGTCATAATGTTATGGGTTATTTTTTAATATTTTATTGAAAAATTATATTTTTTATTATTATTATTATGTTATTGATCTCTAATATGTGTATTCTAAATATTTAAATATTTAGTTTTATTATTGATTTCCCAGGATGAAATATATGGTTAACATTCTCATAATTTTCCTTTACAGGCTGTTGCAAAAATGGTACAGGAATGCTATACATATGTCGATGCTGAGAGTGACCTGTCAATCAAACTGCGACTCATCGACACGCTACGCACGGTCACTGCTGGAAAGGTCTCCGTTCCTTCTGTTTTTAGATTGTGTATACCAGATCTATTTCTTAAAAGCTGGATCACTCTACTCCATTGTAATGTCCAGCTTTACTCTTTATTCATGCTGAATATCAATGTTTTTCCAGATATATGTGGAGATTGAGCGTGCCAGGCTGACTAAAACATTGGCCTGTATCAAAGAGCAAAATGGAGAGGTGAAAGAGGCTGCAGCCATTCTGCAGGAACTGCAGGTGAGTCTTTACAAGAGATTTGCTAATTTGCCTCATCATCATACTCTTTAAGGCCTCAAACTAACTGGAACATTCAGTGTTAGGATGGACACCTGCTGCTGTACAATTCAGCACATAGCAATGAAGGGGTTTTACTGACACCAGTAACAGCACTAGAGAATAGTGGCATTGGACCTGCTTGTATTTGCCCCCTTATATAATAATAATAATAATAATAATCAATCTCTTCTGCTAATAATTTGTGCATGCATGTGTGTAACGGAGGCCAGCTAGTGAGAACTGTGCAGGTAAACCTCACACCCCTGACGCTAGAGACTGCTGTCTGTAGCGTCCTTGTTAGTGTGCCCACCTCCCATGCCGGTTCGAGTCCCGCTTGGAGCGGGGCGAGTAGGACCCGGAGGGGTTACATGTGCATTAAGAGAAAGTCACTCTGGACAGAAGTGTGTTTCTGTAACAGACAGAGCTTTTTTGTCTTATTTTTAGTATTTATTAATATTTTGAAATTTTATTTTTATAGATATTTTTTTTTTTTTTATTCCCATTATTGATTTTAATTTAAGTTTGTCATTTTGTTACGTGCCTTTGTCATTTTTATTAGATTTTTAGTTTATAATATCTTTTTAGCTTTATATTTTTCTGTTTTAGTATCAGTCATTTTAGTACATCAACTTTCTTTTCTATTTTTTTTTTTTTTCAAACATGGAAAGACATTTAATAATTTTAGTTTTAGCTAACAATAACAACAACACACAGATCAGAACATAATTTATAATTGATTACTTTTCCATACATTTTACCAAACAAAAAATTTAAACAAGATATATAAATCAAAATAAAGAAACAATAATTACAATATAGTTTTAAAAAAGAGAGGATACATAAGGGTAGTAATATATTCATTTTAACCAACATTGAAGAGAATTTTTTTTTTTTTGTTGCAATGTTATAGAAAAAAAACTTTTTTTTGTTAAAACTATCATTCAAAACTTCTATAAATTAATGTATCGTTGGTGCCGCAGGCTGTAACCAATTCTTTGTAATTGTTTTCTTAGAAGCAACTAAGGTTATTTTAAACAAATATTGGTAATCTGTTGCTGTAGTATTTTTGGGTATTAAACCCAAATAAAGTACCTCAAATGTCAATGGAATTTCAAGATCCAGTGCATGTTTTACAATTTTATAGACATTCTTCCAAAATGCAACTATAGTGGGGAGAACAAGTATTTGATACACTGCCGATTTTGCAGGTTTTCCTACTTACAAAGCATGTAGAAGTCTGTAATTTTTATCATAGGTACAGTTCAACTGTGAGAGACGGAATCTAAAACAAAAATCCAGAAAATCACATTGTCTGTTTTTTAAATAATTAATTTGCATTTTATTGCATGACATAAGTATTTGATCACCTACCAACCAGTAAGAATTCCGGCTCTCACAGACCTGTTAGTTTTTCATTAAGAAGCCCTCCTGTTCTCCACTCATTACCTGTATTAACTGCACCTGTTTGAACTCGTTACCTGTATAAAAGACACCTGTCCACACACTCAATCAAACAGACTCCAACCTCTCCACAATGGCCAAGACCAGAGAGCTGTGTAAGGACATCAGGGATAAAATTGTAGACCTGCACAAGGCTGGGATGGGCTACAGGACAATAGGCAAGCAGCTTGGTGAGAATGCAACAACTGTTGGCGCAATTATTAGAAAATGGAAGAAGTTCAAGATGATGGTCAATCTCCCTCGGTCTGGGGCACCATGCAAGATCTCACCTCGTGGGGCATCAATGATCATGAGGAAGGTGAGGGATCAGCCCAGAACTACACGGCAGGACCTGGTCAATGACCTGAAGAGAGCTGGGACCACAGTCTCAAAGAAAACCATTAGTAACACACTACGGCGTCATGGATTAAAATCCTGCAGCGCATGCAGGGTCCCCCTGCTCAAGCCAGCGCATGTCCAGGCCCATCTGAAGTTTGCCAGTGACCATCTGGATGATCCAGAGGAGGAATGGGAGAAGGTCATGTGGTTTGATGAGACGACAATAGAGCTTTTTGGTCTAAACTCCACTCGCCGTGTTTGGAGGAAGAAGGATGAGAACACCATCCCAACCGTGAAGCATGGAGGTGGAAACATCATTCTTTGGGGATGCTTTTCTGCAAAGGGGACAGGACGACTGCACCGTATTGAGGGGAGGATGGATGGGGACATGTATCGCGAGATCTTGGCCAATAATCTCCTTCCCTCAGTAAGAGCATTGAAGATGGGTCGTGGCTGGGTCTTCCAGCATGACAACGACCCGAAACACACAGCCAGGGCAACTAAGGAGTGGCTCCGTAAGAAGCATCTCAAGGTCCTGGAGTGGCCTAGCCAGTCTCCAGACCTGAACCCAATAGAAAATCTTTGGAGGGAGCTGAAAGTCTATGTTGCCCACTGACAGCCCCGAAACCTGAAGGATCTGGAGAAGGTCTGTATTGAGGAGTGGGCCAAAATCCCTGCTGCAGTGTGTGCAAACCTGGTCAAGAACTACAGGAAACTTATGATCTCTGTAATTGCAAACAAAGGTTTCTGTACCAAATATTAAGTTCTGCTTTTCTGATGTATCAAATACTTATGTCATGCAATAAAATGCAAATTAATTACTTAAATCATACAATGTGATTTTCTGGATTTTTGAAAAATTATAGACTTCTACATGCTTTGTAAGTGGGCAAACCTGCAAAATCGGCAGTGTATCAAATACTTGTTCTCCCCACTGTATATGATGTCTTTCTTAATGTACAAAATTGTATGTATTTATATAACTGTTATAATCTTGGCATTACAAACTAAAAAAGGCAGTTTACTTTAATTTGTTGTTTAACCTGAAGCATTCACACTTCGCACTTGATTGAACAGACATTTCTCATGCTCTCTCACTCTCTGCAGGTGGAGACATATGGCTCAATGGAGAAGAAGGAGAAGGCGGAGTTCATTCTGGAGCAGATGAGGCTGTGCATTGCTGTCAAGGACTACATTCGCACACAGATCATTAGCAAAAAGATCAACACTAAGTTCTTCCAGGATGAGGGCACTGAGGTTTTCATCCTCTTTTTGAAGAAACTTCTATTCTGCTTTTGTATTTCTCTGATTTCATTTTCAGTTTATAATCTTGATGGGAGGTGCGTTCAGTTTTCCCATTTACATAACCGCTTGCTTTTCTTGCTTGTCTAGGATTTGAAACTGAAATATTATAATCTGATGATTCAAGTTGATCTGCACGAGGGCTCCTACCTGTCCATATGCAAACATTACCGAGCCATATATGACACTCCTTGTATACTAGAAGACGCATCCAAATGGCAGCAGGTACCTTGTCTTGTCATAAATCCTTTCCTTTTCTTTTTAGCTTTTCTGTTAGTAATACAAAGAAACATTAGCTATGTTTCAGTCCATCTTTTTAAAACTGAAAGGTCTCATGTATCTTTCAGGCTCTCAAGAGTGTGGTGCTCTACGTGATTTTGGCTCCTTATGACAATGAACAGTCTGATTTAGTTCATAGAATCAGCCTTGACAAGAAACTGGAGGAAATACCCAAATACAGGTAAATGAGCCGAGACTGGGAGTTTTTCTGCAAGAGTTCAGAGTTATGGCTCAGCAGGCAGCCAGCCACAAGCATACTAGTAATTTCAGGTGGAGGTGTTTATCTTTTTCGTTCTTCTCTGGCAGGGATCTCCTGAAACAATTCACCACCATGGAGCTGATGCGCTGGTCATCTGTTGTGGAGGATTATGGAAAGGAACTGAGGGAGGGTTCCATGGGAACTCCTGACACTGATGTCTTCACCTACTCAGAAGAGGGAGAAAAGAGATGGAAGGATCTGAAAAACAGAGTGGTAGAACATGTGAGTGAGACTTACTTTTGCTGATATGAGAAGCCAAGTTTTACTTAAATTGTTTATATCTGTTCTTGTGATGCTCTTAAAGGAATAATTCTTTCCGGAGGAAATTAATTCTTGTTGGGTTTAAAACCTATGAATTTCTTCCATGGAACACAAAAGGATTATAAAGTGTTGTACTGGTTGCTCTTTTCCATGCTCTGAATATTGTATAAGTCAGGGCTCGCAAAATTTCAAAATCGCTGGTAGCCCTTCGGGCAGGCACTCTACAGATTTTGGTAGTCCGAAATGAATTTAACTAGCCTGAATAAAAAAAGATATTTTTTATGTAGAAAACTGAATAGGAGTCGAAACATCAATCAAAACCATTTTCAAAATCACAAATATCATCAATGGTATATAAAATAATCAAATTACAGTCATCAATACAAATGGATTTTGTTCTACCTGAACTGAAATTTCTATGAATTTCTGTCTTGACCTGTCTTTTTTGCCTGTATAGAACTGAAACACCAACTTAAATCTATGCGCCTCTTAACAATTTAACACACACGCACGTACACACACACAGGGACTTTTGCAGTTTTCTCCACTGTAGGCTTATGGGCTTTATTAATTTATTGTCATATACACAGAGCGCTTCACGGCCGTTACACATCACATAGGCTACCCAACACTTGATTCGTCCTGTTAAACTACTTCACTAAAACTTACTTGACTTTCCTTCCTTGTTTTTAATTTGGCAAATTCTACAAATTAGTACCTGAAGAAAAAAAAAAAGTTTTAAACACGTTAATATTTCTAATCATTATGTTGGAAAATTCTTATCAGAATAATTTCTATTAAGTTAGTGTATATTTTTAGGTAAAACTGTTAAGTTATTAGGCAATATCTCATGTAAGGTTTTTCCTTTGTGTTGTGTATATACTGTGCTCTAGGCATGTGTTATCCTTGATTTGTTTTCCCTGAAGAGACGCTGGTTTTGAAAGTTTGAAAACGTTCGTTGCGTTTTACAGTGAAATGAGAGTTCCGTGTCTTTAATAAAATAAACATATTTATCTCTCATCCACCTGCAATTAATTACAATGTTATGTTTTATTATTTGGTCCGCCTGATCCGCGGATAGAACCGCGATCCGCTCATCACGAACACACTCAAACACATACACACACAAATTGGCTAAACTTCACTGCGGACAAATAAGCATGATCAAAAACATCACTGATCTTATTTTTCCTTAAGATAACAAGTCAAGAAAGTCAACAACGCAAAGCAAGAAAGGAATTTTATTTCACTATTTAAAATAGCCCGTTGGGCAGGGCCGTAATATGTTTTGGTTGCCTGGCTGGAAGATACTATAGCCCCGGGATGTCGGGTTAGCAATTTTGCGAGCGTTAGTTTCATATGTCATAGAAGTAAAGAGAGGCTCTTTGGAGCGCACGCAACCATCACATCCTTTTGATTTTCTCGGCAAAAATGTTTCGAGTCCTTCACATAAAAATCAGTTTACAGGCTTTTATAGACAACCTAGGAAGTTGGGTAAGATCTAGTGTTTTTTTTTATTTATTTTTTTTTATTAAAGTTTTGTTACAAGCTGTTCCCACACTGGCAATAAAAAAAGTGATTAATACATGAAAGTCCTTACATGTAGTCCCTTTAATAATATTAGTCTTAATTTCTTCATTTTCATGTTAAACCGTCAAGCTTTTATTTTGACCGTAAACCGCCGGAGCCTTTAAAGCAGTTCAGTTCCAACCATGCTCCAGCACACCTGTTTGTAATTATCAAGTGTTCCTGAATATTTTAAAAATTGCTGGTTCAAGTGAACTTTATTAGGTTTGGAGCTAAAATTTGCAGAAAGGCAGATTTTCAGGAACAGGATTAAGCATACGTTGTCTTTTGTGGTTTGTCATTATAAATCGGGTGAATTTTTTTTAATGTGGTGCATATATTGTTTGTTACTTGTACTGATACAGTCATGTGAAAAAGTACACACTCTGAATTCTATAATTTATGTATCAGGCCATAATAAAAATCATCTGGTCCTTAGCAGGTCTTAAAATTAGGTAAATGCAACCCAGATGAACAACACATGACATATTACACCATGTCATTGTTTAACAAAAACTAGGCCAAAATGGAGAAGCCATGTGTGGAAAAAACGAAGTACGCTCTTACTGCTTCCATATGAATTGAGGATAAGTAGCACCCAGATGCTGCTAATCAAATGCCCTTGATTAGTTGATCATCAGCAAGTGTGATCACCTCTATAAAAAAAGAAGTTTTGGCAGTTTGCTGGTCTAGAGCATTATGGTGTGTTAACACAATGCCAAGGCAGAAAGCTTGATCTTAGAGAAGCAATTGTTACTGACCATCAATCTGACCATCAGTCTGGTCATTTCCGAACAAGTTGAATTCCATCATTCTACAGCGAGGAAGATTAAGTGTAAAACATTCAAGACAGTTGCCAAACTTCCCAGGAGTGGACATCCCAGCAAATTCACCCCATGGTCAGACCGTGCACTGCTCATTGAAATTGCAAAAACCCAAGAGCTACATCTCCGACTCTACAGGCCTCAGTTAACATGTTAAATGTAAAAATCCATGACTCTTCTCTCTAAAAAGAACATGGCAGCACTGCTTAGGTTTGCAAACTTGCAACTGAACAAACTACAAGACTTCTGGAACAGTGTCCTTTGGACAGACGAGACCGAAGTTGGCTCATGCAACAGGACAATGATCTTAAGCTCACTATCAAATCTGCAACAGAATGGCTTAAAAAGAATAGAATCAAGGTGTTGCAATGTCCCAGTCAAAGTCCAGACCTTAACCCAATTGAAATGCTAACCTGCTAACGTCCAGATAACTTTGTCCTTTTATGTAAAACCAAAAATTCAAAGAGGGTGTACTTTCTTTTTTGACTGTATATATGTAAATTAGTACACATTGTTCTCATTCAGCAGAACAACTTGTACACTGACATTCATTAGCTTCACTCAGGTTGGACATTTTGGAGTTTAATGTGGTGAACTTCTAAATGCTCCTCCTAGGTATAATTTGGTTAACATTATGCCAAGACATTGAAGAATGATAGGTTGTGAACCGAGTTTTGATCGCAAGTGGTTTTTCCCTGGCGACATCAATTTATGGTGAAAAAAGGGAAAACGGAATGATCTCATCTTCTGCATGCATTGAACTGTATATTTGTTCACCTTGTGTATTACATCAGTTGTTTTTATGATATGGTGAATAAATGAGTGAACTTATCTAGTTTTGTTTTTAGGTTCTGTTTTTTTAAAGTATTTTGAGCTATGATTTGCATTATTGTTATTCAATTGCTAATTGATATTTGTTTGTCTGTCCATTACCAGAACATCAGAATAATGGCAAAGTATTACACAAGCATCACAATGGGGAGAATGGCAGCACTGCTCGACCTCTCGATTGATGTGAGTTCTGTCATTAAATTATTATTTTTATTTTTTATTTATTTTTTTTTTTTTTTGCTGCATTTTCGGTTTGGAGGATTTTTGTCAGTCACAGTGATAAGAATTGATTTAATAGTGTACTACATTTGTTTAATTAAGACTAGATTATTTTTTAATGCTGTAATACCCTCTACCTTGCTCTTACTAACTCATCAGAATTTAAAGCATTTTAACATTGACAAATGTAGTATTCAATTTACATGTTTGTTCTTCTTGTAGGAATCAGAGGAGTTCTTATCAAACCTGGTGGTCAATAAGACCATCTATGCGAAAGTGGACCGGCTCGCTGGTATCATTAATTTCCAAAGGCCTAAAGACCCTAACGACCTTCTGAATGACTGGTCTCAAAAACTGAACTCTCTCATGTCTCTGGTCAACAAAACCACTCATCTCATTGCCAAAGAAGAGATGATCCACAACCTCCAGTAGAACCAGTCAGGGAGGCTTTTTTTCACCTTGAAACATCTGATTGAACGAATGTTAAATAAACGTTTGCTGTCATTGCGTCTGTTTAAATTGTTATTGACAACGAGGTGAAGGAGAACCACAGTAGTTTCCGTCATAAGTTTTACATGGCACTTAAGATTACTGTTTTGTGTTTAACTCTTGACTATAGTTAAATGTCCAGAGAAAATCGCTCAACTCCATGTGAATCCTCCCAGTCTCAGTGACACCCCATTCTCCTTTGTATTAAATAAATACCTTGTATTCCTTTCAGACATTATAGAAAAAAAGATAAGCATAATAAGATTGGTATTCCGATGTTGCTCTAGCATGCACATTAAACTTTTTTGGAAATAATTATGGGTTTGTTCATTTACCATTCAGGGAAAATACAGGCAACATATACAGTTAAACATATATAATACTTACTGTTTTACATAATATTCCTACTGAGCATGTTTTAGCTTCCACCAGACACTAAAAGATTATAAAGTTTATTTGGTTTTGCAAATAATCCTTAAGTCATTCCAATAGATTTTTTTTATTACTGTTACTGATGTGTTACATCATAGTTCCCTGTTTGTGGAGTCCCACTCTTCTGCACTTTCATTCTGCCTGATCACTTAAGTGCATATTATGTTTGTCTGAAACATTGTGGCATAAATCTTTATTAATTTGTCTAAATTCCATTTGTTCTAAACACTAATCTTTCACAGCTTTTATGAAAAATGGAAATGGAAGCAGAAATACACTATATTGCCACAAGTTTTGGGACGTCTGCCTTTACATGCACATGAATTTTAATGACATCCCATTCTTAATCTGTAGGGTTTAATATGGAGTTGGCCCACCCTTTGCAGCTATAACAGCTTCAACTCTTCTGGGAAGGCTTTCCACAAGGTTTAGGAGTGTGTTTATGGGAATTTTTGACCATTCTCCTAGAAGCGCATTTGTGAGGTCAGGCACTGATGTTGGACGAGAAGGCCAGGCTCGCAGTCTCCGCTCTAATTCATCCCAAAGGTGTTCTGTTGGGTTGACGTTAGGACTATGTGCAGGCCAGTCAAGTTCCTCCACACCAAACTCACTCATCCATGTCTTTATGGACGTTGCTTTGTGCACTGGTGCGCAGTCATGTTGGAACAGGAAGGGGCCATCCCCAAATTGTTCCCACAAAGTTGGGAGCATGAAATTGTTCAAAATGTCTTGGTATGCTGAAGCATTAAAAGTTCCTTTCACTGGAACTAAGGGGCAAAGCCCAACCCCTGAAAAACAACCCCACACCATAATCCCCCCTCCACCAAACTTTACATTTGGCACAATGCAGTCAGGCAAGTACCGTCCTCCTGGCAACCGCCAAACCCAGATTCGTCCATCGGATTGCCAGACAGAGAAGCGTGATTCATCACTCCAGAGAACACGTCTCCACTGCTCTAGAGTCCAGTGGCTGCGTGCTTTACACCACTGCATTCGACGCTTTGCTGTAAGGCTTGGATGCAGCTGCTTGGCCATGGAAACCCATTCCATGAAGCTCTCTACGCACTGTTCTTGAGCTAATCTGAAGGCCACATGAAGTTTGGAGGTCTGTGGCTATTAACTTTGCAGAAAGTTGGTGACGACTTCGCACTGTGCGTCTCAGCATGCGCTCACCCCGCTCTGTGATTTTTACGTGGCCTACCGCTGAGTTGCTGTTGTTCCCAATGGCTTGTACTTTGTTATAATACCACTAACAGTTGACTCTGGAATATTTAGTAGTGAGGAAATTTCACAAATGGACTTATTGCACAGGTGGCAACCTATCACGGTACCACACTTGAATTCACTGAGTACCTGAGAGTGACCCATTCTTTCACAAATGTTTGTAGAAGCAGTCTGCATGCTTAGTTGCTTGATTTTATACACCTGTGGCCATGGAAGTGATTGGAACACCTGAATTTAATTATTTGGAGGGGTGTCCCAATACTTTTGGCAATATAGTGTATCTACATCTATGAAAAATGAGACTTCTGCTCCTTGAAAACATTTACTTTGAGTCAGCTTTGTGTTTGTAGAGGATGTTACTAGATGGAAGAGATAGTATAGATAAAAAGATTATACAGCTGTACAGGTACGTTTCAAAGTTTCATACTTTGATA
Source organism: Coreius guichenoti (assembly GCA_039654105.1). Taxonomy (NCBI): domain Eukaryota; kingdom Metazoa; phylum Chordata; class Actinopteri; order Cypriniformes; family Gobionidae; genus Coreius; species Coreius guichenoti. The sequence goes on along the minus strand of CM077180.1, from coordinate 15,978,853 downwards.
ATGACCAGTCTTGCACATTGCTGATATCCTGGGACCCAACAGGCCACCTCTCTGATTAGGGCCCTGGAATCGTCCCATACACTGCGTCAGAATAAAAGTCTATACTTAAAGGAGCATTATTATTCTTTTATTATTCCTTTTTTTTTTTTGGACTGGAACTTAATTTTGACTAAACAAATGAATGAGGCTTGGTCTCGTGCATCGAACAAGCACATTTTAACATTCCTTAAAAAAAAGGTTTAATAACTTATCTGATCAAAACACGTTTTGACATGAACATTTTTTAAAATTTTATTTAATGCTTTATGGCACTAATGTCAGTCATGTAAATAGTTTAATATTATGTTAATAAATTAAACATTTAAGCAGGAACAAAATCTCTGTACAGGTCGGTATATAAAAACACCTGATATTGGAAAACAATCTAAATATAACAATTGGCCATTTTATGATTACAAAATTAAAACTTAAAAATAATCGTTCTAAATCATCTTTTTAAAATAACTTGTATTATACTTAACCTACTGTCGTTATTTAAAAATAAAACCCAAAATGAACATTCAAAGGAGTTATGTGGTACCCAAAAATAGCCAAACAGTGACCAAATATAACGGGCTTTACAAGAAAATCAGAACGTTACAGAAAGTTAGTCACATATTCAATTATTTTCCGAGTTTTTATTATTATTATTCTAACATGAAAATCGTATATATCTTGTCGTCAAAATGCTATACAGGAATGCACAACTGATGAATGATGATGAAGAAAAGTAACGGGTTGTCTGTGTGCTGAAAGAGTGCCCTGAGATTGGATCAAAATTCGTTCAGGACCTGCAGTCAGATGTCACCGTCATGTAGGTTACGGATCTATCTAAATGTACAGTCAGGAGCCGCTACTGGAAGTCACAACTTCTTTTTTCCGTTATAATAAATCGTAGTTTCCATCCCAAAAAAAGTTCGTCTAATCTGCTCACCATGCGTGGTTGAATTTAAACACGCAACAGAGATATGTGAAATGTACTGCGAAGTTGTCTTGATGCGCTCAATTCAGTCTAGTTTGCGGTGTCATGGCTTGGTGTGATCGTGGAGTTCAGATTATTTTGACGATCCTGGGCGCGGTCGCAGCGATCAGCCTGATGGCTGTCGCTATCGGGATCGACTACTGGCTCTACTCTCGAGCACACATCTGTAACACGACCAGCAACGCAACAGATGAAACCCAAAGCTTTCTGCTGCCAAAGAAAACACAAGGCGATCTCACGCATTCTGGATTTTGGAGAATCTGCTGTATCGAAGGTAAACGGACGGTCAGATTTTATAGGCTAGATATAATTTCAGATTGATTAGATAAGCATTTAATAAGACCACAGTAAAGTGGTCTTATTAAATGCTTTGCACTTATTTCTTGTTCAAATAATTTGAGACACGCAGTTAATGAAGAAAGAATGTATTGCATTAATACATTCTGCCAGACATAGCTACTATGACATGAATGAACATGAACTTTTTACAGGAAGTGTTCTGTTCACAGATTCGATCTCAAGTCACTGAAAGCTCTAAATATAGTAATGTTAATTCATATAATTTTCTAATATAGTAATATATTCATATAATAAACTAAAATGTATTCATAATAGGCCTATTGAAAGTGCTGCTCTATCAAAAATCATAATATTTGAGTTCTGCCTTTATAATTCTAGTGCATTTTAAGAATAAATCCTTTTTTCTCTGCATTAATGGGAGTCTAGCTTCTAGAAGGCAAGACTGCACCAGGACTATACCTCAACAAGACTATACCTATTGTACAAATATTTAAGTTACATGCATATTTGCATACATTAAGGAACATTTTAGACTAAGGTCACACAAAAGAGTTAGCACGTAAAATATATTTAATATATTCTTAGTATTGAAGGAGAAGCTAGTTTAAGCTTTTGAAGATTCATTCTGAAAAACGAGGCAGAAAATTAACTTAAAATTAATCTTATAAGGTAATGCCATCTTTACATAAAATTCAGCATCACTTATGTTTGCCACAGGGATCAACAATGGGAGCTGCTACTGGATCAATAATTTTTCTGTGGATAATGACTATGACACCGACAGTTCAGAGTACATCCTCCGTAAATTCATTTTCTTTATAACATTCAAAGAATGATTCAAATAGTATTCCATCACTTGATTAAATTTCACCAAAGATTTAATTATGATTTATATATGTTATATATGAATATTTCTTTAGGCCATTTGTTTCAATATGATATTTCTGTAATAATGTTGGCTTGTGTATGCCATTAGGAGCTACATATCTTTGCTTGCATTTTAGGCATATCTACAATGAGAATCTGGTGACACATTTCAGGTTAAAAATCTTATTTAAATACAGTAAGATGCCTTTGTGTGTTGCAGGAGCAGAAATAACATTATTCTGAGTTCAGGAATCCTATTTGTATCTGCAGGTACAACACATGCCAGTTTCCTTAACACGCAGCCAATTCTAGTGTTTCAAAAGATAATCCCTGAGGAGTCTCCAACCACAATCATAATTTTAGTAGTCATAGCATATCAATGTATTTTAATTGCAAAAGCAGGGTTGCCATAAATGCATGCAAGACATGATGTAATGTTGTAAAACATATTTTTCCAATAATATCTGTTCTGTAGAGAAAATAATTGTTGAAGTTGTGGTGTTATCCGGACACATGTATGGTGAACAGACGGGAAGTAAAGGTTATGCTAGGCTACTCCCCATATTCCATCCCGTGCTTCCTGTTAACATAACATGTTGTCATAAGTTTAAATAAACCAGTTAGTTACAATACCACCAGGGTTTGAGATGAACTTTTTCACTCAACGGCCAATTTGGCTAGAAAATGTTTAAGTTACCGGCCATTCAGAACTTCTACTAGCCAAAAAGGGGAAAAAAGGGTAACACTTTACAATAAGGTTTCATTGGTTAACATTAGTTAACTACATTAGTTAACATGAACTAACAATGAACTGCACTTCTACAACATTTATTAATCTTTGTTAATTTTAATTTCAACATTTACTAATACATTATTTAAATCAAAAGTTGTATTTGTTAACATTAAGTTAATGCACTGTGAAGTAACATGAACAAACAATGAACAGCTGTATTTTTATTAACTAACGTTAACAAAGATTAACAAATGCAATAACAAATGTATTGCTCATGGTTAATGTTAGTTAATACATTAACTAATGTTAACAAATTAAACCTTACTATAAAGTGTTGTGTTACCAAAAAAAGAAATAAACCAGATTAACTACGTCACAGCTTATATATATATATATATATATATACACCGATCAGGCATAACATTATGACCTAATATTGTGTTAGTCCCCTTTTGCTGCCAAAACAGCCCTGACCTGTCAAGGCATGGACTCCACTAGACCCCTGAAGGTGTGCTGTGGTATCTGGCACCAATATGTTAGCAGCAGTTCTTTAAGTTTAAGTTTAAAAGAAAACGTGATTCATTAGACCAGGCCACCTTCTTGCATGGCTCCGTGGTCCAGTTCTGATGCTCACGTGCCCACTGTTGGCGCTTTCAGCGGTGGACAGGGGTCAGCATGGGCACCCTGACTGGTCTGCAGCTATGCAGCCCCATACGCAACAAACTGCGGTGCACTGTGTATTCTGACACCTTTCTATCAGAACCAGCATTAACTTCTTGAGCAATTTGAGCTATAGTAGCTCGTCTGTTTGATCGGACCACACGGGCCAGCCTTCGCTCGCCACGTGTATCAGTGAGCCATGACCCTGTCGCCGGTTCACCACTGTTCCTTCCTTGGACCACTTTTGAAAGAGCTGCAGTTTTGGAGATGCTGATCCAGTCGTCTAGCCATCACAGTTTGGCCCTTGTCAAACTCGCTCAAATCCTTACGCTTGCCCATTTTTCCTGCTTCTAACACATCAACTTTGAGGACAAAATGTTCACTTGCTGCCTAATATATCCCACCCACTAACAGGTGCCGTGATGAAGAGTTAATCAGTGTTATTCATATAAAATTTGGATTTCATACATCAATTTCTTATTCAAACAAAATTAAAACAAAAAACAAAAAATCTTGTCATCCAGCCAATCCAGCCATCTCCTCCCTTCCTCATCATTTTAGGTGGACAGATCAATACAGTACAAAGAACAACAAACACTACGCGGAACAAAACAAACATGTGGTCTCAGGATAAGCCAGGGTCTGCTTCGTTGCTAGACTTTTTTTCACTGGGGTTAGTTAACCCAGGCAAGTATCGCCACATTATTATGTTTTTTTTAATTTTCGCTATTGCTTCAATGCAAATGAACAAGCACGCCGTTATTTGTTGCGTAGTGACGTGTATGTTCAAGTAAGCCAGAAATGTGCAGATTCTGCGCAATACGCTACATGATGACTCACGAGTTGAGTACTTTGCGCTACATCAGCGCAAATTTGCCTTACACGAACTTCCCCAGCAAAGTGAGTGAACATAATAAGTAACCAGCTAGATTGGCTAGTGATTTGACAGCGTTACCCGCCAAAGTTGATTTTTACCCGCATTTGGTGGGTTGGCGGGTGTTAATTTCAAACCCTGGATACCACTATAAATTCTCGGGAGAGAGTGTGAGCACGTCTCTGTTGCGGGTAAAGAAGCAGAAATTAAAGTTTGGAGAAGCCACTAGAGAGCGAGACGAAGAAAAGAGGACAGATGAGCTTGTGAGAAACAGCAGGAAAAATAAAAGGAGGTGACAAAGGATGAAGCAGCAAGTGTGCCACATCTGATGCCGTCTCTGACGCTCCCAGGCAAGTTGGATTTCAGTGATATGAGTAAATGACCCAAATGGATGTGACGCTTTGAGCGTTATAGAATTGTGGCCTGGACAATCAGAATATCAGGTTAATATGTTCATGTATACCATTGGTGACGAAGCTGAAGATATCCTGAATGGGAAATTCTTTCCCTGTCTGAGGAGGAGAAAAAGTCATATAAGACAGCATTGTGTGAGCACGTTTTAACAGACGCAATCAAGAGGCAGGAGAGAGTATAGAAGCTTTCATTACTGCTGTACATGCACTGGCAGAACATTGTGAGTTTGGAGCCTTAAGAGACGAACTGAGAAGGGACAGATTTGTCATTGGCATACAGGATGCAAGACTGTCTGAAAGTTTGCAACTTGATCTTGGGCTCACACTGGAAAAAGACATGGGGGGATCCAGCAATGTAGATAAAGACAGTAAATTACAAGGTGTGGAAGATGTGGAAATATAAAGAGACACAATTGGAAAGAGTGCCCTGCACGACGTGAAGCAAAATGCTGTAAATGCCATAAAAAGGGACATTTCAAGTAGCAGTTTTGGTCAGCTGGAACGGTTAATGAAATTATCATTCCAGTTAATGAATCACTCTTAATGAATCACTCTGGAGCGAGTGCAGAGCATGAAAGACTTTGCTTTCCTGAGTTCAATAGAGTCAAGTTGATTGAACTTGTCAGAATGAATGGTCAAAATACAGAGTTCAAGCTGGACATTGGTGCAGCGGTTACTGACATCCCAGAAAGCAGTTTTTCAGTGGCCATTCATTGCAAACTTCAACCTGCAAAAGTATGGGCATGGGACCCAGGCCCTCGATGTTCAGGGACTGTTCCAGGCAGAGTTGAACATCAAAAATAAACAAACTGAACAGGACATTTATGTAGTGAAAGGACTGTCCGAAGCACTGTTGGGACTTCCAGCCATCAAGGCTTTACATTTGATTACACACCTTGTAACTTCCTGGTTCTAATAAAATGGTCAACTCCTCCACTGATGATTCACAGTTCATTTATTTGTTCACAATCCTGTATTTCCGTCACAAAACAACACACCATGAACCACCGTAAGAGCTAGAAGATAAACATTGCAAAGGAAATATTGAAACAAAGAAATAAACAAACATAAACCAACCAAATAAATAAGCACATTGTACAATTAACCAGAACTATAATTTCCAAGATACCGTCGAAAAACGTCTCAGGTTACTGGTGTAACCTATGTTCTCTGAATAGGGAACGAGACGCTGCGTAGCTATGACGCAATGGAACGCCCTCTGGGTGTGCCGATTGTCTGAAGCCCTTATAGAATCACGCCAATTCATTGGCTGATGGCGCAGGCGCCACCCCGACACTCTTACGTCGTCATATTATACTGGCGTGCACGCCAACTGCTCCTCAGATTTCTCTGCCGAAAAAGGTCGCTTGTCGGCAGCGCGAGGAGCTTGGCAGCCAACGCAAGCCAACTTCCTTGTGGGAAGAGCTCTCGCACTCGCAATGGTCTCCTGGACGTTGGCAGGAAGACCAGAACTCAGAGCTAGCGGCCTCTGATGGGCCATAGGGTTGGATAAGGAGAGCGAGTGGGCAGAAACGATTGCGCGATCTGTCCCAACCTTGAAAGGCGGGGGAAGCTCTCCTTTTTCTGGCCTGAGGGTCAGGAGTGACTCGAAGGAGCTGGAGCAGAGGGTTTGCTTGATCTCTTCAGTTCAAGATGCCTGTGGGGTCGCTGGCGGGGAAATTGACGACCATGGGCTCCCCAAACCGTGGCTGGTGGGGGATGAACCGGGTCACTCCTCCTAGTGGCGAACTCCTTCCTGTGCGAGGAGTGCTCTCTGGGCTGAGAAAGGGAGGGGCTAGAAGATTCCCTAACTCCCCTGGGCATAAACTGCTTGAGAGCTGCTGACTGGGACTTGGCGGCTCGAAATTTGTCAACCACCGTGTTGACCACCTCCCTGAACAGCCCAGACTGAGAGACAGGGGCGTCCAAGAGGAAGACCTTCTCCTTATCACTGATTTCCGTGAGGTTAAGCCACAGATGGCGTTCAGCAGCCACCGTGCCTACCATAGAACGCCCTATAGCGTGCGCGGTATGTTTGGTGGCTCTTAAGGCCAAATCTGTGACTTTGCGAAGCTCCTTGACAGCTTCCGGCGTCAGGCCACCGCCCTCGTCCACCTTGGAGGAGTTTCCGATAAGGGCGGAAGTAGTCCTGCACGGTTTAGTGGGAAGGAGGGGGCGAGATTTCCAAGAAGGAGCCGAAGATGGAGAAAGGTGTGTAGCCAGCGTGTCTTCGACTGCTGGGATGGCGGAATAGCCCTGCTCCACAGAACCAACAAGGCTGGTGAAGTCAGCAGCTGCCGCATTAGTCAAGCGGTCAGAAAAAGGCTGCTTCCAGGATCTGGAGATCTCATTATGCAGATCACTGAAAAAGGGCAGCTTTCTCCGCACTGGCCTAGAATTTGGGCCGTTTAAAAATCTCTTGTCAAGTTTAGACAACTATGACTCGCGGGGCTCGTCGGGCCAGTCAATAGCGAGATTCTCTGTAGTGCGTGAAAGCACGTCAATAAGCTCAGAGTAGGCCGCAGAAGGCCGCGCTTCCTGGCCGCTAGGCGGGAAAGCATTGTCAACTAAAGCAGGACACTGCAGTGGAAACAACATCCTCTAGCCTGAAGGAAACCGTCTGACACGCCTCCGGGCTAGGGCATAAATAATCATGAGAGAATTCGACTAGCAGAACACCGTGCACATGTTCAGGAGAGGGAGGGAGAGAAAGGGCGAGGCCCGTCTGCTTACTCTTCATGTCCTCGAGCTCTATATCCGAACCCCAGGTTGCGGATCCAAGCGAGGCCTTGACGTCTTTGGGAGCGCGACGGGGAAAAACGGATGACTCCTCAAAAACCGCGAGATTGTCACAGAATTTACATTTAGAAATGCCGTGAACAGCCTCGCGCGCATGCCATAAACCCAAACATTTAACACAGTTACTGTGAGGGTCGTCACTTGCAATAAAGCGAGAGCACGGCGGTAGACATGTACTGTCATCTCCATGTAGAGTCCCACTCCCTCTGCAACATGCATGGGAGTGATATCCAAGGCCAAGGACAAGATAATGTTTGTTGGACACAGTGTTACCTCAGATTGCACCTGATCCTTGCAAAGTGAGAGCGATACTGGATATGCCTGAGCCCAGCTGCATAGCAGATGTTAGGAGGGTCATGAGCATGGCAAACCGGGCTTCATTCACATGTCCATTGAAAGATCTGTTGTCAGAAAAGAATGAATGGTGTTGGAATACACCTCAGCAAGAGGCCTTTCAGAAACTAAAGAGGGAGCTCAGTTCCACGGCTGTGTTGGTCCAGTACTCCCCAACACGTGAGACTAGACTGTCAGCAGATGCTTCGTCGTTTGGGTTAGGAGTGCTTTCTTCCTATCTGCTGGGGTTAAAGTTCACCCTTGAAATGGATCACAAACCTCTAGTCTCTTATCTGAGTACTAAACCATTCGACCAACTCCCTCCTTGTGTCTTAAGATTTCATCTAAGACTGATGCTTTTGATTATGACATAATCCATGTGCCCTGAAAGCAGCTGATGTGCAGTCGAGAGCACCTGTTAAGCGCACACTCCCAGAAGAGGAGATGGAGCATGAGGCAGATCTGAAGGTGTTTGTTGATTCAGTTGTGCATAGCTTGCCAGCTACAGAAACAAGGCTGAAACAAATAGTTAGAGAACAAAAAGTGTGAGAAACTGAGAAAATCTGTCAGTACTGCCAGTCTGGTTGGCCAGAAAAAAGTGACCTGGAAAAAGAGCTGTGGCCATATTGGCAAGAGCGAGGACATTTTCTGAAGGAGGTGTTCAGTCGACACAGCATGCCAGAAACTATAGTGTCGGACAATGGGCCCCAGTACAGTTCAGTTCTCTTCAAGGACTATGCAACTGAGTATGGATTTGATCAATGACAAGTAGCCTATTGTTTCCACAAGCAAATGGAGAAATGGCGTGCGGAGAGTACTGTTAAAGGTCTGTGGAGAAGATAAGGAAAGAGCACTCGGTCCACATCACTAGGGAATGGATATTCACCAGCATAGCTTCTCAGGGGAAGGTAACTTCGCACTACTTTACCTCAGCTCCCCAAAAAGTTGTCTCCATGCTGGCTTGGAATGAGAGAGTTCCGGTGAGGAGAAACAAAAGGAAGGAGAAAACAGCAGCAGTATTAAAACAGATGTCACTGGGCATGGCCCCTCCCTGTTTTGCAGCCAGGACAAAATGTGTGGTTTCCGTTGAAGAAAATGCAGGGATCTGTGGTGTCTCAGTTGTCAGCCCTGAGGTCTTATCTGATTGGAACGAAGGATGGAGTGATTAGGAGAAACCAAGCTCATCTCCGTCTGATCCATCAGTCAGAACAAGTGCCATCATCGGATACAAATAATGCTTGTGGGGAACAACAACTGCTCATTATTTGAATACATCAAGTCCGCCCTATGTGTGGCTGGTTCTCCACTTATTGTAGAGGAGGAAGCCTGCTCCGATCCAGCTATACTCATCCCAACCCTGCCTGCCCAATATCCTCCAGTGGACCTCACAGAGCCGAATCCAGAGCCCAGCCAGCCATCAACCCCTAGCACAGACATTAAGCCAGAGCTCAACGCAGACTGGGAGCTCATGCCTGTCGCTATAAACGAGCCAGAACCTGAGACTAGGACAGAGACTACCATCGCCCCAGAGCCCGAGCCCCAATGTGAGTCTGACCAGGTATGTGAGCTGGCACCACTATGTATCGCTATTGGACTTTTGGTGGAATTTTAGGAAATGGAGGAAAACCCAGACCAATAAAACTGGCCTCTGTGGAATATAATTATTATGAGGATTTAGATACGGGTGTTCTGCTGAATCTCCCATCCCCACTGGTTCCACCCAACACTAAGTCTTCTGTGTTGTCATCAAGGAGCACGGCCACTGGAGGATTTTGTGGATAAATTCCTGGAACTAGTCCGCTGGTCCCGCCCAGCTCTAAATCTTCTGTCTTCATTGCCGCTGGTCCCACCCAGCACCAAGTTTCCTGTGTGTTCATCGTCTCTGCTGGTCCCGCCCAGCCTAAGGTCCGGGGACGTGCAGAGAGTTCCTCAGGGGCAGGGGCTCAAATGTAAAAAATGGGCATAGCTATATATAGTGGTGTGCGTGGTGTTTTAAAATGGAGGCAAAGTCCTGACATTTTTTTTTACATATCAAATATAAATATATGTCCCTGTTACACTTTATTTTCCTGGTTAAATAAACATTAGGCTACACAAAAAAGAAAGACTAAATACAATTCCATTTTTTATTTTTACACTATAATGTTCTATTTATTAAATTTTATCAAATTAGTGTTTTTACACATTTTTACATTTATTCCAAAATAATAACTAAAGGCAGTACAATTTAAACAATATATTTTATTTGTAAACTAATGTTTAGCTTTTCTTTTTAAGTCAACTTACTTACATCAAGCCCGGTAAACAATGAATGTCAAAGACAGAAACAAAGATGTATCTTTAATTTCCCCAAGCTGATTGCTCACTAAAACCCCCACAGTCATCATGTTTTCAGGCCATTTCAGGTTTGATTTTGACGTGACATAAAGCGGTGATATCCAAATGGCTTAGTTGTTTACTTACTTTTCAATTAGTCTTTAGGCCGATTCGAGAACGCGCACGAAATCAAGAGGTGGGATTTATCGCGTGAACCAATCATATCCAACCATAACCGATCATATCCAATCATAGCGTGACTTTGGCGGGTCTGTTAAAAGGCAATGGGCTCAGGCAACCTGCTGTAACTTTACCTGCGGTGTCGCTGTTGGACACTGTTACTTTATTAAACAAGCAATTTTTACATTTTTTAATATCACATTTTTTAATATTTGCGTTGTTTTATTTTGTAATATCGATTATTGTCTTATCCAGTTTTTTGAGGAGACACTGCCTCTCTTGCCTCCTTCTTGACAGCCTACATTTCGCGTAATTAATGATGAAAAAGTTTTTAAAAATCGTGATTGTTTGGCTTGTTTTCTCCTGCCGTCAAGCCACAGGCATTCACTGAATGACCCATATGGCTCGCGAGCCTAGAGGTTCCCGACCGCTGTTGTAAGCAGACAGTTTGGTCACAATTATGAATATGATACTGATACAAAGTTATTGTATTTTATTTTAACAATGAGCAAAAAAATATAGAGGAGGCAGTGTCAGAATGAGCAGGCAAGCAAGACACAAGCCACCCATAGCAACGCGTCATGGCAACGATATCTGACAGATACGTAAAAAATAAACGATTTCCGACTTTTGAGCGCTTTGTTACTGTTTTGTACACGTTGTCATATATTATTGTTTTATTGACCACAATATTATTGATGATAATTGTTGAGAGGGGCACTTTTGATTAAGTTTGAAAAAGGGCAGGGGCTCGAGCCCCCAAAGCCCTCCCCTCTGCACATGCCTGCTAAGGTCTTCTGGTTTCCAGTGTTGCCCAGGCAAATGGATACACAGGGTCCGCCTCAGCCACTGATCCCATCACTCCACTTCGGTCTATCAACCTGTCGGCTTCACCTTGGCTCTTCCCTACCTTGGCTCCACCAGATACCATCGTCCTTGCGGCTCTACCGGGTTCCCTCGTCCCTCCGGCTTCGACTTGGTCAGACATCACCCTGCCTGCGTCACGGACTTACGAGCCGTCCGCTGCGCTCTGTGTCTCCACCCCTTTGGTTCAGCTGGGCTCTGCCTTCCCTCTGGCTCAGCCTTGGTCCTCAAGCACAACGGCTCTGCCTCAGTCCTCAGGCACTCTGGCTCCACCCCGGACGTTTGTCGCTGCGGCTCCAGTCGACAAGTATACTCCAGTCCTTCACCAGACCCTCGTCCACCTTCTGAACTAGCACCTAAATCCTATTACGGTGCAAGGCTGCGCCTTCCCGGAGGGGGAGTTCTGTTATTTGTCACCATGACTACTCATTAATTAGATCACCTGTTAGTCTTTGAGTTCATCATCACTGTGTATTTACGTTCTTTTTCAGTTCCCATTCATTGTCCGTGTTATTGTGTTTTACATGCTTTGAGTTTCTTCACTATTAGATTACCTATGTCTCTTGGATTAATAAGCATTGTTTCTATTTGAATTCATCTATCTTCATCCTGGGGACTAAAAGTTACAATAACATGCATTTCTCAACATGCTTGATTAATGTGGTGCTCCATCAATTTGTCATAATACAGGTAATGAGTGGAGAACAGGAGGGCTTCTTAAAGAAAAATGAACAGGTCTGTGAGAGCCGGAATTCTTACTGGTTGGTAGGTGATCAAATACTTATGTTATGCAATAAAATGCAAATTAATTATTTAAAAATCATACAATGTGATTTTCTGGATTTTTGTTTTAGATTCCGTCTCTCACAGTTGAAGTGTACCTATGATCAAAATTACAGACTTCTACATGCTTTGTAAGTGGGCAAACCTGCAAAATCGGCAGTGTATCAAATACTTGTTCTCCCCACTGTAGTACCGTAGTAAAATGGTACTACAGTACTACTTACTAAATGGTACTACATGGTACTACTATCTGATACACACTGTAAAATCCAACAGTGATTCTAACTAACACTTTTTAGTTAACTTCACTTAGTGTCTTAACTTAATTGTAAAAATCTAGTTATCTGTACTATTCACATACTATTCCTTGTTTACTCAGAAAAACCAAGTTAAGATTAATTGATTGGTTTGAGTGCCATTGTGTCAAGTAAAAAAAAAAAAAAAAACACCATTATGGTGATGAGTGTTCCCTTTGGTTGGGCACTTGGAACATTCATATTATTATAATTCTGTTCCTATTGATGCAGCGATGCAACAAGAAATCACAGCTATTTGGTTTCAAAGGAAGAGAAGTAATAAATAGGTTGCTTTTAAAAGTTGACCTAGCTTCTGACTGAATAATTAACTATAGTTAATGATTTAGTCAGAAATTAAGATCACCTTTTAAAATTAACCTATATAATATTTCCCTTTATGTCATATAATGATTGTTTACCATTGTATTGCTAACATTTACGTCATAAACACCTGTGGGACTTTTAATTGGGTTGACATAATCCCTCTATATTTGTAATCTTGCAGTTGATCATGCTCGAGTCACACACAGACTTCAACATTCAGCATGCAAAACACAACAATGGTAACATCTATGGTAGCTATACTAAGTCAAGAGTAAACCTAAAGTAAAAGATCAAGTACTCTCTACAGTTCTTTTTTAGTTACTAGAACTCTTGTGTAAGTGAACTATACTAACTAAGCATACTATTCCTATTTCGCTTTACTTGTTTTTTTTAAGGCAGTCGGTTTGCATGCTTTTTTCAAGTAAGTCTAACTAATTACATTTTACAGTGCAGTTACTTCACCACAGTACCACAACAGTACCCTCACTAATCCCCAAAATATCAAAAGTGTGTATGAAAAACAAAGTGTGTGTAAATGTGTGTTGACAAATATAAACTTACAATATAAAAACAGACGTCACATTGGGCAAAATGTGTTAACATTTTAAGAAGAATGCTATGCAAACTAGTTGCAATACTAGTTTTACATAATTTACTTGAAACTTCTACGGCATTGGGCAAGATGCTTGGGCACAACTTTGCGTTATTTGAATATGTTTAGTTTTTACCCCTCCGTTCTGAAGGTAATACACAAATACGCAAGAATTTCATATGGGCTTAAACAGCTCTCCCTTTTATTTAGTTTACAAACAACTGACAGTCGTGGCCTAAATATGATTTTAATTAACAATAAAAAAATCCTAAAATACGGCATTAGTAAATTAGGCCTACTTTTCGCAGCATCAGTCGTGCACGCACCCAAGCTCAGAGGATCTCCCATTATTGGCTCATTTTGAGTCAGACAGAATTGTTAACTGGAGACTCGCTCTGACCGGATCATTTGAATCAGCGAGTTGTTGACAACAGAACAGATGCAATCAGATCAGTGCAATTCTCAAATGAATCGTTCAGTGGGATTTGTGAACCAATTTAGCAGGTTCATTGTAAGGAATCAGCTCACGAATCAGACACCACAATGACAATTTCTTCAGTTCAAAATAACGAGGAACGACATGTTTTAAAGACATGTTTACTGAAGTAAAAGTAAAAGTTTCCCAAAATAAAAATACTCTGATAAAGTACAGATAAATTAAAGTAAAAATACTCCTATAAAAAAACACTCCTATAAAACTCCCAGCGGCCCCAGAGTCTACAACAGCACATGATAATGTCGATTGCCCTGGGTGATGGTGGCATGGATCATCAAACCTGAGGTCACCGAGCAGGGATGGTTCCTGCTCTTGCCTGGCCTGCCTCCTCCTGGATGAGAGTTGGCTTTTCCCGACAGCTCAGGACAGGCAAAGTGAAAGTGGACTGACTTGGCACAATAGAGACAGCATCTCTCCCTTATCTGTCAGTTGCATTCGGCTTGGGATTTCCTTGTTCCACCCAGCTGAATGGGTTCCTCAGGGTCACCAAGAGATGGAGGCGGTTTAATAGCAGTCTCGAGCAACCTGGTCTCCCGTTTTCGCTCCTGCTGGCGTTCCTTGAGGCAGTGGTCAAAATAACACCAGAGAAAAATAATGTCTTTTATAACTGGCTAAATGTTGAATTGTATTTATAAAACTAAACAGCAGCAAGTGAACAATTGTCAAATATTTTTTGACATGACTCTAACTCTGCCGCAGAGACTTGAGTTTTGACTTGGATTCTACCTCGGGATCCTGTTAACATATCTTATGATGTATACAGAGCTGGAAATGTGGAGGTAGAAGGGGAGTACATTTCAAAAAGGGAACGAAGTTCCGGTTCAAATTGGTCAAGGGAATGAACACAAGTGAATGAACACAATTTCTAACTCAGTAGCCTATGAAAGCTATGTGAGTTCGGCACAAAATTGTACTGCATGTAGCAGTCCGCACACACAACAAAACCATGTAAAATGCACAAATTTATAAACATCGCTTATTCATACATTTTAATTTTAATTTTACTTCAGATTTTACTACTTGTCTGTTTGGAACAAAGGACAGAATCAACTCATCTACATTTAAAAGATACTTCAGATCACTTTAATGAAATTTGTCAACAGTTTATAAATTTAGTCTATCTTGTCCCTCACGTTATATTCAATCCCACTTATACCTAATGCTTAATTCTGCTTGTCATGGAGTAGACACGCCCTAGTTATGGCAGATGGTATCTGATATGTCAACAGCCAGACATTAGAGTCACAGCACACATTTATAGAAGCCCAACTCATCCCCCACAGACCTCTTGTGAGACAAGCCAGTTTGGTCATCAACTTTCCTGATGAGCCCCAACAGCTGCGATTTGAGTCAAGCCTCTCAGCATAAATACTAGGACACTGCCATTTAGTCTCTTTTATCCATGCATTAGCACAGTTCTGCACTTGAGCCTTTAAGAATCAAGAACTGGACTAGATCTCTGTTCTATACTGTCCAGATATTCAGTAATTACTTCACTGAATTGTATTTGTTCATTAGCATTGAATACTGGGCAAAATGAAGAAGGAAACAAAGACAAAAATCTTGTTTTTTGTAATATTGGTGGGCTCAGTGTCCATGTTAACAGCGGTGGTGACAGACCACTGGGCTGTGTTGAGTCCTCGAGTGGAGAACGTAAACACAACATGTGAGGCAGCCCACTTCGGCCTTTGGAGACTTTGTAAGAAACACATCTATATTGAGGATGCGGAATTTGTTGGTAAAGGCTGTGGACCTATCAGCTTACCGGGGGGTAAGTGACAAAGTGAGAAATGTTGATCAGATAAACAGGCCTCTCTGAATATTTGGCTCAATATCCTATAAAGTCTCTGCATAAAGATTGTTTAATAGTTTTATTTTTGTATTCACTAAATGAGGTGAAAATTTATAAATATTTATTTTTAAAGCATAGAAGCTAGTTAAAGTAAATATCAATGGTTTATATCAACACATGAATTTGAAGGTTAAATGTTGGAGAGCATGTCTTAACATAGACTTAAAATTAGTTTACTTCTGTACATAGTATATATGCAGGATATAAGGTGAATTGCTTCAAGCTGAATTTTCCAGCATCAAAACTTCACGGTTGAGTGGTAGTGAAGTCTGTGTCTAATTAGATTAGGCAATTTTTCATTTATCTGGTTATTTTAATTGGTACATAGTCCCACCCCCAGATCTGTAAAGTGCGAAATTGATTTTTTATTTTACAACACAGTTTAAGCAGCTTTGTAACCAAAGCAGTTAGCAAAAGATACATGTCGAACAATATTTTAACTGGAAAAGTTACACCGTAAAATGGCAAATATAGAGCTGTACCACTGTATTGCGAGAAAAAAAGCTAAAACCGCCATTTACACACTATTATAATATATAACTATTATAATGTTTATATATATATATATATATAATGTAACAATTCACTATATATACATGTATATTTCTATATGAAAATATGTAAAGTTAATTACATTTAACTAATTATTTATCAAACTGTTACACAAGAATTACACCGGATTTATGCAGGATCCGCACAGGATTAGGGTTGTTACTCATTATCTTTAAAAATGTTGATCTAACGGGTTTTGTTTTACATGTTTGAAATTAGTTTTGTTGACAAACATAAATTGTTTTTACTTATGATTATTTATTTTACAAAATTGACTAAAATTATGGATGGAAAGGCACAGATAGAGTGCCTAGCATACATGGAAAGTCCTTTACACATTATGGACAGTACTGTTTAAAAACCACCTTAAATAATTTGATAATTAGGTCCATTTAAAAAATGCATAGAGTGTTCTGCTATAATCTAGGCAATGGGTGACTACTTTGAAGATGCCAAAATGTAGATATAGAAATATAGAATATCAATTTTATTAATTTAACAATTGTCGTCTCTACATCATTCCCATAAATCCATATGCGTTGTTTTGATGACTTTACTATTCTGTGGAAAATAGTATATAATAATAGAAACTAGCAGTAATAAATAATGATTAGCTAAGTCCAAACCTTTTGACTGAGTGTATATATTGTTCACAAAAATTGGTGTAGTACAAATAGGAGGACAGGTGTTAGAAAAAGAGTACCCATTAAAATGTCTTTACATATAGGACCTGATCATGGAACAATGCACAGTACAAGCGCAGTGTTGAGCTTCTTGAGTCTGTTCAGTAAGGAGCGTTTTGATTGGTGGATTAAAAGCTCACCGCGATTGGCTGAACAGAACATCCTCCAAAAAAAGATTTTATGAATCTTATCCTGCCAGGAAGGTCTCAAAAATACCACACACAAAATCAAAGCAGTCCATGCATGTGTGACGATTTGCAAATGCAGATTAAACCATCCATAAATACATGTAACATCTTTCATAAATGTGTGATGGAAATTAATTAAAGATTTTAAATTTATTTAGGTAAGATGCATTTGTTTGAGCATTTGGGGAAATATTTATGCTTTTACTTGTGCATTTATGAATTGTGTTTTGAATTTACGAATCAGATTTTGTAAATGTGAATTGTGCTGTGCATTTATGAATTTTGTTTTCTAAAAA
Organism: Coreius guichenoti; assembly: GCA_039654105.1. Classification (NCBI taxonomy): domain Eukaryota; kingdom Metazoa; phylum Chordata; class Actinopteri; order Cypriniformes; family Gobionidae; genus Coreius; species Coreius guichenoti. The sequence continues at coordinate 15,961,431 of CM077180.1, read as the reverse complement.
AATAATTTTTTGAGGCTGATAAGGCTCCATAGGTGTGGCCTATCAGTGTCTCTGAACCTGAAAGACAAGAAGTGACAATGCCATGCCCTACAGCTATAATACCATAACACATTTTTAACACATTTTTAGCAAAATAACAATAATGCTGCCTTTTTTTTGGACCCTATCCCTAAAGCCCACCCCTACACCTACCCCTAACTCTAACCCTAATCATATTAAACCTGCTGTTTTATGTCCTCAAAGGTCCAGGAAGGGAACCATGGTTTTGAGCATGTTCACAATATGAGCTGCACATGGTCGACATGCAGCTTGTCCAGTCAACATGAGGACACCACATACAATTTCAATTATAGGCCTATTAATCACCAGTTAGGCACTTTATTTCTACTTTTCTTAAATTTGACTTAAAATAAATGCTTCTCCGAGCTGATACGTGATGGGAAAAGGAAGAAAGTATGAGAAAAGTCGATTCGAACTTGTGTCGGTCATGTAAACAGCTATGTCTACTATCTTTACTCTTCACTGCTTTACTCTTTCACCATTACAAGACAGGTTTGTTTTGCGATTTTATCTGTTTTATTCAGTCTCTCTTAGCTGATATGCAACGGGGAAAGGGAGAAATAATGAGACTGGATTAAGGTGGATTTGAACTTGTGTTAGTCGTGTCAAAAGCTATATCCACTATCCTTACTGTTCATTGCTTCTGTTTCTCTTGCAATTTTGTTGTCTCAACCAGACAATGGTGGGTGGATGTAGTGTAAATATCTTTTGCCAGCAAGGCTACTTCCTGTAAATAGACATACTGAATAATTTTTTTGACCCCAAACTCTGCTCTGAACTTGATTTGTATCAAATCCATTTAAGACATGTATCCAAATGATCACAAATTGTTCAAATAGAAAGTCTATAAAATAAGGTTTAATTTAACCGCTTAATTGATTGTTTTTAACACATGATAAAACATACCCAGCTGTGTGAGTACGTGTGTGACTGGTCTTGTTAATGCAGTCAGTAAAATCTATAATTAGGCTGTGTAAATAGTCAGCTGTCCCAAGATGGGAGACACTCTTAATTTAAGAGTGGTACAATTCCATTTCTGTGACTGACGGTCACATCTGAGAGAACCTATTGGCCCTCAAATAATACTCCTCTAACTGTGGCCCAAATCATTATGAGACCCAATAGGTCCAAATTAAAACATATGGTAACAGTGACATGTTTTTGAGAACATATCAAGTTTTTGTTGATCTGCATCTCTGTAGTATAAGGAAATAAGAGCATTTGTTGTCCAACACACAGGTGGATTTGACTTGACTCAACATGCATGCCACTATAGCAGTATGTTGTTGTGAAACCAGACCTCATCAGTCATTTCTGTAAATAAAACAATATAATTCCAGGTAAACAACTCTTTTGTTTGTAAGATTTAGTTATTAACGTTTTCCCTTTTTGAACACATTAAGCAGAAGGCAAAGCTTGCTATGCTTTGATGAGATGGTCTTTGATTGATGGTCTTTGTCATACTGGCAGCCTCATGGAGCCAACTCTGAGTCATTTACAGTTGTCAAATAACTCAGCATATATATTTAGCTGCTCGTGAAATTACATGGGATGTAAAAAAAAAAAAAACCCTTTGCAGTAGACACATAAGGCAACAGGCAACTCACAAGAATTCTTGTGAGGGTATGAATAACCCCATACCCATATCATCAAAAGTAGTCAACAAAAGGAATATATATTTCCCCATGAACATTCTTACATGGGGTTTCATTAAAATGCATCATTTAAATTATTAATTTTTTTCCTCTCTCTCAGAAATCAACTGCTCTTACTTCAGACACTTCACACCAGGGGAAGATTCTGAAATCTTTGAAGTTAAAACTCAGAGAGGTAAGTTCATATAGTCAAAGAAATACAATTCTGGAATTACTTTATACTGTATTGTCTGGAGAATGCTTTTGTGCACCATTAATTTCCTCTGTGATATGTACTGTAAGGGTGAAGCAGTGGAAGGAACATATAGTGAATGATGAAATAGGGAAGAATCACAGGTATAGTGAACAGCTATCCTGTTTCTGGAGGAAACGTGTGCAAAGTATAGATACTGTTTATAGGGGCTTCTAGGAAAAGAGTTTGAAGCATGAGTCATATATTTCATTGTCATTGACATTTGATTCACTGTCATATTTTTAATTCGACATGCAGTGCTTGCTGATTTCTTTTGTGCTCATTTTTCTACTCAGAATACAACATCTCAGCAGCTGCCATAGCCATCTTCAGTCTTGTCTTCATGATTCTGGGCACATTGTGTGTGTTGGGTTCCCTCAGAAAGGGAAAGGACTATTTGTACAAGCCTGCTGGCATGTTCTTTGCTTTTGCAGGTAAGATGGAACATCTAATCAGCTTCCTTTGCCTTACCTGAAATAAAACTAGATAAATAGGCAGACAGACAGATTGTTACATGTCGAGTCTGTTTTGCTTCTCATTTAGCTTATTCCTTTGTTCGGTTTTCCCGCCATTGTCATTAGTCCGTTCCATCACCTGTTAATTAGTAATGTCTATCACCTGTGTCTTGTCAATTACCTTGTTTTCCCCTGTGTATTTAGTTCTCAGTTCTCCCTCAGTGTTTGTTGGTTCTCATCTATGTTTACTGGTGTTTTTTTTGAGTGTTCCCTTTGAGTTTGTTCATTAAAAGTTCCTGTTCTGAGTTCTCCTTCGCCTTCGGGAGTTTCATGTTCACCAAGTTTGTAACACAGATCGACATTCTTTTTCAATTCAATTATATAATCCCACAACTTTTTTACATTGGTGGAAAAGATTTAAAGATAAAATTTTAATGTCTTCTCTGTCCTCAGGTCTGTGTGCCATCATCTCAGTAGAGGTAATGCGGCAGTCAGTCAAGAGGATGATAGAAAGTGAGGAAACTATCTGGATCGAGTATTACTATTCCTGGTCTTTTGCTTGTGCGTGCACGGGTTTTATCCTGCTCCTCCTTAGTGGAATTGGTCTGCTGCTCGTCTCCATGCCACAGATTCCTAGAAATCCATGGGAAACCTGCACGGATGCTGAGCCTGAACAGATATAGAGCAATAACACCAGATGTCAGCAGGTAAACAATTGACTTACAATATACCTAGACCTCTTTGATATAAAGTGAGAGCTTGACAAGCAGAGGCCATAAAATTAGCCCAACAACTTCCTTTTTCCCCCGCAAACTGGCACTGAACAAGGTGTGTAACACCAAAATCATGCCAGCAAGTAGCCAAGCTTTATAATCTTTATATTATTTTTCTATGTAACATTTCAACATCATAATGTGTAAAATCTTTAAATGTGATATGAAGAGTGCAGCTGGCTTTATGTAACTGGAATTTGTGTGTAACAGTTCTGTACATAAACTTTCCCTGTATGTCTGTTTAGGACACTGGGATGGTTTAAATGGAGAAGGGTTGCAGAACAATTGTGATTTGCAAGGACTTACCTGGCTATCATATTCGAAAGATGTATTTGGAAAGTTAATCTGCACTAATTTGCAGATAGGGAGTATTAAGAAATAATAAATCTCAATATTCAGTAGTGTAATGCCACAAGATTTTGCTCTTGAAACTATTATTCATGCACTGTACATGTTCCCTTTTTTTTTTTTTTTTTTTTTTTTTTTTTTCTCCTTCCCCCCGGATGTGTGAATGCTACTTTAGTTTTTTTGTAAATCTCATTTTAATAATAAATTTAACAATTCTATTTTGCCTTGGGCACAGTGATGCTCTCAACTTCCCTGAGCAGAATGTAAATGTTTGGTCTGCTGTGTTTAATGAATGATTGGCCAGACATTTTGGAATATTGTCAGATCTTGCAGGTGCAAAGAAAATGGCATCAGTCTTACTCTTATGTAAGAGACTTTCCAACTCTACAGCTTTCTGAAATGCACCCACAAACTGTTTACATTCTTGAAATGGATGGGTGTTTATAGGTGATTGTGTAAAATTTGTTTCAGATGTATTTTTGCTGATTATAATTGCTTCTCTACTTTATAATTAGCAACAATAGTTTTAATACTCATTCTCAGCTGGTTTTTCTTCAGGACCCTTTCAGGAATTGTGGTAATTTTGTGGTCTGCACAAACTCTGTTTATCTATTAAAGGGATAGTTCCCCCAAAAATGAAAATTCTGTCATTTAATTACTCACCCTCATGTCATTCTTGCTTTTTGTGCACAAAAAGTATTCTCTCACCTTCATAAAATTAAGGTTGAACCACTGGAGTCACATGGACTATTATAACAATGGTTTTTAATACCTTTCTCGACCTTGAAAGTGTTAATTAAATAGCTATGGAGGGGTCAGAGAGCTCTCGGATTTCATTAAAAATCTTAATTTGTGTTCCGAAGATGAATGAAGGTCTTACGGGTTTGGAATGACATGAGGGTGAGTAATGACAGATTTTTCACTTTTGGGGGAACTATCCCTTTAAGCTGAAGGGCAGAACAAACCTGCAACCTATTTTTGGGTGTTGATCCACCAGTTGATTCTGAAAGAGAAATGCCCAGTGTGAATATTTTTTTTTTTTTTTTTTTAAATGTTAACATCAAATTTGTCTAAATTAATTCATGAGGCTTTGTGACATTAAATTCTATAGATCATTCTAATTTGCTCAGTGTGCTTAAATCTTATTAGGTCTTATAAAGTTGGCAGCTGGATTTTGAATGTGGGGATCACTGTCACAGTCACACTGCCTAAATAAACACCAATTTGGTGTCGGAGCCATAGCCTTGTGGGCAGTGCTCCAATATCTAGTGCAACAGCCCTTTAGGTAACCCAAGTTCAAGTCACTGATTCCTGATCATAAAGGCTGACAAAATAAAAACAATTTGGTTTTTGTTTGTGGTGGCAGTTGGTCTTTAAAAGTCATTTACTGAAGCCAATGCTTAATGTCACTGTGAATACTTTGTATTGATTTCTTTTGATGTTGTCTGCATGCAGAACAAGAGGTCATGGATATTTGGATCGTGTTATGCTACCCAATAGAATGTATACGAAGTTACACCCCTATGCCATGTATTTCTAATAAAAAAAAAAAACAATAGGCTAACTCCTGTGTTCATGCTACCATTTATTCTGCCTCTGTTATTGTGGTTCATTCAAAAATTATAAAAAAATTAAATAGTGGGAATGAGTCTTTTTCATTTTTACTGCATTTATGTGGCTATTTATGTAGTTTCACTACATATGAGAATGTAGTTGTAGCTTAATAGTCACAATTCAGGTTTTCTCATTTTTACTATTTATATACCACTGTATGAATTTGATGTATATAGGGTGGAGGGACCTCCAACTGTTTGTTTGAACAGAAGTCATTCTCCTGAGAGATGCACAATGCACCACATCAGTTGTCCCAGCTGCAGACATATCTTTACAAGGGTACTGCTGTTACATTATGTAACACCTCTGGGAATTCATTGGATAGACTAGAGACATCAAGACTCTAGAGAAATCATTTCTAGGTTCTTTTTAAGCTTGCAGGATGCCAGCTGGGCTGAGGTAGGTACTGAAGCAGACTGTTCCTTTAGAGCAGGGGTGTCCAAACTCTGTTCTGGAGGGCCACTGTCCTGCAGAGTTTAGCTCCAACTTACCTCAACACACCTGCCTGGAAGTTTCTAGTATGCCTAGTAAGACCTTGATTAGCTGGTTGTGTTTAATTGGGGTTGGAGCTAAACATTGCAGGACAGTGGCCCTCCAGGAGCAGGATTCGACATCCCTACTCAGTGTTGCCAAGTCAAATTTTTCCACGGGTTGATTTCCACCCCCGTACGTATGAGTTCGGCGCTCCATCACCTCCAAAACACCCCCAAGACATACAAATTCAGTGGAGAATTCGACCGCCCGATGGAGAAAATTGCATTGGGCTATTTTTGGGCTACTTTTGTTGCACAGACCTGGCAACCCTGCCTCTACTTTTAGATGATCTCTATTGACAGAACCTACACACATTATCATTCCATTATAGCCTACAGACACACCCATCATTTTATTTAAAATAAAATATATTTATAATATCATTGGCCATTATCACTGGTTGTTGTTAGGCTGCAGTATTAGAACATCTTTGGCCATTTATATTTCACATTAGCTGCACAACATCCGGACATCTCCGGATGTTTATAACACACTATGTTTATAACACAGTGCATGGATTATCAATGAGTGATAAGGGATAAGCAAGGGATATTTCTTGTATATTTTAAAATAAATTATGATCCACAAATGAATGTAAAGAGATTCACAAAAAAATGTAAAATATAAAAAATAAATATACTACGTTATGAGTCCAATTGGTGTGCATGTCTTGATTTGATAAATGTTTTTAAATCCACAAAGGTGATTCAGAAATGCACAGGAAGGAAGTGATCCACAAATGCACATAAAGTCAAATGTTGTTTATAAAACATTTGTCATTTTTTATGATCTCATTTTATTTATTATTATTTATTTATGAATTGCATTGTTTTTTGTGAATCTCCTAACAAACTGTATAATAGTAGATTTGTTTCATTTTTGCGAATCTCTCTACATTGATTTGTGGATTGTGTGTTGAGAACGATTAATTTGCAGTGACATGGAAACGGCTACATTTTCATTGAATCTCTGATTTGGTTGCAGACCATTTTGAAGTCCTCATACCAGCTCCCTCAAGGCCTTTGCTAATGAGAAACATAGTAAAATGGCTGACAGCCCAATAGAAAAGTGCACCAACACCCAGACATAGGCCTTTTAAGACATTCAAGATTTCACAAGTGAAACTGGAACCTTGGTTATCAGATGCTTATAAGCTTCAGGAATTTAAAGGATTTTTCTTTCTTTCTTTTTTTTTTTTTTTTTTTTTTTTTTTTTGTATTCTGTGTGTTTGAATAAAGCTATACTTTTTGGCCTCATGCACTAAGAATGCCTTGTCCTGCATTATAGACACAAAGAAAAGGTCATCTTGGACCTTGTTGCTATATATGCACCTTTTTCAATGACTGCATACTTTCTTTCCGCTTAAGAGAGTAAGCATGATGCAGAAATGGCTGAGCTTGGAGATTTGAGGTGTTTCACTCTGGTGACTGCTTGCGTAACATTGGACCAGCAGAATTCTTGGTCTTTCTGGAGGGGGGCACGAAGAGGTTGGACTACATTTGTATATTTGAGAATAAATTTTGAGTATCGTGTTGTCATCCCAAGAATGAGCACAGAGCATATACACGTATAGAGCACATAGACGAAGACCATCAGCAGATATCATCACATGGCCAAGGAGAACAATTTCCTAAACGTCCTAAACTGCCATTTACATGTATTCAATCATAATTAAATCTCCTGTACCACTCTCATGCACTTCTGGAGTCTCACCGTAGCTGATGCAGAGAAAACGCCCTCATGAGTATCAGTTGTTCCCCTATAAGGGTCCCTAATGGTATGCGTTATAACAGCTGTATTCGCTTCAGAGTGCAGTTCCTCTGAAATAGCATCACAGATGGCAAATGGCAGTTGTCCCAATTTCTGTTGAACATACTGAACATCAAGTCACGCTTTGTTGGGTTGGTAGCATTACTCAGTAGTGTGTTGGACTCATACAGATGTACAAGTGGAAAAAAGTATATTACTGTTAATTAATAATCTGTAATTTTAGTCCAGCCACAAGATCCATGCAGAGAGTGGGCAAACCTGTAGACATATCTAAAAATAAGCATGGGCAGAATGATTTTTCAGTACCATTCAGTACCAGGCAGCCTCAGAAAGGTACTGAGTCTTTAATGTAGGCTGCATTTTAGTCTCTCATTTAACATTACTAAAGTGCTCATTGTGAATGCTTTCTGGGAGGATGGAAAAAAGTGAACTAACACTAGTTTTGAGTGCAAGATCATAACAAAGCAGAACTTTCCTGAGGTTTTATTCACATAACTCTGTGAGAGGAGTCACCTCATTCACACTACTAGCTTGTGCTGCACTCTTGGAAACCCTCCAGAATCTTTATGTATCTTCAATACATCATTTTCAAACATGTGATGCCAGGTCTTTAATCATTGGCTCACTTAGAATTTGGGAAAAAAAAAAAAAGGTGGGGTGTAAGCAAAGCCATCTTTGTCACCATTATGTTAAGTATTTCCTTTTCAAAAGATAATGCACAAATAAGGATGTAAAAGCTTACACATATACAGTATCTCCATTCTTTACTCTTTTTCTCTCTCCTGTCCCACTCCTCATACATTGTCCAAAAATCATACTCTACTCCCACTTAGTGGCTCAAAGCTGCATTTACCATTGAAGTCCATAAGGTACAGATTGTAGTATAAATTGTGTGGAAAGAAAATAAAATTTTACAGGTAGAATTTTCTTGGATTTTTAGAAAATCCAAAATAACAAAATTAAGGTATGCAGAATATCTAGAACATGAGCCAAGTTATCTGAAGTAATAAGACACTTGTTTTGTGACACATGGTTCATTAACTAGAACAAAACATTTGAATCTACAGTGGATCATTAGTTTTTTTTTGCTTGATCTATAGCACTTTCAATTCATGCCTTTTTTGATTTTTACATTTCTACCATTTACAGTTTGGTCTGTACATTCAGTTTTAAGTCAAACATAAAAGGAATAAATAATGACTACAGCTGTAAGTGACAATTATTGTGGTCCAAGCAGTTTGGAAAAGTAGAAAATTACCAAATTTGAGAAAAGGTACTCATGCTGTTCTAATACTTAATTTAGTGGTAACAGTTCCAAAAGCTTAGAGGTTTTCTTTAGTTATAGTGCTTCCTAGCGAAAGAAATTGATTATATTTGGCATGTTTCCTCAGTGTCCTTATGTTTTTGAAGTTTAGACATTGTGTTTGCAAAATATAGGCCAATTATGGGCCACACCCAAAAATATACTGGCACATAATTGGCCCAATATTGCTATACAATTAAATGTGCCCAAGAAAAAAAGTTTAAATGTTATCGTTGCTATATGGTTAGCAGAGAATTAAAGACCTGAAATGGATGTGTCAGATAAGGAAGAATTTGCACTTGCAGAATTATTGGTTGAAATAATTAATTTAGCATGAAATACCATAAGAACATTCATTTAAATCACCCATACACAAGAAGCTGCAGTGTAGTAGTGTGATCAGTGTATATTTGTTCATACAATAATTCAATATTATATTAGAAAATATGATACATTTCATTATGGTACTTAATTAAAGGACTAGTAGAGAGTCTAGGAACGTCTAGGAGCTCTGAAGGAGGGAACAGAGACATTACGTCAGTGACTGACGAATTGGGATCACGTCTGAGAGTCCTATCATCTTCGAGTGTTAACAGAACCAGCCAATGGACATAGAGTAAGTAGAGACATGGAGTAAGATTTGCATCGCGAACCACGCCCTGTGCTGTAGGTATATAGGAAGCGTGCAGAGATACACTCACCAAGTTTTCGCCGAGCAGAACCCAGTCACTCAGCAGTGAGCTCAGGGATTGTGGTGACGGGACGTAACATCTCCGTTCCCTCCTTCAGGGAACGGGGGTTACAATTGTAACCTAGACGTTCCCATTCAGTCAGTCACTACGAGTTACATCAGTGACTGACAAATTGGGATCCCTAAGAAAAACTGCACAATCACTGTGCTATCCAGTGCTCCGCGTAAGCCGCCTGATCCCTCAGCAAAAGGAAAAAAGACAGGGCTTACACAGAGAGGTCAATAATCACTGCTGTTCCTACTTATTCCACACAGTGAGAATTGGATAACACTGGAAAAGTGTGCATATTCCAAGTGGAAAGGAACACTACAGAGACCACATCCTGCCACCAACAGGGACCACCAACAGGGACAGCAGAGCAGACTCTGCCAAGGGAAAGACACAGGCTCGCCATCGGGAAGCCGTATCATGGAATGTATTGATGAAATACAATAAATAAAAAAAAATCAAAGAAAAAGTAATTATTTACAAAGAAAAAAACTATAGTACAGTAAAACTTCAACTGCAGTGTTCCTCACCTGGCTTACTGTAAAAATTTAAACAATGGATTGATTACAGTACTTCTACATTTCCATCAACCCTGTCTTGTGGCACACAGTATAGCTGTTTTAAAGACACCTGGTGACTTTTCAGCACGTTAAATAGACAGCAACCTTATGGCTTCCACACTGTGGAGCATGTTGACATTGTCCAAATGTGTTCTCAGAAGGGGCGCTTGTCCCCTTCCTTTGACCACATCTTTCTTGTTTTCCTCGACCCATTGCTTGACCTCTATTGTGACCTGGGTCACCTGTCGACTCCATGTTTTCACAATGTTGTTGTAAGTGTAATTTTACAAATTGCTTTGAAGTTATATCATGTATTGTATCCAAGCAATTGGCAAAAGTTCCCTTATATATATGTAATATACAATAATTCCCATAATAAATATATATATTTTGGTGGTTGAGTGAGTCAGTCAGTAGACTATTAAATATCTATTTCACTTAAAAAGGCTTCTTTACTCAGAAACAAACAATGCTATGGTTATCACTATGTCAATCATTGCAATTTCAAAATATAAATATTGTAAATATTGTAGAAAGATAGAGAGAGAAACATTACCCCTCAAAAAAGTCAGTAAGAAGCTCCTCAGATAGCAAGCAATCATTGAAACAATGTTGAGTCAATGTTGATGCATCAACTCTAATTGCATTAAATTAACATTACAAAGTGATGTTGGTTCAATATCACTTTTGCACCCACAATTAATGTTGAAACAATGGTAATATGTCAACATAAAAGCAATGATAATCAATCAATGTTATGAAGTGGTTCAATAATGTTACACTATGATTTTGATTCTACATCATTGCTGTTGAATCAATAATATATCACTGCTGATTCTACATCACTGCTGTTGAATTAACAAAAATAATCATTGGTAATATCGTTTGATCAATGTTACAATGTGATGATTCTAAATCACCTTTGTTGAAACACTGAAAATACAACTGAAATGTAATGTCAACGTTGCTATCTGATGTACGAAGTTAATATTGGAACAACATTAATATTTCAACTACACTTCAGTGGTGTCAACAAATTCCTGACCATTTCAAAGTCTGGGGTAAACCTTTTAAAATATAAATGACACCTTTCCAGCAGGTGAGTCAGTTTATTTTATTTGACAGTTTAGCACAATCAATGATGAAAAGATATAAAATAAAACTCTTGGGGAAAAAAAAGAACAAAATCATTACAACCTTTAAAAATAAAATTACTTTCAGAAGTCTCATGTCATTATAACTACAAGTTGTCCAACGGTTCAAGTTTTCAAAATTGGTTTGCATCAGACTGCTGCCTCTCTTCCTTTGGGTTCTTTGAAATCTGAAAAAGAAAGCATGAGGTTAGGTAAGAGCAAGTCAATTCAGTTGTCATACAGTCACATTCAAGAATGTTAATAAAAAATAAAAGAGCTTAGTTTTTTTTTCTAAACTGAATGGAAATCAGTTACATTCCTCAAATTTAATACAGATTCAGGAATATGAATGATTACCTATGTAGCCAGTGGTTGAATAAAACAGCACAGGATACAAAAAAATAACATTTGGGGCTTTATTCTGACTGCTGCCTCTGGAACGGACAGAGGTCGATGGAAGTATGGACTGAGAAAAATAATAAAATAAAATAAAGTCAATCTGATCTCTCTGGTATGCTTATTTGGTATGAAAAACAAATAGTAGCACACATTTGAATGAATTCAAATTAAATACAAAGAAATACGGTAGAGGCCAGTCCTTTGCACGTGTCCAAAACGTGATCAAACCCGATCCACCTCATACAATCACAGGTGTCCTTGCAAAATCGTTAATAGGACTATCTAAACGAAACCATGAGCTCTCACTTCACTAAAATCTGCGCCTATGCGTTACACAAGGAAGTGCCATAAAGCCAGCATCGCAACACCATTTCTTAAAGGACCCATGACCAATTTATTATATTCTGTTATATTCTGTTATATTCATCCCACTTGGTTACACCTGATTAAGCAGTAATCGGGCAGCAGGAGATAAAGCACAGGTCAGGTGATGATCCTTTTGACTACAACTCAATGTATAATTAACGTCAGCATTATCAGGAGGATGCTTCTCGTTTTTAATGGTCTATTTTCATCTGCCTTCATGCCTACTAAAGGAAAAAAGGCAAGGTGCTCATCTCTTTAACCTGGCATAAACGTACAACATTATCAATTTCTATTATTCAAATCAGTTAAATGATTGTTAGGCTGCATAAACTAAATCAGCTGGAACCGGGAACACTTCTTATAACACCCAATATACTCATTACATCATAAGAATCTGGCCCATATCCAGATCAGATGGTGGACCTGCGCCCAGACATAACCACAACGCATCCCTGAAGTGTCAGCAGAGATTGTTTCAACTAGACTCTCCCCTGTGAAGGCCTCATCCACACGACAGCCAGTGGCACTGATCCTCAACAAACCCGTCTCCATACCGGCGTGATGACTCCGATCTTCCACCAGATGGAACTGGCTAAATATTCTGAATGTCTGAATTCTGCCTGAATTATAATCATACACTGTTCGTTCATTGGCCAGAGGAGAACTGGCCCCCGACTAAGCCTGGTTTCTCACAAGGTTTTTTTCTCGATGCTGTCACCTGATGGAGTTTTGGTTCCTTGCCACTGTTGCTTTTGGCTTTTGGCTTGCTTAGCTGGGGACACTTAATATTCAACAATATTATTGATCTGCCTGTCTTGACCCCATTGTATGAGAACTGAACTGAGCTGGACGATGACATCACTCTTTTCTCCAGAGCGTCTGTATAGATAAATTAACTAAATGAATACCTTTTTTACAACAGAAATGAACCATCACTGAACTTACTTGGACTATGACACTATTTTCTTCTAGATCTGCTGTACAGCCGAAACCAACTTTGTTGCATTATTTTCCTGTTATCACTGTTAAGCTGCTTTGAAACAATCTGTATTGTATAAATAAAGGTGACTTGACTTGACTATTCAGCCTATCATCCAGACTGTGTTCACTTCAGTGCAGTGCACTTCAGTCTATTTGTTCTGGCTGTATTTCATTTTGAAGAATTAAACTGTGAAATAGTCATCTGGCTTTGAGAAGTTAGATGCCTTAGTTTAGTTTGGTTCTCGTCTACCCCGATTCACCAGGGTCTTATTCACAGTGGTAGGGCCCGAGCAGTTATGGGATAACACTGGGCATGCGTGCCTATTCCAAACAGAAAGGGACGCTACGAAGACCACATCCTGCCCATAGGGAGGTAACATGGGGAGTTATACATGTGGACTGGCCATTAGGGCAGTGCTACATATGGAAGGTCTCTGTGGTAGATCCTGCCTTGTCAGGGATGGATTCAATACATTTACAGAGACGGCAGAGTGGACTCTGCCGAGGGAAAGACACGGGCTCGCCAACAGGAAAGCTGTACCATGGAAAAATACACATATGGGGTCACCCAGAGGGGATTCATAACATATGGGCACCTAGTCTAGCACAGCGGCTGACCAACCGGGCATAAACACAAGTGCTAGACCTGGCGTCTGACGCCTCTGCAGTGTCTGACTGCCGAAGGGTGCTGGAGGAACTCCATTCAGGGTTCGCCAAGCAGGGAACTTGTCTGGGGAGCAAGAAAGGTGCTCGTATCCCGTCCTTGGAGGGGAATGGTGCTACAAGCGAGACACCAAGCCAGCCCGCCTTTATATTAGCTGTTTGCAGCCAACACATGGCAAGAAACCTACTCTACACAGGGTTTCTACAATCTTGCAAATGTGTTAGGTGTCGCCCATTCTACAGATGTCTGCCAGAGAGGCGCTGTGCGCCAATACCCAGGAAGAGGCAACACTCTGAGTGGAGTGAGCCCTCACCCCAAGGGAGCACAGCTCGCCTTGGGACTGGTACGCCAAGACGATGGCATCCACTATTCAGTGGGGCAACCTGTGTTTAGAGACAGCCTTTTCCTTCTGCTGACCACCAAAATAGACAAAGAGCTGTTCCACGTACAAACGCAGGGAGAGAAAAGGAGACAGCAACACAAGGGCTGGGTCTGTCTCCTCCTGGAGCAGCACTCGCAAGTTAACCACCTGGTCCCTGAAGGGAGTGGTGGGAACTTTTGGCATGTATCCAGGACAGGGTCTCAGGATTACATGAGGCCCGAATTTTCGTTGACCGAAAATGCTTGCAGGTCCCCAACCCTCTTAATGAATGTGAGCGCAGTCAGGAGTACTGTCTTAAAAGACAGGATCTTAAGCTCAACTGACTGCAGTGGCTCAAAGGGCTTTCTCTGTAAAGCTGATAAGACCAGAGAGAGGTCCCAAGAGGGAATGAGGTGAGGTCAGGAAGGGTTCAGTCTCCTTGCAGCTCTCAGGAACCTCCTGGGGAATGGAGTCTCCCCCCCGAGATGGAGTTGATTTGGGAAAAGTTTGACCACACAGAAGTGGACCTGTTTGCTTCTCAAGAAACATCACACTGTCCACTCTGGTTCTTCCTCATGCATTCAGCTCTTCTGGGGCTGCCTTCCACGCACTGTTAGGCAAAGAGTCTTTGGGTAGACACCACTCAGTAACTTTTGGCACTTTGAGGTTGAGGCTTGCTGTTCATGTAAGAGTTCTGGCCTAGGATCTGGCCGTAGTTTTAGAGGGATACCCTTCGAGCCCATGTACTCTGTTGCGGAAATGTTCCTCATTATTAATGTAGCATCTGGACTAGATCATGATGAGTCGATTCTGCTCTAAGCGTAAGAAAGCTTTTAGCCGCATATAAATTAATGTCCTGGTGCCAAGAAGTCTAGAGTGAATGGCCCTCTTTGTCACTTTTGTGCAAAGCAGACAACCCCTTTGAAGACCCTTGTCTACTTCAATCAGATCGCAATCTTGTTCCATGTCTCTAACCTCTCCCCTCCCCACTAGGGACCTGGGCATTGAGGACTCATTTCAATACACAGACACAGACATTTTCTTTATTTACCCCATAATTAAACTATTCCAGAATGTATATGATGATTCCTTTGTGTATGCTTGGTCCCTAAGTTATACTCTACCAAGGCATGGTGTGTGTGTAATGTTAAGGTCATTTTAAATGCTTGTATTAATGTGTAAAGAATGTATTTCTGCTTTTATACCTTCAAACCATACCTTGTTTGGTATCTAAATGTTCCTCTCTCTTTTTGTTAATCAACGGTGCACAGTATGTGATTATGAGATGCATCATTAGTATATTTAGCAGCCTTGGGAGTAAAACTAATTTTCACATCCTCATAAGGACATGCCATTGGGTCATAAACCAAAACAAATGGATTTTCTCCTGCCTAAAGTGCACACAGATGATAGGCCATTGCAGGAAAGATGGGCATATGTTAATGGGCCTTAAAAGACAAAGGACACGTCTTCTTCATCTCTCTTCCTCCTCGCTTCATTCCGTCATCTCATCTCGGCTAGTCCCCTGGCCAGGTGGCTCAGTCCAGTTGGTTGGTTCCTTTGAAGTTCGGCGCGCTTTGCGACTCAGCCCCGACCAGGCGGCCAGGCAGCATGCTCCATCTCAGCGCTCAGTCAACTTTCTCAACTTTGACAGAGACAGCCTTCCCTTCCTCCCTTTTCGGCAACATTTGCTTTCAAGTTGACTCTTCAAACTTCCCGTGGATCGGAGACACGATCTCCGGAAGAACCGAGAGAGAACCCTTCAGCTCAAAGAATGCTCTGAGAAGCCTCACACGCATCCTTTTATCCTCAGCACAAAGAAACCCATGCAAGTATAAATTTGATCGAAATTTAGATGCGTTTAAGATTTGTGCCCCTGTTCAAGGTGATATTATTCTTGGCTGGCTCTCTCTGGTTAACTGTTTGTGAAATTGCCATTCTTTGATCTGTCTTTCTTTCTCTCTCTTCTTTCTTTCTCTACTTTTTGTTATTCTGTGTATATATATGTGTATTCTTTATTTAGTCATATGTATTCGTAGTATCAATTATTAAAACCATTATATCCACGTTGATTGTCGGTGTTTCTGCTCACTCACAAAACATAGTCACTTTAATGTTTAGATCTTGCTACAAGCTCTCATATAGTATCGTTGAGTACTTTAATTAACATTCTAATAGTTCAGAAAGTTATTCTGGACTGATTTAATATATATATACACTCACCTAAAGGATTATTAGGAACACCTGTTCAATTTCTCATTAATGCAATTATCTAATCAACCAATCACATGGCAGTTGCTTCAATGCATTTAGGGGTGTGGTCCTGGTCAAGACAATCTCCTGAACTCCAAACTGAATGTCAGAATGGGAAAGAAAGGTGATTTAAGCAATTTTGAGCGTGGCATGGTTGTTGGTGCCAGACGGGCCGGTCTGAGTATTTCACAATCTGCTCAGTTACTGGGATTTTCACGCACAACCATTTCTAGAGTTTACAAAGAATGGTGTGAAAAGGGAAAAACATCCAGTATGCGGCAGTCCTGTGGGCGAAAATGCCTTGTTGATGCTAGAGGTCAGAGGAGAATGGGCCGACTGATTCAAGCTGATAGAAGAGCAACTTTGACTGAAATAACCACTCGTTACAACCGAGGTATGCAGCAAAGCATTTGTGAAGCCACAACACGCACAACCTTGAGGCGGATGGGCTACAACAGCAGAAGACCCCACCGGGTACCACTCATCTCCACTACAAATAGGAAAAAGAGGCTACAATTTGCACAAGCTCACCAAAATTGGACAGTTGAAGACTGGAAAAATGTTGCCTGGTCTGATGAGTCTCGATTTCTGTTGAGACATTCAGATGGTAGAGTCAGAATTTGGCGTAAACAGAATGAGAACATGGATCCATCATGCCTTGTTACCACTGTGCAGGCTGGTGGTGGTGGTGTAATGGTGTGGGGGATGTTTTCTTGGCACACTTTAGGCCCCTTAGTGCCAATTGGGCATCGTTTAAATGCCACGGCCTACCTGAGCATTGTTTCTGACCATGTCCATCCCTTTATGACCACCATGTACCCATCCTCTGATGGCTACTTCCAGCAGGATAATGCACCATGTCACAAAGCTCGAATCATTTCAAATTGGTTTCTTGAACATGACAATGAGTTCACTGTACTAAAATGGCCCCCACAGTCACCAGATCTCAACCCAATAGAGCATCTTTGGGATGTGGTGGAACGGGAGCTTCGTGCCCTGGATGTGCATCCCACAAATCTCCATCAACTGCAAGATGCTATCCTATCAATATGGGCCAACATTTCTAAAGAATGCTTTCAGCACCTTGTTGAATCAATGCCACGTAGAATTAAGGCAGTTCTGAAGGCGAAAGGGGGTCAAACACAGTATTAGTATGGTGTTCCTAATAATCCTTTAGGTGAGTGTATATATACAGTGGGGAGAACAAGTATTTGATACACTGCCGATTTTGCAGGTTTTCCTACTTACAAAGCATGTAGAAGTCTGTAATTTTTATCATAGATACACTTCAACTGTGAGAGACGGAATCTAAAACAAAAATCCAGAAAATCACATTGTACGATTTTTAAATAATTAATTTGCATTTTATTGCATGACATAAGTATTTTATCACCTACCAACCAGTAAGAATTCCGGCTCTCACAGACCTGTTAGTTTTTCTTTAAGAAGCCCTCCTGTTCTCCACTCATTACCTGTATTAACTGCACCTATTTAAACTCGTTACCTGTATAAAAGACACCTGTCCACACACTCAATCAAACAGACTCCAACCTCTCCACAATGGCCAAGACCAGAGAGCTGTGTAAGGACATCAGGGATAAAATTGTAGACCTGCACAAGGCTGGGATAGGCTACAGGACAATAGGCAAGCAGCTTGGTGAGAAGGCAACAACTGTTGGCGCAATTATTAGAAAATGGAAGAAGTTCAAGATGACGGTCAATCTCCCTCGGTCTGGGGCACCATGCAAGATCTCACCTCGTGGGGCATCAATGATCATGGGGAAGGTGAGGGATCAGCCCAGAACTACACGGCAGGACCTGGTCAATGACCTGAAGAGAGCTGGGACCACAGTCTCAAAGAAAACCATTAGTAACACACTACGCCGTCATGGATTAAAATCCTGCAGTGCACACAAGGTCCCCCTGCTCAAGCCAGCGCATGTCCAGGCCCATCTGAAGTTTGCCAATGACCATCTGGATGATCCAGAGGAGGAATGGGAGAAGGTCATGTGGTCTGAGGAGACAAAAATAGAGCTTTTTGGTCTAAACTCCACTCGCCGTGTTTGGAGGAAGAAGAAGGATGAGTACAACCCCAAGAACACCATCCCAACCGTGAAGCATGGAGGTGGAAACATCATTCTTTGGGGATGCTTTTCTGCAAAGGGGACAGGACGACTGCACCGTATTGAGGGGAGGATGGATGGGGCCATGTATCGCGAGATCTTGGCCAACAACCTCCTTCCCTCAGTAAGAGCATTGAAGATGGGTCGTGGCTGGGTCTTCCAGCATGACAACGACTCGAAACACACAGCAAGGAGTGGCTCCGTAAGAAGCATCTCAAGGTCCTGGAGTGGCCTAGCCAGTCTCCAGACCTGAACCCAATAGAAAATCTTTGGAGGGAGCTGAAAGTCCGTATTGCCCAGCGACAGCCCCGAAACCTGAAGGATCTGGAGAAGGTCAGTATGGAGAAGTGGGCCAAAATGCTGCAGTGTGTGCAAACCTGGTCAAGAACTACAGGAAACGTATGATCTCTGTAATTGCAAACAAAGGTTTCTGTACCAAATATTAAGTTCTGCTTTTCTGATGTATCAAATACTTATGTCATGCAATAAAATGCAAATTAATTACTTAAAAATCATACAATGTGATTTTCTGGATTTTTGTTTTAGATTTCGTCACTCACAGTTAAAGAGTATCTATGATAAAAATTACAGACTTCTACATGCTTTGTAAGTGGGCAAACCTGCAAAATCGGTTTGCAAAAAAACTTGTTCTCCCCACTGTATATTACATATATTTGTAACAGAAAAAAACATTCTGTTGCATACATTTTCGTGTACGTGCGGTAAAAGAAATCCGGCCACGCACTCTTGTGCTGTAAATTGGCACAAAATGATCCACTGAGATTTGAAAACAAATATTCTTTTCACTCGTGATTGATGCAGTAAATCGCCGCGTTTAGGAAGAGGAAAAACAGTTCCCCTTTTCAGATGCTCGAATTTAAATCACCCTTCAGAAGTGTCGTAATACCTCTGACTAACACAAGAGGGCAGCCTGTTAGGTGTTCAGCATCTCTCAAATTACGCCATGGTGTGGGCATCTGCGGATGTTTCTTTTCTTCTCTGTCTCTCTCTCGCTTGTCAAATGAACTGCCTACTCCTTTCTCCTTTGGTTAATTTATTTGTTTACTATTATAATTATTTTCATTTATTTCCTGTTATTGCTATTATTTGATATTATTCAATCTTTCTGTTTCGCTGACTTCTCACACTTATTTAAATTTGGTTTAAACAAAGTTTAACTAAATTTAAATTAAGTTCTCGGTTCAGCCATTAAATGAGTCCACCCCCCAAGATTATTGTTATAAACACGAGCCGCGTCTGAAAGGTAAAGGGGGAGGTGTTGCTGTAATTTATAATAATTTCTTCAGTATTACTCAGAAGTCTAGTTTCAAATATAATTCCTTTGAAGTTTTGGTGCTTTATGTAACGTTATGTAGTGTAATTGATAAATCCCGTTTGACATTTGTGCTGGTTACTGTATTCAGGCCACCAGGGCACCATACAGACTTTACCAAAGAATTTGCTGATTTTCTATCAGAGTTAGTACTGGCTGCAGATAAAGTACTAATTGTTGGTACTTTTACTTGGGTAAAAGTACTAATTGTTGGTGATTTTAATATCCATGTAGACAATGAAAAAGATGCATTGGGATTGGCATTTAGAGACATTCTAAACTCTATTGGAGTTAGGCAACACGTTTCAGGACCCACTCATCGCCGTAATCTTTAGACCTAATATTGTCACATGGAATAAATGTTGATACCGTTGAAATTCTGCAGCAGAGCGATAACATCTCAGATCATTATCTAGTATCATGTATACTTAATTTAGCTAAGGCTGCAAAGCCATCCCCTTGCTTCAAATATGGCAGGACTATCACTGCTGCCACTAAAGATTGCTTTGTAAATAATCTTCCTCATCAGTTTCATCTCCTCAGCATCCCAGATAGCCTAGAGAAACTCGATGTTGCAACAGAAACTACTGACTCTCTCTTTTCCAGCACTTTAGACACAGTTGCTCCCCTGCGCTTAAAGAAGATTAAAGAAAATAGTCCAACGCCGTGGTACAACGAGCACACTCGGGCCCTTAAAACAGCAGCCAGAAATATGGAGCGCAGCTGAAATAAAACAAAACTGGAGGTTTTTCGCATTTCGTGGAAAGAGAGCATGATTGCATACAGAAAGGCCGTAAAAACTGCTAGATCTGCTTATTTCTCGACTCTCTTAGAAGAAAACAAACATAACCCTAGGTATTTATTCGATACAGCGGCTAAATTAACCAAAAATAAAGCTTCAGCTTCCGATGTTTGTAAACAGCACAGCAGTAATGACTTTATGAACTTCTTTAATTGTAAGATTGATAATATTAGGAAAAAAATTATAACCATGCAGCCGTCTACTACAGTATCACATCAGACAGTGCATTGTAGTGTCACTGAGGAAAAATTACACTCATTCACTGCTATAGGAGAAGAAGAATTGGCTAAACTCGTTAAATCATCAAAATCAACAACATGTATGCTTGACCCTATACCGACTAGGCTATTAAAAGAGATGCTTCCAGAGGTCATAGATCCTCTTCTTAATATCATTAATTCATCCTTGTCATTAGGATATGTACCGAAAACTTTTAAGTTGGCTATTATTAAACCACTTATTAAAAAACCGCAACTTGATTCTACAGAATTAGTCAATTACAGGCCAATCTCACATCTACCCTTTCTGTCAAAAATACTAGAAAAGGCAGTGTCCTCACAACTACGCTCCTTTTTAGAAAGAAATGGTATCTGTGAGGATTTCCAGTCAGTTTAGACCGTATCATAGTACTGAGACTGCTCTCATCAGAGTTACAAATGATTTACTCTTATCATCCGATCGTGGTTGTATCTCTCTATTAGTGTTACTCGATCTTAGCGCTGCATTTGATACTATTGACCACAACATTCTTTTGAGCAGACTCGAAAATTATGTTGGCATTAGTGGAATTGCATTGGCGTGGTTTAAACAGTGTTGGTCATCTTACTTTAAAAAAGTAATTAGTTACAGTTACAAATTACTTCTTCCAAAAAGTAATTGAGTTAGTAACTCAGTTACCACATTGTAAAAGTAATTAGTTACTCAGCAAAGTAACTGTGATGTTATTTTTTATGTTCTATAACGCTATTACGTTCTATAACATCTTTAACGTCAAAGATGTTTATATTAACTGATTGAAGAATAAAAACACTATATACAGTATTTTAGAACATATGGTATTTATTTAAACTCAATAGATTGCAGCCTGCCATATGATATGCACAGAAATAAAAACATATACAAATAAATATTGAAAATAAAATTCAAGTGCAAAATTAAGACACACAAATGTAAACTTGGGTAAAAAGAAACAAAGGAAAATCTGGCCATTAAGTAGTGCAAATCTCTGTAACTGTATATTAGGCCTACTGCACAATAAACAGAACACTATCCAACTCTTAAATATTCAGTACAGTAACAAAATTAAATATTGAAAAGAAATAATGTTCACACACTTTGTATTCAAGTGCAAAACTAAGACACACAACTGTAAACTTGGGTAAAAAGAAACAAAGGAAGATCTGGCCATTAAGTAGTGCAAATCTCTGTACCTGTATAATATTGCACAATAAACAGAGCACTATCCAACTCTCTATGTAGATTAACATGTTATTCGTTCTCAGTGAAAATGAACAATACATTAATCTATACTAAAATACTCCTCTCATCTAACGACTAAACCAGTGGTTGTAACGTAGGAGGAGAAGCTTTTCAAATCTTTTGTCTGACAGTCTGTTCCTCTTCGGAGAGAAGACAAGCTTGCCCAGGCTGAACAGTCTCTCAACAGGTGCACTAGATGGAGTAGCAGCATTGTAATGTAGTGACATTTTCTTGATGAGAGAAAATCCACACAGAGAGTTGAAGTTTTGTGCTGAAGATCTAATATAGTCTGCCACCTGGTTTTCTGCTGAAGAGGAGGTGTCCTCCTCATCCTCCTCAAAGGAAAAGAAATTGTTCTCTTTAGCTGAATCTGTGTGATGTGAAGATGTGCTGGTACCTGTCTGTGGTTCTTCGAGGACAATTTTCCGGCACTCTGCCAGCAAACTTGCCTTAGCCTTATCCTTTAACTCCTGTGACCGCAGCCAGCGAAGTTTGAATTTTGGAAGAGTTACGGCAGCAAGTATAGCCTCTTAATTTCCCAGGACATCAGCAAATCTGGTTTTGATAGCCTGAAATGATAAGAATAATCACATTAAATGTATGTATCCACACAAATCAGTGTTATTATTATTATTATTATTATTATAATTACAAACCCGATTCCAAAAAAGTTGGGACACTGTACAAATTGTGAATAAAAACAGAATGCAATGATGTGGAAGTTTCAAATTTCAATATTTTATTCAGAATACAACATAGATGACATATCACTGAGAAAATGTATCATTTTAAGGGAAAAATAAGTTGATTTTAAATTTCATGGCATCAACACATCTCAAAAAAGTTGGGACAAGGCAATGTTTACCACTGTGTGGCATCCCCTCTTCTTTTTATAACAGTCTGCAAACGTCTGGGGACTGAGGAGACAAGTTGCTCAAGTTTAGGAATAGGAATGTTGTCCCATTCTTGTCTAATACAGGCTTCTAGTTGCTCAACTGTCTTAGGTCTTCTTTGTCGCATCTTCCTCTTTATGATGCGCCAAATGTTTTCTATGGGTGAAAGATCTGGACTGCAGGCTGGCCATTTCAGTACCCGGATCCTTCTACGCAGCTATGATGTTGTAATTGATGCAGTATGTGGTCTGGCATTGTCATGTTGGAAAATGCAAGGTCTTCCCTGAAAGAGACGACGCCTGGATGGGAGCATATGTTGTTCTAGAACTTGGATATACTTTTCAGCATTGATGGTGCCTTTCCAGATGTGTAAGCTGCCCATGCCACACACACTCATGCAACCCCATACCATCAGAGATGCAGGCTTCTGAACTGAGCGCTGATAACAACTTGGGTTGTCCTTGTCCTCTTTAGTCCGGATGACATGGCGTCCCAGTTTTCCAAAAAGAACTTCAAATTTTGATTTGTCTGACCACAGAACAGTTTTCCACTTTGCCACAGTCCATTTTAAATGAGCCTTGGCCCAGAGAAAACGCCTGCGCTTCTGGATCATGTTTAGATATGGCTTCTTTTTTGACCTATAGAGTTTTAGCCGGCAACGGCGAATGGCACGGTGGATTGTGTTCACCGACAATGTTTTCTGGAAGTATTCCTGAGTCCATGTTGTGATTTCCATTACAGTAGCATTCCTGTATGTGATGCAGTGCCGTCTAAGGGCCCGAAGATCACGGGCATCCAGTATGGTTTTCCGGCCTTGACCCTTACGCACAGAGATTGTTCCAGATTCTCTGAATCTTTGGATGATATCATGCACTGTAGATGATGATAACTTCAAACTCTTTGCAATTTTTCTCTGAGAAACTCCTTTCTGATATTGCTCCACTATTTTTCGCCGCAGCTTTGGGGGAATTGGTGATCCTCTGCCCATCTTGACTTCTGAGAGACACTGGCACTCCGAGAGGCTCTTTTTATACCCAATCATGTTGCCAATTGACCTAATAAGTTGCAAATTGGTCCTCCAGCTGTTCCTTATATGTACATTTAACTTTTCTGGCCTCTTATTGCTACCTGTCCCAACTTTTTTGGAATGTGTAGCTCTCATGAAATCCAAAATGAGCCAATATTTGGCATGACATTTCAAAATGTCTCACTTTCAACATTTGATATGTTATCTATATTCTATTGTGAATAAAATATAAGTTTATGAGATTTGTAAATTATTGCATTCCTTTTTAATTCACAATTTGTACAGTGTCCCAACTTTTTTGGAATCGGGTTTGTATTATAATTAGTCGTACTAGTATTTATTATTATGAGTACTACAGCAATGTTTAATTAATAAATAATAAAATATTCAATTCAAGTTCTTACTGTGACTATGGCGTCAGGAAGGTCCCTCAGTATTTGCAGGCCACTTTTAAGGGCTTCTGTCTTTAGCATTAATGTC
This sequence comes from Coreius guichenoti, assembly GCA_039654105.1. NCBI lineage: Eukaryota > Metazoa > Chordata > Actinopteri > Cypriniformes > Gobionidae > Coreius > Coreius guichenoti. The sequence goes on along the minus strand of CM077180.1, from coordinate 15,937,093 downwards.
TCCATCGTTGGTAGGAGTGTACCATGAAAACAGTTGTCTTCTCCCTGAAGTATATCTAAGGCAACTGTAAGGGGCTTCATCACAGTACAGTACTCCTTTAAAAACTGGTGTTCCCTTTCTGTTATCGCTGTCAGTCCTAATTTGGAGGAGATGGTGTTAAGGTCTACCATGGATATTTCACAGATTCGAGCCAGGGCATCATAGAAGGAATTCCATCGTGTTGTACAAGGTACAAGTAGCTTTTTTGACACCAACTCATCAACTGTTTCAGGGGAACCCGTCCCCGGCGTGAAAACTCCAATCTTTCGAATAATCCTACGAATATCTATTGATCTAATATGACTTCTGACCTGTAATGTTGCCAGAATCATAATCATACACTATTTGTTCGTTGGCCAGAGGAGAACTGGCACCCCGACTGAGCCTGGTTTCTCCCAAGGTTTTTTTCTCCATTCTGGCCCTGAAGGAGTTTTGGTTCCTTGCCACCGTCGCCTTTGGGTTTTGGCTTGCTCAGTTGGGGACACCTAAATTTCAACTATATTACTGATCTGCCCGCATTGACACTATATGATAATTGAAATGAGCTGGATGACATCACCGTTTTCACCAGAGCGGCTGTACAGCCGAATCAAATTCCGTTGCATTATTTTCCTGTTACCACTGTGAAGCTGCTTTGAAACTATTGCCATTGTAAAAAGCGCTATATAAATAAAGGTGATTTGATTTTGATTTGATAAGATTCGAGTTGCTTGAGGCAGACGTGGATAAAGTCTTTTTTCCTGGGCATAGCGTGCATGTTACATAAACATTCTTGCCTTTAATTTCAATGAGCGAGAAGTAGTGCTGGTACTTCCAGTTCGAGAACGCTACCTTTGAATTTCCTTGGCTTGTCGCCATTGTCGCTGTCTTGTGTTTAGTTGTAGTCAGAGCGTGCAGTGAGTGAGACAGCGTGAGCAGGGCATCCGCCCACCCAGCCAATCATCATCGCATTTGCAACGGTGTCATCATCCCCACCCCTGCTCTCTCCAGGCAGCTGGTGTGTAGCCATACTAGCCAAAGCCTGACACCTCGCGCTTCATTCAACCAAATTGTAATAACGCGCCATTTTACATTCTCAGTAACGATAACGGCGTTGCAACGATGGGAAAAGTAATTAATTAGATTACTCCGTTACTGAAAAAATAACGCAGTTAGTAACGCCGTTATACTTAAATGCCGTTACTCCCAACACTGGGTTTAAATCATACTTATCTGACCGTTATCAGTTTGTAGCAGTAAGTAAAGAGATGTCACACCGATCACAAGTTCAGTATGGAGTACCGCAAGGCTCAGTGCTAGGACCGTTGCTTTTCACCCTGTACATGCTACCACTGGGAGATATCATTAGGAAGCATGGCGTTAGTTTTCATTGTTATGCTGACGATACTCAGCTCTATATTTCTTCACGCCCTGACGAAATTTACCAATTCACAAGATTAATGGAATACATAGCTGATATAAAAAATTGGATGACTAATAATTTCCAGCAACTTAATTCAGAAAAAACTGAATTTTTAATTATTGGACAAAAAAACTCCACAAGTAGTAACCTAGAATACTGTCTAACAAATCAAATCAAAATCAAAATCATCTTTATTTATATAGCGCTTTTTACAATGGCAATTGTTTCAAAGCAGCTTCACAGTGGTAACAGGAAAATAATGCAATGGAATTTGATTCGGCTGTACAGCCGCTCTGGTGAAAGCGGTGATGTCATCCAGCTCATTTCAATTATCATATAGTGTCAATGCGGGCAGATCAGTAATATAGTTGAAATTTAAGTGTCCCCAACTGAGCAAGCCAAAAGCCAAAGGCGACGGTGTCAAGGAACCAAAACTCCTTCAGGGCCAGAATGGAGAAAAAAACCTTGGGAGAAACCAGGCTCAGTCGGGGTGCCAGTTCTCCTCTGGCCGACGAACAAATAGTGTATGATTATGATTCTGGCAACATTACAGGTCAGAAGTCATATTAGATCAATAGATATTCGTAGGATTATTCGAAAGATTGGAGTCGTCACGCCGGGGACGGGTTTAATGAGGATGTCGTGTTGATGCGGCATTTACAGGGGGGAGTTTAATTGACACGGTCTCTACAGACACTTCAGGGATACGGTCGTCATGTCCAGGCTAAGGTCCACCATCTGGTCTGGATACGGCCCGGATCCGGCCGACTGCAGTAAACCTCGGGATAAACAGAGAGACTAACATTAGCGTAGATGCCATTCTTCTTATGATGTAACGAGTACATCAGGTGTTATTGGAAGTGTTCCCGGTTCCGGCTGACCTAGTTAATGCAGCCTAAAACAATCATTTAACTGATTTGAATAATAGAAATTAAAAATGTTTTATGTGTATACCATAGTAAAGAGATGTGTTTTTAGTCTAGATTTAAACTGACAGAGTGTGTCTGCTTCCCGAACAATGCTAGGAAGACTGTTCCAGAGTTTAGGTGCTAAATAGGAAAAGGATCGACCGCCTGCAGTTGATTTTGATATTCTAGGTATTATCAACTGGCCAGAATTTTGAGACCGCAATAGACGTGATAGAGTATAATGCGTTAAGAGCTCGCTCAAGTACTGGGGAGCTAAACCATTTAGTGCTTTGTAAGTAATCAGCAAGATTTTAAAATGTATACGATGTTTAATAGGGAGCCAATGCAGTGTTGCCAGAACCAGGCTAATATGGTCATACTTCCTGGTTTTAGTAAGAACTCGAGCTGCTGCATTTTGGACAAGCTGCAGTTTATTTATTAAGCGAGCAGGGCAACCACCCAGTAGAGCATTACAATAATCTAGCCTTGAGGTCATGAACGCATTAACTAACTGTTCAGCATTTTGCATTGAAAGCATGTGCCGTAATTTATATATATTTTTAAGATGGTAGAATGCAGTTTTACAGATGCTAGAAACGTGGCTTTCAAATGAGAGATTGGTATCAAAGAGCACACCCAGGTTCCTAACTGACGACGAGGACTTGACAGAGCAGCCATCGAGTGTTAGACAGTATTCTAGGTTACTACTTGTGGAGTTTTTTTGTCCAATGATTAAAAATTCATTTTTTTCTGAATTAAGTTGCAAGTTAACACTTGACACTTGTTAAATTATTTTTAGGCTGCATTAACTAGGTCAGCCGGAACTGGGAACACTTCCCATAACACCTGATGTACTCGTTACATCATAAAAAGAATCGCATCTACGCTAATGTTAGTCTCTCTGTTTATCCTGAGGTTTACTGCAGTCAGCCGGATCCGGGCCGTATCCAGATCAGATGGTGGACCTGCGCCCAGACATGACCAACGCATCCCTGAAGTGTCTGCAGAGACCGTGTCAATTAGACTGAAATTGCCTCATCGATATGGCATCCTCAATAAACCCGTCCCCGGCGTGATGACTCTGATCTTTTCAAATATTCCTATCTAATAAATTGCCTTATCGACACGACATCCCAATATACCGTCTCCGGCGTAATGACTCCGATCTTTCGAATATTCCTATCTAATAATTGCCTCATCGACATGACATCCTCAATAAACCCGTCTCTGGCGTGATGACTCCGATCTTTCAAATATTCCTATCTAATAATTGCCTTACCGAAACGGCATCCTCAATAAACCCGTCTCCGGCGTGATGACTCCGATCTTTCGAATATTCCTATCTAATAATTGCCTCACCGACACGGCATGATGGCCAGAGGAGAACTGGCACCCCGACTGAACCTGGTTTCTCCCAAGGTTTATTTTTCTCCATTATGCCACCTGATGGAGTTTTGGTTCCTTGCCACTGTTGCCTTTGGCTTGGCTTGCTCAGTTGGGGACACTAAAATTTAAAACTAAATATTAAAATAAATTTTCAACTAAAATACTGATTTGCCCGCATGGTCACTATATGATAATTGAAATGAGCTGGATAACATCAACGTTTTCTCCAGAGCGGCTGTACAGCCGAATCAAATTCTGTTGCATTATTTTCCTGTTAACACTGTGAAGCTGCTTTGAAACAGTCAGCATTGTAAAAAGCGCTATATAAATAAAGGTGACTTGACTTGACAGGTCTGTAGTTGTTGTTGTTGGGGTTCCTCTGCGTCCAGCGTCACCGCTGGTGTGTCATCAGAACAGTTTTGTCAGGCAGCCAAGCCATTGAACAGCGCAGACTTGTGATTCTGAGCATATCATGCCTCGACATTACGCCCCTGGAGGGCCATCAACCACGTGGCTATGCGTGAATTGGTGACAACGCCATCTCGGATGCGTTGGCTGTTGAGGAACATTACAGGCTGGTGGCAGGTCTCTATAATAACCTTTTGTGCTCCGATGTAGTTGGAGAATCGCTGGATGGCCCATACAGTGCAAAGTAGAGCCTTTTCACAGTCAGAGTATTTGCTCTCTGGTGGAAGAAGTGTTTTGCTGGCATATGCGACCACTCTTTTGTCTTGGTCATGCCTATGGTATAGACCAGCGCTAAGGCAGTGTTTGGAGAATCCAGCTTCCAAGTGGAACTCCTTTTGTGGGTCGGGGTAGGCAAGACATGGAGCTATGCACAGATGTTGTTTCAGTTCATTCATGGCATTTGTTTGAGCTTCTGTCCAGACGAATGGGCAGTCCTTCTTCAGAAGAGCAGTTAGTGGTCGTGCAATGTCCGAGTAGTTCTCGATGAACTGCTGTGAGTAGTTGCACACCCCAAGAAAGCTTCGCAACTCTGAGACATTGGTGGGTGTATTGATGTTCTGAATATCTTGGATACGGCTGGATTACGGCTCAGTGCCCCCTGATCCAATGAGTAGGCCCACGTAATTGACCTTGGTTCGACACCACTGTCCCTTGTGGAGGGCAATTTTGGCGCCGGCAGTGGCTAATTGGTTCAGAACGTGGTCTATCTCTTTCAGGTGGTCAGCCACTGTTGTACTCTTCATGAGAACATCGTCTACGTAGATGAGGTTGCCTCTCATTCTGTCATCTGGGCATGCTTTGTTCAGGAAGATGTTGAACTCGGCTGGTGAGCTGGCATAGCCGAACGGGCACCTTGTGAAGGTATACTGTCGGTTGCCGAAGGTGAAAGCCAGCTTGTGTTGATCTTCTGGATGCACTGGAATGGTCCAGAATCCTGAGGCCACATCAAGCGTAGAGAAGATTGTGGCTCCTTTGATTCTGGGTATTTCCTGCTCCAGCTGGGTCATGGGTCATCGTGACAGTGGCACCTGTTGGTTCAGTTTCCTGTAGTCAATGGTGGGTCGCCACTTGCCGTTTGGTTTGAGGACGGGTCAGATAGGAGCAGAGTAGGTGCTGTTGCATGGACGGATGACACCTTTCTCAAGCATAGAGTCAACTATCTCCTGCACCGGTTTGTGTGAGGCGATGGGAATCTTGTACTGCTTGAAGAAAGTGGGAGGAGCATTAGGGTGCGTTGGGATGCGCACTGTGTGGAGGTCTTTGGCAAATGACGCTTTGTATTTGTAAAGGACTTGTCTGAGTTTTTGACGTTCTGCATCATCCTTTATGGCATCTGCCTCTTTCAGAATTTGCTGGACTTGAGTCTCAAATCCTGGATACGGCTCCTCTGTTGTTGTGTTGTCTGTTGTGTTGGCAGTCAGAGGTGCAGCACTCTCATCAGTCTCGCAGGCAGGCTGGCTAGTGACTGTGTATACTGCAAGATGTTGGTCCTCTGTCAGCTCTGTTCTGCACACTTGACCTTTGGCCATCGGCATGACAGAAGCGATGGAGATTATTTTGAAGGGTGCTGTGAACACTATGTTGTCTGTGCTCCCTTCTGGGATCATCGAAGATGGGATTGGACCAATGATTGGTAAGGTGAGTTCAAAGTCATGGAAGTCGTGACTCACTAGCCATCCCAGGCGGTAGGCCTTGGGAATTCTGATGTCCATTGCCGTGCAGTTGTTGAACAGGATGTAGACTACATGGGATGACAGTTCAGTGAGTGGTGTGGCTTCCAGAGTGAGTCCAAGTTCCACACATTCAGGTGAAGGTTGGAAGAAGCCCAGCGTGTGGTTTAGTGTTTGACCACATCGCATGTTGAGCCGAACAGCAACCCCTTTGGTGTAAGCTGGTACTGCAGTTTCCTGTTCATCGATTAAGGTGCGGACTTCTGGAATGGTCTGGCCTGACAGGAGGTTTTCAGGCTTGACAGGAACCACAGGGGGCTGTGATGTCTGTGGGGCCCACACCACTTCATTGATAATGTCCACATGAGCTTTGAGGCGAATCAAGATGTCTGCTCCTATGTAGACATTATGCGGCGGGTCCATTTCAAGTTCAAAGTGCAGATGCCCTTGGCAGTTACCATGGTTGATAGGCAGGAGTCCAAAGGGAAGCGGGTGCGCTTGCTGGCAGATGGAAGGTCTGGTGTGTCTTCCATGAGGGCTTTGAACAGTGCTAGACTGATGGCTGAGTTGTCTGCCCATAGTGCGAGTATGATGTCTGTAGTTGTTACATCATTCAGCTGGAGGTCAGTCATGACATTGGGGCAGTGGGAGTCAGAGTCTATGGTGAGTTGAAAAGTGCAGAGTAGCAAACTTGAACTTTGCTCTGGTGCTGAGACGGTGTTCTCGTGGCTGGCTGCGAGATTTCCCGTGACCTGTCTGGCTCGGGTGATCTGGGTGGCCGGAGAGGCAGAGGTTCTCGCACTTGAACCCAAATTTTCAGCTTTCTGAAGTCCAATAGGGGCTCGAAGCGGTCTAGCAGATCTTTGCCGACGAGAAGGGGGTATGTGTCCATTGGTGAGATGTACACAGGGTGTACCAGACTCATTGGACCAATTGTTAGATGGATGGGAGCTATTTGTTCAAGTTGGATCTCATTTTGGCTGTATGACTGCACATTTAGCTCACATTTTTGGGATTTCAGAGTTCGATTTTGTCTCTTAGCTTCAATTCGGAGTCTGTCAAAGAATTGGGATGACATTAAAGTGAGATCAGCTCCGGTGTCGACCAGGGCTCAAGTCTCACCTCCTTCTCCAATGTGATGGCTAGATAGAGTTTTTGGGCCACTCCCTTTTCGATCAGATTTCCCAGGAGTCTTGGTTCTGGGGTTTGTGTAGTGATTGATAAGCAGTTAGGGATGGTCTCGTCTGTCTTGTTAGGGAGGCAGACAACCAAAACAGCACTTTCTGGTACCTTGGGATTTTGGTTGCTGGCGTGATGACTTGTGTTGGATTGTTCAGGAAGTGCAGCTGTCAGCTGAGGTGATTGGGCGACGCTGTCACTTGGTGATGAGGTGTCTGGTTCTGTGGACTGTGGCTGGTGAGCAGTGCTTTGGGTGCTTGGTTCAGTCGGAGGGCAGTCAGGAAGGATGTTGGGTGCAGGCCTTACACTTAGTCATAAGGAGTCTGGCCTGTCCTTCTTGTCTCCCTTGCGAGGTTTCTTCTGAATTAGTTCTTTCAGAATCCTCAGGATCTCTGCTGACTCAGACGAAGCTGCACTGTTTTGCTCTGGTGAGTGCTCAGACTTGGATTTGTTCGGGGCATGTCGAGAGTCGTTCCGCTGCTGGCTGTCTGGACTGGATGCTCTGGCCGATGAAGGTCGACCATTTCTGGGCCGTCGGCTGGCATCCAACGTGGCTCCACCCTTTGGGTGGTTAGACGGACATGGCTTGTCCCAGAATCTTTCAGAGCGCCCGCTCTGGTGCTTTGGATGGGCACCATCACGGTTGTGCTGCTCTCTGCTGGCTTGGAACGGTCTTGACTCTCTGTTAAAAAGTCTGTCACTGCAGTGTTGCTGGGCGCCCTCTGAACGGTGATCAGAGACAGGGCAAATTGTTGGATTTTTCACAGTCTTTTCAGAAGCAGTCTTTTGCTTGGCATAAGCTTTATGGGCTAAGTCCCGTAGCTGTTGGGTGGACATGCTACGTGGGCAGGACAGGATTCCTAAGTGATGGCTCACTGTGGGATGCAGATTTCGAAGGAATAGAGTTCTGAAGTTGAAATCCTCCTTCATACCTGGCTCGTTCTGTGCTCCAAAGTAGGCCTGTCGGAAGTCGGTTGTAGTAGGCCTGTGGGGTTTTAAGTCGGCCCTGTCTCAGGTCCATGGCGCTGATGATCCCTTGGTCTGAGTCAGGGTCCGAAAACTCTCTAATCAGGGCCTGCTGCAGCTGCTGGTAGTCCAATTTGACAGTCTCGGGTTGCCTATCAAAAAAACTCCGCCCATCACGGCTGGACGTACTTCGGAGTAGATATAATCTGTCCCATGTGGTCACATTAGCCACAGTTTGCAAGTGAAAGTCTATGTCCTGCAGGTAAGCATGCACGTCGTGGCCTCCTGCAGGGTTTGGGGTGAAAGTTGGGATGTTTGTGGCCAGCTTGTAGAGTTGTTGGGGAGCCATGGCGTGACTAGTGGCACGGATTTTCTGGAAGGGCTCCCACCCCTTTGCTGCTGATGGGGGCTCTTGGAAGCTGGCTGGTGACGTCTTGAGCAGTGGGCTTTCACTTCCCTGTTGAGCTCGGAACTCTTGACTGGGAGGCATGGGCCCACTGGTCAGGGGAAACTCTGTGGTGTGTGTTTCCCCTTGCTGGTCACTCTGCAGTCTGTAAGCATACTTCAGTTCTCTGTGAACAGTTTCAAGTTCTTCTTTTAAATAGTCTTTTTGTTGAACCAAATCATGGATCTTGGCACGGGCTGTTTGCAAGTGGTTTTCACAGGCTTTGGCCTTGCCGTCCCTTTCTTTCAGTTCAATCTCTGCTCTTGCTAGGAGAGCTTCACCTTGTTGGAGTTTTTCCTTTAGTTCCTCTTTGGATTCTTTCTCCAACTGCTCTCTGTGCTCTGTGTCTCTAAACAAAGCTCTGCCAGGGCATTTTTAAGTCTCTCCACTTCCTGCTGAAGCTGTGAGTCTGTTTTATCCTCCTCCCACGCCGGTCCTGGGCCTCAAGGGGTAGCTGATCTAGACGACTCTGCGCGTGGGCCTGGTTCCTCCGGGCCTCCTCAGTCTGGAGCTTCAGCGCTGCTGTTTCTTGCTCCAGGTGGATGTTGCTCTTTTCGCTTAGCCGTGCCTGGACGATGAGGTTGTGGGCGAGGCCCCCGACGGTCTTGGCCCATTCTTTGTGGTTGTAGTTCTGGGTTGGATCGTGGGCCATCAGCCGGTTCAAGTCGTCATCCAGCTGCTCTTGGCTCAGGTGTTGCAGGTCACCGGCGGCTTTAGGCAGGAATGCAGTCGTCATGGCGCTTAACCATGTCTCGACGTGATCCCAGTGGGCGGTGGGGCTGGATGAGCGGGACATACTGGCTCACTGTAGGCAAGAGAAAGACAACACAAAAGAGGCCAATGCAAGACCGTGTAGGGTTTAGCGAGCTACAGCAATATGTGACTATTTAATTTGTGTGTGTGATTTTGACTAACTGGTGCAGACAGTTAGTGAAATCTTGTCTTGGCCATGGGTGGCCAGGTGGGGCCGATTTATGTGGGTAAGCGTCGGATCTAAATAACGATTTTGACAGTGCGGTAGCCTAGTGGGTCATTTACTGACACTGGCTGCTTGGTCGTCAATCTATTATTCAGCTGTCCTTGATTGCTCTCATAGGTTCTGTCTTTAGGTGACCTGAAAGAAAACAAAACAACAGAAAAGCAAATAGAACAGAACAAAATAACCAAAAATAACTAAAAGAAAAGGCATGAAATAAAATGAAACAAAATGAGAACATAGGAAGAGATAGAGAGGGAAAAGGTCTAAGCTTACTACCACTGCTAGGGTTTATGACAGGGCCAAACGAGTGGGAGGCGCTGCTGAGCTATAAAGCCTAGGGGGATGGTATGAGGAAGGTTGGGCCAAACACTTAAATGACCGGGGAATATGTATATTCTATGGCTTACAATAAGGTAATGGGCTTTACCTTATTTACTATGCCTGGGGTGAATTGGGGTCACTCAGGTGAGAATCAGTGGTGAGGTCAATCTCACCGGCGGTCCCGGACACTCGACTGTGGTGTCCCCGGATCCTCGTCCCCCTGGTACCACGGTGCGCCCACTCAAACAACTCGTGACTTTTAGCACAACTGGGCAGCACTCAGGTGAGGCATGTCAACGGCCAGACTGCAGGGTCAAAATTGGGTTTCCCCTGAAGCCCCTCTGGAGTTCAAACGGGTGGTTCTGTCAGAGCGGAACCCTAATCAGAGTAATTAACCAAAATTGCCCTTGTGGTCAGCTGGACTCATTGACTTCTCCCTGGAGTGCCCGAATTGCTGATGTCGGCTGCGTGCCGCCGCCAGTGGTACGAGGACAGAGGTGTCCGAGATTCACACACAGCCAGTGTCAGTTACGCCGGTCAGGTGACTCCACTCACCAGAACCCAACCAAAAGATAACCGTCGCTTCACCACCAAGCACTAGGGGACGTACTACCTGTAAGTACACAAATGGCTGAACAAGTGAAATGTAACGTCAACTTAAGCTTAAACTTGTTTAAACCAAATTTAAATAATTAGGTAAAGTAAGAGAGGTAAAATATTATTTACCAAATAGTGCTAAAAACACAAAAGAATGATGATAATATTGGTAATTATCAGAATAACCTTGAAAAGGGAGAAATAGAAATAAATCTATTCAAAAATGGAGCCAAAGGAGAAGAGAGGGGAAAGCCAACCTATATGAGAATGCACAGTAGGGGGCATGCTACTGATAAGTGGCTATCACAGGCTGAACAGAGAAGGCTTAATTTAAATTTAAGTTCAAACTTGTTTAAACTAAAATCTAAATAAGTGCAGAGTACTAGAATGGTACCAAATGAAAATAAAGTAATGATAAAGTGATAATGAGGAGAATAAAATAACTAAATGGGAAAACAGAAGCAAAACAGTTCAAACTGAAACAACAGGAGAAAATAAAGAAAAGCTGTCTAAGCAGAGAATGTCACAGAGGGACATGCTCCCACTAAGTAACATTAACCCTCTGGACCCTAAGGATATTTTGTGGCCCTGAAGAAGTTTGACATGCTCTGACATTTGTGTTTTTTTCAGTTGCTTTAAATCACATTAATGGCTAAAGTCTGATTACACTGTATTCAGCACAAACAGGGCTACAGTAATATGTGAGCAACATGTACATAAAAGTTTGTAGTTTTGAGAAAATAATGTTTATGTGTAGTTTTTGAAAAAACTAAAATGTTAAATCACTGAAATAAGGCCATATAACACACAGTAAACATTTGTTCACAAGGCTTTTCAGAACTGGATGTTGTTGCCTAGAGTTTTTTCTTCAAAACAATGTGAAAACCATTTTGATCACTCATTCATACAAAACAATATAGTCATTTAACTTTTGTAAGACACTTATTGTCAGAATGCGGGGAGGGTGTGGACCATCATGAATAATGCTGTGATTCACACCTGAGGGGTCAACGACTCCTCCCCTGAATATCAATGAGGAATGTGACAGAGGGAACTATAGAGAATGCATGTGAGGAGACTTAATGATTGAATGTATTGTTTGTAGCTTATTCACATTTAATTTAAAAGAAGTAATCTGACTATACATTTTCTTTACATAAAGACTTTAGACCTACAGTACCGTTCAAAAGTTTTAGATCTGTATGTTTAAAAAAAAAAAAAAAAAAGTCTCTTCTGCTCACCAAGGCTGGATTTATTTGATCCAAAATAGTAAAAACAGTAATATTGTGAAATATTTTAAGGAAATTTTAAATAAATGTTTTTTTTTATGTGAATACATGGTAAAGTGTAATTTATTCCTGTGATGTCAAAGCTGAATTTATCATCATTACTCCAGTCTTCAGTGTCAAATGATACTTCAGAAATCATTCTAATATGATTTGATATATATGCTCAACAAACATTTCTTATTATTATGAATGTTGAAAACAGTTGTGTAATTTTTTTCAGGATTCTTTGATTAACGGAAAGTTCAAAAGAATAACATTTATCTGAAATAAAAAGATTTTGTAACATTATAAATGTCTTTACTGTGTTTTTTGATCAATATAAGGCATCTTTGTGAATAAAAGTATTAATTTCTTTCTAAAAACAAAACAGCAACAAAAAAACTAAACTCTTTCTCAGCCCAAATTATGATCCTTTTGAATGGTAGTGTATAATGTTACAATATATTTCTATTTCAGATAAATGCTGTTGTTTTGAACTTTCTATTTATCAAAGAATCCTGAAATAAATTGTACACAACTGTTTTCAACATTCATAATAATAAGAAATGTTTCTTGAGCAGCAAATCAGCATATTACAATGATTTCTGAAGGATCATGTGAAACTGAAGACCGGAATAAATTGCATTTTAAAAATATATCCAAATAGAAAACAATTATTTTAAACTATAAAAAATACTTCGCAAAATTACTGTTTTTACTGTATTTTGGATCAAATAAATGCAGCCTTGTTAAGCAGAAGAAATTTTTTTGAAAACATTAGAAAATTTAAAACTTTTGAACGGTAGTGTATACTTGGATTTTACACATGAAAACAACACATAGAGCAGTGGTAAAAAAATACAGTGCAAAAGAGACATTCAGGGCAAAAGTGCAAACAGGGACAATGCAAGATGAATGAAAATGAATTAGTTTCTATTTGAGCGTGCTTGTCGCGCATCTACATTTAAAATAATGAACTTGAGCGCTCAAAAGACGCAACAGATGTGAACGGCCCCTTAGTCAATGGTTACATCAGCATAGCAGTCAATAAACGGGACAGTCATGTACAGGACATTTAGGCCCAATAAACGGGACGTCCTGGCTAATACAGGACATTTGGCAACCCTACTTTTATATCATGCTGTGTTTAATATTATAGAGCATAAAAATATCCTCATGTCGTACGTGTATCTTTATTTAGTATTGAAAGGTTGCCTACCTATTTCATATTTCAACATGTTTCCGTTGATTTCACACATTTTAGTCTGGCAATAGTTCAACTAGTAGCCTACAATGTGAAGTTTATGCATCAATAACGCTAATATAAGTGAGAAGGAATGTTTTACCTTAAAAATTCTCATGTTAAAGTAATGTAGTCATCAGGTTTTAGCCAGGTTTCTGTCAAACACAGCACATTTAAATTATTATCTGTAATCATATCATTAACAATAAGCGCTTTTGGGGAAAGGGATCGAATATTCAGCAGCCCGAGCTTTATCGTTTGTTCATCTGTATTATATCTGTTATTTATTTTTTGGACATCAATTAGATTTTTACCGTTGAACGGTTTTGATGTTTTTTTGTATATACTAAATCGGGGAACAGACACAGTCTCTATGTGATACCTGTCACAGGTACTTTGAAGGGAATGCCCACCGCCTAGGTCGATGGATGCTCCTACAACCAAGAGGGCATCCTAAAAGCAGGTGCGGGCATACTATGGCTAAATGACAAGCCTTGCCCACCACAGCACTTCAAGCCACCCACCTCCAACCCACCCACCCACCCTTAATTTTGCAGCGATAACCCGCAGTAAGCGAACGATTCCTGCGACGATTCCAACATCACAGCCGCTTACGCTGGCTCCACAAATTTCCAACAACGACATAGCTGACATGCAAGCCTCTGATGCTGCCATACAAGCTATGCTAAACCACCTCTCAGACCCCTCCAACCACCCTATCACTGCATCTGAATTCACTGCTGCCTCAGGCCTCAGACGACTGCATGACGTCAAACACATGCTGCGTGTGAAAGACAACATTCTGTGGTATGCCCCTGATAACCTCACAGTGCAAAGGCTTGTGGTGCCACATTGCCAAAGGGGGATCATGCTAATGTATGTCCACGACGCACCATGTGACGGACATCACGGTACCAGAGCCACTTACGAGACACTGAAACAAGTGGCATACTGGCCTGGCATGCAGCAAGACATGGCAGAATATGTCAGAGAGTGCCTGGTTTGCTGCCAATTCCAACCAGCAAACCCAAACCATAGAGCCCCACTGCAACGCAGAGGAGTCACATTCCCATGGTCAGACCTCCAAATAGACTGGGTAGGACCCCTGCCTAGATCGATGAGGGGCAACAAATACTTCCTCACGGTTGTGTGCCAGTTCACCAAGTGGGTAGAGTGTCTTCCAGCACCCAACGACACTGCCCAGACCACGGCATACCTCCTTATGAACCACATCTTCTCCAGGTTCGGACTGCCACTTAAAGTCAACTTGGACAGAGGCACTCACTTTACAGCTGAGATCATGCAGCAGGTTTGGAAACTCCTGGGAGTACAAGCTCAACTGCATATCAGCCACCATCCCATCTCATCCGGCCAAGTGGAACGAACAAATCGAACTGTGGTCAGCATGCTGAGAAAGTATGTGTCTGCCAACCAGAAAGACTGGGATGTGAAACTTCCTCTGGTGCTCATGGCCATCAGAGCCACCCCGCATGAATCAACTCATGTGTCTCCCTTTGAACTAAAGACTGGGCGGCAAATGACACTGCAGCTGTACCTGCTGTATCAAACGGGAGACTCCAGCCTTGTCACAGCCTACACCACTCACCAGTACCTAGATGAACTACAACGGAACCTGAGAACAACCTTTGCTTTCGCCCAGCAACAGCTTCAAAAGAGTGCCGAAGGCCGGAAAGCATATTATGACCGGAAAGCGTCACACCAGGAACTGGATGTAGGCGACAGGGTCCGGTATTATAGCTTTGTCCAGCCGCCACCGGACAGCCTCCCATCGGCTGTCAAAGACATTTTTGCCCCACTGGACAGGACCTTATGAGATTATGGACAAACTCTCCCAGGTTGCGTACTGAATCCAACTGAGCCAGGGACAAAAAGAGCCAATTTTCAAATGGGTCCATCGCAATCAAGTCAAAAGACATGTGGTTACTGGCAGAGAAAGACAGGGAGGGGCCAATGCTAAACTCAGTTGCAATCCTCACAGCACAAAGACTATCCTGACCAACCAAGGACATCCCTCACTGATCGACCACTTCTCTCCCCATCTCTCTTTCTCTCTCTCTCTTTTTTGTACCAGGATGCTGCTGTGGCTCACTGTCCTGTGCCTCCAGTTCACCAGAGGACGACTGCAACCAGATATCCTGTCACCAGGTCCTGCATCAGGCATTGTACTTAGGGGACAATCTGGACTCCTGATCAACAGCTGCAGGACCCACACCCAGAAAGTGTATGTTCGACTCGACCCTCGCAACGTCTACCAAGCATACTATCCCCGCACCGTTACACAGTACAGCTGGGCAGGTGCACGGTGGACAGAGGATGCCCTCACTTATACAAAAGCCGACGTCAAGCACATGCTCACCCAACTGGGAAAAACGACAGTCACGTAAGCAGAGCTAAGTGGACACAACCGCCGCACCAAACAGTTCCTGGGAGCTTTGCTCGGAGCCGCTGCTGCTGTCAGAACCCTGTTCAACATTGGCATGTCTAGCGTCAACGCAGTGAGCCTAGCCACTGTAAGGTGGCATGTAGCTGAAATCCAGACTGAGATCCCACAGCTGAGAGAACAGCTCGCAACACAGAGTGCAACCCTGCAGACCATCGGCAAATCATTGAAAGGCACTGTGGTGGTTCTCAATACTCTCAGTGTCCTGCTGAACCAAACTGTGAACTCAATGAGACAAATGTTTTCAGTTTTCCAAAATGATTTTGCCCAAACTCAGCTGGTCACAGCCCTGATGACAGACATTCTGCGGTAGGTGAGCTCCTCCATTTAAAGCTTAGCCATGGGTAGGATCCCACCATATCTGGTACCCCTGAGCCTTGTGCAAACAATGCTGGCCTCCGCCACTACCAGCCCAGCCGATCCTCTTCAAGCACACCTCGCCTATTCTCTGGGTAGTGCCATCCCCTTGCACATCGACCCTGAGCAAAGTGAGGTGGCCTTTCTCCTGAATCTACCCATCATCGAATCAAACAACATCTACAGACTCAAGGACATGGTCAACGTCGGGTTTTGGCAAGGTAACACCCATATCAAGACACACACCCCAGACGTGGTGGCCTACCACGACAGCAACACACAGCTGTACCTGGCGCCAAACCTGCGCATGTGTACTTTGACCAAAGACATTCACTACCTCTGCCCTAGCAAGCCATTCATCAGAGACAACATTGAAGGGATCTGCGGGTTGCAGCCCATGAGAAGTGACACATGTTGCCCTTGCCGAGGCCACGTCATGCACCCAAGTCATCGAAACTCGAGCTGAGATCGTGGGTGACCGGTGGCTCGTCAACACTCCCACTCGTACGGCCACCCTGACTTACGATCAGCATGACACTGCCACCCGCATCAGCCTGCCTAACCAGAGTATGTGGATTCAAGTACCGAAAGGTGCCATCCTCCACCTCGCTGATCTGGCATTATACCACCTCCCAAGTGAAGAGTACTGGTCAGAGCTGGAGATCCCATCCTTTTTCAAGAATCACAACTTCACTCTAGATCCAGAACTGGAACTGAAGATTGAGAAAGGGGGGTCCCAGCTAATTGACATTACTCCCATCGACACGGCCCTCCAAACACTGTGGCGGTTTCCCATCCTGACCAACTCCCTTGTTGTCCAAGCTTGGACCACACCCTGACAATGGGCCTGGCCTTCATCCTTTTCAAAATGGGTCCACGAGATGCGAGAGTCCATGACCAAGAGCACGGTTGCTCTCCCCCTAGGTTTCAAACGAAACCCACGGAAAAGAGGTACCAAGACAGAGACCATGCCAAACCTCATTGAGGCTGTTTCCTCAGGCTGAGAACAATTAGAAACCATCTGCCACCGACCATCATGATGACTGTTGTCCGACGATGTCACACGAACTTCGTCAGACGAAAAGGGGGACTGTAGCATCTGGACTAGATCATGATGAGTCGATTCTGCTCTAAGCGTAAGAAAGCTTTTAGCGACATATAAATTAATGTCCTGGTGCCAAGAAGTCTAGAGTGAATGGCCCTCTTTGTCACTTTTGTGGCTTGGCGGATGCAAAGCAGACAACCCCTTTGAAGACCCTTGTCTACTTCAATCAGATCGCAATCTCATTCCATGTCTCTAACCATGTCCTCCCCTCCCCACTAGAGGGATCTGGGCAATGAGGACTCATTCCAATACACAGACACAGACATTTTCTTTATTTACCCCATAATTAAACTATTCCAGAATGTATATGATGATTCCTTTGTGTATGCTTGGTCCCTAAGTTATACTCTAACCAAGGCATGATGTGTGTGTAATGTTAAGGTCATTTTAAATGCTTGTATTAATGTGTAAAGAATGTATTTCTGCTTTTATACCTTCAAACCATACCTTGTTTGGTATCTAAATGTTCCTCTCTCTTTTTCTTAATCAACGGTGCACAGTATGTGATTATGAGATGCATCATTAGTATGTTTAGCACCCTTGGGAGTAAAACTGGACTAATTCTCACATCCTCATAAGGACATGCCGTTGGATCATAAACTGAAACAAAGGGATTTTCTCCCACCTAAAGTGCACACAGATGATAGGCCATTGAAGGAAAGATGGGTGTATGTTAATGGGCCTTAAAAGACAAAGGACACATCTTCTTCGTCTCTCTTCCTCCTCGCTTCCTCCCGTCATCTCATCTCGGCTTGTCCCCTGGCCAGGCGGCTCAGTCCCTGGCTAGGTAGGCGGCTTGGTTGGTTGGTTCCTTTGAAGTTTGGCGCGCTTCGCGACTCAGCCCCGACCAGGCGACCAGGCGGCCAGGCAGCGCGCTCCATCTCAGCGCTCAGTCAACTTTCTCAACTTCGACGGAGGCAACCTTCCCTTCCTCCCTTTTCGGCAACATTCGCTTTCAAGTTGACTCTTCAAACTTCCCGTGGATCGGAGACACGATCTCCGGAAGAACTGAGAGAGAATGCTTCAGCTCATAGAACGCTCTGAGAATCCTCATACGCACCCTTTTATCCTCAGCACAAAGAAATGATGTTTTATTAACGTAGTTCGGGAGGAACACATCAAAATAAGCTACTCAAGTGTCACCAGCTGTCTACAATCAGTAATCAACAAATACTCTAGTATCACCAGCTGTCTACAGTCAGTAATCAACATATCTACCCAATCAGCACGAAGGCAAGCCATATATAATCACAGTCAAACTCACCTAAGGATTCTCTACAGTCTTCAGAAGATTCTCTACAGTCTTCAGAACAGGTTTTCGCCTAACAGCCGCCATGTCGGAGATTGAACTCTTCCCGTCCGATGACGAATCTCTTTACTCCCAGGATTTTTTGTCAAATCCAGCCACCCCAAGGAGTGCCAATACACCACCAGGTGCCGTCACCGAGTCGCCAGCCAATCCGCTCCGCTATCCATACTCCAGAACGACAAAAACAGCGCTCACCTCCACCGACGAGACGCACACCTTCTTCCTCGTCCTCATCATCCTCCTACTCCCTGGCCCAGCCAACCATTCCCACAATCGGGAAATGGGCAGTGCTGGGTCTACGCAAGCTTTGACCAACGCGGACGTCCATTACCCTAGACGGATGAATAAAACCAAATTAAACCAATTATACACTAACCTTCAGTCAATGTGCGCCCCCTTTAAACCTACATCTCTCTCTAAGGTCTCCAATAAAGTGACAAGCAAAACCAACAAAGGTAAAAAACCACGTACCTCCCAAATCCAGTGTTCCTCCACAGCGAGACCGGACCACCGCCGATCCTCAGGTAGGGGCAGTGTGCCTTCAGCGAGCCTGGGACGGGCCCCAGATTCCGCCGCCACTAGACCACCACCTTCTCTGCCTTCTGCTCAGCATCACTCTGTAGGTTTTTCCAGCACTGTTCCCCGTTCGGAATTACAGGCCGCTAACAGTGATCGTCTTCCCTCTAGCGTGAGGCTGCCTCCGCTAGCAGGGCAGGGGCAACCTGTAGTTACCATCCCAAATCTTCTCCATCGTTCGTGGCCCACGGCTCCTGACGTGAGGCTGCCTCCGCTAGAATCGCGGGCCCGGACAACTTTCCCCTGTCCTTCCCCTCCGGCTACCACTAACCCTTTTCCCCAGCCGTGGCCTACAGCAGACCCTAGCGTGAGGATGCCTCCGTTAGCGGAGCAGACCCAGTCTTCTCATTTTCCACCTCAGCTTTCTCTCTCCTTCCCGGTCGCTTCCCAAGCTCCAGGGGCCATCGCAAACGCAAGACCACCTCCGTTTTCTACGTCGGCCCCGGATTGTCTCCCCCAAAACATGCTTCCTCAGGCAAAATCACCATTTTCTCTGTTTACAGCAACCCAGATGTCCATACCTCCAAACACCATCGCTTCGAAACCGCCCCCTGTTGCCAGCAACATCCGAGCGCAGATTCTATCAGGGACGGATATTGACCTATCATCTCTCCTTTCTCTGCTTCCCCCTTCTGATTCCAATCGCCAGATCGATTGCGGTGACTTCTCAGTCACCCTTAAAAATCCAAACAACACATCATCCCGTATCCTGTCATTTTCAGAATTTTGCATCGCTTTCACCAGCTATACAGAGGTCGTCTGCGCTGTTTTTCCCCATAGGAGGCGCAAGCTCAATAACTATCTTGCGATAGTGGCAGAGCTTGCATTATCCTATGGGGGATCACATTTTTACACGTACCACAAGCTGTTTGCAGCAAAATGCGGCATCCGAATTGCCCAATGGAACCAGTGCCCATATTGGGGCGCGCTGGACACGGATCTCCACAATAAAATCTTCTTGGGCGTTCAAAGTATTTCCTGCACAGTCTGTAGGTCACTCGCCCATTCCACCACATCTTGCCCTCAAGTAAATCCACCAATTCCTCCAATTCCAGTTCCTAACCAAGAAAGATCAACTAGTTATATTCCACGGCCAGCTACTACAAACTTCGACTCCTCCGGAAGAGCCTCCGCCTTTTCTACGAGACGCCAGGTCTGCAACCATTTCAATACAGGCGGCTACTCAAGACAACGATGTCGGTTTCTGCACATCTGCAATTATTGTGGTGGCGCTCATGCCCACACTGTATGCCCTGTTAAGAAACACACCAATAAAAAAATAAAAATAAAATAAATAAAAATTACTTGCCGACTCAAGTGAATATTTTATGTTTGTCATCAGAACTGTCTCAGCACCCTGATCCTGAATTTACCAAATATTTGCTGTCTGGCCTCGAGCATGGTTTTGAACCAGGTCTCGAAAGCATTCCCTCACAAAATATGATTTGTGATAATCTCCTATCCACTCTCATAGAACCCGACACGGTAGACAATTTGATTAATAAGGAAGTTAATTCAGGTTTCATCATCGGACCTTTCGATACCCCCCCTTTCGAACACTTACCCATTTGATCGCTGTGAGTATTGAATTCCCGTCGTATGGTGCGAGAGCCCTCCCAATCGGTAATAGCTAAACGTCTTCTTGTCTACATCAGCGGGGACTTACCGTGCGATCGCAGTAAGTATTGAACTCCCGTCGGACACCGCAAGAAGCCCTCCCAATATAAAATAACCAAATCGTCCACCTAATCGCCAGCGGGGGCTTACCCGTCCGATCGCAGCGAGTATTGAACTCCCGTCGGACTTCGCAAAAAGTCCTCCCAATCTAAAATAACCAAACGTCCACCTAATCGTCAGCGGGGACTTACCCGTCCGATCGCAGCGAGTATTGGACTCCCGTCGGACGCCGCAAAAGCCCTCCCAATTTAAAATAACCGAACGCCCACCTCATCATCAGCGGGGCTTACCCGTCCGCGTCAGCGAGTATTGAACTCCCGTTGGATGCCGCAAAAGCCTTCCCAATCTAAAATAATAACTAGACATACACCTCATTGTCAGTGGTGACTTACCCGTCCGATTACAGTGAGTATTGAACTTCCATCGGATAGAGAGCGAAACCTCCCGATCCAGCAATCAGCTGTCTCCTCGCAAACACCGCAGCATCAGTCATCAACCCATGCAAGTATAAATTTGATCGAAATTTAGATGCGTTTAAGATTTGTGCCCCTGTTCAAGGTGATATTATTCTTGGCTGGCTCTCTCTGGTTAACTGTTTGTGAAATTGCCATTCTTTGATCTGTCTTTCTTTCTTTCTCTCTCTTCTTTCTTTCTCTACTTTTTGTTATTCTGTGTATATATATGTGTATTCTTTATTTAGTCATATGTATTCGTAGTATCAATTATTAAAACCACTGATGATTGTCAGTGTTGCCGCTCACAAAACATAGTCACTTTAATGTTTAGATCTTGCTACAAGCTCTCATATAGTATCGTTGAGTACTTTAATTAACATTCTAATAGTTCAGAAAGTTATTCTGGACTGATTTAATATATATATATATATATATATATATATACATATGCATAGTTAATTGCAATCCCTTGTTATTAACTCTATATATATATATATATATATATTGTACAAATACCTAGGTTAGGTATTTACCTTTTGGGTGATTTAGAGATTTATAATTTCATCATAACACGTTACGATTAATTATGAATAATTAAATATAAATACCTATGATTCCCTATTGAGCTAATTTAATTTATTAACATATGTAGCCGAGTCGTTACATTAAAATAGCTATTATTTTCCTAATGAGGGTAGGAGATCTGCAGGCCCTGTCAGTTGCCTCCTCCTGCATAGAATCGTTCCTGGTAGGGTCAAAAGCATTTCTTCACCCCAGACCGGGCTATGTACCTAAAGTTCCAATCAACTTTGCATGTTCAGTGATCTTGCAGGCCTTTCATCCTCCTCCATTTGTGTCTGCCGACCAAGAGAACCTAAACTTGCTTTGCCCAGTTAGGGCTCTTGAGTTTTACGTCCACCGGATTGCCTAGTGGCGTAAGACTGACCAGCTGCTGGTATGCTTCGGTTCACCCAAACAGGGTTCCCTGGCTTCCAAGCAGATATTATGGATATTTGAGGCTATCTCTACAGCCTACGAGGTGCATAACCTGCCTTTGCCTCTGCTTGTGAGGGCCCACTCAACTAGGAGTATGGAGGCATCTAAAGTGTTACTCACAGGAGTTTACCTCCAGAGGGTGTGTGATACGGCAGGCTTGGCCTCTCCGCACAGATTCAGATTTTATAACCTGGATTTGGACTCCATACCAAGGTCTCGAGTGCTATCATCCTAAGCTGTGCTCTTAGTGACTTCACACTAGGACAGGCATTCGTCAGTATGGCGCAGTGGGTATTTCGTTCCCCATAGCATCGGTGTCAGACACAGCTTGGAGTTCCCTCGAAAGGGAACGTTTCAGTTTACGACGGTAACCAACCTCCGTGGAGTTGGCACCCCATAAAACAAAATAATCCCCCAAACTATGCCATTCGTTTGTGCAGCGTTTGTGCTGATTTGTGCCGCAAAAACGAACGTTTGTGTTGGTTTGGTGTTCGAGATATTGAGCATTATTTTTTTGGTCATGTGACATCATTCTCCACCCCAATTCGTTCAAATTTTTTTGGTCATGTGACATCATTCTCCACCCCAATTCGTTCAAATCGCTCCAAACCGGTGCCATTCGTTTGTGCTCGATTTGTGCTGGTTTGTGCCATTAAAACAAACAGTGTAACTGTTTTCCTTCCACAAATATAACAAATATAATTCGGGAGCTGTGACGTCACTCTCCACCCCACTTCGTCTAAATCGCACGAAACCGGTGTCGTTGGTTTGTCCTCGATGTGCCGGTTTGTGCCGTTAAAATGAACACTGTATCTATTTCCCCTCTTTAGTAATAACAAATATAATTTGGGAGCTGTGACGTCACTCTCCACCCCATGCCGTGCAAATTGAAAAACCCATAAAAATAACTAATATTATTTATATAGGCTAAAAAACGTTGCTTAAGTTTTCATCGTAATAGTCTACTTCAGTGTCTTAAGGCCCATTTAGGCTGTACGTTGGAATTATGAACTGAAGCGATAAAAAGTATAACCTGATGAAGCTATGGTCCAATTGTTTTATGGAGGTGATGGAGACGTTTATGATGTTCACATGGAAGATTACCGCTTTGCATATGATAATGAGCTCAGACGGGAGCGAATGAGGCTGCCTCTGGTTTTTATATGTATTACATAATCAGAAAATTATCTAGACATTTCAAGCTTTCTATAGACATGTTTTTCATGTCTGAGGCAAGTTTTTCGCTGAGTTTCGGAAGAAAGTGCACACAATTTGTTCTCTTTATTTTACAAAACGTTTTTTTTTTTTATAACGCTATTATGAGTGTATACAAATAAAAGACACTTTTACATGTTTAGATATGGCTTCTTTTTTGACCTATAGAGTTTTAGCCGACAACAGCGAATGGCACGGTGGATTGTGTTCACTGACAATGTTTTCTGGAAGTATTCCTGAGCCCATGTTGTGATTTCCATTACAGTAGCATTCCTGTATGTGATGCAGTGCCGTCTAAGGGCCCGAAGATCACGGGCATCCAGTATGGTTTTCCAGCCTTGACCCTTACGCACAGAGATTGTTCCAGATTCTCTGAATCTTTGGATGATATTATGCACTGTAGATGATGATAACTTCAAACTCTTTGCAATTTTTCTCTGAGAAACTCCTTTCTGATATTGTTCCACTATTTTTCGCCGCAGCATTGGGGGAATTGGTGATCCTCTGCCCATCTTGACTTCTGAGAGACACTGCCACTCTGAGAGGCACTTTTTATACCCAATCATGTTGCCAATTGAACTAATAAGTTGCAAATTGGTCCTCCAGCTGTTCCTTATATGTACATTTAACTTTTCCGGCCTCTTATTGCTACCTGTCCCAACTTTTTTGGAATGTGTAGCTCTCATGAAATCCAAAATGATCCAGTATTTGGCATGACATTTCAAAATGTCTCACTTTCAACATTTGATATGTTATCTATATTCTATTGTGAATAAAATATAAATTTATGAGATTTGTACATTATTGCATTCCTTTTTTATTCACAATTTGTACAGTGTCCCAACTTTTTTGGAATCGGGTTTGTACCTTTCAAAATCAAATCAAATCACCTTTATTTATATAGCGCTTTTAACAATGGCAATTGTTTCAAAGCAGCTTCACAGTGGTAACAGGAAAATAATGCAACAGAATTTGATTCGGCTGTACAGCCGCTCTGGTGAAAACGGTGATGTCATCCAGCTCATTTCAATTATCATATAGTGTCAATGCTTTCAACCCGGTTGATTTGTGTACCGGGAGTATTTTCTGTGATGATTCCATATTTCTTTGAAATATGAAACTGTTATTCTTGGTTTTACATATAATGAGAGAGAAGAGTCAGATGTTTTTTTTATTTTTATTTAATCAATCTTATTTTGTTTTTGCTAAATATTTTATATACACAAGTGTAAAGTTAGTAAGAGTAAGCCTTTCTTTAACCTTTTCTTTAAAGACTTAAAACACTATATGAAAGCCTATCTGATTTATGATTCTTCTAATAATTTTCTATAAGAAAGCTGTGATATCATCGCCTATAATTCAAAGTCTAATGAAAATGAAAAATGAAACTTTTACCGGCACAAACAGAGCACAAACGATTGAGACTGTTTGGGGTGAATTTGGAGCATGTGGGGGGCTGAGTGACCTCACAATGACCAATAAATATTCCTTTATTATCTAAAAAAAACAGAAGCAGCACAAACGAAATTTTTTACGGCACAAACCAGCACAAACGAAGCACAAACGATTGAGACTATTTTGCCGGCAAAACTATTTTGAGCACAAACCGGCAAAAATTGAGCACAAACGAACAGCACCATTTTGGAACGATTTAAGACGTGTGGTGGAGATTTTTTTTTCCTCGTTATTTTTTTTATTAGGCCTATTTTTTTTTAAATCATCATTTAGGGATTCTTTTTAATGGCACAAATCGAGCACAAACGAATGATGCCAGTTTTGGAGCGATTTAGATGACATAGGGTGGAGATTGTTTTTT
The DNA here is from genome assembly GCA_039654105.1 of Coreius guichenoti. Lineage (NCBI taxonomy): Eukaryota > Metazoa > Chordata > Actinopteri > Cypriniformes > Gobionidae > Coreius > Coreius guichenoti. The sequence continues at coordinate 15,912,255 of CM077180.1, read as the reverse complement.
TTTCATTATTTAAAAAAAAAAAGGTAATCACTTACAGGGTTTGTTTTAACGGCACAAATCGAGCACAAACGAACAATACCAGTTTGGAGCGATTTGGACGGCATGGGGTGGAGAGTGACGTCACAACTTCCGAATTATGTTTGTTATTTCTAAGCAGGGCGAATAAATAGAATATTAATTTTAACGGCACAAACCGGCACAAATCGAGCACAAACGAACGACACCGGTCTGGAGCGATTTGAACAACATGGGGTGGAGAGTTACATAACTGTTCATAAAACATTGTTTCGTTATATTTAAGAAGAGGTCTTAGTTACAATGTTTGTTTTAACTGCATAAACCGGCACAAATCGAGCACAAACAAATGGCACCGGTTTGGAGCAATTTGCACAGCATGGGGTGGAGAGTGACGTCACAGCTCCCGAATTATATTTGTTATTACTAAAGAGGGGATATGGATACAGTGTTCATTTTAACGGCACAGACCGGCACAAATCGAGCACAAACCAACGACACCGGTTTCGTGCGATTGAAGTGGGGTGGAGAGTGATGTCACAGCTCCAGAATTATATGTGTTATATCTGTGGAAGGAAAACAGTTACAGTGTTTGTTTTAATGGCACAAACCAGTACTAACGAATGGCACCGGTTTGGAGCGATTTGAACAACGTGGGGTGGAGAATGACGTCACATGACCAAAAAAATAATGCTCAATATCTCGAACACCAAACCAGCACAAACGTTTTTGCGGCACAAATCAGCACAAACGCAGCACAAACGAATGGCATAGTTTTAGGGATTATTTCGTTTTATGGGGTGCCAACTTCAGGAGGTCTGTAAGACCTGTGAGACGCTGCGTTGCCCTGCCATACTTCCTGCATGTCTTGGAGTGGCTTGCTTCAGCTAATCAGAAGCTAACTCTGCTTTGTTCTGGGTATCCTTTATAGCTCTCGTGGTATGCCGTTGCGCGTCACAGGGTGATGTTACGGCAATCAGAATTAGAATAGTTGCACACCTACTTCAGACGCTGAGGTGGTCCCCATAACATCGACATCAGATGCAGTGTCTTGTTCCCTTCTCAGAGAATGTCTCGGTTACGTATGTAACCCTCGTTCCCTGAAGGAAGGGAACGGAGACGTTACGTCAGTTACTGACGGAATGGGGGTTTCGCTTAGAAGCCAATCGCCTTCGAGATCTACAAAACGAGCCAATGGCATGAGAATGCCATGGGTCTGCGGAATTTGCATAGCGCAACTCCGCTCCCACCTCGTGGGTATATAAGGAGCTGCGCGGCAATCTCGCATTATGTTTACCTGCTGAGGAGCCGAGGCTGAGCGCCCCCGCTTGAAATGGGAACCCCCATTCCATCAGTAACTGACGTAACGTCTCCGTTCCCTTCCTTCAGGGAACGAGGGTTACATATGTAACCGAGACGTTCCCTTTCAGTCAGTACACTACGAGTTACGTCAGTTACTGATGGAATGGGGGTTCCCATTTCAATCTCGCCACAACCGCTGTCTTCCAGCGTCCTGCGCTGACCTGAGCTCCCTGCCGTGAGTCTTAGCACGAACGAAGGGCTAGGCTCAACACCAATACCAAGGTACACTGGGAAGCATATCCCACATGGAGAAATGCAACACAATGCCTGCCCGAAGGGAGGACTTAAGAATACACATATGACCCACGTATGGGCTGCATATGGAGCACTCTGGGGTATCCAGCCGCAGGTGGAATCTTTCAACCCCAGGAGTGGCAAGGTGTCTTACCGTGGAAATACACATGTGGGGGTTGCCCAATGGGGGAACCATGCACATGGAGGCACCTGGCCTAACATGAGGGCTGACCAACCGGGCATGCACTCTGGTGTCGGCGTCAACAGTGCTGGAGGAACTCAGGGCTTACTGAGAAACTCACCTGAGTGGAATAGCGTACGCATCCAGTCCATGGAGTGGAATGGCGCAGCAAGTGATGACACCTGAGCCTGTCCAGTTACTGGCCCCTTGGAGTGAGTACACGAGAGGAAACTGGCTCTACACGGAGATTATAGAATCTCGCAAAAGTGTTGGGTGTCGCCCAGCCTGCAGCTCTACAAATGTCTGTTAGTGAGGCGCCATGCGCTAAAGCCCAAGAGGAGGCTACACTCCTGGTGGAGTGTGCCCTAACCCCTAGGGGGCATGGCAGGCCCTGAACCTGATATGCCAGGACAATGGTGTCCACTATCCAGTGACACAACCTCTGCTTGGAGAGAGCCTTCCCTTTCTGCTTCCCTCCGTAACAGACAAAGAGCTGGTCTGAGGTCCTGAAACACTGCGTCCGGTCTACGTAAGCGCGAAGGGCGCTTACTGGACAGAGCAGTGCCAAGGCTGGGTCTGCCTCCTCCAAAGGCAGCACTTGCAGGTTCACCACCTGATCCCTGAAAGGAGTGGTGGGAACCTTGGGCACTTATATCTCATATGAAGCAATCCGAGCAGCGTGACCGTGGCTGCGGATGCCATATGCCCCAGGAGCCTCTGAAATAACTTCAGTGGAACCGCACTCTTGCCCTCGAATTGGCAAAGACAAGTCAGCAGTGACTGTGCGCGCTCGCTCGTAAGCTGCGCGTACATGACGACCGAGTCGATTTCCATACCGAGAAAAGAGATCCTCTGCACAGGGGAGAGTTTGCTCTTTTCCCAGTTGACCCGAAGGCCCAAACGGGCGAGGTGCCAGAGCACCAGGTCCCTGTGTTCGCAAACCTGGTCTCGAGAGTGAGCTAGTGTCAGCCAGTCGTCGAGATAGTTCAGGATGCGAATCCCGTGTTGCCTGAGTGGCACAAGGGCAGCCTCGATGACTTTCGTGAAGACGCGAGGAGACAGGGCTAACCCGAATGGGAGTACCGTGTACTGGTATGCCTGCCCCTCGAAGGCAAACCGTAGAAACGGTCTGTGTCAAGGAAGAATGGAGACATGAAAGTACGCGTCCTTCAGGTTGATCGCTGCAAACCAATCCGACGGACGAACGCATTCGAAAATGTGTTTGGCTGTCAACATCTTGAATGGAAGCCTGTGAAGGGTTCGGTTCAAGACGCGCAGGTCCAGGATTGGTCGTAACCCACCGCTCTTCTTGGGTACAATGAAGCAGGGGCTGTAGAAGCCTGATCGTGCGAGCGAGCCAGCTGGACAGATTAGGAAGTTCTAGCCAGGCTCCTAAAAACTGAACCAGCGGGGTCAAGCGAAACCCCAGGCGTACCCATGATAGGGCAGCGAAGCGGAATGACAGGGGTCTCATCTGACAGGGGTCTGGCGACAGAGGGGGCTGAGAGTGGTGAGGCTGTCCGTCGCACACTGTCAACCGCGCCCTCTGGCGTAACCCACCGCTCTTCTTGGGTACAATGAAGCAGGGGCTGTAGAAGCCTGATCGTGCGAGCGAGCCAGCTGGACAGATTAGGAAGCTCTAGCCAGGCTCCTAAAAACTGAACCAGCGGGGTCAAGCGAAACCCCAGGCGTACCCATGATAGGGCAGCGAAGCGGAATGACAGGGGTCTCATCTGACAGGGGTCTGGCGACAGAGGGGGCTGAGAGTGGTGAGGCTGTCCGTCGCACACTGTCAACCGCGCCCTCTTGGGGCTCGGAGGTGAATATGTCAGTTCTTTCTTTAACCATGAATAGGGTACCGCCGACCGTGAGGCCAGCGGCGGAAGGGGAAAACAAAAGATTCTCCCCCGGCCCTCCACCGGGGGAAGGAGTGGTCCTGCTACCATCACCTGGGAAAGAACCGAGTTCACCTCCGAGCAGCCCGTCTCAGGAGCGCCGCTTAGACTGCCTTCCTGCGACCACCTCCGCACTCTGGCCCAGGTGGAGGCTGCTTTTGGGGCCGGGCGGGAGGGTCAGGAGACGGGGAACAGGCTGAGGCGTCTGTGTCGGCGGCTGGGTGCAGGCAGCAGCGGGCCACCAGGGCAGAATATGTTTTATTGCCTCAGTCTGCTTCTGTACGGCCGAGAACTGTTGGGCAAAGTCCTCGACCGCCCCGCCGAATAGCCCAGCCTGGGAGATAGGGGAGTTGAGGAAACGTGTTCGCTCAGACTCCCGCATATCAGCCAGGTTGAGCCATAGATGACGTTCCTGGACCACAGCAGTGGACATCATCTGACCGAGAGAGCGTGCGGTAACCTTCGTCGCCCGTAGGGCGAGGTCGGTAGCCGCACGCGACTCTTGCATGAGAGCGGGGTCAGCATTGCCCTCATGCATGTTTCTGAGCACCTTCGCCTGATGGTCCTGAAGGATGGCCATAGCATGCAACGCGGACGCGGGCTGGCCCGCAGCTCTATAGGTCTTCGCCACCAGAGTAGACGTAAACCTACAGACTTTGGACGGGTGCTTTGGGTCACCACGCCATGTCGAAGCGTTCTGCGGACACAGTTGCATCGCAACAGATCGCTCAACAGGGGGAACCCCAGTGTACCCTTTCACCCTTTCACCCTTTCACCGCGCCGCCATCGAGGGCAGTGAAAGCGGAAGTGGCTACCGAACACCGACACTCTGGAGAGACGCTCGTCTTGAAGAGTAGAAAAGCTCAGGAAGGCAAGTGAACACTCGGCTCTGAAGCAGAAACATAATGCGAGATGGCCGCACAGCTCCTTATATACCCACGAGGTGGGGGCGGAGTTCCGCAGACCCATGGCATTCTCATGCCATTGGCTCGTTTTGCAGATCTCGAAGGCAATTGGCTTCTAAGCGGAACCCCCATTCCATCAGTAACTAACGTAACTCGTAGTGTACTGACTGAAAGGGAACTATGGTTACAGTCGTAACCCTGAGACATTTTTTGGAGTTTAAAAAAATCTGCATTTTGATCATCGGTTAAGAGTTTTGTGCCTAGAGTTTTGAAAAATTTTATCTAGGTTCTGATGTTAGTAATGATGTGACCACATAATTTTATTGCTTTCTCTCACTATACTGTTTTGTTTTTATATTTATACTGAAACACTTTACAAAAAAAAAAAAACAATAATGGTAAAAGCATTTTGATGACAGCAGTTTGCACCAGTTTGGATATGGTAAGTAGGTTTTTATGTTGCAAGAAGACGAGTTGCGATAATAACATCAAAACACAGTTTCTGCTGATCCTGTAAGCCTTTTAAAACATAACAGTTGTATTTGTAAGTCTTGTAATTGTAATTCTTAGGCAATATATGGAAACTTGATTTTACTGAATAGCTCAGCAAGTTGTAATATATTTTGGAATTATTTAGTTGACAAACCAACAGTCACAAAGAAATTACTTTATTTAATCTATATTGTATATTGCACAACGTTACATTTTTCATAGTGTACCTTTTAAAATCATGTAATATATTTTGTATTACACACACTTGCTACACAGCGGCTACACGTAAGTATGTAACATCAATATAAAAGTCTCTTTAACATATTTAAATATTAGACATATTTATGGCCCATATGTATAAAAGTTTTTACATATAGGCCACAGTTTTGATTAAAAACAGTACAATGTACTCAAAAAGAAAAAAGAAAAAAAAAGACGACTAAGAAGAAAGCGGTAAAATTATTTGATGTGCTATACATTTTTGACTACCAGAGAAATTAACTCTTAAATTCCTCTGGCAATCCTTCAATGTGATATTCGCATAGTTGTTTATTATTGAATCTTAAACTCTAAATTAACTAAATCTAACGGCCAAAAATTGGAATAACATTTTCCTTTGGGTTGCTTTGCCATCTTGCCCATGAGTAACAAAATATGTGTTCTTATTTTCAGCTTGTTTCTTACTGGCTCTTTGTTTTCAGACAAATTCAACTAGCATTGGATGGTATATGCAAGAAGATGATAGAGTTTATTTTAATTAAATCTTGTAAGAGTACAATAGGCCAACTCTCTCTTTCATAATAAAGAGGGGAAACTCTAATTAATCTATAATAAGTTGTATTATATCAAATCATAACAAATAGAATATATATACAGTGGAGAAATGTATTATAAAACATACATAGAATTTTACGTTTATTATTTTTCTAATATATATACTGCAGTGAAACAATCAATAATACAGAATTTTGTTTTTCTTGTAATGATCAAAACTATTTTTGTCTCTGCATCATTGATGTGTTGTTGATCTTCTGATTAGATCAGAATGCAAAGCACTTGTATATAACAAAAAAGGTAACTTTATTTTGATTATCCTCTTTAAACATTCTGTTGACAATAAGTAAAGTTGCACCTACATGTCAACTAACTCTTATTAGAGTATAAGTAAAGTATTAGTAGACTGTCTACTTAATACCTGTTAACACTTTATTTTGATGCCCCCCCCCCCCCCCCAACAGACATTCTACTGACTATAAGTAACTTTGCAAGTACATGTCAACTTATTCTACTAACCCTAATCCCTTATTCTACTAACCGTACCCTACCCCTAACAGTCTACTAATAGTCTATTGAGAGTTAGTTGACATGTAGGTGTAAGGTTACTTATAGTAAAGAGAATGTCCAAAGCAAACCATCAAAAATAAAGTGTAAAAAAAAAAAATGCAGTCTAGAATAATATTAACATTCATACCAAACACAAAATGCCTCTTAATCAAAAGACCTCAGCTAGTCATAACAATAACATAAAACATCAATATTTAAGCTCTGTGTTATGTTTATCAAGGGCAGGTCCAGATTTGGTGTCACATTATCTTCTTTTCTAGTACGTGCTTTAACAAACAGGCATCCCTGTCCATGGCTATGTAAGTCAATAATTTTGATCATTTAAATACTTATTTTATACTATCATTTCCATGTTTTTTAAACACATCCATTTTCAATTAAAGCTGCAGTTCTGATTAAAAAAATACAAAGAACCAACTGACTGTTTGAATGAAAATATTCTCAAATAAAATCCAGACCTTTAAGAAAAAGGCATAGATAGCCTACTATTTGCTACACATCAGTGTGGTGCACTACAAATAACACGATACCATCATCTGATGTATTAAACTCAGAAAAACTGCATTGGTACTGAAGGCTCTCAAAGACAAGTAAATAACGCCCAAACACACATGATCTCCGGTGCCAAAGCCATTCCAGCACCACATCTTCAAGAACTAGCTATAGAGCTTTCTTCTTCTCAGATATCACTAATGTGTATTTGCAATCTCAACAGGGTGATGAGGACATCTGATCATAGTCAGGACACTTGAGGAGGGCAGGGTAGTTTGAATTCATTTGGAGTGATGCTTCACTGGAGATGTCTGAGGGGCTGCGTCCACGAGCCCTGGCATCTGGATGCAGGAACTGACCAGAATAGTCAGAACAGTTGCTGAGGCGTGGTCTGTAGAAACCTGGGTGTGGCCTGTACATCTCCTCTGCAGTGTACCGCTTCATAAACAGGTAGACAGACATCACACCTGCCACCTGAGAGATTGAAGAACATGTGAAATTAATGAAATGCAACAAAATATTTTACATTTCTTTTGGGTGTATAGGATACTGGGTCTCATTCATTACTTACTACTTACTACTTAAACTTGTTATATATAACTGCTCTCTCTACCGGTCAAAAGTTTTGAAACATTACTATTAAATAGTAGTTTTTAAAGAAGTCTCTTATGCTTTCTCCAGTCTGAAGACTGGAGTAATGGCTGATGAAAATTCAGCATTGCATCACAGAAATAAATAATATTTTGAAGTGTATTAAATATATATATATATATATATATACACACACACACACCGATCAGGCATAACATTATGACCACTGACAGGTGAAGTGAATAACACTGATTATCTCTTCATCACAGCACCTGTTAGTGGGTGGGATATATTAGGCAGCAAGTAAACATTTTGCCCTCAAAGTTGATGTGTTAGAAGTAGGAAAAATGGGCAAGCGTAAGGATTTGAGCGAGTTTGACAAGGGCCAAATTGCGATGGCTAGACGACTGGGTCAGAGCATCTCCAAAACTGCAGCTCTTGTGGGGTGTTCCCAGTCTGCAGTGGTCAGCATCTATCAAAAGTGGTCCAAGGAAGGAACAGTGGTGAACCGGCGACAGGGTCATGGGTGGCCAAGGCTCATTGATGCACGTGGGGTGCGAAGGCTGGCCCGTGTGGTCCGATCAAACAGACGAGCTACTGTAGCTCAAATTGCTCAAGTTAATGCTGATTCTGATAGAAAGGTGTCAGAATACACAGTGCATTGCAGTTTGTTGCGTATGGGGCTGCATAGCCGCAGACCAGTCAGGGTGCCCATGCTGACCCCTGTCCACCACCGAAAGCACCAACAGTGAGCACATGAGCATCAGAACTGGACCACGGAGCAATGGAAGAAGGTGGCCTGGTCTGATGAATCACGTTTTCTTTTACATCACGTGGGTGGCCGGGTGCGTGTGCGTCACTTACCTGGGGAACACATGGCACCAGGATGCACTATGGGAAGAAGGCAAGCCGGCAGAGGCAGTGTGATGCTTTGGGCAATGTTCTACTGGGAAACCTTGGGTCCTGCCATCCATGTGGATGTTACTTTGACACGTACCACCTACCTAAGCATTGTTGCAGACCATGTACACCCTTTCATGGAAAACGGTATTCCCTGGTGGCTGTGGCCTCATTCAGCAGGATAATGCGCCCTGCCACAAAGAAAAAATAGTTCAGGAATGGTTTGAGGAGCACAACAACGAGTTTGAGGTGTTGACTTGGCCTCCAAATTCCTCAGATCTCAATCCAAACGAGCATCTGTGGGATGTGCTGAACAAATATGTCTGATCCACCTCGCAACTTACAGGACTTAAAGGATCTGCTGCTAACATCTTGGTGCCAGATACCACAGCACACCTTCAGGGGTCTAGTGGAGTCCATGCCTCAACGGGTCAGGGGTGTCCAAAATGGGGACCAACACAATATTAGGAATTAGGTCATAATGTTATGCATATATATATATATATATATAAATCAGTGGTGAGCGATGACTTTTTTAACCGGGTATGCTAGGTGCGCGTTGTCAAAAACGCACCTGGTGCAGATACATTGGATGGGTTTATAATAAGAGAGACGCTCGTGTTCGCTCTATACATAGTGTTAGCTGCTTAGTTGCTTACTCTCATGACACTAGCAACACATCTAAAGTTTTCCTAATATGTGTGAAGTAACATCCATTTACCTGATGACCATTTATTGATGCCTTCACAAGCACTCGTAAAGCTGTTGAGTTGTGTTTGAGTTGAGTCAGGCGCGATGCGCAATGCGCAAAAGGGACAAAATATACTGTATTTTTGTAATTCCGCTAGGTGGCATTAATGTCACAGAAATTGAAACGACATACTACACCTTCAAACAGTACGGCGCATAGGCTGAGAACACACTAATCTAAATCAAAGACGACAAATAAGAAACATGACAGGCGTCAATTTAAATGTATACCAGAAGTGTTTTTTTATTGAGAAAATAATCAATATTAGTAGCCTATTATAAATAAAACATATGTAAAATATAATTAGAGTAAATGTAAGTATAATAAAAAAAATATGTAACCTTTAAAATATGCTGAAATAATGCAAATTGATGACTTAAATGCATAGATTAACAGCCTCGGATAGTTACAGTAGGTCTGCTTACAGTAGGTCTGTCTTTAACAGTTTATATGTTTTCTTTAAAAATAAATTTCCTAATGGAGAAAACGAAATACTATGAAAATTAAACTTTTTTTTCACTTGATTTAGTCTATTTAGTTTTGTATCAAATACAATGTGATTTTCGTTGATTGAGCTCTGACAGTAACATGAAATTGCCCATTTACCAGCAAACCAATGAGAACGCAGGACAGTGATGAGGATACATAACAACAGAGCGTAGGCACCAAAGCTGCTGTGGATCCGCATACCCAGAACTCAGTGAGTGGCAGATTTGAAGAAAATTACCGTTGTTTGGCAAATAAACAAATGACGGAGAGTTACATACGTATTACCAGCATTTTATCATGTAAGCTTTATGGTGCACCTCAAACAAGGAAATTTATAGTAATTTATAGTGTTAATGTTAATTAGCGAGTCCATGAACGGCTTGGGTATGCAGATCATTTGCAGCTTATATGGACCGCACTCCCCTTATATATAATATAATATAATTCATATAATATAATATGATATAATATAATATACATGTTTATTAGTTCACTGGGAGTTTGAGTAGCCTATTGGTTCTAAATTTAAACAATTTAAGTGTGAACTGATTTCAAAGCAGCATGTTGTGATAATGTTGTGATAATGTAAATTGATTTATATATAAAAAAGAGTGTATACAGATTTTATGCACAGTTAGTGAATGAGACCCATTGTCTTTAATATATACACAAAGATGAACAGATAAGTGTTACCTCAGTAAGTAGGAAGGAGACTGCAGCAAAAGCAAAAGACCAGCCATATTTATAACTGAAATAAGCTTCATTCGTTTTCGTTCGGTTCATCATTTCGTCATTAATATTGGATATATACAAGACCAGACCAACCACAAGGGACAGACCTGTATCAGAAATAAAGAGAAAATAAGCCCGCAATGTTATCTGGCCTTTCAGAGAACTGATTACAGTTGTACAGAGAACTGAACACAGTTCTCATTCATTTCTTCTGGACACAGTCTTCAAGCGCAAATTGCTTTCTCAGAATGTTTTCTTTTTAATTATTATTATCATTTTAGTTTTCCTTAGTTAATTCTTAGTTTTTTTCTTAGTAATTTTGTTCAGTCAGTATGACTGTAACTAACTATAATGAATTCTATTACTCTGAAATGTATTATAAAAAAGTATATTATTGTCCAAAAAAATGACACGATTCATTCCTGCTGTGTATAGTGATCCTACCACACTTTTTACTGCTTTGAACTCAAACCCACCTGACAGGATAAAGAAGATTCCAGAGATGAAGGCCAGAATAGTGCGTTGAGGTCGGATGTGTCCAATATTACTCAGCACAAATCCAATGAACATGAAGAATAGACTGACCAGTGGAAAAGGAGTAGCAGAGCGGATCATTTCTAGAAACAAACCCAAATAAAATGATTACTGATGATGGATACCTGATTCTTCTACAACCTCTATGTGTAATCTCACTATTAATGTAACAAAAAAATAAACAGCAACTATAACTAGTAAACTGTCTATTTGCTAATGCCCTCTTGGTGGTACACCAAATTTATGGTGTACTGTACATGTGAGGCTTGGTGTTCATGTGAGCAGGGGCGGAGCTACATGATGGCCATCTGGCACCGGCCCCCACTGAAATCTGGCAACTTTAATCAATTTCACCAACATTATCATGAGTGAAAAGTTTAAGAAAGAAATAAACTTTACAGAAATCTTACTTTATGGATCTACACTGAGAAAAAAATGTTAATCTAAAACTGTGCTTCATGTGGTAACTTCTAAATTAATTAATTTTATTCAAGCCAAAAATTAAGCATCACTAAATCTACTTATATACGAGGTTGCAGTGGTAAAATAAAATTTAAGTTTGAAATAGCTCCCTTAGATAACCACAAGTATTATACATTTTATCATGTTATTATTATTATTATTATTATTATTATTGTGGCCACCCTCTTTTAAAGCAGTGCCTCAGCCTAGCCCACCCACACACCCCCATTCCCCCATTCCCCCATTTATAATGCCCTTGACACGCCCCTGCATGTGTCGGTCATGTGAGGGGTTAAATGAGACTGATTAGTTTAATAGACAAGCATGGGGTGTTATTGAATATCAATTTCTGGTACTAAGACAAATTGAAAATAATTCAACCCTTTAGTGACCAAATCACAAATCAAGTGTCAAAAGACTAACTATTAGACATTTTCAATTTTTACATTTTCTGAAAACATAACACTTCAACTTAATCACTGATACTCAGTTTTTTTTTTTTTTTACTAATTTCTACAATAGATTTTTCATGAACAGTTAAAAGTATTTTGACTAGTAAAATTTTAAAATCCAATTTGAGACTGGATCTAAATAAAAAAAGATGCAAACAACCTATCTGGAAACTACTACTTTAAGAATTGTAAAATGAAAAAAAAAAATAAAAAATGCTATGAATAGTTATTTATCAATTAACATCTATTAGCTAAATCAAATCCATATTGTAACCACTCATTGCCATTAAAACACTTGTACACAGTTTTTTGAGGTTGTTCCAAGGTTGCTACTGTGTATTTAACATGTATTTTTGTGTCAGAAGTGCATACTTACCATTATCGGACATATCAACGAAAATAGCTGCCAGCAGCCAATTAAATCTTAGTAGATAACTTAAACTGTGAAAGTCACCTTAAGTATTTTTAAACAATATTTATAGTAGTAAGTCTACATTTAGGGCGTGTTCACACTTGTAATTTGGTTCTCTTGGTTCTTTTGGTCAGGATCAAAAAAGAAAATGATACACTTAGTCCTGATTCGCTTAGCGATCACTCTGTACTTTTTATCACCCAACCTAAAGTTACAAAACAAAAAACAACGGTTTCACTTTATTTTGATGGTCCCTTTAACACATTCTGTTGACTATAAGTAACATTGCACCTACATGTCTACTAACTCTCATTAGAGTGTTAATAGAGTATTAGTAGACTGGTAGGGTTAGGGTTAGAATAAGTTGACATGTCTGATGGAGGACCATCACAATAAAGAGTAGGCAGATATTAAGCAGACAGTCTACTAAAACTCTAATAAGAGTTAGTTGACATGTAGTTGCAAAGTTACTTATAGTCAACAGAATGTTCAAAAGGAACCATAAAAATAAAGTGTCCAAAACAACTTTTATGATGTACATTTTGTGACGGAACATCCAAAACAATGCTGTGTGCTGGGCTAAATGCGCTCACTGTATGTGTGTACATACAGTATGATGGAATTTTTACCAACTGAGACCTCACTAAGAGCTTATAAAATGTATAAAGGAGTCAAAACAGTGGCATATCCTGTTTTTGGTTTGTTTAGATGTCTTTGGTCCGTGTTGCATTCATTTTTCAGTCAAACTGCACCAGAGTGCACCCAAAGGTGGGTCTCGGTCCACTTGTTTGGTGTGCACCAAGGATGGCAGCATTTACACTTATTGAAATGAACCACAGAGCAAATTTGTTTTAATCTAACCAAACCCAAGTGTGAGTATTCCCATAGTACAGTGAGAGAAATTCCACTCTTGTACAATCACTTCTCATCATTAGTGTTTTAGAGCTCAGTGACTAAATAACATGCACAAAGAGAAGCCATTTTTAAATCAAGTTTAGGAAAGGAAACTCTCACTCACTTAGGACGCTGGCCGTAGACTCTGATGTCATCTGAACATTCATGGGCATCACATACTCTATAGTGAAGCAGCGACCCTTCTCCTCTCCTTGAAATAAAATAAATACATGAGGGAGAGGGGGGTAATGTCCCTGTTATTTATATTTATTTATTTATTTATATAAACAACGCTTCCAGATATTGCCAAGTTAATGTTGGAAAGAATATAATTACAATAAATGATCATTTTTTCTGATGTTTTAGACAAACTAGACATATCTGAAAGTATTCAATTTGTTTTGAATCCAGTGGACCACAATCAGTATGTCAGCTACACTACTGGGTGGCGCAAAGGTTTGTAGGTCAAACGTTTTGCTTTGTAGCGTTTTTAGTAACAAGGCCACTCAATAAACCATACTTGTCCAGAACCATTTGGACCCAATATGGATGTGACCCTAGTGCAAAATGCTGTTAAATAATCCATTAAGAATTACTCTCACAATGTCTGCAAACAATATCTATTTTGCAAAATCTAATAAACAGAATGAACAGAATTTGAATGACAAAAATAATTTTCACTGTGCCTGCAATGATAATTATATCAAGTTTGTTAAGTACACTACTGTTCAAAACTATGGGGCCAGTAAGATTTTTTAAAATGTTTTTGAAAGAAGTCTCTTATGCTCACCAAGTCTGCATTAATATTGTGGAATATTATTACATTTTAAATGACTGTTTTCTATTTTAATATATTTTAAAATGTAATTTATTTCTGTGATGGCAAAGCTAAATTTTCAGCAGCCATTACTCCATTCTTTAGGGTCTCATGAAACTTCAAGAAACTCAAGAAAACATTTGTTGTTATTATCAATGTTGAAAACAGTTTTGCTGCTTAATATTTTTGTGGAAACCATGTTACATTTTATGTTAAATTAATAGAAAGTTCAAAACAGCATTGATTTAAAACTGAAATCTTCTGTAACATTATAAATGTTTTTACTGTCACTTTTGATTAGTCTAATTTCTGTCATGATAACTCTCGGAGTGTTTGGCATGGTAATGGGCATGACAATGTTGACATACACTATATTGCCAAAAGTATTGGGACACCCCTCCAAATCATTTAATTCAGGTGTTCCAATCACTTCCATGGCCACAGGTGTATAAAATCAAGCACGCATGCAGACTGCTTCTACAAACATTTGTGAAAGAATGGGTCACTCTCAGGAGCTCAGTGAATTCAAGCATGGTGATAGGTTGCCACCTGTGCAATAAGTCAATTTGTGAAATTTCCTCACTACTAAATATTACACGGTCAACTGTTAGTGGTATTATAACAAAGTGGAAGCAATTGAGAACAACAGCAACTCAACCACGAAAAATCACAGAGCATGCTGAGGCGCACAGTGTGCAGAAGTCGCCAACTTTCTGCAGAGTCAATAGCTACACACCTCCAAACTTCGTGTGGCCTTCAGATTAGCTCAAGAACAGTGTGTAGAGAGCATCATGGAATGGGTTTCCATGGCCGAGCAGCTGCATCCAAGCCTTACATCACCAAGAGCAATGCAAAGCGTTGGATGCAGTGGTGTAAAGCATGCCGCCACTGGACTCCAGAGCAGTGGAGACGTGTTCTCACGCTTCTCTGTCTGGCAATCCGATGGACGAGTCTGGGTTTGGCGGTTGCTAGGAGAACAGTACTTGCCTGACTTGTGCCAAGTGTAAAGTTTGGTGGAGGGGGGATTATGGTGTGGGGTTGTTTTTCAGGGGTTGGGCTTGGCCCCTTAGTTCCAGTGAAATGAACTCTTATTGCTTCAGCATACCAAGACATTTTAGACAATTTCATGCTCCCAACTTTGTGGGAACAGTTTGGGGATGGCCCCTTCCTGTTCCAACATGACTGCACACCAGTACACAAAGCAAGGTTCATAAAGACATGGATGAGTGAGTTTGGTGTGGAGGAACTTGACTGGCCTGCAAAGAGTCCTGACCTCAACCCGATAGAACCTTCATCACCTTTGGGATGAATTAGAGCAGAGATTGCGAGCCAGGCCTTCTCGTTAAACACACTCCTAAACCTTGTAGAAAGCCTTCCCAGAAGAGTTGAAGCTGTTATAGCTGCAAAGGGTGGGCCAACACCATATTAAACCCTACGGATTAAGGATGGGATGTCATTAAAGTTCATGTGCATGTAAAGGCAGGCATCCCAAACTTTTGCCAATATAATGTATTTGGTCTTGGGGAAATAGATCTGCTACGCTGCTACAGAGCAAGTACAGGACTTGCTACGGCCAATACATACACAATACTATGAGCAAGTAAGACATGCTGCTGCTGCTGCACAATATAGCATATATTAATTACCCACAGAAGATCAATACAGGTGGAGCTGGGGAAGGTGGAGGGTTTCTGAAAGCGTGCTGCACTGCTAAGGAAAATGCTAACCAAGTATTTGAAGGGTGAACACGCAAGCTCATTGGCTACTGATTCAGCAGGAACCAATCAGCTGTGCCCTATAGAGAACGATATGATCGCAAGCAGGTTGAGTTAAGGACGTATTAGCGTGCGCCATCTAGAGTTTCATGACAGAACTTGTATGTATTTGTAGTTAGTGTAAAAAAAAACTACAAAAATCTGATTGACCTGAAATTTTTGAACAGTAGAATATGTCTTCCTAAAAGAAAAGGAGAGAGAGAGAGAGAGAGAGAGAGAGAAAGAGAAATAAAGAAAGAAAGAAAGAAAGAAAGAAAGGGAGAGAGAGAGAGAGAGAAAGAAAGGGAGATACCTGATTTACCAGTTGGTAACACTGGAGCGGGAGCTGGTAACTCTAAAAGGAAGAGGAACTGAAATCACTTGTTACCTGTATATCTACAAAGTCCCATTACCAAAGTTATAAAACATTTCAACATGCTATTTGTGAGGTAAAGGCATTACAGAGTTAATTACCGAGGTACAGGTACAAAAAAAGAGGTGCAGGATCTGCAATGCAAGACTGTACAGCGTTGAAAGATTAGTTAGAGAAAAGGACTGGAAACCAGACCAGAGTTTAGAGGAGATCACTGAATGAATCATCTGAGGCTTTAGACAAATAATTAAAGAACAAGTTTTTCTTCTGTGGAACACAAAAGGAGATAATGAATTTAATTAAGATGTACAGAGAATCACACAAATAAGGATTTAATTTGAAGCAAAACATGTTCATGTGTTTTGTACATATGTATCTCTGCTGTAAATTATTTTGTGTGAACTTGCGAGCTTATGAGATTTAAACACTCCCACGCACAACAATGGCGGACATGAATTTATTGTAATGTTTTTCACAAATTTTTTGGGGGAATATAATTGATCAAGCCATATGGAATTTTTTGCTGACACATTGGTATTTTAAGCATTAACCTGAGTATGTTCTGCCATTGAACTGAATTCACCAAACCAGATAATTGTTAAATGAACTCATTTTGTGTTCCGCCAATCAAACAAAGTCCTATGGCTTTAGAACAGCATGAGAGTGAGTAAACAATTGAAAAGTAATTTTAGTTTTCTTTTTTTCCTTTAACATTTATTACAAAAAAAGGCGGCTTCAGTAGCCGATGCTATGGGAACATCCCCCAGGTGTGATGATTGTTTGAAGACGATTGTCTGGCTAATGGAGCTGACACACCATGGCACCATCATTCTTCAGATTTCTTCTCTTTAGGAAGTGATTCTTCTAGGCCATGGTTAGGAAATTTCTTCGTGTGTAATACAGGATTAACTTCCAAGTGGATTATTCACCTCATGGTGAACACAATGTCATTAAGGAAGTGTGTGCCATCGTGTCTTCATTTTATTACGAGCGAGGACACACACAGTAAGTGTGTCAAGTGTTTGGCCTTTCATCACACTCGTGCTGCACTTAAAATTTATTGTGAGAATTTTAAACTTAAAGTGCATCGTATTCATCTCGCTTTCTTTTTGTGAAAATCCACTCCTCGTCACTCTGTTTCTGTGATTGCAGAGGCGCTGCACAAAGCAATGTTTAGTTTGAAACTATGTTTGAGAATGAAAGGATGGAATTTTCCCTGTCCCATTCTTCTAGGATCTCCATAATGATCCATGCTGACACTAGATTGGTACACTTTGCCCTTAACCTGAGAAACTTCCTGTGTCTCTGAATGATCTGAATGTGGAAATAAGCATCTTTCACATCAATTGTGGCAAACTATCCCCTCGGCCCAATCATGCAGAATCATGCAGCCTAGCCTTCGAACCTCTCACGTTTATGAAATGCATTCTGCTCTGGCTTAGTTCAGACTCCGGAGCATGTATTTGACTACTTGCTGATTTTAGTACAGTCCAAGAAGTTAGTGTGACAGCAACAAGATCTTGTTTTTGAGAATTTGTGAGGTGGAGTGGAAAATCTGAGAATGGATTTCCTCTCAAGGTACAGACTGAGGACCAGAATTGCACCATCAGACTCTGAGTCTAACCTGGCAGTAGCTTGGCAAGGCAGAGGTGGATCTGTTCACTTTGACTGAGAAAGCTCAATGTCCTCTATTATTCTCTCTTGGACTTGTATGCCTTTCTGGTATCTCTCCTGGAGGAGCCTCCTTGGGAGATTCCATCCAGAGCTGAACTGTTGTCTTAGGGTCGGGGCAAAATTTGGCATCCTCCAAGGTAGGGCCGCATTAATAATAGGCCCGTGATTGGCTGTAGAGTAGATTGACTGGCCATCGGGAGCACCTGAACTTTTCCTGGTGGGCTGATCGCCAAAACCCCACCATGACCCCGCATATTAAGCGCTTTTATTTAGTGGAGCACCTGAGAAACAAAACCAAGCGATGAAATGACGCCAAAGCCACTGGAAGGCAAGCCAGCAACCTTTAGCGCAAGTCGCTGGTCTCATTTGAATTCGACAAGCGCTACATCATGATATTTGAACATTAAAGGCTCTCTGGTGAACCCAGCTGAAACCAGATCGAATAGTTCCATGCAAACTGAAGTGTCGAGGTAAACAATACACAACGGTAATTACAAGCTTTTCAATACACACAGCGCCACCACTATTAAAATTTCCATGCAGTTACTAAAGCTGTATAAATATGACATTAAATTTATTGTTAATAGGGGAGAGTGGGGTAAAGTGAGACATTTTTTACATTTGCTCCCCTCTAAGCGAGCTAAAATGATATATCAGTAAAATTGACACATTTCCCATTAATTCAGGATATTTCCTAGCAATGGAAATTATCAGAATGTATTCAGGACGAAGGTCAGTGAAAATATGATTGTTTTTAAAAAAGTCGTCTTGTGTCTCACTTTACCCCAGCTTAGGGGTAAACTGAGACAGACCAAAGAAATCAAGGGGGTAAAGTGAACCACTTACTTTTTCCACTCTGAAACTACCATAACAACACATGTTGTAACAGTTAGAATCCTGACAGCTAGCTTGACAACCACACATTCCAGAACTAATGTCGGACTATTAATAGAATCATGGGGAATGGTCAATTAAGCACATTTTTTTTTTCTAAACACTTGAAAGTAACTCTGAACAAAATCAAATACAACATAATATAATTCAAAATGTTTTAATTAACATTCAAATGACAAATAGAACCAGTTAGATTAGAACACAGTCTGGGGGTCAGAACACAGGACCCTTAGAGACAGCTAGTGTCTGGGGGTCAGAGCAAAGGACAACAGCTAGAACCAGCTAGAACAGCCTGGAACTCAGAACACAGGACTAGACCCACCTGGATTATAACATCAGCCTACTGTCATACTCTACAACTAGGCCTACTCTACATTCCAGCCCTGAAGGTTACAGGGAAAGATGAGGAGTTGCTCTCTCCGTGTGGTTCCTCCAGGCCTTTTAGGTTGAGGCAGCTTCTTCACCACATCACTTTTAGGAACATGTGCCCCAGGTTGTCTTCCTGGTGTATTGCCCTGGCATGATAGCTTTTCTACAATGTTTATGACATAAAAAATAAAAAAATATTAAAATATGTTTAAGACTAAACTTAACTTGTGCCTCATGTCTCACTTTACCCCACAGCATTTGTCTCACTTTACCCCACCGCCACATTTTTAGAAAAAACGATCTCTCTTAGCAATTCAGGCTAATCTTCAGCTAGCATCATCACATGGTTTTATATGTTGGTAGTTCATCAACATGTATGATATAAGTTTTTCTACCTTAATCAATTTGCTTTGGCACAACAGTTGATTAAGTTGACAGCAAGAAAATTTACTTTTACATGCAAAAAAAATATTTTTGTGAAAAAAACATGTTTGCCACAGCACCATGAGGTCTTCTCCTTCATGGGCAAGGGGAAATTGGAGGGGCTTGAAAACATAATGGTCATATGACCACAAATGTGTTCTGTTGACTAGATACAGGGGGTGTCTCACATTACCCGATGTCTCATATTACCCCGTTCTCCCCTATTACTATTATTAGCCTTACATTAAATATTGAGTAATATAAGGGCAAACAAGTCACTTTTATAGATGTTGTTTTATAATGTTTAAGATGTTTTTCATTACAAATATAGTTTATTAGTACCTAATATTGTTGTTGTGATAGAAACCATAAAACCATGGTAATGAGTAGCTTGGTTTTTGCCTGTGACTTGATCTTTCAATTAAACTCTGGAAGTCTGGATTCTATCTTTGTCCTTTTCAGGCTAGTCATTTCAATCGGCAGCCATCTTTGAAATGCCGCTCGGGCAGCTATTTCAGTCATGCAAGTACAGCTCCTATCTCTTTGAATGGGGAAGCATCAACTTTTCCAAAAACTGTACACCAAGCTTACGATTGAATTTCATATTTGAAATCATCAATGAAATCTGACAACAACTGTATCATAAATGTGATTTCTTATGCTGAAATATACGGTGGCCGAGAGAGCTCAACACGCTGCAACTGAAGAAAACACATGCAAATAGAAAAAACACCAGCAAATAAAGAAAACATCTTCATCAGTTTGATAACACGTGCTGCAAAAGTTCACAACACATGCAAATACAAAAACGCGCTGCAAATACTCACAACACATGCAAATACAAAAACGCGCTGCAAATAGGCCTGCTCATAATGCACATACGATCAGAATGTTAAGAAAAACAAAAAAAAACTTTCAGGTGCACACCACTGAAGAGTAAACATTGAACAATCCCAACCAGCAATCCCAGCCAGGTACGTCACTTGTTGGTGTTCCCTTATAACACTTTCGTTGTAGTCTGTGCCAGTCCCGGCGCCAGGACAAACGATTTGGGGGGTTATTATTTTGTGTAAAAAAAAAATATTATTAATAAATTATTAATAATAAATAATATATTTTTTAATAATTTACTTGATTTTATGTCTCAAATCCCAGTCAATTATTCAGACGAGAGCTCTATTTCAACATGTTCTGATAACACTATTTAACCTTAATTTATTTCTTAATATTTCCCTTGTGGCCCGTAGTTAAAAAAAAATGAGAAGAGATGTGTTAAACAAGTTTTTTTTGTTTTTTTTTAAATGAGGAGTTAGCTAATCTTATTATAGCGCCTCGGTTATGCGTGATGCGCTATAAATTATTGCAGGGCAAATTAAAATATTAATTTAATTTTAAAAGTAGCCTCGTCATCATCATCATCATCATCATCATCATCATTCAGATCATCGCAGAAGGGACTTGAGATCGCCGGGCCTGGTATGTGCTCTTTGCAGCGCGTATTTGCATGTGTTGTGGACTTTTGCAGTGCGTTTCTCTATTTGCATGTGTTGTGAGTATTTGCAGCGCGTTTTTGTATTTGCATGTGTTGTGGACTTTTGCAGCGCGTTTCTCTATTTGCATGTGTTGTGAGTATTTGCAGCGCGTTTTTGTATTTGCATGTGTTGTGGACTTTTGCAGCGCATGAAATTGATTTAAAAATCAAACTGATTTAAATCATACTTATCTGACTGTTATCAGTTTGTAGCAGTAAATGAAGAGATGTCACACCGAACACAAGTTCAGTATGGAGTACCGCAGGGCTCAGTGCTAGGACCGTTGCTTTTCACCCTGTACATGCTACCACTGGGAGATATTATTAGGAAGCATGGCGTTAATTTTCATTGTTATGCTGACAATACTCAGCTCTATATTTCTTCACGCCCTGACGAAACTTACCAATTCACAAGATTAACAGAATGCATAGCTGATATAAAAAATTGGATGACTAGTAATTTCCTGCAACTTAATTCAGAAAAAACAGAATTTTTAATCATTGGACAAAAAAACTCCACAAGTAGTAACCTAGAATACTGTCTAACACTCGATGGCTGCTCTGTCAAGTCCTCGTCGTCAGTTAGGAACCTGGGTGTGCTCTTTGATACCAATCTCTCATTTGAAAGCCACGTTTCTAGCATCTGTAAAACTGCATTCTACCATCTTAAAAATATATCTAAATTACGGCACATACTTTCAATGCAAAATGCTGAACAGTTAGTTCGTGCGTTCATGACCTCAAGGCTAGATTATTGTAATGCTCTACTGGGTGGTTGCCCTGCTCGCTTAATAAATAAACTGCAGCTTGTCCAAAACGCAGCAGCTAGAGTTCTTACTAGAACCAGGAAATATGACCATATTAGCCCAGTTCTGGCAACACTGCATTGGCTCCCTATTAAACATCGTATACATTTTAAAATCTTGCTGATTACTTACAAAGCACTAAATGGTTTAGCTCCCCAGTACTTGAGCGAGCTCTTAACGCATTATACTCCATCACGTCTATTGCGGTCTCAAAATTCTGTCCAGTTGATAATACCTAGAATATCAAAACCAACTGCAGGCGGTCGATCCTTTTCCTATTTAGCACCTAAACTCTTGAACAGTCTTCCTAGCATTGTTCGGGAAGCAGACACACTCTGTCAGTTTAAATCTAGACTAAAAACACATCTCTTTACTATGGCATACACATAAAACATTTTTAATTTCTATTATTCAAATCAGTTAAATGATTGTTTTAGGCTGCATTAACTAGGTCAGCCGGAACCGGGAACACTTCCAATAACACCTGATGTACTCGTTACATCATAAGAAGAATGGCATCTACGCTAATGTTAGTCTCTCTGTTTATCCCGAGGTTTACTAATCCTACGAATATCTATTGATCTAATATGACTTCTGACCTGTAATGTTGCCAGAATCATAATCATACACTATTTGTTCGTCGGCCAGAGGAAAACTGGCACCCCGACTGAGCCTGGTTTCTCCCAAGGTTTTTTTCTCCATTCTGGCCCTGAAGGAGTTTTGGTTCCTTGCCACCGTCGCCTTTGGCTTTTGGCTTGCTCAGTTGGGGACACTTAAATTTCAACTATATTACTGATCTGCCCACATTGACACTATATGATAATTGAAATGAGCTGGATGACATCACCGTTTTCACCAGAGCCGAATCAAATTCCGTTGCATTATTTTCCTGTTACCACTGTGAAGCTGCTTTGAAACAATTGCCATTGTAAAAAGCGCTATATAAATAAAGGTGATTTGATTTGTGATTTGAGGTGAAGTTTTCTTTATTTGCTGGTGTTTTTTCTATTTGCATGTGTTTTCTTCAATTTGCAGCGCGCTGAGCTCTCTCGGCCACCGTAGAAATAGCTATAAAAAAGCGTATTTTTCAGGCTAGACCAGCAAATAAGCATGTGCAATTTGCAGCGCATCTCAGAACACTGACAGTTTCTACAGCAACCGGAGCTTCTAACGGTAGCCGTAGTGACACGATGAATTTACCAATCGCCGATTGGCTCTTTCATTTAGAAAATGAGACTTATTACGCCATATTGCGTAGTGCACTGTCTTTCTATATATAAAATCTTTGATTCTTTGTCACACTTCCATGTTCGAAAAGCGTATGCTTCAAAGAGGGGTGTAAAAAAATACTTTCGCTGCAGCCTGTATCAATGGCTGTGCCCATAGCACAGGATTGTTGTGATTTATTTATCTAATATTCTGCACAGATACTTCTCCCTAAAGACACCAACCTCAGTTTACAATCATTAATTGAGTATTGTGAAACAAAGAAAAAAGGTGTCATAATATTCTGACGCATATTTCGTGATTTAAAGGGAAGCGTGCAAGCCATACTGTATGTGTATGTGCAATACTTCAAAGTCTGATCACCATTTTTTCTTGCAGAACTGCAAGAATACAATACAAACAACATATCACATTAAAGTGCATTAGAATTAGACAAATCCAGGGCTGGACTGGGGCTAAAATTCGGCCCTGGCAAACCCAGCCCATCCGGCCCATGAGTTCCCTGTGAATGTTTTTGCTGGGGTTAGGGCCTTACATTGGAGTAAATAAATAAAACTAGTACAGGGACAAATAATGATGGATATTATAGAATTTACTGCAAATGCAGATAACAAACTTAATATTGCACCTTTGTCACACAGAAATGCACTTTGACAGTAAAGCACTGATTTTGAGCTAGGATGCAGTAAAGTAAATTTACTGCTTTTAAATGCTGTCATCATTTACTCACCCTCATGTCATTCCAAACCTGTATGACTTTCTCTCTTCCATGAAACACAAAAGAAGATATTTTCAAAGAATGTTGGCAACCAAACCATTTTGGTTAGGCTATACCATTGAATATTGTATGGACAAAAAAACAGACTCAAATGATTTTCTTTTATGTTACACAGAAAGAAATTCATTCAGGTTTGGAATGACATTAGGGTGAGTAAACGATCACATTTTTGGGTTGAACTACCCTTTTAAAAACAATAATATTTTTCAAGAGTTAACACCTAATTTATGTAAGACACTGATATCTATCTTTCATGAGGTTCTCATTGAAATAACATTTAATTAAATTTAATTAGATCTATTAAAAAGTTCATAAAACATTTAAAGAGAAAAAAGCTTAGTCCTTAATCCATAGGATCCAGGCTTTAAAGCTGTTTTGTTGAATTATCCTTTAATTACTCTAATGACATTTTAACTGAGTTTAACTGTAGGCCAGTTTCATTTAACTGTAAGATCATGGTAGTCACAGGTAAAACCATGCTCCTCATTTCCATGGGTATATGGTTTCTAAAATAAATAAATAATAATAAACTATTGAATTTGTAATAAAAAAAAATATTGTAAACACATGTAGAAAATACGAAAACAGCCTCTATAAAAGTGACTTATATTCCGCAATATTTAATGTAAGTAATAATAGCAACATTTTTAATAAATAATTTCTGCCAAAACACCATATTTCTTCACTGTTAGCAAAATTCGGAGTCAAAGAGCCGTTCATCACTTCATAGAGCAGCAGAAACGCTCGTCCGCGGGAGCGCTGTGCGGATATTCGCCTATTGCAGTTTCCCATGCGCTCAAATAATAATAATAATAATAAAAAACAGCGCCTAATATGGACACAGTCTATGACTATGGAGGAGGGGAGGTCTCTCTCGCTTTGGCCTGTCAATTCAGAAAACAAACCAATGGGCCGCTGTCCCTGCATGATGGGCCAGTCCGTGGCAAAATAAATAAATAAATAACCTTGTATCGGCCCCAAAGTGCGTCGGCCCACCGGGAAAATGCCCGGTATGCCGGATTACCAGTCCAGCCCTGGACAAATTTTATGACTAAAGTCTATTTTGGGGGTATTAAATTAAAGATTTGGAGGAAACTTATATTAACAATAATGTTAATATAAAATAAGAACAAATGTAAATGTAAAAATAAAATTAAATGTCTGATGATTCCTCTGGCAGTAACTTTAGTTGCGTGCTACATGTTAATCTCATGACTGCCAACACCGCCAGCGCTGACAAACGCGTCTCTCAGATAATTTTACACAATAAAATAAAAGATGACATCATGTAGCAGGGTATCATGTAAGTCTAAATAAACAGTTTTAAATATTGACGTTTATTGTTAAGTTAAACTAAATTAGTTTAATTTTCTTCTCAAATCTGGTGTCCGTCCATTGACAATAATGCAGATGGAAAGACCTTTACGCTACTAATCGGAGCAGGATGTGACGACACAGACTGTGATAAAGGCCTATAACTATGGTAACTTTTCATTAGGGCAACTAAGGAGAATTTAAGAGCTTTATAGCCTGGATGAATTAAGGACAAAGCTATGACTTTTTCTTCTGTGTAGATATATAAACGTTAACTTTATTATATTAATTCAATAATTAAAAGCCTTGAAATATAATACATTATTAATATTGCAGTATATAAAAAAAAATATTATTGTTTTTTTTCTGCCCTTTATTAATTAATAAATGTATTTATTTAATCTAATTTAAAGGACTTACTGTCAGGGTTCTGCCCTGGGAGCCTTGTCTGTGTTGTCTTTGTTTAATGTTTCTATGTTTGTGTTGTGTCTAAGCACATGGCTCTCTCTTTGTTGGTGTTTGCCATGTGTTCCCCTTGTCCCGCCTTCTAGTTTTCCCTTACCGCGCCCCCTCGTTTAGTCCTTGTCTAGTCATCGTTTCACTAATCGTGCTCACCTGGTCCTCATGTGCTTTTCTACCTTTATATTGTGCTTCCTTCCTTCATGTTTTTGCTGAATCATTGCTTGTGTCATGATGTGCAACTGTCCTGTTTGTGCTCAGCTGTCTTGTTTGTGCTCAGCTGTCTTGTTTGTGCTCAGCTGTCTAATTGCTTTGTGAACAGTCTTTAGTGGATTT
The DNA here is from genome assembly GCA_039654105.1 of Coreius guichenoti. Lineage (NCBI taxonomy): Eukaryota > Metazoa > Chordata > Actinopteri > Cypriniformes > Gobionidae > Coreius > Coreius guichenoti. Next base: position 15,886,363 of record CM077180.1, on the reverse strand, counting down.
GTTCTGTTTGGTGTTCATGTCTTGTCATTTGTTCCCACCAGTCATCTCTCTCATGTCCAGTCTCCTGTCTGTGTTCCTGTTCGAGTCGGATTACTCTCTGTTCTGGTATTAATGAGGACCAGCAGCCGCAGTCATCTCTTTCATGTCCAGTCTCCCGTCTGTGTTCCTGTTCGAGTTGGATTTCTCTGTCTGGTTTCACTGAGGATCAGCACCACTCGAATCAGCAGATACAGCCCATTGCAGTCTACTCGTTACCAAGGCCTGATTCCTGCTTAACATCAGATCTGTCTACTCTTCCTGGCTTATTTGAATTTGTCATTAAATAACCGTTTGGTTATTAAACTTGTGAAACTCATTCTGTGCTTGAGTCCTATCCTTCACAGATCCGTGACACTTACCCCAGCAAAACATTAATGGGGAAACATGTGGCTGTCAGAGTCTGTTCTGTTCATTGTGTTCACTTTCTGTTTGCTCGTTTTCCTTTGATCAAGTTTTACCATGTGTTTCATTGGTTCATCTTATTCATCTGTCCCTCGTCAATTAACATATCAGCTCCTTTATTTGCCCTCATGTATTTAAGCCCTCAGTTTCAGTCAGTTCCTTGTCTTGGACTGTTTAACCCATACGGAAAAAAAATATTTTTTTTCTGGCCAAAATATATTTTAAATGTATGGTAAATGTATGTTGTAAACCGTGAAGTTCGATGAAATATATTTTTGAAAGTGAAAATATATTTTGTTCCCACCTTCATATACCAAAATGTATTTCAGGGGCAAGAAAATACATTTTCAATCATATAGAAGCCTACGTAGACAAAATGCAAATGTGGATGGAACATAGCATAGTAGCGATCAAAACCTAAACTAGATTTTGTATCCATCATTTAAAATGTGTTAGAAGTATTTTAAACACTTACAGGAAAAACCACAAGAATTTCCTATGTTTTTCGCATGTTGTCCACTTTTGTCCACATATGATCTTCCCAAAATACAGAGTAATTGATCACGCAACCAAAAGAATCACCCTCACAAATGTTTTTTTATTTTTTATTTTTTGTAACTTAATGCAAGTTTAACATGACAATTATACCATTTAAATGTACATCAAATAAAAATGTAAATATAAATAAATTGCTAGGTAAGAACTGCGTCATCATTTGTGCGCACGGACTTTTGGACTACTGCGCATGCGCCTCGTTTTGCTCTCTAACGGTCGACTACCAGCGGGAGTTCTCAGAGGAAAAGGTAAGAGCTATAAATTTAGTTCGTCATTTTTTGCATATGTTATGTTAATTGTCACTTTAGATGTGTTATCTTTTCAAGGTTTTGTAACATTATTTTTTTCAATTCAATGCCATATTTGGTTCATTTGCTCACAATCTCCAGTGAACTGTACTGAGGTAAAATCTGAGATACATTTTTAGATTTCCGTTGTAGTTATTTTTAATTTGGACACTTAGCAAAAACTACACAAAAATCAGTTTCATATTTGAGCCTGTCACTGATACCATCAGTGAAGCCTGTACATTTTTGCTGAATTTAAATTTTAAAGATAAACTTGTTAATTTGACACGTTATTCGTTCATCATTGGAGTTCTGGCATGCTAGTTTGGTATTAATGCGATTCATTCACAAACAACATTTTCTATTTATTTTTATATGTATTGTTTGTTTTAATATACACTCACCTAAAGGATTATTAGGAACACCTGTTCAATTTCTCATTAATGCAATTATCTAATCAACCAATCACATGGCAGTTGCTTCAATGCATTTAGGGGTGTGGTCCTGGTCAAGACAATCTCCTGAACTCCAAACTGAATGTCAGAATGGGAAAGAAAGGTGATTTAAGCAATTTTGAGCGTGGCATGGTTGTTGGTGCCAGACGGGCCGGTCTGAGTATTTCACAATCTGCTCAGTTACTGGGATTTTCACACACAACCATTTCTAGAGTTTACAAAGAATGGTGTGAAAAGGGAAAAACATCCAGTATGCGGCAGTCCTGTGGGCGAAAATGCCTTGTTGATGCTAGAGGTCAGAGGAGAATGGGCCGACTGATTCAAGCTGATAGAAGAGCAACTTTGACTGAAATAACCACTCGTTACAACCGAGGTATGCAGCAAAGCATTTGTGAAGCCACAACACGCACAACCTTGAGGCGGATGGGCTACAACAGCAGAAGACCCCACCGGGTACCACTCATCTCCACTACAAATAGGAAAAAGAGGCTACAATTTGCACGAGCTCACCAAAATTGGACAGTTGAAGACTGGAAAAATGTTGCCTGGTCTGATGAGTCTCGATTTCTGTTGAGACATTCAGATGGTAGAGTCAGAATTTGGCGTAAACAGAATGAGAACATGGATCCATCATGCCTTGTTACCACTGTGCAGGCTGGTGGTGGTGGTGTAATGGTGTGGGGGATGTTTTCTTGGCACACTTTAGGCCCCTTAGTGCCAATTGGGCATCGTTTAAATGCCACGGCCTACCTGAGCATTGTTTCTGACCATGTCCATCCCTTTATGACCACCATGTACCCATCCTCTGATGGCTACTTCCAGCAGGATAATGCACCATGTCACAAAGCTCGAATCATTTCAAATTGGTTTCTTGAACATGACAATGAGTTCACTGTACTAAAATGGCCCCCACAGTCACCAGATCTCAACCCAATAGAGCATCTTTGGGATGTGGTGGAACGGGAGCTTCGTGCCCTGGATGTGCATCCCACAAATCTCCATCAACTGCAAGATGCTATCCTATCAATATGGGCCAACATTTCTAAAGAATGCTTTCAGCACCTTGTTGAATCAATGCCACGTAGAATTAAGGCAGTTCTGAAGGCGAAAGGGGGTCAAACACAGTATTAGTATGGTGTTCCTAATAATCCTTTAGGTGAGTGTATTGTTTACTATATAATAGTTTTTGTTCTCTTCTGCAGAATGACAAGCTGTTTTTCGAGGAACCAGTTGAATCAATAATTCAGTGAGTTGATTATAACAAAAGATGCTTATTTGTCACCACCTACAGGTTTAAATGTGTAATTCATTACTGTAAAAAATTAAATATACTTTTCATTTTCAGTAGCAGAAGCCACAGAGACAGTTTGTGCAGGGTGAGGATAATCATGAGACACAATTTAAAGGGATAGTTCACCCAAAAATGAAAATTAGCCCATGATTTATTCACCCTCAAGCCATCCTAAGTATAGACATTCTTCTTTCAGATGAATACAATCGGAGTTATATTTAAAAATGTCCTGGCTCTTCCAAGCTTTATAATGGCTGTTTCTGTTTTCAAGTCCATAAAAGTGTATCCATCCATTATAAAAGTGCTCCACATGGCTCCACATGGCTCCGGGGGTTAATTAAGGCCTTCTAAAGCGAATCGATGGGTTTTTGTAAGAAAAATATCAATATTTAACACGTTATAAAGTAAAATATCTAGCTTCCGGCGGACCGCCTTCCATATTCAACTTACACAGAAAGTGTAACGCCTCTCGCAGTTCAAAATGCTTACGCTACGTCCGACGTCATCGTTGTGCCAGTTACCCTTTTTTACGCTACGTCCGACGTTAACATCACGCCAGTTACGCTTTTTTACGCTACGTCCGATGTTGAATGCGGAAGGCGGTCCGCCTGAAGCTAGATATTTTACTTTATAACGTGTTAAACATGGATGTTTTTCTTACACAGACCCACTTCAGACGGCCTTTATTAACCCCCCGGAGCCGTGTGGAGCACTTTTATAATGGACGGATGCGCTTTTTTGGGCTTCAAATTTTGGGCTGCCATTTACTGCCATTATAAAGCTTGGAAGAGCCAGGACATTTTTTAATATAACTACAATTGTATTCTTCTGAAAGAAGAATGTCATATACACCCAGGATGGCTTGAGGGTGAGTAAATTATGGGGTAATTTTCATTTTTAGGTGAACTATCCCTTTAGTAAGTAGAATAAATCATTTTTAATCATTGGCCAAATATTAATGGATTTTATTTGTTTAATTTATGAATTGATGTGTTCTCTGCATGCGCTTATGTCTTTGTTACTATCTGTCTCTGTCTGGAACAGTTGCAGCCCATCTGCCAACACAAGACACATCCCTGTCCACATGCTGACCGCCCCACTGGCCCAACACTTGTGCTGGAGAGGCTCTGACCAGAAGCTTTGCTCTGCAGAGCAGTCATAGGTAGAGTATATAATGTTCATAGTCAAGCCACCTTTATTTTTATAGGGCTTTATACATTACAGATTGATTCAAAACAGCTTCATGATAATAAACAGGAAAATAACAGAATTCAAAAGAACATAGGAGATTAAAAGTTTGAAGTTAAATGGAAGAATTGCTAAGAAATATACTTTTTTTTTTTGTGTTTCTGATAATACTAGAAAAAGGGATACTCCACCCAAAATTGAAAATTCTCTCAGAATATGATTTTCTTTATTCAGAAGAATATAAATGATGATTTTTAGAAAAAATAATCCATGTTTGTGAGAGCCAGTATACGGGACCCCCAAGGTTGACGCTTCAAAAACCACACAAAGTGAACACAACGGTAATCAGTATGAGCCTAGTTGATGAAGTGAAAGAAGGTGTGTTAGAAAAATAGAAATGTTTAAAAAACTGTGCTTCCGCATTACTTCTCAAGCTTCAAAACGCATTTACATCACAAATCACAACATGCTGACGTTGAGCCCATATTTGACCGCTTTGACAGAAACAATGGTTTGTACTGCTTTGGAAGACATTGATTCATCAACTGGGGTCATATGGATTACCGTTATGTTCACTTTATTTGGTTTTTGACCTATCTACTTGCGTGGATTCACAGAGATGGAGTATTTTTCTTAAAATCTCTGTGTTCCAAAGAAAAAAAGAATGTCATATGCATCTGGGATGGCATGAGGGTAAGTAAATTATGAGAAAATTTTTGGCTGGAGTATCTCTAAATTAACTAGCTTAAGTGAATCTGCCTTTGTGAGATTCCATTATCCCTTTATTTTAAGTGAAAATGCAGTGCAGAAGTGTAAAAACAGGCTAATTCTACCTCTCCTGCATATTCAGTTTCTTAACCGCACTGTCCAAAAAATATGCCCCATTAAATATATTTAAAATCAAACATGCCTATAATTGTTTTAGTTCCCCTGTGAACAAAAATATCAGGAAATCCAAAACTAGTCAATGTGTGCATGCCCTCTGTACCCTGTTCAAATGTTTATGTATTGTGTTGTCTTTTGTGGGAGGGAAGAGCAAAACTGACAGTGGTGCAGAGAAGTGCCCTTGATGAGGCAATCATGGCAGCCATATACGGTAAGTCAATACTTGGTGAAAGGAAAATTTACTAGAAAAATTCAGTTAAAATATAGCTGTGATTTTTGTCTCTTGCAGTGGCAGTCAAGAAGAGATTTCCAAATGTGTCCAAAGAGGCTTTGGTGATTAGTCAATTCTAAACGGGGGGAATTCACTGCATGAAAGTAGGGAAAAAACAAACATTAAATCTTTTGAATATATTGTATTATTGTAATTTTTTTTGAACATTGTAAAGTATGTTTCTTGCACATTTTATTCAAATGTTCATATACAAATGTTATATGTAATAGACAAAGTTTTTCTTCAAATGTGACATGTGAATGTATTTTCTTGGATTGAAATATATGGAGGGCAAAACATATTTTTAAATGCTTTTGAAAAATATATTTATATTTTGAAAAAATATTTTAAAAATGGCCAAAAATATATTGGTAGAAAATATATTTTTGCAAATATAGTTTTTGGCCATTTTTTTGTATATTTTGAAATATATTTTTTTTACCGTATGGGAATTTTACGTCTGTTAAGTGGTTGTTTGCCTGATTCTTCTGAGTTCTCTTGTTATACCTGAGTATTATATTAAAGACTGCCATTTATAGTATTTCTATCATTGTGCGCTTCTCTACAGCCACCCTCCGTGACAGAATCCAAGACCAACACTGATACAAAAACCATGGACATTCTCCTCACTCCTATTGACCCAGCTGATCTACTTCTCTCTCTGTCACAAGATGCCCGGCCGATCGAAGAATATGTGGAAGAGTTCCTTGAGCTCGCTTATCTGGTGCCCTGGAATGATGGTACACAGAAGTCCATTTTCTGGGTTGGACTGGATGATTATCTATTTCGTCAGGTACCTGCAGCAGCCACCACTTGCTCTCTAGCCTGGTATATTGAGTATGTGCTGTGGCTGAGTGATTCTTCCCTCACTGTTGGCAAGGTGGATGAAGACGCCATCACCACTCAGCCACAGTCCACACAGTCCGTTCCAGTGAGAGAAATTCCAGTGTCCGTTCCAGTGAGAAATTCCAGTGTCCGTTCCAGTGAGAGAAATTCCTGTGTCCATTCCAGTGAAAGAAATTCCAGAGTCCGTTCCAGTGAGAGAATTCCCCTCGAGTCCGTTCCAGTAAGAGAAATCCCAGAGTCTGGAGGACACTGTACCAGAGCACGCTTTTGTCCGAGTCCACTCCAGTGTCGGCTTCAGCACCTGAATCTGCTCCAGCCCCTGAGCCCGCTCCAGAGTCTGCTCCAGTTCTCAACTCCATACCTCCTCCCAAGAAAATTTGGGGTTGGCTATATGTCCCCGGCCATAGTGGCCGAGCCAAGCTCTGTGGCAAATCCACAGAGGCCGATCCTCCTTGGCTCCTTGAACTGCCGGCGCCTCCATGGCTCCCTGATCTACCAGCACCTCCATGGCTCCCTGCACTGCTGGTACCTCCCTGGCCCCGTGAACTTCCTGCACCTCCATGGCTCCCTGAACTGCCGGCACCTCCATGGCTCCCTGAACTGCCGGCACCTCCATGGCTCCCTGAACTGCCGGCACCTCCATGGCTCCCTGATCTACCGGCACCTCCCTGGCTCCCTGCACTGCTGGTACCTCCCTGGTCCCCTGAACTGCCTGCACCTCCCTGGCTCCCTGAGCTACCGGCACCTCCATGGCTCCCTGCATTGCCGGTACTTCCCTGGCCCACTGAACTGCCTGCACCTCCCCGGCTTCCTAAACTGCCTGAACTTCTCCAGCCCTACTTCAGCCTCCAGGACACAAAGCACCTACCCCCAATGCTGCCCCTTGGCAACGGGCCTGCTATAACTGCTGGCTCGTTACACTGCATGAACACTGGAACACTTTCACAGCTGAAATGATTTTTCAAATGCATGACTTACTAACGAAACTAAAGCATGATAAATATAGATTATCCAAGAAAGCTTATGCAAACATACGAAAATACATCAACAATTATCTAAATGTACTAATTTTAGACTAATGGGCACAGGACAGCTTGCTTGACTGAACAGGAATGTGTTTATTTCTTATAGATTAAACCGCACACAAGAATGTTTTGATTATTGATGTATACTGACACAAACTGAAAATTACATTTCATCATGGTGCATTTCTAATGAAACACAGTTGAATAATATTGGAGTTGAATAGATCTGGACTGGAGTATCGTTTTTTTTTTTGGCGAATTTATTTGTCAAGACTAAAGAATTTAAAATGTTACAAAAATAAATACCTACTTCGTTCTTGCAGTATTTTCTTTTTTTTTCTGCTCCGGACAGATAGCTTCATTTAGAAGCCATATGCCAAGATTCATGTCATTATCTGCCACACTGCATGATGTCTGATTCCAAAACAGTTATTAAATAAATATAAATGATTAAGTATTAGAAACTAAATTTTTCCACATGACTTTGCTAAAGTTGAATCTGCATTTTTATTGGCATGTTATTAAAAATATGTTTATATTATTTAGTGATGTGCTGCTTAAATCATCTTTGAAAGCAAGTGGGCCCCCTAGTGGGGGCATAGTTTACCTTGCATAGTTTGCGTGTAGAGAGGACCGGCACTGCTTGTTCATATAATTCATTCACTCTGACACCATGCTTTGTTTGTGTTAAGATGATGAGGTTTACAAGGAGGCTCTGGATGCATGCAGAATTTATTTGAACATGAGGATTTAATAAATACTTTTCAGATACAAAACATGAGTGCTAACTCTTTAGCAGCAAGTACACAACCGAACCTTCTAGGGCTGATTTGCATGAACTGTATTGACAAGTGCTATAGCCAATAGGAACAAAGCAAACGTTGTCTCTGACATGTGATTGGTTCATAGCCAAACATGAGAATACAACAGGCAGTGTTCCCATACTGTCAGATACTGATGCAGCGTATCATTCCTTATTCAGGGAACCAAGCTTACATATGTAATCGAGTCATGTTTCCCCTTGATATTCCTTGATTGTTTTTTCACTTATGTCTTGTTATTCAACTGTGTATGTAAACTCAAAATGGCATACTGTTTAGTAGATAATATGGTTTGAAACTTACTTCGCAACCATTAAAAAAAAACATAGTATGTATGTGTGTAGCATGAATGAAATTCAGACATACTACATCCGCTCCTAATATTAGAGTGGAACATGCTCCAAAAATAAAATATAAGAGAGAGGTATCTTTTTTATTGTCCAAAAGTACTCTAGATATTTCTTTCACAGCAATAAGGAATCTTTTAATTCTTGTCCTGGAATATCAAATCAAAAGTACCTTTCCTTCTAATATCTTGCAAACATTACATAAACCCAGTGAACACAAAGACAGAGGGTCAACTGCTACAGTGGAACATTTTTTTTACAAACAACAATTACATTTTTTATCTATTTAACCTTATAACTAATGTACACCATAAAACTCTAATATGCAACATCACTAAGGAAGCACATACAGTGGGGAGAACAAGTATTTGATACACTGCCGATTTTGCAGATTTTTCCTACTTACAAAGCATGTAGAGGTCTGTAATTTTTATCATAGGTACTCTTCAACTGTGAGAAACAAAAATCCAGAAAATCACATTGTATGATTTTTAAATAATTAATTTGCATTTTATTGCACGACATAAGTATTTGATCACCTACCAACCAGTAAGAATTCCGGCTCTCACAGACCTGTTAGTTTTTCTTTAAGAAGCCCTCCTGTTCTCCACTCATTACCTGTATTAACTGCACCTGTTTGAACTCGTTACCTGTATAAAAGACACCTGTCCACACATTCAATCAAACAGACTCCAACCTCTCCACAATGGCCAAGACCAGAGAGCTGTGTAAGGACATCAGGGATAAAACTGTAGACCTGCACAAGGCTGGGATGGGCTACAGGACAATAGGCAAGCAGCTTGGTGAGAAGGCAACAACTGTTGGCGCAATTATTAGAAAATGGAAGAAGTTCAAGATGACGGTCAATCTCCCTCGGTCTGGGGCACCATGCAAGATCTCACTCCGTGGGGCATCAATGATCATGAGGAAGGTGAGGGATCAGCCCAGAACTACACGGCAGGACCTGGTCAATGACCTGAAGAGAGCTGGGACCACAGTCTCAAAGAAAACCATTAGTAACACACTACGCCATCATGGATTAAAATCCTGCACCGCACGCAAGGTCCCCCTGCTCAAGCCAGCGCATGTCCAGGCCCATCTGAAGTTTGCCAATGACCATCTGGATGATCCAGAGGAGGAATGGGAGAAGGTCATGTGGTCTGATGAGTCAAAAATAGAGCTTTTTGGTCTAAACTCCACTCGCCGTATTTGGAGGAAGAAGAAAGATGAGTACAACCCCAAGAACACCATCCCAACCGTGAAGCATGGAGGTGGAAACATCATTCTTTGGGGATGCTTTTCTGCAAAGGGGAAAATACGACTGCACCGTATTGAGGGGAGGATGGATGGAGCCATGTATCGCAAGATCTTGGCCAACAACCTCCTTCCCTCAGTAAGAGCATTGAAGATGGGTTGTGGCTGGGTCTTCCAGCATGACAACGACCCGAAACACACAGCCAGGGCAACTAAGGAGTGGCTCCATAAGAAGCATCTCAAGGTCCTGGAGTGGCCTAGCCAGTCTCCAGACCTGAAACCAATAGAAAATCTTTGGAGAGAGCTGAAAGTCCGTATTGCTCAGCGACAGCCCCGAAACCTGAAGGATCTGGAGAAGGTCTGTATGGAGGAGTGGGCCAAAATCCCTGCTGCAGTGTGTGCAAACCTGGTCAAGAACTACAGGAAACGTATGATCTCTGTAATTGCAAACAAAGGTTTCTGTACCAGATATTAAGTTCTGCTTTTCTGATGTATCAAATACTTATGTCATGCAATAAAATGCAAATTAATTACTTAAAAATCATACAATGTGATTTTCTGGATTTTTGTTTTAGATTCCGTCACTCACAGTTGAAGAGTACCTATGATAAAAATTACAAACTTCTACATGCTTTGTAAGTGGGCAAACCTGCAAAATCGGCAGTATATCAAATACTTTTTCTCCCCACTGTACAGTCACACACACACACGCACACACACAAACTTACCTGCAAGAAAACAGACCCTCCAGAGCCCTGAATGGAGAGACATACGAATTTCAGTGCTTTGATTGAGAGGTAGGATGACCCCCTCTTCCAGGTAGAGCCAGTAGTCGGTGCTGACGGCAATACCCAGCAGCCCCAGACTACACACAGCAAACACACTGCTGAGGAGTGTCAGTGCCTTTCTACCACACAAACTCATCTTTCAGCAGAGGGTGCAAGCTGCAGAAAACAGGAGCTGTAGTGAGAGAGGAAAATCCTTAAATAAGTTTAAATAACTTAATCTTCTATTTAACATCCGAATAGTTTTTTTTAAAGACCCCCTGTGATGAAAATCATGTTTTTAATGTTTTTTATATGTCTATGTGGTGTATTTAATATGCTTTAAGACAAACCATGTACAAATTCACAAGTCACACAACTCATAACATTAACAAGACTGGCATTATTCTTTGCATCAAGCATGTTTCTGCAGTTTTATGCACAGAATCAGTTAATCAAGGTGTCGTCTATCAGTCCATCACACACACACACACACACATGGCCAGCTGAATTCCAATGATGTATCAGGCGGGTATATATTTGATTAGTATACCGCGGCAGACCTCATGTGAAGACCAAAGAGTGTAAAGACCAGCGAGTCTACCTGTGTGACACAGAGAAAGGACACAGACAAGGCACTTAAGTATTGCTTTTTTTTTTCCTTCCTCTTTTCTACAGCTTGTTCTTATCTGTTTGTTTTTGTGACCTGGTTTTACTATGTGCTTCCAAATCCCTACTATTACTAACACTCGTAAATCACGTCACACGTTGGAGTCAGCGCAATCCTAACAACCTCTGTACTTTCCCTATGTCTTCTAGTACATTATTTTCTTTTCCTATTGGTCTCTGGAATTGCCATTCTGTAAACAAAGCAGACTTCATTACATCTATTACTAGTCATTCAGGTCTCAACCTCATGGCCCTGACTGAGACCTGGATCAGACCAGAGGACACTGCCACACATGCAGCCCTCTCCACGAATTTCCATTTTTACACAAACCCTTCATCTGAATGGGAGTGGTGGGGATACTGGTCTGCTCATCTCCAATGAATGGAAATTTAATCCTTTCCCATCTCTGTGTGACATTAGCTCTGAATCGAATGCAATACTATTACCAGCCCTATTAAAATCCATTTTGTAGATGTTTATCATCCCCAGGTCAGGTAATAGGGCTGCACGATTAATTGAAAATAAACTGCACGCTATTTGGCAAATATTCCCTGCAGAAGTGCGATAACGCACATCATTCCAGGAAATCCCTATGGGCATCATACTATTGCTGTAGCTGAATAAACAGAAGATTGAGAAACTTTGATTGATTAAACATGACTAATAAACACACGACTACGACAATATATGGTGTATTTGAGTTCTTCAAGCCTTCTCGGGTATTTTCATGATAATAAAGTATATTTATACTTCAATGCTAATCAACATAGCCTTTATCACTGTATAGAATACTATGAAATAATATGTTGTGTGCCTTATTCTGTGTAAGAAGCCACATCATCTCACAGAAGGATGCTCAACTGTCGTTATGAAATGAGTTTGGAGTAAAAACATGTTATTAAATGTTGACTTTTGTTGGACGAGAGATGCTTCTCATGTTTGGAAAGATGTTTGATGCATGTGCACGTTTTAAGCGACCCAAACTCGCAGTGCTTTCAGATTGAGCAGCATTTACTACTGATCACAGAGCCGTGCTTCACTGACAAGCTGTGCATAAAAAAAAATAATCGCAGCCTTAAGTGCGATTTTGGGTTAATTAGGATTAATCGTGCAGCTCTACTAGGTAACTTTTTGGAAAACTTGTATGTGTTACTCTCATCCTTCCCTGAGGATGGTTCTCCTCTATTAGTTCTTGGAGACTTCAACATCCACCTAGAAAAACCTCAGGCTGCTGACTTCCACACTCTGCTTGCCTCATTTGACCTTAAGTGTCTACTGCGGCTACTCATAAATCAGGTAACCAATTGGACCTTATTTACACAACCATATGCTGGTTATTCCACTGCGCACCTCAGATTACTTACTCCTCACTCTTAACCTCAACCTGGCTCATGACACAACACGCACTCCTTCACGGGACACCTTTCGGCGTAACCTACACTCACCCTCCCGCCTATCGTCTTTGGTCTCATCCACACTTCCTCCCCCTAATCAGCTAGATACTAACAGTGCTACTGATGCTCTTTTCTCCACTCTAAAATCTTGTTTAGATGACTTCTGCCCCCTTTCATCCAGGCCAGCCCACGCCACCCCCCTCTGCCCCCTGGCTATCTTATATTTTCTGTGAGCATCGTTCTAAACTCAGGGCTGCAGAGGCAAAGTAGTGCAAATCAAAAGATCCCACTGACCTTGATTTGTATCAATCCCTCCTCTCTTTCTTCTCTGCTAATGTCTCTAGTGCTAAAATGCCATATTATCACAACAAATTGAACAATTCTTCTGACTCTCGCACACTTTTCAAAACCTTCACCTCTTTTCTTAATTTGCTCACGGTTTATGTGCTCACATTATATGGCCCAGTTGTCGAGCTGTGACTTGACTGCTCACACTATATGTGTGAAATATGCACGATAAACCCCTGTGCCGTGTTGCGCAGATAGGCCGTGATATTGTGTAGGATAATAATTGCTAGGATAATAAAAGATTAGATAGATTAGTTTACTCATAATTGAAAATTAATTAAAAACATTTAGGTCTATTATACAATGATTTATTATAAAATGAATAACAGTCTATAATATGTCTGAACACTGAAATAATCATCAATGAAAATTAAGAGTAGATTTATTTTAAAAACAACTTGTTTAACACAAAATACTTCTCTTCTCATTTTTTCACTACATACATGTGGGCCACAAGAGAAATATTAAGAAAATAAATTAAGATTAAGCCTGTTATCAGCATATGTTGAAGTAGATTTATCTCTCATTGTCTCTGAGAGAATATGCATAATTGACTGGGGTTTGAGACTTCTTCTCAAACCCCAAAGAGGCGGCAGTGTACATGCAAGTAGCTTGGAAGACATGGGTAATATGGTTTATCCATTTTGCAATGCAAACTGGGGGTAAGCAAGAGTTTGCTAAATTGCAGCTAGTTTGACAGCCACAGAACGTATAGATAATTTATTATTAGATAATATACCTTTTTCCTACTCAGTCCATCCTTATCCTAAACCCTCTGTACAAGCACTTGAGACATGTACAGTCATGTATCTGACAAAGAAATCTCAGATTAGCGACATGAATTTATCTGTGTGGCGAAGAAATCCCACTGTTAAAACTGAGTGACAATGAAATCTCACTACAGTATCTTTAGCCGCTTTTCCACCGCTGAGCCGAACGATTCTTAGAACGGTTCCAGTTGTGTTTCCACTTAAGCCTGGTTTGGCACGGCACGATTACAAACTGTTCTCGGCCCGGAATTCGCGGCACTGTTGTGCTGAACCATGCTGGTAGAATCCGTGAAGTGACGTCCCAACTCAGAATCGGTCACTTGACTGTGAAGAAATATCTGATCATCCTCCATAACACGGTCGCTATTTACATCTCATTTTGCCTGACGCTTTTGCATGACATTCCAAAGAGTGGCCATTATCAGCCTCACAGTGGAAAATGAAACCATAACCGTACCAACTGGCCCAGAGCGGCACGGAATGGAACGGTTACACAATGAGAACCATTCAGCCCGATGGTGGAAAAGCGGCTTTTGATACTATATGAATATGAATACTTTGTTACGTATCATTGTATCATTGTGTGATACGCTTTATTATAAACAGAGATTAGTCAAGCAAGATGGTCAGAATCGTGGGTAGAAGATGGTGAATGGCTGGCCTTGGCAGTGAGGAGACTGCAATGGGCTGAGCGTCGTCTGCTGATAGATAGTCCAATGAGACATCCAGTGAAGTGATACAGAGATAATCCAGACTCGAGACCTGCTCCTGGGTCGAGGTGGGGTGGCTGCCATCTGAGAGGGAGCGGAGGATTCACCGCCGTGGGCTGGAGCCTGCTGCCGTCTGTCATGTTTGGGGAGGAGCAGGGGATTCGCTGCTGGCTGCCCTCAACCGGGGAGCCATCGATGGCCGCCAGGAGGCGGAGGAGTGTCGAGCCGTCCACCGAGCGTCCAGTACCATCGCATGGCCCAGCGAGGAAGAGCCTCTCGGCTGAGGACCGAGCAGCAGTGTGTCATGGGTACCCCCCAGCCTGTTAGGGTCGATGGGGGTATGTGACAAGCAGGGCGGGCGAGAGCCGCGAGAGAGCGGCGCGAGGCTGGTGGCGTGATTGCAGATAAGCGTCAACTGCACATCACACCAGTCTCGAATCCCCTCACGGAGGAGCTATGGAAGCATAAAAGGAGGAGCGAGACAGTGAAGGATGAGAGAGGACCAGGCCTGGATTTTACGTTGGGTTTTGTTTATGTTTTATTATGTGTGTGCAGCAGTCGTCCGTGAGGAGGCTGCCGTTTTTACTTTCAATTTGTGTTTATTATATATTAAAGTTGTTGAACGTTCGCCGGTTCCTGCCTCCTTCTTCCCATAACAAAGAACTGTATTGCATTAATACAATTTATCTTTGTTAAAGCTACAAAAGTGATTTTTTGTTGTTGTTTGATTACCATCGGTGACACAAACAGTTGTGGGTATATTAGCCTGCTGTCACTTCAAAGTGGAAATGAAGCAGCCAGTCAAGTTTACATTATTTAGTAAACCAATTTCCACTAATACAAATAAATAAATAAATAAATATATAGGATGTTTTGTTATAGCTTTTGGAGCAAGGGCTCCACCATCTTGCAATACCACAGCGAGTGACATCATGGGGTTTGTTTGCTCCATTGGCCAGTGAAGTAATATAAGCATTTCTTTACTTTTTGAACACATGCTGAACAAAGTTGAAATCTGTTTACTAAATAATGTAAACTTGACTGACTGCTTCATTTCCACTTTAAGACAAATGCACGGATCCAATGTAATGATAATTTTTTATCGGCAACACAAGTGAACGCCCGACACTCGGCCTGTGCCACAAGGAGCTGACAAGCATCATCTTCTCCTTGGCCCACACTCTCATGGGCTGAAGTCCAAACCCTGACTCAGCAATTCTACAACATTAGACTAACTTGGCATGGTCCAAAGAGAGCTGACACAGTCCTAGCAACTGCAAATGGACCCCACAAGGAAAAGGTACCCTGCTGAACTTCACACCAGCAGCACAAGCTTTCCTAGCCCTGCCCACAGGTACAAAGGGGGGATTCACACAATTCAGGGGCTGCATCATTTGAAGGCCGATTGCGTCACCGCAGAGCGACGAAAGCTGTCCAAATTCGAAGGGTGCTTCGAATGCAGCCCATCATCAGTTTTGCCAAGTCCGCGGGTTTCCCGTAGAATTCGGCTACTTTTAAGTTGTTGCCGTGGGTAAATTTATTTTGCTGTGGGTTGATTTCCACCCCCATATGTACGATTTCGGCGCTCCAACACCCCCCAGACGCACAAATCCAGTGGAGAATTCGGCCGCCCGATGAAGAAAATCGTATTGGGCTTTTTGGGCTACTTTTGTTGCAGAGACCTGGCAACCCTGTCTACCGCCCTTCTTTCCCCGGGCCACGAAGGATAGAACAAGTGGATCCTTCACAGCCTAGCCTATCCCGCGGCTGAGGAATACACTTATAAATGTAAGTATTGTGTTTTAATTTACTCAAATAGTTAGTGAAACAAGTGTTAAAAGCCAGGGGTCTTTTTTTCTTAAAAACGTGAACTTAACCCCTGTGTTACCACTGCGCAGCTTCATTTTTTTGGTGATCTGAGGCAAAACTTGTTCTAATATTTCATTTCATTTTAGGGAGCAAGTAGCAGACAGCTGAGTTTATTAAAATGAGGGCCGCAAATATTATTTACCGGGGCGAAAAACTCGGCCAGCGTGGATTGGAGGTAAGGCAACGACCCATTTGTAATATTTCCACTAGGCTCTCTTGTGTATTACAACAAATAGCCCTAACCCTATACGAAACCCACATCAATAACACAACCAGTAGATAAGGAAATAATAGTCTTTCACTTTGTTGTTTATTGTAGTGCTGTCATGCAAGATGACTACAAATGTTTTAACCAAATAAAATCTTCTTAAGATTGCACCCCAGTCTTATTATTTTTCATGTGTTCTCTTGTTTTAGGACAATTCTGGAGAAAATGGGCCTGCTGTGATTGGTTACTCCCTTGCAGGTAAAAAAAAAAAAAATGGGACAACTTTAAAAAAATACAAAGTATGAAAATTAATCACATCTTTGCTGAAACGTATTGTGCTGTTGTTAACAGGCATGTTTATTGTCTCTGCCTTAGGGACAGGTGAGGGAAACTTGGCCGGGGTTTTTCCTCATGAATGAGGTGTTGGGACAGGCATTCTAACAACCCCCCTGTCCTCATTGCCTCCATCCCTGAGGACACACCAGGGCCAACTTCAGCAGTGGATGACCAGGACCAGTGATGAGGAGGAACCAGCACCAGCAGCAGCACCAGCAAAGACAAAACGAGACCGAGAGGATGAGCTGATCGAGCTACTTAGGGAGGACATGAAGTTTCAGAGAGAGACAAAAAGGAGATCACAGAATGGACAGATTGATTTCTCTTCTTGAGAGATTGGTAGAGAACAAAAATTTTGGTTATGTAAATTAAAATGTATAAATAAAACAATATCGTTCTATACATTATTTTTGTTATGCAAGTAATTTCTGTGCATTGTTTATTTTTTTTAATACAGGTTAAAATTTGGAAAGAAACTTTTATACATTTGTTATGCAAGTTAATTTGTAAATGAAATAAATATATTATTCTGTACATTTATTTTGTCATGTCAATTAATTTGTAAATGAAACAAAATAAATTGTTCTATACATTTTACTTACAGTACAATGTAGGTAAACAGTATTTTTACAACTATTTACAAGATAAGTTATGTTTAAGATAAGAAAAACTAAATAGAAATTAACAGTACATAAAACAGATTGGAAGAAACTTTCTGTAGACTTTTATTGAGCTGAGCAGGGAGACCCTGGATGGGCTGCACAATAGAGACCCTGGTAAGGCCTCTGCCAGCAGGACATCATCTGGGATCAGTGCATATTTCCACTGTCTACCAACAGGTTTTCAGGGCTGACTTAGGCATGGGCTGCCATGACGCTGAGATGTTTTCAGAAAGAGGGAAGAATAATTTAAATTAACTTATGAGCTACACTCTACAGGACAGCGGCAGGACAACGGTGCCTATCCCTGATCTATAAGACATATTTTTTGTGTTTCTATTATATACTGTTCATATATTTTTAAAATAATATCTAATATCAAAATCTAATATCCATGTGTAAAAAGTCAGTTTTTCAAAGTACAATATTTGCCTCTGAGATGAAGTGATGAAATCTAACGTACTTCAAATTTATACTTAAATACAGAGTAAATGTATTTAGTTACATTCCACCACTGATTATTCGGAAAATTAAACTAACAACATTTATTGTCACAATATTAACAAATCGTTGGTAACTGTGTCCCAGGAGTTGTTCAATGGGACGGTCTGGTTTTGTCGCCTAGTGACTGTGACAGCTGCCGTTGATGAACAGCAGTAACATTTATACTGGACTTTTTAAAGTTATATTTAACTGCCTAAAAATAAAACATCTAAAGATGTTCACCTTGGTCCATTTATGTACATAATAAAGAGCATAAACTATATAAAATCACATGTTGGTAATATATAAGTCAACATTTGAACCCTAATTGTATTTTTTCATTTTTATCATTAGATACATAAGATTACTGGAGTAAATTGAAACCTAATACTTACATTTAAAAGTGTAATCTGGCAATTTCTCTTAAGAAATCTCTCGTCTCTGGCACGCAATGAATTCTGGGGTAGGCGAGGCTGCGAAGGATCCATCTGATGTATCCTTCATTTCTTCATTTCACGGGAAAAGAAGGATGCATTTGCAGGCCGCATTTGAAGGACCCTTCCGTCATGAAACTCCCTATGTTTACGATCACAGACTCAGCGGAGCTTACTTCTGAGATCGCAGTGAACCCCTGGATGGAGGAGCCTTTTCCTCCAAAACCTCCATCCCCTTGTAAGTCACCATTTAGGCATTATGGCCTGCCCCCACATAATGCCTATTCAACAACTCTGTGACCTGACACAGAAGGCCTTTAACCCCCATGGGTTGGCGGTTGCGTCAGCGCGACCACCTCGCTTTTTTTCTTATCAGTGCGATAGAGACTCAAAATACTTCATTGATTTTGGTCATACAGATAAGTATTATACATATAATATTTATTTCAAAACTGTTTATTTGTGTACACTCACAATAACGACAAAACTTTGTGCTTTTGTAAAATAAAGAAAACAAAAAGGGTGCGCTTTCTGCCGTCTCAGTCTCTGTGAAGGTTTTTCTGAAACGCATTTAAAAAATGAACTGAAACTTGCAAATACTTGCCACACAGTCATGAGAGATATGTCTTTAGAAAGCTTTAAATTAAGTAAGTCATATCGAAAACAAATATTTCCATATGAAACCAAGGAGAGGTACAATCTTCTCTGCCTGGCCTTTCACATGTAAATTGTCCACATGCAAGGCACGGAACCTGTAAACGCTCCCATCACCTCAAAAACAAACATCAAGCTTCATCATTCCTCTGCTTTTCATCAAGTTTGGAAGACGCGCTGTGAGTTTACCTTGGATTTGCCTCAGAAGAAGAAGAAGAACTTGTTGATTGCGGAGGTAAGTAATTTATTCTCATTTACATTTGTTAACATGTTGTTACATGTAACGTTAGCATGTTTAGACAATGTTTACTGTGAAATACAGTGTTCATGAATATCTGCCCAAATGTAGATGTTTATATTGTGCTAAACAACAATGTTTCATAGAGTAATGGTCTCTGTAAGTGTTGTGAGTTTGAGTCACTTGCGAGGTGCAATTAAAAAGCAAAACACGCTTACTTCATAACTGTAACGGTTGGGTGAACCAGGAACAGGCTGAAGACTCAGAAGATCAAAATACAAACTTGAACTTTAATAATGATGCTCAGGAACAACCAGAAAGGCAGGGAAACATACGCTAACATAACAGTGACTAGACAAAGACTGAGTGAACAAGAGGAACTTAAATAGCAAACAGAAGCGAAATAATTAACTGGACACAGCTGAACTATAACTAACTAAGGTAACCAAGGAAACAGACAAGTGGCGGGAAACTGTGACAAAGGAACACATGACAGAATCAAAACACAACTGAAAGATCAACAAACAGACAGACGTGACAATAACGTCATAAACGTTTGAAATAATTTCCATTTGGGATCTGAAGTGGCACAGAATCACAGAATGAGGCAGACATTATATTATTTTGAAGTATACTATATACTTTATTCTTATGAAAATACCCGAGATGGCTTGAAGAACACAGATAAACCATGTGTTTATTGTCTTCATATTTAATAAGCCAAAGCGTTTCTATCTTCTTTTTATTCAGCTACAGCGATAGGGATATCCTGGAACGTCATGTTATTTTACTTCTGTGAGGCATATTTGGACTTTCTGTGTGAGGGCGCCCTCCGGCTTCCAGTATGAATTAAACATACATAACATTTCTAACACTGCTGCCTGCATTTTTCCCCCAAAATAAAATTTTTCTGTAAAGTAAAATTATTATTATTTTATGCAGCTCTACAAGTAAGCACACTGGTGTTCTTTATATTTTTTGTGAATTTTAAATCACAATTTTAACCAGAAAAATCACAATTAGATGCAGCCCTAGTTGCTCCTGGTATCAGCATGTTCACAATTTTTTTTCACAAACCACGCATAAACGTAATTTTCTCAAAACTACAAACTTTTACATACATGCTGCTCACATATTATTGTAGCAGAGTTTGTGCTGAATACAGTGTAATCAGACTTTAGTCATGAAAATGTTACAAGTAACATAAATAAGCACAAATGTCAGGGCCCAGAAAACACCTCAGACCCCAGAGGGTTAACCAACACAAGGCTTCCTCAAAAAAGGATTTGTAAGAATCCAGTGATTCTAAACTACAAAGGCCAGAATCCAAAGCTGGCTCCAGAAGACACCCATCATTGCCACAATGCTAGACCCTTCTACAAAAACTCCTAGCCAGCATAGGAAAAAAAACTTTTAAAGTAGATAAATGTTTGCTCACAGAGAAGCAAGAGTCTGCATTAGTAAATATTGAATTTAACTGAATGAAAATCTTGAATGGATGTGTAAGCGTCACGTCAACAGACTGTGTGTGGCTTATTTGAAATGTGTAGTAGACATTCTTTATGATCTGTTTGAAATGTCACTGCTGCACATCGGTTTCCATGACAAATGACTTGTTACAGGAAATGGTAGGGTATGTGTTTGTTTTCTGAGACCTGGGCCCAGTTCAAAAAGTTTAATCTGGACCAGAATGATCTGGATATGGAAATCCCATGTTTTTCTGTCCAGGATCAGGTAATACATCTTACATTTGAGCTGTTTTTCAAAGCAAAATTTGATTGGATCACTCCAGATACACACCTTTTCAGATTACCAAGTGTATTGTGTAATACCATGTTTATTGATTTGGCTCAAGGCGATTTTTGTTTAGTACTTCAGAATTTCCATTAAGGAAACATAGTGACCATCGATGCTCCCTGGTTTTCACAGTGCATTGTGGAACTTTTTAGAGGGCGAACGTTTTAGTGCACTGGAAGGATTTTGCTATTGAGACAGCCCTTAAAATGGCTGACTCCCTGAATCAGCACCCTGACTACTGAACTAGGGAACTGATTGAGACGCACCCTGAAATTTATGTTCATGTTTCTCATGTCATTCACTGCAATATGGTCATAAATATGACAGATAAGCGGAAAAGTCTGACTAAAACAGATGTAGGCTATAATTTATTTAAACTTTAATACGCTGAATAGAAAATTAATGCAATTTGAATATAATAACTTTAAATGCATACAGAGTCTACACTGCAAACAAGCGTCGCGCCACGGCAAAACTACAGTAGATCGCTCCAGTTGACAGAACAAGTGCTTTCATAATCATCTGAAGTTCATTGGATAGTTTGGCACATACTGAAACTGGACTGTTAAATTGGCTCCTCATTTTGCCCTGGCTATACCATACAAAACATAAGTTTTATAAATATTAGTAGTTGTTATCAAGAATGCATGCAGTGGTATATATTGACATTGACTGTAAAATTCAGAGTAAAAAAAAGGAAAATCTGTGAAATTCGGAATGACAGCAAATTACTTCAGGCTCCTGGACAGAGGGAATCTGTCCTTGGTGCTGAAGCTATGAACCCGTTTCCAAAGACAGAATACACTGTGGCAGCCATCATTATTATCCCTTCAGTGCACTACTGTGCGTTTATTATAGACATATTATAAAATAATAATCTATTTCTGCATGTATTGACAGCATTAAATGTTAATTAATGAAACTGGCTGTCTTCATTAAGGTGTTGTTTGTCTTGTAAATACCTTTTAGCATGTTTTGCACTATATGGCTCCAAGAGACGCACTGTTTCACACGACGCAGTAGAACTGATTCAACTTTGACTTCTGCAAAGTCCTGTTTCTCCACCATTTGCGTTCACTGACAAAAACAGCATAACCCAAAAATCATTCCCAGCAAATAAAATCCGAGAAAAAAAGTTTGATTCCCCCCCCTGAAATTTAATAAGAAAATGTGGATAACATTGATGTTCAGTGGAATATGAACGCGTCTTATCAAATGTTATATTACTTTATATCTGCACATGATATAAAACAACGCAAACAACAGAGTTATTATTAGTTCCACATACCTGCGCTGAGACGTGCCTGTGTAGCGCGCGTTCTTCAGTTCTTCTCTGATAAAGTGTTCAACAGCCTTTATTTAATCATAGAGAGGTTTGATAAAGTCAGACGAACCTCTAAAACCCTTCACACATGTTCATGGTGAGACGCGTCTCTCATCATGCTGGGCTTAATGTTGGAGATGCTCTATCATCTCTCTCCCTCTCTCTGCACGTCACTGACGGGTCACGAACTGACAACGACACAACGGCTGCGTACTGTGTCATTACTCTTGTGTTATTGGTTTTAGATAGATGATGTAGAGTAGACAATTGCATGTTGTGTCATGACTGTTGTTATGTTATGCGTGATGTATTTGGAGTAATGTGTTATTGTTGTAGCTTAGAGCCTGACTACTGGCATAAAGTTCAGAACGCTTTGCAGCATAGCCTATACCTTTCACTTGGGAAGGGGGTGTATGTTTTTTTTTGCGCTTGATATTTAGGTTATATTAAATCTGTAATCGATAATAGGATAATAACAACATGTGGCCAGTGATAAAGTGGCAGACATTCAATAATCTACATTTCCCCGTCTCTTATGAGTAGTACCGGGGCTTTGGAACAGGGCTTTTGTGCGCAATACAAATTGTGCTGGTCCGTGGGCAGTCCATGGATGCACCATGCAGACTTAGGTGGTGTGTTTTGGGTATCAGTACTCTGTGGAGAGATTAATGTCCTGCTTCACTATGCATAATCAGATTACTTAAAGGTAAAAGACCCAAACACACAGGCTTGTAAAAGTCTGAAATTGGACAGACAGACAGACACACAGACAGACATACACACCGACATAGACACACACACCGACATAGACACACACACACACACACACACACACACACACACACACACACACACACACACACACACACACACACACACACGCACACACAGAGACAGAGACAGACACACACACACACACACACACACACACACACACACACACACACACACACACACACACACACACACACACACAAAGCTGTCTATGGTCTGTATTTTAATCCAGAGCAGTGTGGGATTTTGATGTTTACAGCTAATTAAAATATTTTTCTGTCAAGGGACAAAAAAATCCTGTTGGTCTCTAGTGCACTGGTGAGAGGACTGACAATGTCCTGAGCAGCTGGATAAAATATTCAGAATGACCACGTAGCATTAAATTTTTATCTGCACATGAGACAAGATAACAGATCATCACAGCCAGTGTTAGGTTTGTCTTCAAGAAGGGACATCTACAGACTGAGCTTCATTTTCCCTTCTTTATTTGCAATATCATACATTAGGTATAAATGGCAACATGGATTGCATGGAAAAGCATAGATTATGTTAAGACGACAAAGGCAGGACTAACACACACTGCTACAAAATACAACATTTTACTTGGTTTGTTATCGATATTAATATAAGAACAGAGATAGTGCTTTGGGATCAGTTTAGGACCTTGCTATTTGAGAGACAGAAAGAGAGCAAAATAAGGCATTCTGTTGATTCTGTCCTCTAAATGATAAATAAAACAATCGTCAACTCAATAGATGTCAATAAAACAGGTGGACTAAATCACACAAAGCAAAAGGACAACAGAGTGATGTACAATACCAAACTACACATAAAGAACAACAAAATGGGGAAAAAAATATTATGATAAAACGAGGAGCAAGATTCTTGCATTCATCTTCGACAAATATAACTTAAAGTAAAGGAACACATATGGATTGCTGATTAATGGGGGAAAGGTAATTCTATTGTTTTTATATTTTGGGTGTCAAAAATAATTAATAATTCATTATAATTGACAAGAGATGACTAAATGAGCAGATATATTTAAAGGGACAGTTCACCCAAAAATGAAAATTCTGTCATTTACTCACCCTCATGTCATTCTAAACCTGTATGACTTACTTAAAAGAAGATATTCAGATAAATTTCTGTTTTTCTTTTCATTCAATGCATGTCAATGGTAACCAAAACTGTTCTTCAAATATCGTCTTCTGTTTTCCGCAGAAGAAATAAATTCATGCAGATTTTGAATGACATGAGGGTGAATAAATGATGACAGCATTTTTATTTTTGGGTGAACTGTCCCTTCAAGGGAAAAGTAAAGACCCGAGGCAATAAACAAGCAGTTCATTCATCCTTTTGTTCATGTATTCAATCATTCATTCAGCAGCACAGGAATAGTAAGGAGTAGGTAAGGCAGATGGATCATCTTACAGTAGAGGAAGCTCAAAGCATGCCATGTTAAACCTGTTTTTAAAAAAATGGCTTTGCAAGTTTCTTTACAACAGCCAAGGTAGTGCACATGATTGATTGGCAGGTACACAGAGCAAGAGATGCAATACTGCTATCTCAGGAGCAGTAACAGCATTACGTTAACAGTACACCTACATGAGACTAGTACACAAAATACTGGATTGAATACTGGCAATCATCGTTGTGGCTACGCAGTTAGTGCAACACTGCTCTTGCTGGGTTCAGCATGGCACTGACGCAAAGCAGGTTTTTGGAGAGACACAAGAAAAGAAAGAAAGATGGGAGTTTGCATAAGATAATTTAGCACTGAAGGGTTTCTACAGCAAGATCAACATCTTATTAAATCCATAGAAACAAAAGAGTAGACAGAAGTGAGATGATCTAAACTACAGGCATGATGCCAAATTTTCATATATTTGCGGTTATGTGGCAAAAAAAAAAAAGAAAATATATTAGTGGTAGATTTAAAATCTAACCAAGCTGATTTTCCCATCTGATTAATTTATCTAATTCTGAAATTTACTAAAGAATTTGATTTACTTCTCGAGTCTAACAGAAGCAAAAGATGGGAAGAAGGATGTTCAAACTACACCACAAACTACAATATAAAGACATTAAAATATTATGAAGTTCAGAGTTACAATATTAACTATGTGAAAAGAGAAAAATATTCTATATGCATCTGCCTGGTTCATACTCCATGCTGTAATAATCTTATAATCTCAAATGTATCTTCCATTGATAACAAAACATTCTTCATAAATGCAAACAATTATTGTCAAGTGGATTCTTTCCATACCCAAACATGCAAGCACATACAAGTTATCAGACCATAGTAGAATGACAGCAGCCAATCAGCTAACACTTTAAAACCATGGAATCCAATCAGGTCACACATAACAGCCAAAAGCAGTGGTGTTCTGACAAAATACAGTTGGAAAATCGAATGGGGAAAACACATTTGTGAATGATTTCATTATGCAAAGTACAAGGTCAGAGTAGTACACACCAGTGATAACAACAATTACACAAATATCTACCTGCATTATATCAGATGACTGTGTGATGACATGGTTAATACAAAACTACACATTTAAAAGGGACAATGATCACAAAAGTGGACTATGAAAGTTACTAAAACATGTAAACTAGCTAATAATTGTACTTCTGTTTTATGTTAAAGCAAACTCACTTTCATTCGTTTCCCTGTTGAAAATTTGCCCTAATGACATACCTTTGTAATGTAATGATGTTACGTTTAGTAGGTATAAAAAGGTTCTTATATTGTTTAAATAGCCTGTATTATTAAGTATTAGCAAAATGTTGAAGCAGCAGGAGGAAAGTGTCATAATGATGTTACATTTTACAATAAGTTATGTTAAATCTAAACATAATGATGTAAAGGTAATTCTGCAGGCACAGCAGAAATGAACATTTACTATTCAATATTTACTTATATGCCGATGATTTATCAGTCTTTCTTAATATCACTCATTATTGAAAAAAAATAAACAGCACACACACAACCTGGCATAAATCGTTTACGGGAACTCTCCATAAGCGTAATGGTTTTTATACTGTACAAACTGTATATTCTATCCCCTACACTAACCCTACTCCTAAACCTACCCATCACAGATAACTTTCAGCATTTTTTGAATTAAAAAAAAAAAAAACACTGTTTAGTCATTATACACATTTGTGCCTTCACAAACCATATGCCACACACACACACACACACACACACACACACACACACACACACACACACACACACACACACACACACACACACACACACACACACACACACACACACACACACACACACACACACACAAATGTTTTCTCATGTTTCCAGGACGTTTTCTACTATGGCAAAAAGAGGATATTTTAAAAACACTTGTTGAATTAAAGGGATAACGAAGTAATACCTTTTTAGTCTGACATTTTATATGGGTAAAAATGTATCTCTGTTTACTGTGAAAGAAAGCCATTTTATATGAACCGACAAGTATTCTTTAAAAAAAAATCTTAAAACCTGAAATTTTTCATAAACATTTCACGCATCTAAAGCTCTGTGGGCTTGTGGACTGCGACAATTCTTGGCACGCTTTTTACCATAGAACAAACAATTTGCAAACAAGTTGTTAAACTGGTGTGCCAAATTGTCATTTCATACCTGAAATATGTGCAAATGTAAGATGTTCAATATTTTACTTAAAACATTTAACAACACTTCCAATGAGAAAACACTGGAGACTCCAAAAAGTGAGCACTGAAACGGACACCAGAAGTACTTCTGTAAATAGATAAAGAGAAATTGGTATAGTGCTAAGGGGAAGACAGAAACCCCATCGGCTTTGGCGATTACCTTCAGAAATCCTGAATGGGAAGACTGTCTTAGGAAGCACACAACTCTGTTTCTGAAATCATTCTGTGTCAGCCACCAGTTTAATAGAAGATGGCCTCCTAGACTTTTAAAAACTGATCAGCACAAAGTCACATGGTCAACTTGTGATGTAAACAGCTCTTCCTAAACAGAGTTTAAGTGTTACTCAGTCTTCTCTCTATCTATTTTAAATTATTATGGTAAACTCTTCGACTGGCCTACATTGAAATTATGCAAAAAATGGGAAAAAATAATTGCTAGGTTTTTAAACAAAAAAGATAGGACATCACTTGAGATAATTGTGGTTTTGGTTTAACGTTTGTTAGATAAAAGGGTAACGGTAAGGGCAGAGTTTTAGGGTAGTGGGTAGGCAGATTCACATTCATTCCCTCTTTTTCCTGTTTTATTCACTTTTAACGATGGCGGGGAATTGAGGGTTGACAAAGGAAAATCCATCGAATTCTGCCTGGTCGATGTTGGCGATAACCAGCTCGTCAGGAGGGGTCAGTTGTGGCTGTATGCGTGTGAAGAACTTGTCAAAGTTCTCTGCCCCCTTTCCACACTATAAAACAAAAAAAAGAGGTAGAAAGTGAGAAAAAAGATTAGAGAAAAGAAAAGATTATTTTGACACAGCTTACTGTAATACTACAACCATGTAGTTTTAATACACACAAGACATAAGACACAAATGGCAAAGTCAGAGGTTTGTAAAACAGACGTTGTAAGGCAGACAACAAACATGGTTAATATAGTTCGAATAACTGTTTTATCTTTGGTTGGAATTCTTTTGTAGGAAAAGTGTTTACATTCTTTGTAAAAAATATAGGATTTTGATGCCTATTTCTACTTCTGCTCACAATTCCTTCATTTCCAATGCACAGATTAACACTCCTCAAATTTCAGATTATATGCCCTAGTTCCTCTTCATCTGGATGATGCAATTGGCTCGACTAGTTTGCACAGCTGAAGAAGCCAAACATACTGACACCTGACAGTAGATTCTGATATGAATACTCTGCTTTAATTTGTTAAAACAAGTGTAAAACATAAAATGTAATGTGAAACCATGTATTTATTTGTTAGAATCTTATGTGACAAAACAACAATATAATCACAATAGGCTCACAGTTCTCATTTTCTATTTTCCAAGACAGGCATATGAATACTTTTGCACCTCAGAACATCTTGACAAATTAGCTAAACTACTGTAAGTAGGAGGTATATTAATACCTGACACTCAATTCATTATTTAGTAGACTTCTTTAACGTCCATACAATGTGTATGAAAAAGTACCAAGGGAACATTTATAATAACCCTATTTTTATGACGAATCAATGATTCAAGGTGCCGTATTAATGATATATAAATGTGTGGGTTATAGGGTGTGCAGTTTTCAGCCCATTTATGTTAAAGCTTTCACAAATTGTTTTAATACAAGAACAACAGCCAAAATTTCACCCTCATGTCATTCCAAACCCATAAGACTTTGGTTAATCTTAGAAACACAAATTAAGACATTTTTAATGAAAGCTTAGGGGTTTCATCCTACATTTGATCTTATCAGCATTTCTCACAAAAAAAAAACTAAAAAAAATGTGCATACGACTCTCTTCCAGATGTGAAATCTATAAATCGCAAATGATCTTAAAATTGTGCACAGCTGAATGGTTTCAAATCTCCACCTTGTAAACGCCCCCTAATTAATGTCATTAACATATAAAAGAGCACCAGTAAACGTCCAAATCCTTTACACAAGAATTGCTTAGATTTCCAAATACTGGTACTCTGACTCTCTGCCACAAGGAAAAGTGCGTATGCCTGCTTAGAACCTGAAATGCCTCTAAGCACTTTTCCGCGTCAAAAGATATTTTATAAATATGAACGTTGGTGTGGATTTTAGCATATGCACACTCTAAGATCCAATCTGTGCATATGCACATTTTATAGATGAGGCCCCAGAAAACCTAAACTTAGATGATCTAAAAAGGTCATAAGAGAGTCTTTAAATGAATCCATATGAAACTAGCGGCTAAATCAAAGTCTTGAGACCAGATATGATCGCTATATGATGAACAGGAAAAAAATTATAACCATGCAGCCGTCTACTACAGTATCACATCAGACAGTGCATTGTAGTGTCACTGAGGAAAAATTACACTCATTCACTGCTATAGGAGAAGAAGAATTGGCTAAACTCGTTAAATCATCAAAATCAACAACATGTATGCTCGACCCTATACCGACTAAACTACAAACCCGATTCCAAAAAAGTTGGGACACTGTACAAATTGTGAATAAAAAAGGAATGCAATAATTTCATAAACTTATATTTTATTCACAATAGAATATAGATAACATATCAAATGTTGAAAGTGAGACATTTTGAAATGTCATGCCAAATATTGGCTCATTTTGGATTTCATGAGAGCTACACATTCCAAAAAAGTTGGGACAGGTAGCAATAAGAGGCCGGAAAAGTTAAATGTACATATAAGGAACAGCTGGAGGACCAATTTGCAACTTATTAGGTCAATTGGCAACATGATTGGGTATAAAAAGAGCCTCTCAGAGTGGCAGTGTCTCTCAGAAGTCAAGATGGGCAGAGGATCACCAATTCCCCCAATGCTGCGGCGAAAAATAGTGGAGCAATATCAGAAAGGAGTTTCTCAGAGAAAAATTGCAAAGAGTTTGAAGTTATCATCATCTACAGTGCATAATATCATCCAAAGATTCAGAGAATCTGGAACAATCTCTGTGCGTAAGGGTCAAGGCCGGAAAACCATACTGGATGCCCGTGATCTTTGGGCCCTTAGACGGCACTGCATCACATACAGGAATGCTACTGTAATGGAAATCACAACATGGGCTCAGGAATACTTCCAGAAAACATTGTCGGTGAACACAATCCACCGTGCCATTCGCCGTTGCCGGCTAAAACTCTATAGGTCAAAAAAGAAGCCATATCTAAACATGATCCAGAAGCGCAGCCGTTTTCTCTGGGCCAAGGCTCATTTAAAATGGACTCTGGCAAAGTGGAAAACTGTTCTGTGGTCAGACGAATCAAAATTTGAAGTTCTTTTTGGAAAACTGGGACGCCATGTCATCCGAAATGAAGAGGACAAGGACAACCCAAGTTGTTATCAGAGCTCAGTTCAGAAGCCTGCATCTCTGATGGTATGGGGTTGCATGAGTGCGTGTGGCATGGGCAGCTTACACATCTGGAAAGGCACCATCAATGCTAAAAGGTATATCCAAGTTCTAGAACAACATATGCTCCCATCCAGACGTCGTCTCTTTCAGGGAAGACCTTGCATTTTCCAACATGACAATGCCAGACCACATACTGCATCAATTACAACATCATGGCTGCGTAGAAGAAGGATCCGGGTACTGAAATGGCCAGCCTGCAGTCCAGATCTTTCACCCATAGAAAACATTTGGCGCATCATAAAGAGGAAGATGCGACAAAGAAGACCTAAGACAGTTGAGCAACTAGAAGCCTGTATTAGACAAGAATGGGACAACATTCCTATTCCTAAACTTGAGCAACTTGTCTCCTCAGTCCCCAGACGTTTGCAGACTGTTATAAAAAGAAGAGGGGATGCCACACAGTGGTAAACATGGCCTTGTCCCAACTTTTTTGAGATGTGTTGATGCCATGAAATTCAAAATCAACTTATTTTTCCCTTAAAATTATACATTTTCTCAGTTTAAACATTTGATATGTCATCTATGTTGTATTCTAAATAAAATATTGAAATTTGAAACTTCCACATCATTGCATTCTGTTTTTATTCACAATTTGTACAGTGTCCCAACTTTTTTGGAATCGGGTTTGTACTAAAAGAGATGCTTCCAGGTCATAGATCCTCTTCTTAATATCATTAATTCATCCTTGACATTAGGATATGTACCGAAAACCTTTAAGTTGGCTATTATTAAACCACTTATTAAAAAAACGCAACTTGATCCTACAGAATGTCAATTACAGGCCAATCTCAAATCTACCCTTTCTGTCAAAAATACTAGAAAAGGCAGTGTCCTCACAATTATGCTCCTTTTTAGAAAGAAATGGTATCTGTGAGGATTTCCAGTCAGGATTTAGACCATATCATAGTACTGAGACTGCTCTCATCAGAGTTACAAATGATTTACTCTTATCATCCGATCGTGGTTGTATCTCTCGATTAGTGTTACTCGATCTTAGCGCTGCATTCGATACTATCGACCACAACATTCTTTTGAATAGACTCGAAAATTATGTTGGCCGTTGACCGTTATCAGTTTGTAGCAGTAAATGAAAAGATGTCACACCGATCACAAGTTCAGTATGGAGTACTGCAAGGCTCAGTGCTAGGACCGTTGCTTTTCACCCTGTACATGCTACCACTGGGAGATATTATTAGGAAGCATGGCGTTAGTTTTTTATTGTTATGCTGATGATACTCAGCTCTATATTTCTTCACGCCCTGGCGAAACTTACCAATTCACAAGATTAACGGAATGCATAGCTGATATAAAAAATTGGATGACTAGTAATTTCCTGCAACTTAATTCAGAAAAAAATGAATTTTTAATCATTGGACAAAAAAACTCCACAAGTAGTAACCTAGAATACTGTCTAACACTTGATGGCTGCTCTGTCAAGTCCTCGTCGTCAGTTAGGAACCTGGGTGTGCTCTTTGATACCAATCTGTCATTTGAAAGCCACGTTTCTAGCATCTGTAAAACTGCATTCTACCATCTTAAAAATATATCTAAATTACGGCACATGCTTTCAATGCAAAATGCTGAACAGTTAGTTCATGCGTTCATGACCTCAAGGCTAGATTATTGTAATGCTTTACTGGGTGGTTGCCCTGCTCACTTAATAAATAAACTGCAGCTGGTCCAAAACGCGGCAGATCGAGTTCTTACTAGAACCAGGAAGTATGACCATATTAGCCCGGTTCTGTCAACAATGCATTGGCTCCCTATTAAACATTGCATACATTTTAAAATCTTGCTGATTACTTACAAAGCACTAAATGGTTTAGCTCCCCAGTACTTGAGCGAGCTCTTAACGCATTATACTCCATCACGTCTATTGCGGTCTCAAAATTCTGGCCAGTTAATAATACCTAGAATATCAAAATCAACTGCAGGCGGTCGATCCTTTTCCTATTTAGCACCTAAACTCTGGAACAGTCTTCCTAGCATTGTTCGGGAAGCAGACACACTCTGTCAGTTTAAATCTAGAAACACATCTCTTTACTATGGCATACACATAAAACATTTTTAATTTCTATTATTCAAATCAGTTAAATGATTGTTTTAGGCTGCATTAACTAGGTCAGCCGGAACCGGGAACACTTCCCATAACACCTGATGTACTCGTTACAGTATAAGAAGAATGGCATCTACGCTAATGTTAGTCTCTCTGTTTATCCCGAGGTTTACTGCAGTCGGCCGGATCCGGGCCGTATCCAGACCAGATGGTGGACCTGCGCCTGGACATGACCAACGCATCCCTGAAATGTCTGCAGAGACCGTGTCAATTAAACTCCCCCCTGTAAATGCCGCATTGACACGACATCCTCATTAAACCCATAATCATACACTATTTGTTCGTCGGCCAGAGGAGAACTGGCACCCCGACTGAGCCTGGTTTCTCCCAAGGTTTTTTTCTAAATTCTGGCCCTGAAGGAGTTTTGGTTCCTTGCCACCGTCGCCTTTGGCTTTTGGCTTGCTCAGTTGGGGACACTTAAATTTCAACTATATTACTGATCTGCCTGCGTTGACACTATATGATAATTGAAATGAGCTGGATGACATCACCGTTTTCACCAGAGCGGCTGTACAGCCGAATCAAATTCCGTTGCATTATTTTCCTGTTACCACTGTGAAGCTGCTTTGAAACAATCGGCATTGTAAAAAGCGCTATATAAATAAAGGTGACTTTATTTGATTTCGAACAGATTTAATTTAGCCTTTTATTTACAATGATTGAAACACATACATTAGAGCACATCACATAGGGTAAACAGAAGCTCACGTGTGTGTGTGTGTGCTGCATGAGAACCAGTGAGGTTTGTTCTAGCATGTGATGCATGCACAAGCTTTTGTGTTTATAATATTTAATGCTCTCTATGGATGTGTTTATATGTGAATAAAAGCCTATCTTAAATTGTGTTTTGAAGATTAACCAATGTCTGATGGGTTTGGAATGACATGAAGGTGTAAATGATGACAGAATTTTAATTTTTGGGTGAACTATTCCTTTAATCGTGCCTCTGTGCATGCTTCTGTACATAAAGGAATTTTCCTACCATCGGAGGAATTCAAGAACAGCAAGAAGTAAAAAAGAAAGAAAAAAGAAAGAGAAAGAAAGAGAGAAAAAAAGAAAGAAAGATGGAGTTTCCTTTTGTAAAGCTGCCAGATTCTATAAGACATGAAGCTCAAGATGTGCCTTAAAATAGAAGACACTCCTCCCCCTTCTCATTGTATGACATATTTGAAAGGAGAGATGAATGGTGACTCAAGCACTGAGAGATATGTCCAGACATAAATTCCTGTGTCATGCTCTCTTATGAGGCAGATTTTCCCATCATATGTGAAATCTGGTCGTGTTCTTACAAGCTCTTAAACACACCAACAAACATAGACAAAGGATAAACAATGTAAACATGCAGATCATTTAAAGCTGCAACTGTCATAATTACACAAATGCAGAGACCAGTTTTTCGACACAGAGATCCATGTAGGGCACTCCCTACGTCAGCAGTGGAACTAATGATTGGCTAAATGTTTGAAATGGTAGCTGTGCTGAATTAAGCCTGTTTAACCCCCACCATTAGTGTGAAAGGGACACAGGGTCTGTATTTGGCCTACTTTTCGCCATGGGAGGAAGCTGCAGTTCAGCTTCAGGATGTCCTGAGGGGACGTTAGAAATTTTTTGAAAACAAACAAACAAACAAACAAAAAAATATTAAAAGTGAAAGGTTATGTTCATAACACACTCACACATAAAACATAAGAAAAAAATAGGACATTGTGAAACACACACACACACACACACACACACAAATCCTCAAGACATACTAACCCCTCTCTTCTTTTCTGTTTTGTCCCCCTGTGATGTGACAGAATGCCCTATTCAATGATATATGTGTGGGTGAGCATGTGTGCGTGTGTAGGGGTAACAACTGCAGTGTGACCCACTTTAGAAGTCATATATATGTTTGCAGACTGCTTTTGCAGCTCATCCCTCTCTCTCGCTCATACAACAGACACATACACACAACCATATGAAGGACAATTTATTTTAAAGCTATTTAATATGACAAATGGCTCTATTTCTATCCTTTTAGTATCTTGGGAAAATATTCTCACTTCCTCCACAGGCCACAGGCGTCTCAGAAAAGTAATATCAATTCATAACACGATTCACCAAATAACAGTGAAAAACTAGAATTATCCGAATAAATATCAGAGGGCACAGAAATTACACATTAGTGTCAGAGTGGTTATCATTGGTCTTTATGCTGCCAGTGTTGCTATTCTTTATGAGTTTTATAGATTGCAGAAAGACTAGATTTGATTGTAGAAAGGTCGATCACTGTAATTTGTTTGTTTGTAATTTTTACAGAACAAAATGCTACAGTAAAACCCTGGTAATTGGTTAACTGCAAGTTACCTTTACCATATACGGTGATATTTACTGTAATTTTATGATTTTTTGAAAGTTAAAACAATGAATTATCGTATAATTTACAGGGAAAAACAGTTAAAGGAAATTCCCAGAAGTCCCTGCATGACACATCACATATGATTATATTTTATAGAAATAATTTAGTTTCTTCTTATTTTTGTACATGAGGATGTTTTGTGTTATTTAATGTTTATTGTATTATGTTAGTGTCAGGTGTGTTACCCTGATGTTGTTTCGTTTTGGTGTATGACCCTGTGCAACATCTATACACAATGAGCTCAATGAACATAATGTACTCTCATTCATTGTTTGACTTACCATTTTACTGTCTCTATTATTATGGGGGTTATCAGTACATTTTAAGGTAAAAGCCAATTCTGTTAGTTCAGGTATATTGCTATATTAACTTTATATCACTTGATGAAATATACAGTTATAAAATATACAGGCACCAACATGCCATCCCGTAGCAGCTAAAACATTGTCACCTGATGGATGTACTGTTAAATCATCTTGTACAGTTAAGGAGCAATTTGTTTTTTACAATGTTTCTAGAGCAGCAATCTTCTAATTTAGGAATGTTTAAAAGATATGAGACATGCTGTCATTTCCTGATGCAGAACATTTATTTCATGCATTCATCTCAAAATTAGATTATATTGTAGTCTTAGATTATATTATATTATATTGTAGACTTGCAGTCTTCATAAAGAAGTTTGGTACATTGGTTAGCTCCAAATTCATTATAAAAAACTGCTATTTACGTATAAAACCTTACACATTGTATACTATATAGTGTGTCACAAAGATCACAATTGGATCAATTTGGCTAAATTTATTTTCAATGTATATGATACCTTTGTTCAGGGGCCATATACTAGGAATTAACTTGATATACTTTTTTAGATAAACTTGAGTTTTTCAACTTTTTCATTGTACTAAGATGACATTTTTTTTTCTTCACAGAATTTAAACCCCAGTGAAAAAAAGGATAATTATTTCTGAAACTTTTAGTCAGTCAAGAACCAGAAAAACTAGAAGAACAATGAGAGTAAACTGTGTAATAACATCCCTGTTAAATCCCTGCATCAATCAACAATCCTGTATCTTAATATTAATCATCATAAATTATTTAATAAATGCCACCTCACAAAAACAATAATAAACAACCTTGCAGTGGTTGAAACCCAGCAAGAGCTTTCTTAATTTTTTCAGTATATATATCAATCAGTATATACACCTAATAAATTGAAAATGTATAGACCTGCATAGATTGTCTTACCACTTTAGGTTTGAATGGAGGCTGTACTTCTCTGTTTCCTAGGCGTTCCCAGTCAATCCGACGGAAGAAAGCATGTTCCCTAATATCTCTCTCTCCCTCTAGGCTGCAGCCCAGGCGCTTTGAAGGGTGCTTTGACATCAGCTGCAACAAGACAAAATAAAATATAATCATTATTGTCTAATCAGGAAAAGGCTCAAAGTGAAATAATTATAAAAAAAAACTATAATATGTGAATCAGGAAAAACAAAACAAAAAAATAGGCAAAGTATAACACGTCACACTGCATACAAAGATGGTTAAAGATAAGTCAAACATGTTTATTGAACATCTTGTATTTTAGCAATTGGTTAAATAATCTAGGTAGTTTTATTATCCATTAATAAATATTAAAAATAATACAATTGTACATTTGCAGAAAAGCTGAGCTTGTTTGTCAATGAATTACACTGAAATGCAAAGACCAACTTTGACCTTGTATTGAAAAATTTTTGGACCTTAGAAGCTTTGTACATAATGGCAGTTTATCTGCATTGCAACCTCTGCAACCGCAGGTGAAGTTACAGCGGGAGGGGCGCCTCCTCTGTCCCCACTGACTTTAAACATAAACCTTAATGCGTGCGGTGTGTTCAGTAGGGGGGTAACTGAGAATGAATGGGGGAAAGTCACATAAGAGGAGGCAATGTCTCCATCGTGCTATGATTGGATATGATCGATTATGATTGGACATGATTGGTTCGTGCGATAAATCCAGCTTCATTTTCGTGCGTGTTCTCATCGGCCTGAATGAAGATAAATCATGGCGTTAATGAGAAGACTAATTAAAAAGTAAGTAAACAATTCAGCCATTTTACCGCTTTATGTCACATCAAAATCAAACACCTAGGAATGCAGACTGCTTCTACAAACATTTGTGAAAGAATGGGTCACTCTCAGGAGCTCAGTGAATTCAAGCATGGTACAGTGATAGGTTGCCACCTGTGCAATAAGTCCATTCATGAAATTTCCTTACTACTAAATATTCCACGGTCAACTGTTAGTGGTATTATAACAAAGTGGAAGCAATTGGGAACAACAGCAACTCAGCCACAAAGTGGTAGACCACTTAAAAAAAACAGAGTTGGGTCAGCGCATTCTGAGGCGCACAGTGCGCAGAAGTCAATAGCTACAAACTTTGTGTGGCCTTCAGATTAGCTCAAGAACAGTGCGTAGAGGGCTTCATGGAATGGTTTTCATGGCCGAGCAGCTGCATCCAAGCCTTACATCACTAAGTGCAATGCAAAGCGTCGGATGCAGTGGTGTAAAGCACGCCGCCACTGGACTCTAGAGCAGTGGAGACGTGTTCTCTGGAGTGATGAATCACGCTTCTCTGTCTGGCAATCCGATGGATGAGTCTGGGTTTGGAGGTTGCCAGGAGAACAGTACTTGCCTGACTGCATTGTGCCAAGTGTAAAGTTTGGTTGAGGGGGGATTATGGTGTGGGGTTGTTTTTTAGGGGTTGGGCTTTGCCCCTTAGTTCCAGTGAAAGGAACTCTTAATGCTTCAGCATACCAAGATATTTTGGACAATTTCATGCTCCCAACTTTGTGGGAACAGTTTGGGGATGGCCCCTTCCTGTTCCAACACGACTGCGCACCAGTGCACAAAGCAAGGTCCATAAAGACATGGATGAGCGAGTTTGGTGTGGAGGAACTTGACTGGCCTGAGTCCTGACCTCAACCCAATAGAACACCTTTGGGATGAATTAGAGAGGAGACTGCGAGCCAGGCCTTCTCGACCAACAT
Source organism: Coreius guichenoti (assembly GCA_039654105.1). NCBI lineage: Eukaryota > Metazoa > Chordata > Actinopteri > Cypriniformes > Gobionidae > Coreius > Coreius guichenoti. The sequence goes on along the minus strand of CM077180.1, from coordinate 15,848,646 downwards.
CAGTGCCTGACCTCACAAATGCGCTTCTTAAAGAATGGTCAAAAATTCCCATAAACACACTAAACCTTGTGGAAAGCCTTCCCAGAACAGTTGAAGCTGTTATAGTTGCAAAGGGTGGGCCAACTCCATATTAAACCCTACAGATTAAGAATGGGATGTCATCAAAGTTCATGTGCATATAAAGGCAGACGTCCCAAAACTTTTGGCAATATAGTGTATGTGGGCACTCAGTTTTTCCTGTTGTTTAATACATTTGGCCAAAATCTTCTGTTATAAAAGTATTGTATTAGCTATGACTAGATGGCAAATACCAGACAAGACCCTTTTCTGCTTCTCAAATACATAAAACATTGTGTTTTTTGATTAAAGTAAATGCTGTACTTATTCAACCAGTTCTTTATTTATCCTTGTACTGCAAAGAAGCAGAGACCAAAATGTGTGTGGCACTTCATTCTAAATGGAGGCGGGTAGAGCTACTGTATAAGGTTTTGCCGACAGTTTAGGATCCACTTGAGTTACAAGGTAAAATAAATAAGTAAATAACGTTTTTTAAAAAAAATTATGTTATTAACAAGTATTTTTCTAATCAAACTGTTTTCGGAACCGTAATGTTACAGAAGGAAACATTAAGCTGATTCCAATACACAAACCAAAAAACGGATGTGACACCCTGCTTGAGTCACTGATTTGGTCTTTTGGTCCGATTGGATATGAGTCAAAAAGTGAATAATGATTTTTCCCCCCAAAAAATAAATTACATTTAAAAGGCTGAAACTGTACTCCAACTTTTAAAAATTAGAATTACATGAGCTACTTTTAATTTTATTATGGATAAAGGCAATTAAATAAAAGTTGAGCAAAATCAAGATCCTGCATACAGAATATGAGCATAACACTAACAGCTAGCTACCTTCAAGACATACTCAAATTAATGTGTTTATTCTCTGTGGTTATGCTAGATCTGTCCTGCTGATAGGAGAGGCCAGAAGGATGGTTACACATCCATCAGAAAATCTCAGACTATAAAGTGAACACATAAATCTCTACAGTCGTAATGGGGGAAATGGGTGGAGGTAATGGACAGCGAGGTGAAAGAGAAAATATTTGAAAATGGTCCCACTTTATTTTAAGTGTCTTTAACTACTAAGTAATAACATTTAAATTAATCATTTGATACAAATGCACTTGAGTACATACGTGTTTTTACATAGTAATTCTATTTACCTGCATTTAATTACCTTTGAACTGTCACCTTATCGTGGTGGAGGGGTTTAAGTACCCGAATGATCCTAGGAGCTATGTTGTCCGGGGCTATATGCCCCTGGTAGGGTCTCCCAAGGCAAACAGGTCCTTGGTGACGGGCCAGACTAAGAGCAGTTCAAAAGCCCATTATGAAGAAAACAAAACCAAGGACCGAGACGTCGCCCGGCATGGCGCAGCCGGGGCCCCACCCTGGAGCCAGGCCCGGGGTTGGGGCTCGCATGCGAGCACCTGGTGGCCGGGCCTCCCCCCATGGGGCCCGGCCGGGCTCAGCCCGAATGAGCGACATGGGGCCGCCCTCCCGTGGGCTGACCACCTGCAGGAGGGATCGTAAGGGGCCGGTGCATAGTGGATCGGGTGGCAGTCGAGGGCGAGGGCCCCGGCGACCCGATCTCTGGACACGGAAACTGGCTTTAGGGACGTGGAACATCACCTTGCTGGCGGGGAAGGAGCCTGAGCTTGTGCGGGAGGTTGAGAGGTACCGATTAGAGATAGTCGGGCTCACCTCCACGCACACCTTGGGCTCTGGAACCACACTTCTTGAGAGAGGCTGGACTCTCTACCACTCTGGAGTTGCCCATGGTGAGAGGCGACGGGCTGGTGTGGGTTTGCTTATAGCCCCCCAGCTCAGCCGCCATGTGTTGGAGTTCACCCCAGTGAACGAGAGGGTCGCTTCCCTGCGCCTTCGGGTCAGGGACAGGTCTCTCACTGTCGTATTTGCCTACGGGCCACGCTGGAGGGATTATGTCTCCCGGCTGGCCTGGGAACGCCTCGGTATTCCCCCGGAAGAGCTGGAGGAAGTGTCTAGGGAGAGGGAGGTCTGGGCGTCTCTACTTAGACTGTTGCCCCCATGACCCGGCCCCGGATAAGCGGAAGATGATGGATGGATGGATAATTACCTTTTACCTAATTCACCTTTTTGTAATTACAGCTGTAATTCATTTCTTTGATTACATCTATAATTACACTGTTGACCCTTCCCTTACCCCTTAAACGACCCTTAAACTTAACCATACCACCAAACCTGTCCCTAACTTTTACCCGTATCCAATCTCAATAGCAGAAAAAGTGTTCCCTTTCAAAAGCTACTCTCGATGCTGCATACTCATACGTATTGAGAAAACATCTTTGTTTGACCGGTTGTGAAGCATGTGTGCAAACACGTCCAGAACTTGGTTTTAAATAACCTCTGACAGTGACGTCATTGGCCTCCCATTTGAGTAAAGGTCCCTTTATGGGACTTAGCCGTAGTACTTGAGGGGCTGGTCGAGACCCCTTTTGAGCCACTAGAGTCAGCGCCAGATGCCACTGATGAGTACTGCTGACACAAAATTTTAAAATTCTAATTTTAAGACTCTTCAAACTGTTCTCTGAGAGCGCTGTACCAACATCAGCAAGCTTCTAAATGAACATGGTAAAATTAAAAAAGCAAACACCTTGTTAATGACAGGTATGTTGAACAGGAACTGTTTCAGGAATGGCACAAATAAATGTGAATATCCAAGTCTCTCTGTTTAGATCAGTGTGCTCAATAATGTGCCTTTTTGTTCTTTGTTATGTATATTTGGATTACGTTGTGTTGTAAATAAAATCCAAGCAATCAAAAAGCCATTATTTTAATCTCCTCATATTCTTTGTTCTAGTTCCCTCACAGTCCCATTCAGCTGTCTTTGTCTTCCCAGGTGTGAAACACATCAATATTCATGATGATTCACGCCCTCCCCGCATACAGCTTTCTGACACAAAACGTCTTACATATTTTAAATCCATATATTGTTTTATGTGAATGAGTGAGCAGGATGATTTTCACATCGTTTTGAAGCAAAAATTCTAACCTACATGATCCAGTTTTCAAAAGTCTTGTGAACAAATATTCAGTATGGGTTTTATGGCCTTATTTCAGTGACTTAAAAAATAACCATGCATAAACTTCATTTTCTCAAAACTACAAACTTTTACATACATTCTGCTCACATATTATTGTAGCAGAGTTTAATCAGTGTAATCAGACTTAAGTAACAAAAATAAGCACAAATGTCAGTGCATGTCAAAACACCCCCAAGACCCAGAAAAACTGAAAAAAAAAAAAAAAAAAAAGCAAGTAAAAGTAAGCGAGAAAAAGTAATGCAAAATTAATGTAACACATTACTTTCCTTAAAAAGTAACTAAGTAGTGCAGTTACTTACTTTTTTAGGTAGTAACGCAATATTGTAATACATTACTTTTAAAAGTAACTTTCATCAACACTGGACCTAACACGATGCAATGAACTTCACAAACTTTGGCAATTCCAGCAGCTATTTGGTTCTAGAAGGCACTTATTTTAACAGCCTGTTAACTAAAAAGTTTTCATGATTTTTTTTATTATTATAATTATTATATATTATAATGACTTAAATTTGACAGAAAAATTGATTTCAGGCACATTTCTATTTCTTTATCTCTATTTCTTTTACATTTCACATTTCATTATCCCTGGGCATTTCTAGGTCAGCTTCTGACAGCCACTATATATCCATTAGTATGTGGCACAGCTTATAAGACACACACACAAATTTCATAATACACAGAAATGAAAACAGATGAACTTAAACCTCTAACACTGACAGAAAGACAGAAGATAACAGAGAACATTATAAAAGTGAGACATTGTGCGATGACGCTGTGTTGTGTCCTGCTTGCACTTGCTTGGCTTGCTCAGTTGGGGACACCTAAATTTCAACTATATTACTGATCCGCCAGCATTAACACTATATGATAACTGAAATGAGCTGGATGATATAACCGTTTTCTCCAGAGCGGCTGTACAGCCGAATCAAATTCCGTTGCATTATTTTCCTGTTACCACTGTGAAGCTGCTTTGAAACAATTGCCATTGTAAAAAGCGCTATATAAATAAAGGTGATTTGATTTGATTTGATTTGCACCATCAACTCGTTCTCTACTAACAGGATGTTCTTATAATAAAAGTAGCAAAAAGTATCATGGTATTATTGAAAGTACATTGAAGTTCTATTACACGGAACGTGAAAATAGAGACACCAGCCACCATAGTCACATGTTTACCTGGAGCAAGAGCACCTGACATCAAAGCAAATTTAAAAGTGCTGGCTAATGCTAATCGTAAATTCTCTAAGATTATTATTCACGTCGGCACTAATGATGTTCGACTTCGCCAGTCGGAGATCACCAAAATTAACATTAAAGAGGTGTGTGAACTCGCAAGTACGATGGCAGACGACTACATTACTTTAAATGAGTCCACCCCCCAAGATTATTGTTATAAACACGAGCCACGTCTGAAAGGTAAAGGGGGAGGTGTTGCTGTAATTTATAATAATATCTTCAGTATTACTCAGAAGTCTAGTCTCAAATATAGCTCCTTTGAAGTTTTGGTGCTTTATGTAACGTTATGTAGTGTAATTGATAAATCCCGTTTGACATTTGTGTTGGCTACTGTATACAGGCCACCAGGGCACCATACAGACTTTACCAAAGAATTTGCTGATTTTCTAGTTAGTACTGGCTGCAGATAAAGTCCTAATTGTTGGTGATTTTAATATCCATGTAGACAATGAAAAGGACACATTGGGATTGGCATTTAGAGACATTCTAAACTCTATTGGAGTTAGGCAACACGTGTCAGGACCCACTCATCGCCGTAATCATACTTTAGACCTAATATTGTCACATGGAATAAATGTTGATATCGTTGAAATTCTGCAGCAGAGCGATGACATCTCAGATCATTATCTAGTATCATGTATACTTAATTTAGCTAAGGCTGCAAAGCCGTCCCCTCGCTTCAAATATGGCAGGACAATCACCACTGCCACTAAAGATTGCTTTGTAAATAATCTTCCTTATCAGTTTCATCTCCTCAGCATCCCAGATAGCCTAGAGGAACTCGATGTTGCAACAGAAACTATTGACTCTCTCTTTTCCAGCACTTTAGACACAGTTGCTCCTCTGCGCTTAAAGAAGATTAAAGAAAATAGTCCAACACCGTGGTACAACGAGCACACTCTGGCCCTTAAAACAGCAGCCAGAAAAATGGAGCGCAGCTGGAAGAAAACAAAACTGGAGGTTTTTCGCATTTCGTGGAAAGAGAGCATGATTGCATACAGAAAGGCCATAAAAACTGCTAGATCTGCTTATTTCTCGACTCTCTTAGAAGAAAACAAACACAACCCTAGGTATTTATTCGATACAGTGGCTAAATTAACCAAAAATAAAGCTTCAACTTCTGATGTTTGTAAACAGCACAGCAGTAATGACTTTATGAACTTCTTTACGTGTAAGATTGATAATATTAGGAAAAAAATTATAACCATGCAGCTGTCTACTACAGTATCACATCAGACAGTGCATTGTAGTGTCACTGAGGAAAAATTACACTCATTCACTGCTATAGGAGAAGAAGAATTGGCTAAACTCGTTAAATCATCAAAATCAACAACATGTATGCTCGACCCTATACCGACTAGGCTATTAAAAGAGATGCTTCCAGAGGTCATAGATCCTCTTCTTAATATCATTAATTCATCCTTGTCATTAAGATATGTACCGAAAACTTTTAAGTTGGCTATTATTAAACCACTTATTAAAAAACCGCAACTTGATCCTACAGAATTAGTCAATTACAGGCCAATCTCAAATCTACCCTTTCTGTCAAAAATACTAGAAAAGGCAGTGTCCTCACAATTATGCTCCTTTTTTAGAAAGAAATGGTATCTGTGAGGATTTCCTGAGACTGCTCTCGTCAGAGACTCTTATCATCCGATCGTGGTTGTATCTCTCTATTAGTGTTAGTCGATCTTAGCGCTGCATTCGATACTATCGACCACAACATTCTTTTGAATAGACTCGAAAATTATGTTGGCATTAGTGGAATTGCATTGGCATGGTTTAAATCATACTTATCTGACCATTATCAGTTTGTAGCAGTAAATGAAGAGATGTCACACCGATCACAAGTTCAGTATGGAGTACCGCAAGGCTCAGTGCTAGGACCGTTGCTTTTCACCCTGTACATGCTACCACTGGGAGATATCATTAGTAAGCATGGCGTTAGTTTTTTAGTACAGATGCATTTTGAATGGTTAATTTATGCATCCGTCATTTTATCATTGTCTTTTGATTCAAAACCAGGTACTGTAATTGTATATTGATTGTATTGAATTGTATACTGTATATTGATTCAAACTGCGAGTTGTGGTGTTTTCAGAGTGGTTTAGTTGAGAGAATGTGTTCAGAATGTCATATAATTGCTATACTTGGTTTGTACTTCTCAAGAGAAACAGGCATTTATTATTACATTTATTTTGATATATTTTGGAAATTGAATTTGTCTGTTACAGTACATGTAGAAAATATACTGGTACTGTAATAATCTAAAGATCACACTGATGACAGTGTAGGTGTCCTCGAGAAGCACCATTATTATTATTATTATTATTATCATCATATTTTTACGTTGTAATCTTTCCTAACAGAATCCATAATATGCTACATTACATTACAAAATGCATCTGTACTTTTTATACATGTAACACAAATATCATGGTCCATGAATTTAGAACTATGGTACTGCCATTTAATACCATCATTTTACCATGGCACTGACACAGTATTTTGTTTCTCAAGGATGTAGCAAACAGGTTTTAATTTGTATGAACACAGACATATGCAAAATTAGAAAGAGGTGAGGGAGAACAGTGATCTCAGGAGAGAAGAACACCTCAGAGAAAACAAACAATATCCGTCTTATTGAAAACAAAAATGTTATGATGTTCTGGAAATAGCAATTTCTGAAATACTATATTAAATAGAAAATATGAAAAATTGTCATGTCTTTGTTGATGTCAGTTAATAAAAATAATATACATTTCTGATTTACCACAGTGGTCAGGGAAGGAAGAAATTATTTGTTTCACTCTCACTCTAAACTACTTTCACTCTCACTCAAAAAATCTGACAAGGTAAAATAGTTAAAGTTTGGGTTTTAGTCAGACTGAAGTTAAATCCAATAACGACAGACTGCATTCATGGCAACCGAACCCTGAACCCTAATAAGACATTATTAAAAATGAAACCAGGGGTTCATGTGTTTTTTTTTTTTTTAATCTAAATTGGATCAGTTCCTGCAGTGATTCTCTGATGGGCTTTAAGCAGATGCAATTAATATGTGATTAAAAGATGTGATAACAATACAAGAGACATTTTTCCTATTCTATACATTTCAGGAACTTTCACTCAATGTAATTTAAGATATACTGATATCAAATTTTATATTTCTATCAGAATGATCTTAGATTCAAAGCAACCTAATGACCTGGTTTTGGGAATGATTTGGCTTTCTTCTTCAGAGATATATCCTCCACATTTGTATGATATATAGCTCTTGTCAGGTATAAAATGAGCTAATAAACCTGTGCTTTCTGGCTTCAGCCACATACATCCATCGTTCTGGGGATGCAAAGTCTGTAACTATTAAGTCAAGAACTCTAGAACTGATTCAGAGGTAAAGATACAAGATAGAGACATCAAAACAGAATTGTATTGGTGGATGCTGGCTCTTTGATTACATCCTTTCGGTCTTGAATACCTTTATTTACCATAAAAAATAAATCTTCAGCACATTTTAGGAACCTCATTAGAGAGAGAAAATATGGAGTCAAGAAGAGAAGTCATGCTGCAGTTCAGTTGGGCTTTAGAACCTGGAACATTTTATGGCAGAACTCACCCCTTTGCAGATGGAAATTGCTTCTTTGGACATGGCTTTAGGGTAAGAGACGCTGTGCTCCATAATGGACTGGAAAAGTTCATCTTCATCCTCACCATCAAATGGAGGCTTAAAAGGGAAAAAAAGAACAATCAACATCAAATTAAAATGAATATTATTAAGTATATATTGTAATATTAAATATGGGTTCTTAAACTATTGCACTCTTCAAATGTGGCATTATAGAATTTACCTTAAGCTTACCCTCACAAAAAAGTATAATGGCGTTACATACAATGTGGAAAACAAGATAAGATCATTATGTTTGAACAAGGTGAAGTTGAAGGACCTTATAGTACAGTTTAGATGCATGGTATATGAATACACGAATGAAAGTGTACCTTGGTTTATACTGAAGTATCATGATATCACCATCTGATACATTACTGAGAATTGGTACCACCAGAGTTCTTTTTTATAATTATACTATTAAAGGTGCAGTAAGTGATTTTTGAAAAAGGCTGTTGAAAAGTGGATCGGACCGAGCACCAAAACACACTTGTAGCCAATCAGCAGTTAGGGGCATATACACTCATGATGGGGGAGGAGAGAGAGCTCAGTGCACAAGACAGAACAACTATAAAAAGAGAGAGAAAATACAAAAGAGGAAGCGGTTGGTTCCGTTTCGAGTCGGTCTCTCGAAACTGCATCACCGATAGGTGTCGCTATGGGTTATCCCTCCTTCCTCGAATCTACTGAAGCTTTATGAAATCTTGCGGGCGAAAATCCGCCCGCCAATGGTGTTCAAGCGCTAGACATAGAGGAGGGCTCCCCTGCACTATAGGGCAGTGCTGAACGCCATTGCCTCAGAATCTTTTCCTTCAGCTTCAAGAAGCCATCTACAGCTTGCCGTTGAGTTACGCTCATCTGGGGGACGGTGCCTGGAATGCCGCTTCCCCTGCAGAATTCCGGTGATTATGACAATTTCTTTCAGATGCCTCCCGGACCACGGTGTTTCTGCCTGGGCATCCCCATTCAGAAGCATCGCTGCGCGAGTCCGTCTGCCCTCTATACTGTGGTGGACCTTATGGACTCCGACTAAGCGTCCGCGTCTGCAGCTAAGGTTCTAAGCCTGGTGGCGGGTGAAGCTTTGCATCCTCTGAACGCGTCACACTGACCTGTGAGGAGTTTGTGAGTGCTGTGGCCGGACATGATGAAGCGAGGGGCTTGCATGTGACCCAGGGAGTGTGGAAGTTGCTCTATCATTGAAAATTTAGGTACCGCTGCCACTTGAGCGAGTGGCGAAACAAAAAGAAAAGGGAACAGGGAGCGGGGGAAGGAGCAGTGCTATCACTGGGTGGCCCTTCTCAGGGACGCTTCGACTCCTTCTTAGGTTATTAGCGGTCGTCTGACTAGTGGGCTGCGTTGCTTTTCTGTGGGCACTAGTGTGTACATCGTCAGGCCGAGAGCCTGCGACGTGACTTTCATCACTCTAAGAGCAAAGTCCTGGCTCAGAACTACCCTTGTGCAGTTGTTTGAGTGCCTTAGTCTAATGGACCTGCAGGATGGCGTTGGCATACACGGTGGAGCCTGGCTGTCCAGCGGCACTGTAAGCCTTTACGTCAGAGATGAAGTGAACTTACAGGCCTTGACGATTCCACCAGGTGGCTGTGTTTTGCGGCCACCACGCTCCGCCTGAAGAACCTTCGTGCACCCCCTCACTGCCCCACCATCAAGATTTACGTGCCTTCCATGACTTTGTGCGCTTCTCATGCACTTCCGGGAAGAAGGTGACTCCTCCTCTAACCAGAAAGGAAGGTCATGACCGCAACGTCGCCATGGTCATGTTCTCATAGTCAGAACATGAGCCATCCACGAAAGCTTTCTGACCGCATGAATGACCCAGAAACACAAGGCAGCAATCATAGCCGTCCTAGGCTGACAGGTATCGGCCGCAACCAGAAACACACAGGCAGAAAGGCATATTTAAAAAGACGCTCTCCGCCAGCGTTTTACTCTTTTAGAGGAAAACTGCTCTTTTCAGGTTGCTGAAGCGCCCAGGGGAAGCTCTCACGACACGTAGCTGTGTGTGGGGTGAAGAGAACTCTGCAATGCGCTGTAATCTTCCAGCAACGAGGTCTGTCTATGAGAATGAGTGTCTGTCTATAGTGACATCCACTCTGCTCCGAAGAACAAATCTGAATGAGTGATGCGTCACAGCTCCTTTTATACCTGTATGTATTGGGGAGTAGTGCATACAAATTTCACCCGCCAATTCTCATTGGCCTTTTCTAAAGTAGCAGAGGTGTTTGGGGCTCCCAAGTGTCAGCATTTCGACAACACGTAGAAGTGACTGACAGATAGGGAACTTTAAATTAGCACTAATAATAGAGAACAATACAATAAAGAAACTTAGATATATACTGTATTTTGAGTTATCTTTGACTCCATGATATGGATTATCTAAAAACAGACTGTGCATGTAAATTAATAAATTTTTACCCAGAGCTCCTCTCTGATTACAGTAGCGGGTGTCAATATTATATATGCTTGACATCAAAGTTTTAGCACATTTTAATTATTTCTGTTATATTCTGTTTAAATCTATCCAAACACATAGACTTCCATAGACTATATTACAACAAAGCTAAAAAATGTATCATAAGACAGTTATAAGTAACAGTTTTCAATGTAGGATTTGATGGTTATAAACTTCTGAACTCACTTGTCCCGCCAGCATCTCGTACAGCAGGACTCCATAAGCCCACCAGTCCACAGAACGGCCATACGGCTGATACGCTATTATCTGAAAACAGACAGCATAAAAAGATTACAGAAAAGTCTACAGATTAATATTAAAGATCAGCAAACAATCAACAAATGTGTTAAATGTAATCACACTACTGTTTTAGAAAATCAGTTTTCCAATATTCCCCTTCCCAGAATCTGGAAGCACATCTCCACTAAAATAAGTTGTATTTTTTGTCTTGTGATCCAGTCAAAATATTTAAACACCCCAAAAACAAAATTAATTCATCAGAGTAGCAAAGATGTAAGACATTCTTGTTGAAGAAATTAAATTATAGCACCTTGGTGCTATAGTGTGTGCTTAATGTTTCACAACACTGCAATAATTCTTGATATAAGAGAAAGAAATATTTAGGGGTACAATTATTTAAGCATGAAAGGGGACCCGGATACAAAACATAACCTAACATGTTATTTTATTTAATAAACCAAGCAATTTGCAATTGAACTTGGGTGGGTGCGGGTATGGGAGAGCATGTGTATGAGTAAATTATCAATAATGAAAACACACACCTTTTCTCATATCCCAGAATTTCACACAGGGTATTAACTTGAAGTCAGCTTTCTTGGCTGATGTAGTTCATAGCACATTCAGTGCATGTGTTTGTATGTGGCATCACACTAACACTATGTGACAGTTCTAGATCATAGCTGTAGCTGCTCAAGGTTTTGTTTGTAGCTTTAGTTGCTTTTTTGCGTGTTAGTAGAGAGCTCAGCTCAGAGAATGGATTTAAGCTCCAAACATTCCTTCCTCTTGAACTTAACAGTAAGGATCCATTTATTATGGTAGTTAACTATATTAGTTAACATTAACTAAGATTAATAAATGCTGTAGAAGGTTCAATTCAAGTTAATTTTAACATTAATAGTACATAAAAAAAAAAAAAAAAAAAATATCAAAGTTGTATCTGGTAACATTAGTTAATGAACAATTGCATTTTTATTAACTAACACTGACAAAGATTAATAAATGCTATAATAAATATATTGCTCAATGTTAGTATGTTAGCTAATGCAATAACTAATTTCAACAAATGAGACCTTATTGTAAAGTGTTACCATAATATTTTGGCGATATATTTTTGAGAAACAGGACAAATTGTAATTAGCTTATTTTGAAAACAATAACGGTCAATCGGAGGTCCTCACTAAGATACAAAAAAATGTATGGTTAGCCATGTGTGTTACTGCTGTTCTACCTTTGACACACTTTACACTCAAGTTAACATGCAGCTACGTGTTCCCAGATAACATGCATTACCACTGCATAATATGTAGGTCAGAGAAAGAAACAGAAAGAGAGAGTAATGCTCTGAACAAAAGGGTGGAGAACAAACGGTCACTAACATACACACAAAGACACACACACATTTTGTTTTTTAATTTTACATCTACAAAAGAGGGAACTCTATGATTTATGTTTATGCCAGGAGAAATGGCACTAAACTCATGGTGTGTATTTATGCTTGTGTGCATATACCCCCTTTTTCATATATGACAGTGTTTTAATGCCATGTAAGAAAAAAAAAAAAAAAATCACACCAATAAAAATAAAGTTTACGGCTACTGAATTGCTAATGACTTTATTGTCATAATTTATTAACAACTGTCAAAATATTATGACTTTAAAAGTCGTATTGCCACAACTTAATTCTCATAATTTTTTTTTTTTTTTTGGTCAAGTTGTTTACCATATACTTTCCAGCCACTAATTTAGATTTTACCTTAAAAGTCAAAAGCAATCTAAACGCCTGTTCACACCAACAGCTACCGCGATCTAACAGCTAATATGCTAATGGAGCTGTGCAATCCCTTTTTTCTTCAAGCACGTTTTATGATATTAATGCATATCAATTGTTTATTTACAGTGCTCAGCGTAAATGAGTACACCCCCTTTGAAAAGTAACATTTTAAACAATATCTCAATGAACACAAAAACTATTTCCAAAATGTTTACAAGACTAAGTTTAACTGTGAAAGTAAGGTTAATAATATAACTTAGATTACACATTTTTGAGTTTAACTCAAATTAAGGTGATGCAAAAATGAGTACACCCCACAACAAAAACTACTACATCTAGTACTTTGTATGGCCTCCATGATTTTTAATGACAGCACCAAGTCTTCTAGGCATGGAATGAACAAGTTGGCGACATTTTGCAACATCTATCTTTGGATGCTGGATGGAGAGAGATGCTCAACTTGTCTCTTCAGAATTCCCCATAGGTGTTCGATTGGGTTCAGATCAGGAGACATACTTGGCCACTGAATCACTTTCACCCTGTTCTTCTTCAGAAATCTAACAGTGGCCTTAGATGTGTGTTTAGGATCATTGTCATGTTGGAAAAGTGCACGACAACCAAGGGCACGGAGTGATGGTAGCATCTTCTCTTTCAGTATAGAGCAGTGCATCTGTAAATTCATGATGCAATCAATGAAATGCAGCTCCCCAACACCAGCGGCACTCATGCAGCCCCACATAAGGACACTGCCACCACCATGTTTCACTGTAGGCACCATGCATTTTTCTTTGTATTCCTCACCTTTGCGACGCCATACAGTTTTGAAGCCATCAGTTTCAAAAACATTTATCTTGGTCTCATCACTCCAGAGTATAGAGTCCCAGTGGTCTTCATCTTTGTCAGCATGGGCCCTGGCAAACTTTAGGCGGGCTTTTTTGTGCCTGGGCTTTAGGAGAGGCTTCTTTCGTGGACGGCACCCATGCATGCCATTGCTCTGCAGTGTACGCCGTATTGGGTCACGGGAAATAGTCACCCCAGTTTGGCTTTCTACTTCTTAAGATAACTGCAGTGAACTTGCATGACGATTTTCTTCAACCCTTCTCATCAGAAGACGCTCCTGTCGAGGTGTTAACTTCCGTGGACGACCTGGACGTCTCTGTGAGATGGTTGCAGTTCCATCTTTTTTCCATTTTTGCACCACTTTTGCTACAGTATTCTGACTAATAAGTAAAACTTTGCTGATTTTCTTGTAGCCTTCACCTTTTCTGGTGTAAAGAAATGATTTTCTTTCTCAGGTCTCAGGTCTTGTGATATTTCTCTTCCATATGGTGCCATTGCTGACAGCATGAAATGGGAAGGGGTTTTCTTTAAGTAACACCATTTTATAGTCAACTGTCTGCTGGACACCTGTGTAATGAATATGTACTCATTTTTGCATCACCCTAATTTGAGTAAAACTGTAAATTTTGTTCTCTAAGTTATTTTATATTATTAACCTTACCTTCATGTTATAAGTTAAACAGATGTTATATAAAACTTAGTCTTGTCAACATTTTGGAAATTGTTTTCGTGTTCATTGAGATATTGTTTAAAATGTTACTTTTCAAAGGGGGTGTACTCATTTACACTGAGCACTGTAGTTTAAATGTGTAAGTGGATGTTTGTGAATGTGAAAAATAACTATGATATTTTGTGAATCACTTCGTAATTTGTATCTTTTATGTTTCTTTCAGTTTTACAGTAAAGTGTGCATCACATGAGCACAAAGAAGAACGTGTGATGGAGCTTTATTTCTGTTAGCTATCTGTCAAGCATTCAGAACACCATTGCCAGGACAGAACAAGTAGCAACACTGTATGTAGTAGTAGTAGTGACTTTTATTATCCCCATGGGGACATTTTGTTTGAATGAGTTTCAACATGCGCTCACAAAAAAAACAATGTACATAAATATGAAAATCCCACAAGCATAAAAATCGTCATCACTGAGACCAGTTTACTCTACAAAAACACTTTTTAATTTAAGCATTTTACCGCCTGTGGCAAGAATTATTTTTTCCGCCTATTTAAAAAAAAAAAAAAAAATCTCTGACCCGAAGGTAATAGCTCAAACTCATAAAACAGAGGATACCTATGGTCTGATATAATTTTTATGGCTTTGATAAGGCATCTGGTTTGGTAGATTTGTTCTAGACCTATCAGAGGGGGATACCAAGTAGTTTACTCGCAATACTTAAGACTTTCCTAAGCAAACTCTTTTGTTTCACTGTGACATTTCCAAATCAGCAGGTGATGCAAAAGGTCAAAACACTTTTGATAAAAGAATCATATGAATTATACTGTGAAGATAACTATAACAACTATATCTGCATCCACACCAACGCACAATATCATTCTGTTGTTTAAGCTCGTTACAACAAGATGGATTCTGATTGGCTGTCAATGTTTTTAGTGTTTATCAGCTGGAAAAAATGTTCTGAATGTGATTCCAACTCTATCCTTCCTCTGTGCTGCTATCGTTATAGTTGTGGTGTGGACTCTGCTATTCTTTACATTTAGAACGATTTTTAAAACTATATCTTTATCGTTATAGTTATCGTCCTTGGTGTGAACGGGTCTTAACTGATGTTAATCGCACTGAATTTTCGCACTAAACATTCGTATTGGTGTGAACCGGCTGGTTAGGTGGGAGGGTTTGTGGGAGTCTGATGTTAAAAAAACTCCTTGTGGCTGTTTTATGGAATGACTTTTAAAGATTTGCTTTAGGAGACAACTCTGCCTCCCACTGTCATGTCATGCCACTACGGTCTGAGTATGTGGGGTAGAAAAAAAACAGAGGGACAGAGAGAGAAAGATACTGTGACTGTGTGTCTAAGGATGTCACAGCAGATAAAGGTCATCAATATGAAGTGTCACACTGGTTTTGAATATGAATAGATCAGTATTAAGAATAAAAGACGAAAGAAAGCACTGGAAATGCAGTGGCAACCGACATTACTGTTAAAGTGTCATGAAATTATCTACATTATTGTCTTCTGTCTATCAACATAATTAATTGTGTCACTGCGTTCATGATCAGACGTAGGGCTGTGTCAGTGTCCTTATTTGCACATATATTTCATTTGAAAATGACGTGATTGAACATGTGCGCATCCATGTTTAGAGCACTAGAGTATATGAAATATGTCCATAAAAACTTGAAACGCGCTCGCTCCGGTCTGTATCTGATCTATATGATCCACGTGGTGAGAGTTCTTAAACTCATTGCGGGCGTTGCGCGCAGAAATTGCTCTCAAGCTCTCCACATGTTGTTTGAATTCTCTGCTGTAATGCGATCTCATGTGTAATACAGCGCAGTGATTGGGTTAAAAGAGTTAATTCTCAACTAAAGATTTCTTTGTAAATAATCTTCCTCATCAGTTTCATCTCCTCAGCATCCCAGATAGCCTAGAGGAACTCGATGTTGCAACAGAAACTATTGACTCTCTCTTTTCCAGCACTTTAGACACAGTTGCTCCCCGGCTCTTAAAGAAGATTAAAGAAAATAGTCCAACGCCGTGGTACAACGAGCACACCCGGGCCCTTAAAACAGCAGCCAGAAAAATGGAGCGCAGCTGGAAGAAAACAAAACTAGAAGTTTTTCGCATTTCGTGGAAAGAGAGCATGATTGCATACAGGAAGGCCCTAAAGACTGCTAGATCTGCTTATTTCTCGACTCTCTTAGAAGAAAACAAACACAACCCTAGGTATTTATTCGATACAGTGGCTAAATTAACCAAAGATAAAGCTTCACCTTCTGATGTTTGTAAACAGAACAGCAGTAATGACTTTATGAACTTCTTTACTTGTAAGATTGATAATATTAGGAAAAAAATTATAACCATGCAGCCGTCTACTACAGTATCACATCAGACAGTGCATTGTAGTGTCACTGAGGAAAAATTACATTCATTCACTGCCATAGGAGAAGAAGAATTGGCTAAACTCGTTAAATCATCAAAATCAACAACATGTATGCTCGACCCCATACCGACTAAACTACTAAAAGAGATGCTTCCAGAGGTCATAGATCCTCTTCTTAATATCATTAATTCATCCTTGACATTAGGATATGTATAAGTTGGCTATTATTAAACCACTTATTAAAAAACCGCAACTTGATCCTACAAAATTAGTCAATTACAGGCCAATCTCAAATCTACCCTTTCTGTCAAAAATACTAGAAAAGGCAGTGTCCTCACAATTATGCTCCTTTTTAGAAAGAAATGGTATCTGTGAGGATTTCCAGTCAGGATTTAGACCGTATCATAGTACTGAGACTGCTCTCATTAGAGTTACAAATGATTTACTCTTATCATCCGATCGTGGTTGTATCTCTCTGTTAGTGTTACTCGATCTTAGCGCTGCATTCGATACTATCGACCACAACATTCTTTTGAATAGACTCGAAAATTATGTTGGCATTAGTGGAATTTCATTGGCATGGTTTAAATCATACTTATCTGACCGTTATCAGTTTGTAGCAGTAAATGAAGAGATGTCACACCGAACACAAGTTCAGTATGGAGTACCGCAGGGCTCAGTGCTAGGACCGTTGCTTTTCACCCTGTACATGCTACCACTGGGAGATATTATTAGGAAGCATGGCGTTAATTTTCATTGTTATGCTGACGATACTCAGCTCTATATTTCTTCACGCCCTGACGAAACTTACCAATTCACAAGATTAACAGAATGCATAGCTGATATAAAAAATTGGATGACTAGTAATTTCCTGCAACTTAATTCAGAAAAAACTGAATTTTTAATCATTAGACAAAAAAACTCCACAAGTAGTAACCTAGAATACTGTCTAACACTCGATGGCTGCTCTGTCAAGTCCTTGTCGTCAGTTAGGAACCTGGGTGTGCTCTTTGATACCAATCTCTCATTTGAAAGCCACGTTTCTAGCATCTGTAAAACTGCATTCTACCATCTTAAAAATATATCTAAATTACGGCACATGCTTTCAATGCAAAATGCTGAACAGTTAGTTCATGCGTTCATGACCTCAAGGCTAGATTATTGTAATGCTCTACTGGGTGGTTGCCCTGCTCGCTTAATAAATAAACTGCAGCTGGTTCAAAACACAGCAGGTAGAGTTCTTACTAGAACCAGGAAGTATGACCATATTAGCCCGGTTCTGGCAACACTGCATTGGCTCCCTATTAAACATCGTATACATTTTAAAATCTTGCTGATTACTTACAAAGCACTAAATGGTTTAGCTCCCCAGTACTTGAGCGAGCTCTTAACGCATTATACTCCATCACGTCTATTGCGGTCTCAAAATTCTGGCCAGCTGATAATACCTAGAATATCAAAATCAACTGCAGGCGGTCGATCCTTTTCCTATTTAGCACCTAAACTCTGGAACAGTCTTCCTAGCATTGTTCGGGAAGCAGACACACTCTGTCAGTTTAAATCTAGACTAAAAACACATCTCTTTACTATGGCATACACATAAAACATTTTTAATTTCTATTATTCAAATCAGTTAAATGATTGTTTTAGGCTGCATTAACTAGGTCAGTCGGAACCGGGAACACTTCCAATAACACCTGATGTACTCGTTACATCATAAGAAGAATGGCTCCTACGCTAATGTTAGTCTCTCTGTTTATCCCGAGGTTTACTGCAGTCGGCCGGATCCGGGCCGTATCCAGACCAGATGGGGGACCTTAGCCTGGACATGACGACCATATCCCTGAAGTGTCTGCAGAGACCGTGTCAATTAAACTCCCCCCTGTAAATGCCGCATCGACACGACATCCTCATTAAAACCGTCCCCGGCGTGACGACTCCAATCTTTCGAATAATCCTTCGAATATCTATTGATCTAATATGACTTCTGACCTGTAATGTTGCCAGAATCATAATCATACACTATTTGTTCGTCGGCCAAAGGAGAACTGGCACCCCGACTGAGCCTGGTTTCTCCCAAGGTTTTTTTCTCCATTCTGGCCCTGAAGGAGTTTTGGTTCCTTGCCACCATCGCCTTTGGCTTTTGGCTTGCTCAGTTGGGGACACTTAAATTTCAACTATATTACTGATCTGCCCGCATTGACAGTATATGATAATTGAACTGAGCTGATGACATCACCGTTTTCACCAGAGCGGCTGTACAGCCGAATCAAATTCCGTTGCATTATTTTCCTGTTACCACTGTGAAGCTGCTTTGAAACAATTGCCATTGTAAAAAGCGCTATATAAATAAAGGTGATTTGATTTTGATTTGATGAATGGAAGACCGCTTTTGTGACTCCTACAGTCAGTAAAGGCCCAAGTCTCTGTCCTAGACTCCAGCTGCCACAGAAGCCATGCAACAGCAGCCTTTACCAACGCACCCCTCCTTGTTCACCCTGTTCCAGAAAAGCCCTTCATTGTGAAAGTCGATACCTCCACCACAGGAGTAGGAGCGGTGCTATTTCAGCAGCAGGGGATACCTCCATCCATGTGCCTTCTATTCAGAAACTCACCCCGGCAGAAAGAAATGACAACATTGGTAACCGTGAACTTCTGGCCATCAAGCTCACACTAGAAGAATAGTGCCATTGGCTAGAGGGAGCTCATCAACCTTTTACAGTTTATACTGACCAAAAGAACTTGAAATCCTGAATCCCCATCAAGCTCGCTGGGCACTGTTCTTCACCAGGTTTAACTTTACAATCTCTTATAGACCCGGTTCAAAGAACACCAAAGCAGATGCTTTCTCTCGTCAGTTCACTCCTGATGATCTTGTTGAGTCTCTAGAGCCCATTGTTCCCTCTAGCCTAATCGTCAGCCCCATCCAGTGATCACTTGAAGAACAGCTCTCCGAAGCCAATACCAACGAAAATACTCCGCCGGGGTGTCCACCTAACTTTACTTGCATCTCCAGAACTCACCGTACTCCGTTAAATCACCCAGTTCACTCCTCCATTGGCACTGGCTACCCAGGGGCCTCTTAAACTCTCTCACTGCTGAAAGATCGCTTCTGGTGGCAAGGAATGTCACGTGACATCCGAAGGTTCATTCGAGGACGCCAGGAATGCGCCATCTCAAAGTCATCACGCCATCTCCCAGCAGTCAAGCTCCTCCCCCTGTCTGTACCTCAGCACCATGGTCACACCTAGGAGTGGACTTCACTGATCTGCCTCCTTCCGATGAAAATACCTGCATCCTTGTCATTGTTGATAGTTTTTCAAAGATATGTCGATTGATACCCCTGAAGAAACTTCCCACTGCCAAGGAGACTGCATAACTGATGTTTAATCATGTTTTTCATAACTTTGGCCTTCCAGAAGATATAGTATTAGAACATGGCCCTCAGTTCATCTCCTGTTCTTTCCCCTCCTAGGTGTTCAGGAGCGGGCCGTGGTGGGGGGGGGGGTTACTGTCACAGATACACAAGGTTCCACCATCACTCCCTCACAACGATCCCTGTCACCAGAATACTGATCACCTGCACCTGTCACCCATCAGCATATCAATCAATGGACTATTTAAGCACACACCTCATCTTCAGTCACAGTAGAGAGGGAAACCATTCAACTAAGGTGTGTGCTACCCATCTTTCCATCCAGACGTCCCAATATCCCAAAAATGGAGTGCAGCTGTAAGAAAACAAAACTAGAGAAAGGCCTTAAAAACTGCTAGATATGCTTACTTTTCAACTCTAGAGAGAACAAACACAACCCTAGGTATTTAGTTGATACAGTTGCTACATTAACGAGAAATAAAGCGTACCAAAAACTATTAAGCTGGATGTTATTAAACCTCATATTAAAAACCGTAACATGATTGTAAAGAACTAGTTAATTACAAACTGATCTCAAATCTACCTTTTCTGTCAAAAATACTAGAAAAGGCAGCATCCTTACAACTGTGTTCCTTTTTTTTAGAAAGAAATTGTATCTGCGAGGATTTCCAGTGAGGATTTAGACTGTATCATAGTACTGAGACTGCTCTCATTAGAATTACAAATGATTTGCTCTTATCATCCGATCATGGCTACATCTCTCTATTAGTGTTACTGGATCTTATTTGATGCTATCGACTAGGGCTGCAACAACTAATCGATAGTAATCGATAATGAAAATCATCGCCAATGATTCTCATTATCGATTAGTCGAGTCTGCCTCCCGGAAAACTTCCACCAGTCGTGCCAAATTACAGCACTGAATAACGGGTGGCGGGAGCCGCAGGAGGGCGCCCTCGGTGGTGAGCAGCCTGAGGCGACTGAGCCGGCGGCTGGATGGAGGCAGCAGCTGGCCGCCGGGGCAGTATGTGTTTAATAGCCTCAGTCTGCTTCTGGGCGACCGAGAACTGCTGGGCGAAGTCCTCGACCGCGCCGCCGAAGAAGCCAGCCTTGAATATGGGAGCGTTGAGGAAACGGGTTCGCTCAGCGTCTCTCATATCGGCCAGGTTGAGCCAAAGGTGTGTCTCCTGGACCACAGCTGTGGACATCACCTGACCCAGGGAGTGTGCGGTCACCTTCGTCGCCTGGAGGGCGAGGTCGGTGGCGGCACGCAGCTCATCCATGAGCCCTGGGTGAGCTCTACACTCGTGCATGTCCCTGAGCATCCTGGCCTGGTAGACCTGAAGGATGGCCATGGCATGCAATGAGGCGGCGGCCTGCCCCGCAGCTCTGTAGGACTTCGCCACCAAGGTAGACGAGAACCTACAGGCTTTGGAGGGGTGCTTAGGATCACCACGCCACGTTGAAGCACTCTGCGGACACAGTTGCATCGCAACAAAGCGTTCAACGGGGGGACCCCAGTGTACCCTTTGGCCGCGGCCCCGTCGAGGGCAGAGAAGGCGAAGGAGGCCACCGAACGGTCACGGGAAGACAACAGGGACTTCCAGGACTGCGTGACCTCTTCATACACCTCGGGAAAGAAAGGTATTGGGGGCGGGGCCTGACGGCTGTCAGGGCGCGCCGCCCCCAAAAACCAATCGTCCAACTGCGAGCGCTCGGGACAGGGCGGTTCCACTCCAGCCCGAGGCACGTTGCTGCCCGAGATAACATGGCTGTCAGCTCTGGGTCGGACTCGGGCAATGCTGGCACACCCGAAGGTTCTTCATCCCCAGAGGACTCTAGCCCACCTAGACCACATCTCGTCGTCATCTGGAGCGCCGAACGAAACACGCAGGGCGTCTGAAGACGGTCCCGCTGCTTCAGTCCGACCACTCACGGGTAGCGGTGTGCAACAGGGGGGTGCCACGCGCAAGCTCTTTTGTGAGAGGAAAGCTCTGCAGAAGTGTTGAAGCGCCCAGGGAAACACACACACAGCTGTTGCAGATCACTGCACAGATCAGCAGGCAGGCAATGTGCGATTGCTGGAACATGCCGTCACACCAACACACTGGAGAACCGCTTGTCTCGAAGAACTGAAGAGAGAACTCAGAATTCAGGCTTGCAGGAGTGAAGAGATACTCTTGGCTCCGAAGCAGAAACATAATGCAAGATTGCCAGCGTCCTTCCTTATATACCCACAGGGTGGGGCGGAGCTACGCTATGCAAATTCCGCAGACCCATGGCATTTCATTGCCATTGGCTTGTTTTGTAAGAACTTGAAGGTGATAGGCTTATAAGCGAAACCCCCATTCGTCAGTCACTGACGTAACTCGGAGTGACTGAACAAAAGGGAACAGTTAGTTCATGCGTTCATGACCTCTAGGCTAGATTACTGTAATCCTCTATTGAGTGGTTCCCTTGTATTCTTAATAAACAAACTCCAGCTGGTCCAAAGTGCAGCTAGAGCAGCTAGAGTTCTTACAAGAAACACGAAGTATGACCATATTAGCCCAGTTCTGTCAATACTTCATTGGCTCCCTATTAAACACTGCATACATTTTAAAATCAAAATCTAAAGAGGCAAAATCTTTAGCAGTTTTTTTGTTTATACAACTTCAATCAACAGTCAACAAACCACTATTAAGCAACCCACAGGGACTCATTCATTGGGCTCAAGGGTTCACAACACCACAGGTTCAAGTCCTCTAAACACTTTGCTAGTCACATTTACATTCAGCACTAGCTGTGAAACTGGCAGGACTGGTACTGCCCACAGGAAACATGCTCTGTCACTCACCTCTGGAGCGATGTAGTCTGGCGTTCCACAAAATGTACGGGTGTTCACACCCTCCACAATGTTCTCCTTGCACATACCAAAGTCTGCAATCTTAATATGACCCTCTGCATCCAGCATGACGTTATCTAATTTTAGATCCCTGAAAGATATAAAAATAACACTGCAGTAATTTACCATAGACAGGGTGTTACTGAAAACAGGATAATGGGGAATGGGGTTACAGGCTAAAAAAGGCTGATGTTTGCCTTGCTGTTGTTTATGATATATATGTGTGTATATATAAACAAATCTCTTTTTGATCTCCCCCCACAGCACATGAGCACAACTAAAATGTAGTTCATTTTAATTAATGTAAAAGCAATTGCACTGTGGAGGTTTTTTTTCCTCAAACAAGGACTCTTTCATTCCTGTTTGCTCTATTTCACTAGGCCAATTTAGTCGCGCAAAGGAAAACAAGCCAAATAACTATGGTTTAGCTCCTAAAGAGAGTCAGAATTTAGTGAATTCCTGGTTGAAGGTTGAGCTAAATATTGTTTTGGTATTTTTTATGTTATTTGATCGGACTCAAGGCAAGGGGAGGAAAATGTTTAGATGAAGTCGTGGAGACGGTGTGAACATGGCCTTTACATGTTACAGCGCGAGCTGGAGGTGAGTCTTCCGTCAGCTCGCTTTCTGATTGGGTATTGTTTCGTATCATGTGATGATCTCCAGAGCGTGTGCGTGATTGTCCTCGGGATTTCCCCCACACAACAGGATTTCTGATCGTAAATATTCAACATGTTGAACATTTACGATTTGAGATCGGGGTGGCTCAAACGTTCTTCCGAGCAGATTCAATCACTCTTAACACACTTCACACCAAAGGAAAATCTGATAAGATAATCTGTAGAACCATCAAGATAATCAGGACTTTACCTAGGATTCTTGGAAGGGGGAAAATCGGCCCAAAATCACCCCGATTATCTTGTAGTGTGTACCCACCATTAGGCAAAATCTGCAACCCTGAACCTTAAAACTCTTTTACCCAGGATGACATAGTTTAATTTTCTTTATTAATGTTATTATATTTATATTTGGCCTACACATTTTGTCTGTTAATTGTTTGCTAGATTTATTTAATATTTACTACTGGCAAATTGCAAAATCAGGGTTTTAAACTATTTAGAAATGTCCCAAAATAAATGAACATAAAACAGCTCACACAAAATTTAGTTTTCATGTCTCGAGGTTCACATTTAACATTTTCTTAAGGCTAAGGATCTCACTGACAATTTGACTGACTGAATGAGAGACAGACAGACATACAGATAAAAGCTTCAGGCCCTTTTTTTACACTTTGAAACTGTTGACAGAAATATCTGAATTTGTATTTGAATGTGTATTTTATGTGTTCACCTGTATACTATTCCTCTCTTGTGCAAGAAAAAAAGCCCAATAGCAATCTCTGCAGCATAGAACCTGCAACAACAAGCAGATTCTTTTACATAAATTCACCTTACTCAACAAACACACATAAAGTGATGTATGTTTAAAGCTCAAACCAAGAAATCCAGATACGGTATACACATGCATAAACACAATAGTAGAGTTGCTTACACTGCCTGTGGCTCCTTAAATTTGCCCACTTGCTGGATGTGGTACATAAGATCACCACCATTAACATACTCCATCACGAAATACAGACGATCCTATGACAAAAATACATCAAAAACATGAAACTGTTAAGACATTATTTTTTTTACGATGGCCTTGTCTGAAAGGCTTTTTCTAAAAGTTTAAAAGTTCCATTATCAAAAGTTATTGAATTGACAATCAACAATTGATCATAAATCATATCAAGCTACTAATTACAAATGTCTTACATCATATTGCAATCATTTTATGAATGGTTTGTAATACAGTCGAAAAAGGCACATCTGTTATATAATAGATTTTTTGCCACCTAAGGCTGGAATACACTATACACAACTTTTAAAATATGACCAGATTTCAAAACACTACGCATCACACACTTTCTGACTTTGTAAATGGTTACAGAATAAAAAAAACTGGGCATCACACACTAAAAATGGCAGCTCATCATACACTATTGTGATTGTGAAATCTGTCAACTTTGACTGACCAAAATCTGCAGATTGGATCTGACTTTCAACAACTAGCCTCAACTCCTCCAGAGTGCAAATTGGGGCAAAAATCTGGGCAAAAGTTGTGTAGTGGATTCTAGCTGTTAATCTAATTTCAAGATTTGTATCTTTCTTATGTAAAATTTGGTAGATGAACTTATTATTAGCTGGATAATTAAAGGTTCAACATATTTAAGTACTTAACGACTTAAGTACTTTTTTATGGTTGGATGTGGATGCAAAGCATCTCTAGAGTAGATCCGCTCTGTGTCTCTTTAATTTCTCTTTCTCAGTCATGACAACAGTTTGTACCGTCATCTCACCATCAGAGGTCACTATTGCCTAAGTATTGAGTTTTTGTTTGCCTTCGTTTGGACTGTTACCTAGATATTTTGATTTTGTGCTTTTCACTTTTTGGTTATGATATTGGTGGTATGAATTCTAGTTGTTTTATTAAAATCTGGGTAACACTTTACAATAAGGTCTCATTTTTTAACATTAGTTAACGTATTACCTAACATGAACTAACAATAAGCAATACATTTGTAACAGTATTTATTAATCGTTGTTAGTGTTAGTTTATAAAAATCCAGCTGTTCATTGTTTGTTCATGTTAGTTCACAGTGCATTAACTAATGTTAACAAATACAACTTTTGAATTCAATAATGTATTAGTAAAAGTTGAAATTAAAGGTGCAATATGTAGGATTTTTGCAGTAAAATATCCAAAAACCACTAGGCCAGTGTTATATATTTTGTTCAGTTGAGTACTTACAATATCCCAAATGTTTCCAACTATTTGTAAATCGTGAGAAAATTAAAATTTTAACCAAGGAACTGGGACGTGTGAGGGAGTCGCCTGTCAATTGCGTCATCCGCGTTACCCTCGGTTTCCGCTTTTACTGCCGTAGAAACCATGGCAACAGACGTGGACAACTGCGTAACGTCTCGCGGCACGCTGTTGTAGTTTCCTTCAAACATTATGGACCATGGCAAGCAGACTTTGGAACAAAATGAGAAATCAAAAGAGAACCAGTATCGACGTGGCGTTTTCAAGATGGCGAGAGCTTCGCAACAAACTTCGACTTGACAGAGATGCCGTTCATGCATGTGCTTTATTAGACAGGTGAGCAAATGTACATAAAACTAATCAATGTTATGTAGCTCAACACAATGAAATATTAGAATATCATCAGTATGATGTTCTAATGTTGATGTACAGTGGGGAGAACAAGTATTTGATACACTGCCGATTTTGCAGGTTTGCCCACTTACAAAGCATGTAGAAGTCTGTAATTTTGATCATAGGTACACTTCAACTGTGAGAGACGGAATCTAAAAAAATTCAGAAAATCACATTGTATGATTTTTAAATAATTAATTTGCATTTTATTGCATGACATAAGTATTTGATCACCTACCAACCAGTAAGAATTCCGGCTCTCACAGACCTGTTAGTTTTTCTTTAAGAAGCCCTCCTGTTCTCCACTCATTACCTGTATTAACTGCACCTGTTTGAACTCGTTACCTGTATAAAAGACACCTGTCCACACACTCAATCAAACAGACTCCAACCTCTCCACAATGGCCAAGACCAGAGAGCTGTGTAAGGACATCAGGGATAAAATTGTAGACCTGCACAAGGCTGGGATGGGCTACAGGACAATAGGCAAGCAGCTTGGTGAGAAGGCAACAACTGTTGGCGCAATTATTAGAAAACGGAAGAAGTTCAAGATGACGGTCAATCTCCCTCGGTCTGGGGCACCATGCAAGCTCTCACCTCGTGGGGCATCAATGATCATGAGGAAAGTGAGGGATCAGCCCAGAACTACACGGCAGGACCTGCTCAATGACCTGAAGAGAGCTGGGACCATAGTCTCAAAGAAAACCATTAGTAACACACTACGCTGACATGGATTAAAATCCTGCAGCGCACGCAAGGCCCCCCTGCTCAAGCCAGCGCATGTCCAGGCCCGTCTGAAGTTTGCCAATGACCATCTGGATGATCCAGAGGAGGAATGGGAGAAGGTCATGTGGTCTGATGAGACAAAAATAGAGCTTTTTGGTCTAAACTCCACTTGCCGTGTTTGGAGGAAGAAGAAGGATGAGTACAACCCCAAGAACACCATCCCAACCGTGAAGCATGGAGGTGGAAACATCATTCTTTGGGGATGCTTTTCTGCAAAGGGGACAGGACGACTGCACCGTATTGAGGGGAGGATGGATGGGGCCATGTATCGTGAGATCTTAGCCAACAACCTCCTTCCCTCAGTAAGAGCATTGAAGATGGGTCGTGGCTGGGTCTTCCAGCATGACAATGACCCGAAACACACAGCCAGGGCAACTAAGGAGTGGCTCCATAAGAAGCATCTCAAGGTCCTGGAGTGGCCTAGCCAGTCTCCAGACCTGAACCCAATAGAAAATCATTGGAGGGAGCTGAAAGTCCGTATTGCCTAGCAACAGCCCCGAAACCTGAAGGATCTGGAGAAGGTCTGTATGGAGGAGTGGGCCAAAATCCCTGCTGCAGTGTGTGCAAACCGGGTCAAGAACTACAGGAAACGTATGATCTCTGTAATTGCAAACAAAGGTTTCTGTACCAAATATTAAGTTCTGCTTTTCTGATGTATCAAATACTTATGTCGGCAATAAAATGCTAATTAATTACTTAAAAATCATACAATGTGATTTTCTGGATTTTTGTTTTAGATTCCGTCACTCACAGTTAAAGAGCACCTATGATAAAAATGACAGACCTCTACATGCTTTGTAAGTGGGCAAACCTGCAAAATCGGCAGTGTATCAAATACTTATTCTCCCCACTGTAGCTTACTGGTAGTCCCATACAGCCAACAAACTAACACACGCATTGTAACTCTCAACACACTCAAACGCAGTTTAGATAGTGTAGACCAAGTGAAACACGATTGTGTTTCCTCACAATGTTAATTTGTCAAATAAACTGACCTGTATGAGTAGTAATTCAGCACTCGCGGGTAGTTCGGTGAAATGAAATGTCCTCATTCCTACCCCGGGACTCGCGCGTGTGGCGCTGATATCTGTCTCTTATTAGTAATCGCGCCCTGCTTCATACCACAGTCATGTTAAAAACACTCATCCATAAACATTATTTCCCCATAAACATTATTAGATCCATCGGTATGATGACAAGTTCCATGATTCCACGCGCATTCACTGCGTCATCATTCTACACCTTTGTTATTGTTTTGAAGAGGTTAGCGACCCCTAGCGGCGAAAAAATACATATTGTAGCTTTAACACTAACTAAGATTAATAAATGCTGTAGAAGTATTGTTCATTCTTAGACTACTAAAGTAGTTAACAAATATTAACTAATGAAACCTTATTGTAAAGTGTTACCAAAATCTTCAGTAAATGGATCCGTCATGTCAGTTCACATGCTCTGTGCATAAAAGCTTTTCAGCTTTTTTTTTTTTTTATTAAATGTGGCTATATTGAAATAAATACATACTAAACCTCATAAGTATTTTAACCAAGTAATACATTCACAAATTGGGAAAACCACAAAAAAGTGTTTGTATTATTTTGTAATGCTGATGTTAGCATTTGTGGAAATATTTTCAAATATGAGAAAACAAACAGCAACAAAAACAGAAACACAGATTTCTAAAAAGTCAAACTGCTATTTTAAATGTATGTTCAAATGTATATATTTCCCTTTTGTATTTGTAAAATACTGTATGTTCATTACTGTATTACGTATTTACTTTCTCAATGTCTTTACATATTTGTACTCATGAAAATACAAAATCCCCGACAAAAAATGCTGCACAGCTTGGAAGAGATACTAAAACTACACCGATCAGTCATACCATTATGACCACTGACAGGTGAAGTGAATAACACTGATAATCTTTTCATCACGGCACCTGTTAGTGGGTGGGATATATTAGGCAGCAAGTGAACATTTTGTCCTCAAAGTTGATGTGTTAGAATCAGGAAAAATGGGCAAGTGTAAGGATTTGAGCGAGTTTGACAAGGGCCAAATTGTGATGGCTAGACGACTGGGTCAGAGAATTTCCAAAACTGCAGCTCTTGTGGGGTGTTCTCGGCCTGCAGTGGTAAGTATCTATCAAAAGTGGTCCAAGGAAGGAACAATGGTGAACCGGCGACAGGGTCATGGGCGGCCAAGGCTCAATGATGCACGTGGGGGGCGAAGGCTGGCCCGTGTGTTCCGATCAAACAGACGAGCTACTGTAGCTCAAATTGCTCAAGAAGTTAATGCTGGTTCTGATAGAAAGGTGTCAGAATGCGTTACCCCCTTCGGGTGTGGTAGCATTGCCCGAGTCAGATCCAGAGCTTACGTCTATGCTTTCCCGGGCCGCCGCGAGTGTCGGGCTCGAGTGGAACCCTCCACCGTGTCCCGAACCCTCGCGGCTGGACAATTGGTTTCTCGGGACGGCCCGTGCAGGTTCTTAGCTCCCCGCCCCGGTACCATTCTTTCCGGAAGTGCATCAGGAGCTTACTTAGTCGTGGACGGCGCCCTATAGCGCCAGAAGCCGATCTAGTGACTCCTCCGTCCTCACTACCCTCGATGGTGAAGGGGATTCCCCCAGTCGAGCGGTCCGTGGCGATGCAACTGTGTCCCAGGGCCGCTGCGGACTGGTGGGCTAACCCACGTCTCCCCTCCCGGGCGTGTAAGTTCTCGTCCAACCTAACGGGCAAGGCTTGCACAGCCTGCGGGGAAGCCGTGTCATCTCTGCATGCCATGGCGCTCCTGCAGGTCTACCAGGCCAAAGCGCTAAAGGATCTGCATGAGGGTAGTTCCGACCCAGGCTTATGCAGGAACTGTGCACAGCGACGGACCTCGCCCTCCGGGCAACGAAAGTCACTGCGTGCTCCCTGGGTCGGGCGATGTCCACTCTGGTGGTCCAGGAGCGCCACCTGTGGCTGAACCTGGCAGACATGCGCGAGTCCGACAAGGTTCGGTTCTTCGACGCCCCTGCCAGGCCGGCCTTTTCGGCGACGCCATCGAGAGCTTCGCCCAGCAGTTCTCGGTGGCCCAGAAGCAGACGGAGGCGATAAAAAATATCCTGCCCCGGCGACCAGCTGCTGCCTCCACCCCGTCGCCGGCTGCAGCACCTCCGCCTGCTCGTCGTCGAGGGCGTCCCCCTGTGTCTGCCTCCGCCCCTGCCAAGCCCAAGCAGCAGCCTCCACCTGGGAAGCAGGGCACCGAACTCAAGGGGGCCGCCCAACCCACTCAGGGTCCCGCGAAGTCGGCCGGTAAACGGAAGGGTAAGCAGCCCTGAGACGGGCAGCCCAGGGATGGATGGGTCTGCTCGGACGGAGATGGTGTCCGCACCTCTCCCCCCCCCCCCCGGAGGAGGACCGGGGGGCCAACATCACTCTGCCGCTGGCTTTTCGGAGTGCAGCGGTACCCACATTTTAAATGAAAGAGAAGTTTCCGTTGTCCCTGGGCCCCAAGAGGGCCAAGCCGGCTGTGTGCGACGCCCCCGGGCCTTGCCACTCCTGGCTCCCCCTCTTTTCGCCAGGGGGCGGTGTGAGGCTAGAGGACGCCCCCGGGCCTTCTCTCCCACACACTGCCCCACCCTGGAACGGTCAGACAGCACTCCGGGTCGCCTCCGGGCCGTCCGGGTCGGGTCTGAGCGTTCCACCTCGCTGCCCCACCCCGGGTACGTCTGTGGTGCCGTTGGTCCCGCTTGCACGGTCTCTGGGGGCCTGGCTAGCGCTCCCCAGGCCGTCTCACTGGCTCATCCGTACTATCAGACTCGGCTACGCGATTCAGTTCGCGTACCGGCCCCCCAAGTACAGGGGCATCCTCTTCACCTCCGTGCGGAGCAGCGATGCCCACGTCTTGCGGTCAGAGATCGATGTCCTACTGGCGAAGGACGTGGTCGAGCCGGTTCCTCCAGCCGATATGAGGTCGGGGCTCTACAGCCCCTACTTCATTGTACCCAAGAAAAGGGGGTGGGTTACGACCAATCTTGGACCTGCGTGTCCTGAATTGGGCCCTGCACAAGTTTCCGTTCAGGATGTTAACGCAGAAACGCATTTTCGAATGCATCCGTCCCCGAGATTGGTTTGCAGCGATCGACCTGAAGGACGCGTACTTTCATGTCTCTATCCTTCCTCGACACAGACTGTTCCTACACTTTGCGCTCGAGGGGAGGGCATATCAGTACAAAGTCTTGCCCTTCAGGCTGTCCCTTTCGCCTCGCGTCTTCACAAAAGTCGCAGAGGCAGCCATTGTTTCGCTCAGAGAACGCGGCGTTCGCATCCTCAACTATCTTGACGACTGGCTCATACTCACCCAGTCTCGGGAGCAGTTGTGCAAACACAGGGACCTGGTGCTCCGTCACCTCAGCCTGTTGGGCCTTTGGGTCAACCGAGAGAAGAGCAAACTCTGTCCCACACAGAGGATCTCTTATCTCGGCATGGAGCTGGACTCGGTCAGCCAGACTGCGCGCCTCACAGAGGAGCGAGTCCGGTCAGTGTTGAACTGCTTGAATACGTTCAAAGGCAGGACGGCAGTCCCACTGAAATATTTTCAGAGGCTCCTGGGGCATATGGCATCTGCAGCTGTGGTAACGCCACTCGGATTGCTTCATATGAGACCGCTTCAGCACTGTTACTCCGTACTGTCACCAAACCTTCAGCCCGTGGTCAGACCCATCGTTTCTACGGGCGGGAGTGCCCTTAGAACAAGTGTCCAGGCATGCTGTGGTCTTCATGGATGCCTCATCCACCAGCTGGGGGGCCACGTACAACGGGCATGCAGTCTCGGGTCTGTGGACGGGGCCCCAGCTGCATTGGCATATCAATTGCCTGGAGTTGCTAGCAGTACGTCTTGCCCTAAGCTGCCTCAAAAAGTCGCTTCAGAGCAAGCACGTACTGGTCCGTACGGACAGCGCCGCGGCCGTTGCGTACATCAACCGCCAGGGTGGTCTACGCTCCCGTCGCATGATGCAACTCGCCCGCCAACTCCTCCTGTGGAGTCAGAAGCATCTGAGGTCGCTTCGGGCCATTCACATCCCTGGTGCGCTGAACCAGACAGCCGACGAGCTCTCTCGTCAGTCGACACCTCCGGGAGAGTGGCGACTCCACTCCCGGAGCGTCCAGCTGATATGGGACCTTTTCGGAGCCACGCAGGTAGACCTGTTCGCCTCTCCGGACTCGAACCATTGCCAGTTGTAATATTCCCTGACCGGGGGCACCCTCGGCACGGATGCACTGGCGCACAGCTGGCCCCGGGACCTACGCAAATATGTGTTTCCCCCAGTGAGCCTTCTTGCACAGACTCTGTGCAAGGTCAGGGAGGACGAGGAGCAGGTCTTGCTAGTTGCGCCCTACTGGCCCAACCGGACCTGGTTCCCTGAACTCACACTCCTCTCGACAGCCCCTCCCTGGCCGATTCCCCTGAGGAAGGACCTGCTTTCTCAGGGACGGGGCACTCTATGGCACCCGCGTCCAGACCTCTGGAAACTCCATGTCTGGTCCCTGGACAGGACGCGGAGGTTCTAGGTGGCCTGCCACAAGTGGTGGCAGACACCATCGCTTCTGCTAGAGCCCCCTCTACGAGGCGCCTCTATGCCCTGAAGTGGAACCTGTTTGTTGAGTGGTGCTCTTCCCACCGGGAAGACCCCCGAAGGTGTTCGGTTAGTGTTGTGCTTTCTTTCCTGCAAGATGGGCTGGAGTGAAGGCTGTCTCCCTCCACCCTCAAAGTGTACGTCGCAGCAATAGCGGCGTATCACGACGCAGTTGAAGGTAAGTCCTTAGGGAAGCACGACCTAATCGTCAGGTTCCTCAGAGGTGAGAGGAGGCTAAATCCTCCTCGTCCATACTCGATACCCTCTTGGGATTTAACTCTGGTGCTCAGAGCACTTCAGAGCCCTCCCTTTGAGCCTTTGCAGTCTGTAGAGTTAAAAATTCTGTCCATAAAGACAGTACTCCTGACTGCATTGGCCTCCATCAAGAGGGTAGGGGACCTGCACGCACTTTCGGTCAACGAATCGTGCCCAAGGTTCCCACCACCCCCTTCCGGGACCAGGTGGTGAACCTGCAAGCGCTGCCCTCGGAGGAGGCAGACCCAGCCCTGGCTTTGTTATGTCCCGTCCGCGCTCTTCACGCTTACGTTGACTGGACTCAAAGCTTTAGGACCTCAGAGCAGCTCTTCGTCTGTTACGGAGGCCAGCAGAAGGGAAAGGCTGTCTCCAAGCAGAGGTTAGCCCACTGGATAGTGGATGCTATCGTCTTAGCGTACCAATCGCAAGACGTGCCTTGCCCATTCGGCTTGCGAGTACACTCAACCAGGAGTGTGGCTTCCTCCTGGGCCCTGCACCCGTATGCTTGTGGAACGTGTGTGTAGGCTGGGTTCCATATGTAGCGGTCCCTACGGCGACCCCATATGTGTATTCTCCACGGTACCCGCTACCCTACTCGGCTAGCCCCGTGTCTTTCCCTTGACAGAGCTCGCTCTGTCTTCTCTGGTGGTGTTCTTTCCCCCCTGGAACCAGGTTGGATCCACCCCAGAGACTGCCATATGTAGCACTACCCTGCTAGGTTAGTCCTTATAAGTTTTCCACCTCTCCTCCCCTGGAGGACGTGGCTCCGCAGCGTTCCGTCTCCCTGAGACAGGCACGCTTTCCCAGCGTTATCCAATAGTCACACTAAGTGGGTCTTGCAGAAACAGCAATGATGGACCTTCCCTGCTTGGAGCCCTGACTCCTGCTCCAACCTAGGAGCACTCCAGCAAGCTCAAGCAGGGTGCTGGAAGGGCCAGCCTCCCTGGCGTGTTGGTAGGGATCCCCAATTCGTCGCTCAGTTCCGACGTACGTCGAATGTGACCGACTGAAAGGGAACATCTCGGTTACGTATGTAACCCTCGTTCCCTGAAGGAGGGAACGGAGACGTACGTCCCGTCGCCAGGTGCTGTGCTTCCGCTGAAGGGCCGAGTCACTTTTTCGGCTCCTCAGTTGGAAAAGCGAGGATGCGGTATTCCACTTCCGTATTTATATCCGCGCTGCGGGGCGGTGTGTGGACCGCATGCCAACGTTATTGGCTCGTTTTTATACACTCGAAGTAGATTGGTCTCTGAAAATGATCCCCAATTCGTCGGTCAGTTCCGACGTACGTCTCCGTTCCCTCTTTCAGGGAACGAGGGTTACATACGTAACCGAGACGTTTTCTTTTACATCACGTGGATGGCCAGGTGCATGTGCGTCGCTTACCTGGGGAACACATGGCACCAGGATGCACTATGGGAAGAAGGCAAGCCGGCGGAGGCAGTGTGATGCTTTGGGCAATGTTCTCCTGGGAAACCTTGGGTCCTGCCATCCATGTGGATGTTACTTTGACACGTACCACCTACTTAAGCATTATTGCAGACCATGTACACCCTTTCATGGAAATTCCCTGGTGGCTGTGGCCTCTTTCAGCAGGATAATGCGCCCTGCCACAAAGCAAAAATGGTTCAGGAATGGTTTGAGGAGCACAACGAGTTTGAGGTGTTGACTTGGCCTCCAAATTCCCCAAATCTCAATCCAATCGAGCATCTGTGGGATGTGCTGAACAAACAAGTCCGATCCATGGAGGCCCCACCTCGCAACTTACAGGACTTAAAGGATCTGCTGCTAACATCTTGGTGCCAGATACCACAGCACACCTTCAGGGGTCTAGTGGAGTCCATGCCTTGACGTATCAGGGCTATTTTGACAGCAAAAGGGGGACCAACACAATATTAGGAAGGTCATAATGTTATGCCTGATCGGTGTATATTAAGTAAAATAATGTACATGTGTGTTTATTCCTGTTTGTTGTTTTTAAAATATACTTATTTTTTAATCATTCTGAACTATATATTAAACTTGGCAAACCGAATATATATATAGTACATAAATAGTTAAGTTGGCTAATGCAAAGACATTCATACAATTTTAGGATGACTTATGTCTAAATACTTTTTGAGATCACTGTAAATGTGTATTTCAGTTGCCAAGCATAAACAAAACAAACAAAAACAATGAAGGGTTTTTGTGAGTTTTCAGTCCTTCTAAGAAATTCTGATTCTGAAAGGATGTTTGGCATGCAAGTGCCATTAGAGGGATTACCATTTAGCCTACAGACAAAGAGACTGGTTAACAGAGGCTTCTGTTTGAATGCAATATAAATATGTTTGAATAAAAGTGTCCACCAAATGCATAAATAACAATTCAAGGAGAGAGTTCCTCACCACAGTCTGAAAGCAGGAGTGGAGATAAGTGAGGAATGGAGGTTTGTCCTGCTGAGCTAGAACTCGTTTTTCCACCAAGGTGCATTCAACATCATCATCCTGGATGACCACATCCTTCTTCAGGATCTTTATAGCATATAGTTCATTATTAGCCTTCATCTCAGCAAGCATCACCTGAGTATGGAGATAGCAAAAGCTCAGACTGCCAGTGAGGGCCATTGACAAACCTATGATACCAAACCATTTTCACTGAAAAAGCATCATTTTCTTTCATGAGTCATTTTGAAAACTTTTTTTTTTGTTTTTAATTTTATTTAGCCTTTATTCAGAAAGAGCAGGCCAAGAAAAGCAGCACCTAAAATCACATAGTATAAAAATTACTAAATAAATAAATGAAGGCATGCAGCTAATATGCTTAAATATATATTGGTAATGGGAAAAAAACATCGCAGGAAAATGAAAAGAAAATACCTATTTTAGACCAAACCTTAGGAACAGTCATAAGCACAATATCCTGGGACCATAGTTCACACACACCTCATATGTGCATCATAAAAACGGAAAAAATAACAATTAAACAGCCTTATAAATAAATATATACACTCACCTAAAGGATTATTAGGAACACCTGTTCAATTTCTCATTAATGCAATTATCTAATCAACCAATCACATGGCAGTTGCTTCAATGCATTTAGGGGTGTGGTCCTGGTCAAGACAATCTCCTGAACTCCAAACTGAATGTCAGAATGGGAAAGAAAGGTGATTTAAGCAATTTTGAGCATGGCATGGTTGTTGGTGCCAGACGGGCCGGTCTGAGTATTTCACAATCTGCTCAGTTACTGGGATTTTCACGCACAACCATTTCTAGAGTTTACAAAGAATGGTGTGAAAAGGGAAAAACATCCAGTATGCGGCAGTCCTGTGGGCGAAAATGCCTTGTTGATGCTAGAGGTCAGAGGAGAATGGGCCGACTGATTCAAGCTGATAGAAGAGCAACTCTGACTGAAATAACCACTCGTTACAACCGAGGTATGCAGCAAAGCATTTGTGAAGCCACAACACGCACAACCTTGAGGCGGATGGGCTACAACAGCAGAAGACCCCACCGGGTACCACTCATCTCCACTACAAATAGGAAAAAGAGGCTACAATTTGCACGAGCTCACCAAAATTGGACAGTTGAAGACTGGAAAAATGTTGCCTGGTCTGATGAGTCTCGATTTCTGTTGAGACATTCAGATGGTAGAGTCAGAATTTGGCGTAAACAGAATGAGAACATGGATCCATCATGCCTTGTTACCACTGTGCAGGCTGGTGGTGGTGGTGTAATGGTGTGGGGGATGTTTTCTTGGCACACTTTAGGCCCCTTAGTACCAATTGGGCATCGTTTAAATGCCACGGCCTACCTGAGCATTGTTTCTGACCATGTCCATCCCTTTATGACCACCATGTACCCATCCTCTGATGGCTACTTCCAGCAGGATAATGCACCATGTCACAAAGCTCGAATCATTTCAAATTGGTTTCTTGAACATGACAATGAGTTCACTGTACTAAAATGGCCCCCACAGTCACCAGATCTCAACCCAATAGAGCATCTTTGGGATGTGGTGGAACGGGAGCTTCGTGCCCTGGATGTGCATCCCACAAATCTCCATCGACTGCAAGATGCTATCCTATCAGTATGGGCCAACATTTCTAAAGAATGCTTTCAGCACCTTGTTGAATCAATGCCACGTAGAATTAAGGCAGTTCTGAAGGCGAAAGGGGGTCAAACACAGTATTAGTATGGTGTTCCTAATAATCCTTTAGGTGAGTGTACATACCAATGACTGAATTTGCATATAGAAAGGAAGAATCAATCGTATGGTGTTGAGTAAAGAATGGTGTGCAGTTAGTAATACACCTAATAATGGGGAAGTAGTTGTAAACTCACCTTTCCAAAACTGCCTTTTCCCAGTACTGCCAAGAAATTAAAGTCTGTGAGCTTGACTCTGTCTATACCGCTGGAAGGAAAAAAGGACCCACTGTCATCCAAAGGGGTGGAGGCTTTTTTGGATGGACCCAATTTGGCTTTCTGCACACAGACAAACAATAACTGTAAAAACAAGCCAGAACTAAAGGCAAAATTCAGATGCTTGAAAAATTCCCATGATGCACTTGGAATCCCATATGCAAGTGAGATGCTGGAACATGTTTTCTGTAATTTATAAGGTGTGAATAGACCTTAGTCTTGGTAGATTACATAATTATTTATTTTTTGAAAATGAAAATGAGGCTATGACAGAGATAAATGCATAGTCTGTTTAATGGGTTGACTTAATTATGTCTAAATTTCATATCATGTTGATTAGGGGTGTGAATCGTCACTGTTCTCATGATTCAATTAGATTACGATTTCGATTATCATGTCAACGATTCGATATCACAATGCATCACGATTCGTTGCATCCTCAATTTTCACTATTACTGCACATGGCTACGTTTTTGTCAATGAAGCAGTCAGATATATGAACTCCCTTTTTATTTTATCTGCTCCAAGAAAGTACACTGAACATAGCAAACATCAAACACAACTTAAGTCTGAACACAGCAGATGACAGGAGCATTTAGAACTAATAAAAAATAGTAAATACATCACTAAAAGCGCATGAAACTGTCAAGTAGTGTAGTTAAGTTACAATAACGCTCACACACACACGCACGCTCGCAAGCACACACACATACTCGCACGCACGCATGCACGCACTCGCAAGCACACACACACTCGCACTCACATGCTCACACGCTGTAAATGTTAAAATAGTGGATTTTTTTGCATTTTTTATTACTCTTGTGTTTCGCCTCCCTCCACCATTTTACACTAGCGCAAGAAGAGCTTATGCAACGAATGATGTCAGAGAAACGGCAGTAGGCTATAATCAATTATGGTCTATTACAGAACGATTAATTTAAACACCCCTAATGTTCATCAGAGTTGGCCACCATGAATTGTTTTGGAAAGACATATTTTCAATGTTGCGTCAAGAAGAAAAAAAAAACCTTACAACCCCTTGAACAGACTTTATGGCTAACATTTGTGAAAAATAAATATTGTGTCCGTCTACCCTGACTAAGGCCCATTAAGCTTTTAGAGATGCAGCCCAATAAAGCATAATCCACTCTTTGCAGCAGCATCTGCATTTCCTAACAATATCTTGTAACACAATCCATACACAACAAGGCTCATTCTAAATCTGTCTTCCTGATTAATTCTGGGTAGTGCCCATGCAGTTTCCCAAGGAAGATGAAATTCTTTCCATCACAGCATGCAGAAGTCAGTCAGCGGGCCAAGATTCTCTGCAAGCTGCCGGCTGAAGAATATCTGATTTAGTCTAACCTATTTGATATGCCTGTTTCTTGTTTTTGTCTGAACCTTTCAACTGAATGTTTTCAATTCTAGTATTTTGAAAGAGCCAGTAATATATTGGGACAGTAATATATTTTAACAAAGTTCTTTGTGTAATAACCACTCACTGGACATAGTCCTGTTCAGGGCATAGTTGTGGTGATAGGTGAGTCAAGAAGCTCTAAAGTTTGGTTGCGATTAAGTTGTTGCCATACTAGCCATGTGTCCAATGAGATGGTGGTGAATACAGACAACATCTTTCAAGCAAGTTTGTAATGGATACAGAGAAACCCTTGAAACTTTGGAACAGCTATAAGATGACGGTGAGGGGAGACACCGGAACAAAGAATGGAGGCATGTATAAGCAAGCTCTGAAGTCTTTGAAGAACTTTTTCAGCCTTCTGTGTGGTTAAGCACTTTTTGAGCCCTCTGAGTTGGAAGCAGTTATAGGCACTCAGCAGAACCAGAGGCACAAGGTGGTGATATTCATGGCAATGCAATTTTTATGAAGTAGTGGATTTGTCCCAACATTCGATCAAGATAGTATGAAGGTAGCCGCTGTCAGAGGAAAGATGCTTATTAAGGCAGACAACAAAGATCAAACTCCCTACACTGTGATAGAGTCAAACTTGAACTCCAGGTGAAATTTAATCTTTAATAGCTAGGAAAGAAGCTGAAAGTCTCATAAACCTTTACATGTGTTTTTACATCTCACATCTTCACATTCTTCACTACTTCATCTGAGATAACCTTTTTCACGCTGTGCATTTTAAGATGTGTTTACTCTCTACTAGAGGTTGAGCGGTAGTGGATTTTACCAATAGCGATAAGTAGGTTGGCCCATGCTGGCCGATAACCAATTAATCAACCGACAGTTTTAAAAATTGATACTGAAGTCAAGTGAAATCACCTTTATTTATATAGTGCTTTTTACAATACAGATTGTTTCAAAGCACTGGCTCACCATTGGCCGATGCTGTTCACGTGAGCATCATGACGCATGCATGTGATGCTGACGCAGGAGCTAGCCAAAGGTGAGCTGGTGTTCTGACATAGAACCCGGAAGTGCTGCACTGTATTTACAACGTAAACTGCGTAGGAGACTGGCACAGATGAGAAGAAATTGTTAAAAAGTCATTATTTTTGTTTGTTTTTTGCGCACAAAAAGTATTCTCGTCGCTTCATAAAATTAAGTTTGAACCACTGTAGTCACGTGAGCAATTTTAACAACTAGGTAGTTTTTACTACCTTTCTGGGCCTTGAAAGTGGTAATTAAATTGCTGTCTATGGAGGGGTCAGAGTGCTCTCGGATTTCATCAAAAATATCTTCATTAGTGTTCCGAAGATGAACGAAGGTCTTACGGGTTTGGAACGACATGAGGGTGAGTAATTAATGAATTTTCACTTTTTGGGTGAACTAACACTTTAATGTTACAAATGGATTCTTACTGTAAAGTGTTACCCTTTCATATAAATCCAAACAGTCATGCTTAAAGATGAAAATCTTTAAATATCTACACAAAGGCCATAGCATTGAAATTAGACACATATGTTTATTGTATGTATACTCTCACACTTTATTTGCTCCTATTTTAGAAAACTTGATTATCTATTCAAAATAGCAAAATATGCATTACAGTGATGATAAAATAAGAACTGAAATTGAATGCGTTTCTGATTTGTTTATATGTTTCTGTCGGCTGCATAATGATACAGTCTGCTTTCTCATGTCTCTAACTTTAAATTTGCAACTTCGCTGCATAACGAATCCATAAAAGCAACCAACTGGATATAAACTAATGCAAATAGATGGTAACAATCGTGACATTAAACATTTGGATCGGATTTGAGTTTGTTTTTGTTACATTGTTTTAACCACTTGAGGTACTAATGTTAGCGCCATCTCAGCCTCGATCGCAAACATACTGCTGTTCTCCACCAATGCATCATCTAGTCAACAAATTAATTACTTTATAATAGGAAAACACATACGGTAGTGTACTGTATAACATACCGTCGTTTCATTGTCTGTTTTAAATCCACATCTGAAGTGTCAAAACAAACACCACGAGGTGTCAGTGATAGTTTTTATGTTAATGGTGGGGGGTAGATGTCATTGCAGTTTATTGCTCTGGCCACATCTGCAGTCCTCCACAGCCTCCACAGCAGGTCTATGGCATGTTCACACAAGTGATTAGAGACCCTGGGCATCTTTCTCCTGGTGTTTTTCAGAGTCAGTAGAAAGGTCTTTTTAGTGTTAAATTATTGTAACTGACCCTACTGGTCTACCGCCTGTGAGCTGTTAGTGTCTTGTGGACTGTTCCACAGGTGTGTGTGCAATAATTATTTATGCTTCACTGAACAAACATGAAAAATAGGGCTGCCCTTGACTAAAGATTTTTCTAATCTACTAATAGTCGTTCATTTAAGCCATTAGTCGACTAATCGCACGTTTATATTAACAAGCCATAAATCATAATAATGAGCCTTTAATTGCCTATACAATAGCGATCCTAATCAGCGCTCAAATGCACGCACAAAGCTCGCCACAGGGCACCGACAAACGTAATGATTATGAATGTGGCGTGAGAAAACAGCAAGGATACTGTTTAAACATTTTAATAATTTATTGATAATGTTTTCTGTGTTTTCGGCTGCAGAGATTAAGTCGACGATGCTGACTCTCATCTCCGCAGTAGT
Organism: Coreius guichenoti; assembly: GCA_039654105.1. Taxonomy (NCBI): domain Eukaryota; kingdom Metazoa; phylum Chordata; class Actinopteri; order Cypriniformes; family Gobionidae; genus Coreius; species Coreius guichenoti. The sequence goes on along the minus strand of CM077180.1, from coordinate 15,807,557 downwards.
GGACGTGCCTATATGCACGTTTCAGGATTACATAATCTGAGAATATTGTTTTCCACTTGAATGGGTTCATTTAAAAGTAGACATTTCAATCTTTCTATAGATATACGCTGTATACGCTGAGTTTCGGTTCATTTTTGTTACGTGCTCAAGTTCACTAAGATGGCAGATCAAGCACATCCTGATTGTTTTCATTATTTTACAAAAGCACAACGTTTTGTTGTTATTGTGAGTTTACAGAAATAAAAGTAGGCCTTTTACAGTTTGCATTACTCTTGTATGACCAAATTTTTTTTTTTTTGATAATTGCCTTTACCTGAGGTGTACAGAGCTGTAGAGTCAGTGTCAAAAATAGGATCCCTCTCATAGCATCCTGCAGCACCCCATACTCAAACTTCATTCCCACATCAGTGCATACCTCTACGTAACTATCAGGAACCTATCACTGCCCTATGAGCAGGCACACACAAGTATTTTCTGCAAGAAGTCACACCCTCACATACTTCAAGATGAAGCTGCATTAATGTAGCGACCATTTTATCAAAAAAAAAGTGATGCAGATGAAACGGGCACAAAACCAGCCAGCCAATCAACACACACATATTTGCACGCTGCTGCTGACACGCACCTGCCCAAGGTCCTCTAATGTCTGATCCTGAAACCACACCAGAGGGGTAAACAGTGATATACATGCAGACACGAAACACACATAAGCGTGAAAAGGAATAGATCATTTTTATATCTTATAGCAGATAAGGATATTATCTTCCCATCCAAAGTTATGTGCACTTACCTCTGGCAAAGTCTGATTACTCAATAAGTGAGAAAGCCTGGGTTAATGGGGCGTCTCACTATCAAACTCATAAGAACTAACTTTTAGTTGGGGGTTTCTCACCTGCCAACTGTTTTTGATGAAATCTTGCCCTCTTCAGAAGAGGTCACACACACTGATTAAAAATGACATAATAAACGGCATAATAAACAGCTGTCTCTAAATTTTCTGATCTGATTTACAGAAGTGAAGCTTCTGAAAAAAAAAAAAACAAGAAAAAAAAAACTAAACAAAAGAAAATTATTTGGATGTTTAGAAGGAATCTTTTACAGAATTCTAAATGTAGAGTTTCAATTGGATGTTTTGCCAGTTTACAAAGTCAAATTTTATACATGTAAGTAGACCCCACACACTTCACTGCCATATAATACAATCGGTTCAATTTAATCTTTTAATGGCATATAAAGCCCTTTGAGCTTTCTCTTTGAGTTAATTCACAGCCAATGTAAAGTTACCCAATGACGTGATTTTTAGGTAGAGGGAAGTATATGTCTTTGATTGGCTCTGTGTGATAGGGTGCATGTGTGACAGTACACACTTGCACAATGACCCTACATTTTAGGAGGAAACCAATTTGACATTTACTCAAGGTATTGCACTTCATAAGGAAGTCTAACGTCTTGCTGTGAACGCTTGAGAGGTTCAGTTGAGACTCTTCAGTTGAGAATTGATAAGTAATATCCGCGGAAGTGTTACTAGTATCTCATTTCACAGATAGTTTGTTTCTGTATTGATTCTATATAAAAATGTTGATACAATTTTGCTTTAAATTACAAACCCGATTCCAAAAAAGTTGGGACACTGTACAAATTGTGAATAAAAAAGGAATGCAATAATTTACAAATCTCATAAACTTATATTTTATTCACAATAGAATATAGATAACATATCAAATGTTGAAAGTGAGACATTTTGAAATGTCATGCCAAATATTGGCTCATTTTGGATTTCATGAGAGCTACACATTCCAAAAAAGTTGGGACAGGCAGCAATAAGAGGCCGGAAAAGTTAAATGTACATATAAGGAACAGCTGGAGGACCAATTTGCAGCTTATTAGGTCAATTGGCAACATGATTGGGTATAAAAAGAGCCTCTCAGAGTGGCAGTGTCTCTCAGAAGTCAAGATGGGCAGAGAATCACCAATTCCCCCAATGCTGCGGCGAAAAATAGTGGAGCAATATCAGAAAGGAGTTTCTCAGAGAAAAATTGCAAAGAGTTTGAAGTTATAATCATCTACAGTGCATAATATCATCCAAAGATTCAGAGAATCTGGAACAATCTCTGTGCGTAAGGGTCAAGGCCGGAAAACCATACTGGATGCCCGTGATCTTCGGGCCCTTAGACGGCACTGCATCACATACAGGAATGCTACTGTAATGGAAATCACAACATGGGCTCAGGAATACTTCCAGAAAACATTGTCGGTGAACACAATCCACCGTGCCATTCGCCGTTGCCGGCTAAAACTCTATAGGTCAAAAAAGAAGCCATATCTAAACATGATCCAGAAGCGCAGGCGTTTTCTCTGGGCCAAGGCTCATTTAAAATGGACTGTGGCAAAGTGGAAAACTGTTCTGTGGTCAGACGAATCAAAATTTGAAGTTCTTTTTGGAAAACTGGGACGCCATGTCATCCGGACTAAAGAGGACAAGGACAACCCAAGATGTTATCAGCGCTCAGTTCAGAAGCCTGCATCTCTGATGGTATGGGGTTGCATGAGTGCGTGTGGCATGGGCAGCTTACACATCTGGAAAGGCACCATCAATGCTGAAAGGTATATCCAAGTTCTAGAACAACATATGCTCCCATCCAGACGTCGTCTCTTTCAGGGAAGACCTTGCATTTTCCAACATGACAATGCCAGACCACATACTGCATCAATTACAACATCATGGCTGCGTAGAAGAAGGATCCGGGTACTGAAATGGCCAGCCTGCAGTCCAGATCTTTCACCCATAGAAAACATTTGGCGCATCATAAAGAGGAAGATGCGACAAAGAAGACCTAAGACAGTTGAGCAACTAGAAGCCTGTATTAGACAAGAATGGGACAACATTCCTATTCCTAAACTTGAGCAACTTGTCTCCTCAGTCCCCAGACGTTTGCAGACTGTTATAAAAAGAAGAGGGGATGCCACACAGTGGTAAACATGGCCTTGTCCCAACTTTTTTGAGATGTGTTGATGCCATGAAATTTAAAATCAACTTATTTTTCCCTTAAAATGATACATTTTCTCAGTTTAAACATTTGATATGTCATCTATGTTGTATTCTGAATAAAATATTGAAATTTGAAACTTCCACATCATTGCATTCTGTTTTTATTCACAATTTGTACAGTGTCCCAACTTTTTTGGAATCGGGTTTGTATTTTGTTTCGTTATTATGCTTGTTGTTGTCATCTGTTGACGTTGTACAAGTAGAATGTGGTGGTTGGTCGGTGTGGTATTTGTCCCGCCCCTCCTCCACCGTGATTGGACAGCTGGGTAAAAAGTGACAATGAGTTGAACAAAGTTGAACATTCTTCAACTCTCTGCGACCAGTAAAAAACGCAGAGCACTCAGCGCTTGCGCCTCGTTACGCTCATGGCGTTCTAAAAACGCTTTGGTGGACACACTGCCTAAATGTCTTGTGCTTAAAACGCTGCAGAAAACCTTCCCCATGTTACTGTTCACACATATACCTCGGTAGTTGTTGGGGTCCAATATGTTTCCATTCTTGTAAATGGGGCTGAGGTCCTGATTTCAGATCTCAGGGGAAAAAAAACTACACACAGAACATCACTGAAGAATTTTAGGATAGCCACTTTAAAGTTGCTTCGTGTGTTTCAGTATCTCATTCAGGCTGCTGTCAACACCACAGGTTTTCTTGGGCTTGAGGACTTGCAATTTATCTTCTAATTATTTCATTGTTATGGGGAAATCTAAGGGGTTTTGATTTGCTTTAATTGATCCAAATTTCTATTTATTAATATTATTAATTAATTCATTTTGATTAGAATTTTGAATTTCAGTTGAGCTATGTAATTCTTAGAAATGATTTTTCCACGTCTTTCAAGCTTTCAAGATTGCCAGATCTTCTGGATTTGATTTGTATAATAATTTTCATTTATCCCAGAATTTATTGGAATTTATTTATTTTTTAATTTCCTATAGCGATTGAGCTTGACTGTGAGCTCTGAGCTTTCTGTGCTTTTTTTTTGGTGGGTACATTTCTCAGAGTCTTACAGTCTAAATCAAACCATCTGCCAGAGTCCCATTTCAGAGTCACTTTTTTTGTGCTGTTTTGTAAAATATGTAATTTAGATCTTTCACTGCCTGACTGATGCTGAATATGTATTTGGAATGAATGTAGAGAGATTGTACTGTGTTTCTGTACATTAAATTGGTATAATTAGCGATACTGTTTTCTGTCCATTTGAATGACATTATTTTGTTCATTGTCATGATTGTGTTGATTGTTGTTCCAGACTGTTTTATATAGAGGGTGATTTGGCTGTGGTCTGAGAAAGGTTTTAAAGGCTTGACTGTCTGTGAGTAATGAATCGGGTGCAGTGTGATTTTAAGAAATCTAATTCTACCCCAGGTTCTAGAATTTAACCTGTTAAATTCTAAATTCTAACTTAAATTTCGAACTAAATTTAACCTGTCAGTGTCTCATTACTAGTGAGACACTTGGCATGCTTTTTTATTGCTCTTTTCCCTATCAAATATTTTAGTAATCATCATAAATTAGGTATCATTTAAAAGCTTTAACACATTAAAAATGTATCCTGTGAAAAATGTTATAAAATTGGACTTTGCTTGGAACACAACTAGACATATGATTTTATAACAATTTTAGAGTCCACATTTTTCTTAAAATATATATTTTGTATAAAATTATTATTTTTTTAGTTTACAGTAAAGATACAATTCTATAACTTTTATACACATTCATTTTTTGATGCTGCTTTCACTTCTGCAATAATCTGCAGTGCGTATTTTTTAAATAGACCAACCTTAGGTCTGTATTCAAAAGCATTTATGAATTATAACCATTTAAATTCAGATCTATGCTTGAAAACGCCTGACAGTTAACAGATCACCCAGAAGATTCTATGATGAATAGAAAATTCAAAAGAACAGCATTTATTTGCTGATTAATAGTTGTAATTTCTTCTTCTTATAAAATAAAATAAAATAAAATAAAATGTTTGTTTACCAAACTTTTCAATGGTAATGTAACAGTTTCCACAAAAATTTTAAGCAGCACAACTGTCTTCAACATTGATAATAATAAGAAATGTCTCTTTAGCACCAAATCAGCATATTAGCATGGTTTCTGAAGGATCATATGAAACTGTATACTTGAGTAATGTCTGCTGAAAATTCACAGGGGAAAAAAATCATTTTAAAATATAATAAAATAGAAGAAAATATAACAAAATAGAATAGACCATGCAAATCTACAGTGATTCTCAATACTAAAACCCTAACCGCAACTAAGCGAGTTTGCTTATGTTTAGCTCTTAAAGCACATATGCTGGTGGGATTTCAAAATCATCTACAAACACTAAACAGGAAAAAAATAACAAGAAAAGCTATCACTGCCATCATCTGGCAAAACAAAGAATTACATGAAAACTGATTCTAATAGCCAATGGTGACTGATGTGGCATTGTGCTTCTCATCTACTGTGCAACTAGCTTTAAATGTTTTATGGGTCACACATAAACCACCCTAAGGCAGCTATAATGTATTTGTATGTGTACAAACATCTACAGTATGAGTCTCAGGAAAGCAACAAGCAGATAAAATATTAATATCTCCTAATCATGTTTTCACTGCAACAAAATGTCTGACGGAGACATAAAAACCAACATACTAGCAGATCAGCTCAAGCTAACCTGCTAAACAGATCTGAGAGTCAAATCCTTTTATAGCAAGATATTTCACACTAAACTTCAGTAGTAGTCACTCAGTAGTTTTTAGTCTCAGCAGTCTAATTTAAATGAACGACTATTAGTAGACTAGAAAAATCTTTAGTCGAGGACAGCCCTATTTTCCATGCTTGTTCAGTGAACCATAAACAATGTACTACTGACTGCTGAGACTAAGGGCTCTAATAATTTATTGATGGAATTTACCAAGCTGCTCATTCTAGCTGTTAAAGAATTATTAAATTCTTATTCTTTATGTTTAGTAAAAAGCTTATTGTTAGCAATTAGAAAATAAAGAGTTGTTTTGTAAGAGTCACAGACTACTGTTTGTTCAGCCTTAGGATAAATTCTGTTTCACCATAAAAAAAAAAATAAATAAAAAAAAAATTTGTCCAAAATAGTTTTCCTAGAGAACAAAAAACAAAGAGAAATTAGTTTGCACATAAGGATAATAAAAGAGTCACCTCAAACTTCTGTCGGAGCTCAGTATCCTCGTCATCTTCATCTGGAATGGGCACATTGTAGTATTCTCCCTCCTCCTGATTTAACATTTTGTACCTGCACCCCAGGTAAAGAGACAAGTTATGGTTTTTTTATTTATGGTATTCATCAAAGCACATTTCAAGTATCATTTCACAGTTCTGTTTACTTCCTAGGGTTAATTCTGAGTCCACGGCAAAATAATATAAAAAAATAATACCAAAGAATATCACATAATTTCAGAACATTAACCCTAGGCAAGAAAATATTTTTTAGAGAATTTTTTTCTAAGGACAATAACAACAACAAAAAAGCTTCATTAAAGGCCACAAAAGTAGTCCATATGAGCAACAGACTATATCTGTCTTCTGAAGTCATTGTCTGTGTATAATTACTTATATTACATATAAAACAAATTTTCTCGTACTGTATAATGACAGTGGACCCTTCTCAGTCGCTCCAGCAACAGATGCAACCTGGAAAAGCTATCGGTATGGATTTTTGCCGATAACCGATAGTTCCACAAATCAGTTATCGTGCCGATTAATCGTTGAAACCGATCAATCGGACGTCCTTTATTTAGAATGTTTATAATATAGTACACTACCTTTATGGGGCTTTAATGTTGGATTTGAACTAACAGAGCATACCTTATAACTGCAGAAAGTAACTGCTGAACAAAACTAGTGACCCAGCCATTTTCCTTTCCAAGATCTTAAGCCCTACCAGATACATGGGTCTGCGAGAAAGAGACATATCCTTACCATCCACACACTGGGGACTTCATGAGCTCGGACACACCAAAAGACATTGAGCCCATGAAGTCATTGCGGGTGGTTCTGTCCCAGTCCCACACCTCTACAGACAGCCGACGGTCCTTATCTGATGGCTTCAGCTTACTGGAACACACAAGCATAGAGAATGAAGCATTACATTAGCACTCCCCTTCATCATATTCTAAAGCAGGGCTTTTCAGCTGCTTTCTTTCAGCAATGCATATTATCCAGATTAAAAACTCCAAACATTTTTCTATTTCTATTTCTCTTTATCTTATTACTTTTGTCGTAAATAATAACGTTAATATTTACAATGATTAAGTTTTTTAAGGTTTGCTCATAAATTCCTTCAAAAAGAGAAACATAATTTCACACTAGGGCTGAATGATTGCTATAATATCGCAATATGATAAAAACAAGATTTTTTAACCGCAAAGGCTATGATTACACTCTTGTCACGTGACACGTGAGAGTAAAGCAGTCTGCAGAGGAAGCATCAACTTGGCACGCTACGCATATAGGCCTTGCCTACAGGAATGTTTAATGTATGTTTAATCTAATATTGTGTTGATCATACTATACAATAGGGGTGGGAGAAAAGATTCTCTCTCCAACGATTCTAGGTTGATTCTGAGAATTTCAAACATTCTCCAAAATCGTTCAGCCCTATTTCACATCCTTAAAGGATTAGTTCACCCAAAAATTAAAATTATGAAATTTACTCATCCTCAAGCCATCCTAGGTGTGTATATGACTTTGTCTTTTTCAGCCAAACAAGCGATGCGTTTTTGTAAGAAAAATATCCATATTTATATCTATCAAGCGTAGCGTTAGTTCTGGCAGGTCACGTTAGTCAAGCTCGCATCAGCTGACTGTCAGCTGATATACGTCTAACTATAGGAATACGATATCTATCACAGTATACATATATAAGCTCCTTCAGTACTATCAGCAGCTATTGCGTTTCTCCAGAGTTCATTTACCCTCCTCCATCCCCAGCTCCTCCTCTCGTCAGTCAGGATTTGGTATTCTGATTCCCCTTGAATCAGACTAAATTCCCGAATTATGTTGTACATTAAATATTGACATTAATGATATCTGCAATACATTATGTTGGTTCTGTTCTGTTTACCCTAAGGGGGGTTATCGCTGCTCTCCCAGCTCTTATCCATGCTAGGCTGCATGGATGCGCAGGGAGTTCTTGCCCAGAACAGAACCATACCGCCAATCCAAACTGTATGCTAATTGTTAATCATCTTTGACGATAGTGGGCCTGACAGAATTATAAACTATAATTACTGGCTTCCGTTAACGGCCGTACGCGAGTCTAGTTTCGGCGGAAGAGTGACCTCTGACCCGACCTGGCTGAAATTATGGGATATTGTAAATTATGGGATAATTTTAATTTTTGGGTGAACTAACCCTTTAACTAAATGTTGAGTTCAGCTTTATGAACAAACAGACTGTCAAATTGTTTGCATGTTGGTTTAGGTTCTCTTTTTGAATATGAAATATTTCACTTTATTTGCATACATACATTTGATTGGGCAGTCAGCCCTTAGAAAACAATTATTAAGCTACTAAATGGGGGATGGGTTATTATAGTGCCGTATAGTACAGATTGAGTTAATCAAATCACAGAAAAAATGTGAACCCACACCTAATATACACCGATAAGGTATAACATTATGACAGGTGAAGTGAATAACACTGATTATCTCTTCATCACGGCACCTGGTGGGATGTATTAGGCAGTAGGGCTGGGCGATTTTTTCGATTAATTCGAATTTAATGTTTTGCCACAATTTTATTATTTTTAAATCGAGAAATCACGGTTTTGAATAAAAATTTTAGCAAACGTTATGACAAATGCATGTTGACAAATGACAAAAGAAAATGATCTGACCACATGACGGCGCGCCTGATGAACCGCTCACATGTGACAAGCTCAGTGAAAGTAAAACCCATCACGTCAAGCGGCTGTTCATGCAGAATTCGATATTGTGTTGAAAAAAACAAGACGCGGGTAGTGGAATGGGAAAAAAGCAAAGATATTAGACGCCATCTGAACTTTCTTCTAACTTGAAGAACATAAAAACAACAGGAAAAATAGCTCAATGGAAAAACCTGTAAAGAACTACTACTGCATGTTTGATATTTCATGTTTGCATGATGGTGACAGTCTGAAAGATGCTGTTATTTTCTGTTTTTACAAAGCATTTGCTGGTAGTAATAGCCTACTGGTGTTATTTATTGCTATTACTTTTTGGCTAAGAAATATTTAGCATTTCTAATATTATATTATTTCTGAGTATATAGGATATGTTTAAGATTTGTCCTAAGACGTTTGTACAATATTTGCCTTCATATTTCATGCATATTTTCTGCAAAGATATATAATAAATAAGTCATGTTGATCACTTTAGATGTGTGCACTTGGAATAGAACATTTTTAACCAGATGGTTAATAAAGAAAATCATATTGTAGTTACGTTTTTTAAGTTAACTAGTTAAACAAAAAAAATCGAAATCGTGAATCGGTCAATCGTTCTGAAAAAAAATCGAGATTTTTTTGCCATATCGCCCAGCCCTATTAGGCAGCAGGTGGACATTTTGTCCTCAAAGTTGATGTGTTAGAAGCAAGAAAAATGGGCAAGCGTAAGGATCAGTATCTATCAAAAGTGGTCCAAGGAAGGAACAGTGGTGAACCGGCGACAGGGTCATGGGCGGCCAAGGTTCATTGATTCACGTGGGTAGTGAAGGCTGGCCCGTGTGGTCCGATCAAACAGACGAGCTACTGTAGCTCAAATTGCTCAAGAAGTTAATGCTGGTTCTGATAGAAAGGTGTCAGAATACGCAGTGCATCACAGTTTGTCCACAAAGCAAAAATGGTTCAGGAATGGTTTGAGGAGCACAACAACGAGTTTGGGTGTTGACTTGGCCTCCAAATTCCCCAGATCTCAATCCAATCGAATATCTGTGGGATGTGCTGAACAAACAAGTCATCCTTGCAACTTACAGGACTTAAAGGATCTGCTGCTAACATCTTGGTGCCAGATACCACAGCACACTTTCAGGGGTCTAGTGAAGTGAGTCAGGGCTGTTTTGGCAGCAAAAGTGGGACCAGCACAATATTAGTAAGGTGGTCATAATCTTATGCCTGATTGGTGTATATCCTTTGATTTGAATTTGTGACCTTACACTGATTTGTACATAGGCCTACTCTATGGAAGTGATTTTATATAAACATTCACACCACTATACCAGTGAGCAGCCATGTGACATCATGTGACAAATTTTTAGCTGATGTCTTATATTATTTCATGCTATTTTCCAGGAAGATATAAATAGTTGTTATTTTGAATGTTTGGTGTGCATATGTATGTCTTATAAAGCCATGAATCGTTCTGTCCTCCTTGGCTCTGATGTATCAGGCAGAACAGTGATTTCATCAAACTCAATCAGAGGGTTATATAAAATGTTTCACACGTCAGATTTGGCCCATGGGCCATCAGTTAAAGAGCCATAATATTAAAACTGATGGTACAGTAAACCTGTATGGAAGATTATAGTAATGGGTAAAACATCAATTAATAATACAATGTTCATGCACATAAAACTAACACCAATGACACATTAATCCTGAATATCAGGATGTAATAAAATGCTGGGACTCACAATGCAAATGACTCATTCCAAGCCGGATTCAGGGAAGAACGGATGGTTTTTGTTTTCTGTTTCGTCTCATTTTTAGGGTCTGGAATCAACTTGAGTTTTACATATGGATCAGACAATCCATTCGGGTCCATTGGAATCATGTTCTTGCCTTCTCCAACTGCAACACAACAACATGCCAAATAAGAGTTGAAATGAGAATTTAAAAATAGAAATATGTAAATAAAATAGGGCAGGTGGTGATGCTCATAACATAATATGAAGAACTGACTTCATATTATACAAAACATTCCAGATCAGGGTCATACTGTCAGAGCAGAAAAGCACATGCAGGTTATTGGTGTTCTTTGTTAAACCAATCTTATATGAAAGCATTTCATAACTGTCTCTCTGGTTTAGCGTGCTACTTTATATAAGTGCACATGACCAAACAGCACACACATATATTGGGTTTTCATGTTTTATGGGGATATTCCATAGACATCATCATCATTTATACTGTACAAACTGTATATTTTATCCCCTAACCCTACCCCTAAACCTATCCATCACAAAAAAAAAAAAAAAACATAGTATAATTTATAAGCTACACACACACAAAAAAAAAATCCCAACAAGGACAAGGATTTCAGATATTGCCATATTTGTGGGGACATTTTGTCCCCAAATTGTAGGGTATACACACACACATACACACACACACACACACACACACACACACACACACACACACACACACACACACACACACACACACACACACACACACACACACACACACACAAGACAACACGGAAAGACCTGTCATCTACACCTGCCTCTACTCAAATCCACAGAAAGGTTAGAATTTGAATATATAAAAATGTCACAACCAAAATGGCAAATGCAAACATGTGGTGTGCCACTAAAATTTGTGTCAATGAATACAATGAAACACAAGGGGCACAGTAAAATTATATGTGGAGGATCTGTGGAGGGATTTTAGTGTGTCAAGTAGACACTTACAGATTACAACATCTAACAGACACTCTGTCTGAGAATGCAAATATCAACATTGACAACCTAAATACCTGAATTGTCTAAGTTTGACAGGTAGAAGGCGCCTTACACTTTCATGACACCACATGTCTCTGTGTATGCTCTTCTCTCTTTTTATCCATCCATCCATCCAATTTCAAAGCACTTTACTGGCGTGACATTAGACATTAGATAAACCATCAAATAAAAATTTAATAATAGCAACAAAAAAATACACAGCTGCTGTGGATTTGCTACTGCCAGGATGTAAAGGTTGTTATTTCTAAAGATGTGGCATTCTAAAACAAATTTCTAACATTATATTTTAAAATAGCTCTAATTTAACTGACCACAGCAATATCTTGCCTGGCACAGCTTAGCCATAGGTGTGTGAAAGTGAATGTGGATAGAACACAAATACCCACAGCTTTGCTGGATGACTGTCTTCAGGAAAAAAAGGGGGAGAGAGTATGAAAGGGAGAGAGAGCATGAAAAGTGATGTTTCAGTCAGAACAGAAGTTTTAACAAAATAAGAACTCTCAGTCCAAATTATGCTTCTGTTTTTCATATGCTGAAACTCTCAGGAGAAAACTATGGTATGAAAATGGACGGTCAATCCCACAAACAGATAATAAAGGAAAATAAAATAAAAAACATGAAAGTACACTACATGTTCAAAAGTATGTGGACACAAGTATAATGGCTTTTGGCTATTCCAGTAATTCCAGCGATGATAAAACTTAATGCTAGATTACACAACGACATGACAATGACAGAGAATTATGTGCTTCTAATTTTCATACAACAGTTTGAGCAGGGCCTTTTTACAAAATTACAGTTCCTGTACAGTATCTACAAAGTGAGGTCCATGTAGAAATAAAATTACTGTATCGAGTATGGAAAAATTGAATGGGCCTACAACAAAACCCAGGCCTGAAACCCTATTAAGCACCTTTGAGATGAACTGGAACAATGAGCCAGGCCCCATCACCCAACGTCAGTGTCTGGCCTCCCTGATGCCTATGTTTTAATTTTAAAAGCATGGAAACAAGCACGCTTCCATAGCAACTTCCATTCTTTTTGGAAGCATTTCTACTAGATGTTGTACAGGGATTTGCTGCCATTCAGAAATAAGAGCATCAGTGATGTCAAACAATGATGCTAGGCAATGGGGCCTGGCTCGCAGACACAGTTCAATTTCATCCTAAAGGTGTTCAATAGGATTCAGGTCTGGGATTTGTGCAAGGCATTTTCCATGCCAGATAACCAAAACTGGCAAGTACACAACGCAACCAAATACAGAAACGCACTGCGAATAGCACAGAGGTCAACGCTCTGCAACTGAAGAAAACGCATGCAACAGAAAAAAACACCAGCAAATTAAAACATCTTCATCAGTTTGACAACACGTGCTGCAAAAGTTCACAACACAACTAAATACAGAAATGCGCTGCAAATAGCACAGACCAAAACAGAAATGTTTCAAGGGGACCCCAAAAGTGACAAACCTGGCTGGGACATGCTTGTTGTTCAATGTCTACTCATCAGCGGTGTTGTTGAAGACCTGAAAGGTGAGTTTTTGTTTATTTTAACATCCTGATTGTATGTGCTTTGTGAGTATTTGCAGCGCGTTTCTGTATTTGGGTGCGTTGTGAACTTTTGCAATGCGTTTCTGTATGTGCTTGCTTTGTGAGTATTTGCAGCGTGATTCTGTATTTGGATGCGTTTCTGTATTTGCAGCGGAATTCTGTATTTGGATGCGTTTCTGTATTTGCTTGCGTTGTGAGTATTTGCATCCCGTTTCTGTATTTGATTGCACTGTGAGTATTTGCAGCACACGTGTTAATTTACTGGTGTTTTTTCAATGGCCATATGTTTTCTTCAGTTGTAGCACATTGAGCTCTCTCAGCCACCGTAGAAAACATCATCTTTCTTTTAGGCCTATTCATTGTGGTTTGCAGTTAAGTGCATACCCCACCCTGTATCCAACTCAAAAGATTTTATTTCGGTCATTTCAATCGCAATGCTGATTGCCTACACAACACTGACACAACCCCCACCCCCACCACCCCCACCACTAACCCTAACCTAAACCTTAATCTTAGTATAGTGTTGGTAGCACATCCTAATAGATAGCAGCACTGTTTTGTCACAATTGGATACATCCTTGATTTCTGAACTCTGAAATTAATCCATGAATTCTGAACTTTTCTTGTCAGGTAACTGCGTTGACCAATGAAATCCACTATGGGCAGGGTTTGCACTTAACTAGTTTGCAGGAAAAAAAAAAAAAAAAATCACATGTTAATATAAGGGGGTGTCCACATAATTTTGTCCATATAGTGGCTATTAACATACTCATATATTTCTAGTTAGATGTTTCCAGTAAAAGAAGATATGCTTGCATTAATATGTTACTCTTCAAACTGGTCACCCTTCTCACCTCAAGCTTTACATGGTTGCAGAGCGCTGTAGAGCTGATACACAGATGTTTAAATATATTTGACTGATATTTAGCATACAGAACTGTTATAGCATATATAGCAAATCTCAACTGCTTGATTTTTTCTATTTTCTTGTAAAATGTAATTATATATTATCACCTAGCTCTTTATATAAAATTGTCCAAAATTGTCCAAATTTATCTGCATACATACAGTATACTCTTTTAGAGTGATATATTCTAGCATATCTTAACTGCTTGATTGCTTATATTGTCGTAAAATGTAAATATATTATTGCCCAGCTCCAGTCTGCTAAATGTGACTATAAGGCATAAAGATATTAAGATATTATAAACATTATCATCATGATTTTCTGTAAAGCTGCTTTGAAACAACGTGTACTGTGAAAAGCGCTATATAAATAAAATGGACTTGTCAATATAGACATAACACACCACATCACACCCATCATTACTAACAAAAACATACACATATGCATGCACATACTCATAACAAGAAATGCACATATGCACATGCCAACAAGCAAACGCTGTCCTTTATATGTTCAAGCATGTATATGTGTGCACACACTCACACAGTGAGTGTGAATGCAGCCTGTGATCTATTCTTGAACTCATCGGTCTGACATTCTGCTAATGGCATTTTCTTCCTCAGCCAGTGAACGTCACACAGACTAAATCAGACTAAATGCAGCTCTGTCTGTGTGTGTGTGTGTGTGTGTGTGTGTGTGTGTGTGTGTGTGTGTGTGTGTGTGTGTGTGTGTGTGTGTGTGTGTGTGTGTGTGTGTGTGTGTGAGACAGCAGTTAGCTGGCACGTTGTAATCAGACTGATTGTGCAGGTGCAGCTCCAGCACTAGACTGTGTGTGTGGATCTGAAGACTGGTGCCTTCAGGCTCTTCAACTGACAGCACTGTTATAATATAGGAGCTCATTCAGCTGTACAAATGCTATGCACACAAATGTAATGTTTAGGGTAGGCTAGTGACATTACAACAGTAGCAGCATCTGGAATTACCCAAATTATCCCTGAAAAACAGAATACAAAGCACATGTACAACTCTAGATAAGGCCTATTCAATTAGCTTCATTTGAGGGCAGGATTATCAAATCGAAAAGTTGAGGTGGGCCAGGGTTGTATATGAATATATATGAATTATACAAGCTATTGGTAAGAATTATTTTATTTATAATTATTATTATAGGCTGACTTGGTAACCATGGGTAAAGCCATTTGACCACTGTCAAATGATAATACAAACCCGATTCCAAAAAAGTTGGGACACTGTACAAATTGTGAATAAAAAAGGAATGCAATAATTTACAAATCTCATAAACTTATATTTTATTCACAATAGAATATAGATAACATATCAAATGTTGAAAGTGAGACATTTTGAAATGTCATGCCAAATATTGGCTCATTTTGGATTTCATGAGAGCTACACATTCCAAAAAAGTTGGGACAGGTAGCAATAAGAGGCCGGAAAAGTTAAATGTACATATAAGGAACAGCTGGAGGACCAATTTGCAACTTATTAGGTCAATTGGCAACATGATTGGGTATAAAAAGAGCCTCTCAGAGTGGCAGTGTCTCTCAGAAGTCAAGATGGGCAGAGGATCACCAATTCCCCCAATGCTGCGGCGAAAAATAGTGGAGCAATATCAGAAAGGAGTTTCTCAGAGAAAAATTGCAAAGAGTTTGAAGTTATCATCATCTACAGTGCATAATATCATCCAAAGATTCAGAGAATCTGGAACAATCTCTGTGCGTAAGGGTCAAGGCCGGAAAACCATACTGGATGCCCGTGATCTTCGGGCCCTTAGACGGCACTGCATCACATACAGGAATGCTACTGTAACGGAAATCACAACATGGGCTCAGGAATACTTCCAGAAAACATTGTCGGTGAACACAATCCACCGTGCCATTCGCCGTTGCCGGCTAAAACTCTATAGGTCAAAAAAGAAGCCATATCTAAACATGATCCAGAAGCGCAGGCGTTTTCTCTGGGCCAAGACTCATTTAAAATGGACTGTGGCAAAGTGAAAAACTGTTCTGTGGTCAGACGAATCAAAATTTGAAGTTCTTTTTGGAAAACTGGGACGCCATGTCATCCGGACTAAAGAGGACAAGGACAACCCAAGTTGTTATCAGCGCTCAGTTCAGAAGCCTGCATCGCTGATGGTATGGGGTTGCATGAGTGCGTGTGGCATGGGCAGCTTACACATCTGGAAAGGCACCATCAATGCTGAAAGGTGTATCCAAGTTCTAGAACAACATATGCTCCCATCCAGACGTCGTCTCTTTCAGGGAAGACCTTGCATTTTCCAACATGACAATGCCAGACCACATACTGCATCAATTACAACATCATGGCTGCGTAGAAGAAGGATCCGGGTACTGAAATGGCCAGCCTGCAGTCCAGATCTTTCACCCATAGAAAACATTTGGCGCATCATAAAGAGGAAGATGCGACAAAGAAGACCTAAGACAGTTGAGCAACTAGAAGCCTGTATTAGACAAGAATGGGACAACATTCCTATTCCTAAACTTGAGCAACTTGTCTCCTCAGTCCCCAGACGTTTGCAGACTGTTATAAAAAGAAGAGGGGATGCCACACAGTGGTAAACATGGCCTTGTCCCAACTTTTTTGAGATGTGTTGATGCCATGAAATTTAAAATTTAATCTTATTTTTCCCTTAAAATGATACATTTTCTCAGTTTAAACATTTGATATGTCATCTATGTTGTATTCTGAATAAAATATTGAAATTTGAAACTTCCACATCATTGCATTCTGTTTTTATTCACAATTTGTACAGTGTCCCAACTTTTTTGGAATTGGGTTTGTAAATTATGATAATTAATGATAATATAAATCTATAAACACAGTGAAAGCCTAAACTATACACACACCTTCAGAAAGAAGCTACCATAATTTCATAACAAAATTAATTATATTTCCCTACCCACCTAATAAATCTAATGCAATATAAATTACTATAACATAGTATTCAGTATAAATATTCCACATTCCTGACCAAACCATGGTAAATACAGTCAGTGTTACTACAGTACATTCATGGTATATGTTTGAAAGGGTGGTGATTTGGGGATTTAAAAGTTACTTTGTTCATGACACAATGTGTATCCTGTTTTCCCCATCAGTCTTATTGGAAATACTGTTTCATCCGATTTAAAAGTAGTTTAATCAGCGAGTGATTTGCGGTTTGTAACAGAGAGGTGTGTGTCTAATTGAACCGCTTCTCACTGGATGTCTCAGCGCTGTTTAATAATGGTGTCTGGAATCGAGAGTAAACGCAACTCCTTTGAGCTTGCGTTCCGTTATCCACTAGTTCACTAGTTCAATCTACTGAAATAACTGAAAACAGCACTGTTTGTTCTCTCAATATACGATCTGTTTGTTTCACTGACCGAGAAACCGCTTCACTGAGAGAGCGGCCCGAATCCGAATCGTTTCAGACCGTTATGCAATCGATTTTGGCCAATTCACTGAAAATAAAGAATCGACTCAAAAGTGATTAATGATTAATTCACAAATTCACATTGGAATCGCTGTTCAGTCGACAGAAATATGGTATACATAACTACTGTAATATTTGCACAGAAAACGTTTTTCAGGTCAGTCAGAGCCCTAATAGTATGCACACGTATCTAACCAAATTTAGCCGCACTGCCAGGGAAGGAGTGGGAGGTGCCCTCAGACGGATGGAGATGATTGGAGGGCCAGATTTGGCCTGCAGGCCGCCAAATGAATAGCCCTGCTCTAGACTGTAGATGTTTAAGTTTGACACTAGCAACAGCCTCAAACAGTATACCAAAGGACTGCCCATGGTCTGTTCACAGACCCGACTGATGCGCATTGCTAATTGGCATGCTTTACACAATTTCCATGACACAAGATTCAAACAAAAAATAAATTAAAACGTATAGTTAACATAAGCAGTAACACTGAAAGCTCTATTACCATAGGCAACGATCCTGTGGGTGCCCGAGTGGCAGAGCACCCACAGAAAAACAAGATATTCTCCATTAATTTTAACCAATCAAAAAATTGATTGAGATTCTTTCTGTTGTCCTTCCTATAAAATATTTGAGGACGTTTTATGATTATTCATTCCTGCGTTTTAATTCTATTGTTTTAGTTAAATTGTGCCTATACTTCGTTTTTCAAATCATAAGAATTAATTAATAGGTAGGCTACAATGTTCTCACATTAATAGGCTACAAAGGAATGATTTAATAAAAAGTGATCAACAATTTCTTAATTCATTTACACTATTTTTTTTTGCATGTTGTGTGCAGGGTTCTGTGTTGTATGGGAATAGATGTGTCAAAAAGGACAGATAACGAATATCCATGACCTGTTGAAATGCATCAGTAAATTATTAAATGTAGTTTCAAACGTTTCATTTTTAAACAATTTGGTCACAATATTGACAAATTAAATAAATCCATGTGTTAGAAAACGTCTCGGTTACGTATGTAACCCTCGTTCCCTGAAGGAGGGAACGGAGACGTACGTCGGACATCACCAACGAATTGGGATCACTTCTGGGAGCCCCTATCAGCTTCGAGTGTATACAGAACGGGCCAATGGCCATTGGCGTGCGAGATTTGCATTTCGCGCTCCGCCCCGCACCGCGGGTATAAAGCGGAAGGAGATGCAGCGCACCTTTGTTTTTCACTGAGGAGCCGAACTAGTGACTCGGCCATGCAGTGATGGTACAGCAACTGTGGCGACGGGACGTACGTCTCCGTTCCCTCCTTCAGGGAACGAGGGTTACATACGTAACCGGGATCGAATTGGGATCCCTATGGAAAACGCCACAGTTACTACCACTTCCAGCGCCCAGCGAAAGCCCCTCAGACCCCCGTCTGTTTGGGGCGGGGAACTTACGCAGGGAGAGTCACTGCTGCTGTTCCGCAAGACCCACTCAGCAGAGTATTGGATAACGCTGGGAAAGCGTGCCCAGGGGGGCCGCTGCGGAAGCCACATCCTACCCGTAGGGAGGTATCATGTGGAATATTCATGTATGGACTGGCCGTGGGCAGTACAACATACGGAAGTCCCAGGGGTGGCCCCGGCCAATGCAGGCGGGAGACTACACCGCACAGAGACGGCAGAGCGAGCTCTGCCAAGGGAAAGACACAGGCTCGCCGTAGGGAGCCGTACCGTGGAAGAATACACATATGGGACCGCCGTAGGGGTCACAACATATGGATACCCAGCCTAACACAAGTTCCACCAATGCATACAAGTGTTAGACCTGGCGTCGGACGCTCCGCCACGTCTGACTGCCACGGGTTGCGGAGGACTCAACAGGGTTCGCCGTTCTGGGGAACTCGGCTGGAGCATATCAGCGCACGTATCCGGTCCATGAGGAGGGGAATGGCGCAGCAAGCCGACACTAGAACGGGCCCTTCGGTATTACTGGCTATTTGAAGCGAGCACACGGGAAGAAACCGGTTCTACACGGAGGCTATAGAATCTAGCAAACGTGTTAGGTGTCGCCCAGCCCGCAGCTCTACATATATCTGTCAGCGAGGCGCCGTGCGCCAGCGCCCAGGAAGAGGCCACACTCCTGGTGGAGTGGGCCCTCAACCCAAGCGGGCAGGGCACGCCTTGGGTTTCATACACCAAGGCGATGGCATCCACTATCCAGTGAGCCATCCTCTGCTTGGAGACAGCCTTTCCCTTCTGCTGGCCTCCGTAACAGATGAAGAGCTGTTCTGAGGTCCTGAAGCTTTGCGTTCTGTCCACGTAAGTCCGCAGAGCGCGAACAGGACAGAGAAAAGCCAGGGCTGGGTCTGCCTCCTCCGAAGGCAGCGCTTGCAGGTTCACCACCTGGTCCCAAAAGGGAGTGGTGGGAACCTTGGGCACATATCCGGGCCGGGGTCTCAGGATTACATGAGAG
Source organism: Coreius guichenoti (assembly GCA_039654105.1). Classification (NCBI taxonomy): domain Eukaryota; kingdom Metazoa; phylum Chordata; class Actinopteri; order Cypriniformes; family Gobionidae; genus Coreius; species Coreius guichenoti. Next base: position 15,787,455 of record CM077180.1, on the reverse strand, counting down.
TTACCCGCCCCGAATTCCAGGCACGATTCGTCGACCGAAAATGCCTGCAGGTCCCCTACCCTCTTGATGGAAGCCAATGCAGTCAGGAGTACTGTCTTCCAAGACAGGATTTTTAACTCTGCTGACTGCAAAGGCTCAAAGGGAGCCCTCTGCAATGCGGTTAGCACCAGAGATAAGTCCCAAGAGGGTATAGAGTGAGGGCGAGGCGGATTTAATCTCCTCGCCCCCCTCAGGAACCTGACGACCAGATCGTGCTTTCCTAGGGACTTACCATCAACCATGCTGTGATTTGCGGCGATAGCGGCAACATACACTTTGAGGGTGGATGGAGACAGCCTTCGCTCCAACCCTTCTTGCAGGAAGGAAAGCACAGAGCCGATCGAACATCTTCGGGGGTCTTCTCGTCGAGAAGAACACCACTCGACGAACAGGTTCCACTTCAACGCATAGAGGCGCCTCGTAGAGGGGGCTCTGGCGGAAGTGATGGTGTCTACCACAGTCTGTGGTAGGCCACCTAGAACCTCCGCGTCCCGTCCAGGGACCAGACATGGAGTTTCCAGAGGTCCGGAAGCGGGTGCCACAGGGTGCCCCGTCTCTGAGTCAGGAGGTCCTTCCTCAGAGGAACGGGCCAAGGAGGTGTTGTCGCGAGGAGCACTAGTACCGGGAACCAGGTCCGGTTGGGCCAGTATGGCGCAACTAACAAGACCTGCTCCTCGTCCTCCCTGACCTTGCACAGTGTCTGCGCAAGAAGGCTCACTGGGGGAAACGCATATTTGCGTAGGCCCCGGGGCCAGCTGTGTGCCAGCGCATCCGAGCAGAGGGTCCCCCCGGTCAGGGAATAGAACAACTGGCAGTGAGACGTGTCCGGGGCGGCAAACAGGTCTACCTGTGCGGTCCCGAAGCGGCTCCAGATCAGCTGGACCACCTGGGGATGGAGTCTCCACTCTCCTGGGAGCACTTGCTGTCGTGAGAGCTCGTCGGCTGCACGATTGAGCAGGCCCGGAATATGAGTGGCACGAAGCGACCTCAGATGCTTCTGACTCCAGAGGAGGAGATGGCGGGCGAATTGTGACATGCGGCGGGAGCGTAGACCAGAGTACGGACCAGAACGTGCTTGCCTCGTAGCAGCCCTTTGAGGCGGCCCAGCGCAAGACGAACTAACAACTCGAGGCAATTGATATGCCATTGCAGTTGAGGCCCCGTCCACAGACCCGAAACTGCAAGCCCGTTGTACGTGGCCCCCCAGCCGGTGGATGAGGCATCCGTTTTTTGGAGACAACAGCATGCCTGGACACTTGTTCTAGGGGAACTCCTGCCCGTAGAAACGAAGGGTCCAACCACGGACTGAAGGTTTGGCGACACTTCGGTGTTACTGAGACACGGAACAAGCCGCTCTGCCACGCCCATCTCGGGACTCGGTCGTGTAGCCAGTGTTGAAGCGGCCTCATACGAAGCAATCCGAGCGGCGTCACTGCGGCTGCGGATGCCATATGCCCCAGGAGCCTCTGAAAATGTTTCAGTGGTACCGCTGTCCTGCATTTGAACGAATTCAAGCAGTTCAACACCGACTGGACGCGCTCCTCTGAGAGTCGCGCTGTCAGATTGACCGAGTCCAACTCCATACCGAGAAAAGAGATCCTCTGCACCGGGCAGAGTTTGCTCTTTTCCCAGTTGACCCGAAGTCCCAACAGGCTGAGGTGACTGAGCACCATGTCCCTGTGTTCGCACAACTGCGCCCGCGACTGAGCCAGAATCAGCCAGTTGTCGAGGTAGTTGAGGATGCGAACACCACGCTCTCTCATGGGAGCAATGGCCGCCTCCGCGACTTTCGTGAAGACACGGGGCGACAGGGACAGCCCGAAGGGTAGGACTCCGTACTGATATGCCCGTCCCTCGAACGCAAAGCGTAGAAACGGTCTGCGTCGAGGGAGAATCGAGACATGAAAGTACGCGTCCTTCAGGTCGATCGCTGCAAACCAATCTTGGGGACGGATGCACCTGAAGATGCGTTTCTGCGTTAGCATTCTGAACGGCACCCTATGAAGGGACCGATTCAAGAACCGCAGGTTCAAGATTGGCCGTAACCCGCCACCTTTCTTGGGTACAATGAAGTACGGGCTGTAGAAGCCTGTCTTCATATCGGCTGGAGGGACCGGCTCTATCACGTCCTTCACCAGTAGGACTGCGATCTCCGCCTGTAGCACGGGGGCATCCTCCTTCAACATGGAGGTGAAGTGAATGCCCCTGAACTTGGGGGGCCGCCGGGCGAACTGAATCGCATAGCCGAGTCTGATAGTACGGATGAGCCAGCGGGACGGGCTGGAAGCGCTAGCCAGGCTCCCAGCGACCGAACCAGCGGGACCAATGGCACCACAGACGTACCCGCAGCGGGGCAGCGCAGCGGAGTGCAGGGACCCGACTCGGACGGCATAGCGGCCCGAAGTGGGGTCTGAGTGTGCAATGCAACACTTACCTGCTTCCGCTGAGGGGGCGCACGGGTATGAGGAGGCCTCTTGTGTGCGTCCTGGACACAGCCAGCACCCCCCGCTGGCGATAAGAGAGGCACCGGAGGGTGACAAGGCATGGGAGCGTCGTACACCGCCAAGCGCGCTCTCTTGGCACCCAGAGATTTTGGAACAGCTCTAGTGAAGTTTTGGGTACCACTGGCATGAAGGCCAGTGGCGGAACAGAAATCAAAATTTGAACAAAAGATTCTCTCCCGGCCCTCCTCCGGGAGAAGGAGCTGTCCCTTCCATCTCTGGGTGCCAAGGGTGTTTCTGGACCAGGGTGGACATCGTCTGGCCGAGGGCCAGCGCTGTGACTTTAAATATGATCAGTCACTGTGCGCAGCTCAACCTCGGCTCAGAACTACCCTCTGGCAGAGGTGGCCTGCCAGTGGCACTGCCACCCCACCGATGAGGGTAGTGAGAGAGAGGAAAACTTTATACAGAATTATGGCCCCTTTGGTGTTCCATATTTTGGCACCAAATAGTTCCACACTGCCAAAGCTTTCCAATGCACATCCGGGGAAAAGGCAAGGGGGCGGGCAAGGCGATTTACGCGTTGCACTACGCCTCAGCCACCCGGGAAAGCATGGCTGTCAAGTCTGAATCTGATTCAGCATGAGCACACACTATTATAGTGGGAATCTCAGCCTCATCTCATTTCCAGCACATAACAGCCCTCTCTCCGATGTAGCGATTGACATCTGTCCTCTGCTAGAGCCCCAAATGAAACGCTAAGTCCCTTTTTTAAAGACCAGCAATTCCATCTGAAAGCTACCAGCAGGCATGTGAGACAGTGAGCCTGGCCGTTAGACGGCACACAGCGCGCTGGACACTCAAGCCCCTATGAAAGGCAAGGCGAACAACGCGCTGACGTGGCCATGCTCTCATGAGAGAACATGATCACCCACGAACACAGTCTCAACATGCTCGCGATGCGATAGAGGAGTGGGGGCCCACGGAGATGTACTCGGCAGGGAAGCCCCACTGTAATCCTCAGGTCACCCAGGCTTATTAGCCGAAGTAGCTCTTTTCTGGTGCACCAGAAGAGAAACTAGATCGGGGAATAGGCGAAGGGACTCAGCCCCGTTTGAGGTTGCGAGTCTCGACCGCGCATCTAAAGCGCCGAGTGACGCGCTGGGTTGCCATGACAACCCGAGCAGGCAACTGGCAGCTAGACGGCACACGGCGCGCTGAACGCTCAAACCTTACGAGGAAGGAGAAACGAACAGCACGCCGACGTGATCACATTCTCTTTTTCTGAGAGAACATGGATCACCCACGAACACAATCTCAACATGCTTATGTGAGAGAGGTCGTGGCCATCAAGAAGGACAGGAAACAACCGCATCCAGAAACGCACGGGTGGAATGACATCTTGAAAAAGACGCAGTGTCACACCCGTCTACTCTTTTAGGGAAAAAGCTCTTTTAACGTGTTGAAGCACCCAGGGAGATAGCCGCGGCAAAAACACAGGGAATAGTACAGCCTGTGTTTTGCACTCAGAGTAATGTGAACGCCCACCAAACTGAAAGTTGCTGTAATAACAGCAGTTTTTGCACTCAGTGAGCTCGCGGTCCTCGCTGCTGTGCCTTCACACCAACACTCAGAACTTCTCCTCTCTCGTTCTGATTATCTCTGTATAATACAGGAACACTCTTCAGCAGCACACAATCGGCTCCGAAGTGAATGACAAAGGTGCGCTGCATCTCCTTCCGCTTTATACCCGCGGTGCGGGGCGGAGCGCGAGATGCAAATCTCGCACGCCAATGGCCATTGGCCCGTTCTGTATACACTCGAAGCTGATAGGGGCTCCCAGAAGTGATCCCAATTCGTCGGTGACGTCCGACATACGTCGAACGTGACCGACTGAAAGGGAACTAGGCTATATCACTCGTTCCCATTCAGAGTAATCCACCTTTTTTATTGTTTCATTATTTTATGGCATAATGCACACCTCATGTGTAATAATCTATAATACTGGCTAATAGGCTACTATACAGTAAAAAGTAAGCACACTTCATGTACTGCCGTCACTCCTACGCTGTTTACGCTGCAGCTCCCGCATATGCGTCGTGGTACTCATGTGAACAGCATCGGCTGCCGTAGATCTTGAGAGCGATGCACTGTTTACAACTGAAACTGCGTAGGAGACTGGCACAGGCTAGACCGAAATTGTTGAATAAAGTTGTTATTTTGGTTTGTTTTTGCGCACAAATAGTATTCTCGTCGCTTTATAAAATTAAGGTTTAACCACTGTAGTCACATGGACTATTTTAACGATGTTTTTAATACCTTTCTGGACCTTGAAAGTGTTAATTAAATTTCTGTCTATGGCAGGGCCTGAGAGCTCTCGGATTTCATCAAAAATATCTTCATTTGTGTTCCGAAGATGAATGAAGGTTTGGAATGACATGAGGGTGAGTAATTAATGACAGAATATTCATTTTTGGGTGAAATATCACTTTAACATGTTTTGCACTGTTGCATCTTTGGTTATGTAAAAACAGTGAAACTCACCTATGACATGCATTTTTTCTTCGATCACCTCGATCTTCATGTAAAGACGTCCTCGTCTCTCTGTGAAGTCCATTCCACAAAGGCTTGGCACATTCATCACACACTGCTTATGGACGTTCATATCACAGGCTGTGAACACATTAAATCTTGCATGTAACATTTTTTTAAAGTATACACTCACCTAAAGGATTATTAGGAACACCTGTTCAATTTCTCATTAATGCAATTATCTAATCAACCAATCACATGGCAGTTGCTTCAATGCATTTAGGGGTGTGGTCCTGGTCAAGACAATCTCCTGAACTCCAAACTGAATGTCAGAATGGGAAAGAAAGGTGATTTAAGCAATTTTGAGCGTGGCATGGTTGTTGGTGCCAGACGGGCCGGTCTGAGTATTTCACAATCTGCTCAGTTACTGGGATTTTCACGCACAACCATTTCTAGAGTTTACAAAGAATGGTGTGAAAAGGGAAAAACATCCAGTATGCGGCAGTCCTGTGGGCGAAAATGCCTTGTTGATGCTAGAGGTCAGAGGAGAATGGGCCGACTGATTCAAGCTGATAGAAGAGCAACTTTGACTGAAATAACCACTCGTTACAACCGAGGTATGCAGCAAAGCATTTGTGAAGCCACAACACGCACAACCTTGAGGCGGATGGGCTACAACAGCAGAAGACCCCACCGGGTACCACTCATCTCCACTACAAATAGGAAAAAGAGGCTACAATTTGCACGAGCTCACCAAAATTGGACAGTTGAAGACTGGAAAAATGTTGCCTGGTCTGATGAGTCTCGATTTCTGTTGAGACATTCAGATGGTAGAGTCCGAATTTGGCGTAAACAGAATGAGAACATGGATCCATCATGCCTTGTTACCACTGTGCAGGCTGGTGGTGGTGGTGTAATGGTGTGGGGGATGTTTTCTTGGCACACTTTAGGCCCCTTAGTGCCAATTGGGCATCGTTTAAATGCCACGGCCTACCTGAGCATTGTTTCTGACCATGTCCATCCCTTTATGACCACCATGTACCCATCCTCTGATGGCTACTTCCAGCAGGATAATGCACCATGTCACAAAGCTCGAATCATTTCAAATTGGTTTCTTGAACATGACAATGAGTTCACTGTACTAAAATGGCCCCCACAGTCACCAGATTTCAACCCAATAGAGCATCTTTGGGATGTGGTGGAACGGGAGCTTCGTGCCCTGGATGTGCATCCCACAAATCTCCATCAACTGCAAGATGCTATCCTATCAATATGGGCCAACATTTCTAAGGAATGCTTTCAGCACCTTGTTGAATCAATGCCACGTAGAATTAAGGCAGTTCTGAAGGCGAAAGGGGGTCAAACACAGTATTAGTATGGTGTTCCTAATAATCCTTTAGGTGAGTGTATAATAATCCAATAACTAATCAAATGATTACTGCATATACTGTACATTGATATACAGTGGGGAGAACAAGTATTTGATACACTGCCGATTTTGCAGGTTTGCCCACTTACAAAGCATGTAGAAGTCTGTAATTTTTATCATAGGTACTCTTCAACTGTGAGTGACGGAATCTAAAACAAAAATCCAGAAATTCACATTGTATGATTTTTAAGTAATTAATTTGCATTTTATTGCATGACATAAGTATTTGATACATCAGAAAAGCAGAACTTAATATTTGGTACAGAAACCTATGTTTGCAATTACAAAGATCATACGTTTCCTGTAGTTCTTGACCAGGTTTGCACACACTGCAGCAGGGATTTTGGCCCACTCCTCCATACAGACCTTCTCCAGATCCTTCAGGTTTCGGGGCTGTCGCTGGGCAATACGGACTTTCAGCTCCCTCCAAAGATTTTCTATTGGGTTCAGGTCTGGAGACTGGCTAGGCCACTCCAGGACCTTGAGATGCTTCTTACGGAGCCACTCCTTAGTTGGCCTGGCTGTGTGTTTCGGGTCATTGTCATGCTGGAAGACCCAGCCACGACCCATCTTCAATGCTCTTACTGAGGGAAGGAGGTTGTTGGCCAAGATCTCGCGATACATGGCCCCATCCATCCTCCCCTCAATATGGTGCAGTCGTCCTATCCCCTTTGCAGAAAAGCATCCCCAAAGAATGATGTTTCCACCTCCATGCTTCACGGTTGGGATAGTGTTCTTGGGGTTGTACTCATCCTTCTTCCTCCAAACACGGCGAGTGGAGTTTAGACCAAAAAGCTCTATTTTTGTCTCATCAGACCACATGACCTTCTCCCATTCCTCCTCTGGATCATCCAGATGGTCATTGGCAACTTCAGATGGGCCTGGACATGCGCTGGCTTGAGCAGGGGGACCTTGCGTGCGCTGCAGGATTTTAATCCATGACGGCGTAGTGTGTTACTAATGGTTTTCTTTGAGACTGTGGTCCCAGCTCTCTTCAGGTCATTGACCAGGTCCTGCCGTGTAGTTCTGGGCTGATCCCTCACCTTCCTCATGATCATTGATGCCCCACGAGGTGAGATCTTGCATGGTGCCCCAGACAGACGTCATCTTGAACTTCTTCCATTTTCTAATAATTGCGCCAACAGTTGTTGCCTTCTCACCAAGCTGCTGCCTATTGTCCTGTAGCCCATCCCAGCCTTCTGCAGGTCTACAATTTTATCCCTGATGTCCTTACACAGCTCTCTGGTCTTGGCCATTGTGGAGAGGTTGGAGTCTGTTTGATTGAGTGTGTGGACAGGTGTCTTTTATACAGGTAACGAGTTCAAACAGGTGCAGTTAATACAGGTAATGAGTGGAGAACAGGAGGGCTTCTTAAAGAAAAACTAACAGGTCTGTGAGAGCCGGAATTCTTACTGGTTGGTAGGTGATCAAATACTTATGTCATGCAATAAAATGCAAATTAATTATTTAAAAATCATACAGTGGATTTTTGTTTTAGATTCTGTCTCTCACAGTTGAAGTGTACCTATGATAAAAATGACAGACCTCTACATGCTTTGTAAGTAGGAAAACCTGCTAAATCGGCAGTGTATCAAATACTTGTTCTCCCCACTGTAGGTATGGGCTGAATCTTAAATAACCACTTAAATAATCTTACATAACTTCCTCTGGGATAAAAGGGTTTAGTATTGTACTTACAGTCACATTTCATCCCTTGGTGTATGAGTCCATATAGAAGAGATCCACAGTGGTCACAGAATGTGGGACTTCCATAAGTGTGGATCTTAAATTTGTGCTTGCTCCTAGGGTCCTACACAGATAAAAAGACAGAGAAAGAGAGAGAATAAGTCAGAAGATTGAGTCTGAGAAAACCCAAAAGGCTCTAAGTCAGAACAGGAGACTAAAGCACAACTAAACATTCTCTATCCCTCTTTCGTCTTGGCAAGCTAATCAGAGCTACTGGCAAGCAAGTACTATGGCTCATTAAATTCCAAAATTCAGAATGCCTTGTAGAATTAATCGGTGTTGGGGAAGCTACTCTGAAACTCTAGCTTGACAAGCTACAAGCTACTCATAAGTTAAAGTAGTTAAGATAGAGTCAAGCTACCCTTCTGAAAAAGTAGTTAGCTAGACCACAAGTTACTATCAAAAAGTAGCTAGCTACATTGAAACTACATTTGAAGAATGTTATACGTAATTAAGATTTGGGGTTTAAAACAACATAATACAATACAATTATGATATCAAAGAGTATTGTTTAATTTTACACACAATACTCAAATATAGCCTATATCTAAAAACTGACTGTCAAAGTGCAAAATTAAATGTAACATCAATACAAGAACAACTTAAACTGGATACACAGGAGTAGTCAAAAATGCAGGTTAAACTCGCAGCACATGCAGTTATGGAGCTCGCAGCATTTACTGTGAATGGAGCCGCTCTGAGACGCCAATCCTGAGCTGCTTGCGTGATCACAGTGCACTTCTCTCTGAAACCTGCCACAACCTATTTAATTAGATCACAGCCATTGCGGTGTGATAAGCACACTAATATCACAATTTTGTTTTCAAAGCAATGCCGCAAAACACACCGTTGGTGATCTTTTAGGCTCATTATAAAAATGTCAGGACAGAAACTATGGCGGGTAATTGTAATTAAGTCAGAAACCAATTTTAGCCATTAATTATAGCCATTCAACATTACCGTATAATTGAAAGCCATCGGTTTTAACATTTAATAAGCTTTAAAAATATTTGAACTTCAAAACAATCTTTACATAAACCCATTGTAATAAATGTCACATTTAGTTGTGCCTTTAATATATCAGGGTTCAACACTAAGGTTTTTTTCCAGGCAGGATTGTTCAGATTTTTACCTGCCCTGCTAAAATGCACCAAAAAAAAAGTTTTTGTTTTTGTTATTTTTGCCCCATGCAACCTTGTAAAAAAAGTGCTTTAAGATTTTCAGGTATGTCTAACAGGTAGGAACAGAAATTGAATAAAGTTATCAAACACTTCACAGTCTTCATGGCATAAATTATAAATGAAATATAGATTAATATCCTTATTAAATCTACAAACGTTATTCAGTCAAGAGCAGTGAGTGATTTTCTCTTTGTCATTTGTTCTTTGATTAACAGTAAGCACAGACGCCAGTAGGTTTATAAGGCTACTGTCACTTTAAGTCTGATACACTCTTTAGGCTTGTTCGAGATGCATCGGCGCTGTGCAGACTGATCGACATATGACATCAAAGTACCGCGAAAGCAATTGGAGAGCAAACGACTCCTTATGCTTTTGAATCGCTCTCACGGTACTTTGAGGTCTGCGTAGCACCGATGCATCTCGAACAAGCCTTTTGCGTTCATTTAACACTTTTTAACTCAATTTTGTGTGGTTTTGTCTGTTCAAGCACGAAAGGGAACTCAATGCGGCGCTGCCATGCTGTCTGATGCCATTCTGTGTGCGCGTTTCGGGTGTTTGTTCACAGAGAGCCGCTTCAAGACAGGACAGGAAAGTTTGTTTTTCTGAGGTGAGAAACTTTTTATTTCTTAACAAGCTACGAAAAGAACGTTACTTAGAATAATGACACTGACATATAGCCTGACAGCATCTCATCTGACCGCAGATACTGAATCGGGACAACACGTTTTTCTCAGGCACTCTTTACTTAAACTGCGTCTGACAGAAGAGTCAACAGCTTTCACGCTTTTTGCGTCTTTCAAAATAAAAGTCTCACATAAGAAAAACATTTAGAATTACGTGTTTTGTTGTTGATGTTTGTTTCTTTGACTGCACACTCTGCAACCCACTCAGAACGTTCTTGCGACCCACTTTTGGACCCACCAGTTGAGAAACACTGCTTTACACAAATCATCAGACGATCGCTTCTCAATGAACAGTAAAGCCGCAAAGATGTGTGATAAAATAATAGATGGCGGTAATGTACAATTTAAGTTAAGAAGAAGACGCTGTGCTGCTTCAATGCATTGCAGGCTCGTCAAAATGCAAAAGGGAATGTAGCTTTTGGTCACGCTACACCACTACTTGCCACTGGAAAAGCTACACTGTTTTAAAAGCAACTGAGCCACTGTCAAGCTACTGAAAAATGTAGTTAAGTTAGTAGCGTCACTACTTGTAGTTAGCTACTCACCAATATTGTAATTAATTTGGGTCATAATGCTGTAGATTCCCTGGCAATTAACTTTATCATGCCATGTAACATCATAAGAGTTGTGAAGTCATGCTGTGACTTTGGCCTCCTTAATTGTGTATACCTTACCAATACATGTGTCATTAAAATATATTATAATAGGGCTATTAGTGACTGAACAAAGCTGGGATTCGATACAAAGGTATTAAAACCCCATGATTATATAATGACACATAAAACATAATACTTTATGGCCCGGTTTTACAGACAGGGCTGAGATTAAGCCAGGATTAGGCCTTAGTTAAATAAGGACATTCAAGTAACTTTTTTTAAATGTGCCTCAGAAAAAAAACATTACTGGTGTGCATCTTGAGACAAAACAATGGCACTGACATATTTTAAGATATTACTGTAAGATGTTACTTTACGTTAAAACAGCTCAAACATGCATTTTAGTCTGGGACTAGGCTTAAGCCTTGTCTGTGAAACAGGGCATATATGTGTTATTCTCCACCTTTGTAAAATGTCTGAAAAAAATCAGTTGTGGTACATTAAAGCAAAATGCAAAAAAAGAAGACAGTGAAGAAACAAGTGTTTTGTTGTGTTAAACTGTTTTGTTTGCCTTAAATCCTTTGCATTGATCATGGGGTTTTAACACCCTTGCTTTGTTCCCAAAACATTATAGAGAGGAAAGGAGAATGTCTAATCAAATAATGTAATGACATAATGACATAATGTAAGACAAAGATGAGATTAAGTTCAGAGGCCTGACCATAGCCAAACATTAAAGACATTCCCTCACTTCAGAAAACCATCCATTATTAAAAATGGATGAATATTTCATGGATGGTTGAATATAATTAGCTATAATGGCTTACTACAACATTTAACACTTGCATTTATGTTGCTCCGGAAATCATAATAATGATCTAATATGGCCATTAAAATCCCACTAAAATCAAAATAGCCATTAAAATCTAATGGTATGAAAGTCGCATGAAATTATTGTGCTTTCTCCACATCATCCAAATTTCCGACCGGACAAACTACAAAGTGTGAGTACCGTCATCAGTAATGGCCTAGATCAGGGTTTCCTAAACTGGGATTTGTTAACCCTTGGAGGTTTGTGAGGGAACTTCAGGGGGTTTGTGAGTTGATGTAAATCTAACAATTAATTATATTAAATGTAAAATTTAAATAAATAAATGGGGCTGCATGACAATCGCGATATAGCTATAAAGAAGAGCAACGACAGCTGCCTTGGTTTTAGCATAAAAATAGCAATAAATAAATAAATATTGTGTCGTTTTTCACTAAAACAGTTTGAAGCACTTGGAAAATTTGCTTACATTCTTGGTGCTTTAAATCACAATGTACTGCCATTGTACAGCATTAACCCAACTGGTTTGGAGAAAGCAAAAAAAAAAAAGACAAGACCAATGTTTTCACTTGATGAATGAACAGAACATTGTAGCGCGCCTCCCATCCAATAAATTGCAATAAGCTTTGTACTTTGTTACATTTGATATTTTAGATTTCAAATTCTATCCACTTTATTTCCAAAATTCAAACAATTGAACTTATTCACAGCAGCACCATCATTTTTAATTAAAGCAGGCTGTGAGGGATAGACATACATCTCTTCAGTGGGTTTTACTGTTATTTATTTTAATGTGTATTTGGATAGTTCTGCTAATGAAACACTGCAAAAATATGTTTTCAAGAAATTTCTGTAGACAAAAAACTCTAGACAACATGTAGAATAAAAAGCTGTAAGCTCCTAGATCACTTATCATTTTCCACAACTCAAAAATTATAAGTGATCTAGGAGACTACAGCTTTTTACAGTCCCTCTGTTTGGACAGCCCCCAGCCCCTGAGATCCAAACAGAGGGACTAGAAGTTCATGGCTGGAAGAGCTGATAAATATTTAAAAACATTGTTTGCTAATGTGTTGGAGGGAAAACAAGCTGACTTGTGTGGGAAAAAGTATGTTATTATCAATGATGAACTGTACATGCAAACCCCTGATTCCACCCGTTTAGTTGTCCCTACAAGTTGTCGTCCCCTTGTTACACTTAACACACAGTGTTCCATGGGCAGGACATATGGCACCCCAAAAGACCTATGCACGCATAAGCTCACAATTTATTTGGCCCTCCATGTACACTGACATACAGACATACTGCACCACATGCCACACGTGTCAAAAACAGTCCTGTGCGCCAACAAGAGCTGTCCAGCTGTTCTCCAGAGTGGGGACACCAGATGAAATCCTTACCGATCAAGGGACCAACTGATGAGGCTATTGTTTCGGCAGTTAGGCATCACCACAATCAAGACCAGCCTACTGTATACCACCAACTGACAGACGGACTGGTGAAATGCTTTAACCAGACACTCAAGAACATGCTCCGCAACTTGGTGTCAGATACTGGAAGGGACTGGGACAAGTGGCTACTGTTCTTGCTATTTGTCTACAGGGAGGTTCCACAAGCTTCAACAGTCTTTTCTCCATTCTCCAAGCTTCTGTATTGATGGTGAGTCCAAGGGTCATTGGATCTCCTGCAAAAGAGCAGGGAAGCCCCTTCATCTGAAGAGATGATGAAGTCTGAGAAGGGCATTGTCCAGTATGTCCTTGAGATGAGAGATCACCTAGAGCGCTACAGGGAGATGGCCCAAGAGAACCTCCGGTAGGCACAAAAGGCACAGAAGGTGTGGTATGACCAACACGCCAGATCCCGAGAACTGCAAAATGGACAAGGTTCTGTTACTGCTCCCAACATCTACGAACAAACTACTGATGAAGTGGCAAGGACCCTTCAGTGTCGTTCACACGATGGGACCAGTGACGTATGAGATTTATAACTCTGACAAAGGCAAGGCTGCACAGACTTACCATATTAATCTGCTAAAGGAGTTGAAAGAGCCACCTAGCAAACCTGATATGTCGCTGCTGATTTGCAGAGTGGAAGAGGATCAACCAGAACCGAAGGCTAGAGGGCCAGCACAGTCAGCAGGCATTGATTTGAGTCCAAACAGGCTGGGCTGCACCACCTTCTGGACCAGTACCCCTCGTACCGGCCGTATCGAGTACCTGAGAGGCTGATGGCACCCCTGAGAGCAGAAATCGAGACAATGCTGGAATTGTGAGTTGTAGAACCCTCCAAGAGTAAATGGAGTAGCCCAAATATGATCGTCCCAAAAAAAGATGACACCCTGTGCATCTGCTTTGACTTCAGGAAGCTGAATGCCCAGTCAAGATTTAATGCATACCCAATGCCACGCATCGATGATTTTCTGGAGAGGATCGGACAAGCCAAATATATCAAAACCTTGGACCTATGCAAAGGGTATTCGCAAGTACCCTTGGACGAGGCATTGAGACCCTACACAGCATTCAGGACCCCCCTGGGGCTATATCAGTTCATGGTCCTACCTTTTGGGCTGCATGGGGCACCCGGTCGTCCCAGGTCACACTGTGAATGACAACGTCGTCCAGGTACGCTGCCAACCATTCTTCACAGCCTCAGAGGACATGGTCCATTAACCGATGAATGGACCATTGTCATTCACAGTGTGACCTGGGACGACCATTTACGACATCTAAAATAGACCCTGAAAAAGATCCAGAAGGCTGGCCTAACCTTAACCCCCTGGAGTCGGCCGTTGCGCCGGCGTGATCAACTCGCTTTTTTCTTATCAGTGCCAAAGAGACTCAAATAACTCTGTCGATTTTTATAATTCAGGCAAGTGTTATGCATCATTATAATATGTTAAGTTTCTATTTTTTTTGTGTACAGTCACAATAAAAACAGATTGTTGTGCTTTTTGCAAAATAAAGAAAACAAACATGATGCGCAATCTGCAGCCTCTCTCTCAAAGACGTTCATTCAGAAAGTCTTCAGAAAAGGAACGCTAACTTAGTGAACAATTGCCACACAAACATGAGACATATGTCTAAAGAAATGTTGCAATGTCAGGTTTTAAATAATGTAAATAAAATCGAAAACAAATATTCTGTGCTTATGTAATCTGTTTGAAAAGAGAGAGATGTCAGTCGTTCGTGAGTGTCTCATTATCGTCTCATTATCCGCTAATGCGCCACGCCCACGGAGCGCGCGTTCTTTTGAGATTCAAATACTGACCGATCCACGCGAGAGCACAGTCAACGCCCACATCAACTCAAATAAACGCATCAAGTGTAGTGCTATATTTTAGCTACATCGTTTTGAGACGCGTTGAGGAATAATCCTGGAATAATTTACCTCATGAAAACTGTTTATTTCTAAGAGCAACGGATTCAGCGCTGATTGTGAGGTAAGTTTATTCTGTTAGTTTTCTGTGAATATTAAACGCAAAAAGACCGTTTAAATATGAATCCTGCTGCAACATAAAATGTCATAGACGTAAGACTGTTTAGACAAGATTTCTTTGGCCTGTTTTGGACAGATTATGAAGTGTTTACTGTAAAATAGCCTAGTGTCACATCAGTACAGCTTTTATTAGCAAATGTCTGCTCAGATGCTATAAATATAGTACCAGTAAAACGTATTTTGTTCCATATTGATGTTTAAATATTAGAGCCTAATGGTATTTTTTAATTTAATATATGTTGATTGTGAAAAGTGAAAAGCACGAGTAATAAAGGACACATCATTTGATGCGCAATATATCAGAAGACATGGAGTTTGTCAGAAATTATTTTGACCACTTCATTAAGTTTTGTTTTGTAGAAAGCCTTTATTTAAAGTTAATTTTGTTTTGTATAAATTGTATCTTAATTTTAATCAATGTTTTTAATATATTTGCTTCTTATTTAATAAGATAGCATAGCAGACAATAGCCTTAGCGCTGGCGTGATCATGCATTGCACACGTCTCATAAATGAACCAACGCTTGAAATGATATTTGAGTATTGTGTGTATCGGATAGTTTACAAAATCAAATGATTCAGAAAATGTTTGCCATTGAAATGACTGGGGAAAAAGTGTCCCAATCAACCTGAATTCACCCTATACTCTTTGAAATCATAATTGCATTGCATTTAAATCCCAAATATTTTACTTATAACATTCATCATTACCAATTATTCAGTTATTTGTATTTACTGAATACTGAATTGTGTTCAGTGTCACAATATTACTGTTTTTTTAGCATGAGACTTATTTAAAAAAAAAAAAAAAAAAAAGTACACTGCCAAAAATGCTCTTCTTAGTATTTTTGTCTTGTTTCTAGTCTAAATATCTACAAATTCTTAAATCAAGATGCATTTACTAGATAAGTAAAATGACATAAGATATTTTTTCTTGTTTTGTTGAAAGTAAAATCAAAATGAAGTGAGTGTTTGCTTAAAACATGCAAAATTATCTGCCAATGGGGAAGAAAAATAATCTTGTTTCTGATTGAAATCTTGTTTCTTGTGTCTGTCCCAAACAGAAATAAGATTATTTTTCTTACCCCATAGAAAATTTTACTTATCTAGTAAATTAATCTTGATTTAAGAATTTTTAGATATTTGGACTGGAAACAAGGAAAAATACTAAATAAGAAGAGCATTTTTTGCAGTGTAGTCAAATCTTTTGATAATTTAAAATATAATAGGCCTTTGTAATGTGCCTTTGTTGACTACATTCTAAATAAACTACAACAAAATATATTTCCTTTGTCCTGTTGCTTAGCTCTCAGTCACATACCTGAGGCTCATTCATTATGCGGTTCATTATGAGTTCTTTTGTTCTCTCAGGTGTGAATCACAGCATTATTCATGATCATTCACGCCTCTTCGCATACGGCCTTTGTAAAGAAAAAGTGTCTTACAAAATGTAAATCAATATATTGTGTTGTGGGAATAAGTAGGCACAATGATTCTCACATCAGTTTGAAGCAAAAACTCTAGGCAACATCACCCATTAGTCTAAAGTCTTGTGGACACATATCTATTGTGTGTTTTGAGGCCTTAATTTTAAAACAAAATGTTTTAGTTTTTTCAAAAACCACGCATACACATTATTCTCTCAAAAATACAAGCATGTACATACATGTTGCTAACATATTATGGTAGCCCAGTTTGTGCTGAATACAGTGTATTACACTTTTGCCATTAATGTGTTTATAAGCAACTGAAAAAAGCACAAATGTCAGAGCATGTCAAAACTTCTAAAGGGCCCCAAAACAGCTCAGACTCCAGAGGGTTAAACATGGCAGTGGGCAAAGTCCAAGACTAACTACCTTGGGTACCATCTGGGAAACAGTAGAAGTGGACAAGGTAGAAGCTGTTTGTCTCAGCCCAAGAACAAAGATGAAGAAGGAGGTCCGATCCTTTTTGGGACTGGTGGGGTAGTATCGACGGTTCATTCTCAACTTCTCTACCACCACCATACCATTGACCAACCTGCTCTGTAAAGCCGCTAAGAACCCAATTACCTGGACTGAGGAGTGTGAAGCAGCCTTCAACACCCTGAAGGAGCAGATGTGTTCTGGCCCAGTCCTCAAAAGTCCAGATTTTACAAAGGAGTTCATCATCCATGTAGATGCTTCTGCTGTGGAGATTGGAGCATTCCTGGCCCAGGGAGATGCGGGTGAAGAGAGGCCCATTGTGTTCTTGAGCAGGAAGTTGCTTTCCAGTGGAGCGGTACTTCACAGTGGAGAAGGAATGCCTGGCAATCAAGTGGGCTTTGGAGAGCCTCAGATACTACATGCTGGGGGGGAGTTTACCCTAAAGATGGATCACCAAGATCTGACGTAGATACACACCATGAAGGATCATAATTGAAGGATCAGCTTTTCTGCAGTGGAAATGCACGGAACGGTTCGAGAACAGACACAGGCTGGGAACCCGCACCGGAACAGTGTCGGTGGAAAAGGGGTATCTCTGGGTCAGCATCAGCGTGAACAATTGGGAGATTTGATTGTACTTTGCTGCAGGGATCAGTCATTTTATAATTATCCAACAAGTTCTGACATAATCTGACTTCATCACAAATCATTGTTGTGACAACCAGGTTATTGTCCAACTCCATAGAAATGATTGATGTGGGTGGAGCAGGAGAAATACGACTTTTGGAATGAACACAATAAGGCATTCAGTTCCTTTTAAGGCAAGAAAGCAAACTACTGCGTCGGAAACATATATTTCTCAAACTGCTTCAAACTGCACAGGAAATGCATACAGGAAAGATTTGTGTCCTCTACTTGGGTCATTCACAGAAACAACTTAGCATTTGTAATCTAAAACATGTACAAAAATATAATACACAAACTCTTGAAGGTCTTCCTAATTTTATTCTCAGTATTTGGTGATACCTCAAAAACAGTATATTTTTATTTTCGGGAATTGATTTCATTACTACGGCAACCACACCTCTCACCCCTCATAACCGCTATTACTGAGGCAAACATAATGCATCGATTTGATTCTATATAGATGTAGTGTTATCAACATTATTCACATTTGATTTACAAAGACTGCAAACTGCATTAGAGGTTTGCCAATATGATTACTAAAATTGGGGAAAATGGCTGATATCCAATTAATAGATGGTAGTTAAAATCAACAATATGAATGAAGATGTTCCATTTAATGCTATAACATGCTCACACTTTAAATTTATATATTTCATCTTGCTCTTACACTTCTTTTGTGCATAAAAACTTTATAAAGTTTATTTTGTAAGAACAGAGAAATGTTTGAAAACTAGAAAACAGAATAATATAGCTATTTCAGTGCATATGTTGTGCATTTGTAAATTATGTGGGCACTTTGTCTTCTGAAGCAAGCGATCGGATGATCAAAAGCAAAAACCCTGTTAGTGTTTTTCACATTAACATGGATTTTAACATGAAAGGCCATTCTAGATTTTTTTTTTTTCAAGGCTAGGGGTTGAATCGCCCACAGCCTTGAAAACAAAAACGTACTGGATTTGCATGAAACATAAGAGACATCCTTTTATTCAAAACACAGAATTAAGACTAAAGGTAAGTAGTTTCCATCGTAGACTCTGTAACATGTAACTCGTAACCATTAAAAGAGCGAATATTATGCTCTAACCTTGTCGCTAAACATGATGCAGTTCTCAGCAATTCATTATAGACAAATTCGTTATTAAATTAATAGTTTAAATGAAATGGTTGACTGGCTTTTTTTTTTTAAATCCACTTTTTTTTGGTGCCCATATTAACAAATGCAAGTGTTTACATTGGAAGCGTGAGCAGCGCCGCGTGTCTGATGTAAACACTCTTGCATTGTCAACATTCTTACTCTCTTGTAATTTTTTTATTTCTCATCCATTGCTAGTGGACACTCTACTGCCATTTCCTAAACTGTCCGGGTACTTTTTTGTTCCAATAACATCATGTTATTGATCAACATTTAGAAAATCAATGTTTGAAATTTGCAAATGTATACACAACTGTTTTTTTTGTTTTTTATACATCTAATCAAGGCTACCAGACCAGATACAATGTCACTAGCTTACTCCCTACATAAGATACATTCATTTGTAGGGACATTTAATAGAAAGACAAATTCATAGGAAATGGTTTCATTTTTTAACACTTAGGGAAATAAAAAACCGCAGCCAATATAAAAATGTTTTATTATGGACTAATGTTGGTGTGGCTTAAGTTACTGAGATTTGGTGATAGCATGGAGTATAATGTGATGGCATATATTTTAGATCAAAGTGGTAAAGGGGGTGGGGGGGAGGTTGTCTCTCATTTGAGGCTTGTGTTAATTAGCTCATTCCCGCCATCCTCTTATTATTAATGCATCACTCAAGGCGTGGCAGTTATAAACCTGACTTCAGTTTCTATACCGCTGTGGATAAATTTGATCTCTCCCAATTACATGTATGTGTGTGTGTGTGTGTGTGTGTGTGTGTGTGTTGTTGTATATATGGTTTATGAGGACACAAATGTGCATAATGACATACAGTTGCAATCAAAATTATTCAAACCCCTTGACCTGCAAGACATTTTACTGCAGAGAATTTTCTGCTCATAAGCTTGGCCTTTTTAGAAGCAGACATACCGCTGATCCATGGGTCCAAAAAGTTCCAGTTTGGTCACATCACTCCATAAAACATTCTTCCAGAGCTACACAGGTCTATCGAAATGAATTTTAGCATATTCAAGTCAGCCTTTTATGTTCTTCTTGGTCAAGAGTGGCATTCGGCTTGTACATGGAAGTTAAAAATACTTTGTGAATCTTTGTGAACTTTAAAACATATAGAAAATGCTACATTCTATATAGTTCATAAAGATATTATAAATATTTATAATAGTTGCACAATAATGTCTTGGGTTAATTGACTGTAACCCTGTTCCCTGAAAGAGCAGGAACGAGATGCTGCGCTGATTGTAGCGCTCTGGGAACACTTTGTGTGTGACCGGCTATGAAGAATGTGCGCAAACACGACAAATGAAATTGCCCTTGAACTTGAACCTCTGACGGTGACGTCATTAGAGGGTATAAATAGATAAATAATTTCAGTTATCACTTTGAAGAGACATCCAGGCACATCCTCAGTGCGGCAATGAAGTGCAGCATCTCATTCTTGCTTTTTCAGGGAACAGGGTTACAGTCAAGTAATCCAAAACATTCTCTTTTGAAAGCATATCTCTATGCTGCACTGACTGTAGTGCTCTGAAAACAAGAATACCAATGCCAATGCCGCCGCACTGGAGGTGTCTGGACCCCTCACAGTTGTGTAGTGTGTGCTCACAAGCATGCACAACTTCTCAGACATGAGCTTGGGATGTTGACTCAAGGACGTGCGAGCCCGGAGTAGCATGAACATCCAAACTATACAATTTTATGAATGTATGCAGAGAGAACCAGCCTGCCGCATCATATACAGTGGGGAGAACAAGTATTTGATACACTGCCGATTTTGCAGGTTTGCCCACTTACAAAGCATGTAGAGGTCTGTAATTTTTATCATAGGTACACTTCAACTGTGAGTGACGGAATCTAAAACAAAAATCCAGAAATTCACATTGTATGATTTTTAAGTAATTAATTTGCATTTTATTGCATGACATAAGTATTTGATACATCAGAAAAGCAGAACTTAATATTTGGTACAGAAACCTTTGTTTGCAATTACAGAGATCATACGTTTCCTGTAGTTCTTGACCAGGTTTGCACACACTGCAGCAGGGATTCTGGCCCACTCCTCCATACAGACCATCTCCAGATCCTTCAGGTTTCAGGGCTGTCGCTGGGCAATACGGACTTTCAGCTCCCTCCAAAGATTTTCTATTGGGTTCAGGTCTGGAGACTGGCTAGGCCACTCCAGGACCTTGAGATGCTTCTTACGGAGCCACTCCTTAGTTGCCCTGGCTGTGTGTTTCGGGTCGTTGTCATGCTGGAAGACCCAGCCACGACCCATCTTCAATGCTCTTACTGAGGGAAGGAGGTTGTTGGCCAAGATCTCGCAATACATGGCCCCATCCATCCTCCCCTCAATACGCTGCAGTCGTCCTGTCCCCTTTGCAGAAAAGCATCCCCAAAGAATGATGTTTCCACCTCCATGCTTCACGGTTGGGATGGTGTTCTTGGGGTTGTACTCATCCTTCTTCTTCCTCCAAACACGGCAAGTGGAGTTTAGACCAAAAAGCTCTATTTTTGTCTCATCAGACCACATGACCTTCTCCCATTCCTCCTCTGGATCATCCAGATGGTCATTGGCAAACTTCAGATGGGCCTGGACATTCGCTGGCTTGAGCAGGGGGACCTTGTGTGAGCTGCAGGATTTTAATCCATGACGGCGTAGTGTGTTACTAATGGTTTTCTTTGAGACTGTGGTCCCAGCTATCTTCAGGTCATTGACCAGGTCCTGCTGTGTAGTTCTGGGCTGATCCTTCACCTTCCTCATGATCATTGATGCCCCACGAGGTGAGATCTTCCATGGTGCCCCAGACCGAGGGAGATTGACCGTCATCTTGAACTTCTTCCATTTTCTAATAATTGCGCCAACAATTTTTGCCTTCTCACCAAGCTGCTTGCCTATTGTCCTGTAGCCCATCCCAGCCTTGTGCAGGTCTACAATTTTATCCCAATTTTTATGTCCTTACACAGCTCTCTGGTCTTGGCCATTGTGGAGAGGTTGGAGTCAGTTTGATTGAGTGTGTGGACAGGTGTCTTTTATACAGGTACCGAGTTCAAACAGGTGCAGTTAATACAGGTAATGAGTGGAGAACAGGAGGGCTTCTTAAAGAAAAACTAACAGGTCTGTGAGAGCCGGAATTCTTACTGGTTGGTATGTGATCAAATACTTATGTCATGCAATAAAATGCAAATTAATTATTTAAAAATCCTACAGTGGATTTTTGTTTTAGATTCCGTCTCTCACAGTTGAAGTGTACCTATGATAAAAATTACAGACCTCTACATGCTTTGTAAGTGGGCAAACCTGGAAAAACGGCAGTGTATCAAATACTTGTTCTCCCCACTGTACTTGTAACAAGGGGGCGGGCCCCTTGCAAAGCCTGGGAAGAAGCGACCCCCCTGGTAGAATGAGCCAAAATTCCTAGAGACGAAGCTTGACTGCGTGCCTCGTAGGCTAGAGCAATGGCATCCCTCACCCAGTGTGACATTGTTTGCTTGGTGGCGGCCACCCCCCTGTTTCGACCCCCATAGCAAACAAAGAGCTGCTTTGACTTACGCCACTGGCTAGTGCAGTGGATAGGTCTGAAGAGCACGGACTGGACACAGTCAGTGAAGTTTCTCCTGCTCCTGCACTGTGTATGGCAGAGGACAGAAGGCTTCAAGAGTGACCGGATGTATGGTCAAGAATGGAACCTTGGCCAGGTAGTCAGGATGAGGATGCAAAATGGCTTTCACCATTCCTAGGGCAAAGTCTAAGCAGGATGGCGAAGTCGACAGAGCCTGCAAATCCCCAATTCTCTTTAGTGAGGTGATTGCCATTAGAAAAACCATCTTTAAGGTCAGAAGCTTGTCAGGCGCTGACTCTAGAGGTTCAAAGGGAGTCTCAACCAGCCCCTCGAGGACTATAGCTAAGGATCTTGGCTCTAACGGGAGGCCTCAGTCACCTGGCTCCACGGATGAATTAGACGATCAGAGGATGCTTCCCAAATGGCACCCCGTCAGTCAGGGCGTGGCAGGCTGATATGGCGGCCACAAAAACCCTGAGAGTGGCGGGGCATGTGTCTGCTGATAACTAAAGCACTGAAGCAATCTGGCAGTTGACTGGGTCTACATGGCGTGCAGTACACCACCTTTCAAAGACACCCCATTTAGTGGCATAGATTCTTCTCGTGGAGGGAGCCCTAGCACTGAGAATAGTCTCTATGGTCTCACAAAGAGAAATGCCAAACAAGCAGATGTAATTCTTTGGTGGAGTGAAAAGGTTTGTAAACGAAAATGGGCCTGAATTACGATTCTTAATCTATTTTTTTTTCTTATTAAACAATTAGTTTACCGACTTTTGAAAATTAAAAAAAATATATATATATTTTTTAATTTAATTACATATGTAAACTAATATAGCTTCAAAACATAAAA
This sequence comes from Coreius guichenoti, assembly GCA_039654105.1. NCBI lineage: Eukaryota > Metazoa > Chordata > Actinopteri > Cypriniformes > Gobionidae > Coreius > Coreius guichenoti. The sequence goes on along the minus strand of CM077180.1, from coordinate 15,764,331 downwards.
GCAAGTAGTAAATAATAAATATGAACAAATAAACATATTACAAGCAATAAACAAAGAGTGCTTTTAGTATTTAAGAGTATCTGAACGTTTTCCATTCAAGAGCTATGAGTGATTTTTCTTTCATCTTTGCTGTTGTTTGATCATTACTGATGACATCATGGACCGCGGGAGATCAGATAAGCTGCATTCACACTAATGCACAGATATCTTTTGAAATATAAGATATGGTTTGTCCTGTCTGTTTAATATCTTAAGACATAACTGACTGTGTTTACATTAATTTCGCATCATAAAAGCATTTTGAGATGCAAGTAGATTTCCACTTTAACGCACAGTGCCGCATGCGCGAGCACTCTTCACAAAGTGCATGTGAACGTTTGAAACTGAAAGTAGCCTTCTGTCAGTGAGTTTCATATTTTATAAGCCCACTGCATTCCAAACAACATAAATGATGCCTTCGTAAAACTTTCGTAAGGAAAATAGCGGCGTGCAAGACTGCGCACTGCAAGCGTAACATCAAGCAAAGCGCACATTTCTCACTGCGCATCCTGTGAAATTAAGCCCGCAAATTTTCTTGTAATTTGCTTCAACCTTTGCGAACGTTATGAAAGATTTATGGAAGGTTCGAGTGGTGTGTGTGTGAGAGGAATTGGAAGCAAGCAGAATACAGGTGTTTCTAAAGTACACATAGCACATCGCGCATCTGCGGTTAAAAACTAAGCTCAGAATCGATTCTGAAATTCTCAGAATCAATCCAGAATTGTTGGAGAGAGAACTGCGATGCATCAATTTTTTCTCCCACCCCTACTAATTTTGCAACATAGACACTATTATTGAACTGAACTGAATCAACATTTAACTAATATATGAGCTGAATAATGACACTAATGATTATTTTGTTTAATGTTGATTGTTTTATTGTGTTTGTAAGGTGTCCTTGAGTGTCATGTAAGGCGCCTATAAATAAAATGTATAATAATAATAATACACTGTTAAACTATTGAATTCTGTAAATCTGCTTATAGCTGAATTTAACTCATTTCATAATTGATAAACTTTGCAAAAAAAGAAGTACTGAACTGAATTGAAACAACATTTAACTAAACTGACCTGAATAATGACACTATTATCTTCTGTTGAGAAGCTTTACAGTTTAAATTGAATTTGTTTCATAATTGATGAATTTTACAACATTAACTCTTACTTTCCTGCTTTATTAAAGTGAAGCTGCTTTGAAACAATCTGTATTGTATAAAACACTATACAAATAAATGTGATTTGACTTAAATCTTATGACAATGTAAAAACACATTTTTTTCCCTTAATACCTTAGTCATTCCTTTTCAACAATTCACTACCATGTCTATGTATGCACAGAAACACACACACACACACACAGAGGGTGTGGGTGACAGATACTGCTTGATGCACTGTAGGTGGTACAGGCAGAGACGTTGCAAGCCAGGGAAGAATATGTATATATGTGTGTGTGTGTGAGTGTGGAAAAGGGGTCTAAATATAGTCACAGCTGCAGCTGTAGCCTGTGATATAAGGGAGAACGTTCTCTGGGTTCAGTCAAACAGTGACACTGGGCTACGCTTTAGACTGATGCCATCTTCATACAGACCTGCTTTTACATCTGACAGTGGCTATTTCATTATTCTGAGCCCGAATGTGTGTGAGCAGATAAAGGGTCCATGGCATGTGTCACAATATAACTTACAGTGCAGAATTTGCTATGCATCCTCCTTATGCTCAGGGCTGTTATTAAGCGGGAAAGATTTCCGAGATCCAGAGCCATGGGGGGCCCACAGCGATTTCAGGTGATTTACATTTCCCAGACATCTAATTGCATATTACATATTCAGTAGAGTATCACTGTTTATTCACACACCTCAGTGAAAATTATCATTTATTCACACACCTCAGTGAAGTGTTTACACTTTTCACTTCGTTCATTTATTCTGAGGAGGCAAATTGTTCTGGCGACCCAAGACAAAGACATCACTTTGTATACATTAGTCATTGTAGTCTTGATAGAAAATTGATTAAACTATAAAACAAAAACCTTCCTCTTTGACAGAAAAGAGTGCAAAGCTTTATTTATATACAAATAATTTTAAATATCATTATGTAAACAATGTTATGTGTTACACTCCACAGTCAGTGTGTTGTTCTGCCTGTTTATGAAAAAAAGAAAGCTAGAGGAGCACAATGAAAGGGCAGATGTGTTGTAATACCAGTTTAGGAATATATATATTTAAATCAATTATATTTGAATCAACAAAATCTTAGAGCATTAACTAATTAATGAGAATCCTATCTTTGGTGTAATGAATGTATGATGTCAGACTTCATTGCCAGAATCACTCTGGGGTTATAAAGTGCGCAAAAGCGACTCCCAGCTGCCACTACTCAGCCTCTTCTTCTAACTCCTGACATTTGGTAGATGGAACCCATTCACCTCTTACAGCCGCACCTACCAACCAATCACTTCCTGCTGCTAGTAACCCACAGTGATGAGTCTCCCAGCTCCCACGGCAACAGCCAATCAAATTTCACTCCAATAAGGCCACATCCTGAAAGAAGTGATTATAGCTTGAAGAGCTGTTGGTCTCAAAAATCCTGTTCAGGATCCCAGACAGTACAGAGAAAAATAACTTCAAATAGTTCAAATAGAAGAAAATGAAATGTCCAAATGCAGATGGTTTTATTGAAATGCAACATATGCAATGTCATCAAAATTCTAAAATGTAAATACACTATATTGCCAAAAGTATTGGGACACCCCTCCAAATCATTGAATTCAGGTGTTCCAATCACTTCCATGGCCACAGGTGTATAAAATCAAGCACCTAGGCATGCAGACTGCTTCTACAAACATTTGTGAAAGAATGAGTCGCTCTCAGGAGCTCAGTGAATTCAAGCATGGTACCGTGATAGGTTGCCACCTGTGCCACACGTCCATTCGTGAAATTTCCTCACTACTAAATATTCCACGGTCAACTGTTAGTAGTATTATAACAAAGTGGAAGCAATTGGAAACAACAGCAACTCAGCCACGAAGTGGTAAGCCTCGTAAAATCACAGAGCGGGGTCAGCACATGCTGAGGTGCACAGTGCGCAGAAGTTGCCAACTTTCTGCAGAGTCAATAGCTACAGACCTCCAAACTTTGTGTGGCCTTCAAATTAGCTCAAGAACAGTGCGTAGAAAGCTTCATGGAATGGGTTTCCATGGCCGAGCAGCTGCATCCAAGCCTTTTATCACCAAGTGCAATGCAAAGCGTTGGATGCAGGGGTGTAAAGCACTGGACTCTACAGCAGTGGAGACGTGTTCTCTGGAGTGATGAATCACGCTTCTCTGTCTGGCAATCTGACGGACGAGTCTGGGTTTGGCGCCAGGAGAACGGTACTTGCCTGACTGCATTGTGCCAAGTGTAAAGTTTGGTGGATGGGGGATTATGGTGTGGGGCTGTTTTTCAGGGGTTGGGCTTGGCCCCTTAGTTCCAGTGAAAGGAACTCTTAATGCTTCAGCATACCAAGACATTTTGGACAATTTCATGCTCCCAACTTTGTGGGAACAGTTTGGGGATGCCCCCTTCCTGTTCCAACATTACTGCGCACCAGTGCACAAAGCAAGGTCCATAAAGACATGGATGAGCGAGTTTGGTGTGGAGGAACTTGAATGGTCTGCACAGAGTCCTGACCTCAACCCGATAGAACACCTTTGAGATGAATTAGAGCTGAGACTGCGAGCCAGGCCTTCTCGTCCAACATCAGTGCCTGACCTCACAAATGCGCTTCTAGAAGAATGGTCAAAAATTCATATAAACACACTCCTAAACCTTGTGGAAAGCCTTCCCAGAAGAGTTGAAGCTGTTATAGCTGCAAAGGGTGGGAAAACTCCATAATAAACCCTACGGATTAAGAATGGGATGTCATTAAATTTCATGAGCATGTAAAGGCAGGTGTCCCAAAACTTTTGGCAATATAGTGTACCTTACCACAATACCTTACCTATATAAGGAAGACAAATAGCACGCAGGTTATAAGGTTTACTGTAGCAATGTGGTCACTCGTTTTCTTTCTGTCATTTGACCAAAATCTCATGCTATTACAGTTTTAAAGTATAAAAGTTTCGCAAAATCAAAATACTAAAGTACAGATAATTGAAAAAAATGTAAAGTATAGTAACAATGTAAAAATACTTTGTAATTGTCCACCATTGCATAATACGTTCATTGTCATAAGCTTGCAATCAGTAAATGCGAGTGTAGAATTCGGCTTGGCTCAGCCTGACCTTTTAAAAGTCAACTCTTAGCAGGTGGTATCAACTTACTCTAGCTATGTTTATTCATACTGTGTTCATAACTCATGCTTTACACTCCATCATCCCCTCCTCTTCTCACATCATTTTTCTGTATCTTCAGTTTCTTCCACCATTCTTCCTTTCTTTTGTCTGACCAGGTGTTTCTGGTGCTCTTTTGAGCAGGTGGGTACCACACTTGTCATCTCTATGTTTTATTTATAGGCCCAATTACCATCTCTTTCTCATGGAGTGTCAAGCTAACTACGGGGTGTCACACCAATACACTATAATTGCCTGGGCCATTTTCAAAACTCACATTCACAGCCACACCAAAACAATTCTACAGTGAACTTTGAAGTATGCTAAAGCTACAGTTCCACAATTTTTCAATTTATCCAGTCAGAGTTGACTTGCATTTGAAAATATGTGTAAATATTAAAAAAAAAAAAAAATGTCAGGCTTGTGATTTAATAGGGAAATTCATGGTCAAGAAGATTTACTCTTCAAATCTATGTCAGGACAGCTCCTCTGGTCACTTCTGTGGTAATCGGAGCAGGGTGCCTGCTCAAAGGATCTGTTCTGGCAGACCACTTTCTCTTTCTACCTGGCAAGAGCTGGGAATATGCAAAGATTGCAAAGGCCTCTTCAGCAGCCTCTTAATTTGCATGCTAGCAGACAGAAACAGGAAGTCTGCTTTGGGTTGCCTGTATCTTGCCTGACATTCTTTGCTTATAGTGGAGCAAAGTAAATAAAAAAAAAAAAATAGCAACGTTTTTTTTAAAAGAACAGCACTTTAAATGAGATGGGGCTGAAATCCCATTATAAATTATTTTTTGAAAAATAATTCTGTTCTCTTGGAGGTGTACAGAAACTTGACACATATGTAAAGGATAATTTATATTCTGTCATTAATAACAAAATAAAGCCAGACTTTGGTTATTTGGTCGTGTGTGTCCAGTGACAGCTGAACTCGCCTGTCTGCATCCAATTAGTATGGATAACGTTTTAATGCCAGCTGCAAATGCACACTTCACAAGATCTCACAGCTGGATTCTCCAAAGTTTTGAAAGTTAAATGTTTATTAGACATCCAAAGACTTGGATGTCTAATGGATGACTTGGATTGTTTGCCTCTATGTTGGAATTACCCTAAGTAGATTATTAAAGACTGCTTAACTCTCATCTTCATCTTCATGCGTGTTTGCACAACCTGAGTGTGACAGAAGACCAGGTCTAGATAAGATTGTAGCGCCGTGTTTTTTCAGTTTGGTTTTGTTTGTTTTTTTGTTTTCCGTCACGATGGACCACCCTGCAGTTAGACTGTTGTGCCTTGAGCAGGGGGACCGCTCCCTAGAGGAATACTTAACCTCTCCTATTTAACATCGTACCTGGACAACTGCCTCTGTTCCTTCCTGCTTGCTGGCTTGAACACCGCTACCAGAACGCAACTGTCCGGGGAAGGTCCTCGAGGGAGCTTTATCGACTTTGTGGAGTGGGTCCTGGACCTTTCGACGACGACGCCAGCCCCACTAACAATCCAGTGCCCAGCCAACTACACCCAGTCGCCGTGGATCTACAGCCTGAGCCCATCGCAGACAACGCAAGCAACTCCGCCGCAACGTTAGAGCCAGCCCCCATGAGAGCAACCGAGCGTAACATCGCCACGGAGCCTGAGCAACGCATGTCTGACCAGGTGTATGAGCCGGCTGCTTCGTCCATCGCCGAGGGAGTACTAGTGGAGTTTGAGGGGATGGATGCGAGACCCGCCCATCCTCCCGCCACTGAGAGTGAGTACTGGCTGGCTTTATTGGACAATGATTTTGTGTTTGGAGAAGTGAATACCCTGCATCCCTTGATTCTACCTGAACGTGTATCGTCTTCACCGGACCCACTGGCCCTGCCCAGCCTCCCTCTCCCACCACCTCTCCAAACTACCACTAATGACTTTATATGTTTCATCAGTATCTGTGTATGTCTTCAGTCACTTCTCCAGTCCCCAGCCACTCCTACCACCCAGTCATCGCTACCTCCCATCAACCCCTCAGCAACACCTCTGCCTCCTCTCAGTGGCGTAGCAACACCTCAGGCCTGCTGGGAGCCATCTCCTCCTGGGCGTGGGAAGTACGTGGCTTCGCCTCCTGCCTCTGTGCGCTCCACTCCTCCTCGACCCGTCGCCCTGGCTCCTGCGCCTGCGCTCCTTCCTTCCTCGATGTTGGCAGTGACCATCGGCCTTTCGGCTTCGCCGGGCTCCCTCGGCACGTCGGCTCCACCTAGGTCGGACATCGCCACGCCTCCACTGCGGACTTGCGGGCCGTTCGCTGCTCTTTGGCCCTCCACCCCTTCGGCTCCGGCTAGCTCCGCCCACCCTCAGGCTCTGCCTCTGCTTTCGGTTGCTCCAGCACAACCTTAGCCCTCTGGATCCCTACCGCCATCTCGGGGGGTCGTCGCTGCAGCTCCTTCGCGGTCACCTAGGTCAGTGGAGTCCCTTCACTACATCAGCTCTTCGGCTGCGCGGTGGGCTCCCTCCACGTCATCGATACTGCCTGGTTGTTACGGTTGTGTTGGATTGTTTGCCTCTATGTTGGAATTACTCTGAGTAGATTATTAAAGACTGCTTAATCCTCTGAGGTCGATGATCGCGCCGGCGCGACCACCTCGTTTTTTTTCTTATCAGTGCCAAAGAGACTCAAATATTTTCTATCATACAGGCAAGTGTTATACATCATTATAATCTGTTAAGTATCTAATTTTATGTGTATACTCACAATAAAAACAAATGTTGTGCTAAATAAAGAAAACAAACATGATGCGCGATCTGCAGCCTCTCTGTCAATGAAGTCCATTCTAATACTCTTCAGAAAATGAACTGTAACTTAGTGAATACTTGTCACACAAACATGAGACATATGTCTAAAGAAACTTTGAAATGTCAGGTTTTAAATAATGTAAATCAAATCGACAAACAAATATTCTCTGTTTATGTAATCTGTTTGAAAAGAGAGAGATGTCAGTCGTTCGTGAGCCTCTTCATTAAGTGTTAATGTGGCCACGCCCACGGAGCACATGTTCTTTTGAAAGTCAAATACTGACGCAAATTATGCAAGTATCCCCGCCCACATCAACTCGAATAAACACATCAAGTTTAGTGCATATACTTTACATCGTTTTGAGACGCTGTGAGGAATAATCCTGGAATAATTGACCTCAGAAGAAAAGCTGTTTAATTTCAAGGACCAACAGATCCAGCCGGAGATTGTGAGGTAAGTTTATTCTGTTAGTGTCTGTGAATATTAAACCGCAAAAAGACCGTTTTTTAAAATGTGAATCCTGCTGCAACATAAAATGTCATAGACGTAAGACTGTTTAGACAAGATTGGCCTGTTTTGGACAGATTATGAAGTGTTTACTGTAAAATAGCCTAGTGTCACATCAATAAAACTTTTGTTCGCAAATTTCTGCTCAGATGCTATAAATACAGTACCAGTCAAACGTTTGGACACATTACTATTCAAATTAATGTCTTTGAAAACTCATATGCTCATGCATTTATTTGACCAAAAATACAGAAAAAAATCTATTTAAAATAATGGTTCCCTTTCAGTCGGTCACGTTCGACGTACGTCGGAACTGACCGACGAATTGGGGATCGTTTTCAGAGACCAATTTACTTCGAGTGTTTTAAAATGAGCCAATGAACATTGGCATGCGGTTCACGCATTCCACGCTCCTCCCGCAGCGTGGGTGTAAATAAGGAAGTGGAAGCACCGCATCTTTGCTTTCTGCTTCGGAGCCAAACAATTGCTGTGGTGTCCAGTGTTGTTTCCTACGAAGAGTGTTACTACGAGTCTGCCTTTGGAGTTGACGTCTCTGGATCTGGTGCGGGTGATATGGCATGTTCAGCGGTGGTCGCGTCACGTTACCTGCCAGGTTAGCCCCAAGTGGCGTTCCTGGACCACTAGTGTGGACATCGCCCGACCCAGGGAGCGTGCGGCGATTTTCGTCGCCCAGAGAGCGAGGTCCGTCGCCGCACGCAGTTCCTGCACAACCTCTGGGTCGGAACTACCCTCGTGTATTAAGAGTGCAGGACAGCGCCGTGTGCCGTCGAGCGGCTGGCTCTAGATGCGCGGTCGAGACTATGAAACCTCAAACGGAGTTGAGTCCCTTTGCCTATTCCCCGATCTAGTTCCTTTTCTGGTGCACCAGAAAAGGGCTACTTCGGCTAATAAGCCTTGGTGACCTGAGGATTACAGTGGGGCTTCCCCGCCGGGTACGTCTCCGTGGGCCCCCCCACTCCTCTATCGCATCGCAAGCATGCTGAGACTGTTTGTGAGTGGTTCATGTTCTCTCATGAGAACATGACCACGTCGACGCGTTGTTCGTCTTGCCTTTTTCATAAGGGCTCGAGTGTTCAGTGCGCCATGTGCCGTTGAGTCTAATGGCCAAGCTCACTGTCTCACATGCCTGCTGGTAGCTTACAGATGGGATTGCTGGTCCTTTTAAAAAAAAAAGCGGACCTAGCGTTTCATTTGGGGCTCTGGCAGAGGACAGATGTCAATTGCTGCATCGGAGAGATGAGGAAATAAAGATGAGGCTGAGTTTCCCACTATAATAGTGTGTGCTCATGCTGAATCAGATTCAGAGTTGACAGCCATGCTTTCCCGGGTGGCTGAAGCGTAGTGCAACGCGTAAATCGCCTTGCCTGCCCCCATGCCTTTTTTCCTGGATGTGGATTGGGAAAAATTAGCAGTGTGGAACTATTTGGTGCCAAAAATATTTTTCCCCTCTCTCACTACCCTCGTTGGTGGGGTGGCAGTGCCACTGGCAGGCCACCCCTGTCCTGCGCTCTTAATACACGAGGGTAGTTCCGACCCAGGGGTTGTGCAGGAACTGCGTGCGGCGACGGACCTCGCTCTCTGGGTCGGGCGATGTCCACACTAGTGGTCCAGGAACGCCACTTGGGGCTAACCTGGCAGGTATGCGTGAGCCCGACAAGTCGGTTCCTCAACGCCCCTATCTGTCAGGCGGGCCTCTTCGGTGACACCATCGAGAACCCCGCCCAGCAGTTCTCGGTGGCCCAGAAGCAGACGGAGGCGATTAAAAACATCCTGCCCCGACGACCAGCTGCTGTCTCCACCCAGTCGTCGGCCGTAGCGCCTCCGCCTGCTCGTCGCCGAGGGCGTCCCCCTGCATCCGCCTCCGCCCCTGCTAAGCCCAAGCAGCAGCCTCCACCCGGGCAGCAGGTGGCCGGGCGTAAGGGAGGCGCCCAATCCGTGAAGGGTCCCGCGAAGTCCGCTCGCAAGCGCATGGGCAAGCGGCCCTGAGACGGGTAGCCCGGGGAGAAGAGGAGCTGCTCTCGGGGAGATGGTGTCCGCACCCCTCCCTCCCCCAAATATTTTTTGTTTGCTTCCCGGTACTCACATTCTCAGAGCAGTTTCCTCCCTCCCTGGGCCCCAAGAGAGCGAGGTCGGCAGTGCGCGACGCCCCAGGGCCTTGCCACTCCCTTCCTCCTCTCCTTTTGCCAGGGGGCAGCAGTGTGCGGCTCGAGGACGCCACCAGGCCTTCTCACCCACACTCTGCCCCACCCTGGAATACTCAGACAACACTCTGGGCCGCCTCCGGGCCTCCCGAGTCGGGTCTGTGTGTTCCACCTCGCTGCCCCACCCCGGGTACGTCTGTGGTGCCGTTGGTCCCGCTTGTTCGGTCTCTGGGGGCCTGGCTAGCGCTCCCCAGGCCATCTCGCTGGCTCGTCCGTACCATCAGACTTGGCTATGCGATTCAGTTAGCCTACTGGCCTCCCAAGTACAAGGGCATCCACTTCACCTCCGTGCGAAGCAGCGATGCTCATGTCTTGCAGTCAGAGATCGATGTCCTGCTGGCGAAGGACGCGATCGAGCCGGTTCCTCCAGCCGATATGAGGTCGGGGTTCTACAGCCCCTACTTCATTGTACCCAAGAAAGGCGGTGGGTTACGACCAATCTTGGACCTGCGTGTCCTGAATCGGGCCCTGCATAAGCTCCTGTTCAAGATGTTAACGCAGAAACACATTTTTGGCACATCAACTGCCTAGAGTTGCTAGCAGTACGTCTTCCGCTGGGTCGCCTCGAAAAAGCCGCTACAGGGCAAGCACGTACTGGTCCGTACGGACAGCACTGCGACCGTTGCGTACATCAACCGACAGGGTGGTCTACGCTCCCGCCACATGCTGCAACTCACCCGCCATCTCCTCCTTTGGAGTCAGAAGCATCTGAGGTCGCTTCAGGCCATTCACATCCCTAGTGCGCTCAATCGGACAGCCGACGAGCTCTCACGACAGCCGACACCTCCGGGAGAGTGGCGACTCCATCCCCAGGTGGTCCAGCTGATATGGGACCTCTTTGGAGCCACACAGGTAGACCTGTTTGCCTCTCCGGACTCGACCCATTGCCAGTTGTACTATTCCCTGACCGGGGGCACCCTCGGCACGGATGCACTGGCGCACAGCTGGCCCCGGGACCTGCGCAAGTATGCGTTTTCCCCCAGTGAGCCTTTTTGCACAGACTCTGTGCAAAGTCAGGGAGGACGAGGAGCAGGTCTTGTTAGTTGCGCCCTACTGGCCCAACCAGACCTGGTTCCCCGAAGTAACACTCCTCGCGACAGCCCCTCCCTGGCCCATTCCTCTGAGGAAGGACCTACTTTCTCAGGGATGGGGAACTCTATGGCACCCGCGTCCAGACCTCTGGAAACTCCATGTCTGGTCCCTGGACGGGACGTGGAGGTTCTAGGTGGCCTGCCACAGGCTGTGGTAGACACCATCACTTCGGCTAGAGCCCCCTCTACGAGGCGCCTCTATGCGTTGAAGTGGAACCTGTTCGTTGAATGGTGCTTTTCCCCCCGAAGGTGTTCGATTAGTGTCGTGCTTTCTTTCCTGCAAAGATGGGCTGGAGCGAAGGCTGTCTCCCTCCACCCTCAAAGTGTAAGTCGCAGCAATAGTGGCATATCACGACGCAGTTGAATGTAAGTCCGTAGGGAAGCACGACCTAATCGTCAGGTTCCTTAGAGGTGCGAGGAGGCTAAATCCTCCTCGTCCAAACTCAGTACCCTCTTGGGACTTAGCTCTGGTGCTCAGAGCACTTCAGAGTCCTCCCTTTGAGCCTTTGCAGTCCATAGAGCTAAAGATCCTGTCCATGAAGACAGTACTCTTGACTGCATTGAACTCTATCAAGAGGGTAGGGGACCTGCACGCACTTTTGGTCAGCGAATCGTGCCTAGAATTCGGGCCGGCCAACTCTCACGTTGTCCTGAGACCCCTGGATATGTGCCCAAGGTTCCCACCACTCCCTTCAGGGACCAGGTGGTGAACCTGCAAGCGCTGCCTTCGGAGGAGGCAGACCCATCCCTAGCTTTGCTCTGTCCCGTCTGCGCTCTCCGTGCCTACGTAGACCGAACTCAAAGCTTTAGGACCTCAGAGCAGCTCTTCGTCTGTTACGGAGGCCAGCAGAAGGGAAAGGCTGTCTCCAAGCAGAGGTTAGCCCACTAGATAGTGGATGCTATCGTCTTGGCCTACCAGTCCCAAGACGTGCCTTGCCCGTTCGGGTTGCGAGCACATTCAACTAGGAGTGTGGCTTCCTACTGGGCGCTGGCTCAAGGCGCCTCACTGACAGATATATGTAGAGCTGCGGGCTGGGCGACACCTAACACGTTCGCTAGATTTGATTGCCTCCGTGTAGAGCCGGTATCTTCCCGTGTACTCGCCCCCAGTGGCCAGTAGCACTAAGTGCCCCTTCTAGTGTCAGCTTGCAACGCCATTCCCGCCCCCTGGGCCGGATACGTGCGTTTATTGTCTCCAGTTGTGTTCCCCAGAAATGGCTAACCCTGTCGAGCTCCTCCGTCACCCCTTGACGCCAGGCTTACACCCGTATGCATGTGGAACGTATGTGTAAGCTGGGTATCCATATGTAGCGGTTCCTACGGCAACCCCATATGTGTATTCCTCCACGGTACCAGCTACCCTACTCGGCTAGCCCCGTGTCTTTCCCTTGACAGAGCCCGCTCTGTCGTCTCTGGTGGTGTTCTTTCCCCCCTAGAATTAGGTTGGAACCACCTCAGAGACTGCCATATGTTGCACTACCCTGCTAGGTTAGTCCTTATGTGTAATTGCCACCTCTCCTTCCATTGAAGGATGTGGCTCCGCAGCGTTCCATCTCCGAGACAGCACACTTTCCCAGCATTATCCAATAGTCACACTGAGTGGGTCTTGCAGAACAGCAGTGACTGACCTTCTCTGCTAGAGCCCTGACTTGCCGCTCCAACATAGGGGCGGCCCAGAGAGCTCACACAGAGTGCTGGAAGGGCCAGCGCCTGTGGCGTGTTGGTAGGATCCCCAATTCGTTGGTCAGTTCTGACGTACGTCGAACGTGACCGACTGAAAGGGAACATCTCGGTTACGTATGTAACCCTCGTTCCCTGAAGGAGTCCGGCTTCTCAGCGGAAAAGCAAAGATGCGGTGCTTCCACTTCCTTATTTATACCCACGCTGTGGGAGGAGCGTGGAATGCGTTTTAAAACACTCGAAGTAGATTGGTCTCTGAAAACGATCCCTAATTCGTTGGTCAGTTCCATTACATTTACAAATTACTTCATAAAAAAAGTATTCAGTAACGTAATCCAAGTACCACAATATGAAAGTAATGTAATCTGATTACTTTTGGATTCCTTTAAGGTCACATAAAGTCAAGTAAAAAGCAATATCAAAGTACTTTTATATGAATTTAAAATAAAACCTAATAAAAACTATTAAAACTAAGCAATCGTGTCTTGTTCACCAACTAGAGATTACACAGCCCTGTATATACATTTATATAAAAGGCTATACAGACATCTAGTGGCTACAGTATGGTATTACAAATGGTTTTATTATTTTATGTTAATTAACATGTACAAGGAAAAAAATACTTATAGTTTATACACAATATTAAAAAAGCCTACACCATCTACATATTAGCCTATTTTAAAATACATGTTGATCAAGGCTGTGATATTTCTTAATTTTACTGACCATCAATGGTGGGAGTTCCCCTTTGTGGGGACTCTCGTTAATATCTATATTTTCCAGCTCATTTTCAGCTAGAAACTTACATACAACTGCGATCATACAAACTATGGAATTTTAAATCACAAACAAACACGACCACCTGTGAATGTTTAAGTTGGAAGTTGAGAGTGAGTCCTTTGATAAAGAAAGCGTCTTCATAGCTAAAAGGCATGGTTTGTGCTATACAACTATGTTGTTTCCTTTTTCCTCTTTGAAAACAAAATAACTGTGAAATTTCCAGACATGAAAACTGTTTTCACCGCGGGAAGATCAAGTATCATAATTATAACTTATCTGCGTCTCAACCTGCGTCGTAGATGCGTTATTTGCGCATGCATCAACAGGTGGCTCACGTGAGTCACGACTGGCAACAGAACCAGCAACTATAATCAAGCAGCGCTTAATATAATGTTATTATGTCAAAATACTAATTTATTTGGTTTTAAATTAAACCATTGTAATCCTGAAAGTATTCCCATTTTTTACAAAATGTAACTGTATTCTGATTACTTTGTTTTTTGACGTAACTGTAACGAATTACAGTTACCAATTTTTTGTATCCTGATTACGTAACGCTGTTACATGTATTCCGTTACTCCCCAACCCTGAATATCAGCAATCATGTTTTCTGTTAAGAGTGGACATTATATTAAGGTTAATACAACAGTTGATCCTGTTATCAGTATCCTCACAGATTCTTTTATCTCACAGATTTGAGAATCATAGTGACCTGATACTGGCCCCCACGTAGGACAACTGTGCCTTTGGCTCTCACTTTATATTGTTGACTATATTCTAAATAAACTACAATATATATTTATTTTGTCCTGTTCCTTAGCTTCCTCTCAGTCACATACCTGTCTCAAAGGCTCATTCATTATGCGGCTCATTATGCGGTACTTTTGTCCTCTCAGGTGTGAATCACAGCATTATTCATGGTCGTTCACGCCTCTTCGCATAGGGGCTTTGTAAAGAAAAAGTGTCTTACAAAATTTAAATCAATATATTGTTTTATGTGAATTAGTAGGCACATGATTCTCACATCAGTTTGAAGCAAAAACTCTAGGCAACAACCCCCATTAGTCAAAAGCCTTGTGGACACATATCTATTGTGTGTTTTGTGGCCTCATTTCAGTGTCTACATTTTTTTGTTTTTTCAAAAACTATGCATAAATGTTATTCTCTCAAAAATATAAGCATGTATACATGTTGCTCACATATTATGGTAGCCCAGTTTGTGCTGAATACAGTGTAATGACACATTTGCCATTAATATGTTTATAAGCAACTGAAAAAGCACAAATGTCAGAGCATGTCAAAACTTCTAAAGGGCCCCAAAACTGTGCAGTCCTCTAGGGGTTAACTCTCATCTTCATCTTCGTGTGTGTTTGCACAACCTGAGCGTGACACATATGTTATGTAAACACAAACTTTTATTTTGGATGCGATTAATTGCGATTATTAGATTGCCCAGCACTATCATTTATATTAAGCTAATAACTGTCGTTAGAGCACTGTCATTTTTGCTACAATTTTCAATGTCAATAAAAAAATAAAAGTAGCTAATTGACATGCTGGTTTTTTTATGTACAGCCCAAATAAAAGCTCACAATATAAAAGGCAGATAGAGGGGTATAAAAAAACAATATTAATACATAATATATATATATATATTTAAAAAATTATGAATAATACTAATATTAATCAAATACATATATTAATATGCCAATATTAATGAAAATAAACTATTATTAAAAAAATGTACAGTATGGAACCTTATAAAAAGGGTTCTATTTAGCACCAAAAATGGTTCTGCTGTTGTTACATGCTGAAGAACCCTAATTTGGTACTGTCCTTCTGAATAAGTTGGCCTCCCACCAAACTACTCACTTGATCTAGGTACTGCAAGAGCGTAAGTGCATATGAAGTTTGTCATTTGGGACAGGGCCATACTCTCTGCTCTGCTTTACCTTCCTATCTTGACAAATATCTGTCCTCTCACCTTTAGGCCAGCACATCCTACAACTTCCAGCCTCTAGCTCACTGATGTACTTGATGTACTGAAAAGAAATGGTTCAAGTCAAAAGACCCAGCTGTACTAAAAAGCATCAGTTCCTGTCCTCTTCCTCCTCTAGTGTTTCTCCTGCCAAGGTCATTTACAAAAACACTTCATACACCTGCAAAATGCTCACAATATTTTCCTCTCAACTCTGTCCACCACATCCTGACTTGTTTTACTGATCATCTGCAATCACTTCTCTACACCACGCTCACCCACAACTATCCACCTTTAATTTAATTAAATAATTTGATGATTCAGGATCAATTATTCTGTTTATACAGATGTGGACTTAAAAAGTTTGTCACTGAAACCCACACAGCACAGGCGTTTCTTCTTCTTTGTTGTGCTTCACATAATATCCACCAGGTGGTATTTGGGACAACATACTGTAACTCATAACACACAGTACCTAGGCAAGATCAGACTTACGATTGACACCTCAAACACAATTCAAATGCATAGTAACTGTTATTTCACTCACTTTAATTTTCAAAAGCAAATTTAGTTCCTTCTATATATATGCTGCTAATTTTCTTTTTTTTTACGTTTTGAAAGTTTTTACTCCTCCTCATTAAGTTTTCATTTTTTATTCACATCAATCATTACTAAATTCTGATTTAAGTATTACTTATTTTAAAAATACATAAAACTGTTTTTGAACTAACAGTTGAACTATAAAACAGCACTGATACAGCGGAGTACCTTTTATTTTTATTTTATTTTATTTTAGTTTGTATGTAATTTTCTCTTTAATTTTCTTTCTTGTGTACGTAGTCTCTGGTGAAACAAGTAAAATCCATGTTTTTTTTTTTCTCTCTACCACAATGCTTATTAAAGCAGTGTAAAGGTGGAAAGAGTGATGCTCCAGAAGAGCATCACTCAGTTACACATGTGCTCTCCATCAGCAGTATCTAGTATTTTAAAAAAAATAAAAAATTCAGTCTGCATAAGAAATTCAACTTGTAAAGTCATGCAAGTAATAATAATAAAAACATAAGGGTCACAATATTACAATAAACGCTAAGCTCTCTTTAGATGATTAAACCAGCAAAGCAGAGCAATGCCCAACATATTATTTTCAATATGTCTGAATTAATTCTTTATAAAAAAAAATTCTACAAACACTGCAAACAAAGCATTGTTAATATCCTGCATTGTGATTGTTGTTGATTTTTCTCCTTTAAAATCGGGAAGGTGCATGTTCTGGGAGAACAAATGCCTGTTTGAGCCTGTGTAGTTAGCTCATTGATGCTCAGTATTAAGGACATCCTAAAGATCAGGTCTCCAGTGGGCTGAGGGAGCTAATGGATTTGTAATGGAATCAATGAGGCATGGAGATTTTCTATAAGAAAAACCTGCTACACACACAAGCACACAGAGAAAGAGAGAGCTCTTATAGACAACACTGGTCCACAGGGCCATAAAGCAGAAGCAGTTTCCGGAAGAAAGTAACTACAAAGACACCACAAAACAACAGGCTGGAGGAGAATTCCTCACAGAAGCCATTAGTAAACCTACTGTACACATAAACTGTGCCAATTTATGCACTAATTGTGGGAGAAAAAATATGCTGAAATCTTTGGAATGGATTTTAAATTATGAAATGTGTTTTACTGCACTGAAAGTATCACTGAAGAAACCGAATAAGTCAAAACTCTTCTACTTATACTTTTTTATACTTATATTTTATACTTATACTCTATTTTATACAAAATGGGATTGTAAAGAAGAAAAACAAATACACAAACATGCACGTGTATGGTATGTGCAGAGTTTTGTGAATGCCCAGTAAACTGTATGAGTGCAAACTCCATGTGGGCCTAAACATTGGTGATACAACAGACAGTGTGACCTGCAGCAAAACATCAAAGAGGACTGTTACACTCTGGAGGAAAAGCAGAAGATAAGATCATATTACATGCTACATCTGAGATTGTGTTATATGACGTGTTCATACAAATTAATATAAGATTGAGAAAGGGAATATGAATGGCTCAAACATTTTTTTTACCTAATGCATAAGTTTAAGATCCTGTGGATCTTCTCCATTATTATAAACTCAAAAAACAACAACAACAAAAAGAAGCGCAACATATGGTTATTGTGTGCTCAAGTACTCAATGGCTTCTGACAGCGGCGAGTAGTGATTGCAGTAGTCGACTACCCAACTAGTCTATGCAAGCCCTACACTTCTGTAAGAACAGATGAAACAAGAAGTTCAAGAACAACACGTATCAAGCTGTATAATTAGGGCTGGAACGATTTGACCTAAAATCAAAATCTCAAATAATTGAACATTTTACCTCGATTACAATTAATGAACGATTATTTTGCTCTTTTTTTTTTTTTTGCTTTCCTTTTTTTGCCCTCATAGTTCACTGATAAGGTTTGTACTGTAAATATGTTCAACTATTAAAGGTGGGATATTGTTTTCTAATGAAAAAGTGCATTTCTTTGTGATTTTAAAATACTTGAAGGAAACAGCTCCCTTTCAGCAGTTATTGTCTATGGGTCGTAACATTTCTTACAGATTTCTGTTTGTTGTACATCAGATACAGATAAATTAGCACAGTACTTTTATTTTATTTTTATTTTTTAGTACTTTTACATTTATTTGAATGCATTAATGAGAGAGTGATTGTGTGTGTGAATTAGTCATACCGTCTCTATTAATTATGAAGCTGTGGTTTGTAGTTACATCAAAGGTAGACAAATCTATGCTATAATGGTTGAGTTTCTAAGCTACTTCAGTGATAAATCACAGGACAGCCTTGACAATGAGTTTCTGCACTCCTCTCTGCGCGCGATCTTCACGTGATTTGCGAGCTATTGTCTGTATGAGTGTCCGTGTGTCACAATATATCAGGCATTAGTTCAACATAATACACATCCAATGGTCTAAAATCGCTTCAATGTTCAAACGGGCAGGCCTTAACACATACAATTGACAAAGTTTTGTGAGGACGCAAGTGAAAGTGATCTGGCTTCAGGGCACGCGCGTTGTCAGAGACACGACACAACTCGGCTCTCTGTGCCACAGAAAAAAGCTCACGAGCACTGAACGGAGATGTTTGCCATATTGTTGTTCTTGGATAGTGTAAAATCGCTTGAATGTTCAAACTGGCAAGCCTTTAAACGCATTTAATTGACAAACTTCATGAGGACGCAAGTGAAAGTGATCTGGCTTCAGGGCTTGCGCGCGCCGTCTGTGTGTGCGTGTAGCAGCGCATATAAGAACGGCGATTGACTTACCTGTATAAACTGTGTAAAACATGCAATTACCATAGTAATTCTGAGCATCCAGATTGTATAAACAAAGATAACTCCTCCTGAATCTTTCCGTGTGCCTGCAAACTGCACTTGATGTGTCTGACGGGGCGGAGTCACGTGACTAAAACCGAAATTACCGACATGGGAAAATTAAGTCGGTTAGAGGTTCTGAATTTCGGTTTCGATTACTTTTCGATTAATCGTCCAGCCCTATGTATAATATAAAATACAAACTGTGTAAATACAAGAAGCATCGCATTGAATGGTGCTCTTCTGGGGTCTGTACCAGTTTAGCCTACTAGTGTAAACCTCGTCTGTGCCGTGTGTGCCACCAGCATGCTGAATTGTGCAGAAGGAGTGACTTAAGAAATGTGACCAAAAGGTCATACATCAATCAGTGTGCTGTCCTTAATAAATAAAACATCTATGGGATCTATTCTATTCAATACTTCCCAGGTAGCCAGTGCAATCGGGCCAATTGTGGCTGATAGTCAGCTCTCTCGGCCGTCTGGCCCAGCAATGGTTGACAGATTTGGCTAGGCTTTGGATGTGCGAATTTGGCCCGATTTGATACGGCACATTTAGCCACATTCGGCCCAGTTATGGACCATAAGGGCTGGTCTGATTTTGGGCGAGATATGGCCATACAGACCCGGACCAGTTTAGGTTGAGTGCTGGGGGTGGGTCTCCAACAATGTGGCAAATTGTATGTAGCAGCGAGGCTTAAATTTAAATGTAATATCCTTTCCCTGTCAATGTTGTTATTTATTAGTGTATTTTTTATTTTAATACATATTAATATTTTTCCTTTTTTCCCCACATTCTCTGTTTTCTTAACTAAGTAAATTTGGAAATTAATTATTTAATTCTTATAATGAAACAAGCTTAAAGTGGTTAAGGGAACTTTAACAATTTCTGCTATGAGTTTCAAGACATGCGCACTAGCTGCGACATCTATTGACGACACCTGGTGGGCTTTTTGTGCTGCTAATTGGCATTTGACAGAAGAGCAGACGAACTTCTTGCTGCCGTGGTGAGTAAATCTTTGATAACTGAACATATGATATCACTTTAAAATCCCATTTTACACAATTTTTTGTTTATTTATAATGAAGCTAAAATCGTCAGTTGAGAATTATGGTAGCCATAATGAATTGACAGCCTGTCCGCTTATCTTCAACCTTTTTTGCAGTAAACAGTATACTTTTTTAGAGAACTATATGTAGAGTTTGGTTTGTTTAGATGCACTGCAGTTCAGAATCAAGCAATACCGTGTGAACAATCCAGCTCGGGGGTTATCAAACTTTTGTTTGGGTTTGGACCAGACAAGTGTGAAAGTACTCTTAATTTTTATGGAGAACAAGACCCTTAAATGTCCCCCTATAAGGCATGTAACGGAAGACCTTTGTAATGTGATGAGAGAGAAATGTGAGAGATCTCTGTCCCTCCATTGACAGCCTATACATGACTAGCTCTTTCAAGGCCGAGAAATATAGAAAGGACTTCATTAAAGTAATCCGTGTGAATCCAGTGGTTTAACTTTAATTTTAAGAAGCAATGTGAATGCTTTGTTTGAGCAAAAACACATAATTTAACACTTTACCTCAAGTGTTGGTGCCACCATCTGTAGAACCTGTAGACCTGATTTAGTATTTTATATATTCATTTAGATAACGTTGTAGACATCTGTTTACACATTTAGGATTAAGGGATTATTCTGTTAATTATGTCATAAACACATTTAATCTAGTTTGATTCTGTGCTATAAGACATGAAAAGACTTGATGAAGTCTATGAAGATGAATACTTTATATAATATAGGTATTGTACCATTTGTAACTGACAATATTGTATTTCAGGTCACCTATTTTGGACTGGCAGGGGGTCTGACGGTAAAAGAAACTGTCTGGAGGATTATGTCAAAACTAAGTAAGTATGGCTAAGTATCAAGTATGGCTTTTGAAACCCTTGCCATTAAAGATGTTGTGCTCAGTAAGTTTAATTTGTGTATAATAGTGTTAATTGATTTTCGTTGTTATAAGAAACACATTTACACTTTCTTGCCAAGACTTGATGAGAACATTGATAAAACTGTCATGTCTATATGCTAGATATATGGAATAGATGGTTAACTATAATATAATAATAATAAAATGTGAAATGTACAGTATGTATGTAAAATTAAAGCTACAACACAGTCTGCAAAAAAATGAAGAGATGTAAATACTTTATCAACTGACTATATAGCCACTAAAAGTATTAGTTTTTCCCCATCTTTTCACATCATGCCATGCTTAGTTAGGCTAACCAGCTTCATGTTTGAACAGGCAAACTTTTGACATTCAACCGATTTATTTATTTATTTTTTTTAAGAATCAGTCCGATCACACTTTTTTTTTTTTTTTAAATGTTTCAAATACGTATTAAATAAATGGTTATATCACTCATATTTTCATTGTGTCATTTTTACTTGGGGAAAAGGAGCATATATGGATGTTATGGGGTAAGTGGGGATGTCATTAAAAAAAAAAAAAAACAGGGTGTAAGGCCCAAACCATTAATCTTTGGCCCAGTGTCGGCTCAGTTTCAGTACCCAGACTCGGTCCACTACTGGCTAAGTGTAGTATTTTTTGCTGGCGTGATTGTGGCCCAGTGCCAGCAGTGTCAGCTCAATTTTAGTACCCAGACTCGGCCCAGTACCCGCTAAGTGTTCAATTCTTGTCGGTGTGATTGTGGCCCAATGCCGGCAGTTTTGGCAGCCGGACTCGGGCCAGTGTATTTGGGCCGATTCTGGGGCGTCATTCATCCCGCGTCCATCCCAAGTCTGGCAGCTGCAACTGGGCCGAGTCATTTCTTCCGGCATGCCGGATCTGGGCCATTATCGGGCCGAACCATTTTGGCTACCTGGGTTCACTTGCACCAAATATTACGAGTGGTGCAATTCTAGCAGAACACACTCCAAACAATTATTGTCACCTCACCTGCTTGAGCTTTTGAAAATCATCTCATTCCTTATTCATCTAATTTTGGGTAAAGAAAGACAAGAGGGTCAGTGAATAATGGCAGAATTTTCCCTTCAGCTGTTGATCTATTTTGAGATTGTTTTTTAAAAAGCCATTGTTTATCATTTTAATGTAAAGCATGCAAATGTAAAATGTAAATCACCTTAATGTAAACATTGCTGGTATAGTAGTAGTGGTAGTAGTAACTCAGTCAGACTGCAAAACACGGCTGATCATGTGATCTTAACATGAAAGCTTCCCATAAAGGGGTAGCATGCTTTAGGTAAAATAAACAGCTTTTTCTAGACCACTGGTAGGTAGTCACTCATCAGGTGAACATTACTTCAATCCTATATTTTACAGGAAGTGCCTGTCAGTCTATATGAATCACTATAAGAAACCCCTGCAGACTCCCAATCAGAGTAGCATTAATGAGTAGCATTAATCTAGCTAGCAAACACAGCATTTGGCTTTGATTATATGCCAGTCAATAAGAGAATAAGCCTCTACAATATTAACAAGCTTCTGTTTACACTTGTGTGTACATATTACAACAGGAAATTTTCAACCAATTAAAGCTGTTTACTCAAGACAGATGTGAGCTGGCTGGTCTGACCCCTCTCAAGAGCTGGGTATTCATTTACAACTGAAATGCAGAGAGCGCTCAAGGTCATTAACACAAATATATTTGCAATGTTATTACTCCTGCAGTTTCAGCTAATCACAATGAAGTAGACTGGTTGCGTGTTGCCCTTCACAACCTTTGTTCAGACTTTAAACACTGGAAACACTGAATGCTTGATTAAACCGTTTGCATACAAACTTAGTCTATTCACAGATTCTGTGAACAGTTCTAACTGAGAATTATTCCACGGTTACAGTATGACAGTCGTCCATGCTGTGCTCTATAAAAAGGAGTGTCTCAGAAGCTTGAATGACATTCTGACATAATCTCTGGTTACTCCACCACTACACAACATGCCAAGAGAGTTCACACACTACTTTCAAATACGCATACAGTATTTATGGTCATGTTAATAGAACGTTTGCTTAGAGTGATAAAAGAAAAAGGAAAAAAGGTTTAAAAGAAATATACAGCTGCTAAATGCAAGTAAGATGCAACATTAAACATTATGAAGCAAAATAATGAAATATGAAATATAATCTACTAGTAGTGCCATGGTACTGTAGGTGGAACAATACACTCAACTATAGCTTGACTACAGCAATTAATTTATAGCGAATTTATAAATGTAACAAATCAAATAAGACCATTTTAGCACACTGCTCAATTTTGAACTACAGTAGTAAACGCATTACTGTTAACACGTGCATATATATATATATATATATATAAACTGAAAGATGAAATATAACTGACAGCATGTCATAGATGTTGGTTAAGAGCTGAAGTATGTAACAGAATGCACAGAACTGCAAAAATTAAAATAGCTTTCTTAATACACCAACAGTCAGTCATTGAAAAAAACAGTCCCTCCCCCAACTCACCTATGAATGGTTTACTTATAGTTGTCTCTGCATATTAAACTGGCATAGAAGAAAGTATTAGAACACCACAAAAGTCACATATTTCAGCCTTAAGTTATTTTAACCTTAAATAAATTGTTTTGAATAATTTAAAGTATTCGATGTATTGTAAGTGCAAACATGTATTTTGTAAGATGAGCATTATTCTATCAAGCTAGGGGTCACACACAAAGTGTCACAGGTCTCTACCGATTTCACATCTACTTTACAAAGATGTCAAATGTGAAAGTGAAACATTGAACAGAAGTCTGTGTCTGTGTGTGTGTGTGTGTGTGTATTTGCATACTCACATCTGTGTCCGGCCCTTTATCAGCTCCAGGGCATGAGAATGTGACAAATTCATGGCAACGTTTATGGACCACAAAACAGCACACTGACAGAGAGAGAAAGAGAGATGTGTGTTACATTTGCAAAATCACACATGAACTGTAAAACACTGATCAAAAGATATGAGCAAACAGTTTAACAGTTTCATAAATAATGTTAACAGACTATCTTACTCTTCCTGCTCTGATTTGAGTGTGTGTATATGCATGTTCTTTATTGCATCAGTGCTGAGGATGATAATGCTAAAAGATCAGTAATTTAATAATGTACAGTGTGAATTAGCAGACTAAAGTCCTACACCTACACGAAAGACTGACTCAGTGTAAACCAGCATCATATTTCATAGAGACAGCAAATGATTACATTATAACAGATTACATATTCTGAAAGGTTTTATTGTAAATATTTTCTAGATAAAATAATGTGGATCAACAGATCAATATATGGGCCAATGACATACAGTAAGAGAGCCCAAAAGAAGAAAATTCCAGTCAAATTTACAGTGAATACCAAGTTTTAAGAAATGTACTCTTTGTATTCTTATTGGTTTCATATGGTAATACAATCTTTAAAACCATTTTTAAAAAAGTTCAAATTTAAAAAAATTCTAATAAAAAGTATAAACAAGTAATAAGTAATACAGTACATTACATAACAGTAATAATAATAACAGTAATATAAAAACAGTACAGTATTGTCCTTTGTTTTTAATACATGTGAGTGTATACATCTTGAACATTGTCAAAAAATATTTTCAACATAAAAAAGTAGTCTTTTTGTGTTTTTTTTATAACAAATATCAAGAATTAGTAATTCATAAATGTTGTATCATGAACCTTGCACTGTCAGAAAAAGGGTAAAATGCAGAGCTCTGTGCTAAGGATTGTTCTACAGGACCAGTGGTTTAGATTTTTACTTGTATTCACAACATCCAATAAGTAAGATAAACCTAAAAGCATATAACCTAGAGGTGAACTGTTAAAAATCCAAGCTGCAAAGTTTTTCTAAAAAATGTATAAAAGTAGCTTGAAAAAATATTTTTTTTAGTAGGAGGAGACCGTTTATCATCTTGTGTGAACTGAACAAAAATACTCTAAACATGTTTCTAACCAAAGTTTTGTTGACCTTAGACACTCAAGTATTTGTTCAAAACAAATGTTGTCCCAACTTTCCAAACTGAGTCATCTGAACAAATAATTTTACATTGCAAAATGTTGTGCAAGCCCACATCATGCATTGCAGCTTGAACAAGTATACACTCACCTAAAGGATTATTAGGAACACCATACTAATACTGTGTTTGACCCCCTTTCGCCTTCAGAACTGCCTTAATTCTACGTTGCATTGATTCAACAAGGTGCTGAAAGCATTCTTTAGAAATGTTGGCCCATATTGATAGGATAGCATCTTGCAGTTGATGGAGATTTGTGGGATGTACATCCAGGGCACGAAGCTCCCGTTCCACCACATCCCAAAGATGCTCTATTGGGTTGAGATCTGGTGACTGTGGGGGCCATTTTAGTACAGTGAACTCATTGTCATGTTCAAGAAACCAATTTGAAATGATTCGAGCTTTGTGACATGGTGCATTATCCTGCTGGAAGTAGCCATCAGAGGATGGGTACATGGTGGTCATAAAGGGATGGACATGGTCAGAAACAATGCTCAGGTAGGCCGTGGCATTTAAACGATGCCCAATTGGCACTAAGGGGCCTAAAGTGTGCCAAGAAAACATCCCCCACACCATTACACCACCACCACCAGCCTGCACAGTGGTAACAAGGCATGATGGATCCATGTTCTCATTCTGTTTACGCCAAATTCTGACTCTACCATCTGAATGTCTCAACAGAAATCGAGACTCATCAGACCAGGCAACATTTTTCCAGTCTTCAACTGTCCAATTTTGGTGAGCTCGTGCAAATTGTAGCCTCTTTTTCCTATTTGTAGTGGAGATGAGTGGTACCCGGTGGGGTCTTCTGCTGTTGTAGCCCATCCGCCTCAAGGTTGTGCGTGTTGTGGCTTCACAAATGCTTTGCTGCATACCTCGGTTGTAACGAGTGGTTATTTCAGTCAAAGTTGCTCTTCTATCAGCTTGAATCAGTCGGCCCATTCTCCTCTGACCTCTAGCATCAACAAGGCATTTTCGCCCACAGGACTGCCGCATACTGGATGTTTTTCCCTTTTCACACCATTCTTTGTAAACTCTAGAAATGGTTGTGCGTGAAAATCCCAGTAACTGAGCAGATTGTGAAATACTCAGACCGGCCCGTCTGGCACCAACAACCATGCCACGCTCAAAATTGCTTAAATCACCTTTCTTTCCCATTCTGACATTCAGTTTGGAGTTCAGGAGATTGTCTTGACCAGGACCACACCCCTAAATGCATTGAAGCAACTGCCATGTGATTGGTTGATTAGATAATTGCATTAATGAGAAATTGAACAGGTGTTCCTAATAATCCTTTAGGTGAGTGTATATACACAGATACAAATAAATTGGATAAAAATTACAAACAATTTCCATGTTTTTGCTACTAAATTACCTTGTATTATGTAATGCATGCTCTATCTGTTCTACAGACACTCAGACACAAAGAGAAACTTGCATGCATAGAGTTACTGTTTTTGAAGTAGTTCAATTTACAGATTTACTATTAGTAGAGACACAGTTGCCAAACATTGTTGAAAACCACGCACAAGCAGGCACTTAATACATAGGGCCAGATTTACTAAACAAAAATTTGCGCGAGAGCGCAATTCCAAAAAAAAGCGCCGATGGGAGTGGACAGTTCTGCGTGTGATCTACTGACGACGCACAAATTAAAGAACACAGACACAGCCGGATCATTCCCATAATGACCAACGCAATCTACCAGTTAGAGCGTCTGGTTTAAGATGTGCTTTTTTTGGGCAGTAAATAATGGCACAAACACCAGTAAATTGACGAGCGCAAAACCTTAGTAAATCAGGTTGCATGATTAATTTAAATAAATTTTGCATCTGAAAGGGAAACTACAAATGCATATGCAATAATGTCAGCCGCAAAAATAACTGTCCACGCCTTTCAGCGCTAATTTTTCACTGCGTGACTTTAGTAAATCCTGACGGTAATTTTTAAATGCCAAAAGATGGTTTGCGCTGCCGCAAGCTGTTAGTAAATCTGGCCCTTAATCTCTTTCTTTCAAGCCTCCGTTACTAACTCTTAAATTATATTTTGGAATTATCAACAGTGATGCATAAGAAAGTTGTTCTAAACACAATAGCTTTTTAAGCGGAAAAAAACAAAGCAAATGAATTTAAGTTCAATTATTCCTTACCTAAATTAAATACTTACAGGGTCACTATAAGGCTTGCAGTTTTCTGAACATTTCCTGAGTTACTCTGAATTACACCATCTCTGAAGGAAACAACTGAACTATGGCAACTCTGAAGAAATTGCAATACTACTTTGACAACTACAGTATAGTGGGCAAAAAAAAAGTGATGTCCAGAAGGGATATTTGTTTTTAATGACCCTAGTTCGATTAAACCATTAAAATATGAGGGAAAATATTTTATTTTTAATTATATTAAATATGAAGGAAGGACAAAACACTAAACTTGGTTACTGTATTTATCTGACAAAATTATTTGGCAAAAAAGGCAAATTACAGCAACAGGTTTTATTTTATATGCAACAAAAAAAAAAAAAAGCACACCAATACACTGAAAACTACCAAAAATCTGTTTATTGAAATAACCCGATTTACATGCAAATCTGTATTTAAAAAAAAAAAAAACAGTTTACTCCCTAGTGATGTCGTCAAAATGAAAGCATCCATGTATTTCACTAAAGTATTTAGTATAAAATATAAAAAGTATTCTATATTTATTATGTGAGTTGTGATGTTAAATAAAGCATTAAAAACCCCAGAGTATTTCAAAATGTCAGCGGGAAACAACTGACTGTACACTTCTACAACTGTACCACTTGTCCTTGGGCTGCACGAGATAAGAACATCTTACATTTCTTGGGTCAAGAAAAAGACAGAGTTTGCGATATGTTTCTCCTCCCCTGCCGCAAAAAAACATTTGCTGTGGCTGGATGCACTTAAATCTGCCGTATGCGCTTTCCTGTCACATATCACACACGTGCACTTATGTAAACAGGACACAGGTAAAGGAGTTTACATGCAGGGCAGAATCGGGATAAGGGGCAAATATCTAGCTGTCGATCAGTTTATTATTAAGCTGTTTATAACCTTACACTGATAAAGGAAAACGGTTAAATGGGTTAACATGGCCACACGCTGTCGGCTTATTATGCATAGTCAGTTTAAGATAGTGCATGTAAACGCACTGGTTGAATACAACATAATTAGTTATTAATATTTTGTTGGTTCTCTCATGTTTTTGCATGTATTCATTTCTTTGTACAGCCTGGCCAAAAATTATATCTGTACAATTTGGCATGTTTCATTGCATTATACCAAATAAAACAACTGACTCCAAGCACAACTACATAATATGCTTACAAAAACTTTAACAAATTTGTATTAATATTTGAATAAAGGGTGAAGATGTAAATTTTCCTAGGGCCACTACTGTACATGGCACTATAACATCAATTAGCTAAAGTCAGCACAGTCCCGCAGTGTGTAACGTATTATACTACTGTCCCTTTAAGCAACAAGACAACTTTTGAATCGGACCGAATTTCCATGCCGAACTTTCGTGTTGGTGTGAACAGGCCTTTACTCTTAATCATTTTTCAGATTACAGTGTTGCATAACGTTTGACACTGATCTTTTGCCTCAATTATCCACAGCTATGCTTACTAAAGAGCATCTTCTGTGAAATGCCTACCCTGATGTATGACTTGGCGATCATTAAGTCAAGTCAGTAAGGTATTGATGTGATGGTTAGGTAGAATGATGAACTGTTTCATCTAATAATAAATGCTCTCCAATTTGATCAGTTCATACATTCCCAGGGAATCTAATCCATGATATCTGTGGATCAAAGCATTTCTTTCAGAAAGAATGGTCACACTTTAGATTAGGGTCCAATTCTCACTATTAACAAACTATTAAGTACAACTTTTGCCTCAATAAACTCCTAATTACTGTTTATTCATAGTTAGTAGGGTAGTTGTTAAATTAAATTGGGTAGGATTAAGGGATGTAGAATACAGTCATGCAGAATAAGGCATTAATATGTGCTTTATAAGTACTAATAAACAGCCAATATCCTAGTAATATGCATGCTAATAAGCAACTAGTTAATAGTGAGAATTGGACCCTAAACTAAAGTGATACTGAAAGAATTATAATAAAGTAAATCAATTTTCTTGTACTCCTAATAAGCTGTGATCAGCTGGAAAAAAATGTTGAATGAATACATTGGTATAAAAATGTATTCTTAAAAGGCAAACATAAGGGACACATACACTTTCTGCAGCAACATATCTGGCGACACAGTGACTCAGTGGTTAGTACTGTCACCTCACAGTACGGTTTCCCCCATAATCCAAAGACATACAGGTCAGGCCAATTGGAGAAGCTAAAATTGCCTGTAGGTATGAGTGTGAATGTGTGTATGTCTGTGTTAGCCCTGTGATGGCCTGGCCATCTGTCCAGGGTGTTTCCCTGCCTTTGGCTCAAGACGCTGGGATAGGTTCCAGCATCCCCATGACCCTACATAGGACAAGCAGTTTGGAGAATGAATGGGTGGATGTCAGATATCGAGTCCACTTCAAAACAGGAGGAAAGTACAGGCCCTGCTGTCGGGGTAACATAAGACTATCTAAAAACGAAGCATTGCAAAACGGTTATGGCAGTCAAAAAGGCAAAGGGAACAATAACACAAGAAGTCTGATTTCAAATCATTACTGATCTGGAACACATTAACACCAGAACATAAACATTAATGTCTTGCTCCCCTCCACATCATGATGTCAATAATTAAATAACACTTTAATGCATATTCAATAGTTTCGCATATTCAACAGTTTCCTGTTGTGTGGGCTGCTCACTGGCTCTGTCTCACTGGCCCTAACCCACTGTACAAACGGAATCTGCATGTGTCTGTGCAAAAACAATCAGGTGTAAGACATGAATACACAAATGGAATGATGAAACCCTTATGCATAAAAAATACTTGACATATCTTTACTTCTGAGTGCACATTTACCAATCTTTAAGGGATTAGGGGGTCGACTATAGCCCTATTTTGACAGAACAGAATCTGTGAACAGTACTTTGTGATTTTAATATTTGCCAAAACAAATATGTCTGTTTTTTACACACAAGATTCTTTGGATTTCATATAGGTCAATAATTATCAAGAACCTTTAATAGTAATGGCAGTGGAATAGTTTGCTCAAAGGCTATAACTTCTGAATGAAACATCCAGTCTTTCGCAGAACTTACTTGTCTGTACAGTGTAATTCTGAGGAGCCATATAAAATGCGGTGTCCATCATGGCCCTATAATTGTAGCATGCTTCAAAGGTCTGTTTTATACGTCTGAATTAAATGGATATATAATAAATATCTAATTATGTCATTGTTATATTTTTACACTTACAGGTTTGGAACACTGCAAGTATAAAATAAGGGTAAACTTCTGTAGAGGTGCATTGGAAGGAAATCGTATCAAATATTACTTTTGCATTCGCATTTGCTCCAACAACAAAATAAAACAAATCCACTATTGGATTTCCATAATCTTCTAAAATAGAGGTGTGGGTGGACTAACAAGAACGTCAGACAGAAGAGAGCTGTATTATAATATTAGAATCACAGCAGTGTTTTCTTAAAGTATATAGGGTTATAATTAAATGTACATTAAATAATAAATATATAAATTATATAAATTAATACACACACACACACACACACACACAATACAATGCGTAAAATGGGCCTTCCAGAAATGAGACCAAATGGCAAAACAAAAATTATTTTACATTTAACTAATTGGTTGACTAATTAATTTTGTTATTATTATAGTAAATAGTATTATAAAAATGCAGTCAAAATACAAAAATACAAACATTTTCATGAATCTGAAAATTTAAGTCAGAATGGTTGTGTGGAACATGGAAAGGATTTACACAAAAAAATCATTCTGCTCGTGATTCATAAATGAGTCCCATTGGTTCTGCACTAATCACATAAATTACATATTTTGGATTCAAAACGCTGCAGCACTGATAATACTGTATATTTAAGATGTTTTGACAAATCTAGGGCTGTCTCCATTTGTAAATACTCTGCAAAACACTGTCAATAATTTTGCAAAATGTCATAATGAATAAATACGTCACCAAAAAGGAGCAATGTTAAACTACTTAACTATATAATTAATATTAATAATAATTAATACTTAATACAATTAATATGTATGTATGTAATAATTAATACAATTAATCCACACACATCTGTAAGTATCTAACACTAACTTTAATCATAATGATGTTTTTTTGCATGTATCTTTGGGCTCTGGGCTCAGCAGTTATTAGTGTAAATCAAGCACTACTTGAACAAAGCTGAAGGATACACACTAATGCTCCATCCAAGCAGTGGCAACAGTAGAAAGGTTTAAAGGTTTAAAGGAGGGGCCAGAGAGGGGCCAAAATGAACAAAGAGGAGTTAGGGTTAGGGCTTTTTAACAAACAAAAAACACACTTTGCCTTTAAAAACTTAAAAATAGAACATTTCTAACATCTTTACCTGACAATTTCAATAGCTGCAACAACTAAATCTTGCATAATTACAGAAGTCTGTGCATTGTTGAATAATGCACAGACTTCTGTAATTATTCTAGAGGTTCCTCTCAGAAAAAGTAAAGTGTTTTTTTTTTTTCCTCAGAAAAAGTAACACCTAAACGGTTGAACACACTCTGGGTTTAAAAAACTAACAGTGGAAGCAACACTAAATTACAGAGTGTCTTGTTTATAACCATGATTCAGACCCCATGTATCAAAATGAAAGTTTTGATAGTTTAAGATCATTTTTATTATAGTCATATAGTGTACAAGATTTAAACTCTACAGTCTCTCAACTACCGGCTAAAAGAGACACAGACAAAACAAACTGCAACTTTGCTGGACTGTGACGTAAACAAAATGCTCTGATTTCATGTTTCAACTGGAATTATATGTCAACACACTGAAAAAAACTGAATCAAATTACTTCACGAGGACTAGTGTGTTTGTGTATGTGGCAGAAAACATGTCCTCCTAGATATAGTATATATCCTGCTATAGAGAACATTTGCATAGCCAAACAAAATATAACATCCACACACACACCACCATCACCAGTCACTGAACACACACTGCCAAGAAACACCTCAGAAACTTAGTAAAACTACACATTTCAAGTCTAATGTCATGTTAAGTGTCATCAACACCTACACATTGTTCCCTTTCAGTCAGTCACGTTCGACGTACGTCGGACGTCACCGACGAATTGGGATCACTTCTGGGAGCCCCTATCAGCTTCAAGTGTATAGAGAATGGCCCAATGGCCATTGGCATGCGAGATTTGCATCTCGCGCTCCGCCCCGCACATTTGTCATTCACTTCGGAGCCGAACGGCGGGAACATGACTATCTTGGCGCTTAGGTCGAGACTCGCCTACCTTCGGGAAGGTGGAGTCCCCTTACCTATGCCCCGATCTAGTGCTATTCCTGCCCAGCAGAATAGACCTACTTGGGCGAATAGCCAGGGTGACCTGAGGATCACGTTTAGGGCACACCCGCCGAGCCAGCCTCCGCGGGCCCCTAATCCCTCTGAAGCGCCGCAGCCGGTTGAGCTTCCGGAGGAAATCGCTGGCCCCTCCCGGGGGGGTTCCAGCGGTGACCTTTGGAGCTCCAGCAGATGATAGGATGTCGATCGTTGCATCGGAGGGGGAGTTTCAGTCCTCGGGGGATGAAGACTCGACTGCGTTGCCTCCCTCTGGGAGAGTAGCGTTGCCTGAGATGGACCCCGAGCTGACAGCTATGCTTTCCCGGGCCGCCGAAAAGGTCGGGCTTGTGTGGAACCCTCCACCGTGTTCCGAGCCTTCTAGGCTGGACGATTGGTTTCTCGGGGCGGCTCACGCTGGTTCTCAGCATCACGCCCCAGTGCCTTTCTTCCCGGAGGTGCATGAGGAGCTCACAAGGTCATGGACGGGGTGGGAAGGCTTACAAAGCCTGTGGACAGGCTGCGTCCGCCTTGCATACCATGGCGTTGCTCCAAGTGCACCAGGCCCAGGCACTCATGGACATGCACAAGGGTAGGCCTGACCCAGAGCTCCTCAGGGAACTCCGGACAGCGACGGACCTCGCTCTCCAGGCGACGAAAGTCACCGCCCGTTCCATTGGTCAGGCGATGTCCACTCTTGTGGTCCAGGAGCGACATTTCTGGCTCAACCTGGCCGATATGAGGGAGACCGATAAATATCGGTTCCTGGACTCCCCCATTTCCCAGGTTGGGTTATTCGGCGACGCGGTCGAGAGCTTTGCCCAGCAGTTCTCGGCCGTCCAGAAGCAGACGAAGGCTATAAAACACATCCTGCCGCGGCGGTCAGCTGCTGCTTCCACCCAGCCGCCGGCCGCAGCCCCTCCGCCTGCTCGTCGCCGAGGGCGGCCGCCCGCCGCAGCCCCCGCTCCCGCCCAAGCCCAGCAGCAGCCACCACCAGGGCAACGGCATGGAGCAGGCCGCGGGAAGGCCGTTCAGCCCGCTCAGGCCGCTGCCAAGCCAGGTGGCAAGCGCCGTCGTAAGAGACCCTGAGACGGGCCACCCAGAGATGGAGGGGACAGCTCTTCAGGAGGTGGTGACAGCACCGCTCCTTCTCCCCGAGGAGGGCCGGGAGAGAATCTTTTGTTCAAATTTGATTTCTGTTCCGCCACTGGCCTTCGTGCCAGTGGTACCCAAAACTTCACTAAAAGAGCTGTTTCCAAAATCTCTGGGTGCCAAGAGAGCGCGTTTGGCGGTGTACGACGCTCCCATGCCTTGTCACCCTCCGGTGCCTCTCTCATCGCCAGCAGGGGGTGCTGGCTGTGTCCAGGACGCACACAAGAGGCCTCCTCACACCCGTGCACCCCCTCAGCGGAAGCAGGTAAGTGTTGCATTGCACACTCAGACCCCACTTCGGGCCGCTATGCCGTCCGCGCTGCCCCGCTGCGGGTACGTCTGTGGTGCCATTGGTCCCGCTGGTTCGGTCGCTGGGAGCCTGGCTAGCGCTTCCCAGCCCGTCCCGCTGGCTCATCCGTACTTTCAGACTCGACTAAGCGGTTCAGTTAGCCCGGCAGCCCCCCAAGTTCAGGGGCGTTCACTTCACCTCCGTGTCGAAGGAGGACGCCCCAGTGCTACGGGCGGAGATCGCAGTCCTACTGGCGAAGGACGCGATAGAGCCGGTCCCTCCAGCCGATATGAAGACAGGCTTCTAGAAGACAGGCAGAAATGCATCTTCAGGTGCATCCGTCCCCAGGATTGGTTTGCAGCGATCGACCTGAAGGATGCATACTTTCATGTCTCGATTCTCCCTCGACACAGACCGTTCCTACGCTTTGCGTTCGAGGGACGGGCATATCAGTACAGAGTCCTACCCTTCGGGCTGTCCCTGTCGCCCCGTGTCTTCACGAAAGTCGCGGAGGCAGACATTGCTCCCATGAGAGAGCATGGGGTTCGCATCCTCAACTACCTCGACGACTGGCTGATCCTAGCTCAGTCGCGAGCACAGTTGTGCGAACACAGGGACATGGTGCTCAGTCACCTCAGCCGGTTGGGGCTTCGGGTCAACTGGAAAAAGAGCAAACTCTGCCCCGTGCAGAGGATCTCTTTTCTCGGTATGGAGCTGGATCATCTGACAGCTGTGTCAGAGGAGCGCGTCCAGTCGGTATTGAACTGCTTGAATTCGTTCAAACGCAGGACAGCGGTACCACTGAAACATTTTCAGAGGCTCCTGGGGCATATGGCATCCGCAGTGACGCCACTCGGATTGCTTCAGATGAGGCCACTTCAACACTGGCTACACGACCGAGTCCCGAGATGGGCATGGCAGAGCGGCTCGTTCCGTGCCTCAGTAACACAGAAGTGCCGCCAAACCTTCTGTCCGTGATCGGACCCTTCGTTTCTACGGACAGGAGTGCCTCTAGAACAAGTGTCCAGGCATGCTGCTGTCTCCACGGATGCCTCATCCACCGGATGGGGGGCAACATACAACGGGCTTGCAGTTTGTGTCTGCGTCTGTGGACGGGGCCTCAACTGCAACGGCATATCAATTGCCTCGAGTTGTTAGCAGTTCGTCTTGCGCTGGGCCGCCTCAAAGGGCCGCTACGAGGCAAGCACGTTCTGGTCCGTACGGACAACACTGCGGCCATTGCGTACATCAACAAACAGGGTGGTCTACGTTCCTGCCACGTCATAACTCGCCCGCCATCTCCTCCTTTGGAGTCAGAAGCATCTGAGGTCGCTTTGTGCCACTCACATTCTGGGCCTGCTCAATCGTGCAGCCGACGAGCTCTCACGACAGCAAGTGCTCCCGGGAGAGTGGAGACTCCATCCCCAGGTGGTCCAGCTGATCTGGAGTCACTTCGGGACCGCACAGGTAGACCTGTTTGCCGCCCCGGACACATCTCACTGCCAGTTGTTCTATTCCCTGACCGGGGGGGAACCTCGGCTCGGCACTGGCACACAGCTGGCCCCGGGGCCTACGCAAATATGCATTTCCCCCAGTGAGCCTTCTTGCGCAGACACTGTGCAAGGTCAGGGAGGACGAGGAGCAGGTCCTGTTGGTTGCTCCGTACTGGCCCAATCGGACCTGGTTCCCGGAACTAGTGCTCCTCGCGACAGCACCTCCTTGGCCCATTCCTCTGAGGAAGGACCTCCTGACTCAGAGACGGGGCACCCTATGGCACCCGCGTCCGGACCTCTGGAAACTCCATGTCTGGTCCCTGGACGAGACAGGGAGGTTCTAGGTGGCCTACCACAGACTGTGGTAGACACCATCACTTCCGCTAGAGCCCCCTCTACGAAGTGCCTCTATGCGTTGAAGTGGAACCTGTTCGTCGAATGGTGTTCTTCTCGACGAGAAGACCCCCGAAGATGTTCGATCAGTTCTGTGCTTTCCTTCCTGCAAGAAGGGTTGGAGCGAAGGCTGTCTCCCTCCACCCTCAAGGTGTATGTTGCTGCTATCGCCGCAAATCACGACATGGTTGATGGTAAGTCCTTAGGGAAGCACGATCTGATCGTCAGGTTCCTGAGGGGGGCGAGGAGATTAAATCCGCCTCGCCCTCACTTTATACCCTCTTGGGACTTATCTCTGGTGCTAACCGCACTGCAGAGGGCTCCAAGCAGAGGATGGCTCACTGGATAGTGGATGCCATTGCCTTGGCATATGAAACGTGCGGATACGTGCGCTGATATGCTCCAGTCGAGTTCCCCAGGTTTGCTGCAACCCGCGGCAGTCAGACGTGGCGGAGTGTCTGACGCCAGGTCTAACACTCGTATGCATTGGTGGAACTTGTGTTAGGCTGGGTATCCATATTTGTGACCCCTACGGAGGTCCCATATGTGTATTCTTCCACGGTACGGCTCCCTACGGCGTGCCCGTGTCTTTCCCTTGGCATAGCTCGCTCTGCCGTCTCTATGCCGGCGCCACCCCTGGGACTTCCGTATGTTGTACTGCCTACGGCCAGTCCATACGTGTATATTCCACATGATACCTCCCTACGGGTAGGATGTGGCTTCCGCAGCGGCCCCCCTGGGCACGCTTTCCCAGCGTTATCCAATACTCTGCTGAGTGGGTCTTGCGGAACAGCAGCAGTGACTCTCCCTGCGTGAGTTCCCCGCCCCGAACAGACGGGGGTCTGAGGGGCTTTCGCTGGGCGCTGGAAGTGGTAGTAACTGTGGCATTTTCCATAGGGATCCCAATTCGTCGGTGACGTCCCGTCGCCACAGTTGCTGTACCATCACTGCATGACCGAGTCACTAGTTCGGCTCCTCAGTGAAAAACAAATGTGCGCTGCATCCGCTTCCTGTTTATACCCACGGTGCGGGGCGAAGTGCGAGATGCAAATCTTGCAAGCCAATGGCCATTGGCCTGTTCTCTATACACTCGAAGCTGACAGGGGCTCCCAGAAGTGATCCCAATTCGTTGGTGATGTCTGAAGTACGTCTCCGTTCCCTCCTTCAGGGAACGAGGGTTACATACGTAACCGAGACGGTTTTATTAAAATCATAATGTTCCTAGAAATACCCCAAAATATCTACAAAAAACCTGGAAAGGGTGGGCTTAACAGTCACTTGCCCTATATGTTTCTAAGCTGTAGCTTAGGAGACATTCTGTTTCATTTTCTTCCCATCACAAGAAGGGAAATGACAATGAAAACCACTGGACTTGACTACAATAGCTGCATTGTGGAACTGGAAAAATAAAGCAGTCCAGTCACACTGAAACTCTCTATGTGTTTAAAATTCATTCTATATAAAAAAAAAAACAAATAAAAAAAACCTCTTAACAAAGCAATTTTAGCACATCCCAAAAGCTGAGAGACATTCTGTTATCTTTTCGAGAGGGAATTTCTTTCCTCTTGAGCTGGTTCATATTTGGTGTGTTCAGGACATTTTGAAAATCAGCTACTACTGTTTTGGTTGATGGTATCTTCTGGAGTTTGGTTGGAAAGTCTTAAAAACATATTGAGATGCTATGAACTGCCACTGGTGGCATTACAATTTCACTCAAAAGAGCAGAAAATGTGATGCTTACTGCAGGGAAATGACACTGAAATGCTGTTCTATCAGCAGCTAAGAGTTATGGGAGACACTAACTTATTGTGTGAATTGAATGGAGTATTGAGATGTGGCATTTCACCATATTTCTTCCAGCCCACTGCT
The DNA here is from genome assembly GCA_039654105.1 of Coreius guichenoti. Classification (NCBI taxonomy): domain Eukaryota; kingdom Metazoa; phylum Chordata; class Actinopteri; order Cypriniformes; family Gobionidae; genus Coreius; species Coreius guichenoti. Next base: position 15,726,876 of record CM077180.1, on the reverse strand, counting down.
CAAGACAGACAGAATGAAAAAAATGTTTAGTGAAATCTTGCTATTTAAAATCCTACCACCAGACAGTACTGTGTGTAATGATTCATTACCAAATATCAGTTTGACCACTGACAAGATTTTTCAATATAGTGTAATTAGTTTGGTATCCCTCTAAATCACACATGCCAGTTCTGTATCAACTAAGAAAATACATGTTAATTACCTAAATTTGTATCCAGTCATACTAGAGAAAAAAAAATACCAAAGAAAAATGCAATATCCGCCTCAGTGTTACAAACTAAACACAACACATGTCAGACATGTGACAGTGGCATTTCCACAGGAGACCAGCCTTTGACAAACAGTTATCACTTGTACAATTATACATTATCTGATACACAAGCAGACCTCACTTTACAGAGGCATGTGACAACTATCCTTTTCTCACTCATTAGTCACAATGATCAACTGGGAATATTTATTCTTACATATAATTAGATATTTCAACAACAATAATAAGTGGTGTACAGCTCTCAAACTGCACAGACATATCATTCAGCTCATTCCTGTGAGAGACATCCTATGGGAAACACTCAAGTGCGGCAATAAGCTAGATTCACTGACAGAACAAAAAATATAAGCAGACACAAATAGTAGCTTCTGAACAACCTTTTACACAGAAAAAAAAAATATTTTGTTCTTATCATACAGAAACATCATTACTTTAGTATTAATATAATGGTCTGTATTAAAAAAATTGAAATGACGACAACAATTTCCATCAAATTATAATAATCTGTTTAATTTCCTGCAGACAGAACACAAAGCGATTGAGATGTACTTTCCTGATTCTGCTCATCTGTAATACGGCATCACATGCATGGGAAAGAGCATAGTGAAATTTTTTCAAGATGTTCACTTTTAAAAGCAGTTTTCCATTGAAGAAAGAATGTCTAAAATGACTAAACAGACTGAAGAAAACACACACATATATTCAAATCATTTTTTTCAAGCCCTTAAATAAGAGTGACAGAAGCACACAACTTGTAACATGTAACAGAAAGCCAAAGTGAAGGATACCACCTTCTGCAAACAACAGTCACATGCTACACAAAGATCTGTTAAAATCTCTGTTGAAAAAAGTGTTAGCAGTTCTAAATAAACAATTGGTGTCACTGCGATCCATCCCCTACTGTCCTAAAGCTGTATCTTATCAGAGGATCTGTACTAAACACATCCACCCTGGGCCAAAGTCTTCAGAAGCAATAAAATATCTTTTCTCAGACTAGAGCAAACAGATTCATACTTTAATTCAATGAATATTGCACACAGCAACAGCACTAACTGCATTTAACCTGCTAAAATTGTTGTTGTTTAAACTCATTACACACACACAAATCCTTATATGCAAGAGTCATGAATTTATATTTATCCAGTGATTAGACAGTTACAAAACTAATACATAACTCTTTCAATCACATTAGTTTAAACAGTAGAGGCAGTTAAAAGCTAACTGCCCTTCTACAGGAGCTGAACATTTCATCCTTCCTGGATTAACGATGAATGACACGGTTTAATCACAAGTTCAATTTGAAAAATGTTTTCTCTTTATGAAAGGGACGTGTTTTTTAAAGAAGGATTTTTGGTGATTATCCATGTTTCTCTGAAAAAGAGGGAACAGTGCCCTCTGATCAAAGCACAGACCTGTTAAAAAAAAGATTTTTCTTTTCTTTTTTTTTTTACTCTACAATGACTCTGGTTACGCCAGTCATGGTTTCAAAATACACAGTCAAGCCAGCTTGCATGAAAATAATGGTGCACTAAGATAATTAGATAATTTATTTTTATTTTGGGCATTTTTGCCTTGATTTATACAGAACAGTACAGAGAACAAACAAGCAAGAGAAGGGGGGAAAGAAGGGGGGACAGGATCACAAATGTCCACGAGCTGTCAGAGCACTAAGACGAGAATTTAATTTCTGACACACTCTGCTTCAATATCAATCCCACAATCCCCTACGCAAGCATGTCACTTAGCTTCCATAAAGACACATACCATAATCATCAAATTACGCTCTGCTATTTTCAAACTGTGACTGTCTTAACTGGAGGTCAGCACTCAGCGTTGTTTTTTTTTTTAATACAATTATTTAAAAAATCCTGTTATGTTGTTCTGTTCAAATGTTCTGTTCCATTCAGATGTGTTCTGTATGTTCATTTGTGTCACTTCCGCATACTCAAGCATGTCCATCTAGCAGAGCATTCAGAACTTTCTAGAGGTTGGTAGGGATAGCTCTCCTTGAGGTCGAAGATGTCTTGCACCCTTAAGTACCATACATTACCCTTGAGTATGAAAACAAATTAATTGGACTATCTCCACCTCCACTGTATGGCACTCTCATTGCAAGGTCTAAGCAGAGTCTGAGGTGTATCCTCAAGACATATGCCATTAGGTCAAGCTGGCGAGAGCATCATAGCAATCATATGAAACTTATGAGCGTGATAAACGTATGAAACTTAACCCTTCTGCGGTTGGAAGTTGGAAAAACAAGTTCTAAGAGAGTGATGTCACCATCATTTATCATGACTTCAGTTTCATTTCCAAAAACCAGTCTGGGTTGGGATAAGTAAAGTTCTAGCTCAATTGAACTGTCGGTTTTTAGCCCTAGGACGGAATGTTCTTTCTCACTAGAGCTACGTTTACTCTTTGGATTGTGCACATATAAACCAGTAGTTGAGGATCCTCAAACCTTCGAAGATTGCTATGATTGACACCCTGGTAACTATAACAACGTTCTGGTGTCTCACGTGTTTGGTAACCGTTATTCTGAACAAAGAAATATTACAGCGACAAAAGACTCAAAAGATGTTCAGCAATTTTAAAACTAACAGTTGACAGAGTCATCCGAGTTTGACAGAGTTTGAGAGTGACAGAGTTTTGCTTAGCACGTCTTGCAGTGTTGCCATGTCTGCTTATTATAAGCGTTTTGGGGCTTGTTGTTTAAGCTTGGCTCAAAAAGCGGCCTTATTTTCAGCATAAAGCATTTGGATCTATTCAGTTTATTGTGGGCTTGTTATTGTTCGCTGTTTTTCTAGCAAGATCTGGCAACACAAATGAGTCAAAATTCGTACAGCTTTCCCTGTGATTTCTTGCATCACACATAAAGAAGAGAGAAACATTTCTGATGCACATTAAAATACATCACTAACAACTAGTTGTTTGGTCTACAGCAGATAGATGTCAATAGCTGGGTTTCCATCCAAACGTGAAGCGAATCTTTTCAAAGTTCGCAAAAAAACATTTAAAAAAAAAATGCAAATTAGGTGCGTTTCCATCGAGTTGTTCGAGCGGGCGACAGTGGTATTGGTAACCTAGTAACCAACAGTAAATAAAACACCATCAGCGGAAACAGTAGTGATGTGTCAATGTGTCGTTCGAGTCGGTTCCGTCTTCCCTTTTTGTATATTAATACAAGACAGAATAATATGATTATCCTTTCGCTACACTGCTGAGCCACACGTCAAGTAGTCACTAACTGAAGGTTATTTTGATGTGTATGTGCGTGCAATCATGTGTTATGACATTACCGGTGCCGCTCTTGATTCGTCGCATGCACATACATTAGGCTACACCAGGCATTCTCAACCCTGGTCCTCGAGGGCCACTGTCCTGCAGAGTTTAGCTCCAACCCTAATCAAACACACCTGAACCAGCTAATTAAGATCTTCAGGATTACTAGAAAGCTACAGGCAGGTGAGTTTGATCAAGGTTGGAGCTAAACTCTGGCCCTCGAGGGCTACACATTAATATAACATTCAGTTACTGCATGGAGTGCGTGTGGTCGAGCAGTGTGACGAAAAGATCATCCTTAATATCAGGTCAGAAAACAAGATGAGCAACAGACGCAAACATATACTCTTAAGCCCCGGGTATAATTTCCACGTCCGGACGTATCTCGCGCGCAGTCGTGTCCGCACAGCTTTCAAAGTCCTCAACCTCATACTCAACCGCGGATGGGCGTGGAAGGCTGATTCATACGCAGTACAATTTTTTTTCTCTCTACCAGACATCGGAGGGCAGCACGGAGTCGTGTTATCAACAGGACATTCGCTCCGCAGGATCGAAGAAGAAAAGTAGTGGATCAACCATTGCAACATAATTCAGAAGAAACAACAATGCACAAACTTCGCACAAACGCTCATCAAGTTTGCCATCCACTGTAGTGTTTTCCTCCCTGTTTCAAGTGTGTTGTTTTTGAATCGCTCTTTTCGCACTCTTCTTCGACGGCTGCACACTGTGCACTGTACTCTGTACTGTGCAAATATTGCCACCTAGTGGCCTCTTCTGTCTTTCTTGCGCATGCGCTGTTGTACGCGCACTATCCGCGCGGTCTCAAAAATTGGGCTGCATGTGGACGGGGTGTGCGGATGTCCACGAACCCTCATGATGATGAAAATTACGTCATGCGGACGTACGTGGACAGCCGAAGTATACTTTGGGTTTTATTGCTGAGCTGAGCCAAATGAGCCGGTTCAGTTCTCTAAAAAGAGCCAGAATTCCCATCATTAGGAAACAGCCAATCAGTCACGTGGGTTTAATGTTCACTACGTCAGAATTTATTCGGCAAATGCGGAATTTCCATCTCCAATCATTCGCATTAACGCTCACAAGTCAAAAACCATTAATTAAACGATTTTTTCCGAACTTTGGCATTTCCATCACTCGTTTCTGATGCGATACTTCAAAATGTGCATAAAAACAGGGTGACACATAGCTATAGATACAGCCTACACTGTTAGAATCTAGCACTGTTAGAATCTTGGAGGTTTATGAGATACCATGGGCGGTTTATGAGCTTGTGCCCAGTGAGAGATCACTTCTCTTTCTAAATCAGGGAGGAGAAAAGCAACAAAATGAATGTGCTGCAGTATCTGCTTCATCGAGAGAAAAGAGAGTACTTGCATGCTCTGCCACACTAAGAATATTTAAAAAATCTTTTCAAACAGCCCTTAAAGATTGGGGTCTGAACCTGAAAACTCAACAGTCACCCTTAGCCCCCTTTTTTCATTAGTCAGTTGTGTGTCTGTACTCCCGTCATATAGAACAAAGTCACATGGGGCATTTACATCCAGTACATCTGATAAGGCATGATCTGAGATAGCCTCTCCATGCTTTCAGCCAGACTAACTCTCAGTGAAAGGGGCCTGTGCTTAAGACAGCTGGCCCTCATGCTCAGACTCCTCATATGAGATCATGGGCCACAAGGCCAGCATTTGCGTTCATCTTAGTTGTCAAATCCACAACCTCTTGTGCCTGCACAGTTGCAGCAAGATTCTGCTTATGTTATCTAGGTTGAGGAAGAGGGCTGCTATGTCATTTGTTCCTAAAGAAGCCTCAGTGAGCCTCCCTTGCATTAGCTTATAAGGTTAAATAGTTCATGCAGGTTGTACGATTCCCTTTAGCCTTGAGAGCACAACCATGACCAAGACAAGAGGAAAGGTATGATGGCCAACCTGTGGAGGATGGCTTCCTTGCAACTGATGCATAAATGATATTGATTATTTCAGTTTTTAGACATGCTAATGTGAAATCTAACAGTAATTACAATGAGCTACAAGTAACCATAAGCTATGCTGCCCTCACAACTTCTCTGCTACAAGAGAGAGAAAACAAGCCATGTCTGTCTCCCCTGTGCGAATAACATTAACTGTTGTTGTTGTTTGTCTCTATTGAATGGAAACCTGTATTAGTGGTATCCTGACCACATTAAAATAATAATTGTTTGCTCTGAGATATGTACTGTAGTTGTCCTGTTTTTACAAGTGTAAACGGGCAAAAGTCATTGTACAAGTGAACACGAATAGAGTTAAAACAATCAGCTGAGACTGGTGTGTAATACAGTATTAATAAACAACTCAAATAAAATCCCTATTGTGTTTTGTGTGTGGGGAATGTCTGAAAAGTGGTGGTAAATCTGGAGTCTCTACCTCAGATGCCACCAACAGCTAAAAGTTGCATTTATATTTCTGCTTATGACTTCTGAAACAACTATTGGTTAAGTGATGAGTTAAGTGAAGGTTTGATCAAAAATCTCATTTGATTTGATTACTGTATCCAGTCAATGTCTTCAGTGAATGTACATAAGCATAACATAAAACGTGGATATGAAGGATATAGAAATTGTTCAAATTAAGGAAGTTTGTTGATTTATTTGGGGTGTTAACACAAATTGAGTATGAGGAACAGTTTACAGCACAGGGGATGTGTCAGCAAAGGGTTGAAGCAAAGACAGAAAAAAAAAGAGCTGGATATATTTGCAAGCAGTTTTAATGAAAACAAAACTCAAAATTTAGACTTCGCAGGATGTCAAGGAAACAAAAAAAATGATAAACAGAACAACCACTTTTTTGAGATGAGATCTGACATAGAACAACTGAAAATGAGGGCTATACACTCACCTAAAGGATTATTAGGAACACCATACTAATACTGTGTTTGACCCCCTTTCGCCTTCAGAACTGCCTTAATTCTACGTGGCATTGATTCAACAAGGTGCTGAAAGCATTCTTTAGAAATGTTGGCCCATATTGATAGGATAGCATCTTGCAGTTGATGGAGATTTGTGGGATGCACATCCAGGGCACGAAGCTCCCGTTCCACCACATCCCAAAGATGCTCTATTGGGTTGAGATCTGGTGACTGTGGGGGCCATTTTAGTACAGTGAACTCATTGTCATGTTCAAGAAACCAATTTGAAATGATTCGAGCTTTGTGACATGGTGCATTATCCTGCTGGAAGTAGCCATCAGAGGATGGGTACATGGTGGTCATAAAGGGATGGACATGGTCAGAAACAATGCTCAGGTAGGCCGTGGCATTTAAACGATGCCCAATTGGCACTAAGGGGCCTAAAGTGTGCCAAGAAAACATCCCCCACACCATTACACCACCACCACCAGCCTGCACAGTGGTAACAAGGCATGATGGATCCATGTTCTCATTCTGTTTACGCCAAATTCTGACTCTACCATCTGAATGTCTCAACAGAAATCGAGACTCATCAGACCAGGCAACATTTTTCCAGTCTTCAACTGTCCAATTTTGGTGAGCTTGTGCAAATTGTAGCCTCTTTTTCCTATTTGTAGTGGAGATGAGTGGTACCCGGTGGGGTCTTCTGCTGTTGTAGCCCATCCGCCTCAAGGTTGTGCGTGTTGTGGCTTCACAAATGCTTTGCTGCATACCTCGGTTGTAACGAGTGGTTATTTCAGTCAAAGTTGCTCTTCTATCAGCTTGAATCAGTCGGCCCATTCTCCTCTGACCTCTAGCATCAACAAGGCATTTTCGCCCACAGGACTGCCGCATACTGGATGTTTTTCCCTTTTCACACCATTCTTTGTAAACTCTAGAAATGGTTGTGCGTGAAAATCCCAGTAACTGAGCAGATTGTGAAATACTCAGACCGGCCCGTCTGGCACCAACAACCATGCCACGCTCAAAATTGCTTAAATCACCTTTCTTTCCCATTCTGACATTCAGTTTGGAGTTCAGGAGATTGTCTTGACCAGGACCACACCCCTAAATGCATTGAAGCAACTGCCATGTGATTGGTTGATTAGATAATTGCATTAATGAGAAATTGAACAGGTGTTCCTAATAATCCTTTAGGTGAGTGTATATCCACAGAGAAACACTGGGAACTAAACAAGATAATTAACTAGACACAGGTGTAACACTTAAGGGCAAATAAAAAAGCCATAGCAACTAATGAACTAAGGGTACGTTTAAACGATTACAATATACTAAAAACTGAAACGTTTTTCCATTGCTTTTTTCAGATACAGACCACACTATTGTCAAAACGGTCCACGTTCACACGGATCCGCGAAAAAGACTGGCCAGTAGTTGGCAATGTCACTTTGTAAAGAAACACTATGCGCCTATAGACTAAACACGTAATATACATGCGCATGACGTCATGCGCATTTTCGTAGTTTACACGGAGATGATAACTATCGTTTTCAAAAACTTTGAATCACGTTTTCAAAAGTTTGCGTTTTAATGCCCCCAAAACACTGTTGTCATGTAAATGAACGGCCAAAACGCATAAAAAGTTTAACATTTTTAGTTAAAAATGTGCCATGTAAATGGCCCCTAAGACAAAAGAAACCCTAAACTAACACAGAAAACTGAAAAGGAAACAAGATCAAACAAGATCACAACTCAAAACTCAAACCCTTCGTTACAATGATACAGACATGGGAAAAAAATAATATTTGGATTTTGACATGGATCGCAGAATCTAAGGCTATCTTCACACTGTCAGTCTAAATCCGATAATCTGTTTGCAATCTGATCGAAATGATCGACTGTCCACACTGTGTATCACAACTGTTCTGCTCTAATTTGTGTGTCCCGTGGCAATACATGGTCCAGATCAGCCTCCTGACAGCAGATGGACTCTGACACGGTGGGCATCGGCGTACTTCTTCACGGTTCACGTGTTCTTCCAATTGTAATGGTAGTACTGCTTGATACTGCCGTATCGGCTCAAATGCATAAGCAAATGGACTTATTATGGGCTCAACAGTCCTTTCAAGTTTGTCTTCCTCCATTTCAAAACAAGCGTGTTCAAAAAGTAAAGAAATGCTTATTACTTCACTGGCCAACGGAGCAAACCAACCTCGTGACGTCACATGCTGTGGTATTGCAAGATGCTCCAAAAGCTATAACAAAACATACGTTTTTCTTTAAAATGGTTACATTAATCGTGTTTTGTTATATTTTTTTTATTAAAGTGGAAATCAGTTTACTAAATAATGTAAATTTGCTGCTTCATTTCCACTTTAAAATTCAACATCATTCAACGTATTGAAAGTTTATTATTTACATACGTTAAGCCTTAAACATTTGTATACCGTTCAAGTGCAACAAGCAACAAAAATCAATTCAGTGCGTGCACGCTGTCTGAGAGATGGTTTCCACGATCTTATTACTATTCCTTTTCATGTTGTTTTTAAGACTATTTTGCAAGTCACTAAGCAGTACAACCATTAATGACACAGACAGCAGCAGGTTTATTAGGCGGCTGTCACTTTAAGACCGAATGGACGGATCTAATAAACTGATACACATCCAAACTGTTTACATTCACTTAAGATATGAACGACTGTTCTGTATTTGACAGTTTTAGCGCAATAAGACTGGAAAGAGAACGTAGTTCAGTACTCATGCGCTGTGTGAGAGACTTTTAGTGTGCGTGCGCTTCAGGAGTATGCGCTCAGAAAAGCTTATGTCAGAACAGCGTGCAAATAAAACTGGCAAGGCTTTAAAACTTTTCCAGAACTGCAACTGATAGAATGTGCACTGTAGCACGATACTACAATCTCCCTTGAAAGGCAGATCATGGAGACATTTTAATCGTTCACGATCTAAAATCATGATATATTGCACACCCCTAATTCAATTACATGGTTATTCAGGGTTATTGCAGAAAGCAGTGTTCTGAAACATCATACAGTATAAATGCAAACACCTCTTACACATCTTAAGCAGCTTTCTTGCAATAAGTTGTTTTCTGGTGTGCATGTAAATGTACTCACTGTAAACATGTACAAATAACCGCTGTTCCTATCATAGTATACAACCATTAAATTTGCCTCAGTCTTAAAAATAAACCAACCCACATTCACATTTTTATAAAGTATAAATCTATGTTGTTGCTACTCAAATGACAAAAAATGGCCATAAACATTTGTTCTCAGCACAAAAATAAACAAACAAACAAAAAAAACACAATATTGGTTTGTGAATTAGCAGGTCACTTCCTGCACATAAACACCCAGTGGACTCATTAGGAGAGTCTACCTTTGCCTGACCGCTCCATCATGGATAATTATTATAGAGGTCAACCCCCCGGGATCTGCCAGCAAAACTGCATAAAATTACTAAATAACATTACTACACTGCTAAAGCACACATCCACAAAATGGAGAGAAGCAAAGGTATGAATCTGTGAGAAACTGAATGTAAGAGAAAGGAGCGATTTAAGAAATAAACTTGTTGTGCAAGTGCATTCTACTAAGTTTAGTTTACTTTTGTGAATTTAGAGTACAGAATAAATTCAAAGACTAGTTTATTAGTATCGCTGGAGAGTAGAGTTACATTCATCTCATGGTAAATAAATCACCTCAGCATGGTAATTTAGGTGACTGCAGAGTGATTTCCCACATCCTACATCAACCTCATGGGCCACATTTGAGCTACAGAGCTGTCTGGGTGGCTGAGCTGCCATTACTCTTAATAAAGAATGAGCCATAAAAAACTACACTCCCCATCATAGGACATTATGGCCCTCAGCTGAAGTGTCAGAAAGGGTAAAATGTTCAGGTTCTTGTCTAAAAAATACTGTCACTTAAAAATAGATTCATACAGTTTCCTACAGAATTTAGAATTCACAATACACCGTGCACTTTTTATATACAGGGGGTACAAAATTATACAAAAATGCTAAATTTATACAATATATGAGAGTGAAAAATGTATACAAACATTATGAGAATTTTTAAAAATGTATTTAGTACTGTCCTTCAGAAACAACATAAGATAAATGATAAATAATAATAACATCACTTTAATAATAATAATATTATTTCATTATTTTACAAATTTATACTGATCATCCTGGTTACAAAGTTTACATTCCCTTGGTTCTTAATAAAGTTTGTTGCCTTCTTGAGCAGTGAATGTCTGCACATTTTCTAATAGTTGTCCTTGTGAAAAGCTGGACTCATTCTTGGGAAGTCAGAAGCTCAAACGTGCATACTCTGGAAAACCAAATAATGTATAAGACAATGTATTTGCAAGACAAAGCAAGAACTCATGCATAACTAACACAAAGCACACAAAATGTCACTGATCACTGAATAAGCTAAACACCATAATTAGAACCAAGGTGACAAACTTTTGAACAGGATAATTTGTAAAAATTTTATTTTGTCTTGTCAGTTATGTGAAATATCTTAAAGTCACTATGAAATCAAATTATTGTTTATAATAATAGTAACAACAACAATTATTATTTTTTATGGAATATTACAGAGTTCATTACAAATAATTTATCCAAGCACATCATTATCTTTTTTTGTTTTTAATTCATGTGCCCTTGCAACGATAACTCTTCTCTGATGGTGCGAGTGCTGGTCAATAATCCCTCCCCTCCAGCAACGTGTCATTGACATAAGATCACAGCAATTAGCAAACGATATTGATCAAACGATTCAATTGATTCTTGGTGGACAAAATCAAGTCCTGCTCTACTACAGTTTTACTCCTTACAATAGGAAAGACTAGATGAACACAATATCTGTTCCAAACTTCAGTCAGGGCAGTAATAAAAACCAGTATGTATTTCTTTTTAGATTCCTCTTTATTTTGAATTAATATCTTCTTGCAGATTCTGCAAGGAGTATACAAACATATGCACTCAACTGTGTATATATACACTATATTGCCAAAAGAATCCTCCAAATCATTGAATTCAGGTGTTCCAATCAATTCCATGGCCACGTGTATACAAATCAAGCACCTAGGCATGCAGACTGCTTTTACAAACATTTGTGAAAGAATTAGTCACTCTCAGGAGCTCAGTGAATTCAAGCATGGTACCTTGATAGGTTACCACCTGTGCAATAAGTCCATTCGTGAAATTTCCTCACTACTAAATATTCCACGGTCAACTGTTAGTGGTATTATAACAAAGTGGAAGCAATTGGGAACAACAGCAAGTCAGCCACAAAGTGGTAGACCACGTAAAAATCACAGAGCGGGGTCAGCGCATGCTGAGGCGCACAGAAGTCGCCAACTTTCTGCAGAGTCAATAGCTATAGACCTCCAAACTTTGTGTGGCCTTCAGATTAGCTCAAGAACAGTGCGTAGAGGGCTTCATGGAATGGTTTTCCATGGCCGAGAGGCTGCATCCAAGCCTTACATCCATTTATTGGTTGATCCAATATTAAAATATTGGGGAAAAATTATTATCTGTTGATCTCTACTAGAAAGAACGAAAACTTGCAGCTCAATAAATGAGTCAGATGTTGATTCAGAAACAGCTTCACAACCAAGGTAAAATATGATTTATTTTGCTGTGTTGCTTAAGATTCAGCAGAGATTCAACACCGCAGACAGCAGGTGAAGCCTGAGAACATGGCCAGTTCAGCCCTATAATCAGACAATTCTGAGAAAACCTGCAGCGAGATCAAAAGTGATTTCTGCCATGCTGAGATTCATTAGTTCATTAGTCTGGAACAGACACCAGACTAATGACCTAACGAATTCAACTAATGAAATTTAAAATCACCCCTGAAATGCATAGCTTGATTTTCAGCATGTGTTTTACTGGCTAGAATGGATGATGGGTTTAAAAATATTTTAAATACTTTTTTTGTATTTTAAATACTTTTTTTGGATTAATAAGGAAAAACGCACTTGTTTTGCTGTAAAGGAGGGGCTTGAGCATGAAACTCAGCGAGTGTCCAAAAGCTGCATCTGAATATGCCTACTTCCATAATATATAAGAGGGCGGAAAACAGTGTGTGAGCCAAATAGTATGTCAGAATTTATAAACAGTACTCGGATAACCTACTGCCGGCAATATTCTGAACTGTGCAGTCTATGAACACTTTACTATCCCATGAGGCCACAGGAGAGGATTTGTGAATGTCAGTGAACAAAACAACTGACGCCGGTAGGTCACATGACAGTAACAACATGGTGGATGTAGTACGTCCGAATTCCATTCATATTACACACTTTAATACTATATAGAATGTACTTTTTCAATAGTCATGAAGTTTCAAACCAAATGTAGTACCTACTATAATATGCAATTTCTGACGCAGCGCAGGACTATAATGTAACAATGTGAAAAACCCTAACTTGAATAACTGAGTTATTGTAGTCCATATATTAAAATGTCCATTCATCATAGCACATAGCAGTGCTGGTGTAATTTGTCAACTAGTCATCTGGCATGTTTTTAAGAGCAAATGACTCCCTAGTTTTTATTTATTTATTTACTTTCTTTAAAAGAAGAATCACTGGACCTCCTGTCTGCTTCTTTTGGCAAAGTAACTCCACCTCACTGAATCGTCATCACAGTGAAGGGCTAAACCACTGACTACAGTCACAGAAGACTGTCCTGAGAGTCACTATAGCAACCTAAGCTTTTGTCTCCTGATAGCAGACCAAATTTATAATTATGAGGTCAGAACAAAAAGACATTTCCATTGTCTCAAGGCCACTAGTTGCTACCAAATGATTTGCTGTAGGTTAAGGAATTAAAAACCTGTAACTTTTTGTGATATATGTTTCTTGTAATGTGTTGTGCACTACAGCAGCTGTCTCTCCATCATATGTAAAAATATTAAACATTCTCTGTGCATGCCTAAGGATATGAGAATCAACTACGGCCAACTACGGTCACAAGTTCCAACAAACATTTACAAACAGCATCACAAAGTTGCGTCGTTGGACCTACAGCTATCTCGACCTGTGGTTAGAAACAAATTCTTCATAGAATGACATGCAGTACAATCAATATCTTTTATTTCATGTATACTTCCATATATATACAAATTTCATTCTACATCTTTTAGTTTCCCATTATTTTGAAGAGTAAGCATTTGCGAATGTGCTCTAGAACCCTGTGGAAACCTGGAGTATGACATAAGAGGAATCAAACATCTAAAACAAAACAACGAAGAGCAAAAATATTGAAGTAGTCCTCCATATTTAGGATTTATATGGGATATGCTTCCCAGTGTACCTTGGTATTCGGCGTTGAGCCTAGCCCCTCGTTCGTGCTAATCTCATGGCAGGGAGCTCAGGTCAGCGCAGGACGCTGGAAGACAGCCGTTGTGGCGAGATTAGATTGGGACCCCCATTCCGTCAGTCACTGACGTAACTCGGAGTGACTGACTGAAAGGGAACGTCTCGGTTACGTATGTAACCCTCGTTCTCTGAAGGAAGGGAACGGAGATGTTACGTCACCATGCCACAACTGCTGTACCGCTGGTACGGCTGGGGCGCTCAGCCTCGGCTCCGAAGCAGGTAACATAATGTGAGATTGCACGCGCAGCTCCTTATAAACCCACAAGGTGGGGCGGAGTTGCGTTATGCAAATTCCGCAGACCCATGGCATTGTTTTGCCATTGGCTCGTTCTGTAGAACTCGAAGGTGATAGGCTTCTAAGTGAAACCCCCATTCCGTCAGTCACTGACGCAACGTCTCCGTTCCCTTCCTTCAGGGAACGAGGGTTACATGCGTAACCGAGACGTTCTATATTGTTGAACCAATGTGGTTTGAATGACAGATTACTATGGTTTAGGGAAATAGTCATGAGTCGTTAGTTAATGTATCCAATTGCATGTATCCAAATCCAATATGCATTGTACTAGCAGCAAGTTACATCACAGTATGGCAGTGTGCAATCTGAGAAAAGAAAAATTAATTAGATGCTATTATTATAAATATTAAATATGCTTCATGTTGTAAAACTGCATACTGGAACAGAATAAACTGCACAGAGGCAGACTAGAGAAACATTGGCTTTTAACATGAAACATTTAGGTGCAAAATTACTTTTTAGTTGCTAAATTACAGAATTGCTCGAAATAGATGGCCGCCCAGAGGCACTGTCATCTATGCCCAGGTTCTGTTTCACTGTTTTGAATCAGACATAACAAGTGTTTCAGTTGTGAACAGCCATGAAAGACTAATGTCAATAATGTAGTATAATGTGTTTTGCTTGAACACTTGTGATCAGATCAAGCAAAACACATCTTAATGTCAGGTGTAAACAGAGAGAGAGAGAGAGAGAGAGAGAGAGAGAGAGCAAGAGAGAGAGAGAGAGAGAGAGAGAGAGACTGCCTGTTTTATAAATGATGGTGCAAAGAGATGTGGACAGTGTAAGTATAATGTTGCAGTTCACCAGAAGCACACAAGCACATCTGCTTTGATGATCTGCTTTAAGAGGAAGCCAAAAGCCTTCATCTCTCCATTTGTTGAATTACTGTCATACTGTTATCTCCCATCCAAAATTCACCAACCGCCGCTCTTTCCCCTTTAAAAGACAAGAACCCATGCTTCCCCATCAAATAATATTATCCAAACAAAACTATACGCAATTACAGTCAGATTGTATAGTAATTTAGAGTGGATGCATTACATGGCTAATGTGTTTGCACAGGCACACACAGCAGTGATCTACACTAATGCAGAGCTTTGGTTGATCTGTGCATTTAAAATGCGGCTTTCCCTGAAACACCCAACCCCCCCTTTCACACTCACATCTAAACAGCACTTCCTCATTGGATAATTCAATAGCACCAATGTGAATATCTGGACTGCTAATCCATAGCTCTCCATGATATCCCCATTGCACAAGTGAAGAATGAATGGACAGTAGCACTCCAATGACCCAATGTAGAATCACAGCAGCAACCAAGCTTCTTCAAGATACTGGGGGTTGGGTAAGAGCAGGATTTAGAATTGTGTTTCATAATTTACAGAACCAAATGAAGGTCGGGTAGGTCAGGTATTTTGGGGCAAAAATTAGACTCCAATCAGGTACATTCTGATTTTATTTGATTTTTGAAATCCTTTGTTCTATGTAATATGTTTTATATGTTTATATTCTGTTGTGCCCTGTTGCACAAATGAAACATTTAGTTTGGAATTATAAGTTGATCATTTTCTGTTTCATCTCATCAGTCATCTGAGGTGGTTTATTTGTTGTCTACAGACTCAGAGAAACCGAGAAACCAGAGCTTGGTATATTGAAGTCAAACTTTTGGTTTTGATCCAACCCTAAATAGTGCACACTAGACATGTTGAAACTAATGGTACTTTGGTACCACATTGATATTATATTGACAAAAGTCCTTTGCCCAATAAAATATCAAAAGTATGTTGATATTTGAGATCAACATTTGCTGCCCTAGGCAAACAAATGATTAATATTTAATATTAAACTTTACTCAATACTTGACACACTTTAACAATACTTTTGCAACACAAGCATCAATACTTGACCACTAACATTTTCTCTCACATACAAAAATTTGTGGATGCATTTTGGCATGTTTCTGTTTTCTATCCGACTACCTGTAATTCAAAAATGCAATACTACAAATTACATCTAGTGCTGAGTGCAGTTTAATGATAATGTTATTTTTATGACAAAATAATATATACAGCTTATGAACTTCATGACAAAAGCTCTTTTCGGAATAACATAATCCACTGATCTTTTAAGCACAGTTTATTCCTTTTATCCCCCCACAAAAGAGAGTATCCATTAGAGTGAAATGTTCATATCAAAGTCTGAAATGTGATGGTGTGTCAGTCTTGATGATTTCCCATTTGGAGCTCTCAGCACAAAGAGAGAGCTTTTCAGAAGGTGTAGGGGAGGTACAGATGACTGGATGATCCCGTATACATGCATCATTGGAAAAGCACAAGCTCTCAAGCTCTCATCAGAGGGGATTGGGTTAAAGATATGAACTAGGGATGTCCAAACAACCAGGCTGTCAATGTACATGAAAAAAAGTCATGGACCAAAAAAAAAAAAAAAAAACAACAACTCTGGAGCCAAAAAGCCATCAGTCAGCAATAATATTATTAATGCAACAAAAATATTTTAATTAATGCAGTATTATGTTGTAAATTAACTATATTTTTAAAGTTAACTTTTCAATAACTGTTTTATTAAACAAAAAAAAAAAAAAAAATTTTTTTTTTTTTTTTTTTATTGATACTTTTTTTTTTACCATAAAAACAAAAATATTTGGAAAACAGAATTTGGGACAATGTAACAAATTTGTCCTTCAGCCATACCTGTCAAGAGATCAGCCTCACTAGCCTTCTAAATTGTAATCACCTGCTCCTAATTCCCACATAGTTAATCAATATGGACTGGTAGAGGGTATGCATCGACGTCACTTTCCCACCGGAAAATACCAACAGTGGCAGAAGAGCTGCTGCGTGACTGGAGTTAATAAGGGAAAATGCAAGTAAAACAAACGGTTTTACTAACTAAAGGCTAGACTCGATAAAGTGTTTCTTACAACTTACCAAGGATCTAGTGATCCATGGACATTGACATGCAGCCCAGAATTGTGTTTTCCTGATACTTATATGAGCCTGTTATCGAGGATGCATCGAGAGGTGACTTGTGCGGACTTGAGACCGGGTATCCCAGAATGCATCTCGCACCAACCAGCAAGCGTCAATAGCGGAGGAGAAAACCCACGTAATTAAAAAAAATAATACTGTTATTGTGTCACGAAATGTAGTTTTAAAGTGCCCCTATTATGTTTTTTCGAATATTCCCTCTCATGCAGTGTGTAATATAGCTGTTTGTGAACGTAAACGTTCTGCAAAGTTGTAAAACCTATACAAGTCGCTTGTATTTCGAATCCTACTGCGTCACGGTTCTACGTCACTAGAAAATACATTTGCATAACGCCCGCCTATGTAGTACGTTGTCCGCCCGCAAACAACTTGACCGTCCCTCAAACGTCATTTTACTGAAAACTGCTTTTCAAATCTCTTGAGTTCAACACGGGATTCGCAAAACGCTTGCTCTTGAAAGATGGGACAGTACCCAGTTTATTTGGACCAGCTTGCTCCTCAGAATCACAACCTGTAAGTATGATTAATTATTGATGTATATATTTTCTACCGGGTGTTCAAAATACGTACACTGTAAAAAACAGCTGTAAAATAACGGCCACATTCTGACAGTAACTTACTGTTTTCCATTAAAAAAGCAATTTGCTGTAGAAAACAATGCATTCGGGGCAATATTTTTCACGGTAAGCAACTGCTGTTAATTTACAGCCCATTTTCAACAGTAATATACTGTACTTCTGTATTACGGCTTTGTACTGTAGTATACGCAATGCATTGTGGGCTGATGCATTTTTTTAAGTAATAGCATAATGGCACTGAACAGGTGTTTCACAGGAGTTTGAATTTGAATACAAGCTTCTTGTCTGTGTTTGCGGCGCTCATGACAGGAATATTATGTGGAAAATAGAAGAAAACTAATCAAAGTGGAGAGGAGAGGGAACTTTGAAACTGACTGCAGCCAGCGATGAGCGAATTCTTTTAAAACTGGTCCGGTGACTGTGTTGAGCCGTGAGCAGGAAGAAACAAACTTGATTGTGTTCGCGGCCCTTATAACATTTCGAGGAAACTTTCTTTTAAAACTGGAGGTTTTGGTTGGATTGTTTACTCTCATATCCAAATCAGTCATCGAACGGTGACTGATGAGCTGGAACTGAACAAGCCAGGAGTGAGAGTGAAGTGAGTGATTATAAACAAGGAGAGGGTAAAATCCTGTCAACTCACTGTAATACATAATTTATTCCTAAATTTTAGTGTTTATTAAGGCTTTCAGACCGTGTATTTCTTGTTGCCGCTCAGCCTGATGGTTTTGAAAAAAAAAGACGAACTGGTCAAATTTGTTCTTAAACATTGATTATTAAGTTAAACTTTTAAAACGCAGTTCTGCTTAACTGTTTAAACTGTATAACAGAGTTTGAGTTTGTATTCTTTTCTGCATTTATTCTTACAAATGTTCACGTTGCTTTTACTATATTTTTGTGTTTTTGGTGTTCTTGCTTCTAAATAAATGTTCACCTTTGTATTAGTCTATTACTGTTGCCTGTCTTTTTACTAGTAATTTCCTGTGTGATTTTAATTTTCAACCTATTTTGGAGTTCCCTTTTTGACCTAGAGCTGTGTTGCCAAAATTACTCAAATTGGGTAGTTTTTACCTCACCATTTCTTAGTGTATTGTAAATTGAAATAAGTACTGCATGTTTTTTTTTTCTTTACAGTAGATGGCTGTAAAATAATTTCACAGTATTAATACCGTAGAATTACAGTATATTGCAGGCGACTCTGCTGCCAGTATTTTACTGTAAAATTAAAAAAAATACTGGAAAATACTGTATTTCGTTTTTACGGTAATAAGCTGTAAAGCAATATATTGTATCTACTTATATCTACTGTATTCATACAGTAGAATTACAGTAGATTGCTGGCGACTCTGCTGCCAGTACTTTACCGTTATTTTACAGAGAAATTTTTTACAGTGTAGTTTTGTGTTTTATATTGCGTTAAGTTTCCGCCTAACTGGCTAACTCACATTATTACTGTCTTACTGAAATACTTCTGCTAAGCAGCTGTGGGCCACTATTGCCTAAAACTGTGTCTATTAATGCAGATTGTCTGTCGTTCTTACTACTTTGAGTAAAGATAAAGGAAGGCTTTTACAAACGTTTGTTACATCAGTCATTCATGTTAGTACTCGGCTAATGTATTTACTGTTATTGATACAGTTCCTGCATATGCACCGCAATAAATTAGAAATATACACATCGGTTTGTTAATGGACATACACTTGTTAATGCTGATGGTGAGGAATTACAGTTGCAACATCTCATCAAAATGAGTACCGTATCACTGAGAAACGTCCTGTTCAAGTCGTCCTTGCGATGGAGGTTCAGGTTAAATAAGTAGTTCTTCCAATGTTTCGTCATCGGACTTGCGCTCATCGTTACGGTCTTTACAGTGGTGTACAATCGCTGAGCTTTAGGAAGCCACCGGACGGAGCTGAAGTTCAGTTATAGTAATGGCCGTTTAGCTTCTGAAACGCGCTGTACGCGTTTGACCAATCGTAACAGACTGGGCCGTCTGGCCAATCAGAGCAGAGTAGACTCGCGGAAAGGAGGGATTTAGAGAGACTGATTCACCCGACAAGTCGTTTGAGAATCATTGAAAAATGTGGTGATGTGCAATGTATATTATGAGAAAATGAAACTGTTTTTGACCTTTGATGTAGACCTTGAGACCTCCAAAACAAAATTAGGAGCCTTTAAAATAGCATAATTGGGGCACTTTAAGAGTTTTTCAGACAAGAACGTAGTTGTTTAAAGCTCAAATCTGTGGTTTAATTATAAAGATAGCGCCTATTTGAAAATTTGATCTGACGCTTTCGGAGTTTCGCTTATTAACCCTGCCTGCAACAGCCTTACCTTGGCTAGTCCTTCTGATGTTTGCCACTGGTTCTGATGACTCTGTAGTGGTTAAACATGATATACAATTTGTCTTGTGTATATTTAACAGGCGATCTTTGGTCTCATGAATCTATAATATGTTCCCTGGCAAATCGTTTTGGCTTTGCTGTTGTAGCTTACTAGTGAAGATAATCAATGTAGAAGATAATCAATGCCTGAACCACATTTGTGTGGCTGTTAATGTTTAAGATTTTTTTTAAATGAAAACGAAAAGAGGCAAGAGTGGTGTTTTATAACATATTTTGTTTTATTGTTGCCTAAAATATACAGATAACCGGAGTAGCCAGAGCAAGGTGAGTGATGCTATCTAAATATCTACCCTCAGTTTTAGTTGGATTTCAGGTAACATTAGACTCAAATAAGGCTCTTTTGTTTGCTTAGGATTTAAATATGCTGCCTGCGTGCTCTTTCTTTAATTTCTGTCTCTGAGTACTGTACTCTAAGTTTGTACCTTCATTTTTTTGTTGTCAATAAACTCTGCTTGCAACTGCATTCCATTTACTATGGAAGATTCCTTAACAGACTTCATAGAGCCCTATATTAGAGCTTAGTGATATATCTATTTAAAAAAAATGAATTTTGAAAAGATAGAAAAGAAATGGAAAATAGCAGCTTAGATAAAAAGCTCCTTGTGAGTTACACAAAAAAGAATGTCATGCAGGTTTAGAATGATACAGTAAGTAAAAAGAAGTTTAGATATACTCAAAAAACACATATTTAGGATTGAATGCATGAAAGCGCAAAAGAGCCTGGTTGTCACAGGCCACTGGCCACGGACATACGTACGTCACTGATCATGCATTATATAACTAAATTCAACATTCAATGACAACTACAAACTAGCTTTATATTTAACTCTTTCTTTCAAACAGGTAGACAGTTTATATGTTCCACCCAGTCTCTCTTGAGTAGGCAATATTACTAAAATCTATCTAAAGTCCCTACTGTGCGCACAAACAAATAACCACTGACACCTTTAGAATCCGGATTTGCCTGAAAACGTTGCCACAATGTACTCAGAAATTTTCCACATAATTGCTGTCACAATATTTATCTAACAGAGTACAATTTGTACAAAAAAAATTTGAATCCTAAATATTAAATACTAAAGGGAACTAACAATATAGATTTAGCGTTAAAAGCCTTAGGGCTGCTCACCTCATGACTGGCTGAAGAATTACATCTTAAATATGGAATTACAGTCCAGTGCAAAAATACGTTACATTAGTGCTCTTAACAATGATCAAGGCTCTGGACCTCTGCAGAGGTTATTAAGAGCAATGTAACTCTAACCTATCTTTTTATAATTCAACTTTTAATATATTCTTTTAAGTTTTTGTCTCTCTTTTCAGCTTTTCAGCTGATTCCTTTCTTTATTGTAACGTCTTGGAAGTATAATCCAAAAATGATGACACTGTTCTGTTCAATCCTTAGTTAGTCATTTCTTTTGAATCAGGTAGCAGAGTAAGTTATGAGAGAGCAGATACCATCAACAGCTTTGGCAGGTAAGTGGTTTTACTAAAAAGAGGGATTAGACATATGGAAAATCATCTTGAGTCACTTCTGAAAGCCATCATTAAAATGATATCAGTAATTTTAGCTGTTTAACCTGCTAGGCTGAAAGGCATATTTAAGGGCCAAACCAATCTGACGTTACTTTCAATGTAAGAGAGATTGGCAACAATTTAAGCACTATCCTAAACAATTTAATACACTTAAACATAATTAAATTTTTAAAAATAATTTAAAGATAATGTAATTGAAGAATAAAATATTGTAAAAACTTTTGAAAAGAGCACATAAAAGGGACGCGTGTACTGTGCTGATGTAATGCATTTTTAAACCATAAAATAGATATAAAAATAGATATGGGAAAGCAGTAACTGCAGCAGCCATGCACAAGAGTTGGCTCAATCCCAGAGCTGGCTCAAATTATGAGAACAGCTGTATATAAATCACTCAGTTTTTAAGGTAACACTGTCAAACAGTGACACTGGGGGTAAAGTTTCATTCTTACCTCCCTTCAACTTTCTTAATAGAGCCCCAATGTCCTGGCGTGAGTTTGATGGGGTGGAGGTGTAATCATGTATGACTAGGGAAAGGTCACATGAAAGGAAGTAATGGGTCCACTTTGCTGTGATTGGATTGTATAGCTGTCTATGCGATAATGCCCGTCTCTCAAGTTTTGCGAACATTCTGGAAATCAGCCTATAAAATACTAGGTCAAGGCTGGGGGAAATGGATTGACTAATGACAGACTAAACAACTCACCCACTCAGACATTCTGTTATCTGTAAACAAAGGGTTTTTTTTCTTTCTTTTTTTGTGAGCACTTAGCTTGGTAAAATTAAAGGTACACCTCCATACCTGTGACCATCATGACACCTGCAATGTTTATGGAGCCAAGGATTTGATGAGTAATGATCCGAAAAGAGGGCGACAACTAAAAATAATATTTGAATCACAGTGAATCACATTATTAGAAAACTGTACAGTAGTGGCCAAAAGTGATGTCTGGAGAGGATATTTGTTTTGATGTTTGATTAAACTATCAAAATATGTGGAAATTATTTTATATATTTTTTAAATATGAGGGAAGAACAAAAAACTAAACTTGGTTACGTTATTTATGTGACAAGATTATTTGTCTAAAAAGGCAAACTACAGCTACAGGTTTTATTTTACTATGCAAAAAAAGGCATAGAAAATTAAAAAGCTCACAGGAAAATGCATGCAATGACTAAAACAGTTTTGGTTCTCTCTTATTTTTGCATGTTTTTTGTCACCTGAAAAAATAAATGTTAAGAGGTTTACACTCATTACACATGTAATCCAGATGTGAGGAAAATATATTAGGTCTATAACTTTTTACTTGCTGGTTACACTACATTACATTTTTGAGTTAAAATTAAACTTAAAATCATATAGCCGACATGAATACAACAATTCCATTTCCAAGAAGAAACCCAAACCAGACTTTGAAAACAAAATTTACATTGTTCATGCTAGTCATAAAACGAAGACCTCATAAATGCATACATTAACAGCACTTTGATGAGTGATTTTCCTAATACGCATTATTCAAGACACTTCAGCTAAGAGTTAAATGAGAGAGAAAAAGAGAGATGGAGGGAATTAAGAAGGAAGTCTGCTGACAGTGGCATACCACTAGTAAGTGGACACCTGTAACAATCTTTTTCCACCTAATGTATGCCTTGTGTTTATGAATTGTGCAGAGCAGCTTTTTCACAAAAGCTTTTTGGTGCCATGTTTTAATTGATATAAAGAAACCATCAGAGCAACACCGAGGTCCACCTCCATTCAGTTTTTTTTAAATTATTATTCAGTTTATATTTTTACCCAAGAGCTTAGTTGCAAGTTAGATTTCGTTGTTTTATTGATTGATTGATTGATTGATTGTATGTATGAAAGCTTTATTGATTGTATGTATGAAAGCTTTATTCTACATTTGGGGGCAGGAACTGCTCGAGTCTCCTTAAAAATGAAGCACTTTGGTACCATTCATATGGACTCAAGTACAGTTCGCAATCTGTATATCTGCAGAACCACTATTAATTCTGAACCAATGACAACTGGGGCTGATGCCCTGCAAGCAGAATGGAAAATGCATTTGTCATTGTGGTACGTCTCTGGAAAAAATTGCCTTGAATGAGCAGCTAACATTCTTTGTGTCTCTTGCAATATATCCACAGACACGAGTGTCACTCTATGCATTCTATGTTCTGGTGATAATAATATTGGGTGCTAATACTGATGGTGGTACTCACATTGATAATGCAAACATACTGCATTTACCAGCCAAATAATACAATGTGACAAGAGACCTGCAGGGGCAAGAGGCTGGAATCGAACTCAGTCTGGCCAAGCAAGTATTGGCAGCTGAATCACATCTGATGATCTCATGTCAAGAGCTTAGATTTTAGGCGAAATGTGGACTCCTGAGGATAATACTCCTAACATCTAGCGATAGATATAACCAAAGTGCAAGAATTATCAGGTAACTGGAAACGTCTCGGTTATGTATGTAAACCTCGTTCCCTGAAAGAAGGGAACGGAGACGTTACGTCAGTTACTGATGGAATGGGGGTTTCGCTTAGAAGCCAATCGCCTTCGAGATCTACAAAACGAGCCAATGGCATGACAATTCCACAGGCGAGACATCTTGAAAAAGATGTGCCACGTGTAGCTCTTTTAGAGAGGAGTTTTACTCTGCAGAACTGCCGAAGCGCCCAGGGAGAACACACACGCTGTGCTGGATCACTGCACAGATCAGACAGGAATGCGGAACTCGCTGGAACGCACCGTAACACCAACAGTCTGGAGAGACGCTCGTCTTGAAGAGTAGAAAAGCTCAGGAAGGCAAGTGAACACTTGGCTCCGAAGCAGAAACATAATGCGAGATTGCACGTGCAGCTCCTTATTTACCCACGAGGTGGGGCGGAGTTGCGCTATGCAAATTCCGCAGACCCATGGCATTGTCATGCCATTGGCTCGTTTTGTAGATCTCGAAGGCGATTGGCTTCTAAGCGAAACCCCCATTCCGTCAGTAACTGACGTAACTCATAGTGTACTAACTGAAAGGGAACTTAGGTTGCTTGCTACTCAGCTGACAGCACCTGCCCCAAGGGCAGAGTTATACATTCATGATAATCTCATTCTTATCCTTATCATTTGCATGACTTCAGACATATTATCTGGGTCAATATCAGTTGAGCAAAACCCTGACCAAAGTATATATAATTAAATTCAGACACTTCAGATATTTAAAATACATTCAAATCAATGTTTTGGCCACCGTATTGATTTGCTTTACATTTTGCAACACATAAATATTACTCCCTCTCTGCCAGGCTGACAAAAATATTATGGCCATCAGTCAGGACTCTAAAGCCCGAAGTATACTTCGCTTCTCTGTGTTCCATTCCGTCCCAAGAAGAGTGCGCATCCAAGGACAACAGCGCATGTGCAAGTGATTGAATGCGTCATGTAAACGCTTTAGTCTGAGGCCCTGTTTACAACCGTTATTAACCCTTTGACACATACGATCACACCGGTGTGATCAGTCTTGGCTGGTCCCTGGAGTGTACAGTGTGATTAGAACGTTCAGTGCATCACGTGATCAACTGCTAAATTCAAATGTGCTTTTGTGCTTTGGCTGGAGCTGAGCCAGAAACGGATGCGCTCAGCGCTTGTCCTATATCACAAACTATTCTGTGTTTTCAACCACATAATGTTTATTTTAGGTTTCAGACATTTAAATACACATAAGTACTAGCAAAACAATACATTTATAGTTTGTATAATACACACTAATGTCTATGGAAGCAGCAATAACAATTAAACAATTAAACGTTTAAATTTTGACGACGTGTTCAGATACACATTGTGTAGGTAACTATAAAGTTTACTCTATTCTTCTCCCACTTCACCGGCCACTTACTTTCATGTATTTTGGGAGAAGTGGATGAATTGACGTGTTGTAAATTCGACAGATACGATTCTCTGGATTGTGGTGCAAACTAACATGGTGGCGCCCAACACATCCAAGTAATGTGTTTTGTCGTTTAAAAACCTTTATAATGATCATGATAGTTGATCTATAACGCTATAGATCAACTATCATGATCATTATAAAGGTTTTTAAACGACAAAACACATTACTTGGATGTATTTAAGAATCGGAATAGCAGGTAGTTAATGACATAGCTAACAAGTTTGTGAATATTTTGAATAAAAAAAAATTCTAAATAAAAGCGATACATCTATCATACAGCGCTATTGTGCCTGTGGTGTGTCACATGACAAGCATGACGTGTCGCCATGGAAATAATAAGATGATACGTTCTAAAATAACGGTCGCCTTAAAGAACTCACACTGGGGGGTCAGCTAGAATATTTTAAACTTACGTGTTAAAGGGTTAAGATGCATTTTGGTCGATCGGATTACAAGTGGACGATGCTAAATATAGGTGTAAAGGAGGTCTAAAATGTTTTGTAATCAAAAGGGTCGAAAGGTTGTTCGAAAACGCATTCGACCGGATTGCTTTTGTGATGTAAACGCTCATGTGGTTGAATGCGTTTGAACAGCCACAAAAGGCCGCTTACACTCCGCCTACTGACCTAATGTGTAAACATTATGGGAAGTGCGCTAGCCAGATGGGACTTAAACTTTGTCTGATGAGTGACCACTTGTGATTGGAGCGCTGAAAAAGCATCTTAGCACCAGGTGGAAACAGGGCCCTAGGTAATGCGACTGTAGTTTGGCTTTATTCAACGTGCCCACTTACACACTACAATTGGCTTTGACAAGGTGATAAGGTATGGACAGAGCGACTCTTGGACAGAGAAACTCAGAAGACTCAGGAGAAAACAGAACAAAAGTGATTCAGTCAAGAGCAGTGAGCGATTTTCTTTCTCTTTTTTGTTGTTTGATTAACATTATGACAGCAGGGTAAATTTGGATGCTGTCACTTTGAGACCAACTGCACGGATCCAATATACTTGCGCGTTTTCTCTCAACTGTTAATGTTTACTTGCAAAGACATGGTAATTTTGACACATAAGTATGTGTATTTAACCGTTCAAGCCCAATTAGGCGGCAAAAAGCACTCCATTGAGTTCTCACACGCTCTATGAGCAGCAGCTTCATGTCGTGTGACTCTCAGACAGCGCTGAGAAACAGGCTGAGTTCGAAATCGCATACTCTCGAGTAGGTACTTATTTTGAATAAGTAATTAGTTTAGTTCACGACCACTAAAAAAGTATGTTCTATATAGTATGAATGTGTGTAGTATGAATGTAATCCAGACGTAGTACGTTCGACACGTTGTCATTATCATGTGACCTACCAGTGTCAGTTATACTGCTATTTCACTGCTATTCATAAATCCTGTGGCCTCATGGGATAGTAAAGTGTCCATCGTACGCACACTTCAGAATCTCGCCGGAAGTAGTAGGTCATCAGGGTACTTTTTGCCTACTCTTTTATAAGTGCTGTGAATTCGGACATACTTCTTTTGTCACGTAATGTTTTTCGCCTACTATATAGTAGGGAAGTATGCGATTTCCGATGCAGCCACAGTCTCTCAGAGAGCGTGCACTTATACTGAAATGAGTTCTCTTTCGCTGCTAATTGTGCTTCAACAGTTTAAAATCACCTATTTTTAAACTGCAATGCTTAAAAACGCATGCAAACGATAAAGCTTTCGTGACTGCACAGCAACGTCACGTGAGTGCGTAACCACGATAGAGGCGATAGTCCAAAATCTCTTCCGGTTGACAAATGTCTACTAGTTAATCATGTCTACCGGTATATCGCCCACCCCTAGCTGCAAGTGTATGCTTGTTTCATAATCCCAAGTGTAACATGTGGGCAAAAATTCAAAATTTCAACTGAAAAAAAAAAAAAAAGATCCAACTTAAAAGAACAAGTTACTTAAAGGTACAGTGTGTGGCATCTAGCGGTGAGGTTGTGAATTGCATCCCCCACTCCCTTTCGGAGCACAGAGAAGCTATGGTGGCCGACACAGGACAAAAATGTCGTCGTCGGCGAGAGCAGAGAGTGACTAGCGCTCTGTAGAGAAGTTTGTCCGTTTAGGGCTACTGTAGAAACATGACGGCGCAAAATGGCGATTTCACCGTAAGGGGACCCGCGTTGTATGGAGATAGAAATGGCTCATTCTAAGGCAATAAAAACAAACGGTACATTATGTAAGGTCTTTATACTCTACTGAAAACATAGTTATGTATATTATATTGCATTTCTGTCAATAGAACCTTTAAAATAAGTGATTTATATAAGTAGTTTCCATAGATGTTTTTCATAAACTGCCCCTCTGTGTGAGTCTTTTCACTGAGGTACCAAGCTATTAGGTTTCTGTCTTTAAGTCAGTTATTTAGTTCAAGGCCAGCTAAGGGATGTTTATGAGAGACATTACAGCTCACTCCTTCTCTGCTATGTTAGGCCTTAATTACCAAATACAGTGACTCTACTACAATCTGCAACATTTGCTTGTTCTGTGGCAATGAACTTAGCTGATCATGTGCTAAGGAAACACAGCACAGGTCCACAGCAACATCTCATTAAGTTAGGATCTATAAGAGTGAATATTTAGAGAATAAGCAAGACATCTATGGCTGCTTACCTTGGCACTGAAATCCTTGCTTGCCAAACCCCCTGATGAAGAGGAGAGAAAAACAATGCATTAGAGATCTGTCTCTCTAAATCCTTTAATGGGCTTTTAGCTATCAGTTCTCTTCCACTGAACAAACAATCCCTTAATTAAAAAGGACATAGACAGCTATGGTATCTAATGTTTTATTTGTCTCAATGCACATATAGGAAGACAGTAAACGGGCATGTACTATAAAGTGTAGCCATAAATTGAATGTAGCCATAAATTGGACGATCACAACAGATCACGCCTGCACGTTCAAAAATAAATTGTATAAACTTATAAACTGTATATACAAGACCCCAATTCCTATTTGAACTTTTATAGTTTATTATATAAACTACCAACAAGTGTGAAGCAGTGACTTGACTGGGCAGCTGAATGCTCCACTATGAGCCTGGACAAACTGATCACCCCCAAATCATGGCAAGCCCAGTAAACGGTGAAGCATGCAGAATACTGGAGTAGTCTGAAACGTAACTTTTACATTAGTTATGTTCAAAGACAAAATACATTTCTATTTCGAAAGCAAGTTATAGCGCGTGAGCTGTGTGAAGCAGAGTTGTATATGACAGTCCAGTAAACTCTAAACGTGTTTTATGTATGGGCATTTTTGACACAGCTGAACTGGAAGCAATGAGTTTCTTAAATGCTTAAACCAGTGTCTGTTTCTAGCTGTTCGTCTGGTAACAGGCCAGCAGCAAGATTTACAGTAACACTAATCTTTAAACTTACAATGATACTGCAATAACTACAGTCTGAAATGATTTACTCACCAAATAAAGTCCGTGCAATGACTGCAGAAAGTAGGCTGCTTGAAAAACCTGGCAGTAAATTTGTGGTTTTTCACTTCATGGACGTTTTTCTGCCTCAAAGCACCTTTACGGGCGAATCGATTCGCAACGTCAGATGAGGATTGGTCGTTGCTTTGTATGATATCAGCCATTGCAGAAACACGAGAGAATAATTCCCCGAAGAGTATGTGGAAGTTGCTGTCAAAAAAATATAACGTTGTTTTTCTGCCGTGTCGTTTTTCCGTGTAGCGCAACAGTTGGGCGCGCGCGTGCGGAAAGGGTTTCTCCTGCTTTCGCCACAACTACTGTGTGTGACAGCTTCCAGCCAGCGCTCCGCTTCCTTCTCGCTCGGGGTGACGTCACCAAAGTGTCCTTTTGCTGGGAGTGGATAATAACGTTCGCCACTGGATCATGAGTCCCGTGCAGTGAGCGTCATCCGGCGGTCAAGAAACCAGTGTGCAAGTTTCGGTGAGAAATCCACAAGATTGTCGTCGAAGACTTTTGTGACAAGTTTGGATCTACGTATGGTTTTCTTTTTCTTTCATAGATCCTGTACTATTCCATAGACTATACACGCCCTGCTTGAATGTTGTGCTGTGGAGGCTGCTCTTCAGCATGATCTTGGTCCTCCCTGTCCCCACTAATTCTTAATTTGCTTGTTAATTCGCTTAACCATTAAGACATGGTTGATCTACCGTGACCAGAAAGACTTCGCTAGCAGTGGCGCCAGACGCAGGGTGGCTTGACTTGACACCCAATGAATGAATGAAATATGAGTGGAATTTTTTTTTTTTTTTACATTGTAGGACTGCATAATTTCATTCCTTTACTATAATGATTTTGGTAAGCCATTAAGATAAACATAATAAGTGTGACATGCCAGTTAACGAATATAAAATAATATATTTTTGCTTTCTTGGTGGTAGCCTACAGCAAGCAGAGACACCTGTAGAGATTTGTGTCTCTTTTATGGGGACTTATTAATTATACTCCCCCAATACTCCCATCCATATATATTTTTATATGCCCCCAAAAACATCTTTTCAAAAAGTATACCTGTCTCATAGTTGGTGCATAAGACACTGATCTATATAACTTACATGAATTGAAATGAAAAAAAGAAAAGTAATTAAACCTGCTCAGGAGCAGGTTCGCTGTGTGGCGTAAGTTCAAAGGCTTGTTGCATGAAGTTTATAGTGAAAAAAAAATTAGAGACAAAACTGCCTGTCTTTTGCTGCTAATTATTTATTATATTGATATATGAATTATAATTATGTATAATTCATATCATATAGTCATATTAATTATATTAATTGACAATTAATATTGAACTTTGCATTTAAATTAATATAAATATAAATACAAGCTTTAATATATAAAGCTTTTAAACAGATTTCATTCAGTCTTGACAACTCTCAGAATAGTTTGTAAAACATTTTGTTAATGTAAATATAATGTGTATAGGTTTGGTTTTGGTGGACTAGATCAGCTTACGCTGCTGCTCGAGCTATGGTTGCTGCTGCTGTTTCAGAGCAAGTACAATTTGCTTCTGCTAAATCCTTGGAACATAAAACGAAAGGAAACACACACATTTGATTTGACGTCGTTCATGACTCCTCAGGAAGTTTCCTCACTCTTCGTTCCTCACCTCCTCGCGGTGCGATTAGAGAAATGAGATGTCCTTCAAGATGGCTGTGTTCGATCAGTTTCCGGGTCACAGGCTGGATGGCGGAGGAGCAAGGAAATGCGGAAGTCAAGTCAAGTAACCTTTATTTATACAATACAGATTCGGTGCTCCTTTCCTTGTGTCTCAGCTCCACCCCCCGTATGGATGCGAGGGAAGGCTGCAACCGCCAGGGTTTTTTGGCCTGCCGAATAACTTGGTCCAAAGCGGGCCAGCTCAAGCTTGAAGAGTGGTTATGAACAAAGATGGAGTTTACCTGAGTCCGGAGACGGCAGCGCCGCGGATGATTTCATATGCCAGCTAACATCAGCATTAAAGGATTAGTTCACTTTAAAATGAAAATTACCCCATGATTTACTCACCCTCAAGCCATCCTAGGTGTAGATGACTTTATTCTTTCTGATGAACACAATCAGAGTTATATTAATAAAAATCCTGACGCTTCCAAGCTTTATAATGGCAGTGACGGGGTCCATTGAGTTTGAAGCTCAAAAAAGTGCATCCATCCATCATAAACGTACTCCACACAGCTCCGGGGGGTTAATAAAGGCCTTCTGAAGTGAAGCGATGCGTTTGTGTAAGAAAAATATCCATATTTAAAACTTTATAAAGTAAAATATCTATCTGTATTTATTTTATGTCAGTACATCTCGTCTCTTTATACCGAACTGTCTGATATATCCATATTTAGCTCCGCATAGTATGTCATAAAATAAATCAACGTTTTTTTCGGGAGCTTCCAGCTGTTTCTCTGACTGAAAATATAACTGTTTTGGAACTGTCACTGGAGAGAGTGCTAAAGCTCCTCAGGTTGTATTTTTGGTGGAAAATTCAATATGATCAATGTTTCACTTATCATTGTAAAACTGTGGTAAAACATCGATGCTTGGGTTTTAAATCTTTAAGTAAACAAGTGATTTCTTTCTGATTAGTGATTCGTTTTCTGATAAAACTTCCATTTGTGAAATTATGTGTTTGTGTGACATTGTTCCAGAGAGGCGTGTTTTAGTGAAGCGCTGCAGAGCTTCAGGCCCGACGGTGGAAACACAGCATGGTTTTGGGTTTAGGGCTGCAGGTCCGAGGCTATTAGCCCAGACTGGCCCTTTGAAAGCCCTGGCTCGCACTGGCCTGACAGTGGAAAAGCGGCTAGTGAGAACAGGAAATTATGCATTTCGGCTGTTGTTCAGCTAAAGTCAGTTCAGTGTTGATTCAGTTCTGTTGTAAAGACCATCAATTATTAAATGATTTCATTTCATCTATAAAGCAGTTCTTCAAAAAATGATGTCATTGTCCAGCTCAGTTCAGTTCTCATACAACAGCGTCAGTACAGTCAGATCAATAATATTGTTGAATATTTAATGTCCCCTACTAAGCAAGCCAGAGGCGACAGTGGCGAGGAGCCCAAACTCCATCAGGTGACGGAATGGAGAAAAAAACCTTGGGAGAAACCAGGCTCAGTTCTCCTCAGGCCAACGAATGAACACAGTGTCATTATGATTCAGGCTGCATCACAAGTCAGAATTCAGATCGGGATCGGTAGCATTCAAATATTCATTCAGTTCCTTTTGCTTGAAGTTCGATTCATCACGCGGTATGTAGGGTCATAGGGTCTGTGCGGAGGACCTGTCTGGTTCTTGTGGTCTCTGCTGAGGATCTGTGCCCATGGCCATCATGACGATGAGGCCTTCACAGGGGATTGTCTAGTAGACAGTCTCTGCTGACATTCAGGGCTGCATTTTGGTTGTGGTTTGGTCTAGGTGCAGGTCATCTGATCAGGATATGGACCGGATCCGGCTGACTACGGTAACCTCGGGATAAACAGAGAGATTAATATTAGCACAGATGCCATTCTTCTTACAATGTAACAAGTATATTGGGTGTTATATGAAGTGTTCCCAGTTCCGGTTTACCTAATTTATGCAACCTTACAATCCTTTAACGGATGTGAATTATAGAAATGTGATAGTGTTATGTGTATGCCAGGTTAAAGAAAGGTGTTTTTAGTCTATATTTAAAGAAGGCTAGGGAGACTATTCCAGAGTTTGGGTGCTAAATAGGAAAAGGATCTACTGCCTGCATTTGTTTTTGATATTCTAGGTATTATCAACTGGCCAGAATTTTGAGATCCCAACAGACAAAGGATGCGTTAAGAGCTCACTCAAGTACTGAAGAGCAAAACCATTTAGTGCTTTGTAAGTAATTAGCAAGATTTTAAAATGTACAGTATGCAATGTTTAATAGGGAGCCAATGCAGTGTTGAAAGAACCGAGGTAATATGGTCATACTTCCTGTTTTTAGTAAGAACTCTAGCTGCTGCGTTTTGGACCAGCTGGAGTTTGTTTTTTAAGCGTTCAGGGCAACCACCCAGTTGAGCATTACAGTCTAGCCTTGAGGTCATGAACGCATGAACTAACTTTTCTGCATTTGTCTTTGAGAGCATATGTCATAATTTAGATATATTTTTAAGATGGAAAAATTCAGTTTTACAGAAATGCTAGAAATGTGGCTTTCAAATGAAAGATTGGTATCAAAGAGTACACCCAGGTTCCTACACCCAGGGTGGGTTGCACCAGCAAGGACTAAATTAAGCACAGTTTAGAGATAATCTAGGATTTGTTGATCTAGGCTTTATTTTAAATCGAGTTGTGTTGCACCACTTAATTTTAAACCCAGATTAACAAATCAGTGATTAGAATTTAACCGGCGATTAAAACCTCTATTTACAGTACGATTAATTTTCGCCGCCATGATGGATTCGCCATTGACAGCAACAATACTAATATTGAATTTCCTTCTTTATTGACCACCAGAAACTCTCTCTCTGACATAAGTAGCTCTTGCCAATAAAGGAAATAAACTTGTAAAATATTAATTGAGAATATTAATATTGAGACAGAAATCGGTGCCAATAAAGAGGTTTTTGCAAGGCCTGTTTGCTCTACTCCATTCAAGAATCTAGCGAGCTCAAAAGGCATGAATGAAGTTTCTTTATCTACACTCCTTGACGTGATCCAGAAGCTAACTGCTAAAGTGGATGAAACACAGTAAGGTTGCCGTTTCTTGCGAAAAACTCGACAAACTGTCTGAGAAGGTCTCCCATATAAGTGAAGAGGTCAAGAGACATGATGTCAAGATCGTTCAACTTGAAAAGGAGAATAAGGAACTGCAAGCTGAAAACATATGTCTGAAAGAAAACTTGAATGAAATGCAACGGTACTCGAGTAGATGGAATCTCAAGCTACAGGGGGTCCCAGAACACGATGGAGAAGATGCAAGAAGCGTGACGATTGGCATCCTAAGAAAGATGATCCCTAGTATCCAGAACAAGTTGGATGATGTAATTGATGTAGTACATCGCCTGGGGCAAAGGAGATCCGATGGAGCACCTCGTAACATCATCATGCGTCTTACCATGTGAACCTACAGAGATATGGTGTGGCGGGCTGCGAAAGACTCTCGCTTTCTAAAGGAAAACAAGCTTCGCATCAAGGAGGCGTTGATCAAGAAAGATGTTGATGCTAGAGCTAAATTATGGCCGCTTGTGAAGAAGGCTCGTGAGGATGGAAAGGTCGTCTCATGGAATGGTCCCCATGCTTTTGTTGCTGAGAAAAAACTTGAACTTAACCCCTGAGATGTACAGTTCCATATTTTCACGTTTGCAGACTGCCTTCGTGGAGCAATGAGTTGCATTTAACCAGTCTCTCGTTTACAACCAATCTTCAAGGAGCAAAAGCGTTCATATTTAACTTCCAAGTTGAGCGTGGCCAGACTCTTATTTTTCACAGACTATATGAAGCTCCTGCAATCGAACTTGACTCCTGAGTTGCTCATGGACTTTCTAATTGCAGACTGACTGTATGGAGCAACGTAAACGTTTTTGTACTCTATTGTGGCTCCTATACAACATAAGTAAGTTATGCCCTCCCATACAGTTGCACTTTTGCCTAGGTTTCAAGGTATTAACTACCTCTTTGTTACCTCATGTTTACAGCGGTAAGCTTCAACCTTCTGTGTGTTCTTGTTATTGTTCTGGGTTTTATTCTTATAATCCAAGTTACTCTTTCTGCTGTGTGTTTTTGTTTTATTTTGTATTTATTTATTTATTTTTCTTCTATGCAAATGCAAGACTTGGAGTTTAACTCTTTGAGTATTATTTCGTTAAACACTCGTGGCTTGAGAGATCTCACTAAAAGAAAAGCCTTATTCTTATATTGTATAAGAACGAATGCTGACTTAATACTCTTACAAGACACTCATTCCTGTGAGAATGATGTTCGTTTTTGGAAATCACAGTGGGGTGATAAGGTTTACTTTAGTCATGGTTCTAACCACTCCGCTGGTGTTCTCATTTTGATCAACAAGTTTAAAGGAGATATTGTGGAGTCTTTGGTTTCTACGGAAGGAAGATGGGTTATTCTTGTCACTAAACTTGATAATGCTACTTTTATAATATGTAATATACACTCACCTAAAAGATTATTAGGAACACCATACTAATACTGTGTTTGACCCCCTTTCGCCTTCAGAACTGCCTTAATTCTACGTGGCATTGATTCAACAAGGTGCTGAAAGCATTCTTTAGAAATGTTGGCCCATATTGATAGGATAGCATCTTGCAGTTGATGGAGATTTGTGGGATGCACATCCAGGGCACGAAGCTCCCGTTCCACCACATCCCAAAGATGCTCTATTGGGTTGAGATCTGGTGACTGTGGGGGCCATTTTAGTACAGTGAACTCATTGTCATGTTCAAGAAACCAGTTTGAAATGATTCGAGCTTTGTGACATGGTGCATTATCCTGCTGGAAGTAGCCATCAGAGGATGGGTACATGGTGGTCATAAAGGGATGGACATGGTCAGAAACAATGCTCAGGTAGGCCGTGGCATGTAAACGATGCAAAAATTGGCACTAAGGGGCCTAAAGTGTGCCAAGAAAACATCCCCCACACCATTACACCACCACCACCAGCCTGCACAGTGGTAACAAGGCATGATGGATCCATGTTCTCATTCTGTTTACGCCAAATTCTGACTCTACCATCTGAATGTCTCAACAGAAATCGAGACTCAGACCAGGCAACATTTTTCCAGTCTTCAACTGTCCAATTTTGGTGAGCTCGTGCAAATTGTAGCCTCTTTTTCCTATTTGTAGTGGAGATGAGTGGTATCCGGTGGGGTCTTCTGCTGTTGTAGCCCATCCGCCTCAAGGTTGTGCGTGTTGTGGCTTCACAAATGCTTTGCTGCATACCTCGGTTGTAACGAGTGGTTATTTCAGTCAAAGTTGCTCTTCTATCAGCTTGAATCAGTCGGCCCATTCTCCTCTGACCTCTAGCATCAACAAGGCATTTTCGCCCACAGGACTGCCGCATACTGGATGTTTTTCCCTTTTCACACCATTCTTTGTAAACTCTAGAAATGGTTGTGCGTGAAAATCCCAGTAACTGAGCAGATTGTGAAATACTCAGACCGGCCCGTCTGGCACCAACAACCATGCCACGCTCAAAATTGCTTAAATCACCTTTCTTTCCCATTCTGACATTCAGTTTGGAGTTCAGGAGATTGTCTTGACCAGGACCACACCCCTAAATGCATTGAAGCAACTGCCATGTGATTGGTTGATTAGATAATTGCATTAATGAGAAATTGAACAGGTGTTCCTAATAATCCTTTAGGTGAGTGTATATGACCACAATTTAAGTCCTGCCAACAAGTCTTATTTCATCATTACAAGGGAAAATTGAAGCTTTAAAAAATAAATATCAACAGCCTTTTATTGTTATTGCTGGAGATTTTAATGATGTTTTAGATAATTCAGCTGACAGATTTCCTCCTAAAATGGGCCTCAGTAAAAACATTATTTGTACCTTGTGTGATCATCTCCATATTGCAGATGCATGGTGCTATTATCACCCAGATGTTAAGGAATTTACATGGAGTAATAAGTTGCTAACCTCTAAATCTAGAATAGACTTTTTTTCTGATTTCTCAACAGATACTGCAATATGTGTTTGATGTCAGTCACCAGTATGCTCCATTCTCGGACCACTTAGTAATTAAGCTGAATTTGCAGACAAAACACAGGAATACCTTGCGTGGGTTTTGGAAGTTGAACAATACTCTCCTAAAAGATACAAATTTTAATGATCAGATCAAGATCAGATTAGCTAAAGAAATATTTTCAAAAAATGAGTTTGAGTCACATGGTGCTAATTGGGAATATTTTTAATTTAAAGCTAGATCACTAGCTATAAATAGAGCAAAAGCCCTAAAAATGGTTAATGCTGATAGAGAAGCCAACTTGTTAAATAACATAAATAACCTAATCCAAAAAGAGAATCTCTCTGTTACAGAAATGAGTCAGTTAAAAACCTTGCAATTAGAATTAGACCAGTTATATATAGAAATAGTTAAGGGTGCCTTCGTTAGATCCAGAGCGAAATGGATTGAGGAAGGAGAGAAAAATACTAGCTTTTTCTTTTCACTTGAGAAAAGGAATTTTAAAAGGAAAAGCATCTCTGCATTGCAAATTAACAATTCAGTTTCTAAACACCCTGAAGAAATAGAGAATTTTGTCACCAATTTTTATAGAAATTTATACTCCTCTGATTTTCAGGCAAACCAAAGCGAGTCATACCTACATCAGATTAAGAACTATATACTGCAAATAAGTGATGAATTTAAGTTTATTATGTGAGGCTCCTGTTTCTTTAAATGAAATTAGAGATGCAATGAAAAAGGGGAAGTCGCCTAGCTGCGATGGCCTTACTTCAGAATTTTTTTTATACAGTTCTGGGAAATTTTAGAGCAACCCTTTTTCTTAATGCTTCAAGAATGTATAAAAAATGGAATAATGATTCCCACTATGAAACAAGGAATAATATTTCTTATTCCCAAACCAGACAAAGATGTAACTATAATTGATAATTGGCGCCCACATGTATATGTGGGCCCCACATGGTTTATGCTTGGGCTACATGGGTACCAAGTGGGCATGGTCCCAAAATGGGCCCACTTGGGTCAGCTAAGTAGGTCCCATATGGGAGAAAACAGGTGGGCTACCTATGTGGATCCTAGCTGGATCACTAATAGGAAATGAGTGCATGGGCTCAAAATGGGCAACACAAATGGGCCCCATATGGGTTTACCAAATGGGTTAGACATGGGCAAACACAATCAGTCCCATATAGGCTGCCTACATGGCCCCAAGGTAGTACCCACATAGGTAATCTCTATATTGGTTCTAAATGGGGAAATACAAATGGGGCCCGCTTGGGCAAACCATATGGGTCAGACATGGGTTTGAATTGGTGACGCGCTATGTGCTACTGCTCAGCAAGATTACTCTGTCAGTCCCCGATTAATGTGTCTGTTAAGTTATTATTTTTAACTAATTTGCGTTGTGACATGTCAGCGGAGAACAAAAGCTGGAATGTGAATACAGTGAAAGGGTCAGACTGAATCTGTGAGGTCCTGCTAACATATGCAATATTAGGTAAGAGAATATTTTTCAGTCATAGTAAAGTTGTGTTGTGTTCATGTCCTTAATTTATGTATCCCAATATCATTTTAGATACACAGATAGAGATGAATAAATATATATTTGTTTAAAAGGTATTCCGTTAAAATCAGTGGATTAGTGTGTTAATATAGTTAATGGTAGATTAAATAATGCAGATAAACAAATCTTGTGTTAATGGAGTTCATTAACTTAAAGAAATGCTCTGTGTACACATGAGAGTTTTAGAAATGGGCAACAGACGTACAACCAGCAGCGAACAGTGTGTGTGTACTGCTTCATCATAGATGTTGAAATGAGATGCTAATCGCGATTAGCGTATTTGTACGTATTTCAGTGTTACTTATCATGTTGCTATGTGTATGATGATGTTGTCAGGTAACGTTAGTTTAAAACGAGAAACATCGGAATTAGTAAAGTGACTGATAAA
This sequence comes from Coreius guichenoti, assembly GCA_039654105.1. Lineage (NCBI taxonomy): Eukaryota > Metazoa > Chordata > Actinopteri > Cypriniformes > Gobionidae > Coreius > Coreius guichenoti. Next base: position 15,688,132 of record CM077180.1, on the reverse strand, counting down.
AGCGTCATTTACACTAGGAAACACTGAAATCTATAGAACACTGCCAACTGCTAATGATAAGATGTCTGATTACATTTATTTAGATCAAGCACTGGAAGAAGATTTTTCGGGGAGAACATGCACCCGACAGACAAATCCATTTATCAACTGCAGTAACATGTTAGTCAGTTTTACTTTTAACCATTGTTTCTAAACCTTACATTGGGATTAATGTAGTTAAAAGTATGATTCTCATCATCAAAATTACATTTGTAAGACATTTCCTCCACTAGTGATAAATCTGAGTAACTTTTTATCCTTTTTTCTTTCTTCCTCTTAAGTGACGTAAAGAAAGGAGAATTTAATTTACTGCAAAACATCAAGGGAAAGACCCTCATGACACTCAGACATGTCATAACAGGAAAAATGCGGCTGCAGGTAAAATTATTAGATGGTTTGATTTTTGTGTGCCAATTGGCTTTTTTTTTTAAAGCTACAATTTTGTTTACCTTGCTATGATACATCTATGAAAAGAGACCATTGTTGTGAATCCAATGTAATTTGGGGATTCACAATTTTATGACAGGACTGCCATGCATTAGCATATGTTTAACATTTTAATCATATACAAACTAACAATCTCAAAGTTCACCGTTTGTTCATGTTGTCTGAATGTTTTATAATGGCAAATGTTGTTACAATTTCAATACATTTTGTTTAAGATTGTAAATTGGTGTTAAATTTAGGAATCTTTCTTTTTAAGGACTTGTCAGTCAGCCCACCCCACACCAGACTGACCAAGGATTCAGCTGATTACTGGCAATTTGGTGGAGGATTGTTTTTTATCTGCTACACTGCATGGATCACTTCTGTTATGGAATGGATTCATTAACCTTTTGTGATTATGTTAGGTGTTTTGATTTGACTTAATTTAATAAAATGTACTTAATTTGATTTTACACAATTAACATAATACAATATGTAGTTAGGATTTTGAAATAAGTGTAATAGTTCTACATATCAGAAATATACAGAGCCACATATATTATCAGAAAATAGAGCTAGATTAATTGTTAAATTATTGTGATCTCGCTTCAAACACCCACACAATATTTTTTCCTAAATGACAACGATTCGCCTTAAAGCTAACATTCATATCTGCGTTGGCACTGCCAGTAGAAATAAAGTAAATAAAGTGATCAGGTTGATGTGTGCGTTTATGTCACAAGCTTTAAATCGGATTTCATCTTTCGATGTGCAAACTGCACAAATATAGTTTTCGCTGTTGTCGCATACTAACCATCCTCCTTTGTTTTAAAATGCAGACTTAATATTTATGTATTTCAGGTCTTTTTAACCACACTATTGTTATTTCTGTGTTACAATAATTCAAATGATCACAGAAGTACTGAGATAAAAGTTTGTGGTTTCCGATATAAACACTGTCTACAGTAGCAATCAAAATAGAGTAAATCGCCTTTTGAAAGGAACTTGACACTTAAAATAAAGATTGTGACATTGTTACACCAGTAGGTGGCGACAAGAAATTTGTTAAAAAATGCTGATTCATCCAGTAATGAAACAAGTATTTTAGTGAGTCATTAAATCATTCATTCAAACTAGGGCTGTCGAGTTAACGCGTTAATTAGATTAATTAGTTACAGTAAAAAATAAGGTTAAAATTATTAACGCATTTAATGCACTTGCCCCGCCCCAGACCTACTTAGGTCATCTAACATTTCATATAGTTGATTGATGAAGAATATGATGCAGGGCAACAACGCACTGTGTAATGAAGCCTATAGAATGCAGTTAGAGTGTTCCTAAAATGCAAGATATGGGGCAAAAATGTTTCAGTCTCGGGGCATTTTTACACTGTCGGCAGAGCGCAATTGTTCCCGCCGGTGCTGTGCGCGAATACACATATACACTGCAGGCTCACTCGTATCCAAGGTAAATCAGCAACACTATCATCCCTTACATGTGTTTTATTGAACTAAATACATGGTCATCTGATAAAACGCATGCAGGTTACTTTTCTTGCGCATCCGTCTCTGTGTTGCTTTCACATTTCACGTGAATCGCGGCACAGTTCGAGCACTACCAAACTCAGTCCAGCTCCTTCAGGCAGTCTCCAATTCGGTACTGAGCTCAGCTGAGCTCGCATGACAGCTTTCACATTAACAATTTTTCATGTGAACCGTGCCCCGTTTCCAACTAAACTACCAGTGTGAAAACGCCCTCACATTTACATTATGAGATACAGTATGAGCAATATCACACGAGTTCTGTTTTTTTTGTTGTTGTCCAGAATAGCACGAGAAGAGTGCAAATGTGATACTGATCTTATACAAGTACAACAGTTTAATAAAATAAATAAGTTAATATTGTGTTGTTTTAGACACAATATTGTCTGTTTTGCTCAGTTTTGACAACGAAAATATAAAGACAAAGCAGAACTGTTTTGAACGAGACAATGATTCACTTCACTCCTGAATGAATCAGCCGTTTGACAAATGAACAAATCGAATGAATGAATGAATGACTGAATGACTTACTCCATTAGACATTTACCGCCATCTACTGGCAGTTTTAGTTTCTTATTTAGAGTATAATTTCATAAAAAATAATTTCATATTTCCATATTAATAAAAACAAACATTAAAGTTCACCCAAAAATATTTCTTTCTGAAGCTACTTTTATTAACAAGGTTCGGGAGGAGCACGTTCAGATAATTGACACAAGTAGAGAGCACTCAGCTAATCAACAATAAGAGGTATATATACGCAGCAGTCCTACCTCCGTTTGTTGACAGTTATCAGCATCCCTCCACCACCCCTTCTCCACACTCTTAGTTCTAACCACTTACATACACGGGGGTACTCTGGGTAGCACGCCAAATACGCATTTACATTTACTCTCCATAATTACATGTAAGTGTGAAATCGTGAAGTAATGTCAATTTGATGACTTTAAATTATCTTTTGGGAGTAATTTCTCAGCCAATTTTCATGTGCGATTAATTAGATTAATTAATCGCCACATAGTGTAATTAATTAGATTAAAAATTTTAATCGCTTGACAGTCCTAATTCAAACAGTTTTTACATTCAGATTAAACATTTTAAATCGACTGCAGAAATTAACATTTTGTCAGATTTTGCACCATTTTTAGTATTACCCTGATTAAACCAAGCACAAAAGTGCTATTTGTAATGTTATCTTGTGTGTACACATACAGTGGGGAGAACAAGTATTTGATACACTGCCGATTTTGCAGGTTTGCCCACTTACAAAGCACGTAGAAGTCTGTAATTTCAACTGTGAGTGACGGAATCTAAAACAAAAATCCAGAAAATCACATTGTATGATTTTTAAGTAATTAATTTGCATTTTGTTGCATGACAAGTATTTGATACATCAGAAAAGCAGAACTTAATATTTGGTACAGAAACCTTTGTTTGCAATTACAGAGATCATACGTTTCCTATAGTTCTTGACCAGGTTTGCACACACTGCAGCAGGGATTTTGGCCCACTCCTCCATACAGACCTTCTCCAGATCCTTCAGGTTTTGGGGCTGTCGCTGGGCAATATGGACTTTCAGCTCCCTCCAAAGATTTTCTATTGGGTTCAGGTCTGGAGACTGGCTAGGCCACTCCAGGACCTTGAGATGCTTCTTACGGAGCCACTCCTTAGTTGCCCTGGCTGTGTGTTTCGGGTTGTTGTCATGCTGGAAGACCCAGCTACGACCCATCTTCAATGCTCTTACTGAGGGAAAGAGGTTGTTGGCCAAGATCTCGCAATACATGGCCCCATCCATCCTCCCCTCAATACGGTGCAGTCGTCCTGTCCCCTTTGCAGAAAAGCATCCCCAAAGAATGATGTTTCCACCTCCATGCTTCACGGTTGGGATGGTGTTCTTGGGGTTGTACTCATCCTTCTTCTTCCTCCAAACACGGCGAGTGGAGTTTAGACCAAAAAGCTCTATTTTTGTCTCATCAGACCACATGACCTTCTCCCATTCCTCCTCTGGATCATCCAGATGGTCATTGGCAAACTTCAGATGGGCCTGGACATGCGCTGGCTTGAGCAGGGGGACCTTGCGTGCGCTGCAGGATTTTAATCCATGATGGCGTAGTGTGTTACTAATGGTTTTCTTTGAGACTGTGGTCCCAGCTCTCTTCAGGTCATTGACCAGGTCCTGCCGTGTAGTTCTGGGCTGATCCCTCACCTTCCTCATGATCATTGATGCCCCACGAGGTGAGATCTTGCATGGTGCCCCAGACAGAGGGAGATTGGCCATCATCTTGAACTTCTTCCATTTTCTAATAATTGCGCCAACAGTTGTTGCCTTCTCACCAAGCTGCCTGCCTATTGTCCTGTAGCCCATCCCAGCCTTGTGCAGGTCTACAATTTTATCCCTGATGTCCTTACACAGCTCTCTGGTCTTGGCCATTGTGGAGAGGTTGGAGTCTGTTTGATTGAGTGTGTGGACAGGTGTCTTTTATACAGGTAACGAGTTCAAACAGGTGCAGTTAATACAGGTAATGAGCGGAGAACAGGAGGGCTTCTTAAAGAAAACAGGTCTGTGAGAGCCGGAATTCTTACTGGTTGGTAGGTGATCAAATACTTATGCAATAAAATGCAAATTAATTATTTAAAAATCATACAATGTGATTTTCTGGATTTTTGTTTTAGATTCCGTCTCTCACAGTTGAAGTGTACCTTTGATAAAAATTACAGACCTCTACATGCTTTGTAAGTAGGAAAACCTGCAAAAACCGGCAGTGTATCAAATACTTGTTCTCCCCACTGTATATCAAGCGTATAGCGTTAGTTCTGGCAGGTCACGTTAGTCAAGCTGGCATCAGCTGACTGTCAGCTGATCACGTCTACCTACTGGAATACGATGCCTATCACAGCATGCATATATAAGCTCCTTCAGTATTATCAGCTGCTATCGCGTTTCTCCGGAGCTAATTAATGGTGACTTCAGAGGTTGAAACCACATCTTCTCACTAGGAATTGTGCAATCTGGATTTAGCGAGAGGAATTCATTTTTCAACTTGAGCATGAGATTCGCTGCATTGATTGTAAGCTGCCTATTCTGGAAGTGACGGAGTTGGCATTGCTTCTCACATCGCTGCATTGTTGACATGGACTCGCTTAAGTTATACTAATTAACTGAACCAAGAACAATTCAGATGAGAACTGCATTCACTGCATAAAGAAGGATGTCAAGAGAAGATCAAACATCCACAACACGTCACCGCTGGTTATATTTCACTCTCCATTCATCCCTGAATACTTATTGAAGCTAAGCTAAGTTCCTTTTTAATGCTTGTTGGCTACTGCTCGTTGCTAAGGCCATCCGTGTTGCTTAGGGTTCTAGTTATTTTCAGTAAATGCTTGTGCCAGGTTTATGCGATCATACTGGCAAATGTGCGTTAAATCTGTTGTCATTGGCAAATTGCTTTTGTTGTGGCACTTTATACCGCACACAGATCAAGCAGCTTGCGGTGAGGGACAGGAATAACGATTCATGGTGCAAACGGAATCATTTCAGCTGTGGTGCAGCTCTAAAAAGACAATAGTAAACAGTCATTGTCAGCCGAGTCAGCTCAGCGTTGATTCGTTTTAAAGTTATAGTTGATATTGGAAACGTGTGTTCTTAAAGCTGAAGTGCTATCGGAAACATGCTTGTTCTTAAGCCGTAGTGCTATTGGAAACACGCTTGTTCTTAAAGCTGTAGCGCTATTGGAAACACGCTTGTTCTTAAAGCTGTAGTGCTATTGGAAACACGCTTGTTCTTAAGAAGTAGTGCTATTGGAAACACGCTGTTCTTAAAGCTGTAGTGTTATCGGAAACACGCTTGTTCTTAAAGCTGTAGTGCTATTGGAAACATGCTTGTTCTTAACCCCTTACCTGTCACCCTCCCCCCATTTTGGCAAGTGGGGCATTTTGACATACCCAAAATAAAAGGGCTGCTGCTCATAAGTCATTCTGAATAGACACATAACCACCATATATTTAGAAAGCCAACACTTGAGTTTACAGTTCAAGACTCAGAATTACTCAGACTGTTATTAATATGGCGATATATAGGCTCAAACATTAAAACAAAAATAAAAAATATTAAGAATATATTTTTAAATGTATAAAAATATTATGTGACTGTAGTATAACAACTTATAACCACAACTGAAGTGAAGCCACAAGTGTGGTCATGCTTCATTTCAAATATGAGGATGATATCTCTAAAACTACACATTTATGAAGCATATTGTATGGCATGTCATGTGAGTTTTTAGCGAAGGCTAAGATAAGATGCTATCATTATGTTATTGGCCTGTAAAACACATAATTGCAGTCTTCTAACTAGTCTTCTAACGGCTCAGTTCATACTGTTTTCACTCAATGAACTTTTCACATGTCTGTCATGAATGACTTAATCCTCATTATTCTTTTATAGTAATTCTTTTGTTTGTATTCAGACATTATAGCCTATTCAGGCATTCAAGTCTTTCTAGCAAACAAACAAACAAAAAAGCATGTTCTTGGTACCTTATGTGAAATAGATCGTGAAATAGAATATAGCTCCTGGCGTGACAGGTGCATTTGAGCCACGATTAGCATCAAGCTACATAACACAATATAAAAGATTAATATTACACTTTAACTCCAAACTCCCTTTAAACAGCCAGCGAATGTTTGTATTTACTTCCGATCGCGATATAATGTGGGTTTCAGTGATGTTCAATGATGTTAAAATGTTATATTTAGCATTTTATATGGAGCTAATCGCTACACCTGCTTAGCTTGTATACTGGAAACATTCTTTATTCATATGAAAATACACCAGATCGCATGCAAATCACACACAAACCATATGCCATCGTAATCATGCGTTTATTAGCTTCTTGTTTTACGTGTTCTGGAAATGTTTACAACAGAGAGATGAGAATGAGGAAGTGTAAGGAACAGCCTGACCAGATGGGGCAGGATTATTGTCACGTTGAGTCACGTAAGATGATCGACAGCTGTACAGCGAATGAGAGAGCTCTGAGATCATAAGTGACGTGGAGCAGGAAGAATCAGACACAGAGCTCGCTCTGAATGTCATTCAGCTCTTCAGATCAGCATAATTCAGTGAGAAATTAATAGAAATATTATTCTGTATGACGAAATCTTTTGCAAACATGTGATAATAAATCTATATTTGTCCAAATATGTGCACTTTTGAACTAAGAGCCCGAACGGACGCGGTTTAGTGCATGTATGTGACCACAAATAAAACAGAGAAGATGTGACTGGCTTTTTATTCTTCTATTCATTAGTCAGGTTAGTCAAGCTCGCATCAGCTGACTGTCAGCTGATCACGTCTACCTATAGGAATACGATGCCTATCACAGCATGCATATATAAGCTCCTTCAGTATTATCAGCTGCTATTGCGTTTCTCTGGAGCTAATTACCCTCCTCCATCCCCAGCTCCTCCTCTCGTCCAGTCAGGATTTGGCATTCTGAATCCCCCTGAATCAGACTAAATTCCCGAATTAGGTTGTACATTTTAATATTGACATTAATGCTATCTGCAATACATTGTTGCTTCTGTTCTGTTTACCCTAGGGGGGTTTATCACTGCTCTCCCTGCTCTTATCCATGCTAGGCTGCATGGATGCGCAGGGAGTTCTTACCCAGAACAGAACCATACCGGCAGTCTAAACTATATGCTAATGGTCTATCATCTTTGACGATAGTGGTCCTGACAGAAGTATGTATTTGTTAATTAATACCAGTAATACCAATGTTGCTTTTTAAAATTTGACTGGGGGCACCAATAAGGATTTCGCCTAGGGCGTCAGAATGGCTAGACACGGCCCTGCAAGCAGGCTTAAAATCAGCTACCTCTTCCATACTTACAGCGTGAACATCTCTGTTGATTATGGAAGGGCGCTTGTGCCACGTGCTCAACGGAAGGTGAGACTGTAATGTGTGACAGAGGAGACATAAAGCTGTTTTTTAACATGGCAAACGCGAATAGTGTCGTCTCATTTTGCTCTTGTCACTTTCTAAATGTTTTATGATGTTGTTAATGAACTTGCCATTAAATAAACTTATTTGATTTAGACTGTTTAATGTCCATTCATTTCCTAAATTACCATTATATATAATTAAATCATCTATATAACCTAATTATAATCTATAAATAACATTTGCTGCAAGGAAATTGAAATACTTGAAATACACGCTGGGTTACTTTAACCCAGCGTGTGTTCTGTCCAATATTTACCCAGCGCTGGGTTGCCAAATGAGTTTTGTTTTTAACCCAGCCATTTTTAGAGTGTACCTCCTCTCAGCTCATAGATCCTGTAACTTTCAGGATGTTTGAGGCGTTTGTATTCAAATACAGCAGACCACCCTATTTAAAATGGTTTTATGACTGCTGTTCTTAGAGAGTATGGTATGGAAACTTGTTTCCGCCACAGAATAAAACATTTTAAAAGATAATTGCAACTTTTTATCTCACAATTGTGAGTTTACATCTTACAATTCTGACTTTTTTTATCTCAGAATTGCGAGATATAAACTCGCAGTTCTGACTTTGTCACGCAATGAAAAAAGACTGAGTTTATATCTCACAATTCTGACTTTATATCTACAATTGTGTGTTATAAAGTCAGAATTACATGATATAAACTCGCAATTCTGACTATGGAAGCTTGTTTCCACAGAATAAAAAAAATTAAGGTAATTGCGACTTTTTATCTCACAATTCTTACTTTTTTTATCAAGTCAGAATTGCGTGATATAAAGTCACAATTGCAAGAAAAAAGTCAGAATTGCAAAGATATAAACATTTGCAATTACCTTTTTTATTTTTTTATTCTGTGGTGGAAACAAGCTTCCCTAATATGGAGCATGTCAGATATGGCTAAATAGGTAATAAAGGTTAGAAAATGTGGAATTGTCTCAAAGTGAGTAAAAACCGTAAACAGCAATCCGTAGACTGCACCTGCATTGGCCAGTTCTCCACCAAGTTGTATAATGTTGATTGAAAAAAAGGACTCTGTAACTGTATAGTGGAACAGTATATAGTGAATAATAGTAAAGGCACTCACCCCTGTAATACTCTCTTCAATACACATTTTAGACAAATATTAACAATGTAAAAAGTTTAAAACCATTTGTCAATTGACTAAAACATATAAAACGACTGATCAGATATTTTATTTATTTATTGTAGTTTAGTTACATTGTTACATTTATTCATTTCTTAAGGAAAGAAAACAAACTAGAGTAAGTGTAAAAGTTGTATTTACCATTTTGTGAGCATGGAATTACATTTATGTAATACATTTATGAGATAACATGTTAATTTATACTATACGTGTTAATGTTAACTTTGACAACTCTAATTTTAGCATATCAAGAAACTGTAGGTAGAAAAACAGTATATATTAGTAGTAAAATATAAAATTGTATGCAAAGTTTAACTATATATTACTGTTTACACAGAAGTAAATAATTCACAAATATGCTTTTAGAAACGATAGCAAGATAAAGCAGTAGTGCACTCTTTTTAGACTGCCCAAGCTATGAAACAGGCCACCATGATTTAATGTTGTAACTGCTTGATGACACATGCAGGCGTTACCCGTTGTGCCTCCGTTTTCTCATCCTCATCAATAAGATGCTGAATATAACATGAAGTACCCACTAAAACATGGCCAGTGGTCTGCATAGTGAACAGAGTCCATCTTAGGGCTTCCCTTTTAACAGAGAGAAAACAAGAACAGTGAGACATAAGCATTTCATGTTTATTGTTTATCTTTATATATTAATGTAAATGACCTAGATAATTTATTTTTAACAATCTATTGTTTTTATTATATAATTTATTATTGACTGCACTTCAATAATACATTGTCATATAGAAGCCCCCAGAAGCCATTAATTATTTCTTTGTCTTGTTTTCTCAGGATTTTGAAAATGACAAGAAGTGAAAGAGTCACATTTAAAATATAAATAAATATACAATATATTATGTTTATCTAAGAATATACATTTTAAAAGTTATATTTTATATTTTTTGCACCAAAAGGCAATGTTTTATGTATATGTATAGCAGCCAAATGAGTGGCACACAAAGCCTGGTTACTGACAAATCGTTTCAGGTTGCGTATGCAACCTGGTTCCCTGAGAAGGGGAACGAGATGCTGCATCTTGGTGTTGACGCTATGGGATGCGCCATCAGCATGACTGGTGTCCGAAGCACGTGTAAACAAATGCCAATAATCATTTGCAGATGGCAGTACATGACATCATATGCAACTAGTGGTTCAATCATGAAGCATGCATAAAACAGTATACAATGCAAAAAACAATAAAAAAAACAAACAATATAAAACAATAATACACTCAATGTCTTGGGAATATACATGTTCATTCATAGAAAGGTTTGTCTATGAATTAATGGAAAGAAGTCCTTGTTATGGGCCTTATATATCTGTTTTAATAGGGAATGTAGTTGAGAGCGAACTCTCTCTAAATTCCTTTGGGTCGTAAAACCGTCTTATCTTTCTGGTCTGTCATTTGGTGCTTTTCCGCTGCATGGTACAGTGCGGTACGGCTCGGTACGGCTCACTTTTTGGCGCTTTTCCACTGCATGGTGCAGTTCGGTACGGCTCGGTATGGTTCGCTTAAATAGTACCACCTCTGTTGAGGTTCCAAGCGTGCCGTACCGATATTAAAAAGGCCTGTTCTGCCTTTTGGGGGGTTGTTCACAGAGACCTTGGCACCTAGTTTTGTTTTTGGGTGAGGGTTCTGTTGGATTATTCGTTAAATATAACAAATAATTGTGTGTCTTTGCTTAATGCTTTGAACAGCAGCTACGCAAATTATTTTCCTGTTCTATCTCGGGACGCCCATCCCGAGGTAACTAGAGAGGCCGTTAGCTCCAGTCTGGATAACCAAAAACATATATATAATGCGTGACTTTTAATTATAAACAAGCTCGAAATACACATTGACTCTTATTTTGAAATGTCTGCGCCTTACTATTGCAGTTGCAGGCTTCTCTTTCAAGTTCAGATGAGGGAGATAAAATATGCATTGTTACAACCGTCTAAAACATATTACTATATAAACATCGTAAAGTAAACATTGGCATTATTCATAAACAATTACCTGGCATAAATGTGCACTATTCATTGATTGAACCACTCTGAAGCGCAGTTTCTTGAGCCTGTAGAACGCACAACAGCGCCGCATTTATCTTTCTGGTCTGTCATTTGGCACTTTTCCACTGCATGGTACAGTGCGGTACGGCTCACTTTTTGGCGCTTTTCCACTGCATGGTGCGGTTCGGTATGGCTCGGTATGGTTCACTTAAATAGTACCACCTCTGTTGAGGTTCCAAGCGTGCCGTACCGATACTAAAAAGTGACGTGTAAACACTGCTTGTTCAGAGAGAATCGTCACTACCATCACTACCATTATATGCTTTTGTGACAGTGATATAGCGATTGAGACCCTAAACACATTGCTAAATACAAGATTAGTTTACCCTTGTGTGCCGTCGAGCAAATCAAGTGATGACGTCATCTGCACTTTGTTGTACGAGTGCCTAATACTCTTGTTTTTATCAGTATTTTGTTTTGCTGCCATCAGCCTCCTTTGAAACAAACTTCTTTGTCTTGTAGTTAAAAACATCCACATGCTGAGAAGTAGATGCGGCACAATTACAACGATCATTCTATAATCCCACCCACTTTAAAGCGGTGCTAACTGCAGTGGAAAACCAAACCGAGCCAAGCCGTGCCGTGCCGAACCGAGTCGTACCACGCAGTGGAAAAGCAAAGCGAGCTAAGCCGAGCCGTACCGTACCAAGCGTTACCATGCAGTGGAAAAGCGCTATTTGTTGCCATGGTAACCAGAGGCCTGTTCTGCCTTTTGGGGGGTTGTTCACAGAGACCTTGGCACCTAGTTTTGTTTTTGGGTGAGGGGTCTGTTGGATTATTCGTTAAATATAACAAATAATTGTGTGTCTTTGCTTAATGCTTTGAACAGCAGCTACGCTAATTATTTTCCTGTTCTATCTCGGGACGCCCATCCCGAGGTAACTAGAGAGGCCGTCAGCTCCAGTCTGGATCCAGCCTATTATGAAGACTTCAGATGACCATCACCTGTGAAGAGACGACTCTAACTCCTGCGAGGACTTCAGACGACGCAGCTCTGCATCAACATGCACCCATGCTCAATTTTCTTTATACCCTAATCATTGTTAACTACATGTATTCTTACTTCACTGAGCCCATTGTTTGCGGCTTAAATTATTACATTGATTAATAATACATCGTTAGCTAACTGTGTGCTTTGTATATGTACATTTCTGAGATACATAACTTGGTCTCCTCTGACAAATCACTTTAAACATGTTTGATATTTACAACTCCTGATTAGTGTTAATTTTGACAGCAAATTTTGATTTAGTTTTAGTCATAGTCTTTTAACTAAAATGCCATTTAGTTTAGTCATATTTTAGTCACCTTAATTGTTTTTAGTTTTAGTCGACTAAATATCATAAGATTTTAGTCAACTAAAACTACAGTAGATTGTAGCATGCATTACATAACCGACTGTTACTTGAATACATGTCAAAACTGACATTTTGACATAATTGTGTTTTTGACCGCTCAAGCGCAAAAATACACGAAAGAGAGCTCAATTCACTTTTTTTGTTTGTTTTTTAAAAACATCTATATAGTTTTTATCATTTTGTACTTCTGTTTTAGCTAGTATATCAGGTTAAGCCAAAGCTTCAAATGAGTTTGTTTATTTTTTTTTATTTCAGTTAACATTTATTTAATTTCAAGTAATTCATATTTTTTAATGGTTTTAGTTAACTATTATAACCTTGATACCTTATTGAATATGTGTCAAATACTGTTCTTAGTCTTTCCTCCTGACTATGAATTAAATGGGAATAAAATTAAATACAGTTTGTGGTGTAACCAAAAACGTATATATAATGCGTGACTTTTAATTATAAACAAGCTCGAAATACACATTGACTCTTATTTTGAAATGTCTGCGCCTTACTATTGCAGTTGCAGGCTTCTCTTTCAAGTTCAGACGAGGGAGATAAAATATGCATTGTTACAACCGTCTAAAACATATTACTATATAAACATCGTAAAGTAAACATTGGCATTATTCATAAACAATTACCTGGCATAAATGTGCACTATTCATTGATTGAACCGCTCTTAAGCGCAGTTTCTTGAGCCTGTAGAACGCGCAACAGCGCCGCATTTTCCCGCGGTTAGATCAGCACGTTACAATTCAAATGTGCGCATCTATTACACAGGACATCAGTACTGACTGGATCTCTTCCCTAATCGTCCCTCCCTAACATTTTCGTCTCGTTTTTATTCGTTGACGAAAACGACAGTAGATTTTCGTCATAGTTTTTGTCATCCAAAACTGTTTTTTATTTAGTTATCGTCTCGTTTTGGTCAGTGAAAAAAGGTCACTGCTCCTGATCAGTCTGCCTCTGACGTGATACCCACAATAGCCAATGAGAGCGAGCAAGCTTCGCCAACCGGATGTTGAGTGCTTCTTTTTTTGTCTTTTGTTTAACAAAACTCATGCCAAGAGAACCAGCGACGTCAATCGTCCTCTATTTGTTTTCATTTTTTTCTCAAGTCACATTTGATCTTGAAAGCCTCCGTGAGATATCTTCTCACTGTGGAAATGTTACTACAATTGACAGGCGTGTGGTTTTGCGGTCCGGACCAATGTAATGAATTATTTTGCCTGATTTTGAGAAAACAAGACAAAAAGTAATACAAACGGCCTGTGTTGACTTACATACTTTAATTGTTATATTATTACATTATTTCTTTCTCTTCCTATTTCAAACTATAGAGCTTCTAATGACACACATGGACAAGCATGCACACACAAACTTACCTTAGCATCCTTTTTGCCTTATAGCACTGCAAATCATATGACACAGAGTACATTCCATACAAGGTTGCCTGTACATTTAAACAACCAATAAAATCCTTTGGATGGTTTTTGTAAAGATCAAAGGTCAGTTTGGCTACATCTTTCCTGGTCTGTTTCCAGCTGAATCCAGGATCACTCTTGGTTGTATTTCTCTGTGAGTAATGTTGAGACAAAAACAAGATTTCACTTAAATGTATCAGGTATTTCAGTGAAAAACACAATGTTGGAAAAGGATAGATGGGGAAAAGGGGGATGTATACATTAAGTAATGAAGAAAGCAATAAAAAGTGTAATTTATTGTCATATGCTCCAACACTAGTTATTGCATTTCTTTTAATAATAATATTAATAATAATAATGTTTAATTTATATAGCACCATTCCAGAGCTTAAAGACACATTACAATAGTAGTACAAAAATACATAGTCAATGAGCAGTCATAGGCAAGCACAAAACATAACATTAAATAGCACAACTGGCAGCCCAAAAGTAGCCTTATGTTAGTGTAATCTATTAACCACGCACATCATAAACCCGTGTTTTATAGGCGAGTACCGGATATGGGTGTCATAAAATATTTTTAAAGGCAGCAATTAAGCTCAGGCCTCAACTCTGTATAGCTACTCTTTGATCTTCATTTTGAATCTGGTGTAGAATCACAAACATAATTCCCAAAATACCATAAACGGTTTCATCCATATATTCTCTGAAATTCAACATGAAAGCAGAGTCTCTTAATCTGATCATGAAGAGCATGCGCTGGTTGCCTAGAAACGTAGAAGAATCACATGACTAAGGTGCTGCCTATGTAGAGCATTACATATTGATCACTTGTGAGGTACTAACATACCGTGACCTTTAAAGAGGTTTCTTAGAAGGCAGGAAGGGACAATGCATCTAACTATTGGTTTGGAGCAGAGCCTATATGTTAAATGTTTCTTCACTGTACTTCCGGAGACTGTGCTTTTTTTTTTTCTTCCTTGCAATGCAGGAGAGAAATGACAATAAAAACTAGGGGTAGGGGTATAACCCCAGCATCCTGGCCAAATTTGCCCATTGGCCTCTGTCCATCATGGCCTCCTAATCATCCCCATATACTGATTGGCTTCATCACCCTGTCTCCTCTCCACCAATAAGCTGGTGTGTGGTGGGCGTTCTGGCGCAATATGGCTGCCGTCGCATCATCCAGGTGGATGCTGCACATTGGTGGTGGTTGAGGAGATTCCACCCTTCTATACACTCACCTAAAGGATTATTAGGAACACCTGTTCAATTTCTCATTAATGCAATTATCTAATCAACCAATCACATGGCAGTTGCTTCAATGCATTTAGGGGTGTGGTCCTGGTCAAGACAATCTCCTGAACTCCAAACTGAATGTCAGAATGGGAAAGAAAGGTGATTTAAGCAATTTTGAGCATGGCATGGTTGTTGGTGCCAGACGGGCCGGTCTGAGTATTTCACAATCTGCTCAGTTACTGGGATTTTCACGCACAACCATTTCTAGAGTTTACAAAGAATGGTGTGAAAAGGGAAAAACATCCAGTATGCGTCAGTCCTGTGGGCGAAAATGCCTTGTTGATGCTAGAGGTCAGAGGAGAATGGGCCGACTGATTCAAGCTGATAGAAGAGCAACTTTGACTGAAATAACCACTCGTTACAACCAAGGTATGCAGCAAAGCGTTTGTGAAGCCACAACACGCACAACCTTGAGGCGGATGGGCTACAACAGCAGAAGACCCCACCGGGTACCACTCATCTCCACTACAAATAGGAAAAAGAGGCTACAATTTGCACGAGCTCACCAAAATTGGACAGTTGAAGACTGGAAAAATGTTGCCTGGTCTGATGAGTCTCGATTTCTGTTGAGACATTCAGATGGTAGAGTCAGAATTTGGCGTAAACAGAATGAGAACATGGATCCATCATGCCTTGTTACCACTGTGCAGGCTGGTGGTGGTGGTGTAATGGTGTGGGGGATGTTTTCTTGGCACACTTTAGGCCCCTTAGTGCCAATTGGGTATCGTTTAAATGCCACGGCCTACCTGAGCATTGTTTCTGACCATGTCCATCCCTTTATGACCACCATGTACCCATCCTCTGATGGCTACTTCCAGCAGGATAATGCACCATGTCACAAAGCTCGAATCATTTCAAATTGGTTCCTTGAACATCACAGTGAGTTCACTGTACTAAAATGGCCCCCACAGTCACCAGATCTCAACCCAATAGAGCATCTTTGGGATGTGGTGGAACGGGAGCTTCGTGCCCTGGATGTGCATCCCACAAATCTCCATCAACTGCAAGATGCTATCCTATCAATATGGGCCAACATTTCTAAAGAATGCTTTCAGCACCTTGTTGAATCAATGCCACGTAGAATTAAGGCAGTTCTGAAGGCGAAAGGGGGTCAAACACAGTATTAGTATGGTGTTCCTAATAATCCTTTAGGTGAGTGTATGTAAAGCTCTTTGAGTACCCAGAAAAGCGCTATATAAATGTAACAAATTATTATTATTATTATAAATTGAATTATTAAAACTGCTTGACATGAAGAAATGCTTTGAGGAGGTGTCCATTCCAGTCTTCACACTTACCCTTTCTACATTCTTCTGACCCGGAAGGTGTCTCTGAAAAAGAAAACAAGAATGTGCCCTTTATGTGTGTTGACACCTATGTTAAGGTCACTACTTCCACATGTACATAGGTTCACACTTAAGACAATCAATCAAAAATCTTTCTCTGTGTCTGCGAACTCACAAAAAAGTATTACTTTGGAGCTTCAGTATACTTAATTCAGAACAAGAAAACTAAATATATAAGAAAATTAAATATAGAGAACTATATTTTGAGAGCAGTATGTTTGTGAATTGCTTTGAAAAATGGCATGAATGCAAGGTCATTGCAATTGGAGATTTTGAATTTGTAAGCCAAAAAGTGTAAGCAAAACTGGTTTGGGTAGTGTACATGTTATGTAAATGTAAAATGGAAGACTTGGTAGGCACAGTGGTATCCATGTTCAAACCAGTGAGACAGTCCACCAAATCCAAATCATAAGGCAAAGAGAGTAACACAAGGAAGCCTAGCTACGTTCTAAGCTAAAGACCGCTTACCAAAGAGGTTAAAAAAGACAGCCTAACAATTTGATTCTGCTATCCAGGCAGAGCCCCAGGGAGCAGAGGCCTCAGCAATACGACTCTCTAAAATGAGAGAAGACCTAACCACACTCCACCTTTCATATCCGGCTTCTAAAAGTGGAGGCTTCAACATAACAACTCTCTAAAATGAGAGGAAGCCTGACTACATTCTGTGCCAAGACTGTTTACCAAGGTGGCTTAAAGGATGCTCTACAACCTGATACTGCTATCCTAACGGAGCTCTGGGGAGCGGAGGTCTCAATAGAATAACTCTCTAAAACGTTGAGGAGGCCTCAACAAAATTACTCTCAACGAGAGGAGGCCTGACTACGCTTAATTTAAAAACCCCAAAACCCAACAGCATACTCACAATCAGTATCCTGTGCTGAACCATTAGAGGGCAGGAATATATAAACAATAAACACTACCAAACAACATCATAGGTCCAGCCTCAGGGCCTGATGGAAGTGCGTGATGGAAGCATCTAACACACATGAATAGAAGGAAGGAGGCAGATGTTATTTGGCCTCTGCATCCTGAGAACGCTGGGTGCATCTGTTCTGGATTACTTCCCTCAAATCCTTTTTTCTTTTCCTTGAGGAGGAGGAGGAGTGCGAGTGGCGACGCTCACCCTCTGGCTCGGTCTTTGGTCCCCAGACCAAGATCAGCCAATCACAGCAGCAGTTTGTTTGGTGGCACGAAGAGCAAGGTCTGTAGTGCGGCGCAGTTCTGCTACCGCCTCAGGGGGGAGCCCCTGACCCTTGTGCAGGTCTTTCAGCAGATCGACCTGGTAAGCCTGCAACTTAGCCATTGTGTGCAGAGCAGCCCCGGCCTGACCCGCTGCCACGTACGCTCTGCCATTCAAACATGACGTCTCACGCAGCAGTTTGGTCGGCAGAGTGGGAGCATTCAACATCGATGCCTCCCCCAGCGTGAGATAGCTAGCAAGCATCTCTTCAACTGTTGTGGTATCGACTCATATCCATGCTCAAGCATCCCCTCCACTCTAGCATAATTCACATGCTGAAGTGGGCAAATACGGGCTGAATATGGTCTTCTCCACGATCTTTCCATCTTAGCGTGCAGATCGGGAAGAAACGGAAGGCTCACGAGTGCTGGGCGAATATGGCTGAAAAGATATCGCCCATCTAAACGGCTGCGAGCAAGCAAGCTTGCATTTCTCGTGCCGCCATGGCAGATCTAATCATCCAGTAACTCGTCATACGCGGGGCAGGCATAAACAACATCGTCCTCAACAGCCACATCCTGCTTTTCTTGGCTTGAGGCCAAAAGCACACTCGCTGCCGGATTGGAGGATGTGAGCGATAACACATCCTCGTCCATCAGCTCTCACAATGCTCGCATTCAGTCCCATCGAGGACTGAACGAGCATGCTCCTCGCCCAAGCATATCATGCACAGATTGTGTGTATCATCAGGTATCAGATAGCGCTGACACAGATGAACGCACTTCCTGAAAGCTTTCGCTTCCATACTGCTTTCGACACGTCACAAACAAATAAATGTCTCATGAAGACAAGAAAGTGAATGATGTGTACTACAGGTGCCCTATTTATACTCTGGTCGCACCAGTAGTGACGTTATATGCTGTTGCTGGCCAATGTTATTGTCATGTTTTGACACTTGCTTCAGACACCAGTCATGCCGGAGGCATTCCCCATTAGCGTCCTAGGATGCAGTGTGAGTTCCCATTCGAAAGAGAACTGCACCCATGGCTTCAGAGCTGACATCTACAGACAATGTTAACAGTTTGTTGACATTGTAGTATTTCAACATTGGCACATTCATTGCTAGAGCTTTGAGTTTGTGGAAACTTTTCTCTTGTTCACTTCCCCAGAACCATTCAACGTCATTCTTCAGCAGCTGAGTGGAGCACTTACTTCTGACAATTTGGGAATGAACTTGGCAAGATACCCAGAAATCTTTGAAGAGCTTGTTTGTCTTCTGGTGAAGGTAACTGAACTACAGCTCTCACCTTCTTTTCATCTGGTTTTAGTCCTTCTGCTGTCAGTACATAACCGATATACTTAATTTGTGATGTTGTGATTTGACATTTCTTTTTGTTTAGCTTGAGGTTGTACTCTCTTGCACTCTGGAGCAGTTTTCTCAGTCTGGCATCATGCTCTTGTACTGTTTCACTCCAAACCAGCAAATCATCGTTTTCACACAATCCACATCTTCGATCATCTGTGCTACAGCCCTTTAGAATACTGCTGACGATATTCCGAATAGTAAAACGCAGGAATCTGTATCTTCGTGTTGAGTGTTGAATGTACACAACTTACAGCTGTCATCATCCAATTTAATCTGCCTGAACCCCTGGTTGACATCAAGCACAGAGAACACTTTGGCATTTGGCATATTAGACAAGAGTACTTCTATCGTGAGTAGTGGGTAGTGTTCACGATTAACTGCCCTTTTCAAATCTTGTGGGTCGAGACATATTCTAATTTTGTCTGGCTTGACAATCGTCCCCATGCTATTCACCTGATCAGTTGACTCTGTTTGTCTCACAATGACATTCATATCTTCCATCCTGTGCACTTCTTCAATTATTCTTTCTTTCAGTGTGACAGGAACTTTTTGTGGAGCATATACAACAGGCTTTACTGATGGATCAACTTGAATGTGATGATATCCTGGCATGCATCCTTGACCACAGAACAGATCTTCATACTGTTTCAGAATGATCATTCATGAATCCTTTTTATCATGCCTAATGCTTGACATGTGGATCTTCCTAGTTTTTCAGGAGCTTCTCTTTTAATGATCTGGAACTGAATCTTGTGTTTCTGACCTTTGTACTCACAGGTTAGCGGTTTCTGTCCCAATGGTGACATCTGGTGTCCAGAGTACGTGAGTAACTTGCAGGTAGATTTACTCAGCTTCTCCGGTATACCCAGCAAATTTAAAGTTTTCAACAAGAGAACATTATATTCTGCACCAATGTCCAACCTGAATTTCACTTGCTTGCCTCTTATCTTGAGCAATCCAGACCACTTTACTTTCTCTTCCTGCGTTTCTGGGGTTGACAGCTTAAATACATTTCACTTTGTTTCTCTGAACTTCTACTGTGCCTTCCTCTGTCTGTTCAAGCATGTTCATCTTTCTTGGCTGTTTACGCTCATTTCGACAATTTTTTGCAAAGTGGTACTTTTTACTGCACAGTCTGCACATTTGACTATAGGCAGGACATTTTCTCTGCTCATGTTTGTAACCACATCTGCTGCATTTTGTATCATCACTCGAGTCATGTTGCACTTCTCTTGGTGTACTCTTAATTGTCTGTTTAATTTTCACAGCTTTAATTTTGTGCATGTCTACTTCATTTAGCGCTTTCACTTGGCTGGACGTGATTTCATTAGCTTGACAAATAGCAACAGTTTTGCAAATGTGAGATCTGCTTCTCTTAGCAATCTGGCTCTTACTGTGTCATCTCTTATGCCACAAACAATTCTGGGCCAGACTTGCTAACAGCTTGTGCCAATGCAAACCCTCTTTTAGCATTAAGAAATTACTGTCAGGATTTACTAAAGTCACGCATTGAAAAATTAGCGCTGAAAAGGCGTGGAAACAGTTATTTTTGCGCCTGATCTTATTGCATTTGTAGGAGTTTCCCTTTCAGAAGCAAAATTTATGAAAGTATTTAAATGAATCATGCAAGGTGATTTACTAAGGTTTGCGAGAATCAATTTACTGGTATTTGCGCCATTATTTACCGTCCAAAAAAACAGCTTTACCGTCTTAAACCAGACGCTAATTTGGTAGATTGCGTTGGCCATTTGGAAACGATCCGGCTGCGTCTGTTTGTGTGTCGTCAGTAGATCAAGCGCTAAACTTTTCACTCCCATTGGCGCTTTTTTGGAATTGCTCTCTCACACTAATTTGCCCTGTTTAGTAAATCTGGCCCTCTGTCTCTAATTAATGAATCAGGCAATTCAAAAACTCAATTCCAAACTCACAGTCTTTGGCTTTGTTCTTTAGGTCCAAGACATAGGAATATTCTCAGATGGTCCTTGAGCCCCCGTGAAGAACATGTGACAGATGCAGATTTTTCTCGGTATTGTAGGAATTGATTCGGATCAAATAACTCAACGGGGAATTGAATTACAATGAAAGAGAACCGAATTACATATAAATAATTCAGAATTAATGTTTAACACTTTATCAACTTATTCGTCCACCGGTATGTCGATATTAGAGTATTTTATCAATTCTGGTCAGGATATTACTTTGTGGCCAACGGTAATAATATCATTAATTGTATCTTCATTGATATGAGCACGGTAACAAAATCGATCAGTTTGAGGCAATAACTTATAAACACAGAGCAAACAAGATGTCTTTGCTTTTTGTGTTTGCTTCGTGCTTATGCTGACTGCCATGGTTTTGTGGTGACTTCTGCTTTGGTTCGTGCTGGCCTTTTCATCTCACTGCCTGCACGTTTCACTGCCCTTCAAGCTACCAAGAGCTCTTCACAAAACTCCGATACTCCGTTTGAACCGCGCCGAAGAAGACTTCCTGGAGTCCGCGCAGCCGCTCATTGAAACTCCCGTCGCGTAGCAACAAGCTATCCAGGATCCGGCACTACGAGGCTACCCTGCAAAACCAACTATCCATCCAATCACCAACTGTCCCTCTCAACACAACAACTGACCGCCAGCCAAGCAACTCCGTCCCAAGAGGAACCCATGCTCATAGGAGCATCCAAACGCAAGTACATAACTCTCCATTTTGGCTGAACTGGTGAAAATCGTATCTAAGCGAACAAACTAAGGTTGAATTGCTAGTATATTGATTCTCTCAGGTTGCGGTTAAGAAATCGTGTCTGAACGAGACACTTGGGACTCCATTCCTTTCCGTTAACAAACATCACTTTCCCTGCAAACTGTATGAATGAGTACGCGTGTGTGTGTTTCGTTAGATTAGTTTGTGTGTATTAGAATAGTTCAATAAAGCCTTGTATTCATTTTTCATCTATACAAGTATCTTGTGCTCTGTGTTTATAAGTTATTGCCTCAAACTGATTTTGTTACCGTGCTCATATCAATGAACATAAAATTAATTATATTATTACCGTTGACCACGAAGTAATATCCTGACCAGAATTGATAAAATACTCTAATATCGACATATCGGTGGACGAATAAGTTGATAAAGTGTTAAACATTAATTCTGAATTATTTATATGTAATTCGGTTCTCTTTCATTGTAATTCAATTCCCCGTTGAGTTATTTGATCCGAATCAATTCCTACAGTATACACAATAGTCTTTAAACTTTTGTTTGAGAACATTGATTTTGTCTCTCTCTGAAATTCAAAAGTATTGAAAACTTGAATTGCCTCCTCACCCAGCGTGTAGAAATGTGGCACTTTTTCAGACTTTTCTGCGATGCTGGTAGCCGTCAGGAACAAGTCAAATTTTTCTATCCAAAAATCCACGTACCACTCCACATGTGTATATCACGTACTTCCTACATACAGCTTACATCATCACATACTATGTATTACATATTACACTAGAATACATTACATAAAGTAAATTTGTATTCCACAGAATGCATACAAGGTTTGGAACAACTTGAGGGTGTGTAAATGATGACAGAATTTACATTTTGGTGACCCCTTGAGGCAAAAGATAGATTGACTATCTTATATTCATAATAAAAATCAGTTTGAATGTCTGCTGAGGAAAGCAATATCTTTTTGTCTTAGTATTCTTTTAAAGCCAGGGTAGAAGATTTGTTCTAGAAAATGTTTTTGTTATGCTGGTTGAAAGTCTCTTCACATCCTAATACCAATCACTAAGTTAAGTGGTCTAAATGTATTTATATGTATATATATCGTCTGTGGGAGGCGTAGGACCATAAAACGTTCATCCAATTGGACCGAATGCAATGATACGATGTCCTATACCTGCCTGTCAACATATGTATTTTTATATCTCCGCACACCCTGCTCGTGCGGACATCACACATCATCAGCGCGTTTCATGCTATGCATAGTTAGAGAGACATCAGTCACCGAGCACCATAACCGAAACAGCAGCCACCTTTTACAGTTCCTTCTGAACCAAAACTATAAGCTTATGCTTTGTTCATGCCATAATTACTGTAATTTGGAAGAGATGGAAACCTGTGACGTTATACTTGGAGCGGTTTGTGACTCGAATTTATGCGTTGCAATGGCAACACTATCAACGGCGAAATGAATATGCAGCAGTCAGGTGGTACAGGTCAGTGCTCTTTAAGTTGTTTGTGTTCATTATTATTGTAATGTTATGTGCTTTGAGACATGAGGTAGTTTAACGCAGTCTCTTATGACGATTTTGTTTGCTCCCTGCTGTACGTGTGTTTTGAAGGAGGCATGGTTTTGGAGAGCGCTCTGAAGGGACGGTGGGATCTTATGCTTTCAAAGCTAACTCGCTATTCTCCTACCCTACCCTACCTAAAATTGCCTACCCCTACCTTTAACGGTTAAGGGGATTTTCCATGACAGCGTTAGTCAATGAATTTGTCGGTTGCGTCTGATAAGGTGTTGTTTAAAGGGTGATGTCATGAATTGAGAAATCAAATTTTCCTTGAGATTTTGACATATAAGAGGTCATCATACTATGAGAATATCCTGTAAGTTTCAGAACTGAAAACTTCCTTGTTAGACCAAAAACAGCTTTTATTGAAACTAAGCCCAAAGAACAACTAGTTTTGGAATGTGCCTATTTACATAGACTGCCTCTGCAGAATAAGATAAACGCCTGCTTCTACATCGTTACGACTGTAGCCCCGCCCACTGATTGATGCATGACAAGTAGTAGCCTAGGTAAATAACAGATGTGATGCTAACACTGGATCGAGCAACTAAACGATAAACATGCCTTTTAAAGAGTGCAAAATGTTGTGCAGTGCCAGGTTGTGGAAAAACACAGTTGCTGCATAACCTTCCTTCTGATGCTGGATTTGCAAAGAGACTGAAATGAAAAATGATGCTGTGCCTTCTATATTGGATCCGACAGAAATGGCGCAACACACTTATGTGAGTAAAAAAGTTTTTACTGTCACTATTGCTTTGTTACAGACTGTTTTATATGTACTGATTATGTGTAGGCTTACTTGTCCAACCAAAATCACCATTGACCAGTGATTTCTGATATGTAATGATTCGTTTACAGTCAGATGTTCTTTGTCTCAAAATCGTTTATTGCTGTTTATGTGTCAGTTAATCAAACCAGTGACAAAACGGTCATCGTCACATTGTTCCACTTAGTAGGATGAAAATAATCTGTTATTTAAACTGTGAGTAATTTATATATAGAAAGAGATCAAATAATGCTCCCTTTAAAATTCTTGGAGCTGTCAACAGCGCAAGTTTATCAGTGACTGAGTTCTGGACTCTTGCCAAAACTCCCATTATAATCAATGAATTTCTTATTTACATCATGTTTGCATGATAGTTATGATGAAAGCATTCGTGAGAGTAATAATAATTAATAATAATAATAATACATTTTATTTATATAGAGCCTTTCAAGAACGCAAGGACGCTTTACATGAAGTTGATAGATAACATGAACACATATACAAGTATACAGTCAGTATACAACACATGATCAACCCGTTGGAACAGACAAAGATAGTTACTATTCAAGAGAAGTTAGAAAAGCAAGCATAGAGCTGAAAAAACTGAGACAAACAATCAATTAACAAAACATAATGTGAATAAGTGAGTTTTGAGAGATGTTTTAAAGGTCTGGAGTGAAGAGACAACACAAAGGTTTTGTGGTAGTTTGTTCCAGAGCTTAGAAGCTGAAATGCTGAAAGCCCAACCACCCACACTAGATAGACGGAACTTGGGAACTGCAAGAAAATGTTCAGAGGTCGTTCCCTTTCGAAAGGGAACTCGCACTGCGTCCTAGAACGCTTTGGGGAACGTCTTAGCGTGACAGGTGTCTGAAGCTACTATCGAATCATGGCAATTCTATTGACCGGCGACAGCCCATGATGTCATCAATGTGCGACCCGGAAGTATATAAGGGCGCCTTGTAAACATGACATTCACCTTTTCGTCTTCAGGGACTGTTCTGTTTGAAGCGCTTCGAATTAAGGTAATACAAATTCATTATGAAACACACAGAGAAGACCAAGTTTTTAGAAGTGTGCTGACCCGTGTCTTAAATATTTGACACTGGAGGACACACACAAGCTGTGTGTTTACTGCCTGGGAGAAGAGCATGCACAGTCAGTTCTTGAGGGAGCTGCCTGTGTGAATTGTGAGTGTTTTTCCTTGAGAACGCTCCGTTCTCGCCTGGCTCTCTTCTCAAGCGAGGAGAGTCCAGCATCTGGGACTGGTGGTGTGGGTCCCACTCGTGCTGAGGCAGAGCGTCGACGCACATCATGGGGTTCCCAGATAGAGCTCGCCGATCGTCTCGAGAGGGGTGTAATCCTCTCAGACGATCCGGCGGCTGACGAGGCCCAGCAGCGAGTGCTCTTATGGATGGCTGGTGAGGGCGGTGAAAATTATAAAATAAAGAAATCCTGAATCCTCTCAGCCACCCTGCCCCGTGTATGCGGAGCTGTTAAAGGTAATGGAAATGGAGGTTAGGGGAGAGATTGCTCGCAGTCGGCTTGACGATTGATTTCTCTCCGACCATAATCCTCCAGCTCCAGTGAGCCTTCCTTTCCTTCCCGATCTACATACTGAGATCGAGAGGGCATGGAAGAGCCCATATTCGGCCTGTATTCACTGACCTCAGCGGGCTAACGTCGCTGATGTCAAGGGGATAGGGGAATATGAGTATGTGTCGATGCCACTGATTGATGGGAAGTTTGCAAACTATCTTGCATCTGGGTAGGCAACGACACTGAGAGCTCCAACCCTGCCATCTAGGCCTTTCAAAACGACGTTTCGCTTAAATGGTAGGGCATACACGGCAGCAGGTCAGGCTGGTACTGCTTACACACCATGGCAGTGTTGCAAGCGTAGCAGGCAGATCTGCTGAGGGATCTTGATCAGGCGATGGGTTTGTCCCCTGATGCGGTGGTTGAACTGCGCCGCACCACAGATCTAGCTCTCCGTGCCACCAAACAAAGCAGCTGCCGTGATCGGTCGATCAATGGTGGCGATGGTGGCCACGGAGAGACATCTGTGGTTGAACTTGGCTGATATTGGGGAGAAAGAAAACGTCTTTCTCCTCGATTCACCAGTTTCGCCTTCCGAACTTTTTCGCCACCTCCGTTGGGGCGGTGGTAGGAAAGTTTGGGGAGGCGAAGGCGCGTTCGGCGTTTAAAAACCTGCATACCGCTGAGACCCGGGTCCGCGGCCAGGCAGGCGGGAGGGCCGGGCCCGTCACAGTCTGAGGACCGGAGACAGGGCCAGAGAGCCAGCGTCGCCTCTTGTGCGCCCCCTCTGTGGAGGGTAGGTCGCGAAAGAGGCGGGACTCCCGGAAGAAGAAGGATTTGAGGGAGGTGAGCCATCACAAACGCAGTCAGCGTCGGTGATGGGTCTCCTCCCTGGGGGTGAACTAAAAAACCTGACCCTCACTTTTCTTCTTCATTGCTTCCCCAGGCGCTTCTTACATCAGGCCTGGGGTGGGCCCGTGATGAGTGGAAATTATATTCTACGGCCCGCCTTGGCTTGATCAGTGAGAGCGCCCCTTTCAGGCCTGTAAGGGTAATAGACCTCATGTTTATGAAACTGAATGGGTGAGTCTTCATTCTACATGCCGCAGGTTGAGCTGGTAGGTCTCCTTTTTTATTTTAAAAAGAGAAAGAAAATGTATTTCTGCAGACCTCTGTTCCCTGTATAGAGTTAAGGGGATTATGTGGTAAAAGTGTATAGAGAGTGTAAGAAGAGGAAGGAATATTAGGGCCCTGAAGTTCCCCTGTTAGGTGGCTAGAACGATAAAGAATAGAAGCACCAGTTATATGGGCTTTGTATGTGAGTATGGGTTGGCTTTTCCTTTTGTCAATTCTCTGGTTGAGCCACTGCTCTGTTTCGCTGTGCGCAGTGATTAGGCTTTCTCTCACTGTGAGAGTAGTTCTGAGGCCACCGCTCATTCCTACTGGTATGTAGCGCAATACTAGGCGGGTGGGCGTCCTCCCAGACTAAGAGTAGGTTTGATGCCACCGCTTGGTTTAGTTTCTAATCAGCTTTTAGGCCTTTTTGGGCTGTTAGCCACCTCAGGGTAAAGTAGTTTGTCTCCTCTCTATCAAAAGCATTGGAGAGTGTGTAAATTAGAGACTAACTCTTGAGCTTCAGTTAGATCTTATGTTCGGTCCACGGGGCTGTGGACATTGTTCGGCCTGAGTGCCTCCTCTCATGGGAGAGTTTCTCTTGAGGCTGCTGCTCCTCCGAGCCTCAGGTAAAGATCTATGCTTGCAGGCTGGCCCTCACCAGGGCTGCCTCGGTAGCTGGCCTAGGCTATACTAGGGATGATGGAGGCGCTAAAGCATTGCCGCCTCTGGCCCTTCACTATGTGAATGTAGGTTTTTAGCATCCCTAATGTCAGCCTCCTCTCATGGTGAGAGTCGTTCGGCCAAGGTCCGCCCCTTTCTGCATTATGGGGTGAGATGAGTAATGCAGGTAGGTGCAGAGGCAGAATTTAATAGCGACCTAGCAGTGGTCATGGAGCAGGGTTAGGCCGTCTTTCGCTTCACGAAGAGACTGTGGGTTTGCTTGACCCCGCCTCCCAGAGCTAGCTTCATGGACATAGGCCGCCAGGTACATCTAGAGCCACTGGCAGGCCCTCACCCTGTGAATTTCAGGGCCATGTGGTTAGTACTCCCCTGCTAAAGCAGGGTATATTTGAGTACTCCACTTTCAGCTCTGTATCATTCTGCTTCCACCATTATGGCTCGGGTCGAGCGGGAATTTGTAACCTTCATTTCATGTTGGTTCTGGAAGAACGCTCCCTTGAAACCAGAGCATTGCCATGAGCTGACGCCCATGCACACAAATGGTAGGCCACTGAATCCGGGGCCTCCATTGAGGCAGGGTGGCGTAAGTTGTACTCCCCTTGTTTAAAGGGTTTATTGCTGTTTTGCTGAGTACACTGCCATTGGCAATGTTAGGTACCAGGTTTGTAGGCACTGTGTAAACAGCTTATCTGCCAGTGAAGACTGCGCTGTCATGTAGCAGGCCTCCATGACGGCCGGACCCAGAAGGGCTTGTTAGGCCAGCTGGCTGCGAGCAGTTGGCTTTGGCAGTCTGGGCAGTAGACTCCCGGACAGGTAGTAGACCTTAGCAGGCCTCCTTGGATAAGAGTTGGGGGGGACGTGCATAGCAGCTGCAACCACGTAGCTAGCCTCGAGAGGCCTCCGGTGGGCAGCCCCAATATATGTGTTGGTGCGGCATGCTTCCCAATGATGTTGGTATTTGTAGCAGAAGACCTGTTATCAGCTAGTAGGCCCTACCAGGCCTCCCTGAGGATGGGTCCCCAGCAGTGTGGGTATTGAAATTTGTCAGCCAGCAGATGTACTGTGAGGCAGTTGGCCTTATCAGGCCATCTTGAGACTGAGCCCCAGCAAGTCTGGATTCATAGCAGCCAGTTCTTAACTTGCTATCAGGTAGTAGGCCCCACCAGGCCTCCCTGAAGATGAGTTCCTGGGTTTGGATACTCTGGCAGCTAGCACAACTTGCTATCAGGTAGTAGGCCCCACCAGGCCTCCCTGAAGGCGAGCTCCCTGAGCTTGGTTACTCTGACAGTGAGCATGAAGCTGGCAGCTAGCATGAATTGCTATCAGGTAGTAGGCCTCACCAGGCCTCCCTGAAGGCGAGTTCCCTGAGTTTAGTTACTCTGCGGTTAATACGAAGCTGGCAGGTAGCATGAATTGCTATCAGGTAGTAGGCCTCACCAGGCCTCCTTGAAGGCAGCTAGGCATGACTTGCTATCAGGTAGTAGGCCTCACCAGGCCTCCCTGAAGGTGAGTTCCCAAGATTGGGCACTAAACAGCTAGCATGACTCTGACAGCTAGTGGATGCTTGCTATCAGTTGTTCTGGCCTTAGCAGGCAGCACCTGAAGGTGAGTTCGCACCCTAGCATGATAAAAGTAGTCACTTTTCTGTTACTGGTTTCCTGCAGAAGGGAACCTATTTGTATTTAGCCTACAGCCTGGTCTACCTACCAGGTCAGGCTTGGTGCTCCCTTCACTGAGGGTCGCTTGTGAGCATGCAGCCGCCTGAATCTGATCAGATGGTCGCAGGCCTCTCGTGAGGCCTCCCAGTTAGATCAGCCCGTAGGCCTGTCCGGCCTCCTTAGCGCTTTGAAAGATAGGTGCTTGGCAGATCCTTGGATCAAGCAGATACACTCCCCTCGCTAGCAAGGGTTGTAAAGCGCTACGTTGAGTACTGCTTTCCAGGATACCCATCTCTGAGATCCGGTCTGAGTGGTTACTGCCAGTTTCGCAGTCCCTCTGTCTGGATGCCTTACCTAGAGGCAAGTGTCCAGAGGCTTTGTTTTTGAACAGACAGGGTTGGCGACTGAAGTGTCCAATATGAGTGACACCAGGTCGGGCCTCCCTGGTGGCATTCGGTGAATATGTTCCCGAGTAGTGATCGGCTGGGGCTCCCTCGGGTTCCCTAGCCACATTCCCTTAAAGAGACCCCTTCTGTTGAAGTGGTTGGTTCCAGGCCTTTGAGCGGCCTGGGTAGGACTTCATGTAGTGTATGAAGGTTTCCTCTTGAGGCTTATAGCTTGGGCTATGACCGTAGGGAATGCTGTCACTGACAGCCCAGTGTGACCTGAGGGAGAGTGGTTCGGGCATTTCATTTGAATTTGCTTGTTCTGACAGTTGTTACTGCCAGTGGGCATGCACTCCCCTCAGCATGGTGGCGTGGGTATATATCGTTCCCCAAAGCGTTCTAGGATGCAGTGTGAGTTCCCTTTCGAAAGGGAACGTCTCAGGTTAGGTATGTAACCTATGTTCCCTGAGAACAGGGAACGAGACACTGCGTCTCTTTGCCATGCCTCGGGGCCTGCCTACCAAACAGTCCCTTCAGACGAGAAGGTGAATGTCATGTTTACAAGGCGCCCTTATATACTTCCGGGTCGTGCATTGATGACATCATGGGCCGTCGCCGGTCAATAGGATTGCCGTGATTCGATAGTAGCTTCAGACACCTGTCACACTGAGACGTTCCCCAAAGCGTTCTAGGATGCAGCGTCTCGATCCCTGTTCTCAGGGAACATAGGTTACATACGTAACCTGAGACGATCTCAGAGTACGGACAGGGACATAGGGGAGAATCAATTCAGAGAGATAAGAAGGTGTTAAACCATGACAAACCTTGAAAACTGGAACAAGAATCTTAAACTGAATGTGGTAAATAACAGGGAGCCAATGTAGTTGCTGTAAGACAGGAGTGATGTGAGTTGATTTTTTGGTAAAAGTGAGGGCCCGAGCAGCTGAATTCTGAATTAGCTGCAGGCGATTTAGGACTTCTTTGGGTAGATCATAAAACAAGGAGTTGCAATAATCAAGACGTGAAGTTATAAAAGCATGGACAAGTTTCAGCATCTTTACAATTTAGTGAGGGTCTCAACCGGACAATATTGCGAAGATGGAAGAAACAGGACTTGACAAGCTGATTGATATGGGGTTCAAAACATAGCCTAGAATCAAACAATACACCAAGGTTGCGTATAGTGGAAGAGGGATGAACCAGAATATTGTCAATGTTAATGGGGAAGTCAAGTTGGGAGGAATCAAGGGATTTAGGGCCTACTAGCAGAATTTCATTTTTTTTTTTTCCGTATTCAACTTTAAGTAATTTTGAGCCATCCATATTTTGAGATCGTGTAAGCAAGATGTTAAAGAGGAGGGAGGAAAAACAGAATTAGGCTGTACAGTAAAATAGATTTGTGTATCGTCAGCGTAACTGTGGAAATTAAAACCATGGCGCCGGATGATCTGACCCAGAGGAAGTGTGTAGATTAAAAATAAAATTGGACCAAGGAGAGATCCTTGAGGCACTCCACGCGAAAAGGTGACATAATGAGATTTGAATTTGTCAGTGCTAATGAACTGTTGCCTATCTGAGAGATACGAACTTAGCCATTGTAAAACTGTTTCTGAAATGCCGATCGCAGACAACCGGGATAGGAGTATAGAATGGCAAATGGTATCAAAAGCTGCACTCAGGCCCAAGAGGACCAGAAGGCTAAGGACACCAGAATCAGAGGCGAGGAGGAGGTCGTTCACTACTCTTAGAAGAGCAGTCTCTGTACTGTGGAGAGGATGAAATCCAGACTGAAATGGTTCCTGCAGATTATTTTTGTCCAGGTGAGTCTGTAGTTGTGTGGCGACCATCTTTTCTAGGACTTTAGACAAAAAAGGAAGGTTGGAAATTGGTCTAAAGTTACTCAGGGCATCAAGTGTCATCAAGGCCAGATTTTTTAAGTATAGGGGTGATCATGGCTATTTTCAGTCCAGGCGGTACATAACCAGTCATAAGTGAACTATTTATCATGTGATTGATAGGTATAATAAGGGAAGGGAGAAAGTTTTTGAGTAGGTGTGTTGGTAGAGGATCTAGCTGACATGGTAGAGGAGTTAGAGTTCATAATCAGCTGTTCAACCACAGATGTATTGGTGAGAGTTCAAACATAAAGACAGTTTTTGCCATCATCTAATGGTGTAATAATGTAATTTTCACTGAAGTCAAAATCACAATCACTAACAGACCCTTTCTCAATACCAAATACGGCATATTATTTATATAAAATAAAATATTTACTGAACAATAATATTTAAATAAACAATAATAGCCATTATAAAAGTATAAGAAGTTTGTACAATAGGAAATAAACACAAGAGAACAATTCAGTCAAATGTACAAAAGCTGCGCTGTGGTTAGGACAGGATTTAAGTTAAATAAAAACATAAAGTTATGAAACTTAACTTTGCCTTTAGCCAAATCGATTTGCCCTGGAACAGTTAATAGATTAATAAGCAGAAAACAAGCGGAGTGATACAAATAGTGAAACTGTTTCTGTGTGATATTAGTAGAATATTGCATGGCTGGAAAAGGCTATCAGCCAATCAGATTCGAAAACCAGAAAAAGCTGAACAAACACTGACCTGCTGTGGGGCCCACTTCTGTCCTTTCCCTAAGACCATGAGGACAGTGTTGTCCTTTAAGGTCTGAAAAAAGTCCTCTGTATCTACTCCAGTTCCATCCTCATCCAACACTAAAGCACTGACACAATGCATGTGAAATACGTCCATCACCTAGAAGGAAAAAATCATGCCTTCCTTGAAAGAGCTTTGGAGCAACTGTGATGGAATTTCATGCAGTGCTTCCATTCTAGGGCTGGCTCTACATGGCCCTAACCATGTATCCAACATTTGAATGACCACAGATATTCATTTATTTTGACCACTATGATGGTAAGAGCCAAAGTAAATAACAGTTCTATTGGAAACTTTATATGATCTAATGTAGTTTAATTTGACATACTTAGACATTTGACTTCACTGTTATCATGTGAATTACAAATGTTTCTCATTATTTCACTTTCATATTTCAAGCTCCTTGTTCTTTCTTCCTCTATTGCTGTGGTTTTCAAACAATACTGTAAAATGATTAAGGATAGGGCAAAAAAAAAAAAAAGAGTATCTCCTGATCTCCACATGTATCTAACAAAATATACTTTTACTGTGAGAAATTACTCAATCCCTAGTTTACGACAGTTAACGTGTCAGACATGAATAATATGAAAAAATAATTGTTTATTACAATTTGAAATATTGTATACTGATCGTATTTGTTATTTGAAAGAAATATTAGAGTATAAAGTATGTATCTTGTATGTATTAATGAACAATTTTGCGCTTGAGCAGTAGCAGAGATGTAGGGGGTCTCAGAATTAAGCACAATACAGCAAATCTGATTTAACCAATATTAATATGAATAGACTCAATGCTTATCCAGACATAAATGTTGTCTTGTCATGCTGCAAACCAGGGGCCATATTCACAAAACATTTTATCTTACCACTAAGAGTTCTCCTAAATAGCAGTAAAAGTTCTTTGGTAAGAGTTTAAAACCTATTAAAACATATTTAAAACTTTAAAACCTACTCACAAAGCTGCTGAGACCAAATTTTACTAAGGAATAGAGAGAAGTCTTAAGCTAAGAGAAAGGGCAGGGTTGACTTTGTTGCTATGGATGATGTCAACCCGCTTACTAACTATGCCCACAGTGATTGGCTGATAGGGGATGGGTCTCTGTCAGTGACTTATGCTGACCTTCACATGCTAATGGAATTATCGTAAATACTAGTTTCCTAGTTAAAAAATTGGACATGAACGCTCTCATGTCAAAATTTGAATGCAAATTTGAAATTTGAGCTTGTTATCACGACTTCAGAAGTGGAAAGTAGGAAATTTCTGATAGCATGTGAAGGCAGCATTAATCATAGAATAGAAATATTGTAGAACGACGTATCATGTTGCCATATTCAAATAAAGATTTTAAAATGTAGGCTAAGCGTCGCTAATTAAGCATATGTTCTGCTAATTGTCAGCCTCTTACATATTACATAGTTGTCAGCCTCGAGAGATTGCATAATTCAAGAGACAAATGATGTTTTATAAACAAAGCTCAGAATGAGCACGTTCAAATAGTCTAATCAGCTTGAGAGGAGGCAGATATATATATATATATATATATTTCTTCCTTCAAAGATAAAAATGTATTAAAGAAACAAAGAATTCTTTCTGATTCTTTTCTCTGGCCCTTTTAATTCCTGTCCTCACCTTGTTCCGTAGGTCTCTCAGGTCACCTGCCATGATGCCTTTCTTAATGGAGCGATCAGAGTTGATGATCCGGAAGGGTCTGGCTTGCTGAGTCCAACGTGGTAAGAGCTGCTGCGTCATAGATCCACAGGCTGATATGCATCTGTGGATAGTGACACACACACACTTAGGCACAAAATGGCTTGCTTGAAATCTCAGTTCCCAGTTTTACACAAACAAATATAAAGAAGCTTATTCTAATTATGGATTAATTGAACAAAAAGTGGCATATAAAAGGACAATCATAATGCAAAAACTGTTACTTTGACAGGGAGGTTGAGAACACATCAAGAGATTTCTTGGCATTGTCCATTGGAATCAACTGTATAGCTCCAGTAACCTTCAAAAATACATAAAGTATAACATAAGTAAATAAATACCATTAACAATATAAAATCTTTACTGTAGATGTTCAAAGGCAAGCAATGGCTTGCCCCAGTAAGAAACAGGGACACACATAGCACTGTCTAAATACACACAGGACAAGAGGACACTGATACTGTGAACAGAACATCTAGTTTCTGTCCATTAAGACAACAGATATATGTTTAAAACATTATATATAAGTTTAAAATCTATTGTAAAGCTAAAAGTCTCTTGTAAATCGGAACACATAAGATAGATCTTATTAGCTTTCTTGACTTCACTAGCTATTGTAAAAAAAAAAAAATAGTACTATTTTGCAAGAAATCTTAAGAAAGTACTACTAATAACATATTACCTTAAAGCAAGCTCTTTTGCTCCGTTTTGTGCTCTGGTATTGTTCTGGATTTACATTAAATCTGCTTGTCTCCTCTCTTTGTTGCCTTGGAGTATCATTGCAAAACAATTTTTTTCACCTTTGCTCCACACTGACAGCAAGAAGAGTATTTGGTCATGCTGTGTTGAGCAATAATGTCTAAGAGCCTCTCAGTTCCAGCTCACATCACACCACAACAAATTAAAGATATATTGAGATACATGTAGTGCATGTTCTGTGTTCAAAAGAACTTCACTTCACATCCACTAGCTCAGGGGTGCCCAACCTTTTTTGTACAAAGATCTACTTTTAAATTTGTCAGTGTGCCGAGATCTACCCTGGCTGAATTCAGATTAGCGTACTAGCATACGACTCTTACTATTCCTGCCATATATTTATATGAAATAGTATGAGTAGTATGTTAATATGCGATTTCGAAATCAGCCCCTAATTTCGTCGCTGTCAATAACGTTCAGTTATAAGTCACTTATAAGTAATTAGTTAATGATTAACTAATCATTTACAAAACATGACTATATGTTCATAAATTATTAATAAGTGATAAGCTAACATTTAAAAATGTTTTGTTAATTCAGAAGTCATTTATAAATTATTAGTTAATGACGAACTAATCATTTATAAAACATGAATATATTTTTATAACTTATTAATAAGTGGTATGTTTACAATTTACAAATGTGCTGTAAGTTATCTTAAAAAAAATTGTAACTCATGAAATAAATCAAAACAGATCAATAGTAGATGTTTGAGTTATTAGTTGATATTTTATTTATCACTTATAAATCATTGAAGTATTTATGTCAAAATTGTTTTAGTATTATCTCAATAAACAATGGTTAATCTTGAACAAATGATAAAGAAACCATTAGTAAATTATCAGTCATTTATCGATGTGTTCAAAAGCACAAACAGGCAGGATGCTAAAACTAGTACTTTTAGTACTACTAGTACTTTTAAGAATAGTAATTTCTTTGTTTTCAAGGGGATAATCATTTATAAATGACTTATAACTGAATTAACAAAACATTCATAAAATGTTAGCATATTACATATTAATCATTTATGAATGTATAGTCATGTTTTGTAAATGATTAATTCATCATTACATAATTAACTAATAACTTATAAGTGACTTATTGGGTGACCAGATTTCTCATGGTGGAATACGGGACGGACCCCCCACCCCCTTGGAAAATTACTAAATATGACTGCGATACAGATATATAGTTATTTCCATTTCTATATACACAATGTTTTGTTTGATTAACATTAATGATACAGACAGATATTTTAGGCTGCTGGCCCTTTAAGACAGAATGCTTGGCTCTAATACTGACACATTTCACTCTGCGGTTTTCACAGAGCTTTTTATGTTCTCTTACGCCATACCAACTGTATTTGTGTGAGATACTCCACATAATGGGCATTTTGATAACAGTGTGTGTATTTGATCATTCAGGCAAACAGTACTGAATTTGCAATCGCGGGCTGTCTGACAGAGCACTTCTGATGTGTGTCATTCAGCGCGATATCACAGAGTTCTTTTTCACAACTTACTGCGCATAATAACTTGATAAACTCTCTTTGAAGATCCTTGTTAAATGTACACACGCGTTTCTTTGACATCTTCGCGCCTGACTTGATCTCCGCGCTCTCTAATATCCAGCCTACAGTAACTGCAAGTTAATCCATAACAAATTGTGATTGGATGGTAATTTTATTGCACCATGAGCTTGAGTACTTATGATAGGCTATTCTCGCTAGACAGAAGACTACTACTGGCTTTTGTAAAGCGAGTCATACAGTCATACACCCAGTCATAAATCATGATCACCCAGTCATACATTTTTTTTTTTTTAGTAAAGATGAAATACGGGACAAAACATGATTTTTTCATAATAAGTCGTGACCCTAATAATAGAGCTGAAATACGTTTTTCCTGTCCCAGGAAAAACGGGATGTCTGGACACCCTACTTATAACTGAACGTTATTATTAAGTGTTACCATTTTTTTTTTTTCATAAAGCAATGCTATTGGTCACCCTTTATGTCTGTCAGTGGATTTTACAAATATTTAACAACCAATGAAAAGCATTAAAAGAGCTTGTTAAATCTCATTACTCCACTGGACTGTCAAGCAAATCCTCACAGCTCATAGGTCCTTGTAGCTCCGCCCCTCCTCCTCCGGCACGCACACAGCGTAGAGCTAAATGTAATCAGTGATCTTGTAAGGGTAAACAGCGTTTTCTTTACTCAAGAAATACTATGTATATAAAAGTTAATATTTTATGTATTTGAGGTCGTCACAACCTGAGACGTGGGAACGGTGAAGAGAGAGAAAGGGCAAACCAGAGTGCAATTTATTCTCGCGATCGACTGGAAAGCAGTCTGCGATCGACTGGTCGAATAAAAAAAGGCATTCATTTTTACAAAACAACGTTTGCCTTACTGTTAAAGGCACCACATTTTGGTTAACACTTTGGGAGACCTGAGGGTTACAGTGGGAGCTCTTCTGCCCGGCCAGCCCTCACGGACCTCCCACTCCTCCAGTGCCATCAAGCGGCCAAGTGATGGCACAGGTCCCTCTCGTAGGGCACCTTGTGTCTCATTCGGCACTCCGGTTGAGGATGTCAATCGCTGCATCGGAGAGCGGGTTATTGTCCTCTGGAGAGGATGAGGAAGCTGAGCTTCCACCCTTGGTAATGTCGTATGTCCCGTATGTCCAGGTTGGTGTGCCTCGGCATGCAAATCTCACTGGCCAATGTTCATTAGCTTGTTTAGTTACCACTTGGAGGTGATTGGGCTCCCAGGCGAGACCCCATGACGTTAGTCCAACGTAACATCTTCGTTCGTTCCTTCAAGGAACAAGGGGGGTTACATTAGTAACCTAGACGTTCTTGCTTATTGTTCTGAATTTGTATTTAAATAAAAAATGTGAATAAAGTTTCACTGAATCAAAAAAATAAAAATAACAGCTATTATGCAGCTTTATCCCCAACATACCTGTATGTTCCCAGAAAAAACATATCAAACCAGGGCCCAGTGAAAAACAAAATCAGAAATGTTCATATGGAAAACATAGACATTACCCCCCTAATGTAGTCAAGCACATATAAAAGACCTGGCCAAACTGCATAAGCACATACAAACCAAAACTGGCCCACTGGAGTGCAAAACACAAATCAGAACAGACCGGAACAACCTAGAGCAAAATAGGGGAAGATCCAAAAATGTACCTCTAACACACTGCCCAGTCTCTGTGATTCCAGATAGGGATGTGCTCGAAGCCTAAATCTAAGTTCGGAAAGGCACAGAAAATGAAAAACACATTTTGAGCCCCTAAAGGGACATGGTAGGGTTTGCTGCAGTAGTCGGTTGCATTAAAGTTAATCAAATTTCACTTATCAAGTGAAGATAGTAAGGAGAGATTACTGACAGGACTATGTCAGAGGATTTGGTGCGCAACAGATCCTGAGCGTCATTGACAAATATCTTGTAAAATGTGTGGTCAGTACCACCGCTCCCTATACTATGCATGGTCTCGAATTTGAAAGTGAAAGTAAATAGTGAGCACACATTCAAAAGTGATTTCAAAACCCTGCATATTTATAGCAGGTCCCTGATGCCCGCAAAATTATATAGGCTACAATATAATTACCCAACTATGTTTGTGAGAGAACGCAAAACCTTTGAAATAATTTTTTTCCTCCCATCTCATATTTTGTTCCCATCACCATGTCCCTTTAGAGGCTGATTTCTGAGCCTTTTTTTTCCATATACAAACCCGATTTCAGAAAAGTTGGGACACTGTACAAATTGTGAATAAAAAAGGAATGCAATAATTTACAAATCTCATAAACTTATATTTTATTCACAATAGAATATAGATAACATATCAAATGTTGAAAGTGAGACATTTTGAAATGTCATGCCAAATATTGGCTCATTTTGGATTTCATGAGAGCTACACATTCCAAAAAAGTTGGGACAGGTAGCAATAAGAGGCCGGAAAAGTTAAATGTACATATAAGGAACAGCTGGAGGACCAATTTGCAACTTATTAGGTCAATTGGCAATATGATTGGGTATAAAAAGAGCCTCTCAGAGTGGCAGTGTTTCTCAGAAGTCAAGATGGGCAGAGGATCACCAATTCCCCCAATGCTGTGGCGAAAAATAGTGGAGCAATATCAGAAAGGAGTTTCTCAGAGAAAAATTGCAAAGAGTTTGAAGTTATCATCATCTACAGTGCATAATATCATCCAAAGATTCAGAGAATCTGGAACAATCTCTGTGCGTAAGGGTCAAGGCCGGAAAACCATACTGGATGCCCGATGATCTTCGGGCCCTTAGACGAATCAAAATTTGAAGTTCTTTTTGGAAAACTGGGACGCCATGTCATCCGGACTAAAGAGGACAAGGACAACCCAAGTTGTTATCAGCGCTCAGTTCAGAAGCCTGCATCTCTGATGGTATGGGGTTGCATGAGTGCGTGTGGCATGGGCAGCTTACACATCTGGAAAGGCACCATCAATGCTGAAAGGTATATCCAAGTTCTAGAACAACATATGCTCCCATCCAGACGTCGTCTCTTTCAGGGAAGACCTTGCATTTTCCAACATGACAATGCCAGACCACATACTGCATCAATTACAACATCATGGCTGCGTAGAAGAAGGATCCGGGTACTGAAATGGCTAGCCTGTAGTCCAGATCTTTCACCCATAGAAAACATTTGGCGCATCATAAAGAGGAAGATGCGACAAAGAAGACCTAAGACAGTTGAGCAACTAGAAGCCTGTATTAGACAAGAATGGGACAACATTCCTATTCCTAAACTTGAGCAACTTGTCTCCTCAGTCCCCAGACGTTTGCAGACTGTTATAAAAAGAAGAGGGGATGCCACACAGAGGTAAACATGGCCTTGTCCCAACTTTTTTGAGATGTGTTGATGCCATGAAATTTAAAATCAACTTATTTTTCCCTTAAAATGATACATTTTCTCAGTTTAAACATTTGATATGTCATCTATGTTGTATTCTGAATAAAATATTGAAATTTGAAACTTCCACATCATTGCATTCTGTTTTTATTCACAATTTGTACAGTGTCCCAACGTTTTTGGAATCGGGTTTGTATTTGTCACAATTTCCTCTGTGTCTTGAGTGTTTTGTGTTCAAGGACTCTTATTGTGATATTCTATTGCCTTGCTGTTTCTGGTTTCATTTCCTGTGGTTAAATTCCTATTAGCTTTGTTTCCTTAGCTGCCATGCTTATCACTATGACATCTCATTACCTACACCTGTTCCTCTTGCTTGCCTGTGTATATATACCCCTGTGTTTCAGTCTTTGTTTGTCTTTGTTTTTGTAAGGCTGCTGCATCTCCTGTTTCCTCATTGGGGAACACTTTACACTAAACACAACACTTTAGTTTAGTTTAGGGTCCAGTTCTATAGTTGCTTATTAGCATGCATATTACTAGGATATTGGCTGTTTATTTGTACTTATAAAGCACATATTAATGCCTTATTCTGCATGACCATACTACATCCCTTAATCCTACCCAATTCCTACCCAATACCTAAATTTAACAACTACACTAACTATTAATAAGCAGTAATTCGGAGTTTATTGAGGCAAAAGTCGTAGTTAATAGTTCACACTGCTGCCCTAATACTTTGATTAACCACTGGTGTAGTTCATTATTTTCACAGCAAAACTTGTTCTACAGAGTTTGACAACCAGAAACTGTTTAAGACTTTTGGTCTTCATTTTACACATATCTATTGCTTCATGTTTTAAAATTTAATCAACTTTATTTTGTTAAATTGTCTGACTGAAAAGTGTTTTGTGCTATATTTCTTTAAACATTTATACTTTATAATTAAAGCTCAAAGGTTTGCCTTTTCCGTCTGCAGCTTTGCAAAATGACTTAATTTGAGTGACTTTGAATTTTGTGTATGTTAACATAGAGAAGAAAATGAGTTAATCTTTGTGTTTTTCAGATTTTCGAACAGACTCAGACCCTGCCAAAATAGCCTTAGTGGAAGAGGTCAAGTGATTTGGTAGTCTAAATTTAACCTTTGCAGCCCACTGCTCCCATAATGATGATAGCTTAGCTATTTTTAGTATGATGTGGCAGCTGTGAAAGCATTTATTGGCTCTGAGCTGCCAACGACACAGGCTCCAGTACTGTGTGACACATACATTGTTTGGTGGAAGTGAAAAAGAGATGAGCTTAGTCATACTGAAAGGCACATATGAGAAGCACATATATATGCACACACAGACTCATCAGGAGGCTCAAGCAACAAACCACACCAGAAGAAAGAATTAGAGATCAACCTGAGTGGATTAACATCAATATTAAGAAGATAGAAGCTCCTGTCGTGTGGAATATATTCCCTGACCTCCTGCAACTGCTAATGATATGATTTTTTTCAAAATCATAACAAACACAGGAGTCAAAGGTCATTTCTTAAAAGAAGAAAAGCTGACATCAGGGTCAATATCTTCTTAGTCTAAAGAAGAGGTCCTGAAGATTAGTGTTTTGGCTGGTCCTAAATGCTAATTTAATACTCCTGTTGACACGTGAGTTTACATTTGAGATGTTTACTTTTTTACAATGGTGTTTGTCTTCTTTTGCAATTAAAATGCTGCAGTGTCATAAAAATAATGACGGTAAATTTAATCACTATGTTTCAAAAATGTATACGTTACTAAATATTTTAAGTATGGGACTGTTCATTTTTATCCTTCATAATATTAGTTCAAACAAACAAGCAAAAAAAATTAGTTCAAACAAATTAATTTTTAACCTGTATCATCCTTGTAGTAATATCCCATAAAACATATATGTATTACATCACTAGAATAAAGTCAATAATCCATAAACTCAACAAAAATAGAAAGAAAAAAAAGAACAAGACAATTGAAAATCATGTATACCAGGGCTCTACGCTAACATTAATAATAACAAAAATAAAAAAACTTAGGTGCATGGTCAAAATATTTTAAGCCCTTTTAAGTTCTCTTGTAATATTCATGTATCAAAGTACAACATGCATATATACAACAAGCAGGCACTGGGAACTGAGAATTAGAGAAAGGAATTATAGAATTCATAAGCATATATAGGCTATTTGATATATGACAAAGACATATTCACAGATAAACATTTAAATTCAAGATCTTTTAATTGACTGCGGCCGTGACTATGAACATATGATAAACAAAAGTATGTGGTACATTTATAATAACTTTTATTATTCATCATGAAGAAACATCATGTAATGCTTAGCAGATTAGTAGGTCCACATTTAAATAAGAATATATATTAAACTTTCATGATCGTCACAACAATCTGAATGTATGTTAACTAATGATTAAACGTTATATACTATTTTATACTGTATATTATAAGTTAATGTTCATGTATTGTATTATAAACATAATTTACCTCACATTTTTATTCACAGCCTGTATGCTGTAATTTACAAATCCTGCTGTTAGGGAAGTCTTTTGTCTTATATATTAATTACATTAACATTATTTTGGCACAAGTGTGTACTATTCATCTGACAAATAAAGACCAATATTATTAGGGCATGGTTCATATTACTTGACTGGGTGCTCCTGGAAAACTGACCAAGCATGACCCAATTAATATTTGCATGACCCTATTAATATTTATCTTTAAGGTGCATGGATTTAGATTGACAAATTCTCAAGGCCCACTATCTGAATTGGTATTGAACAGAACACAGGTCACAAGATTTTTTCTAAAATTGAACTACTTTTTGCTTGGCACAGGATATTATGGTGCAAGACATTAAAAAGTAAGGTGTGATGGAACAAACAAAAACATCTGTGCATGTGTAAATTGTAAACCAACAATTAAAAACACATCATGTGTGAATGCCCTTTAAACAGTAGAAAACATTCTCTACTGATTTAGGTAGAAACCACTGAAAAACAGCCATAGTGTGAAATGTAATTTACATGTAAATTTAGATGGATTAGGATTTGTATTCATGCTAACAGTGAAGCTATTTTGATGTATAGTCCCTGATAGAGAAAAGTGATGAATTCTGATGCTATGAGTGATTGTCAAAGTCGTTCATCTGAACACGCTTTGTCTTGTGTTTCACATGGCCAACTCTCCAGTGTCTTTATTTGGACAGACTATTTTAAAAGCTTCCTCCTGATATACAGCACCAGCTGTCTGGTCTTAAGTAAGGAATGGGGACTGGAGTTATCTTGACTGTTGTCAAGAGAACTTCCTTTATGCAAGGAATGTTTCACTATCCCATATGAAGTTTACAATAGACGTAGTATTGTACCCATACAAAAAAAGTAACTGCAGTACTTTAACTGTAGTACAAGTACTAGTAGTACTGTAGTACAATTGTATGTATATTCTTTAGAACATTTTTTCAACGCTAAAAGCTACAACAGAATCTAGAGCATTAAAAGGCTGAATTACGTTGTTGTGAAAGTTACATGTCCTCACACTGTTTTTTATTGTTAGCCAAAATTTTATGTATTTGTTTTATCATTTTTTACAACTTCAGGCCTGATTATAACCATCTGTCAAATGTCTTTAGTGTGATTTACTGAGCTGCAAGTTCCCAGATTAAACCCATAACTCAATGACAAGAATTCTACAAATGTCAGATTGAAAAATAATGACCAGTGTCGAACTTTGATTTGTTTTTCCAGAGCTGGGTATGTGCCACCGAAATTTGTGCCATTCCTAATTCCAATAATAACGCAGAATAAGTGATTACCAGGCAGTAAAAGATATGGATATTTTTGGAGGTGCTCCACGTGTGCTTGGTTACCCACGTCCAGTTCTGGTGAAATGTGGAGCAGATGCTGTGCTTAAATGTCAGATTGGTGGAGATCCCCAACCAGATGTAATCTGGGAGCGGAAAAATGAGCCTATTTTTTCTGAGGGCCGTTACCGTATTACCCAAGATGACAAGCTGTACACCCTTTACATCACTGGGGTGACAATGGAAGATGCTGGACAGTATATTTGCAGAGCCAAGAACAATATTGGGGAAACCTATGCAGCTGCTACCCTTAAAGTGGAAGAAGAGCCTCAAGAGCTCCAGCAAACACAGCCACTCCCACCACCACAACAAAATGAAGTTAAAGTGATTCCACCAGAGCAAGATATGGTGGTACAGAAAGCAAACCCATTTCAAGACAACAAGCCTCGTTTTCTTATCAAACCTCTTTCTCTAAGAGTAGACAGAGGAGAAGATGCTGCCTTCTCCTGCAAGCTGTCAGGTGAGCCTTTGCCTCAGGTGGTTTGGGAGAAAGATGGTAAACAGTTGAATGAGATCTATGAGAGTGCCCACTACCATGTGGGCCAGCAAGATGGTGGCTGGTTCCAGCTGAAGATTTTCAGAACAAGAGCCCCAGATGGAGGTGTCTACATGTGTAAAGCAGTCAACAAGCATGGAGAAGCGATGACTGGGGCAGTGCTTCTGGTAGAGCCCATTCCTGAACAAAGAGAGGGAAGCATGACAAATGGCTACACCAATGGTCATTACTCACCACAGCATTCG
The DNA here is from genome assembly GCA_039654105.1 of Coreius guichenoti. Classification (NCBI taxonomy): domain Eukaryota; kingdom Metazoa; phylum Chordata; class Actinopteri; order Cypriniformes; family Gobionidae; genus Coreius; species Coreius guichenoti. Next base: position 15,643,850 of record CM077180.1, on the reverse strand, counting down.
AGGGCCAAACACTCAAAAGAGCCTAACCTGAATGTATCAAAAGCTAAGAAGTTTATTGTCACAGAAGGCAAACATGCCAAATTCCGTTGCTATGTCACAGGAAAGCCTAAGCCAGAGATTGTATGGAAGAAAAATGGAGAGAATATTGTGCCGAGTCGGAGACATCTTATTTTTGAGGATAGAGAGGGATATTACACCCTGAAAGTACTGTACTGTAAGCAGCAGGATACGGGACTCTACATATGTGCTGCTTCAAACGCACTGGGAAACACACTGAGTGCTGTGCAACTGTCAGTTAAAGGTAATTCAGTTTAAATTACGCTAATTGTGTTTTATTAATTGTATTTAACCAACAAAGCTAAAACATCTTTAATTTCTATGACAAATGGGCATTTTTGTGAAACAAAGCATTGTAACAAAATACACCATAATCAAAACTTTCTGCTCTAAGGATATTGAAACTAAAATATGCCCCTAAAATCTTTGAGTTGTTTGTTTTGGCAACTACTGTCTTATCACCATTACCTCTCATGAGTTAATATGTTGCTGTAGACCCCTGACCACCAAAATTACAAAAGAAAATAGTCTGATAACAGGAGCAGTGGTGTGAAGAGTAAGGCGTGAGGCATTAGTTTTTGATACGACCGACCCAGTTCGAATCCGCCTTTTTCTGAACTCATTCTTCTCCCTTTTCCTATCGCATATCAGCTCGGAGAGACTTTTATTTTAAATAAAAAATGAATAAAATATTCAAAAAGTGAAAATAAAGTGTCAAACAGGTATTTAATAGTGATAATGAAGTGTTTTAAACTGGTATTTAATTTTTCTCTCTCTATTTATTTTGTGTTTATATTCTTATTACTTTAATAAAGCATTTTGTAATGAGAAAAACTCTATCACAATAATATAACAGTGTTTGTCTGACTTTTGTGAGTAGCTATATTTAGTTATAAAGTCATGCACTGAGCATGTATTCGATAACACTGTCCAATGGTCAATGTGTGATGAAAGGTGAGAAAAGCCACAGGGCTCAGTGAATTCCTGAGTGACAGCATCACTGCAATCTTATCAACAATTCAATGGGGCATAGCTTACATTTTGCAGGGTGCAATTAAGCCTGCAGGATTATGTTCTTTCTTTGTGGCATGACCACAACTTTTTTTAAGCACTGTTCTTGACCTGCCACATCCCAACTGAGGTATTGTGGAGTTTGAAAGTGTTGTACTATGAACAATTTATGTCACAGTGCAATCTGATTGTCTGTAGCACCTGCAGTGTGACATGTTTTGATCACTGGGCAAATTGTAAAAATGAACGCATTTTTTTATGGTAAATCTCTCACATTTATAGGGCCTCCAGTCAGGTTTAAGCGAGCTCTACAAGATGCAGAGGTCAAGGAGAGGGATGTTGCTGTTCTGGAATGTGAGGTTCCAGAAGAGTCCATTTCCACAGCATGGTACCTGGAGGATCAGAGGCTGCAGCAAGGAAATAAGTATAACATGGAACAGAAGGGCACACGGAGAAGACTAACCATACAAAATGTTGGGGCAGATGATGATGGAGTTTATCTGTGTGAGATGCCTGATGGTGGAAAGTCTATTGCAGAATTGGCAGTTAAAGGTACAGTACGTAAAGATTAAGCCTTATTAGGGCTTTCATAGTGAAAATGTTAACACATTCAGTTAATCAAGTTTAACACCAGCAAAACAACCAAAAGCATTCAAAATAATTAACAATAAAAAACGATAACAATGTTTATTGTTGTCCAGCAGCAATTCATTTCAATTTCTTTTAAAATAAAATGAAAAATTATCATTAAAAAAATAATATTACTTATGTCTCATGAACATGAGAGTTCGCGTTGTAGTTTGGTGTACAGTACATATGAAATAGAAAGATCTAGCTAATTTCCTTTACTTGTTTTTCTGGTAGGTACAATTGTAAAGAAACTTCCACGGAGGTTAGAGGTGATGGAAGGAGAGAACGCAGCATTCTTTGTGGAGGTGGAACAAGATGAGATGGAGATCTGCTGGTTTAAAGATGGACTGCAGTTGAAAGAAACACATCAAACCATTATCAAGTCTTTTGGCAAAACCCACATCCTGGTCTTTGTCAATACATCATATCAAGACTCTGGCACAATCACCTTTATGGCAGGCAGATCAACAACAAGTTCCAAACTCAGAGTCAAAAGTGAGAAAACACACACTTGGCTTTGTGATGCATAAGAAGTTGCACAATTCAAAAACTTTATATTATTGTATAATAAAAAAAATCTATTTCTACTAGATCTTTTTGAAAATATTTTACAGTGTGGGCTTAATATTTAGAATTTGACATCTTTCTTTTCATTCAGCTGCTCGACACTGCCCACCCATCTGCCCTGTGAGTGTCCAAATGAACACTGACAGTTTAAATGGTGCCGTCCTTTCCTGGTCACCATCACCCAACTTGCAAAACTCCACTAAGTCAGTCTATGTGCTAGAACGACAGGAAGTGGGCTCTCAGGAATGGCAGCGATGCCTGACAACAGAGACAGGCACTTCTGCTGAAGTCCTGGGTGACAGTGTGCCATGTGAGGGTGATTACCGTTTCCGTATATGCTGTGTTAATAAATATGGCAGAAGTGGACATGTGGAGTTCCCCAAAGTAGTACATCTGGGTAAGAATGAAAATTTCACAAACTTTCTGTAATACCAAGCTGTCAAGAATTGTTTGCATTACAAACACACGACTAAAGGTAGTTATGGATATTTGGTACTACTTACCAAAAAGACCCTTATGGAAACACCAAACTGATGCAGGAATAAAACAAGAAATGCAAGAATAAAAATCACATAAATACATAAACAAAACACAGCTAATTCTTTTAAAATTAACAAAACAAAGTAAATTACTACTCTATTTGCCACAGAATCAAAGTCTCTGCTGTTAGTAAATGGAATTAGAGCATAATCAGCTGACATCAACTACACAGAGTAACACTGGATGCTTCATTTAAAACCATGAAAGTAGTGATGTTACTCCTAACACATTCACTGTAAAGGATGTGATTTTAAACATACTTCATATACATGTATTTATTTAGCAGACACTTTTGTGAGGAACATCACAAACAATTGGTCATAAGAGTATGCAATATTTATAGTATAGAATGACAAAAGAGATTAAAAAAAATATAATAATATAATGTGTCTTTGTTTATGGTTTTGGATTTCTTAAACGCTTGCAGAAGATATGTGTCTTCAGCTGTTTCTTGAACACTGTGATGGTCTCAGAAGGGCAGCAGTGTCGTAATAAAAACATAAAGACATATCTCATAAATAATTTTAATTATTAATATTGTTGTTTTTAGGCTATAGTATATACAGTGGGGAGAACAAGTATTTGATACACTGCCGATTTTGCAGGTTTGCCCACTTACAAAGCATGTAGAAGTCTGTAATTTTTATCATAGGTACACTTCAACTGTGAGAGACGGAATCTAAAACAAAAATCCAGAAAATCACATTGTATGATTTTTAAATAATTCATTTGCATTTTATTGCATGACATAAGTATTTGATCACCTACCAACCAGTAAGAATTCCGGCTCTCACAGACCTGTTAGTTTTTCTTTAAGAAGCCCTCCTGTTCTCCACTCATTACCTGTATTAACTGCACCTGTTTGAACTCGTTACCTGTATAAAAGACACCTGTCCACACACTCAATCAAACAGACTCCAACCTCTCCACAATGGCCAAGACCAGAGAGCTGTGTAAGGACATCAGGGATAAAATTGTAGACCTGCACAAGGCTGGGATGGGCTACAGGACAATAGGCAAGCAGCTTGGTGAGAAGGCAACAACTGTTGGCGCAATAATTAGAAAATGGAAGAAGTTCAAGATGACGGTCAGTCTCCCTCGGTCTGGGGCACCATGCAAGATCTCACCTCGTGGGGCATCAATGATCATGAGGAAGGTGAGGGATCAGCCCAGAACTACACGGCAGGACCTGGTCAATGACCTGAAGAGAGCTGGGACCACAGTCTCAAAGAAAACCATTAGTAACACACTACGCCGTCATGGATTAAAATCCTGCAGTGCACGCAAGGTCCCCCTGCTCAAGCCAGCGCATGTCCAGGCCCGTCTGAAGTTTGCCAATGACCATCTGGATGATCCAGAGGAGGAATGGGAGAAGGTCATGTGGTCTGATGAGACAAAAATAGAGCTTTTTGGTCTAAACTCCACTCGCCGTGTTTGGAGGAAGAAGAAGAATGAGTACAACCCCAAGAACACCATCCCAACCGTGAAGCATGGAGGTGGAAACATCATTCTTTGGGGATGCTTTTCTGCAATGGGGACAGGACGACTGCACCGTATTGAGGGGAGGATGGATGGGGCCATGTATCGCAAGATCTTGGCCAACAACCTCCTTCCCTCAGTAAGAGCATTGAAGATGGGTCGTGGCTGGGTCTTCCAGCATGACAACGACCCCAAACACACAGCCAGGGCAACTAAGGAGTGGCTCCATAAGAAGCATCTCAAGGTTCTGGAGTGGCCTAGCCAGTCTCCAGACCTGAACCCAATAGAAAATCTTTGGAGGGAGCTGAATGTCCGTATTGCCCAGCGACAGCCCCGAAACCTGAAGGATCTGGAGAAGGTCTGTATGGAGGAGTGGGCCAAAATCCCTGCTGCAGTGTGTGCAAACCTGGTCAAGAACTACAGGAAACGTATGATCTCTGTAATTGCAAACAAAGGTTTCTGTACCAAATATTAAGTTCTGCTTTTCTGATGTATCAAATACTTATGTCATGCAATGAAATGCAAATGAATTACTTAAAAATCATACAATGTGATTTTCTGGATTTTTGTTTTAGATTCCGTCACTCACAGTTGAAGAGTACCTATGATAAAAAATTACAGACTTCTACATGCTTTGTAAGTGGGCAAACCTGCAAAATCGGCAGTGTATCAAATACTTGTTCTCCCCACTGTATGTTAATTTGGATTAAAGGATAACACTTTAGTATGGGGAGCACATATTAACTATTAACACTATTAACTACGACTTTTGCCTCAATAAACTCCTTATTTACTGCTTATTAATAGTTAGTAAGGTAGTTTTTGTAGTGTTTAAGTTTAGGTATGGGGTAGGATTAAGGGATGTAGAATAAGGTCATGCAGAATAAGGCATTAATATTTGCTTTATAAGTACTAATAAACAGCCAATATACTAGTAATATGCAAGCTAATAAGCAACTAGTTAATAGTGAGTATTGGACCCTAAAGTAAAGTGTTACAGATTAAAGTGTTAAGATAACATGAGATAACGTCTCATATATTTTATTGTCTGCAGTCCCAGGTCCAAAGATCAAAACCCCCCTGAAGAACGCTGTGGTGACTGAGGGGGAGGATGCTGTGTTCTCCATTGAGCTCTCTGCTAACTTGATTGGCACATGGTTCCTAAATAGCCAGCAGCTGCAGGACAGTGAACGGTTCTCCATGACTCAGTCAAAGAACCAACACATACTACGAATTCACCATGTGCCAAATGTGTATGATGGAGCTGAAATCACCTTTATTGCCACTGGCGTACGAGATTCAGCGGCCCTACAAATTAAAGGTCAGTACTTGCATGGGAGATCGTGACTTTTTTTTTAAGGTTTCAGCCACCATAAATTACTAAATATTAATATTCAAATGTTGACAGACATCATACCAATCATGAAGTTCTTCCAGTTTGTTACAAGTTGTGATGAAAGTGACAGATGTTTTCTTCATATAGTAACAAGTGAAACGGTTTATCAGAAAAGAAAAACAAATTGCTGGGTTCTGTCCAAGTGGATTGGATAGAGGCAGATGTGAATGCAAGGTTGCAGTCGATTATAATGAAAGGGCGCGATTCAAGGATTCATGACTAGAGAAGTCTGGCATACGTCTACAGAAGAAAAAAAATGATAAACCGGAAAATCGAGTTATCACATATTGATTAAAAATGAATCAATCAATCAATCAATCAATCCGACTTAAGTTTATATAATAAACTGAGCATTATATAAGTTTATATAATGCTCAGATAGAGGCACTCATATTTCTAGCTAATGCTTAATTGGATTCTTTTTAAGATTTATGACATTGACAGACTCACCTTCTCACAGAAAAATACTTCATGTTGTATTTTGCAGTACCTGAGGCGAAATTCTTACCATTGTCAGAGATGGACACCAAGAAGTGCACTGAGGTTGGAAATCCCATTGTGCTGTACTGTGAGGTGTCCCACCCCACAGCCACCGTCCAATGGTTTAAAGACGGACAGGCGCTATATGTAGAGGAGGGTCTGAATATCCAATCAGATGGCAACATGAGGAGGATTGTCATTCAATCAGCAGAGTACTCTCATTCTGGAGTGTACACCTGCCAATCAAACAATGACATGCTCACATTTAATGTAAATGTTGAAGGTAAAAACATAACTACGCAAACACACGATATTTATTTTCTTTTTTTTTGTTGACAGTGGCAGTAGTCACATTCCAAGAAAACAGTAATTTAGGACATTGTAAATTGTCTGCTGCAGGGCCGTGTCTAGCCATTCTGACACCCTAGGCGAAATCCTTATTGGTGCCCCCAGTCAAATTTTAAAAAGCAACATTGGTATTACTGGTATTAATCAACAAATACATACATACATTCCAAATTATATTTGTATATATTTGTTAATAAGGATTAAAATTAATACCAGTAATACCATTGTGTAGCCAGATGCCTGTATAGCCCTAGGCCTATATAATATATATATTTGTGCAATCCCTAGTTGCTAAGAAATTGTTCTCAGACATAACTACATAATTATTACATGTTATTATTACATTTCACATGAAAGTAATAAGAATAAATACTGATTCAGTGTGGTTTTTGATACTCATTGATGCTTGAACTTCCCCTTTAAATAACGCGACGCTATATGCCCTCTGTGTGTACGACACTGCTTGCATTAAGCACTATTAGAACGGAATGAATCGATTCAGCATTCAACACCATCCGTAAAGATGCGTTAAATTCGACAAAGTGATTTAATAAAGGATGTATTAATGTTGTGAATTTGCACATTTTATTATACCATTTTTAAATTGGTTGTTAAAGTTTTATATGGGACAATTACAAAACACACTGATTCTTTTAACAATGCATTGAAATCATGAAATGCTGAAGTGAGTGTGCAGTTATATTTTGCTTCTAACATACACAAATGCTATCTGCTCATTTCACAGCGTGATTTCTCGACTGCCACAAATCCCTAACAAAATACAGATTTGTGCACTTTTTACTGTATCTGTTTTTTAATTGGCCTTTAGTTTGAATTTAGCTTTATTGTATGGTTAAAAAAAGCGTTACCTTGCCAAAGCATTGACCGAGCTCTTTGATCTAATGGTGTTGTTGAGCGCTCCAAACGCAAACTTTTTTGACAGTAATTGACAGTACTCTGTCTGATCCAATGGCATATAGGAATATGGCATCTGGATATATAACTGGTTATATAGTGCTCTTTCCCATAATTTGATCATCATTTGAATAATTGAATATATACACAAACATCCCTTTTAAATTTTGTGTGTGACTTTCTGCAAAACTAACAGCAATGGTTTCTAAAAACTTCCTGATTAATTTGACTTTTCATTATTCAGTGTTTGTCTTTTCTCCTTCCAACATCTCATAGACTCAGACCTTTATCAAATAACAATCTAACACCAAGGCTTGACAACTGAACCTTACTGAAATATTCTCCTGACAACTGTCAGTTTTTCCCCTTTATAGCCCTTTCTGGAACTATGGAATCAATTAGCTGGTGAACCATCCTAACCTGACAATTATTAATAAGCCATTATTAATAGGCATACATTGCCATGTGTCATTTAAATTTGACACTTCTGATGTAAAGGTGTGTTCATGCCATGTCATAATTGTAAAACTGTGACTTGTAAAAAACTAACTTGTAAACTTGCTTTCACATCCTCGTCCTTGTAATTACAACTTGTAAACTGGGGAGAGCTCAGACCACATGACCGCTCTACCACCTGACCGCTGCAGATTCATTTAGTCATTGATAGTGTTGCCATAGAAACGCATAATTCCCGGTCTGAGGATGTGAACCGCTTCGAGTAGTACATCACGTGTTATGATCTTGAAATTGCGGTAATTACGACATGTCGTGAACACAGGGCCGGTGTTCTGCTGAATAATGCTACCTATCAGATTGTGCTACCAACACTATATTTGCATTGTTTTAAGGGTAGGTTTAGGGTAGGGATAGGTATGGATGCCTCATCCTCTCCTTGGGTCATTTTGACGTGAAACTCATTTTCTTTCTTCATTCGGAGTGGTCCTAGACCTTAGGACTTTTGTCGCACTCGAACTTGGAATACACACAAAAAAAATTTACTGGATTCGAGGAGGTTTACGTGGTTGTAATAACACCTCAGAAAATACAAGTTCAAAATGTTGACGTTAAAGATGTTATCACAATTTATTCGTCCCAAAGACTGGCTTACGTCAGTCGATCTGAAGGATGCATATTTTCAGATAAGCATCTACCTGGCACATAGCAAATTCATCATGTTTGCCTATCGGGACACAGCCTATGAATTTTTGACAGTTCCCTTTGGGCTGTCATTAGCTCCAGTGGTGTTCAGCAAGCGTGTGGAAGCAGCGCTCACTTCACTGAGAATAATAGGTCTAAGAGCGTCAGCATATTTGGACGATCTACTGCTGTGCGCTCCGTCACGGCAGCAGGCAGAGAGAGAGACAAAAATGCTTGTGTCTCATTTATAGAACTTAGGGTTCAAAATAAACAAGACGAAGAGCTGCTTGGTGCCAACACAAGATATAATCTACCTGGGTCTCAGACGGAAAGGCCTTTGTCAAGTGTTTCTGTCGGAGGAGCGCATCAGATCAATTCACAGCTGTTTATCCCTGAAGGTCCCATTCAGACTATGTTTGTGTCTGCTAGGACTGATTGCCTCAACTGTCTCGGTTATTCCACTGGGACTGTTGCAAATGAGAGAGTTTCAGCACTGGACGGCGGCGCAGCGTTTGTGTCAAAACGCCACCTCAACCGCAAAGTGATCACTCTGCATGCACAATCTTCGTCACTGGAGGGATCATGCGTTTCTCGACTCACGGACTCTGCTGGGGGCAGTTTCTCTGAGAAGGTGGTTACAACGGATGCATCACTCACAGGTTGGGGTGCAGTGTACGAGGACAGAATAGCAAAAGGGAAAGGGCCCATCTCGCTATAGAATGCTCACATAAACTTCCTAGAATTGTTAACAGTGTTTCTGGCATTGAAACATTTTGTGCAGTTTCTAAGGTAGCAACACATTTTGATCATGATCAGATAACACAACGACGGTGACATACATACATCGCCAGGGAGACACACTTTCTCCTCAAATGCACTACTGTATGCCTTTCCTCCACTGAGTCTGTTCGTACCAACACTAAAAAAAAGTAAGGGAATGCGGTCACTCAGTCATACTAATTGCCCCGAACTGGCCAGTGAATTTGTGGCTGACAGAGATAATTCAACAGCCCTGTGTGACCAGCCCTGGCCTCCCCCGTTGCGCAGGGACCTCCTCTCTCAAGCGCGCAGGGACAAAGTGGCTCTTTGGGCCTGGGCCATGAGAGGTTAAACTTGAGTGTTATGAGTTTTCCTGTGAGGATGATTGAGACTATTCAGAATGCGAGAGCGGCTTCAACTTGCTCTGCATATGATCGGAAATGGAATGTGTTTGAGCAATGGTGCGCACACAGACACGTCCTTTTTCTCTGTTCTGTTGCGGATGTATTACTGTATGTTTTCTGCAGGAATGTTTGTATAAGGGCAGAGCCTTTTCAACTGTTAAGGTTTATCTTAGGTCAACACCCGCTCGTATGCAGGTTTATGAGAGGTGCACGGCATTTGCACAGGGTTTCAAAGCCACTGATTCCACTGTGGGATCTGTCTGTGGTCCTTAATGCTCTCTGCCCCCTTTTGAGCCTATAGATAGTATTGATTTAAAGCTCCTTTCGCTAAAAGCTGCTTTATTATTGGCTATTTCGACCGCAAAGTGGGTTTGTGAACTTCATGCTTTGTCGGTTCATAACTCCTGTATGCGGTTCGCTATGGATTACTCAAGGGTCTCAAATCTAATCCAGCGTTTGTGCCTAAAGTAACCGAGTCAGCTTTCGTCTGTAAACTGGTGGATTTACTGGCTTTCTATCCACAGCCTTTTTCCTCATCAGAGGATGAGTGGCTTCATTGCTTGTGCTCTGTCCGTACGTTGCGTCACTATGTGGACAGAATGAAAGCACTAAGGAAGAGTAATCAGTTATTTGTTTCATGGGCTGATTCTCATAAGGGTAAACCTATTTCACATCAGCGCCTGTCCCGCTGGGTAGTGGAAGCTATTATATTAGCATGGGTCTCTGTCCTCCGGAAGGGCTAAGGGCTCATTCGACCAGAGGTATGGCTACCTCATGGGCACTATTTAAGGGCGTCTCAAACATTTGTCCGATTTTATAGACTGGATGTCACAGAGCCATCACATTCCGTCCTAAGTGTGTAAAAAACAAAACAAAACAAAAAAAAAACTTGTTCGTGAGGTGTTTTTTGCTTTTTGTTCACATATATTCCTGTTCCATTCAGAGAATAATTACAGGTGTTGTGTTTATGTTACATACATCACTGAGTTTGTTGATGACATGCCTGGTTCGGACAGCATATCTGCAATACAGGAGTCGTCTATATCCCGATACCGAGTGAATGTTTGAAAGAGAACTTTAGGTTACTCACGTAACCCCGGTTCTCTGATAACATGAGTGAGGTATCTCACCACACTTCCCTCCTTGCAGTGGCATGGAGAAGAGATATGCTGAGAATGAAGTGGGTACCACTTAAAGCGATATGAGGATGGTTCATATCGTTGTTGTGATTGGTCTGTCAGCTGACAGACGTGGTGTAATTGGTGTTTCCAGGATTGGTCACGCCAGAGGCATTTCCCATAGTGAGATACCTCACTCATGTTATCAGATAACCAGGGTTATGTGAGTAACCTAAAGTATTCAAATCATAAATACTGTTGTTAAATTTATTGAAAAATAAGGCCTAAGGCCTCCAAATGTCTAGAACCGGCCCTGCGTGTATGCAGCATTACACTGAATATTATGCCAGATATTATGTGCAGGGCTTGACATTAACACCGCCAACCCGCCAAATGCGGGTGGATTTCAGCTGTGGCGTGTAACACAGTCACTCCTACTAGCCACCTTGGCGGGTTGAAATGTACGTATAATATATATTATTCAAAAGTGTTCAGCCCCACTAAATTTCTACCCAGGCCCCTTAAAAATTCTGATTAGCTCCGTAATATGGTCACAAATTCGCGATCGCCTTAACTTTTAAAACGGCGGCAAGCTTCAGCATAGGCCTACGCGTTATTCAGCGCGTACTTCAGTCCGCATCGGCAATTCAGCGGATTTCAAGCCGCCTGCGTCAGAAGCAGAGGACAAGGTGTGTGCATTTATTGATAGACTATAATGATATCTGCATCTGTGCAGTTCTTTGTCATAGATGCAGTTTACATAATGTGATGCAGGAATAATACAAGACGGTTTCCCATCCACCGTAAAGTTTTCGCTGCGCTCAACATAAGCTTCACACTTATGTACACTACAGAAAATGTTAATTTGTTTGAAAATTTATATTTAGGGCCGGAGCACCGATGGTGTGAGGACCCTATTGGAATTGCTCAGCCTATTATTATTTTTCTCCAAAATGAATCGCGTTTTTTATGGCCTAAACATGCTTGAAAACTCATGAAACTTTGCACACGTGTCAAAAGTGGTGAAAATTTACGTCTGATATGGGTTTCCGAATTAGGCGTGGCAAAATGGCTCGATAGCGCCACCTACAACATTTCAACGAAGTGCCCGTCCCGCTACGTTTCACGTACAGGTATGAAATTCGGGAGACACATGTAACAGCCCAGTACCTACAGTGTGGAGAACAAGTATTTGATACACTGCTGATTTTGCAGGTTTGCCCACTTACAAAGCGTGTAGAGGTCTGTAATTTTTATCATAGGTACACTTCAACTGTGAGAGACGGAATCTAAAACAAAAATCCAGAAAATCACATTGTATGATTTTTAAATAATTAATTAGCATTTTATTGCATGATATAAGTATTTGATCACCTACCAACCAGTAAGAATTCCAGCTCTCACAGACCTGTTAGTTTTTCTTTAAGAAGCCCTCATGTTCTCCACTCATTACCTGTATTAACTGCACCTGTTTGAACTTACCTGTATAAAAGACACCTGTCCACACACTCAATCAAACAAACAGACTCCAACCTCTCCACAATGGCCAAGACCAGAGAGCTGTGTAAGGACATCAGGGATAAAATTGTAGACCTGCAGAAGGCTGGGATGGGCTACAGGACAATAGGCAAGCAGCTTGATGAGAAGGCAACAACTGTTGGTGCAATTATTAGAAAATGGAAGAAGTTCAAGATGACGGTCAATCTCCCTCGGTCTGGGGCACCATGCAAGATCTCACCTCGTGGGGCATCAATGATCATGAGGAAGGTGAGGGATCAGCCCAGAACTACACGGCAGGACCTGGTCAATGACCTGAAGAGAGCTGGGACCACAGTCTCAAAGAAAACCATTAGTAACACACTACACCATCATGGATTAAAATCCTACAGCGCACGCAAGGTCCCCCTGCTCAAGCCAGCGCATGTCCAGGCCCGTCTGAAGTTTGCCAATGACCATCTGGATGATCCATAGGAGGAATGGGAGAAGGTCATGTGGTCTGATGAGACAAAAATAGAGCTTTTTGGTCTAAACTCCACTCGCCATGTTTGGAGGAAGCAGAAGGATGAGTACAACCCCAAGAACACCATCCCAACCGTGAAGCATGGAGGTGGAAACATCATTCTTTGGGGATGCTTTTCTGCAAAGGGGACAGGACGACTGCACCGTATTGAGGGGAGGATGGATGGGGCCATGTATCGTGAGATCTTGGCCAACAACCTCCTTCCCTCAGTAAGAGCATTGAAGATGGGTCGTGGCTGGGTCTTCGAGCATGACAACGACCCGAAACACACAGCCAGGGCAACTAAGGAGTGGCTGCGTAAGAAGCATCTCAAGGTCCTGGAGTGGCCTAGCCAGTCTCCAGACCTGAACCCAATAGAAAATCTTTGGAGGGAGCTGAATGTCCGTATTGCCCAGCGACAGCCCCGAAACCTGAAGGATCTGGAGAAGGTCTGTATGGAGGAGTGGGCCAAAATCCCTGCTGCAGTGTGTGCAAACCTTGTCAAGAACTACAGGAAACGTATGATCTCTGTAATTGCAAACAAAGGTTTCTGTACCAAATATTAAGGTCTGCTTTTCTGATGTATCAAATACTTATGTCATGCAATAAAATGCAAATGAATTACTTAAAAATCATACAATGTGATTTTCTGGATTTTTGTTTTAGATTCCGTCACTCACAGTTAAAGAGTACCTATGATAAAAATGACAGACTTCTACATGCTTTGTAAGTGGGCAAACCTGCAAAATCGGCAGTGTATCAAATACTTGTTCTCCCCACTGTACAAAAAAAGTCTCCTGGTATGAAATCTGAAAACCAACAGGAAGTGAGATATTTTGAATTTTCTATGCAAAATTGTTGCAAATTTTGCCATTTCCAGACGTTGTACTTTAACAAACTCCTCCTAGAGATTTAATCAGATCAACATCATATTTGCACAGTCTAATCTAAAGGCCTTTGTGATGTTAAATTGTGAAGATCTTGAGTTTTCCCTGAAGGGCGTGTCCATGGCGGCCTCACAAATTTCGATGTTTCGCATTAAAACAGGAAGTTGTTGTAACTCAGGCATACAGTGTCCGATCTGCCCCAAACTTCACGTTTGATAATAGTCCAGGCCTGAAGACATCTACATGCCAATAATCGGTTATAGTCAAAGCGCCACCTGCTGGCAGCAGGAAGTGTGGCACATTGAAGTGACTTTGCCATATTTCTCCTATATTTACTCACTTAAATGCATGTCGCCCACTATTTGCTGTTTTCCTGAGGCCACCAGGTGGCGGTGCTCCCGGGTGCGAGGGCCCTTTCATCGCTGCTTGCAGCTTTAATTTAAATTTATATTTTTTAAATTATGGATGTGGAATTAGATTAACATGCAGTCATGCACAAAAATGATTTAAGACAGAATCAGTGACATGATACAGTACTCATTCAAACGTCAGAGTTAATGACAAATGACAGACAGAGAAACTTCATAGTTATTTCGTTCTACTAAATAATGACCCAGCAGCTGACTGTGACATATTTATTAGCCTTAGTAAAAGGATTGTGTTTTTTTGTCACTTTGAATAATAGAAGTGGCAAATAGATAGATTAATGTGCTGTTTAATAAAAAAAAAAAAAGGTTTAATCAAGGGCACATTAAACATATTGCCAATCTAGTCATCTACAGTAACATAAAGTTTGTCTATATTCTAAATAAATATTAATGAATATGATCTGGTTAGTTATAATGATTTAAAATGAAATCTTTATTCAGGGGTTGACTTGATAGTGTAGAACCTACTGTATATGTTCCTGCATATTTTAGTATACAACAATATATTAATGCTCAGTTTCACAGACAAGGGTTAAGCCTAGTCCCAGACTAAAATGCATGTTTGAGCTGTTTTAACTGAAAGCAACTTGCAACTGACATATCTTAAAATATACCAGTGCCATTGTTTTGTCTCAAGATACACATGTAATGTTTTTGATTTTTTTCTCTTAAGGCACATTTATAAAAGTGTCCTAATTTGACTAAGGCCTAATCTTGGCATAATCTAAACCATGTCTGTGAAAGCAGGCCTATAGCCTATGTTTTTTTATTTTTTTGTCATACCCTCACTGGGGGCTATATTAAATTCTTAGTAACGCCCCTGGCGTGAATTGCCCATAATTTTACTCATTCCCTCAGATTTTGTGCTCATATTCAAAATGCGTGCATATAAAGCTGCCTCAGTACTAACAGTATAATTGATCTGTGCTTCATGTCTTAAATTGAAAGCAGCCTAATATATCTGCTGCCAAATTATGAGATAATATTAAAAATATCTATATGTCAGTTTTTCCCCATGGTATCGATGTCAAAATTGTGGCCAGTGAAAATGCTAAGTGGCTAGTAACTTTGGAAAACCACTAGCCACAGTGGCTGGTGAGCAAAAAAAGTTAATGTCAAGCCCTGATTATGTGTATTGTATTTTATTGTTAATTTAAATCATTAAAATGCTCTTCTTTTTCCATCAGCCCCCCCTGTGTCATTTAAAGAGATTACGCAGGATGAGAGGCAGAAAAGCGCTATGGAACTGGACCCTGTGGTCCTGACGTGTGAACTTTCCCAACCAGATGCACCTGCCTACTGGTTTAAAGATGGAGTTGCAATTCTTCAGTCAGAAAACATCACTATCCAGTCTGAAGGCACCATGAAAAGACTTATAATCCGTTCAGCGGAGCTGGTAGATGCTGGGATATATACTTGCCAAGCAGGCGATCAATCCATGTCGTTTTCTGTCAACATTAAAGGTAAAGTTAAAAGAGTGGGGCTCTTTAACTATTAGTTTTGCATTAAATCAGATTGTATATAAGGTATGTTATTAATATGTTAATATGTCATCATACAATATAAGGTGAATCATAGTACACTAAATGACAACAAAAAAACTGATCTAATGATGATGACTGACTTGCATCTAGAACCTCTGGTTACAATTGTGGACCCAAAAGATGACATCCATATGGACCGTTATGTCTCTGAGGAGATAGTCCTGAACTGTGAGCTCTCTCGATCTAATGGAGAGGCTCACTGGTTTAAAGATGGCCTAAATCTCCAGGAAAGTGAGAATATCCGAATCAGTACTGAAGGCCCGTACAGAAGGGTAACCATTCTCTGCGCTTCCAAGCGGGATGCTGGAGAGTATGTATGTGACACTGGAGGTGACTCGATTTTCTTTCAGCTCATTATTACGGGTAAGTACTAAAGCATAGATTTCAACTTTTTAAGTGATTTTTTCCCTCATCTTTCTCTCTGTGTTATGCTTCATTTCTAGATTTTTTAAATTGAATTATTAATTTAATTATGAATAATTATTTATGAATTATCAATTAAGTCATTAGAATGGCTGTTTATTAAATAGGAATCAATATAGTAATTAATTCAGTTATTAAAAACAAATATTTGTTATATTTTTTATATATTGCCATAATAACCTATTCCTCATTGTAGAAAAACAAAAAAATCAGAAGCATGTATGTATTCATGTTTTGTCAACTATTACACACTGTTACCTCTCTTTAACCCAGAGGCTCCAGTCCGCATTGTGTCTCCCAGTGAGTCAGAGGTAGAGGTGTGTATACTGAGCTCTGAGAGGCTGGTCCTGAGCTGTGAGATCTCAAAAGCAGACGCAGAAGTCTGCTGGTTTTGTGATGGAATGGAGGTGGATGAGAATGATAACTTGAAACTGGAGGATGATGGGATTTACCACAGGCTGGTGATTCCCTGTGCTACAATAGATGATTCTGCGGAATACGTGTGCGAGACTGCAGATGACTCTGTCACATTTTGGGTGAAAATAGAAGGTAATTTTTTTCTGTCTCTTACCCAACATTTGAAATGGCTCTGAAAACACTGAAAATTAAGAAAATACAATTCAGTTACTATATACTATACTACTACACAGTTATATATATATATACATTTTTTTTTTTTTTTTTTTTTTTAATATATATCAGTAACATTGGTAGGATCTTTTAGACCAATTGGTCTCACACAGAACTTGTATTATAAAGATATTGAAATGCCAAACAAAGGTTATTGCTTTTTGTAAAGTTTTGTTGATAAGCCTTTTTTTCCACAGAGCCCCCTGTTAAACTTTCTTGCTCCAAGGACACAGGCAGCATTACAGAGAGTATTGCTGGTGATCCTGTAGTCCTAGAGCTTGAGGTTTCTCGTGATAATGCAGAGGTGTGCTGGATGAAAGATGGAGTGAAGGTGGAAGAGAGCAGCAACATCACAATTACTGAGAATGGCCTCATACGCAAGCTAACTATCCATTTCCCAGCTCTGAAGGATTCTGGGATATACACCTGCAATGCCATTGATGACACAATGGATTTTAAAGTTAAAATTACTGGTATGATGATAAACCACTACTTACATCTTTAAATACAGTGGGGAGATCAAGTATTTGATACACTGCCAATTTTGCAGGTTTGCCCACTTACAAAGCATGTAGAAGTCTGTCATTTTTATCATAGGTACTCTTCAACTGTGAGTGACGGAATCTGAAACAAAAATCCAGAAAATCACATTGTATGATTTTTAAGTAATTAATTTGCATTTTATTGCATGACAAGTATTTGATACATCAGAAAAGCAGAACTTAATATTTGGTACAGAAACCTTTGTTTGCAATTACAGAGATCATACGTTTGCACACACTGCAGCAGGGATTTTGGCCCACTCCTCCATACAGACCTTCTCCAGATCCTTCAGGTTTCGGGGCTGTCGCTGGGCAATACGGACTTTCAGCTCCCTCCAAAGATTTTCTATTGGGTTCAGGTCTGGAGACTGGCTAGGCCACTCCAGGACCTTGAGATGCTTCTTACGCAGCCACTCCTTAGTTGCCCTGGCTGTGTGTTTCGGGTCGTTGTCATGCTGGAAGACCAAGCCACGACCCATCTTCAATGCTCTTACTGAGTGAACGAGGTTGTTGGCCAAGATCTCACGATACATGGCCCCATCCATCCTCTCCTCAATACGGTGTTGTCGTCCTGTCCCCTTTGCAGAAAAGCATCCCCAAATAATGATGTTTCCACCTCCATGCTTCACGGTTGGGATGGTGTTCTTGGGGTTGTACTCATCCTTCTTCTTCCTCCAAACACGGCGAGTGGAGTTTAGACCAAAAAGCTCTATTTTTGTCTCATCAGACCACATGACCTTCTCCCATTCCTCCTCTGGATCGTCCAGATGGTCATTGGCAAACTTTAGACGGGCCTGGACATGCGCTGGCTTGAGCAGGGGGACCTTGCGTGCGCTGCAGGATTTTAATCCATGACGGCGTAGTGTGTTACTAATGGTTTTCTTTGAGACTGTGGTCCCAGCTCTCTTCAGGTCATTGACCAGGTCCTGCCGTGTAGTTCTGGGCTGATCCCTCACCTTCCTCATGATCATTGATTCCCCACGAGGTGAGTTCTTGCATGGTGCCCCAGACCGAGGGAGATTGACCGTCATCTTGAACTTCATCCATTTTCTAATAATTGCGCCAACAGTTGTTGCCTTCTCACCAAGCTGCTTGCCTATTGTCCTGTAGCCCATCCCAGCCTTGTGCAGGTCTACAATTTTATCCCTGATGTCCTTACACAGCTCTCTGGTCTTGGCCATTGTGGAGAGGTTGGAGTCTGTTTGATTGAGTGTGTGGACAGGTGTCTTTTATACAGGTAACAAGTTCAAACAGGTGCAGTTAATACAGATAATGAGTGGAGAACAGGAGGGCTTCTTTAAGAAAAACTAACAGGTCTGTGAGAGCCGGAATTCTTACTGGTTGGTAGGTGATCAAATACTTATGTCATGCAATAAAATGCAAATGAATTATTTAAAAATCATACAATGTGATTTTCTGGATTTTTGTTTTAGATTCCGTCACTCACAGTTGAAGAGTACCTTTGATAAAAATTACAGACTTCTACATGCCTTGTCAGTGGGCAAACCTGCAAAATCGGCAGTGTATCAAATACTTGTTCTCCCCACTGTATATATATATATATATATATATATATATATATTGTATGTTTAGTTTGTTGTTTTTTAGCTAAAAGTTTCATCTTTTTCTCACCCAGAGGCACCAGTAAAAATCCAGAATAAAGATCAGATCAAGAATGAGCACAAGGTTGTGTTATATGATGACGTTGTATTGGAGTGTGAGCTGTCTGCAT
Organism: Coreius guichenoti; assembly: GCA_039654105.1. Lineage (NCBI taxonomy): Eukaryota > Metazoa > Chordata > Actinopteri > Cypriniformes > Gobionidae > Coreius > Coreius guichenoti. Next base: position 15,624,824 of record CM077180.1, on the reverse strand, counting down.
CCAATGGTGTAGTCAATTGGTATAAAAATGGCAGCCCTATTGAGGAGAATGAGCGCTTCTGTTTTGAGGAGGAAGGGACCTTCAGATCCCTGGTCATTCTCTGTGCGGAGTTGCAGGACTCTGGAGAATATATTATTGATGCTAAAAATGATAAAATTTCATTTCATGTCACAGTACAAGGTAAAACGTGTCTTTCAGTTGTGTTGATGTGAACCTGTGCATGAGCCCTAAAGCAAACAAAAGGTATGATGACGCAGACTTTTGATTAATTCTCTCTCCTCCAGAACCATCAGTGAAGATCATTGGCAATTCTGGTGAACCTGATTATCAGGACATGGTGACAGGAGATGACCTCATCTTAGCTTGTGAGGTTTCTCGAGCCAACGCACCAGTTAAGTGGCTATTCAACGACAAACAACTGGTCCCTGATGAGCGCACGGATATTGAAAGCCATGGAACACTCCGGAAACTGACTGTATCCAACATCCTCCTTTCTGACTCTGGGAAATACATGTGTGATGCTGTTGATGACAAAATGATAACTGTTGTTAAAGTTCAAGGTACTGTATTCATTTTCTTTTTTTAATACAATAATTGTGTTTAAGTACAAGGAGCTAATAAAATATATTTCATCTGATTTATGAATACATTGCTTTAACGCTCATGTTTTGTTCTATCTATTAATTTACCTAAAAAATACATTTGTTACATATACAATGATTCTTACACATGATTTTTTTACATTAATTACAATTATATTAAACATTACATTACATTTATTTTTGGAAATTATGATCATTAAAATATCATGTGGTCTGACTCCCTAAAAGCCTAATGCTATTTATGAATGATAATTCATAATGATAATTTATAATAAATGGTATTTATAAAAATACTTTCTACCTTGAAAAGTAAATGATAAAGAGAAACATGCTATTACTTTTTGCTTGATGGTCACACCACATGACGTTTTATTTAAAAAAAAAATTGAAAATGGTATAGAAGTATTTCAAAACCATATAAAACCAACATGAATACATTTCTTAGCATGTGTGTTTTAAACTAGATTTTTCTTTATCGTAGACACTCTTTGTCATTGTCCCATTTACATGCAAAACACAATAAGACTTTATGTGCCTTACGTGTTGTATTTTTCTCCAGAGCCTCCCGTTGAGTTCCTCAACAAAGAAGAGGTGAACTTGGTCACTGGTTATGAAGCAGAGGCTGTCACTCTTACTGCCATGGTTTCCAGACCCAATGCCCAAGTGCGGTGGCTTAAAGACTGGACTCCAGTCATTGGAGAACGTTTCCACATAGCCAGCCTGGGCCTGACCCGCACTTTCACCATTGACCCATTAAAGAAGCTTGACAGTGGAGAGTACACATGTGATGCAAACACGGATGAGATGCACTTCAGTCTCCTGGTCAAAGGTTGGTAGCTGGAATCAGGCTTTTACTTGTGACATGAACAGATACTCAGCTTTAAAAAGAAAATCATAGTAGCATTGCAACTCATACAACGTATTATAATAACCATGTAACCTGTGTGCGTTACAGATATGCGTATTAAATTTGTGAAGCCACTAGTTGACACAGTGGCCCATAAAGATGGTATGGTCACACTATGCTGTGAGCTATGTAAAGCCAAAGCAGATGTCCAGTGGAAGAAGGATGGAGTGGAGATCATTCCCAGCCGTCGCTTCTCTATCCGTGCCAACGAGACGGAGAGGAGTCTCACAATCCATCGTATCACCAAAGAAGATGCCGGAGAGTATGCTTGTGAGTCCAAAGATGACTGCACCAGTGCCAGAGTGAGGGTGGAATGTAAGTGTGAAAGAAGTTACTTGTTGGAAGATACTAAACAACACACTTAGTCATCTTACTTAGTCAATAACCTCCATCTGCTTTCCCTCTGCAGTGCCTCGTGTGGTGGAATTCCTCACAGAGCTTCACAATACCACAGTCATGGAGGGTGAGGATGCTACCTTTAAGTGTGTGGTCTCCCCTGATGATGTTGAGCTGGTCTGGCTCATGGATGGAGAGCCCATCAGACCCAGTGATCGCTTCCATATCGAACAAAACAGCCTCTGCCATACTCTGATCATCCGGAAGGTCCAGCTGCTGGATTCCTCCCGGATCACTGCAGAGGCTGAGGGCATCATTTCTAAAGCCAGTCTCAAGGTCCAGGGTAAGTAAATAAAGCTAAACAATTTTTTTGATGGTTAGTTTGCCTAAAAAGAAGGTTCTGTCATCATCTAATCACCCTCATATCGAAAACAAGTCATGGAACACTAAAGGATATATTTTGCAGAATGTACAATGCTCTAAATAAGGGAAATAATAGTAAATAGAGAAACAATCAAAAAGATGCCACTTACAGAGCCAATGGCAGTGTATACAAAGAGAAATATATTCTTTTTTAATCTGTTACTTTTTGAGTTTTATTTAAAGAGGACTCCAATTTAAAAAAAAAAAATTCTGTACTGTCTTTCGTCTTAAGTTTGCTTATGATCTGCAATTTCTCTCTCGAAACCACGCTTGCACATTTTTTTTCTGATTCGTTCATAAACTAGTGCATCGTGTACCGTTTCACTAAGCTGGCAAACGATCTCAGCTTCAGCATCATCACTACAACATACCCCTTACGGCATTGGTTCTGCCTTTTGTTCACACAGGGCGTATTCTGAGACTGATCCCAGCTATGTTACTAGGCCCCTATCCCAGGACATGTTTGCTTTCACACAGAAGGCACTCTAGCAATTTTATGGCAATTTTCTGTGATCAACGCTCTGTGTGAAAGGGGCTTGAGGGAGACTGAGCTTTTGCAGTTGTGGCCCCAAGTTTGTGGAACAGTCTCCCATTACACTTTAGATCTGCTTCTTCTCTGTCTAATTTTAAATCCATGAAAGCTTGTTTCCACAATGGAATAAAAAAAAAAGGTAATTGTGACTTTTTATCTCGCAATTGCGAGTTTATATCTTGCAATTCTTACTTTTTTCTCAGAACTGCGTAATATAAAGTCACAATTGCGAATTATACATTTAGAATTGTGAGCTATAGATATAAAATATAAAAGTCAGTCTTTTTTTCCTCAGAATTTGACTTTATAACACGAAATTGCAAGTTTATATCATGCAATTCTGAGAAATGTCAGAATTGTGAGATAAAAAAATTGCAACTTTATTTTAATTGTTTTAATTCTGTGGCGGAAACAAGCTTCCATATAAATCAGCTCTTAAGATATACTATTAGTGTAGCAAAGTTCAAAATAGTGAAGGAAGGAAAAAGACAGGGTTGGCTTGACTGAGACTCGTGGTCAACTTTATTTACTCTCAATAGATCCAACAAAACATAAATTTGCGCCGCTGGCGCTTTCAACAGCTCAGTCCTTCTCAAAGATTCACTCAAGTGCTCTCCAGAGCTTTCTCAGTCACATACGGGGTGCCACGAGTCTCCAGTCGGTCTCTCTCTCCTGCTTCTCCTCTCCCAGGTGGCTTTATGTGGTCTCTCCATGCCCATTACTGAAACAAGACAGGTGTTTGTCATTTGCACTTGACCCACTTATGCCACGCTTGTCTCCCAACTCTCTCTCCTGTCACAGACCTCACTAAACCACGCCCCCCCGCCACAATTAGTCTTTAGCATTTAATAGTTTCTAGGGTCCTGAATTTTATCATTGATTGATGTTTTCTGAATTAGTTTTATTTGATGGTTTATTGAGCCTGTACAGCATTTTGAAACAAAGTGTGTTGTATTTAAATGTGCTTTAAAAATAAATTGAATTGAATTGAAGATTTAAAAATATTTTCTTTTATATCAAAATAACGATTGAATTTTTGGATGAAGTTTATAATTATTTATCAGTGTTTTAATATAAAATTATCAATGTTTGTGATTATTTCTCAAGATTGTTTGAAAGTGTAATTTCAATGTTTTTTTTTTCTCTAATATTCAGGAACACATTTTTTTGTGTGTAAATTTATGACTTTGTAACTTGGTAATCTTTTACATTTACATACAGAGGCACAGGTATTGTTTACAAAGAGAATGGAGGCAGTGATGGCTGAGGAGTTTGGAGAGGCTACATTAGAGACAGAAGTGAGTCTGGAGTCTGGAGAGGTGCAGTGGATGAGACAGGGGGTGGTGATCCAGCAAGGACCCAGACATCAACTCACCCAGAATGGCTGTAAACGTATCTTGACCATCAGTAACCTCAATCTGTCTGATCGAGGGACCTACCGCTGTGAGACCCTCCATGACCGTGCGCAGGTCAAGCTTAATGTGGAGCGTAAGTTCCAAGAGCATTCATAACCTTGTGTCACAAGTCGCATAAGAAACTCTGAGCATGTCTCTTGATTGTGTAAAAGAAATGATCAAAGCCAGGATGAATTACTTAAGGGGGCATTTGGAGTTTTAGCTTAACTAAATATAATTCTGCTGAAATAGTATACAATCCATTGGTAATATTAAATAAAATAATGCATGTAAGAACTTGGCAGGCATTTGAATAGAAGCATCAGCTAATTCTGGTCCTTGGCCTAACAGTTCTGAAATTGTCTGTTCATGATGTAACATTTTTATTGAGTTTTTATTAGTAGCATTATTTAATTCAAAATAAGCTCTGTTACTATTTAAAGCGAGGAAGATTGTCATACGCAAGGGGCTGATGGACATTGAGACATTTGAGAGAGAGACAGCGTCCTTCGAGGTGGAACTTTCTCATGCTGATGTGGAGGGTGTGTGGCAAAAAGATGGTCTGCGTGTCAAACCCAATAACAACTGGCGTGTTAGTTCCAATGGACGAGTACATGGCCTCACTCTCTCCAACCTCACATTAGAGGACACGTGTAGCATTGTCTTCTCTGCAGAAGGTCTGAGAACTACTGCCAGACTGGTAGTCAAAGGTGGGTATTTAAAAGAGAAACATTTATGCTTGGGATTCAACAAAAACTAACAGTATTTTTTTAAGTTTATAGGGTCTTAATATTTGTCACATAATTGCCAAAAATAACAAACGTTGTGCATCAAATTCTTAGAAACACCAGTAATGATCATTAAGAAGCTGTCCGATGTCAGAGTTGAGGAGGAATCTTCAGTCGTTTTGGAGTGTGAGCTGTCTAGACCAAATGTGGATGTCAGATGGCAGAAGGTACTGCTAAAAATGCACTGTACCTTCCTAAATATGTTTTCACTTTTTCTCACTGAACTCTCTATGGATTGATTGGCAGAATGGGTTGGAGCTGAAATCCAGTAAGACTTTAAGGATTTATTCCATGGGGCGTAAACGCTGTTTACAGATATTGGAATGCAGCGTCAGTGACTCAGGCCTTTATACTTGTGAAATAGGTGACCTCAGCACTTCCTGCAAGCTTGAGGTCTATGGTAAGCCTATATCACTTTAGTCTTCATCACATTTTCCAGCTTGTTGTTTATTGGAAACTTTGAGAAAATGCACACTAGCAGTGAAATTGTCCTGTTGTATTATGGAAGATTTTAGCTGAGACTAGACATTTTCTGGTTGCTTCAGTGTCTACTCAAAATTCAAGATGGACAGTAAAGGAAAGGCTCACTACTTTTGCTAATGCTTTATTATCATGAAGGTTAGCTAGAGTTAAACTTGGCATGAAATCCAAACATATTATTACTGGTCTCTGTGAATCATTCATCCGTGTATATATTTTTTTAATAAAATATATTTGGCCTCATGAAAAGTCATAACTTGCTATTCTTGTGATATGGCTCCCTTGACATTTATGATATATACTGCAATTAAGCCAATCACATTCAGGTCACATTCACACATTCACATCTGCTTCCATTCCAGAATGCAATTTCCACAATCCAATCCACAACCGATGGATCAAATAGTCTGTCCTTGCATATGTTTTATGTTCAATAAGCCGTTTGACTTTGAATTCATAATATAATAATTATATAAAATTGGTCACAATTTCCGTTTCATGCCAGCGAAATAAGGTCATGTCCTATGTAAGGGCCCACAGCTGTACAAATACTTGTAACTCTTGCATATTTAAAAATCTGTTGTTCCAAGGTAGTAGTAGATTTTGTGCTGGCATATATTTTGTTGTCCTTTATCGTTCGCACTTCTATGTCAGTGATATGTGACACTAGTTTTTTATGCAATTGCTTGTCAGATAATCTGCCTTAAACCCATTCCTTAAATATGACCACTTATATATTCTTCCAAGCTTGTAATAATCTAAAAGTGAAATACACAATCATTTTCTCCACATTGTTTTCAGAACATGAATTAGAGATCATAACTGGCTTGGAGGATCTTTGGATTAAGGAGGACCAGAATGCTGTCTTTATGTGTGAGCTGTCTATGGAAGAAATGCCTGGGGAATGGTACAAAAATGGCAGCAGGATACGTCCCACTTCCACCATCAAGACTCGGACAGAGGGTGAGGATAAACTGAACTAATGTTGTAAATATGCATACTGTAGAACTGATCCTTTATTATTTTTCTGTACTTAGGAATTATTTCTATGTACGATATCAGACTTTAAATTAAATTTGAGAAATATTGAGCTGAATATTGTAATATAATAATATAATGTTCTTTTACCATTTAAATAGGCACAAAGCACTTCCTGCTTATATGCAACGTCAAGGCTGAGGATTCTGGAGAAATCAAGTTTGTTTCCAAACAAGTGGAGTCAGTTGCTTATCTTGAGGTTGAAGGTACGGTCTAAAATACAGTGGTGGTCAGAATTATTGGCACCCCTGGTAAATATGATCAAATATGGCTGTAAAAAAATAAATCTGCATTGTTTATCCTTTTGATCTTTTATTAAAAAAAAATCTAACCTTTCATTGAAGTAGAAGAACTGAAAGTGGGGGGTAAATCACATTATGAAATAAATCCTTTTCTCCAAAACACGTTGGCCACAATTATTGGCACCCCTAGAATTTTTTTATGAGTAAAATATCTCTGAAGTATATTCCCATTAATATTTACATTTTTTAGCACACCAGGGTGACTAGGAACATGAAATTGCTATGATGTCTTGTTCCACAGGAGTATAAATATGAGGAAACACAAAGGCCAAATTCCCTTAATCATTCATCACAATGAGTAAAGCCAAAGAATATAGTTCTGATGTGCAGCAAAAGATTGTTGAGCTTCACAAAATAGAAAGTGACTGTAGGAAAAATTCCCGTTTCCACCATCAGGGAAATAATTAAGAAGTTCCAATCAACTAAAGATGTTACAAATCTTCCTGGAAGAGGATGTGTGTCTATACTGTCTTAATGCACGGCGAGGAGGAAAGTTTGAGTGGCCAAAGACTCTCCAAGGATCACAGATGGAGAATCGCAGAGATTAGTTGAGTCTTGGGGTCAGAAAGCCTTAAAAAAAAAAAAAAAAAAACCAACCCCTACATCACCTCATGTTGTTTGGGAGGGATTCAAGAAAAATCCTTCTTGCTCATCCAGAAACAAACTCCAGCATATTCAGTTGTCAGACACGACTGGAAATTCAAAAGGGACCTGGTTCTATGATCAGATGAAACTATAAAAAGAGCTTTTTTGATGGGTTTTGGTGCAAACCGGGATAAAAAGTACCCCATGCCCACGGTTAAAAATACCGCTGGATCTTTAATGTTGTGGGCCTATTTTTTTGCTGGAGGTCCTGGACATCTTGTTTAGATACATGGTATAATAGATTCTAGCAAATACCAACAGATTTGACCAAAAAAAAAAAAAAAAAAAAAAAAAACACCTGACGGCCTCTGCTAGAAATCTTATAATGGGCCGTGGTTGGATCTTCCATCAGGACAACGATCCAAAACAAACATCAAAATCAACACACAAATGTGTCACTGAACACAAAATGAAGCTTCTGCCATGACCATCCCAGTCCCCTGACCTGAACCCTACAGAAAATGAGTGGGGTGAACTGAAGAGAACACCAACACGGATCTGGGAATCTGAAGGATCTGGAGAGATTCTGTATGGAGGAATGGTCTCTGATCTCTTGTCAGGTGTTCTCCAAACTCATCAGGCGTTATAGAAGACTCAGAGCTGTTATCTTGGCAAAAGGAGGTTGCAAAAAGTATTTAATAAAAGGGTGCCAATAATTGTGGCCAACGTGTTTTGGAGAAAAGCATTTATTTCATAATGTTTCATAATTTACCCCCACTTTCAATTCTTTTACTTCAATGAAAGTTTAGATTTTTGTGAATTTTTTGAATAAAAGATAAAAAGGCTAAACAATGCAGATTTATTTTTTACAGCCATATTTGATCAGATTTACCAGGGGTGCCAATAATTCTGACCACCACTGTATGTACTTTAATTGTATACAATTCTGCATTCATAGTTAAAATATTATTTGGTAATGCTTTACAATAAAGTTTTTATTTGTTAACATTAGTTAACTACATTGGTTAAGATTAACATTAACAATGAACAATACTTCTACAGCATTTATTAATCTTAGTTAAATGTTAATTTCTACATTTATTAATACATATTAACCAATGCATTAAATATTGTTAACAAATGAGACCCTATATTAAAGTTTTACCGATTATCTGATCCCACCAAAAATCCTTTGTCAATATCTACTTTTACAGAGCTTCCTGTTAGCATTGTCCGTCCCCTTAGAGATCGAACAGCATTGGAAAAACATCGAGTCATTCTAGAATGCACTGCATCATCCCCAAATTGTGACGTCACCTGGTTCAAAGGGGACGAAGAGCTGGAATCCACAGAACACATGGAGATAATACAAGAAGGCTGTTACCATAAACTTGTCATCCACCAGGTGGCACTGGAGGATGAAGGAACCTACAGTATTGAGGTTGGGGAACACACATCCACAGCCAAGCTGATGGTTGAAGGTGAGAATAGTTTGAATCAATCAAAATTAGAGAACAATTTACACTTGATTTTTCAGAAATATTGTTAATCTTCATTGCTTAAAATTTGAAGGAAGGTTAGCTGTGGGTATACTATTGTTCAACTAGCATGTTTTACAAAATACCAAGGTACTTAAACACCTTTATTTTGTGGAAAACAGTGATCAAAATTAGAGAACAATAACCATTGCAGCACACAAAAAAAAAAAAAAAAAAAAAAATACAACCCACCCCATTACAAGTAAAATTTGAGGCTTACAGCAGTCAAATTAGTAGGAAGTGGAGAGGCCCTTGCTTTGAATGACCTGAGCACATCAGGACATCCCTAGATACTCACGCTGCTCTGGTGTGATCTTGGTCCACTCTTCCACAGTTCGGTAACTGTAGTGGGTTTCTTAGCCATAACTTTGTCACCAAGGATTTTTCATAGATTTTCAATTGGGTTTAGATCAGGACTCTAGTCTGGCCATTTCATTATTTCAATGTTCTCAGCTTCAAGGTACTGCTTTACCCATTTTGCAGTGTGACGGGGCATTGTCTTGCATAAAAATTTGGGGCTAATTGGGAGATGCTCGCAGAGAACGAACCGCATATTGCCGAATGAGGTTCTGATATTTGCATTCACCCTGCCATGTAGCTGTATAATAGGCCCACCTCCTGCTGCAGAAAACATTGCCCAAGCCATGACGCTTCCTCTTCCACCTTTCACTGACTTTACGCACTTTGGGTTCAATCTTTCCCCAGTTTGATGCCGAACAATGTTTCCCATCAGACCCAAATAAATTGAACTTGCTTTCATCACTAAAGTGAACTTTAGACTAGTTCTCCTCTGTCCACACAACATGCTCCTCAGCAAAGGTTAGTCTAGCCTTTTGATTCTTTCTGCTGATGAGAGGCTTGGTCACTGCAGAGTGGGCTTTCAGTCTTCTTAAACGCTGAGACAGCTCCTTACCGTATTCAGCTCTGAACTGGTGAACAATTTCAGCTCCAGTGTTGAACTGATTCCCCATTGAAAGTCTCTGCATTGTCCTGTCCTCTTATGCATTGGTCACAGTACGTGGACGACCAGCCTTTTTGGAGGACTTGAATTAATTATTGTCTTTGTAAACCTTCAATATTCTAGAAATTACAGATTTGGAACAACCAACTTCTCTTGCAGTTGCTGAAAGGGTCATCCCTTTGGCCTTCATCTGGACAACCTGGTGTCGTAGGGTTTCAGTCACCTTAGAGCGGCTTGCCATCTGGCAAAGTCAGTGAAAACTGGAAAGTTTGCTGGCAGTTAAATAGGGTTTGCCAGATAATTAAGGAAATTAGTACCAGGTGCCAGATTAACACCAATAACTTGGAGGTATCTGAAAGTGTTCTCTAATTTTGACCAGAGTTCTTTTTCAATTGTCTCATTTAAGTTTCATATATTGTAGTTCAGAATATATTTAACTTATGAAATATGCTAAAAAAAAAAAGGCTCTTCTGCTCCTGTTAGGATAACTTCAAATAGGACTAAGCAGTGACCTTGAAATTTAGGAATTAATTGTATGTTGTTCTCTTATTTTGATCTCTACTGTATATATCTCAATGATTTTAGTATGCTAATAGGATAGGAAAAAATATTAAGACAATATTTAATGTCATTTGATTTGAGAAATTAAAAGAGATATGCATGGCATTAAATGTCTTGGTTCAAACTGCTTTTTTTTACTTCATAGCCCAGTCTATCCTAGTGGTGAAGAATATAGAGGATGTGGAAGTAAGAGCTCCTGAAACAGCTTGCTTCCAGTGTGAAGTGTCCGTGACCCTCATCAAGCCTCCTATCTGGACATTAAATGGGGAGAACCTGCAGTCAGGGCCCAATATTCGAATAGAGAACCAAGGGACTGTCCACAAACTGACATTCAAAAACACCAGCTCTGACATGAGTGGGACAGTCAAGTTTACCACGGGGAAAGCCAAGACTAGTGCCAAACTGACAGTGCTTTAGTGAATCAAAGGTCACGAACATGAGGACAGTATAAGAGAGAGGGAAGTAGTATATACAAATGGATGTGTGATCATATCCAGCAAATTAAAGTAATGCTCTTTGACCTTTTAACCTTGTTTACTTCGAAGTTCAAAAATGTAACGTGATATCGAAAGAGATATAGACTGGCCACTGCACACATTGTGTGGATTGAAATGAGGAAAAAAGTCCTCAATAAAGTCCTCTTAAAAATAATTTAAATCTGTTGATTGTCTGTATGGAGTCAAAACAGAATGTGATAGGAAGCAAGTGTCATTGTAAACTCAATGTGGATATTGAAAGTGTATGAAGATGCACAGAGATTAAAACATGAGGATTTCCTCTTTATGTCATTTGTTTTTTTGTTTTGTTTTTTGTAGTAGAACCACAATAATTTATGAATGTAACAACCTCTCTCATGAATGTTGATTAAGAGGAGAAAGTATGTTGTGTCCTATGTGGATTGAACACTTTTTATAGTATTTATAATATTTTACAGAGTATAATAACAGAAATGACAGAAGGTTGTATTTTATAGATGCAAAAAAATGTAATGTTTAAAATTTAACATTTTCTGTATTTTGTTAAATGAAAACAGCACTGATATCAAAGCTGATGTCATATGAAACCGTACTAACAATGCTGCTGTAAATGTGATATCCCATAAAATAATAATAAAAAAAATAAATAAAAGAAGTCAGAAGATCAAAAAAGGTCAATTTTATAAATGTTTTATTTTTAATTCTGTTGAAATAATACTTCCTTATAAAATGGGAAAAAAATATGTAAATATTAGTGCTGTCAAATCGATTAATCACATCTAACAAACAGTAGTATATAATAATAATAATATAATATATCTACACACACACACACACATTATATAAACACAAACTTCAGCTCCTTAGATGCGATTAATCGATTTGACAGCACTAGTAAATATATACTTAGACCTGTTATCATAGTACCCATACAAATTTTTTTTTTTTTTTTTTACAAAAACAACAAAACCGAAACAGCAAAAATTCTATACTGAAATTGAATGTATTGAAAGACATGCCAAACACAGTGTAATATAGAGTTTGAAATATAAAAACAAATGTAAACATACATCTACAAGATTTACACAGAAGTAGTGACATAATGAGCAAGGAGAACTTTTTCATTCTTGGATTTACAGTAATGGCTTTCATAAATAAACTTTGGAACCTCTTAGAACACTAGAGCATAATCTCTTTCTAAACTTAAAAGTATAGGGACTATATATTTAAAACACTGACAAATCAGCATTTTACACTGCACTGCATTTAAAGAATTCTCAAAAGAAAATCTGTTCTCAGTAAATGTAGAAAACAGTAGCTATTACTGTATTCTTCTTCATGGACATCTCTTATTACTTTCGTAATAAGAATTGCAATTCTTAAAATGTTAAATTCTTAAAATACTCAATTCAAGTTCAAATGAATGCATCACCATTTGCAACCTACATAAATACTAATGATATTATATATATAAAAAAATCATTCTGGTACAATCACTGATCCAAAGTTAATTTAATCCAGTATTGCTCATTATCTAATGTCCATCACCTTGAATCAACTGTTACTTGTCTATCATCTATCGACCAACTTTCCTGTTATCACCCTTAATGTAGTCAGTTTCTCTCTTTTTTTTTTCTTGTTCTAGAGTACAGTTTGTTTTTCAACTCATATTATTTGTCTTCAAGGAAACTCCTGGGTCGAATTTCCAGACATTTACCAGCTCTGAAAAATTTCATTTCCTTGTACTGTTCAATGTCCTTGAATTTCTTCACTGATAGGTGTGTTTGGTGAGCTAGGCTTGGTAGATGAGGCTGGGGATAAAGGCCCACTCTGGTAGACTCTGAGAAGGACCTTATGTTTAGTAGCTGACTCTGCACATCTGCGCTGGTGCTCCCCCAGGAATTCTTTGAGCCGTGTGGTAGTGAAAGTCAAGGTCTGTCGACGTAACTTCTTTAAATATGTGTCATGAAGCCATGAATGATTGAGGCAGTCCTTAATGGTGGGTCGGCACCTGAGGAAAAAGTCCAAAAAATCAGTTAAGAATATCCAAAGATATTGGGATATTTCATGGTTACCCATATTACTCTTCATAGAGTAAGTCAAAATACTATGTATTTCACATAACATCTAGCTACTATATATAATCGTTCAATTAAAAAAAAATAACATAAAGAAAGACTTCAGTATGCTGAATAAACTACGTTTGTGAGAAAACAGCTTATTCCTTAAATGAACTGACAGCCTGTCCGCTAATCTTCAACGTGTTTGTCATTCAGTTTTTATTTTGGACTGAGCTATATTTGGAGTTTACAACTAAAGTTGTAACAGAAGCCATGGACAATTTTGCGACAGATAGTTTTCCTCTCACAGATGGTTGAAGATAATGAGGAAGGGAGATTGTGAGACATAGCAGATCCAAAATGAGAATAATCCAAACAGGCGAAGAACAAAGTAACAGTGTGCATGAACACAAACAACACCAGACAATTGGTGTGTTCGCACAATAGACAAGCCTCTACATGCTTGTACAACGTGTAAACTCATAATTTTCTGAGAGCTACGTCTTGTACCACGTAACCGCTGTACCACCTGACCACTGCAGATTTCAGATGTGTTCGACTTGTAGAGGCGCTGTGCAGACCATTCAGTGTATGACATCAAAATACCGCAAGAGCGTTTCGAAAGCATACAGAGCTTTTGCTGTGTTCAAGCCATGTTGTAATTACAGTAAATAAACCAATGAAACTAATGGGGCGGCACGGTGGATCAGTGGGTAGCACTGTCGCCTCACAGCAAGAAGGTTCGTGGTTCAAGCCAGGAGTCCTTTCTGTGTGGAATTTGGATGTTCTCCCCATGTCAGGGTTCCCTCCAGGGTGCTCCAGTTTCCCCCACAGTCCAAAGACATGCAGGTTAGGTGGATTAGGTGAGAGTGAATGTGCCCCAGCACTAGTGCTGGGTTGTGTCAGAAAGGGCATCCGACGTAAAACCTGTGCCAAATCAAATGTGTGTGTGAAGCGGACCCTGCAAATGAGCGGGAATAACGCTAAGAAACACCTACTTAGAAACCATCATGGTGAAAGGAAACACAGTAAATAACGAATACAAACTAAAAGTCCATGAAAATGAAAGTGAAACTATAACAGAACGTGACAATTTTGTTTAAGGAACTGCTCATTTATTTCTATGGTATACATAAACAGTGATTGACAGTCGTAAAAGTCAGAAAGCGATTCAATGTCATCAAGGCTATAATGTGATCGTTTTTTGAGGCACATGTGACTGAAGTTGCACTCTCCAATGGTAGAGCCATGGAAGTTGGTATCTCCTTATATAACAGGGGTGTCCAATCCTGCTCCTCCAATGTCCTACTAAGTTTAGCACGAACCTGCCCCAACACACCTGGCTGGAAGTTTGAATAGGGCTGAAGCTAAACTCTGCAGGAAGGCAACCCTCCAGGAGCAGGGTTGACTACCCCTGATCTAAAAAAATGCTGTGGAGGCTCCAGGAACAGTTTGAAAACCCCACACTTAAGGGTTGTTTTAATTTAAGTTGCAACTGGCTCCCAGCTGTGTAACTGATACTCACCATTGATAGCCATTTAATATCTTCTTTAAAAATGTGGAGGCACTTTGGGACACCTTTGGGTAGAGCTTAGATGAGTCAAACTTTGCTGCATGGATTTTGGTCTCTGTCAGTTTTGGGTCTTTGTCTTGGAAAGGATGTCTACCGCTGAGCCTACAGTATAAACAAAGTGACTTACAATGAAACACACATTTTTTTCTTGTTTGATAAGCTGTTTCTCTCAGAAATACACCAAATAGTAAAGTTGGTTGCAACTTCTGTTTCATGCCGACTTTAATTCCTTTATAGATGACTTACATAATGTAGGAAAGAACTCCCAAGCTCCAAATGTCTGCTGGTGGTCCTACTAGATCCCCTTTCAGTATTTCTGGAGCTTGAAGAAGGCAGGAAACATGTCATTAATGTCAATAAGACATGATTGGGTATTTTAAATCCTTATGTAGAGAAACATTATAGGATATGAATTGCACAATGTGCATACCCATGTACTCCAGAGTCCCAAGATCTCTGCTGTATTGTTGAAGTGAGAGAGGGTTAAACCTTTGAGCACTGCCAAAATCTATAATTTTAATCACATTGAGGTTGGTGACCATGATATTGTCTGGCTTAATGTCCAGATGAAGAATCCGGCAGTTGTGGAGATATTCTAAACCTTGAAGTATCTGGACAATTAAACCCACTACATCATCTTCAGAGTAACAGAATCTAGAAGAGAAAACAAGACTCATCTGAAGACACTGAACTTCATTTTCACATACTATTTAAAATATAATACTCTATAAAAATTCACTACAATCCGAAAGGCTCATACATACCTGTCAATGAGACTGTACAGGATCTCCTTGCCTGTGCAGTACTCTGTTATGAGTACAAGGTAGCGAGGTGTGATATAGGCTTCATGTAGGGCCATGATTCTTTCACAATGGAGGGACTTCAGGATCTCATACTCCTTTATGACTGTTTGCTTGGTCTGCTGATCATAGGGAACTATCTTTGCTATGAACATCTTCCCTGTTGCGTTTTCTCTGCAATCTCTTATCACCCCAAAACGACCCCTGTCAAAAACAAATGTGTTTTGTGCTTGCAGATTTGTAAACTGTATAGATTTATTTGTTTAAATAAAGGGACAAAAAAATGTATTTTCTCACCTAGATTTCTCATCCAAAAAGCTGTATGGCTTCTGAGGAACTCCTTGCCTCAAAGTGGTCTCAGTTTTGGTGCAGGATACCACTCGTCCTGTAGGTGTCTCTGGTGTGGGTGAGCTTGCTCCTTCTCCTATTGGACTGATACTGCTGACCAAAATCACAGGGGGAGAGACAGGGGTGGGAACAACTGAGCAAGTGGCTGGAACATATGTAGGGAGTGGGGAAATTGATCTGCCTATTGAGGGTGGAGCTGTGCATGACCTTGGAGATACAGTCTGGGCTTGCGTAATAGGGGGAACCATGTTTATAGTGCTTGTTGGCTTGGGGAGAACAAGAGGAGGCATGGACGTCTTTGGGCAAGAGTGAGAAACAGGGACTTCAGAGGAAGTATTTGTGACTTCACCAGACTGTGCAGTAACAGGACTAACAGACTGACTAAACACACTTGGCTGTGCTAATGTAAAAGCAGATGTCGTCACAGCAGTGGTCACAACAGGGAAAGAGGCTGAAGGATGTGTCTTCATTTCAGCAGGCTTATTGAGTGGTGCCACTGCAAAACAGAGGTAGGATTGATGTACACAGAAATGTATTTAGCTAATCCAGAAAGTAAAAATGAAATAACATTAACCAGTTAATTAAAATGAGAAAAATCTTGTAATGTAAATTGCAGTTTTAAGGCTAAGTATTTAAGTACAACTGAACATCATGCTCAGTACCTTTAACGTTAATGCTTACTCCCTCTGATACATTACTGTATGGACCTTGGCCAGCTTTATTTACACATGCCACACGGAATCGGATGGTAGAACCAATTGGAAGTTTAGAAGAATTGTAGAAACAATCAGTCACTCCTGTAGCTTCAGTCAACCACTTATCATCGCCTACAGATAAAACGTTAAAAAAAAATAATAATAATCACTGCACACAATGAATGACAAAGAGATAATAACAAGAACAACAACAATAATCATATTTAACACACAGTAGTAATATTTTAATCTTGTTGGTTTATTTGAAGTTTGTTGGAAAATCCATACCATTATGAAACATAATAGATCAGTGTATGCATGATGTATTAGACATTCCCTACCATCAAATTTTCTCTCAAGTATGTATGTGCAAGGAACTTTGGTGTCTGATGGTTTCCATTGCACCAAAGCTGTGTTATTGTATATCTGTGGGATCTCTGGGGTTCCTGGCGGTTTTGGAACACCTTAAAATGTGATATAAACAATATATGAGCATCAGAAAATAATTTGTGCAAGCATATAATGAATAAAATGTGAGAACACCCAAACATCTGTTTGGCAATAATGCTATCCACCTTTTTCCTAATGCGCTTACTGCGTTTTGAATTATGGGAGGCACTTCCGGTTTAGGGAACCACTCAAAAAGACTGAAACGAATAATTTCAAATTATAAGGTTGTGGTAAAAATAATCTTTTAAATTTATTCATCAGTTTGACTGAATAAGCTGTCAATTTTTTCTTCATGTTTTATTTTTAAACATCAGAATAACGGAACATTTGGTATTTTAATGTAACATGATATCACAAGAATATCTGTGGCAAGAGCTCTTTTCAGTTGCTGCATTCTTTTCCTCCTGATTCTTTTCTCTCTTTTTTTTTCTTTGTATTCCTCTGTAATAATATGAAAAAAAAAAAAAAAAACATACTGCACACTTGTGGTCTGCTCTCACAATTTAATTTACAATATATCCATAATAAATACTAATAATTCACTGGAATGCTCTGAGAATCTCCTCACGTCTCTTTCCAGGTTTGTTTTCACATGGGGGAAAAAAAAAAGTAAAATGTAATTGTCTCCCCTTTTCACTTCTTTCAGTGAGAACAGTGCTCACTGGAATGTTTCTAAAGCAGGTAAATTCAATATTTGTTATCTGTCAAAATGATGAAAAGCACTTCATCACTCAAATATTATCACTCAATGCTAAAGTTAATCAACATTTTTGATTAAGGCAACATACAGTATGTTACATAATACAGACATATATTACTACAGTGATATTTAACATGTCTCGTAATAACGGTAATATTGCTGTGGAAAGAATCAAGCTTTTGGGGTTATTCGTTGTCTGTTGTAGTAATTTGTTAATGCTTTTAAGTTTCCTTTTAATGTTCGATGGTTGAAGGGTGAGTAGAATAATGTCACTTCATTGAACCTGTTTTTAAAAAAACGTATTATTGCGTTGGTATTATTGCAATCTGGATAGCACCATGTTGAGCAACTACAGACCAATCTCAAATCTTCCTTTTATAGGCAAGATCACTGAAAAAGTTGTTTTCAATCAGCTGAACAAATTCTTAAGCTCGAATGGATAGTTTGAAAATTTTCAATCTGGTTTCTGACCACATCACAGCACAGAGACAGCGCTCATAAGATAATAAATGATATTCGCTTAAATACTGATACAGGCAAAATATCAATTCAGGTACTACTCGACCTCAGTGCTGTATTTGACATTGTTAACCACAACATACTTCTTGACAGGCTGGAAAACTGGGTCAGGCTTTCTGGGATAGTCCTAAAATGGTAGGTCATACTTAGAAGGGAGAGGTTACTATGTGAGTATAGGTGACCATAAGTCTAAGTGGACATCCATCACATATGGAGTCCTGCAAGGCTTAATTCTTGCACCACGCTTGTTCAACCTGTATATGCTGCCAGTGAGCCAAATAATGAGAAAGAACTAAATTGCTTACCACAGCTATGCAGATGACACCCAGATCTATAGCCCTATTGCCTAACGACTACAGCCCCATTGACTCCCTGTGCCAATGCATTGATGAAGTTAACAGTTGGATGTGCCAAAACTTTCTTCAGTTAAACAAAGACAAAACTGAAGTCATTGCGTTTGGAAACAAAGATAAAGTTCTCAAGGTGAACATATACCTTGAAGCTAGGGGTAAAACAACTAAAAATCAAGTCAGGAATCTTGGTGTGATTTTGGAGTCAGACCTTAGTTTCAGTAGTCATGTCAAAGCAATAACTAAATCAGCATACTATCATCTCAAAAATATTGCAAGAATTAGATGCTTTGTTTCCAGACAAGACTTGTCATCACCAGCAGGGTGGACTATTGTAATGGTCTCCTCATTGGCCTTCCCAAAAAGACCATTAGACAGCTGCAGCTCATACAGAACGCTGCCAGGATTCTGAGCACAACTAGAAAATATGAACATATCACACTAGTCCTCAGGTCTTTACACTGGCTCCCAGTTACATTTAGGATTGACTTTAAAGTATTATTACTGATATATAAATCACTCAATGGCCTAGGACCTCAATACATTGCAGATATGCTCACTGAATATAAACCGATCACTCAGATCATCAGGATCACATCAGCTAAAAATACCAAGGGTTCACTCAAAGCAAGGAGTTTCTGCTTTTAGCTATTATGCCAGCCGCAGCTGGAACCAGCTTCCAGAAGAGATCATATGTGCTCCAACAGTAGTCACATTCAAATTCAGACTCAAAACACATCTGTTTAGCTGTGCATTTACTGAATGAGCACTGTGCCACTGTACGTCTGACTGATTGCACTGTATTTTATTTTTGCATCCTACTACTGTACTCTTTTAAATCTTTTTATAAATGTATCATCTTTTATTGCTTTTAATTCTTTTTATAACTGTTTTAATTATTCTTGCTTTTATTTTTGGTTAAGATTTTATTTATTTTTGGTAGGAAGATTTTATTATTTTGTTAGGGCTGTCTGGGTGGAAGAGGTTGAGAGAAGGGAGAGCAATAAGGGTGTGGTTTTTAAGCCTTTGGGGCTTTAGACATCCCTGGTGGGACCAGGAAGATTTGTCTTCAAGGGTACTGTTTAAACACAATTACCCTACAAATATTTTGGAGTAGTCAATCCCTCCGTGTGAGGAAGATCCGCGTAGATCCGCTCTGACGGACAACAAAGTAGTCGATCCCTCTCTGTGAGGAAGATCCGCGTAGATCCGCTCAGACGGACAACAAAGTCACACTCTAATTGGGAGCAATGAAGCCATATTGGGCAGGCAGTGAATTGGTGTGCAAACACCCCCACAAGAGTGAAGAGACACTAGAAGGGGCATGTCTAGTGTAAAATCGTGAACCTGACTTCTTGCACTCCAGATAGGGGTTTTCCGAACATAGTGATTCAGGTTGTTTTTTTATTACTTATGCATATGCTGTGATTATTTTAATTTCTTTTCTGTGTCAAGCACTTTGAATTACCATTGTGTATGAAATGTGCTATATAAATAAACTTGCCTTGCCTTGCCTTGCCTTGCCTTGCCTTGCCTTGCCAGCGAACCTTTCACTGATTGTTTACAGTTTAACGGACGCTACTCCCATAATTCACGCAAAGCGTCATGGGGTGTAGGAAAAAGGTGGATACTAAATAGTAAGCAATCTTCCAGAGCTTACAGGCTAAGGACAGTATACAGGAAGTAGTTGCAGAGGCCAGGTTATTAGTGGCTACACATTCATAGATTCCAGCATCCCTCTTAGAGGTCTTCATGATCATCAAAAGTTGTCTTCCATCTGGGCAGGCCACTAAGCTCATTCTGTCATGAATCTCCAAAGGTTTCTTATCTATGAACAGAAATGGAAAAAGTTAAAAAATGGTTGGAGAACTACCGTTTACATAATTCAAAGTAAACCAATGAATGAAAAATACCTTTCATCCATAATATTTTAGGCTCAGGGTTACCGGCTGGAAGACAACTAAGGGTGACTGGATTTCCTTCAAGAAGAACATGGTCCTTTAGTGTAATATGGAAAACTGGAGGAAAATCTGAAATAAAAAAAATTTAAAAAAATGGATGAACTGTTAATTGGAATTGTTGATCAAAACTGTGGCACTTTGCATACCAGGAGTAGAAGGAATGCAATTTTTATTATTTATTTTATTTTTTTACCTTCCTTTGGAGTTGCAGGTGCACTTGATTTAGATGGTGTCCTGTCTCTCTTACTTCTGGACAAACCCCATCTGTCCCACCTAGACCTTATGTCAGTTTCAGAAGCTGTCGAAAAAATGCTTTTAATGCAATTTTGCAATTAATGTGTCTTCATTTGCATAAATTAGTTTCAAAAGCTTAACTCGTAAAGTTACAGTATCTAACTAGAATACTTAGCAACAACTTACATACTTAGCAGCAAGTGTTGGAATAGTTTTGGATAACTGACACAAAAATAAAATGCATTGCATAAACTAAATAATACATACTCTTAAAGGACTCTACAGACTGTGCACTAGAAGTGGAGTTCAATGTCTCTTTGGATGATGTAGTAGCAGTTTGTGAGGGAAGCTGGTTCTCTGGAATGTCCACATTCTTGTGAATGAGCCCATCAGACTGAGAGCGGCGATGACAGGAGGTCAAAGGTGCTTTCTGCTCTTCATTTCTAGTTTCCTTATCTCCCTCCCTCTTCTCAGGCTGACTTAGTTTTCTTAATGAAAATCCAGATACCTTTGACTCAAACTTTTTTCGCAATGCCAGAACTGGTGAATCATTTATTTTCTTGATGTCTTGCTTCTCTTCTTTTAGAGTTTCTGCATCAACGTGGGGTTTAGTCTCCTTGTCCTTTCTGTCTTTTGACTTACTATGCACTCTATCAAATATTCCTGAAACAGTTTCAAATTTATGTCGCACAGCAAGGATAGGTGATTCAGCAACCTTCTTACTATCTTTCTCAAGATTTTCTTTCTTTGTATCTATAGTGTTATCAAAGCTTCCAGCCTCAACTTCTTTTTTGTCTAGGGACTTGCTACGTCCCATAGCCCAGGTAACTCGTCGCCTGTTACCTGCAGAATCTGAGGTCTCCTCTTTCCCTTTTTTATGAATGGGTTGCAATCTCCTTGCACGCAAAGAGAATCTTCCAATAAGTCCAAGCCCAGATTCCTTCTCCACCTCCCTGAGGTCCTGGACAGACTTGGATTTTTCCTGTAATCTTCTAGGCCCAAACTCCAATGGGGCGCCTACAGGGCCAGGTCGATAAACCTCTTCATCTGATTTCCGTGGGAGAACTGGCGAGTTTTCTTCAGACTTTGCCGTTGTCAATCGTTTCAGGCCATGTGTCAAAGATGAATCCCTTTTCTTAAACCTTGCCTCAAAAAGTTCCTCTGAATCAATATCTTTGATATCCGTTCTAAGTGTTGGCTGGTATGCCAGTCCAGTGGTAGGTTGAGTATCTGGCTGTGAGATTTTCAAGATAGGGGTGGGTAACACTGTGACTGATGATGCCTTTTTGCCATTTACCTGCAGTTTACTGAAATAATTTGAGGATATGTCATGTGGAAGTATATCAAGAGAAGATTCAGTACTTTTATTAATCTTTCCTTGCATACTGTCTTGAGATAATGTTTGTTCTTCCATCTTTTCTAACTTCTTATCAGTATCTAATATAGACCCAGGCTGAGAGGTATTTATAATATGGACATTATCAATAGATTCTTCTCCCTTAGACACCTGTTTATTTTCTAAGTCTGGAGTTGGTGGCTTGGAAGAAATTTCTCTTGGAAACACAGGTGGCGGACAAGCCTTGGCTTGATTTGTGATATTAGATGTGGCATCCAGAATAATGGAGGGAATCTCTAGTGGGGCTCCAGATCTCCTATGTAGTGAAATAGACTCTGAATTTCCCTCCCTTAAAGAAGACCTATTCCTGGATACAGTTTTTGTTTCCTCAGGACTGTCAGTGGAGAATGCCTGAGGAACTCGTGAAGCACTCAATCTGGCACGTCTGAAGTTACGATCCAAAGAGGCAGTTCGCCTGTCATCATCAACACCCAGTGTCTCAAGCAGGGGGCCACGAAGACCACTCATATTCTTGTCAACAGTACCCCCTCTTAGCAACCTCTGCCTCATAAGATCAAGTTTTAGAGCATAGTCTTCCTTGCTCAGCTTGCCTGTCTTTGGACTACTGCTCCTGTGTGGAAGCTCCATGGAAACAGCCTTTTTCATATGCTTTTGGCTTTCCTCTGTTTTATCATTCACATTACCATCTTCAGGTGTGATCTGCAGAAGAAGCGCACTGTCGGCAGAACTCCCTCTTCGCATTAGCTCTCTTCTGGACTTGCCTGCTACCTGTTCAGCTTCTACACTGGCACCCCTTTGCAAGGATCCTTTCAAGTGTTCAGTCCTTTCTGCAATCCCCAGGTCGTCTACATTCTCCTGTCGATCAGTTTGCTGACATTCTGTGATGTCTTCGAGCCGATGAATGTTTTTTTGGTAGGAATCATTGGATCCTCTAATGACATTATCATCATCCTCATTGATCTCAGTCAGAGACATCCGTGAACCAGAGAACATCATTGTGTGGGGCATAGGGATGAAAGGAAGTTCATCAGTGTCCTCATCTGAGTCGGAGGATGACGATGGAGGTGGTGAGCAGTCTTTAAGGTTTCTTGGCACAGCAAGGGACACATGGCTAGAAGAGTCATCCAGCAATTCTGAAATGGATCTCATCACCATTTTAGACTTGTATCTAATGAGTGAACACTGGAATGGCAAAAAAAAAAAAAAAAAAAAAACTGTTAGGTAATAAACCTTTTTTTTTTTTTTAAATGTTAAGCTTTTTTTTTTTTTATTGCTTACCTGCCATTTTCGTCGGGCTAGCACTTGCTTATGTAATGTTGTGGTGATGCTTTTTCCCTTTGTCAGTGACTAAGTGAAATATGACAATTAGATTAATGTGCTCTAAACAAATTTCAATCATGACAACTCTTGGAATAGTTTAACATGGTAATGCATATGACAATGTTAATGTATTTGCTCTTTGCGGAATAGATCTGCAATGCTGCTGCTACAGAGCAAGTACAGAGATTTGCTACTGCCAATACAGCCACAGCCAAGCTGCTATAAGCATGTAAGACATACATACATATAGAAAATAGCATATATGAATACCCATAGGGGTGGAACTGGAGGAGGTGGTGGGTTTCTGATAACATGCTGCAAGACTTGCTTACAGCAAACACAGAACCAAACTATTTAAATGTTAAGCAAGCAAGCTCATTTGCTGCAGATGCAATTAGCTTGTGCCATGTAGTGATGATGTGATTGCTAGCAGATTGCATTAAGGTATTAGATATTTCAAGGCACATATTTATGTTTTGTTCTGTTGAATGGCAGCTATGTATTTTGTACACAGCTTCTGTAGGTAGGAGTCAAGTCAAAGTTACCAAAAAGGAAGAACTGAAGTGTGTATTATTATTTTCTTTGTTTTGCTGCATTAATCAGTACTGTAGCCTGTTTGTTAATATTCTATCATACCTTGAACCAAGGATGAAGAAGACATTGTGTGGCATCAGGTCTCCTGAAGTACAAATGGTTGAACATTAAATTCAAGAGAGCATAACTCCATGACAATTACAACAGTCAGACATATTTACCACAAAGATTGTGGTGCAATAAACACTTACAGTTTGTTTGGTACAAGAAGCTTTATGATGAACCCTTTTGCGTCTCTGCAAAGGTTTTTGAACATGCTTTCCTCAAATGCAACATTATAATTCCTGATGTTCAGCAGAGTGTCACGGTCATTTTCCCCAGCAAATGGAGAAACTCCTGTTAGGCTGTAAATTATGTGAATGATAAAGATATGTTACACCTGTTGAATGCAAAATTCTGTCAGTGGAGAGTTCAAATATACATACCATAAATAAGTTATGACACCCACTGGCCTATGGAGAGAGAGGTAGTTTTAGAAAATACAGAGAATAAAAATGTTTAATCAACTGTCAAAGTTAGGTGAAGTGATGGTATTTTACCAAATGTCTGTAGATTTAGAGATGGGTGACTGGTTTACAATCTCAGGAGCAATGAACTCTGGTGTGCCGTATTTGCAGTACAATTCTTCGTTTGGTTTGACTTTCAGAGCATTGCCAAAATCACAAATACGAATGTGATCACTTTTTTGGTCTGCCATGAGAATGTTTTCAGGCTGAAATACACACATATATAATTACTTGTCTCTGAAAAGTAATTTGTAATGATTAGTAAAGTGTTTAGTAAATGATACTGCTTTATCTGTTGACCTTTATATCAAGGTGAATTATGTCATTATGGTGAAGATAGGCGATACCCTCAAGTAGCTGCCGTATGATAGACTGAACCTGCACATAAAACAAAAACATTAATTCTATGGAATATATTAATCTGTCAGTAATTTACTTATTTTGTTTCAGCATCATGCAGCAGCAACTCATTTTACTGAATACACAGTTAAAACACCAACCTCAGATTCTAAGATGGTTGTTCTTTTTGTTATTCTTTCCAAAAGCTCTTCGTGGCACCTTGATAATCATTTAAGGATAATGATGCAAGCAAACAGCTTCTTTTTAAAAAAGGATAATTAATCATAAGGAAAGGATACAGTTCAGTAATAATGACCACTACATGCCTCTTTTCAAAAGCATCATGGAAGTGGACGATCTTCTCATGGTCTAACTCTGACAAGAGGGTCATCTCTCTCAGGGAACAAGTCTTTCTCTTTGCCCGCACCCAAATGAATTTTGCTGCAAATGATTGACCTTTTTTTTGTGTCACTCGCTTGACATATGAAAACGCCCCTCTGTGAACAAAGACATTACAGACCTGTCAGATTCAAATATATACAGTGTTCTCCTAATAATAATAAAACTATAAACAGCAGTGCTCTTCTAGTATGGTATCTGACCTGCCAATCTCTTTGTGTATGTCATAGTAATCAGTCAGCCTACGCATCCTCCGTAGAATTGTGCCTTCATCTTCCATTTGCTCCTCTTCTTCCTCCACATTTTTGGCTGTGAAATATTATATATATATATATATATATATATATATAGAGAGAGAGAGAGAGAGAGAGAGAGAGAGAGTATCTCCTTGCACACAAGTTAACTATACCAAACATACAAAACTAGTTTCTACTGAGTAAACCTTGAATTATTCACTAGAACTCCTTTTGGCTAGCCATATTCAAACTAATTCGTATAACTTACCAGTATGGACTGTAAGCTCAGCCTTACAGGACACTGACCCAGCCATGTTCTTAGCAGTGCAAGTGTAAACCCCTATATCCTCAGGCTGAGCATTGAGAATAACAAGCGAGCACTCTCTGTCATCATACACAAAGGTAAAATGACTGCTCTCTGCGAGAAGAATACTATCCTGAAAGTCAAACAGAACAAATCACCAAGGACAGCAAAAAATTCTCCAGTGAAATTTCAATTATAGACATTAACATTCTCAAGACTATAGACAAACATATTCAGAGTGTAAAAGTACCTTGAACCAGAGGATATCAGGGTCAGGTTTTCCATCTACAACAACAGCTAAACGAGATGTTTCCCCCACACACACATCCAAGTCCTCCATGATGATCTCAAATGTAGGGGACACTGAAATGGTCACCAAAAAACTATTTAAAAACAACTCAATACCTGAAGCAGGATCAATGCAGACAATTATTACTTAAGTATAAAGAAATGAAAGGAATAATTCACCCCAAAAATTGTGTGATGTCATGAGTGTTAAGTCAAGTCAAGTCACCTTTATTTATATAGCGCTTTTTATAATGCAGATTGTTTCAAAGCAGCTTTACAGCGATAACAGAAACAAAGTTTGTTCCGGCTGTACAGTAGATCTAGAAGAAAATAGTGTCATAGTCCAGTTTAAGTAAGTTCAGTGATAGTTAATTTCTGTTGTAAAAAAGTTATAATTTAGTTAATTTATCTATACAGTGATGTCATCGTCCAGCTCAGTTCAGTTCTCATACAATGGAGTCAATACAGGCAGATCAATAAAATTGTTGAATATTTGAATATTAATGTTAAGCCACATGAGTGTTCCATATTAGGATTGCCATATTAGATTGTACATACAGTTTATTAGATTACATTTATCCTTTATGTCTCATGACTTATGAGGATACATTTTATTGGCATGTTGCCATATTGGATCATACACGAGTTAATCAATGTTTTGTGTTGAGTTTTGTTGTGTGATTGTCCCTGCTGAAAAAAAACACAGCATAAGGTATGAGATGCTGATCTCCAGCATGGAAAGTGGGAGTGTTGGTGGACCAGCTACACCAGCTCAGTTTTGCTGGAGGACAGCATGACTATTCTGGTCCACCAGCTAGACCAGCACTATAATAGCACTATACCAGCTATAACCAGCTTAAACCAGCCTGGACTATCATGAAACACATGCTGGTTTATGCTGAATTTTTCAGCAGGAGTATCACTTCAGGAAGACCTTTATGTCTTGGACTATTATTGTATAGACAAAAACTGATTCTTTAACCCTTAAATGCATGAATGTTTTGCCAATCATTATTACATATTCGGGTCTTTAGCGACCCGGATCTATATCTAACACGGATGGATCTCTTCCTGTTGCGATAATATAACACTCTCCTGATATTAGAGTAACAATTACAGAAGAAAAAATAAAGCTCATATTCGCCAACTCAAACATTGTGAAAGTGACACTAATATTTGATTGCGTTCAGCATTTGATCGCTGAGCCATTTCAAGTTTTGCTGATGATACTTCCTATTCTTTTTTTTTCTGTTCACTATGAGTGAAACGTCACTTCATCATTGTGTATCAGACATTGCCACCTTGTGGAATAAAGGTGAATTGCACTTATAAATTCATCAAAGATTCAATTATTGTTGTGCAGAAAAAAAATATACTTCATACGTATAGTTAACTATTTATATAGGCCCATTATTTTCACACATACTACTATGTTCCTATTAAGGTATTTTTTAATACTTGAAATATACCTTTAACTCTTTCCCCACAATCATTTTTCTTAAGTTGCCAGCCAGCGCCAGCATTTTTAATCTTTTTCACACAATTTTCTTGGCCCCCAGAATATTTTGTTGAATGAATATCTGAACATGCAATATATCAAAAGATTTATGTGCTTCTGCTTAAAAAAAAACCTAGCTTCAAGCATTCTTTTTTTAATCAGCACTCAAATGTGAGTAAGTTTCATTAAAAAAAGCAACATTTTGTGAAAGACTATGGGCCCTATCATACACCCGGCGCAGTGCGGCGCCAGGTGCGACGCAAGTGTTTTTTGCTAGTTTCCTCTTGAAGCAGTTATCATTTTCACGTCCTGTGCCACGTTGTTTAAATATCAAATGCATTTGCGCCATTTGTGCGCCCATGGGCGTGCTGGTCTGAAAACGAGGTGTGTTCAGGCGCATTGTTGGTGCGTTGCTATTTTGAGGCAACTGAAATAGACTGTGCTATTGACCAACAAAAACCTGGTCTAAAGTCAACAGCGCAGTATTTTTTGTGTTATTTAAAGAGCGTATTAGTAATATGCGCCTATAGGCGGGTGCACAACGCACGTACACTCTGCTTATTACACACACAGGAATGCGCAGCAGCACGC
Organism: Coreius guichenoti; assembly: GCA_039654105.1. NCBI lineage: Eukaryota > Metazoa > Chordata > Actinopteri > Cypriniformes > Gobionidae > Coreius > Coreius guichenoti. The sequence continues at coordinate 15,596,779 of CM077180.1, read as the reverse complement.
AAACATTTTTAAATATATATAAAAAAAAAAGATTACAATGTAAAAGATTATTATTGTGTACATAAAGATAAAATGCCTACATGTCATAATGGATAGTCATTGCATGTATCAGAATAACCTATTTGCAGTAATGACGAATGAAATTGGCTACTTATTTAACCAATCGTGGCAATACACACATGTATTTTAACTGACTCGTCAGGTTGAGGGTGTCTATATTCCGCCATGTAAATAGCAAATCAGCCATGGTGCAAGCGCAACTGGCTCTTAAAGGGAATGGAAGATGAGACTCTGATTGGTTTATTGCACGTTATGCCCAAAACACATCCATTACTTATTAAGAGAATAGGGGCGATCCTTTTAGACCATGCGCGCCGACCATTTTTCCCGTCGTTAAACTAGCAAAAGTGGATTCGGACACACCATAAGTGCACTTGTGCCATGCGCTTTAGACCATGCGCTTAGATCGTTAAAATAGCGCCCTTTGTCCGGATCGGATTCAGAACGATAATTAAAACAGAGACCGAGTAGATTGTGTCCATCAACACCGCCAAAACTGTACAGTCCTTTACCTCTTTATGGGTTCGACATTTTATTCGGTAACATTAGGCAGTTTGGATTTAGATAATGTTTGATGATTGTGTTATTTTACATGTGCATAAACAATGTGTCTACCGCTTGTTTCTGATTCTTCTTTGCCTGTGTTTTGATCTGGAGATTCTGTACTCTTATATATTTCTGAGAAGTACATAAAAAGTAGACTGAAAGTATGCTTTCTTATTTTTATTTAAAAGAAGTATACTAATAGCACACTTGAAACAACTTTTTTGTAAGGGTTGTTTCTTTGAGGGAGGCGTAAGATGCAGGGGCATGGTTTATAGTAATGTGAGATGCCGACAGATCCTTCTCAAATAACATATCAGAAAGAAAAGATTTACATACAGTATATTACATAAACATGAAAATATCTGCTTAATGTCATTATGATATCGGACAGGAAACATTTTAGATTAGAGGCATATTATAGATTAGCAAAATACTCTTAAAATGTAACAAATCCTTAAAATTGCACATTGAATAGTTGCCTGCGTGATGTACATGTGCTCTAAGTGTAGCATTTCTTTTACTGCTCTGCCATGCATTGTTGCTAATATGTGTGCAGCTAATATTTATACTGTTAAGTTGAAAATAATGAGTGAGCCTTCACCTGCCATGGCCAGCTGCAGAGTGCAGAGGTCACTGCCATACTGGTTGTTTGCCATGAAGATAAGCTGCCCTACATCCGTGCTTTTCACTTTGGAAATGTGGAGGGCATGCTGGTCATCATCAGGCATGGTCATCTCTAATGCACCAGGTTTGTTGACAAGCTCCAGTCCCCTTCTGGTAAACAATGGCATACTTAATATTCACAATTTATATTGTAGTTTGAATGTTTGATTTGCATTTAACACTAACCTTTTCCATGTGCCTGTTGCTTGGACATGATTAAGGGTTATTGTGATGGTGATAGGCTGGTTCTCAACTACATACACAATATCAGGTTTGTCCAGGATGACTGGAGCTTTGTGTAAATACTGTCCTGTGATATGGAAAAACAGTGAAAACATGATTTCAACATGTCTACATGCAATGTGCATGCATCAGGCAACGACACAGTCAGCATTTCCCAGGCAAAAAGGTTCATGAGGGTATGTTTTAGCCCACTGAGATGATCTGCAGTTAAGTAAGGCTATAGCTATGACAATTGCATTAATTAAAAGTGCAATTAAAAGTGAATACCAGAAGATACTGTATGTATCATCAGGAGCAGCATGAAAATATCATAAAAAAGAAACAGATATCTCCACATTTATCTACTGTGGGTTCAGAGAATTTGAGCACAATTTTTTTTCTATACCTCTGTCAATGAGCTGGACCAAGTCAGTGGGTTGAGAGGGTTTGCTGAATGCTTTTCCAGTAGCACTAAGGACTCTGAAGGAATAACACACTCCCTTAGAAAGTGAGGGCACTGTATAAGAAGTGTCTCTGAGGCTGGAGGCAATGGTTGTCCACTGGGTGGAGCCCAAAGCTTGTTGTTGAACAACATACATGAGTGAAGCAGGATCTGAAAAGAATGAAGGACAAGGAAAATGTTATAGGGGAGGGCAGGGTGGTCCGTGTATCTTTTGGCCATTTGAGTTTCCTTATAGAAACGGGTATTAAAAAACAAAAAACGGCTCCTTTTTCAGCGGCAGAGCCTAGACAGGGCTTTTTTCTGTGTAGATATAAATTCACATACACTTTGCATCAGCTAGGTATGGCAGGATATATGATGGCTGTCAGAACTGTCATTCTGACTAACTGACAACCGGAGAACAACAGAGATGTTAAAATACATACTCTTCTGAGTTTTATAATGTAGGCCTTGTGTTTTATTAAAATTTATTATAATTGATATCTCAAAAGGATGCGCTTTGAGCTGCTGTGCACGCACACAGGACTGCAACGCAAGATTTTCACATAGCCTATATAACTTGCATTTCGGTTTGTTTCTCACCAAACCCTACAGTAGGCCTATACCTTCAGAACGCTTGGAACGTACGGCACGAGTTGTATAGGATTATTTTACAACATTTGCATCCGCTTAAAAAAAATAAATGGGCAAATGCGAGCAAATGCGGATTCTTGACGCGTTTATTGCAACTAGCCTACATTTCATCTCTTTCTCATCAAACAACCAGACTAACGAATGGCTTGAAACAACCCGTACCGGGGCAGAGCCTAGACAGGGTTTTCTTCTGTGTAGACTAGCGGTTTTAGACCAGCAAAGTGCCAGGGGGTCCGCAAATTTGCTATATCATACCGTATTTTTTCGCGTTTTTTTTTTTATCATGAAACATGCTGTGATTTATTCCAAAGTGACTTAAATAATGCATTTAACGTCAAATAATCTAAATGTTGACTTTTAAAAGTAGGCTCGTCAAGTATTTTGGTTCATGTTTGTGGTGTGCGCCTGAAGATGTTCAAGGAGAACGAGACGCGCACGCAACGCATCCTGTTGTTTTCTTTATTTTTCAAAGGCATGACATTTTGTAGTCATTTTGAATGTACACAAATAAAAATATACATTTTACCGTTTCGATGATGATTATGATGTCCTACTCTTATCTGTAGCCTATGATGATAAATGGCTGAGTATTAAACTAAGTTATTTCCCCTGCTGAGGAAAAATTCCAAGTAATGGCGCCGGCGCCTCGCACGCTCACACAACATAGTAGCCTATATTATCAAAATAAAACACAGACAACCAAACATATAAACAATATTTAGCTTAATTTAACAGAGGTGGAAAGAGTACAGAAAATTTGTACTCAAGTACAAGTACTGTTACATTGCTGAAATAATAATCAATTACAAGTATAAGTACTGGTGTCAAAAAAGTACTTAAGTAAAAATACAAATTACTCATCTCAAAAACTACTCAGAGTACTAATTACTAGTTACTTTTTAGCCGGCGATATTTAATGAATTACCAATATATATTTAATCAAATCATAGATCTATTTAGAAAATAGCTACTTTCAACAAAACACACTTTTACCTCATTGACGAAGTACATGAATTAGTGGTCATGATACTGGAATTTCTAACTTAATTACAATACCTTGAAAATTATCAATATATCATTTTCAATACCATTTCAAAATGCCACATACTGTATACTTCCATATAAATATTTTGATATCTCAAATTTTGTCCATCCATTTTGTCAAGGCAATCATTATTTTCAAGCTTCAAAAAGCACAAGACTCATTGTAAAACTAATCCATTTGAATGGAGTGGTTTAATTTCAAGTCTTCTGAAGAGACACGTCAGCTTTATACAATGAAAAGATTTTAATTTAGGCTTTTGTTTACATATTTAAACATTGATCAACTAACCATTACAATAATCTAACTTTAAACATTTGCTCACTTTGTGTGTTTGTCTTTACAATAGGGTAACTTTGTTGCAATAGCTTACAAAGAAGCTTGATATCAAACTGAACTGAATTTACAAAAAAGACAAGTAAACAGTCAGTAATAAAATAAGAACAAATAAAACAAATTACCTCAATTCAGTTGAGGTATTCGGAATGACAACACTGAATTTTTATATGCAGTGTGTCTTAAGAGCCATATAATATGTTGTTTATTTAGATAAATCGAACAGAGCGTTTGACCTGTAATGTCTGTAGAATGTAGTGATGCAGTTAGACAGACTAGGTTATTTATATGTACAAATCATACAAATGCCCCATTCCGAAACATTTCTAACATACATTTATGTTATAAAGAAATTAAAGATCCACCTTTGATTGTTGAAAGACATCCTGGTGAATTTCACTTACAGCCAATAAGTTTTCCTGTAGCATTTTCAGCATTCAGGCGTGGAAGTCTATTCTGATTGGTTGATAACTTTTGACAATGTTTAATCCAGGAGCAAAGAGAATTAGAGGGACAGTTCACCCAAAGGCCATCTGAGATGTAGGCAACTTTTTTCTTCAGTAGAACAGTAAAGAAGGTTTTTAGCTGAAACTGTGGACCTTGCTGATTCATATAAATGGAAGTCGATGGGTGCCATCATTTTGAGAGTCAAAAAACATATACAGACAAAACTAAATTAATACCGTCACACGTGGCTCTGAACAATACATTGGGGTCTTATGAAGCGAAATGATCAGTCTGTGCAAGAAACTGAGCACATTTCGAGAAACATTTTGACAAACAATACAACACGTGCTTCCTCCCTCTCGGCTTTAAAGGGATAGTTCACCCAAAAATGAAAATTTGATGTGTATCTGCTTACCCCCAGGGCATCCAAGATATAGGTGACTTTGTTTCTTCAGTAGAACACAAATGAATATTTTTAACTCCAACCGTTGCAGTCTGTCAGTCGTATAATGCATGTGAATCGTAACAAAATCTATGAGAGTAAAAAAAAAAAAAAATAATAAAAAAAAAACAGTAAAAAAAAACATGCACAGACAAATCCATATTAAACACTGCGGCTCGTGGCGACACATTGATGTCTTAAGACACGAAACAATCGGTTTGTGTGAGAAACCGAACGGTATTTATATCATTTTTTACCTCTAATATGCCACTATGTCCAACAGCCTTCAGCGCGCGATCACTTCCGGTAAGTGAGGTCAATGTACACGATCTGGCGTAGAGATACGCGCGCGAGAGATCACTTCCGCCACTTGTGCCAGATCGTGTACATTGTACACTGTACATTGTACATTGTACATTGTACATTGTATATTGTATATTGTATATTGACCTCACTCACCGGAAGTCATCGCGCGGTGAAGGCTGTTGGACATAGTGGCGTATTAGAGGTAAAAAAAATTTTTTAATAAAAAATAAAGTGATATTAATACTTTTCGGTTTCTCACACAAACCAATCGTTTCGTGTCTTAAGACATCAATGTGTCGTCACGAGCCGCAGGGTTTAATATGGATTTGTATGTGCATGTTTTTTTACTCTCTTAGTTCTCATACTCTCATGTGTTACCATTCACATGCATTATACGACTGACAGACTGCAACGGTTGGAGTTAAAAATCTTCATTTGTGTTCTACTGAAGAAACAAAGTCACCTATATCTTGGATGCCCTGGGGGTAAGCAGATAAACATCAAATTTTCATTTTTGGGAGAACTATCCCTTTAAAAAAATAGAGTCAGCTCACGTGCAAGTTTGCTCCCGCGCATATGTCATAATGTGACAGGAAGCTCCAGCTATTGTGAACGCGCTCAGGACTGTTTGCCGAGGCTGTGGATTACAGGTAATAATGTTGTAAATAATGTTTAGTTTCTTACACAGACCGATCGTTTCGTTTCATAAAACCTCATTGTATGGTCAGGAGCTACGGGTATTAATTTTGTCTGTAAATGTCTTTTTGACTCTCAAAGTGACACCCATTGACTTGCATTATATAAATCAGCAAGGCCCACGGTTTCAGCTAAGAATCTTCTTTACAGTTCTACTGAATAATAAAAAAAAAAAAGTCACCTACATCTCGGATGACCTGAGGGTGAGTAAATCAATAGCAAATTTAAATTTTTGGGTGAACTATCACTTTAATTTCTAGTTTAAGAGCACAAAGATTCGCGATTGCACGGGACACACAGTGAGAGCGCACACGGGAGAGGCAGTTCATTTGTTTATTTGAGAGCTTTCGTCCAGTTTTCTGCGATTGCACGAATTTGATTAAAATTAGGCGCAATACCTGCAATCCTGCGCTGACACTCAGGCTCTGAACTGAGGCGGGTGTCAAACTCCCTGTCAGAGGGGAGAGAGCGAGAACGAGTATCGGTGTATATATACTGCAAACAACGAGTATTGGAACCGTGTCAGATATTTCAGTATCGATATGTATCAAAATATATATATATATTATTTTTGACAACACTACCATTTTTTTTTTTTCTCCAAACTTTAAGTCCACAAATCATCTGTTCTCCTTCACTGTGCGGTATGATCAGCTCTCCAGAATGGACGCTTTTTTCACTTCAAATATCAGGCCTTTTATTGGTCCGTTTACGATTGGATCTCTTTATTGGCTACCGAAATGCAGGTGGTCAAAGGTTTGACTATTGATTCAAATTGTAGGCGTACTCAGTAACGAATTGTGATTTTAAAAGTAACGAAGTAGATTATTTAGCTTAATTTGTACTTAAGTACAAGTAAAATTACATATTTAAAAATATACTCAAAAAGTACAAGTACCCGAGAAAAATACTTAACTACAGTAACGTGAGTAGTTGTAATTCGTTACTTCCACCTCTGTAATTTAATTGGTCTTTTGTACAATGGTCAGTGGTTACAATTTGTCTGTTGGGCAAGTATCCGCATAGCCAAGTGTTAGTGTTTATAATGTTGTTGTATTTTATTTACCGGTATTTTATACTATTTCTAAATGTAGGCTAATAATAAAATGCAGTTTTTACAATGATGCGAAGCGCGCGTCTCTCTCAACAATTGTGTTCATTGCCCCCACCCACATTTTACCCCCACCCACATAATTTTGGGCTGAATCACTGTTATAATTAGGCTATGGGGTCCTTGTAAATTTAAAATCCACTTATGGCTATACGCATGTAAGAGAAATAGGCTAGGCTATTATAAGTGTTTATTTCAAAAAAATGAATGTACCTCGCATCTTCTCCTGTACACTGTCCATTAGTCTACTTCTTTGGCCTGTTTTGTTTGGCTGGCCAACTCTCAACATCTGTGTGTGAAAGCTGCGGGACACACTGGACATCGTGGAGAGAACGCACATGATGTGCTTTGGAAGTTTAGTTGGCAGAGAAAATAACACGCACCGTTTTGTTTGACATCAATTAATACTCAATATTAATTAAATAAACTAAAAAAAAACTTTTTTTTTTTTTTTCAGCTTTTTGTTCAAAATGTTGCTTTTATGAAATGAAAAAAGAATGCATGAATTTTTGTTTAAAAGCAGAGGCTCTGTCCTTTCTTTTTATATATTGCATGTTCATTTATTCATACAACAAAATATTCTGGGGGCCATGAAAGTTTTGTGAAAATGATCAAAAATGCTGGCACTGGCTGGCAACAAAAAATAAAACACTGGCGGGGAAAGAGTTAAGGTGGTGGCAGAATTTACACACTGACACATCTTACCTCACTCTCCCCTATTTGTTGATTAACTATCACAGATTATAGAACATGATAAACTAACTTTAAACAAAAAAATATCAGGAACTATCATGCCAGGATAGTTTAAAGGGGATGTCTAATGCTATTTCATGCATTCTGGCTTATTTACATTGTTAATGAGTTGGATTCTCATGCTAAACATGGCCAAAATTAAAAAAAAATAAGACGGAGTATTTCTGTTCCAAATACACTCCTTTAGGATACACTCCTCAGTATAAGTTTCGTAAAGTTTTTTTTTTTTTTTTTTCGAGTATGGCCCTGTATTATGTCATAAAGGGCAGAATTCCTTGCATGGGCATTTCTCCAGGATGAGCGCGTGCGCACATCAATCAGAGCGAGAGCAAGAGCACGCCCATCAACGTGCTTTGTTCGGGTTACGGAAGCCGTCATTTTGTTTTTAGACCACGAAATCAACAATGTCACTAAAGAAGTGTGTTTTTGGTTGTGAGGGAAAGATAACCTTATTCAGCTTCCCAAGGAATCCATGCAGCGTTAAGGGAAAAGTACGCAGTTTGTGTTTGTTTGTTCCCGGCATTTCGGTTATGAATGTTTTATAAACAAGGCCCAGCTCGACGCTGAATTTGCAAATCGTTTGAAACTGTAAAATGGAGCGGTCCCAGCGATAAAAGATCCCGGTCATGAGTTGAAACCGCAGGAATGTCTGTGTTTTGTTGGCAATCGGCACGTAAGTGCATTATAATGTAAACAAAACAAACGTATAGTGAATCAAAAGTTATCCAGGGATAATGCAATGATGTATTGTGTGTGTGTGTGTGTGTGTGTGCTCGAGTCTCTAGCTCCGCCCACTGCACGCAAGTTCAACTGTTTTTGGAAAAAATCGGTACAGCGTATCTGTCTTTTATAAATCTGATACAACTAAAGACTCTTCGGAGATATGAAGGATGCAATACTACTCTATAGGTACTCAAGATTAACATGAGATTGGCAGAAACTGTGTGTGTTATACCCTTTAAGAAAAGACATAGACAAATTTACCTATGGATGGGTCCAGGTTTTTTGGTCTTTTCCAGCTCAATAAGACTGTTCTCCCAGTTACAGATTCAATTACTGGAGGACTATCAGGTGGCTCAGGAAGGCTAACTGTCAAGAAGCTACAATGTTAGTGAGGCAGACACATATGAATGTTACAATACTACTATATATGAGAGGAAGATCCATCTTACCTGCAACGTATAAATGAGCATAGCAAGCAGCCTTGCCCACTTTATTGGAGATGACACATTTATACACACCACTGTGGCCATGACACACAGAATTAATGACCAGACTGTGAACATCCCTGTCTAGAAGAGGTACATGATATGATATAATTAAAGACGACATGTATTCGGCAGAACCTCCCAGTTAGAATTCAAGGCAGTGTTAGACTATAGATGGGCCACAAATATCCTTTAAAATGCTTTTGACAATATTTTTGTGGACTTACACTGTGTCATCTTTCTTTCATCAGTGCCCTCTATCTTCTTGCCATTGTGGTACCAAACGATTTTGGGGTATGGCAGGCCAGTTACCCTGCACTTCAATGCTGCTTCTTTCCCTTCAACTACTTCCAGGTCACTGAGAGGTTTTATAAAGTCTGGCATTGCCTTGTGTTCCACCTCTCCCTCGGACATCTCAGGCTCCTCAGGGATTGATGGCATCTTTTCTAACCTTGACCTAAGAAGTGCAAAATTAACTGACAAATGAGACAATGAGACAGAAAAAGAATATATATATATATACTTAATTAGACATTGATAAGAAGAGTCTGTCTTCTTACATGTGAGTAGATATGGCCAGTCGAGGTTCCTGTATATAGAGTTCAGCTGAGCTCTCTGCTTCTCCATGAACATTTCGAGCAGTTACTGTGTAAAATCCCTCACTCTCCTTGTTGACATAAGTGATGAGCAAAGAGTGATGCCCATTTACTTTGAGAATGCGAATATTATCCGTCTCCACCACAGGTTGTTCTAGGACACAAAATAGGTATTTTCAATGTTGACAAATGTCTTTTATTCCAAGCAGAGTTATTTCAGAAAATGACTTCTGCAGCTGGCTCTTTATTTTTTACCACAATGAGTCCAGGTGACTTCAGGAGGGGGAGATCCACTGACTTTGCAATCAAATTGTGCAGACTGGCCCTCAGTAGCCTCCAGTACCTCCAGTTTCCGTGTAAAGAGTGGCTCCTTAGATGGAATCACCAGAAGATTAGCTGTACAAGTGAGCTTTTCTGTACCATACACGTAGGAAAAATAAGCACAGTTAATATTAATCAGAAGTACTGGGAGCAAATAAGCAGTACTGGAAAACAATGTGATATGATATGATATGATTGATATGATATGATATTAAAGAATAGGCCTATTATAGCCAATTATTGATGCATATATAATGTAACACAGCTATGCTCACTTTTCACAGTTGTTATGACTCCTAGTCTCATACCTTTTGCTGAACTGACTTTGCAAGTATAGATTCCACTGTAGTCTTCATGTGCAGATTTTAACAGAAGACGGCATCGGTGTCCATCAAATTGCATCTTACAATCAAATAGTGCTGGCTGTATCAACTTCCCATTGGTCAGCCAATCAACATCCACAGCCTTTGGCCCAGTTATGAAACATTCAAACAAGGCTATCTCTCCTGCCTTGACCTTCACATCCTGCATTGGTCTGGTAATTGTCAGAGATGGCTCAGCAGGAGCTGCTAGGCAGAAAAGAACAGTTACAAGTCATGTACCACCCAAAGTTCAAGCCTTAGCTTGAAATAGAATTACTTGCAGAAATATCAACATTTATTGACAATATTAAGATACAGTGGGGTTCAAAAGTCTAAGCATTATCAGACGTTTTAAGTTATGGTATTAGCTGACCAAATCCCAACGTCTCCTAAACGTCATAAGATTAACGTCCACACAACATCGAATTACAGCATTATTAGAAGTTGTATTAAGTAACCAAAACCCAACGTCTGCTAAATGTCGTAAGATTAATTTCCACAAATTATAGCATTATAAGACATTGATATTTTGTTGGTCTTAAGTCATTGTATTAAGTTACCAAAAGCCAACGTCTGCTGAACAACATAAGATTATCGTCCACACAATGTCAAATTATTGCATCAATAGACGTTGAAATTTTGTTGATTTTAAGTCAGGATTTTAAGTAACCAAAACCCAGTGTCTGCTAAACGTCATAAGATTAACATTCACACAACGTCAAATTATAGCATCATTAGACGTTGATATTTTGTTGGTTTTAAGTCAGGATTTTAAGTAACCAAAACCCAACGTCTGCTGAACTTCATAAGATTATTGTCCACACAGCCTCAAATTATAGCATCATCAGACATTGATATTTGTTGGTTTTTAAGTTATGATATTAACTGTCCAAATCCCAACGTCTGCTAACCCTTACGAAAAAGAAGTATACTTCAAGTTCATTTTATGAAGTATACTTAAGTTATGTTCAAGTATATTTTTTAAGTAGTTTACTATTTTAATACAAGTAGTAAATTTTTTAGTTTATGAAAGTACACTTTGAAGTGTACTCTCAGTAAACTATTAGTTTAGTAGTTTATACTGCAAGTATACTTGTAAGTTTTCTTTAAGTGAACATAACATTATACTTATAGTTTACTATTTATATATTATTTTAGCACTTTCAGTATACTACTATGTTCAAATTATTTTTTTATACTTGAAATTTACCTTAAAAACATTTTATTATAGCTTCATGCATCCTTTTTTATCAACACTTGAATATGGGTAAGTTTCATAAAGAAAGGCAACATTTTAAACAAAAAGTTGAGAAAATCGCATTTTTTGTCAAAGACTAGGCTACGCCTTGATCAGATTCAGAACGATGATCAAAACATAGATGGAGTAGATTGAGTCCATCAACACCCCCAAAACTTCACAGTAGTTTCCTCTTCATGGGTTCAAAATTTCATTTGGTAACATTAGGCAGTTTTGATTTGCATGCTGTTTAGTGTTTGATGATTGCGTTATTTTACATTTGCATGAGCAATCTTCTATCGCTTGGTTCAGCTTCTTCTTCTCCTGTATTTTGATCCGGAGATTCTGTACTAGAAGATGTGTCATAGCGCCCTCTACCGTATAACAGTGAAAACATGGATAGCGGGAAAATTCAGGCAATGGTGGGGAAAGAGTAAAGTAGATTTTAAGTAAATTCCTATGTACACTACCAGTGGACTAGCCTACACAAAAATTCAGATATGCAGAATTAGGAACATATCTGTATGTAAAACTATGTATAAAAAAAAATAAAAAAAAAAGTATATTTAATAGGCTACTCCATCAAAAGATTAAACACAATTACAAGCCAAGTATACTTTGAATACTTAATTATACTTTTAAGTATATCTCGATCAAAAATTGAGTACAAGTATAGGCCAAATATACTTAGACTTTTCTGTCAGTACAAGTCAGGTATACTTAAGTGCAATTTTAATTATATTTCTGAGAAGTACATAAAGTACATTTCTGAGAAGTATATAAAAAGTAGACTGAAAGTATACTTTCTTATTTTTAGTTTAAAAGAAATATACTAGATAAACAAGATCTTATAAACAAGATTAATGTCTACACATCGTCAAATTATAGCATCATTAGACATTGGTATTTTGTTGGTTTTAAATCATGGTATTAAGCAACCTAAACCCACGTCTGCTGAAAGTCATAATGTTAATGTCCACACAACAATAAATTATTGATTCTATTCTGATGATTTGATGTTTTAATGACATTACTGATTATCATTAAAATCTCAAAATTATTTTATTTTGGTTAAAATCTAGAGGTGAAAATCCTGCCATTCAGGGCTTGACATTAACTTTTTTGCACACCAGCCACTGTGGCTAATTTTTCCAAAGTTACTAACCACTCAGTATTTTCACTGGCCACAATTTTGACATCGATACCATCGGGGAAAACAGCCATTTTTAATATTATCTCATAATTGTTTAGTTTTGCTTAATGCTAAAATACTAATTAATCAGTAATACATTTCCATATGTAATCATTTTATTAAAATAATTTTAGGTACTCTGTTTAAAAAATGTTATGCCCAGAATTAGTGGCGGGTTGCTCCGTCAGAGTGATGGGTGCACTGCCTGTGTTAGGGGAAACATTGGCTTAAGTGATAAACTGTTAACACTTTATTTTGATGGTCCCTTTTGAACATTCTGTTGACCATAGGTGCCAATTTATGTTTCTGGACGACAGCGCCCACTAAAGCCCCGGAGCCGAAGTTCCCATGTGTGTCTTGACCAGGGGTGTGAGCCGGCAACAGCCGTCCCGGTGGGAATTTTGGTGGAGATCGACTCTGGGGAGGACTGGCTAATAGACTGGGACACTGTCTCTAACTAGTACCACTGTCTTCCAACCTCCCTCTCCCACCTCTGCTATCTAGCACTGCCAGTCCTCCAGCCCTGCCTCAGCTGTTCACCTACAGTCCTTCATCTTCCCCTGAGTTACCCTGCAGTACAGTGAAGCCTCAGAGCCTGCACTCACCAGCCTCGCCAGATCGAGTGGATCCTTCGGCTCCGCCTCCAGCTTCTGATCCTCTCATTCCACCTTGACCCATCGACCTGTCGGCTTCACCGTGGCTCCTCCCACCCTCAGCTCAACTAGAGACCCTCGACCGTGAAGCTACACCAGGTTCCCTCGTCCCGTCGGCTCCCCTTTGGTCAGTCGTCACCCTTGCGGCATGGACTTGCGAGCCTCCCGCTGCACTTCGGCTTTCCACCCCTAGGGCTGCAGTGGGATCCTCCTTCCCCTCAGACTCGCCTCGGGAGCTCTGATTTCACCTCGAGCGTTTGTCACCGCAGCTCCGCCCAGGCCTCCAGTGCCAGCGGCGCCGCTCGATCCCATCAGATCTCCGTCATCGCCTTGGGATCCCCTGAGATCGGCTCTGTCGGTCGTCCCGCGGAGGTCGTCGACCACACCTACTCCTTGGCTACTCCCTCCATCGACACCGCCGTGGGCTGTTGTCATCACTGTGCTTTGGGTCGGTACCATCTGGCCACTCCTCCCGTCATCACCCCATGGATCACCCCATCATGGATGCTCCCTCCATCAGTTCCTCCATGGAGTCTCTGCCTGCCTGTTTCTGCCAGCCCTCTGCCCGCTCCTTCTTTCCAGCTCCTCGCCCGCCTCCAAAGCCTCCGCCCCTCATCTGTTTATTTTGTTCTTTTTATGGCACGAGGTTGCACCTACTCGGAGGGTGCGTTATGTCACAGTTATGTTCGGTTTGTTTTAGTTTTCATGGACATTTAGTTTGTCTTCCTTTGTTTTATTTTCACACCACAATCTGTCACCATGGACACTAACCCCAATCATCACAGCTGTTCGTTGTTTTAGTTAATTATCTGTGTATTTAAGTTCCTGCTTGTTTTTAGTTCAGTGTCCGGTATTGTTTGTGTGTTATGTTGCATGCTGTTTCGCACGTTGGCTATCTCTGTGGATTTTTCTAATAAACCTTGTATTACTTTCATCATCTTCCTTGAACTTAGCGTTACATAGACGTCAACCCTATTTTCATTTTCAACCAAAATTTGACGTCTGTCAACTTTTTAACTTGACCTCTGCACAATGTTGGAGCTTGACGTCAGACAAACGTCAGGTGTAGACGTCAACCCGATTTTCATTTTCAACCAAAATTTGACATCTGTCCAACGTTGGAACTTGACGTCTGCACAATGTTGGAGCTTGACGTTAGACAAACATCAGGTGTAGCCATCAACCATATTTTAATTTTCAACCAAAATTTGATGTCTGCCCAATGTTCGAACTTGACATCTGCACAACGTTGGAGCTTGACGTCAGACAAACATCTGGTTTAGACATCAACCCGATTTTCATTTTCAACCAAAATTTAAAATCTGCCCAACGTTAGAACTTGACGTCTGTCCAGTATTGGAGCTTGACGTCAAACAAACGTTGGGTTTAGACGTCAACACGATTGCCATTTTCAAGCAAATTTAGACGTCTGCACAACACTGGAGCTTGATGTCAAACAAACATTGGATTTAGACGTCCCATCGATTTTCATTTTCAACCTAAATTTGATGTCTGCTCAACGTTAGAACTTGACGTCTGCACAACGTTGGAGCTTGACGTCAGACAAACATCAGGTGTAGACATCAACACGATTTTCATTTTCAAAAAAAAATTGACGTCTACACAACGTTGATGCTTGACGTGTATAGTTGTAGGTGTATAGTGTGTTTAAACTTTTCACTCTAATTATTATGTGGATAATATTTAAAAAATAATGCATTGGTCTTAAAATTGGTCGCATTATTTTTTTAAAAAAATAATGCGGCTGTTATTACATATCATTAATTTGCTATCAACATCATCACAAAAAAATATATTGTTGTATTTAATGTCAGTCATTTAATTCCACCCACTCTGACTTTCACAGTTTATTACGGCACTTGGGTTTTTATTTCCTTCCAAATAATGTTGTCATGACAGTGTAATGGTTGGCAACAGAAGAGAAAAACTGCAGAAGATCTTGGCCAATGAACAAAAGTAGATGGCTCTGAGTGAGATTTCGAACTGACCACAGCTGGGGAGATAATAGATTTACCTTGTTGTCCCTGATCCAATTAAATTGGAACAGACACTGTGGCTTCATGGAAAATTCCAGAAACATTCCTTTGTTGAAAGTTGTTAAAAAAATGTAAATATGTGCTGGATGTTAAGCTCACTGCCTTCTTTCTTTAAAAAAAATAAAAATAAAATGAATAAAAAATAAACAAAATCCTCAATTTCATTTGCAGTGTTATAAAGTTATTGTCTCTAGTCTTTTTTGCCGAGAAGGAAAGCTGCTTCTGTGCCATTGTAAGTTGATTTGCTGATCGCTACAGTTTGCTCGCAGACCCCCGCGCTTTCGCGCCATGGTCGAGACATCGGTGAGAAGCGACTTGAGTCACGTGCTTCGCACCGAAGTATTGAAACTGTTAGAAAAGGGAGCTGTGGAAACAGCGATAAGTGAGTCAGGCTTTTACAGTCGCTACTTCCTCGTTCCGAAAAAGGATGGCGGTCTCAGACCCATCCTAGACCTAGGACACTGTACAAATTGTGAATAAAAAAGGAATGCAATAATTTACAAATCTCATAAACTTATATTTTATTCACAATAGAATATAGATAACATATCAAATGTTGAAAGTGAGACATTCTGAAATGTCATGCCAAATCTTGGCTCATTTTGGATTTCATGAGAGCTACACATTCCAAAAAAGTTGGGGGACAGGTAGCAATAAGAGGCCGGAAAAGTTAAATGTACATATAAGGAACAGCTGGAGCACCAATTTGCAACTTATTAGGTCAATTGGCAACATGATTGGGTATAAAAAGAGCCTCTCAGAGTGGCAGTGTCTCTCAGAAGTCAAGATGGGCAGAGGATCACCAATTCCCCCAATGCTGCAGCGAAAAATAGTGGAGCAATATCAGAAAGGAGTTTCTCAGAGAAAAATTGCAAAGAGTTTGAAGTTATCATCATCTACAGTGCATAATATCATCCAAAGATTCAGAAATCTGGAACAATCTCTGTGCGTAAGGGTCAAGGCCGGAAAACCATACTGGATGCCCATGATCTTCAGGCCCTTAGACGGCACTGCATCACATACAGGAATGCTACTGTAATGGAAATCACAACATGGGCTCAGGAATACTTCCAGAAAACATTGTCGGTGAACACAATCCACCGTGCCATTCGCCGCTGCCGGCTAAAACTCTATAGGTCAAATAAGAAGCCATATCTAAACATGATCCAGAAGCGCAGGCGTTTTCTCTGGGCCAAGGCTCATTTAAAATGGACTGTGGCAAAGTGGAAAACTGTTCTGTGGTCAGACGAATCAAAATTTGAAGTTCTTTTTGGAAAACTGGGATGCCATGTCATCCGGACTAAAGAGGACAAGAACAACCCAAGTTATTATCAGCGCTCAGTTCAGAAGCCTGCATCTCTGATGGTATGGGGTTGCATGAGTGCGTGTGGCATGGGCAGCTTACACATCTGGAAAGGCACCATCAATGCTGAAAGGTATATCCAAGTTCTAGAACAACATATGCTCCCATCCAGACGTCGTCTCTTTCAGGGAAGACCTTGCATTTTCCAACATGACAATGCCAGACCACATACTGCATCAATTACAACATCATGGCTGCGTAGAAGGATCCGGGTACTGAAATGGCCAGCCTGCAGTCCAGATCTTTCACCC
The DNA here is from genome assembly GCA_039654105.1 of Coreius guichenoti. Lineage (NCBI taxonomy): Eukaryota > Metazoa > Chordata > Actinopteri > Cypriniformes > Gobionidae > Coreius > Coreius guichenoti. The sequence goes on along the minus strand of CM077180.1, from coordinate 15,579,819 downwards.
ATAGAAAACATTTGGCGCATCATAAAGAGGAAGATGCGACAAAGAAGACCTAAGACAGTTGAGCAACTAGAAGCCTGTATCAGACAAGAATGGGACAACATTCCTATTCCTAAACTTGAGCAACTTGTCTCCTCAGTCCCCAGACGTTTGCAGACTGTTATAAAAAGAAGAGGGGATGCCACACAGTGGTAAACATGGCCTTGTCCCAACTTTTTTGAGATGTGTTGATGCCATGAAATTTAAAATCAACTTATTTTTCCCTTAAAATGATACATTTTCTCAGTTTAAACATTTGATATGTCATCTATGTTGTATTCTGAATAAAATATTGAAATTTGAAACTTCCACATCATTGCATTCTGTTTTTATTCACAGTTTGTACAGTGTCCCAACTTTTTTGGAATTGGGTTTGTAGTTTGTTTCTGCTAACAGGTGCTGTAAAGGCAGAATTTCCACAACTTTTGCCTACAGCGCAAATGTAACAATGAGCAGTTTGCAAATAAAATGATTTAATTTGTTAAATATTTAAGTACTACTTCAGTAATTTATTTTTGTTGAATCCTCTGTTGACCTGTTATGATTAAATGTACAATTCAATGAACTGTATTTGAGTTCTACTTGTGCAGTATAAAAACAGTAAAGGGCTGGATAAAAGTTTACAGGAGATTTGTTTTTAGTTGCAAAATAATAATAATAATAATCATGAATAATTATGACCTTAACCGTTTCAATAATTTGCCCGCACTTTGAATATCAGGTAGGCTATTGTTTAATTAAATTCAAATTTATTTCTAGCACTTTCCACAATTTGCATGGTTGCAAAACAGCTTTACATACATATAGAAAGTAGTTACAAAAGTTAATATATGTAGGCTAATTATGACAAATAAAGAAAACATATAGTCAGTTTGAAATGGTGAAAGAAATTCACGTACCTGATCAGAAGTTGTATTACTTTAGTGTATTCACACTCCAATGCACCTGTACTAATACACTTTTCCCATTAATGGTACTTTAATGGCCCGTTGCATTATGTTTATTAAAATTATCCTGACCAGTCGTCAAAAATTACACAAAAAGCTAAAAAAGTTAAAATGTCAAATAAATTCAGAAACGTTAACTGCATGGAAATTAAATAATTTCAATTCATGTGTCACATTTAATTTCTATACAGGCCGTTTTGCGTTTATTTTCACGCACCGCTTACTGCACCTATATTGAGACTTTTCTCTGCTATTCACAGTATTTAAATCCATATAATTTGTCCTGTCGTTGATTGAAAAATCTTATAGCTTTTAGCTAGTTTGCTTATAGCAGCACTTGTAACAGGGTGGCATAACTGGTAAAGTGAGTGCACTTGTGTGGCAGCGACCCGGGTTCAATTCCAGTCTACTGGTTTCTACAGTAATTGTACGTATATATCTGTTCCCGTTGTCTCACTGATGTTCGCTGGATAAGCAAGTTAATGGGCGGTCTATAAAATGTCAACAAAAGGCAAATTCTTAAGCCGTGTTGTTATTTATAAAGATTACTTTATAAGTAAATTGCAAAGTAAATTGATCTGTTCCATACTGACAGTATGCATTAACTGGACTGATACAACTATAGTATATGAGATCTAACCAAACTATATTACATACTGTACATTTTCAAGCCAATTCAAAATAATAATCGTACACAAGGCAATAAAACAGGCACACAGGAACTTTTTGAAGGAACACTATAAATGTGCTGTGTACTTCGTGGCCTAAGGAAACACTTAAGGCTTCTTCACTAGCCAAAAATAACAGAAGCACTTAGAGGAATAGTTGCAACATTGCTAGACAGTAATGTATCACTATTAGGTTGGTTCAGAGAAGTCAATTAATTTATTCTCTGTTGATTGTAAACACTTTTAATAAGTTAAATGGTGAAGCATGATAGCTACCAAAGGGGCATGCATTACTGTGATGTGTTCATATTGCCATTGTTATGCAGTCAAAAAGAAAATATTTATTTTTGAATTTATGCTGATATTGTCCAAAACCCTCTTAGTTACCTTGGGTATTTGTAAATCTTTGAAGGGCACTTTCTATACTGTATACAGTGGGGAGAACAAGTATTTGATACACTGCCGATTTTGCAGGTTTGCCCACTTACAAAGCATGTAGAAGTCTGTAATTTTTATCATAGGTACTCTTTAACTGTGAGTGACGGAATCTAAAACAAAAATCCAGAAAATCACATTGTATGATTTTTAAATAATTAATTTGCATTTTACTGCATGACATAAGTATTTGATCACCTACCAACCAGTAAGAATTCCGGCTCTCACAGACCTGTTAGTTTTTCTTAAAGAAGTCCTCCTGTTCTCCACTCATTACCTGTATTAACTGCACCTGTTTGAACTCGTTACCTGTATAAAAGACACCTGTCCACACACTCAATCAAATGCTCATGTAAGACAGATCTGTGCAGATGCTGCACAAAATGATATTTACATCATGACTTTTGATGATTTCTGCTGAATCTGCAGAGCTTTTACATTAACTTTACTTTATAGGGGTTTTACAAGACACTGATGTGGTTTATTTCATAGAGATGGTTTGTCTAATAGAATTAAATCTCTGAATCATAACTCATCAAATTGGCTAGTGAGTTGACAGCATTTCCCCAAATGGTTGATTTTCACCCGCATTAGGTGGGTGCTAATTTCAAACCATGGTATATGTTTTAATTACTGAGAGTGTCACCACTGTAACTTGTTATAATAGTCCTTCATGAAAAGACCATGAAGATGTAGATGCAAAGAGATAACCCTAACCCTAACCCTTAGATCATTTTAAAGACACAAATGATAAGCATTTAAATAATACTGTAGCTTAGGTCTGAGATATCTTACCTCTGGGGCCAGGGTTTCCCTTGATGACTCTCTGAAGCATCATCTCTGATCCAGCAGCTTCCATGACATCCTTAAGAGGAAGTTCAGACATGGGGGCCTCTGCAGGGTCCTCATCCACAGACATGCAGGAGTCATCTGATGGGTCTTCTGGGAGGACTGGGCAACGGATGATAAGGAACTCATTACAACCTCACAATGTCTAATCATCTGTCTCTACATGGTTACAAAAAACTGTAATGATATAAATTTAAACATTATGCTCAAAAAACTATTTTAATCTGTTCCTGTAATGCAGTAAAATAGGATGTGTCAGATCTTTGAGTTTTAAAGGAGTATTTCGCATTCAGTACAAGTTAAGATCAATAGACAGCGTTTGTGGCATGTTGATTACCACAAAAATTAATTTCCACCAGTCCCTCCTTTTTAAAGGAACACGCCACTTTGTTTGAAAATAGTCTCATTTTCCAACTCTCCTAGAGTTAAACAGTTTTTGAGTTTTACCGTTTTCGAATCCATTCAGCCGATCTCCGGATCTGGCGGTAGAACTTTTAGCATAGATTAGCATAGTTCATTGAATCGGATTAGACTGTTAGCATCTCGCTCAAAAATGACCAAAGACTTTCGATATTTTTCCTATTTAAAACTTGACTCTTCTGTAGTTACATCGTGTACTAAGACCGACGGAAAATGAAAAGTTGCGATTTTCTAGGCCGATATGGCTAAAAAAGTTCCTTGATTATTACACAGGAATGAGAGTATAGTTCCTAGCCATATCGGCCTAGAAAATCGCAACTTTTCATTTGGTTCATTCCGTTGGTCTTAGTACACGATGTAACTACAGAAGAGTCAAAATTTAAACAAATTTTAAAATATCGAAAGTCTTTGGTCATTTTTGAGCGATATGCTAACGGTCTAATCCGATTCAATGAACTATGCTAAGCTATGCTAAAAGTTCTACCGCCAGATCTGGAGATCGGCTGAATGGATTCGAAAATGGTAAAACTCAACTGTTTAACTCTAGGGGAGTTGGAAAATGAACCTTTTTTCAAAAAAAAGTGGCATTCCTTTAAAGAGGTTAAAGTGAGCCATTTACAATGGAAGTAAATGGGACCAAATCGTAATCATTAAAATACAAAAATTTGCTTACTAACATTTTCTGTGTAAAACTATATAGAATTTTACAACTTTGCTGCCATGACAACATAACAGTTAAAACCTTACAATGGCTTTAACAATGATTTATACATCTTAACAGCTCAAATAGAGTGCATTAGTGCCGCCCACTTTTTCAGTCTTTTTTAAGTCTTCGTTAAAGCATTAAATGTCATGAACCTACAATCATCAATCATCAAGTCAATCATCTACGAGGTGAATCATAACATTACCAACTTTGAAGCAAAAAAGTATTTGAAAATCGGACAAAAATACAAAAGGACAAGATTGACGGCTTTAGTGAGGGAAAGAACTCCAATCCCATGAAGCATTGCAAACAGCATAATCAAATTAAAAACAATGGAGAAATATAAATGTTACATGTATGCTCGATTTCTTTGTGTTTTCCCGTGACCTAGTTTCTCTGTGTTGTTAATTAGTCATTTCATTCACCTGTCATCTTTCAATTATCTCATTAGTTCCCTTTGTTTGGTCAATGCATTTATACCCTGAGTTCTCCCTTAGTCTCTGTCCGTTCTCGTTTGAAGTAGTGTGGTTTTCTCCTGTTTTCTGAGTATTTGTGATTAAAGTCTGTTTCCTGGAATTATTCCTCATTGTGAGCGTTACGTAACAATAAAACTGTGCATTTCAAAATGTTGATCATATACTATAGCTTATATAAACAATATATTTTAAGTTTACTGCAAACCAGATGTATTGAAATATTTAAAGGGTTAGTTCACCCCAAAATTAAAATTCTGTCATCATTTAGTCACCCTCATGTCGTTCCAAACCCGTAAGACTTTCATTCATCTTCGGAACACAAATGAAGATCTTTTTGATGAAATCTGAGAGCTTTCTGTCCCTAAAAAGCCTAAATTCAATCTGTTCATCATATAAATGTTCATCGATTAGTTTTAAGGTCTCTTTATGAACTTTTTGAAGCGTCAAAGTTTCAGTTGCATAGCTGTCTATGGAGGAACAGAAAGCTCTCAGAGCTCAAGATCTTCATTTGTGTTCTGAAGATGAACGAAAGTCTTACGGGTTTGGACAACACGTTCTCACACCCAACTCGTCACATATTGACGCTTGGTCAAGACCCTTCGGCCTCACTTTTTAACGCACAGGGTACTCCGTTGATTTCAATGAGAAACCTTTGGCGTCATACACAGATGCGTTGGGCATGGGAATGTTATCGTCATGATGAAATTATATATTGGGTTATGATTTTGCCATTATGACATGTTGGAGTGTGATTCTCAATTTAATCAGCCAGCATAATCTTATTTACATTTATTACATTTATTTACATTTCATTTATTCTCATATGTCTCGTGACAAATTGCATCATGTCAGCTTTGATTGTAAAATGTCATTGGCTTTTGTGTGCCTCGTGACCGATTGCGTCATGCTAAAAAGTCGGTGTATCTTTTGAATGAGATATGACTGAGTGTGTGCGTGCGTTCACGGAGCGGCGGGATCATCATTTCAGGGATTAAAACATTAAGATCAACTCTGTTCTTTACATAAAGATATCGTATGACTTCAAAACACTTGGAATGCAACATGAGTTAATACTTTTATACTGTTTTTGGTCAGTTTTTGCAATAAATACATGTGACTGTACTTTTGTTTGCCTATTAATGTTACATGTTTTTATATTGTTGAGAAGTGGGAAGGTTTAGGGTAGTAGGAGTGGGGTTAATTGCTCCAAAATATAAAAGTACCCTATAAATATTTATAAAATCATGCCTACTTTTACAAATGCAAAGAATTAAATGCGTCCTGCATTAAATGCAGTGAAGTACCCTGCGCGCCGAAAAATTACGCTAAAGGGGTACAAAATTGTACCCTCTGTGAGTTCAAAATTGACACCAAGGGGTCCTGAGAATGTTGGGAGTGAAAATGTGTTGGTTTGTGAGGGTGAGTAATTAATGACAGAATTTTTTAGGGAGACCAACTCGACTAAGTCATTTGCAGTGCTTCATGGGAGTGGGCGGGCCTAAGAGATCTTTTGGCGCGTTTTGCTTGTTTTGACTCTCTGATTGGTGGAATTTTCTGTACAGCATCATGGGTAATGTAGTTTTTTCCACCACAAATTCAGCTGTTAAACGCAATTATTTTAAAACTAAGAAATAATGTGAAATAATGTGGGCTGATAGCTTCAACAGCAGCAAATACTATCAGTTGACAACTTCGTAGCTCAAAGTAAGGCTGTCTTTAAGGTTTATAAGTTATCGTTAAAAATCAATTTCCCTATAGAGAAAATTAATGTTAAGAAAATTAAAAATTAATGAGTTTTTACTTCTGGAACCCGACTGTTGCACTGTATAATAAACAACTTTTAACAGAAGAATGGATCTAAGTTCTTTTATAAAATTATAAGCGGCACATGCGTTTATGTCCTCTAAAAATGGTCCCATTCACTTCCATTGTAAGTATTTCAGAATAACCTACATTTGACCTAAAAAATGAGGGATGTCAATTTTTTCTTTTTTTTTTTGGCAATCAACATTATGCCACAAATTATGTTGATTGAGCGTAACCTATATTGAATCCAGAATATTCCTTTAACCATTTTTCAGTTTTATTTATAAACGTTCATCCAACTGCAGTGCTTGACATTTAACATCATTTACAAAAGTAACATGTTATATTTTAACCTACTGTACCTGGTTAACTTAACTTTTGAAGAAGTGTCTGACTGGAAGAAGTTTTACCTCTGTTTCTTCTGGCTGTTTTTTCTTCATTTTTGTTAGCTTCCTTTTGACCACTCTCTGCTTTATCTGCCTCTTCATCCACAGGCTTATTTTCAAGCACAATAGTAGGTATGGTCACTTTAGGTGCAAGTGATGAGTCTTTTTTCTCCTCTCTCTCCTTAAATGACTTTGGAAGCGTGGAAACTGAACCAAACAACCTTGGAGGTTTTAGAGGTGCTTGCACCAAACCCGCTTGAATTATGGGTTGGGCAGGTGGTATTTCTACATGTGATTTTGGTAATTTGCAGGACACATTTGTCCTTGGTACCCTTGGTGAACACTGTCCTGGTATTTTACTGAAAGGGACCTTTTCATTGATGACTTTTCTGTCTAATAATTGCCTGGGTTTAGAATTTTTCCTGCACTGGTTTTCTGTAATATCAGGGGGTGCTATCCTTTCATGTTGTTTTGAGTCCTCTGGCAGTTTCTTTTTCGGTAGTTCTGGTGATTCTTCCTTTGGCAAGGTTGACCATCGTTTTTTTGCCTCTGGTAAATCATTTGAATTAGTATATTTTTTCTCTCTTGTGTCTTCCACCTTCTGAATTACCTGGGCTGGAACTGACTCAATGTTTCCAGTAGACTGTTTGTCAGTCTGGGTGAGCTGATCCATTGAAAAGGCTTTCTTGATGTTGGACTTTCCGACAAGTTTCTTTATTCTGTGAAGCTCTTCTGAGAGTTTACTCTGAAAACTTTTCTCTACATAGGTTGACTGTTCCTCCAGAGAGGATGCTTTTTGCTTGAAGAAAGACCTCTTGAGTGCTACTTCACTCTTGGAGTTGTCTTGGGGCTTCCCTGCTTTACTCCTTCCATCCTCAGAATTGCAGGATGATGCTCGATTGAAACCCCATGACAGTCTTGATGAAGACACCTTTGGAATGTTACTGCTATGTCTTTGTTCCTCAAAAACTCTCACTTTGTCTAAGATTTTGGAACTTGGCTGTGTCACTTTGGGAGTTTGGATAGAGGATGCATCTTGGGATCCACTGCTTTGAGATGAAGCTGAGCTTTTTGATATCTTAACAGGGAGTTCACCTCCATTCATGGCTGTTTTGGTGCCATTGTGGGCAGTTGTTGGATCTACATAACTTAGGGTTATGGGGTGTTGAGCTTTCTGGAATGGCTGGGCTTGGACAAATGGAGAAGCTTCCCTTGTTTTAAAGTCCAATAGGCCCCTGAAATGAGGGTGATTGTGGAAAATATTTTGTTATGAAAGAAAATAAAAATAATAAAATGGCAAAGTAAAAGAAATCCAAATGGTCAAACACAGCGTGCACTAAAAAACATGTTGAACCATGTAAAACGATGGTGGAAGATGAATAAATATAAAGCCTTTAATTTGAATACAAAAAGTAACACACAAAGGCATGCAAAAAGGTTTGTTAAAAAAAAAAAGCCATGGCAAACATTATCACAGCATTATCAAAACATGATGCAAGTGGAGTCAAAGGAAAGTGGAAATCAAGAAAACATAAATAAAATGGCCACAATAAATGAAGAATATGGTAATGGAAATTCTTTTTAAAATGTTCCTTTAGACCCATTGTAAACTAAATTGAAAACATTTTTTTGTGCCCCCCTAATTCAAGTTATTTGTGCCTTTTCATATCCAGCATGCCGGCACTCATTCTTGAACACTGTAAATGGAAAAGGTCCTTCTTCGATAGAGACTCAAAACACTGCCATAGTAGTCACTGGCTAAGGACATACTCTCCTCTGACCCCACTGCCACGTAGTACACACTTATTTGTGAGGCCCGCACAAGAGCTTCAATCCCCAGGTGTCTGACCGGAGGGCTCTCAACACACCCAGTATTTGCTTGCCTTCCAGGTGACAAGGGATCCTCAAGACCAGGAGCTCTAGAGCCCAGGATTTGCATTTCCCTCTCCACTACTAGACCATCACTTGGGATTTGGGAAAGCATTGCTCTCCCCCTGCCTGAAAATACATAATGATCCGTTATATTATAATACTGTTAAATCTTTATTTATCAATCAGTTAATTAGATGAGTGGATTAATTCAAAACCATTTAGGAATTCTAAGCTTTGTTTGTTTACCCATCACAATTTTAGTTTTTCTTGTAATAAATGATTCTGGAAAGACATCCCCATTGAGTAGAGTATTGTGATTGTTAAAACACCTTGTTATGCTTTGGGGCCAAAAGTGAAAATTGATGCTATAAACTGAATATTGCTGAAGAGAAAAAAGTCACTTGGTATGTTCTTACCAGTCGGTTGACTGTTGATAGCTTCCCCCTGAGGAGGCATGAACTGTTCCTTCATCTCCATGGAGACCTGAGGCTCTGCACTTTCATCTTCTGTACTGTTTGAATCTACAGGAATGGGTGAGGCATGTTGAAATGTGAACGAAGCATACAGTAGGTAATGAACATAGATGCTTTTGTAATGAACTAGCTGCAAGAAATCTCTGAAATTTTAGAAAAGTTATGCAATGACTTGTATGCATATGTGGAAATCTTACACAATCCCTAATTTGAAAATCTAGGATTAAAACACATTACTGGGGGTTTAAAAAAAATAAAAAGAAAGAAAGAAAGAAAGAAATCATGCTGCAGAACAAGCTTTACTCTTCGCAAAATAAATAATGTAGAAATTAAGTTTAATGAAATTAAATCAAACTGAAACTAGAGCTCCAAATGAAAACCTATATTTTACAGTTCTGTGTATAATATTGCATGGCTGCAAACCCAAACCAATCCAAGAGCCCAGTAATGAAAGTTGAGGATTTTAGAAATGGATAACAACAATTACCATTGCTTTGCTTCCTGCACAAGCGAAAAACTTCACTTCCATAACGGCAGCAAGCAGAGGTGGACAAGAGAAGACTGTTACTATAGAAACCAATGTCTGCAGACATGTACTTGTGTGGGAGCATAAACATAACACACACATGCCTGCGCGCACACACACACACACATATCCACACTTACAGGCTAAATTTCAAAATTGTATCATCGTTCAGCCTTAATCAGTGTTGCAGTTAAAGTTGTCAACATGTAAAAATGTACCTAAATATTGTCTTAGCAGCTATTTTAAAGCCTGTTTAACCATCTACGCCAAGATTATTCTGCAAGTTGTGCGCACTTTAATTGTTGTATTTTTTACAACAGGGCTCGAGATTTTGGACTTTCTACAGTTTTGTCATAAGCAAAACACACCATGAGTGAATCTCCCAAACGTCCAGCTAGAATGCCCAGCTCTCTGGAAAGACAAAAAATAAACAAAAGGCTGTCTGTTAATTTTGAGAAGTGCTAAATAGTAAAGATTTTTTTCTTATCCTGTTTGTTGCATCGTTAGGGTTATGCCAGTGGTGTAAATAATTGTATTCAACAATGTACAGTCTATACATATATATGATGACACAGGGTTGACAATTACATTAAACAGAATTCCTATATGATGAATTGTGCTTTTTTCCTCCTTTGTCAATTCTCATGCTGGCTTGCAGCATTTCAAATGCACTCCTACGTTGCTACCAAGGCAACTAGGTAATGTGTCAATGGCTTTTCAGTGCCTGAGAAATTGTCTATTATTCATAATAAAGGCAAATTACAAAAAATATATATATATATACTATGACTGACATGAAATAACAACAATAACAATGTCCGCAGTGCCATCAGTTCTGTTTGTTTTAAAGTCATTGTACTGGCTGTACATAAAATTTTATTTTATGTACATTTTAAATTTTATATTGCTACATTATGACTGTGATTTGCTAAGTATAAGAAAAATCTCAAAAAGTCAATTTGTATAGTTTCTGAAGTGTATTACTCTGGATAGAATGCTTCGACTCACCTGGAATCTTTTCTTTGACCAGATTTTCTTCATTTCCTCAGATGAACTTATTCTCCCTTTTAGATTAAACAACAGAGAGTCACTATTTCCGCAGAGAATACCACTGTCTATTTCTAATTCTACTCCTGGTTATTTTTGACTCATGTGTACACTCCTAATAGTCTCAATTATGTCGTTCCCAGAGCCTTTACCTCGGGAAGAATGTACCAGAATCCACAATTATGCAAAAAGCACTAGAAATAGTACAAACATCCAATCATGATCCTCATGTGTCAAACGAGAGTTCAGATTTCAGAGTTCTGATTTTAAAAAAAGACAAACAAATTCCTCAGGTAAACAATAGCATCCAGGCTCTTTTGGATCCCCCAGAAGCTCTTAAAAGACAAACAGAAATCCAAGTGACAGGATATTCCAAGGCACAGCAGGAGGTGGAGGTCACAACAGACGGTCCTATTCACAACAGAAGGGATGAAAAATCTGTCTTTTACAGATACCCACTTGCATTCTCCCAATCCCCTTTGGAGATAAAGATATAAATGGGGGAGTGGTAGAGGAGACAGGCTGAAGGAAGAAACAATGAACAAGCAGCAGCCAATGAGGAAGATCTTAGTGCAATCAAAGCAAAAATAAGATTTCCAGCAGCCTTAGCGTGCGCACTCTCTTTCTCTCTCATATCTTCCTTTGTCTCTGGTGCTGGTGTGAAGAGAGAGACTATTGGTCTCAGCACAAAGCATCAATTATATATTCTGTCAGGCAGTGATTGCGTCACACTACTCCCATGTTGATGGTGCTGCTGTTGGAATGAGAAAGTAGGAAAGCTGACACAGAATTAACTTTCTCTTCTCTTGCTACAATGACCTCTTTGCATTCTTTTATTCAGCGTACACAATGAGAGTTATGTTTTTTTTATACATACATAAAATTTGGTGTACAGCATGGAGAATGATATTCAATCTTCAACTGGCACACACACATAAAATCACAATAAAACCACAAAGACAAGAACAATGTCGTAGATCAATTCATTTTCTCACCTAAGTCTGCCTCAAGACATACATCACCTTCATACATTGAAGCAATGGCCTTATTATTTCAAATTTAGTTTGCAACTGCAGTTAATTCTTATTTTTAGTTTATATTGCAAATGAATTATGTAGCTTTAAGTTTTTTTGCTATATTTTATTAGATTTTCAATGCAGACTAAGACTGTGAACTAGGGGTGCAACGGTTCAAATTGCTCATGGTTCGGTTTGTATCACGGTTTTAGGTTCACGGTTTCGGTATGGTTCGGTATGTGCTATGTTCAGGGACAAAAGGACTACAGTCAAATTAAAATAAAGAAAAATAAGAACAAATCAGCTAACTACAAGCAACAGCACAAAAAAAAATACAATAGAGCAAAGATACTAATAAAATAAACAGTCCTTTTCAGGTTTTTCAGGTAGATCTAACAGATTTTTTAGGTACAGAAATTGAATAAAGTAACCAAATGTAAAATACCATTGTTTATTTACATTGCATATTTGAATAAATTAAAGATGAATCCTTATTAAAGTTACAAAAGCTATTCAATTAAGAGCAGTGCGTGAGTTCCTTGTCTTTTGTTGTTTAACATTAAAAACACAGACAGCAGTAAAGGCTGCTGTGTCTTTAAGACAATGCACAGATCCAAATATTGATACTGTTACACTTGCGTTGTCTTTCTCAACTGTATAAGTTTACTTAAGGCATAACAGACTATTACTGCTAGGATACGCATCAAGACAGACGTTGACAATTTTTCTGTGAATTTGTCTGTCAAAGCACAAGACTTGAATGAGAACTCAATATTTGCGTGCTGTCTGACGTGTGCACGCTTCGGATGAGTGCACACACACACAAATCTTCTCAGCGCGCGCGACTTCTCTATTGCGTCTTCTTTTTGAATGTTTAAATTGACATGGCTTAAATTAGTTTAGTTGAAACAGAAAGCAACGTGTGCTGTTCAGGTCTCACCTGCGCTCGCGCGCTATCAATGGGATGACAACGTGAATGACTGGTCATATTAGAGCATACGGCACTCTTTTGAGCATACGGCACTCTACATTGAACAACGTTTACAAAGAGAGACCGTTTTGTTTACTTTGTTTTGATTATCGTTGTTGTAATGTATTATTGGGAAGCCAGCATGTGTATCCATCAACATTAGCGGACCTGTCTGTTTTACACGTTATTTTCAACAAACCATATTATAAATGCGTCATCAGATTTCAGATCAACCACGGTGCTAGTGCGTGCCGAACCGTGGGTGTAGAACGGTATAGTTCGATTTTTTACCGAGAACCGTTACACCCCTAGTGTGAACCCAAGTGCAGAGAGATTTACTGAACACATGGGTAAACAGAGCATATAGAGCAGGGGCGGCAGTAGAAAACTGACATAGATGTAGATGGCACAATGGTAATGCAGGAAAATTAATGATAAGGATATGTCTTACAATGAAGATGAAGAGGATCCCCAATGGAGTCATAAAGAGAACACTGCGGAAGGGTAGTGTGCCCAGAGAGTCCTGTTTGCAAGACTAGAAAACAGAGGCAAGTATGAGGTGAGTATTAGAAGTGTTTTTGTTAAAAATTAACAGCCGTGCGTGATATATAGGACGGGAAAAGAGAGCAGAAAGTGAGAGGAGGCTGAGAGTCTGGCGGAGGCGTGACATGACTGGTGGAGAGAGTTTTCGGCATATTCAGCCCAGGGCAAGAAGAGGCTCCAATTCAGCTGCTGTTAATGTCAGTAAGTTCTGAGAAATCAAGAGATTTCCTGGATCTTGTGCTTAGACTGGCTGATGATAGCCTGAAGAAAGACTTACAGTGGTGCCCAGCAGATTGAAGAAAGCCCTCTAGACTTGGGATATGAATTGTGGACCGTGGTCATACGCTATGCCTTCCAAGATGCCGAAGTTCCAGAAGACATGTTGTAATAGTGTCTCTACAGTCTTAAAGGATATTGGTAACACCTTCAGTAGAACCAGAAACAGACAAAAGCCGCCAGGATATTGAGGACATCATACTGAATCTGGTGAGACCAGTACCAGGTACAGATGAGTGAAAGAATTTGAGCTATCCCTGGATGGAGAGCAAGGAGTCCAGGAGTGAATTCAGCTGGGTAACAGGAACAAATGTACAGTCGGCAGGGCTTCTAGTTGGCGCAGGTTATTCGTTCATCTATGGTCCACATGGACTGATGATGGTGGAAAGAGGAAGAATGGATTCTAGGGCAGAGATCAGAGGATCAGTAGAATAAAGGCAAGAGAGGGCCTCAGCTTTTGTATTTTTGGACCCTGGGCGATGCGTGATGAAAATTAACTCTGGTGAAAAATGAAGCCCACCAAGCCTGGTAAGAGTTCAACCACTTGGCATTGCGAAGAAATTCCAGTTTGCAGCGATCTGTGATGATCTGAAATAGATGGTAGGCACCTTTGAGTGGTTTAATTATTGTAATAGTTGGAATGGACCAGGACTCTCTGTCTAGGGTGCCGATTCTGAGCATGAGGGGCTAGTTAGTTTTCACTGGTATACTCTATAATTCCTCCACTCCACTCCACTCCGGCCTCACTCCACTCCCACAGCTCTCCGCACATGAGACAGGAGAAGCGAACCTCATCCGTCTTGAGCCCCTGCCCCTTTAATCGTGAAAGTGCCCTTTTCGATCACACCACAGTGCCCCCGCGAACGCGATTTCTACCGAGGGGGAACACCCACCACCACCCCCGGAATGTGATTCTTAGGGGGCAAATAATCATTGTTTAACGCCTTGCACATTGGTGTATATAACCTCCTTATAACATGTATTGTACGCTTGTTATATTAATCCTCTGGGGTCGACAAACACACCGGAGCGTTTTGCTGGATTTTACAGCATTTTACAATGATTATACATCATTTGAAACTGTAAAAGGTCTACCTTTGTACGTGTCCACTTACAATCAAAACAAAACATTGTGCTTTTGTAAAATAAAGAAAACAAACAGGGTGTGTTTTCTGCCGTCTCTGTCTCAGTGAACTTTTTTCTGGAGCACGTCTCTAAACTGAAACAAAACTCAACGAATACTTGTCACACAGACATGAGCAATACATCTTTATAGACATTCAAGTATCTAATTTTAAATGATCTAATACAAAACGAAAACAGTTTATGTAATCTGTATGAAAAGAGAGAGATGTCAGTCGTTCTCATTATCCGCTATTAACCTCATTATCCGCTAATGTGAACATGCCTGCTGACAGTGTGCTCTATTCAAATTATTAGTAAACATGCTATTTTTACATGAACATGTACACATTGACTAGTTTGGCTCCCAAACTATATCGCTATACTGAGATGAGTGAAAGCGACTGAAATATGTTGGAATAAAATTTATTTGTATAAGCAGCATATTAAACTGCAAATGGACATTTATATGTTCTATAATATAACATAAATGCAATATACAATATGTTACAGAAATAATATGAATGTTTAGACAAGATTTCGTTGACCTGTTTTGGATAAATTATCTTGGATAAAAGTGTTTACTGTAAAATAGCCTACTGCCATATCAATGAAGCTTTTGTTTGCAAATTTCTGCTCATATTCTAAATATATAATATAAAATATAATATACAAATTTTGTTCACATACTGTGCAACAATACATGCATGTATGAGATCACAAAGATCATGTTTTCTGTAAAGAGTGGACATTATATTAATGTTAATACAATAGTTGCTATGATCCTGTTATCAGTATGCTCACAGGTGGGGGTTTTTCTTCACAGATTTGAGAATTACAGTGACCTGATACCGGCCCACATTGGACATATTCTGCATGAATATGGTGAAGGTGTACTCAAAATGTGCCTTTGACCTTCATTTATATTTGGATTATATTGTGTTAACTATATTCTAAATAAACTACAAACAAAATTATTGATATATTGATTTATGTGAATGAGTATGCAAGATGATTTTCACATCATTTTGAAGCAAAAACTCTAGGCGACAAGAACCAGTTCTCAAAAGTCTTGTGAACACATATTTAATATGTTTTTTGTGACCCTATTTCAGTGACTTAATTTTTTTTTTTTTCTATAACCACACATAACCGTTATTTTCTCCAAAATACAAACATGTACATACATGTTGCTCACATATTATTGAGCCCGGTTTGTGCTGAATACAATGTAATGAGACTTTAGCCATTAATATGTTTATAAGCAACTGAAAAAATCACAAATGTCAGGGCATGTCAAAACTTCTCCAGGGTCTCAAAAACCCCTCAGACCCCAGAGGGTTATTCAAAGTATAAAGGAACACAAAACTGCCAGTTCACTCTAATTATGCAAAGGAGTCAGCTTCCAAACAAAGGATCTTTTCCCACTTGAAATTTACACCTTTCTCACTGGTAAAGCCAAACTCGAGAGGTGTGACCTCCACAGAAGTTAAAGGGCATTGTCTCAACAACCCTTACTCTCTTCCTGCTTCTTATTTTTTCTGGTTGCTGTTCATGTGTGACCTCACTTTGTCCCAGAGCCGGTGCAGCCACGCCGACGAGGCCTCAATACATCAAGCCATGTCATAACTTTCCTCTCTTTCCGACAACACCAGAGTCAGGCTAACATCACAAGTTCATCATTTCTTCATTCAACCAGGAAGAACTTGATTGCAACTTTACCACCATTGAACTATTAAACCATCAAGACTTTCTCCTGAGACTGCATCCAGACACTCATTCAATGGCTAAGGCATTGCAAGTATATTGTACATTTAACTAACTAAACAGAGGTTTAGTATAAGCTTGTATAACCCCTTGTTGCCAAGGTGTTGATGATCCTGTTCAGGTGGTTAACTCTTTCCCCACCAGCACTTTTTTTTAACTCTTTCCCCGCTAGCATAAAAAAAAAAAAAAAAAGTTTCCAGCCACTGCCAACGTTTTTTATTTTCATGGCCCCCAGAATATTTTGTTGTATGAATATCTGAACATGCAATATATCAAAAGAAAGAACGGAGCCTCTGCTTTTAAACAACAACAACAACAACAAAATGTTTTATTCTAGCTAAATACATTCTTTTTTATCAACACCTGAATGTGGGTAAGTTTCATAAAAATCAACATTTTGAGCGAAAAGCTTGGGGAAAAAAGTGTTATAATTAATTATTCATATTTCCCTTTTGAGCTAATTTGCTACACACCCCGCTTAGCATCAGTGTACTTTTTCATTTTGTGTTGCATCAGCGTAACCCTTCAGTGAACAGTCATCTCAGTTGGTGAGTGCACAGGAGCAGATGGCAAAATAGACAGCCTTGCAGCAGCAGACGTAAACTGAACACCGTTATCAGTAACTTTACTCAAAGGATTTCCATGGCGGCTGAAGACTGATGACAGAAACAAAGCCACAGAATCTGTAGTGGCAGTGTGAGTAAAGGAAACCTCAGGCCATTTGCTGTAATAGTCAGTGAATGTTATAGCAAACCTACAGTCGGATGCAGCAGTGTCAAATAGCCCGACAATGTCCACAGCCACTTTCTGCCACGGTCCATCTGGAGAGGAGCAGGTTGTGACTTGACATTTTTGTCATTGAGCTGACACACCTTGCAGGAACAGACAGCATCATGAACCTGAACATCCATCCCACCAATAGAGATTACCTCTCATTGTTTAGTTTTCACCTCTCCCTGATGTCCATTGTGCGCTGTGGAGACCAGCACAGATCGAAGAGCAGCAGGTGCAATCAGCCGTGAGCCTTGGAAGATGAAGTTGTCCTTAACAGACAGTTCCAGTCACAGTTTATTGTACGGCAACAACTCAACGTCTAGCCCCTTGGGTGAAGCAAGACAACCATTTGAAATCTGTGTACGAAGTTTGGTTAGAGCAGGAAGAAACAAGAAGCACATGCAGCATCTACATCAGCAGCAGACAGAGAATTACAGGTGGCAGATAGACAAGCAAAAATTCCTCATCAACATCATCAACAGGAGCTGGAGCAACAATATTATCTGCAGGAGATGCAGGAAAGGGCAAACATGACAGATAGCAGGGGCATTCATCAAGAAGAAGACCCCCCACTGAAACATTATGGCCTAAGAACAGCAGGCTGGTTTGCTGGTTTGTCTTTATTGAGCTGCAACCCAGCAGCTTCTAGTAGTTGTTAGACCACTTGAAGTGCTTTGTCATGCATAGACATGTCACGTCCATGGATAATAATGTCATCAAGGTAATTTTCAACCCCTGACAAGCCAATCAGGAGGATGGTGAAGAAAAGCAATGGAAAAGAGTCCACCATCAATGCTTTATTTGGCTCTCTGAGGTGAACGCACATCTTCATTTTACCAGATTTTTTTCTGTGTAACAACAATTGGTGACACCCATGCAGAGGTGTCGATGCATTCTATCACCCCAGCTGCTTGCAAGCAGTGTACTGTATAAAGTTTTTAGCACCAAACTCCAATGACTCAGCAATAGTACACTTAATGACAGGCACAGGAAAAGGAGAAGCAGGCACAAGAAGGGCATTAGGAGGCAGGACTTGATTGTTTTCAATCATCACATGCAGTGCAGACATTAGGTCCCTCCCCATGAGTGGTGTCTTTTTGTCCACAATGAAGAACGTAGCAGGAACTGATTGGTCATGTAGGGAAACGATCACTGACAAACATCCAACAACCGGAATTTGAATACATCACAAGCCTGGCTATGGATTGCGACAGCACAATGTTACCGAAATGGCATGCATAAGTGCTGTAGGGCAGGATAGATACAGAAGACCCACTGTCAACCACTAAATCCACCACACAAGTCTGTAAGTCAGAAGTAGATATAGTCACTGTGCTTGTAATGCTGGGAGTACAAGCTGAATATTCATTGTACAGCTTTGTAACAACGTACTGTAAAACTGTCTCGTGAGGCGCCTGATAGCGTTTACGGAAGGTGTGGCGTTCAGCAACTATGTTAGCTTTTGGCACGAAGTAGGCTTTCAATGGATCCTTATACGTTGTACCTGTGTTAAGCAATGAGTAGAAATCTGTTGTCCCTGTGTGCCAAGGCAGTGAAGCAGTACAGCTCTCCGTTTTTTGTCCGGTCAGGCAACCCCTGTAGTATCAATAACTCATAGATAATTTTCAAATATCCACAGCACGTGCTAAACGTCATAGCAGGCTCACTAGGGAAAGGCAGAAAAAACTCTGTAACACTTTATTTTAAGGTGACGCAGTTACACGTTACTACATGTACTTACTAGTAATAACAGTAAATTATGCATAATTACAAGTAACTAACCCTAAACCAAACCTTAACCCTAAACGTAACTCTATAGTATGTGTATGTAGTTAATTCATTTTACTCAGTACTTATTTGAGTACGTACAATGTAACTACATTACCTTAAAATAAAGTGTAACCTCCTCATTGCCAATTTGTGGTATCTGTCAGGAGTTATAAAATAATGATGCACACAAGACAGGAGTAGCGAACTTCATCCATCTTATTTATTCACTTTCGTTCTCACACACAATATGTCATTACATCACCTTTCAAAATAGTAGTCAGCAATATAATTCACTCATGAACACAACACAAGCATTCGACAGTTCATCTCAGCACCTATTCCGACCCTTCCAGACCCTGAGTTGCCCTTCAAAGTGAGCCGTATTATCTCAAAGAGCCAGAGGAACAACAAGCTTCATCCTTTTGCCTGCTTGCATTGACTCACCCCAGTCACCCTCAAGTTGTTCCAAACCTGTATGAATTTCTTTCTTCTGCTGAACACAAAAGAAGATATTTTGAAGAATGTCTGTAACCAAACAGTTGATGGGCCCCATTGACTTTCATAGTATTTTTTTCCATCCCTTACGAAAAATTATTATTATTTAAACTTGTGCTATTCATATTTCTTTTAAACTAAAAATAAGGAAGTATACTTTCAGTGTACTTTTTATGTACTTCTCCGAAATATACTTTACGTACTGCTCAGAAATATACTTAAAATTGCACTTAAGTATACTTGATTTATACTGACAGAAAAGTATTTGGCCTATACTTGTACTAAATTTTTTGATCGAGATATACGTAAAAGTATAATTAGGTATTCTAAGTAATGTTTAATTCAAACATTAAACAGCATATAAATTCAAAACTGCCTAACGTTACCGAATGAAATGTCGACCCAGGAAGGGTTAACTCCTCTGTGTTTTGATCATCATTCTGAATTCCGTCCGGATGTAGTCTTTGACAAAAAATTAGATTTTCTCAGCTTTTTGTTTAAAATGTTGCCTTTTTTATGAAATTTATCCACATTTAAGTGTTGATAACAAAGGATGCATGAAGCTAGAATAAAATGTTTTTAAAATGGAAAGAGTTAAAGTACAGTTAAAGGTATATTTCAAGTATAAAAAATTAATACCTAAATAGGAACATAGAAGTATACTTAAAGTGCAAAAATAATATATAAATAGTAAATGATAAGTATTATGTTATGTTCACTTAAAGAAAACTTACAAGTATACTTGCAGTATAAAACTACTAAACCAGTAGTTTACTGGCAGTGTACTTCAAAGTGTACTTTCATAAACTAAAAAATGTGCTGCAAGTATTTGACTAGTAAACTATCAGTACCTATAAGTTCACTTGTAGTATAGTTGCAGTACAAACAAAAATCGTATTTACTACTGCTACACTTAAAGTATACGTAAAAGTATACTTTTATACACTAAAAAGTGGGCCAATTTAGTCCCAAGTATTGAAACAGTACACTTACTAGTATACTTCTAGTACATTGCTATTAGTATACTTACTAAATAAAATATACTTAAAAATATACTTTAACTTTACTTAAGTATACTTAATTAAATGAACTTAAAGTATACTTATGTTTTTCTA
Organism: Coreius guichenoti; assembly: GCA_039654105.1. Taxonomy (NCBI): domain Eukaryota; kingdom Metazoa; phylum Chordata; class Actinopteri; order Cypriniformes; family Gobionidae; genus Coreius; species Coreius guichenoti. The sequence goes on along the minus strand of CM077180.1, from coordinate 15,559,324 downwards.
AGGGATGCACCAACATAAATTACAAAGCTTTTTATACAAAATATCACCATTACTAAAATGTAACATATTCTGACTGTACTAAAAGAAATTGGTATGACAGAAATGTCATTGTTTCATATTAAATCTATAAGAGGATTAGACTTTGTTTTTATTAAAACGGTGTAAATCACAAACACACACACACACACACACACACACACACACACACACACACACACACACACACACACACATATATATATACATATATATTGGGATGAGCTCTTTAATATGTCTGACCTTAACTTCTGTTTCAAACAAACTATGTCTGCACATTGAAGAAATCTTGACTTCAATAGGCTAATTAGTTTTTGATCCATGGATTTATCCACTGACCTACAAAATCTTGGAACTGGCAGTGATAGATGCAAGGATGAAGTTATCAAAATAAATGTCACAAGTTCACTTGATTTTTCAGGTTTCTGTGCTTTGTGTTATGTTTTTTAGTTTGAAATTTGGTATTTCATGTTCTTTTGTAGTTTTGTTTATGGTCTTTGTAGTTCTTTTGTTATGACCACACCCTAATTTTTTTTTTCAGGTGTTCTTTATTTCCTATTGTTTTGTGTTTTGTCTTGTCTTTTGTGGATTATTGTTTGGTTGGACGTAGCTGTGGCGGTCAAGGACTATGTGTCATTTCATGTGTTTCATGGTCAAGTCATGGATTATGTTTAGCCATCTTTTATTTTTATTTCAAGGCTACGTTACATGAATATTTGAATGGACCAAAACAATTATTGCTCCTTCAAATGACTGTCCAATAGGTTATTGACGTCGAAAAATAAGCTCTGCGATCATTATACATCATAATGTTATTGCTTACATTTCAAAATTAAGAAAAAATTGAATTACCGTAGTTATCCATGCATAGGGGAGGCAGACGGAGACTTTGTGTGTGGGCTTTGTGTGCCCTCTGACCCCCCCCCAACCCACACCACCAAATAAATATATAAATAAATGCCTTCCCAATTTTGTGACATCACAATAAACATACCTGTAACCCCCACCCCTTCATTTTTCTATAAACGTTGTGTTGCTTTGTGTAAGATGTTACAGTCATGTTAAAGTAAAAAAATCGTTTTACAAACCTAATCAGTGCAAACCAGATACTTATAGCATTCACCTGAGTTGGCTCTGCCACACAAAGATATAAGTCTGAATTCAGATTTAAATAGCACAAACCCAACTCACCTTGTTCTTTCTCCTTCCTAGAACTAACAGTTCCCGTCCTCACACTACTTGAAGAGTTCCGCCTTATCGTTTGCCTTATCATGTCCTCTAGTCCGATGATCTCATTCCTGACTTATCCCTAGACCACAAAAGTAAAGCTTATATTTTCCTCCCTACAAGTGTGGAAATTTCACCCTTTTGTCCATGTATGTTTCTCTTACTGGATTCCACCTCAGAACTCACTGATGTTGTTGGGAGAGTCCAGTGGTCTATTTTGAGCAGTATAATAAACCCTTAGTGGACCCCTCTCACACTCTGCCTTTCACTAATACCATCAGATTACCATGAAGGCATATTCAGTTTTTGGCACAGCTCTTCAGCATAGCTCTTCTTTCTATCTGTGAATTTCACAACAAAATCACAACAAAAAATCTTCCATGGCCATATTTTTGTTAATCCCATTGCTTGTGCTTCAGGTGTGCTTCCCCAGCCACTAATATATTCTGTGCTCCTCTTTATTAGTTTTCACACAAAGTCAATATTTATTTTATTAGTCAAGCAAAGAATTTTCCCACTGTGTTTTCATTAAGCAACTATTCATTCACTAAATGGGAAATAAATTTCTAACTGGATAAATGATGCTTGGTAATTCCTAAATTCCTGTGCCGATTACTTGTTATCATTGTGGGTCTAAATAAAAACACAGGCAGCAGTCCAAGACAACCACATCTATAATTGAGGATGATGTGTAGCAGAGTAACAGTAAATCTGTAACTGGAGCTCTGGCACATTCCATGCTGTAAATATCCAGAGACAGACAGATAGAGAGACTGTGGGGAGAAGAGATACACAGTCCCTAAAAGAGAAAGAGTGAGAGGTGCTGAGTGTTCTGACAGCTGATGACCCTGCAGTCATAGCCATTGATTGTGTTGTAGCTGGTGTAGCTCTTGTGTATTTTAGATACAGAACAGCAATAACTCACAGAACTTGAATTGGTTTGGAAGCATTGAAGTTTACACAGTGTACCTCTATTATTCAAAAATAATAAAATAATCTACTGTAAGGTCTATGAATAATCGTATTTATAAAAAAAAAAAAACAATGTGCAAAAACTATATTCACTATTACACTCTTAAAAGTTTCTAAAAGTGATTTTCATAGAAATGCCATAGAAGAACCATTTTGGGTTCACCAAAGAAGCTTTAAGTGAAAAGATCTTATAACGATATTTTTTTCTTGCTGATTTTAATCATCTAAAGAACCCTTTCCCACTATAAAGAACCTTTTGTGGTTTGGTACACTCTAAATAATGCTGGGTTATTTCAACCCAAATTTGGGTCAAATTTGGACAAACCCAGCCGTTGGATTACATTTTTTAATTACATTTTTAACCCAACGGTTGGGTTTGTCCATATTTGACCCAAATTTGGGTTGAAACAACCCAGCATTATTTAGAGTGTAAGGTTCCATGGAGGTTGAAGATTCTTTATAAAACCAATAAACCTTTATTTTTAAGAGTGTAGAGATAACAGCTTGTCATCAGGGCAGTATGCTTAAAGGGACATCTATGCAGGGGCGCCACTAGCAATTTTGGGCCCTATGAAAGAATATGAGGTTGGGCCCCCCCTACACTACACTAAACATAGCCTACAAGCCAACCTAGCAATCCAAAATCTTTGTCTGCAATTTAATGATATATATGTACACTCACCTAAAGGATTATTAGGAACACCTGTTCAATTTCTCATTAATGCAATTATCTAATCAACCAATCACATGGCAGTTGCTTCAATGCATTTAGGGGTGTGGTCCTGGTCAAGACAATCTCCTGAACTCCAAACTGAATGTCAGAATGGGAAAGAAAGGTGATTTAAGCAATTTTGAGCGTGGCATGGTTGTTGGTGCCAGACGGGCCGGTCTGAGTATTTCACAATCTGCTCAGTTACTGGGATTTTCACCCACAACCATTTCTAGAGTTTACAAAGAATGGTGTGAAAAGGGAAAAACATCCAGTATGCGGCAGTCCTGTGGGCGAAAATGCCTTGTTGATGCTAGAGGTCAGAGGAGAATGGGCCGACTGATTCAAGCTGATAGAAGAGCAACTTTGGCTGAAATAACCACTCGTTACAACCGAGGTATGCAGCAAAGCATTTGTGAAGCCACAACACGCACAACCTTGAGGCGGATGGGCTACAACAGCAGAAGACCCCACCGGGTACCACTCATCTCCACTACAAATAGGAAAAAGAGGCTACAATTTGCACGAGCTCACCAAAATTGGACAGTTGAAAACTGGAAAAATGTTGCCTGGTCTGATGAGTCTCGATTTCTGTTGAGACATTCAGATGGTAGAGTCAGAATTTGGCGTAAACAGAATGAGAACATGGATCCATCATGCCTTGTTACCACTGTGCAGGCTGGTGGTGGTGGTGTAATGGTGTGGGGGATGTTTTCTTGGCACACTTTAGGCCCCTTAGTGCCAATTGGGCATCGTTTAAATGCCACGGCCTACCTGAGCATTGTTTCTGACCATGTCCATCCCTTTATGACCACCATGTACCCATCCTCTGATGGCTACTTCCAGCAGGATAATGCACCATGTCACAAAGCTCGAATCATTTCAAATTGGTTTCTTGAACATGACAATGAGTTCACTGTACTAAAATGGCCCCCACAGTCACCAGATCTCAACCCAATAGAGCATCTTTGGGATGTGGTGGAACGGGAGCTTCGTGCCCTGGATGTGCATCCCACAAATCTCCATCAACTGCAAGATGCTATCCTATCAATATGGGCCAACATTTCTAAAGAATGCTTTCAGCACCTTGTTGAATCAATGCCACGTAGAATTAAGGCAGTTCTGAAGGCGAAAGGGGGTCAAACACAGTATTAGTATGGTGTTCCTAATAATCCTTTAGGTGAGTGTATATCTGTGTTAAATAGCGCAATACCTGCTTCTCATCTCCATCACCTTCTCTCTTTCTTCTCTCAGTCACCTTATCCTTCCTGACCTGCATATTCCCCTTCCCAAAGCTGAGCTTTGGTTGATACAGTCTTTGCAAACTGATTGTTTCTATCACTCGTTTAAAACTTTTATCGTAACACAGCTGTTTAGTTTAGCTACACATCTTATCTCGCACTTTATGATCAGTAGGCCTAACTGGAATTCACGCTCAGCAGCTGTGAACGTAAAGCCCGCAGGTTCAGACAATCAGCACCATCCCAGAGTCTTTTATTGGCTGGCCAGCATCTCCTGTCTTTTTATATGTTTGGTTGACTGTATTTTATTTTGATAATGAACAGGCTGCGATGTCAAATTGGCAGTGCTAGAACTGACATATTATGCGCGCGAGGTGCCGGGGCGATCACTTGGATTTTTCCCTCAGCAGTGTACTTAATGGTAGTGTTATTTATGGTCATACAGAAGAGTACATCTTTCAAAACGGTAAAGTGTCTATTTTTTATTTGTGTACATTAAAAATGACTACAAAATGTCATGCCTTTGAAAACTAAAGAAAACAACAGGTTGCACTTTTCTGTCTCCGTCTCCTTGAACATCTTTCTGGCTCACGTGCACAAAAATGAACCAAAACAATGAATACTTGACGCACAGACTGACATGAGACTGAAAATACTAACTGAAAAAAGACTGAAATATATCTATCAATAGAAACCTTTAAATGCCTACATTTTTTTGTAGATTATTTGACATTAAATGCATTGCTAAGTCACATTTACAAAAGCAAAAATTACATTCTTTTCATTTTCAGTGGTGAAAAACGTAACCTATTGAATAGACTATCAGGTAGTGGTTGGCAACGCAACTAGCACTAACATTACAGCAATGGAAGCTCCGCGAATAAACATATACCGTTCTTTTCGAAGAACTAGGTAAGTAATTGTCGGCCCGTTTTCTCTCTTTCTGCCCTCTGTAACCTCTCTTTTCAGTTTTGATGACCGGACTTACACTTCTTCGTTGAAACTCGAAGACATCTCTAATTTGACATTTTACCATCTGATCTCACTCAGTGACTCTAGGCTACGTAGGACGGGACAGAACCATGCAGTGAATGGGGGGTAATTTTGTCGGAAATGCAGAAATAAGCCGTAATTTTGTTTTATTTGTTACTTTTTGGTAGATTATACATTTATAATTTCTATTGCATTACTACTAGTACTGTTACTACTAATAAAACCGATCTCTGGGGGCCCCAAAAGTGCGTGGGCCCTTAGAATCGTCCTAACTTTCCCCCCCTTAGCGGCGCCTCTGCATCTATGTAACTTATTTACCCCTAAAAGGTTTATAGCAATACTTTAATGGGAACATATTACTCTAAGGCACTAATGTGCACCTTTTAGGGGTAGTTAACCCTTAAACGCATACCTCGGGTCTTTAGTGACCCGGGACATCATTCACTACCCTCCTCATTCATTTTGTTAGTCAAGTTAGACATCAACCTTCTTAGTATTCCTCAATCAATTCATTATAAACAATATAAAAAGAAAAAAATAATAAAATGATAAAAGAATATCTGTTTTCCCAATCATTTTTGTAAAAATTGTATAGGGTTGCAAACGACCTGAGGCGTGTAACAGTGTAAGTATATTTTTTTAAGGATATTTTTTTCTGCACAACAATAATTGAATCTTTGATGACTGATTAAGTGCAATAATTTAAAAATAATTTTTGCACATTTTTTTCTTCTGGCAGTGTAGGTTCAGAACCACTGAAGGAAATAAAGCCAGTCTATGCCATGCATCATACCAAGAGAGTCAAGACAAGACAACTCTCTCCCATAAGGGAAATTTATCTTTGTTTAACATTCAGAACATACAGCCCATCAGTCAAACAAACAAACTTTATGCATTGGGAAAGCTTACATTGTTCCACTACGATTCCACTGATTCAGGACTCTTCAACACGAAACTCAATTAACAATCTTTGTTTTTTTCTTTTACTCTCAGGGACATTTTGCAGCATGCATCTTACCTTCTCCAAGGTCCAGCACAGAAAGAACAGCGCTGGTTCTAGCTTCACCCAAGTGATTAACAGCCACACAGGTGTAGAGGCCTCCATTAGTTTGTTTACAATCTCGTATCCACAAGCCATCATAATCCTCATGATCATTTATCAGAGGGTCATCGTTGTGGTACCAATGCAGTGTCGGCCTCGGGTTGCCTCCCACAGACACCCTCAGGCGGACATCACAACCTCCTGCAACAGCAGCCCACTTCAGCTTTCGGAGGAACACAGGTGGAGCTTCGATGGGGTACTGATCTGGGACTGTTTTGTGGTTTGAGGAAATCATGGAACTAGACTTTGTCTTCAGCATTTCAGCTTTTCTCATCTTGAGCAATACTGTCAAAGTTAAGCTTTTAACCCTGTTGCAGTGAGATAACTCCTTTTGTGGCCATTGACTTTAGAGATTATATTCCCCAATTTTTCAGAGGCTGTAATGATGAAACTTGTCTGTAATCTGCAAAAATAATTCAAAGCAATGAAATTTTAAAATTTTGATTTTATAAAAAAAAGATTTCTCTTTTGCAGAATGTCTAAACAGAACTTTGTATAAAGAAACACAAAATGAATATGTGCACATAACATCAAAATATATATAGAATTTATTACTATTCAAAATTAAATACAAATTTTTGATTTCATGTACACCATGTGCACTGAAAACAAATTGGTGTAGAAAAAATATTCACTCAGAAATTTCTAGTAAATTTCACAATTAATTACAAAGAAACGGCAAGTAACATTGAATTAAACGTGATTTTTAGAAAGACTGAAATAGTATTTTCTTGTAAAACATACTCCAAGAATCTTAATCATAATCTTAATAAAGTTTTATTCATAATATTTTTTCCCTATCGTTGGTCATGAAGATGGCTGTTGCTAACATGCCTTACCTGAGTTTTTGGTTATACTTTATTTTAAGGTGTCATTGTTACAGTGTAATTATATATTTAAGTACTGAGTAATATTGATCAACTACATGTATTTACTATAGGGTTAGGTTAATCCTAGGGTTTGGTTGAGGGTTAGTTGCATGTAATTATACACAATTTACTGTTATTACTATGGTAAGTACATGTAACATAACAAGGACACTGTAAAATAAGGTGTTACCTGTTTTTTTACAGTGTGAAACAAAAAATAAGGACATTTTGCCTTACCTCATACCAGTTACCAATAATAATAATAAAAACAAGAAATAGAAACATTTTACCTCAACAAAATGCCTCTGAATATCTCCATTAACTGCAGCTTAATCTTTAAGCCTTCTTAGGATCATGTCGTATTAGTCCAGTACTAGCGTCTGTTTACACAAGGGAGTGTGAGTATTTGAATGTTCCTTCCCTCTTTTGGATTGTGACCCTCTCTCCCAGCAATCTACCAGTACGTCACATGGCCTCTTGCTGACTAGATGGCGGGGTAGCACATGTTAGAGCTCAAGTCATTTAAAGATCTAACACGTTCCATTCTCTCTTCTCCCCCTATCTTTTCTTCCATGCCCTTTATACTTCACTGACTCCCTGTAGAGGTGACAGGCGAGTACGACCAGCTTTCAAGTGACAGCTGGAGCAAGGGTAGACAGAATTTTTTAGGTCGTCCCAAAGCCTCTTGTAATGCTTTTACTATGAGAAGTGAGTGTTCAATACAATTATGAGCTTTGTGACACAAGTCAAACGAAGATATTCCATACATTTATTGACTGAATTTTTTAGGCTAGTATGTGTGCCTCTGAGGAAGACCCCTTTGTTTCTCAAAGAAAATGCTTACAACATTTGACACAATTAATTTCATGGATTCAGGTCATTAAATAGCTGTGATTTATTTATTGCTTACAAAAATGTTATTTTGGCAGAATACATGATTAGTTTTCAGTGGAAAACAACTGAGAAAGATGGCTTTGCACTCATAATGCTGTAGTTACGGCATCTACCAGCAGGGACTAACTGTCGAAGCTAATCAGACAAAACCTGACCCTCATGCTCATAAAGGCATAGTACAGACAAGTATAAATGTGACTACACTTTGTGACACAAATGTGACACTCCTCCTCCACTCTGAAACATACCAGATGCTTTGTTACAATCCACCACCACTGTTTTTGTGTGTATGAAGACAAGACATTGAATGAATGTTGACTGATTCATTTGTTATATATATACACTCACCTAAAGGATTATTAGGAACACCTGTTCAATTTCTCATTAATGCAATTATCTAATCAACCAATCACATGGCAGTTGCTTCAATGCATTTAGGGGTGTGGTCCTGGTCAAGACAATCTCCTGAACTCCAAACTGAATGTCAGAATGGGAAAGAAAGGTGATTTAAGCAATTTTGAGCGTGGCATGGTTGTTGGTGCCAGACGGGCCGGTCTGAGTATTTCACAATCTGCTCAGTTACTGGGATTTTCATGCACAACCATTTCTAGAGTTTACAAAGAATGGTGTGAAAAGGGAAAAACATCCAGTATGCGGCAGTCCTGTGGGCGAAAATGCCTTGTTGATGCTAGAGGTCAGAGGAGAATGGGCCGACTGATTCAAGCTGATAGAAGAGCAACTTTGACTGAAATAACCACTCGTTACAACAGAGGTATGCAGCAAAGCATTTGTGAAGCCACAACACGCACAACCTTGAGGCGGATGGGCTACAACAGCAGAAGACCCCACCGGGTACCACTCATCTCCACTACAAATAGGAAAAAGAGGCTACAATTTGCACGAGCTCACCAAAATTGGACAGTTGAAGACTGGAAAAATGTTGCCTGGTCTGATGAGTCTCGATTTCTGTTGAGACATTCAGATGGTAGAGTCAGAATATATATATATACACTCACCTAAAGGATTATTAGGAACACCATACTAATACTGTGTTTGACCCCCTTTCGCCTTCAGAACTGTCTTAATTCTACGTGGCATTGATTCAACAAGGTGCTGAAAGCATTCTTTAGAAATGTTGGCCCATATTGATAGGATAGCATCTTGCAGTTGATGGAGATTTGTGGGATGCACATCCAGGGCACGAAGCTCCCGTTCCACCACATCCCAAAGATGCTCTATTGGGTTGAGATCTGGTGACTGTGGGGGCCATTTTAGTACAGTGAACTCATTGTCATGTTCAAGAAACCAATTTGAAATGATTCGAGCTTTGTGACATGGTGCATTATCCTGCTGGAAGTAGCCATCAGAGGATGGGTACATGGTGGTCATAAAGGGATGGACATGGTCAGAAACAATGCTCAGGTAGGCCGTGGCATTTAAACGATGCCCAATTGGCACTAAGGGGCCTAAAGTGTGCCAAGAAAACATCCCCCACACCATTACACCACCACCACCAGCCTGCACAGTGGTAACAAGGCATGATGGATCCATGTTCTCATTCTGTTTACGCCAAATTCTGACTCTACCATCTGAATGTCTCAACAAAAATCGAGACTCATCAGACCAGGCAACATTTTTCCAGTCTTCAACTGTCCAATTTTGGTGAGCTCGTGCAAATTGTAGCCTCTTTTTCCTATTTGTAGTGGAGATGAGTGGTACCCGGTGGGGTCTTCTGCTGTTGTAGCCCATCCGCCTCAAGGTTGTGCGTGTTGTGGCTTCACAAATGCTTTGCTGCATACCTCGGTTGTAACGAGTGGTTATTTCAGTCAAAGTTGCTCTTCTATCAGCTTGAATCAGTCGGCCCATTCTCCTCTGACCTCTAGCATCAACAAGGCATTTTCGCCCACAGGACTGCCGCATACTGGATGTTTTTCCCTTTTCACACCATTCTTTGTAAACTCTAGAAATGGTTGTGCGTGAAAATCCCAGTAACTGAGCAGATTGTGAAGTACTCAGACCGGCCCGTCTGGCACCAACAACCATGCCACGCTCAAAATTGCTTAAATCACCTTTCTTTCCCATTCTGACATTCAGTTTGGAGTTCAGGAGATTGTCTTGACCAGGACCACACCCCTAAATGCATTGAAGCAACTGCCATGTGATTGGTTGATTAGATAATTGCATTAATGAGAAATTGAACAGGTGTTCCTAATAATCCTTTAGGTGAGTGTATATATATATATAGGCATAACATTATGACCACTGACAAGTGAAGTGAATAACACTGATGTATTGTCTTCATCATGGCACCATAGACAGCAAGTGAACATTTTGTCCTCAAAGTTGATGTGTTAGAGGCAGGAAAAATGGATTTGAACAAGTTTGACAAGGGCCAAATTGTGATGGCTAGACAACTGGGTCAGAGCATCTCCAAAACTGCAGCTCTTGTGGGGTGTTCCCGGTCTGCAGTGGTCAGTATCTATCAAAAGTGGTCCAAGGAAGGAACAGTGGTGAACCGGCAACAGGGTAATGGGTGGCCAAGGCTCATTGATGCACACGGGGAGCGATCAAACAGACGAGCTACTGTAGCTCAGATTGCTTAAGAAGTTAATGCTGGTTCTGATAGAAAGGTGTCAGAATACACAGTGCATCACACTGGTGGCCATGACTGGATGAGACTCTGGAATGGTGACCATGACGGGACAAGCCTTTGGACTGGCGGCCATGACGGAACGAGACTCTGGACTGGCGGCCATGATGGACTGAGATTCTGGACTGGCGGCCATGTCGGGACGAGACTCTGGACTGGCGGCCATGACGGGACGAGACTCTGGAGCAGCAGCCATCTTGTCCGAAGACACAGGCGTGGCAGATGCAGTGGGAATGTCAAGATCCTCCTCCATGACCCCCACTGTGAAAGCAGAGCTTCTCAGTTGCAAGGCAATGTCTATATAATTTTTCAGAGACCAATTAGGATCATGCAAAGGCATGATCAAACTGAGCGGCTCAGATAGTCCTCCCCGGAAAAATATCATTAGGCACACCTCATCCATCGTTGTCTTATATGCCAGATCAATAAAGTCTTGTGCATATTTCTCAATCAGGCTGTTTCCCTGGCAGAGATGCATGATCTGTGTGGCTGGATTCATTTGTGGTTGGTCGTTCTGTTATGAATTGCTGAGAGACGAAGCAGAGAGATGGAATCCACTTGCACACACAGCTTTAATGAAACTATTCCATAACATAAAACAGGAAAATCCAGGAACTCAAGACCCAAGACACAGACAGGTTAAGAGCAAACAACAACCAACAAAAGACAAGTGAACCACAAGCATATATATACACACAGGCAGACAAGCTTAACAAGATAACAAGGGGGTGTGGTAAATGGGAAACACCTGGGAAGACTAATCAACATGAAAAACTACAAAGAACTACAAAATAAACACAGGAAACACTTCAACGTAAAAGTCCAAGGACAGACACAGAGCACATGTGACAAAACCTAAATGAGACATGTGAGTAACAAAACTAAGGTGTCAAAGCGTTTGCCATGAAAAAGACTATCTACTTTTAAAATGGCGGCTCAGCTAATATTAGCTCAAAGAGAGCATTATATATCTGCCTCTGTTAACAGAAAGTTTAAACATAAAAATCGATCTTCATTTTTTCTTAAACAGTCTGATGGTGTATGTGAAGCGGCAACTGCCTGAACTGATCTTCTCTATTTCAGAATAGCTCAGCCAAAATACTGGACACAGACACAAAGATATTTGCACGGCCAAGGTCAAGCCGCAAGCATTTGATAATGTAATATCTTGTTTGTTCTTTTCAAGCTCACATGGGAAAGCAGGTGTCATAGTATCCAAACTCTCAGAGAAAATCTTACAAAGAACAAATAAGTAATAAGATTTTGGTTACTTATGGTTTGGTTACCAAAATGGTTTGGTTACCAACATTTTTCAAATTCCACAAAATAAATAAAGACATAAAGGTTTAGAATAACATGAAGTTGACTAAATAATGACACTTTCCTTCCATCCGATCAGGTGTGTTGGGACTAAACTCTGCATTAAAGTGTCCCTCCAAGAGCAGCACTGGACACCTCTGACTTATAAGGCAAAATTACATCACATTCACATAATAAATATTGTAGGCTTCTGTATTTAAGATGAGAAACATAGGTTAAACATTTCAAGCCTGAAGAATAAAAGCATGATCCACTTTTGTGTAAATCTACTTTCAGACCATAAAAATACTCATTTCAAAAATTCTTATGTTGTACTGCGTCAATTTTTTGTTATACTGTGTCAAACTCCAAGGACAAGGGAACAGGGAAAGAAACCGTCTCCAAGGATTGTAATCTCAAAAGCTGTTTTATCCTGTCCAGACTGTGATAGTATGAACCCAAACAACGGTTTCCATTTGCTAAAGTGTAAAAGGAATTACAGCACTGAATTACAACACAGATCTGCAAGAGAGAAGGCACTAAACCTGAGCTTGATTCCAGCTCTCACTTTTTTTTTTACCTGAAATACTTAAATTAAGATAAGATTTTTTTCTTTTTTGACATTTTCAGTCTGTTTTTAACCTCTGTTGAGTTGGAGGATGTTGACCTGGACCAGCTGTTTATCTTCATTTGCTTGTGCCCTGATGCTGTGGGCTTTGTTTTCACCTCCACTGGTCCAGGCCTGTCAAGGAGATGAATTACCGCGTGATATGGTGCTTGGCTGGCTGAAAAGACGGATCCTAGAAGGTTTGGGGATAGATGAGCCTCCTCTGCCAGTGCTGCAGCTGCCAACAAGGCAGGCAGTGAACAGAGTTGTACAGCATGTAGCTTCACGAATTACTAGGGAGACAAGAGTGGAAAGAAGACACCATCAGGAGTCCTCACAGGTTATTCTGTTCCCAAGCTCAGGTAAGCTTATTTAATCTCCAATAGCTCGCTAAGAGAAATATTAACAAGCAGCTTCAATACTTGTAAATATTTTAAATACTTTTTCAGTCAAATCATCATGTGGTGTGAAGCAACACAGAAATGTGCACTCTAAAATGTGTCTCTAAAAAAAATATATAATATATATAAATGTATAATTTGACTTTTTAAAGACAAGGCAAGGTTAAGTTGTGTGACTATACAAAAACCTAATGATATTTAGGATTTATATATATACACTGTACACTATACAGGTGTATACAGGGAAATATGTTTTAAATTTTTACTTGATAGTTACACCACATGACATTTTTAAAATCATAAAATTTAAAAGCTTGTTAAAAATGGTATAAAAGCTTTCCAAAACCATACATAAGAACTTGACAAATGTCTTAAACTAGATATTTAAAAGATGTTTTCTTTTCTTTATCGTGGACACATTGATCCACCTAAAGCTGGGATCATTAAATCATATTTTAAAGCAACAAGGTTATCTTCCCAAGTTGACCGTTTCATTTGATACACATTCTGACCTTTCTTATTAACTTTCAGAGTCTACATGCAAGGATATGCCTGATCACTCCTCTGATGCTGCATCCCGTCACTTTACGTACTACTTTCAGCCCTCTCTGGACAGTCAGGACTCCATCATCACTTCTGCCCATTTCTGGTTCTATGCCGGAGAGGCCATCGCTTCTAGTAACATCTCAGCACCCCTTTTCATGCTCACTCCTCACCAGGAGCTGCTCCAAGCATCTGACAGACCAGTCAAACGCTCTCCTGATGGTTGGACCACCTATAAGTTGGATCTCCATCTCCACATTGCCATGGCTGATGGCCCTTTCATGCTGCAGGTTCGTTGCTCGTCCTGCAGTTGCTATGATTCAGAAGATAAAACACCCTTTCTGCATCTCCACACCCGCTCAAGTGGCCCTGACCGCTCTCGCAGGGCACCCAAAATCCCTTGGTCACCAGCTGCTATCGAAAAGCTCAGGAGGCCTGCTTCTGAGGACGCAGATTGCAGAAGAAAACAGATAGAAATCTCCTTCGAGGACCTTGGCTGGAACAACTGGATTATTCATCCTAAAGCGTTCACGTTTTACTATTGCCATGGCAACTGCTCCAGCGCTGAGCGCACTACCACCCTACTTGGGATCAACCAATGCTGCGCCCCTGTTCCAGAGAGCATGAAGTCACTCCGTTTCACCACCACCTCAGACGGGGGATACTCATTCAAGTATGAGACCCTGCCTAACATCATACCAGAAGAGTGCAACTGCATCTAACACTCTGGAGTGACCTAGCTTTAACATTATCTGTAAGGGGTGAGATTTTTTTTCCCCGCAAACACAAGTTAGCTATTTTAAATGATCAGAGAAAATACTGTGTGGATTAAGAAGATACTGTAGATAGATAACCTCTACTTGTAACTTAATCTTTATTAAATGTTAACCTTCAATAACATGAAAACTTTGTTGATTTGTTTAAGTAAAAACTTGCTCAATAACTTTTTTGAAATTTCTTTATGCAAATAAGACAGTTTGGACTAAATTAAATAGCAATTTACAGAGAAAAGAATTTTAAACTTGTACACTAATTTTAAAAAATGCACATTACGTATGTCAATAAAGAATAAATGTTTGAAATTGAGACGTGTCGTTATTATATAGTTCTTTTTATCCATTTTTACCCTAAGAACAATTATCCTCTGAATGAGCTACAGTAGAAGTAACAAGAATGAAAACTGTAATTTCTAAGCTTCCTTTCTACTTGTGTTTTTAATGTAGGTCATCATTCAAATGTGTTAATGAATCCCAAAAGTATGTTAAGAGGAATACATTTCTCAACCCTGGTCCTGGAAGACCCCCAATAATGTACATTTTGAAAGTCTCTGGGTGCATCTCAATCAGCTCCCTAGCTTCCAAGGTCATGAATCATGTACATATCATGTACACACATTCGAGTACTGGTAAGGACAGTAAGGACCTTGGCTCACTACACATTGGGAGACTGATGACTCTTATTTCCGGTGACAT
This sequence comes from Coreius guichenoti, assembly GCA_039654105.1. Classification (NCBI taxonomy): domain Eukaryota; kingdom Metazoa; phylum Chordata; class Actinopteri; order Cypriniformes; family Gobionidae; genus Coreius; species Coreius guichenoti. The sequence goes on along the minus strand of CM077180.1, from coordinate 15,544,309 downwards.
GACATCGTTCTCATTGTACAACATCACTACTGGTATATGAACAACAGCAGAACTGATATCTTTCTGACATTATGTTTTAATGATATTTAAAGTACAGTAATGATAAATACTTATCTTGTTACATATATGTGCAACATTTCAGCAGTAAATAAATTATAAATATTAGCTAGATTACTGTATGTTCATCTAGCGATGTATGTTCATGCTGAAATATAATTAAATAACATCTTGTTTTTATTTTTAAAAACATCTATTGCATGTCATTATATGTAGTGAGTTGGCTCACGTAATTTATGTTTCATGCTTCAGAACTTCCGTTAAGGGAGCATAGTGAGCATAAATGCTCCCTGGTTTTCACGGTGCATTGTGGGACTTTTTGAACGTGTCAGTGCACTGGTAGGATTTTGCGACTGACGCACCCTCTGTCTGACACCATTTCAGGTCCTGGGTCCTTGTTGAAAAGTAATCTGCTTGGATTTCGGCTATCGGATTGGATCAAATCTTGAAAAAGGGTTGTTTAAAAGAAAAGAAAAGGATTCTGAAATCAGATTTGATCATAAAATTCAATTATGAATTTCAGGAACAAAAATGTAATAAAACTTGAAAACGGGTAAAAAAAATAAATTTGTATTACACACATTTTTTTATTTTTTTATTTTGCTCTTGATTAGTTTAACTGTTAAAGTAATAAATTAGAAGTGGACATTATTAGGCTACCTATTAAGCCTTTTGTTAGCCTACAGTAAAGTAAAAAAGAGATGTTGGCGCCATAAAATAATCCCCAAACAGCTGTAAATATCAAACAAAAATACTGTATTTAATTTAAAGTGTTTTTATCACTGTTTGTAAACTACATTGGCACAATCATAAGAGATGAACCAGTCAAAAGTTCTTTTTGAGCGAACACAGTTTCTCGGGTGAATAATACATAAAACTTTTCTGAGACCGCAAGTATTGAATTTTTTTATATTTTTTTTATCACCATGTCCCTTTAGGGGCTCCACACTAATAATCCAGATTTGGTAATCTGAACAAGTGTGTATCTGGATCAGGGTGATCCAATCCAATTTTGCTGTAAAAAAAAAAAAAAAAAAAAAAAAAACAGCACAAAAGTAAAATGGATTATAGCAAAACATGGGATTTCCAAAACCAGATCATTCTGACCCAGATTAAACTTTTTGAACAACAGGCCCCTGGAGTTTCTTTTAATGAGCTGATGAGTTGAATTTAGGTGTGTTTGATTAGGGATAAACACAAAAGGTGATTCAGCTTGAAGAGGCAGAATTTCTAGGCCACTGATATTTATTGATTTAGCAGATGGTAGTATGCAAAATGACTTACGAATGAAGGAAAACAGAATTTATCAAACAATAAAAATGAGCCTTCATCTCATTTGTGTACATCATTTCAAACATATTTGTCAAAATACTATTCATTTCTTAAGGTGTAAAACTTGGTGAAAATCCTGTCATCATTTACTCATGTTGTTCCAAAACCTGTATGAATTTCTTTCTTCTGCTGAACACAAAAGATATTTTAAAGAATATGGGTAACCAAACAGTTGATGGGTCCCATTGACTTGATTAGGGAAGTCAATGGGGCCCACCAGCTGTTTGGTTACCAACATTCTTTAAAATATCATCTTTTGTGTTTAGCAGAAGAAATTCATACAGCTTTGGAACAACTTGAGGGTGAGTAAATTGTGACAGAATTTTCATTTTTGGTTGAACTATCCCTTTAAACATTACTTGGCTCACTAACAAAGCCACAAATAGTGTGCGTTTATATAACCTCATTGCAAAATCTGAAATTCAGTTTTAAAAAAAATCCCATGTAAACCACAGATACTGTATATTATATACTAAAAGTAAGGCAACACCATGTTGCATACCTGCACCACAAATTTTAATTTCTATAATAATACAGAGCATGAAATCTTTTAATAAACAATTCAAGCATTTTCCAGGTTCTTTGTAGTTTTAAAATCTGGTCAAATGCACATGTATTGCAATACTTTATTCATAAGTTTTAAATACAATGTCCATGATGTTTGAAAAGCATCTTCCATTAAATTGACATTTACAGGACAATGTTCCAAAAATATCAGACTACACAGGCAGACTTTACTCCAATCAAAAAGCAACATACCATAAAACACAAATGCTTCATTTCGATCTTTCTTTCATTGTAATGATTTGAACAGGAAGACTTGTCTGTTTTTGGCTTCAATTTATACAGAACGGACAATAATTAACAATAATGAAAATATCTTCGACAACACAGTCAGGGAATGTGTCTTTCTTCTTGTGCTGTTACAAAAATATGTGAGCAAATATTGCTTGGGAGATAATGGTCGAGTAGTGTGAATTTTATGAACTGGTGTTTTTCTTGTCATTATATGGCAGCTATGGTTTAATACTGCAATTAACACTTTTTCTGATATGCAATTAGAGGAGCACACACAAAAAGCTGTCAATAACTGCTCTCCATTATTTGCATGTTGTTTTTGAGTGAGTCCATTCGATGAAGAGTCAGAAGAAAAGGAAAAATACAAAATCTTGTCAACGACTGCCCTTCAAAATGTGCATCTCAGCCTGAAGTTGGGTTGTCTTTGATGGAGAGCCAGCTGAATAGGAAAACATGCTTCAAGCATGAGCCCCTTTAAAAACAGAAAAAGAAAAATATATATTTTATTAAATATTCATCAATTATCAAAACAAAGAGTGCAAAAAGTTAAAAACAAACAAACAAACAAAAAAACACATTTGAAAATGGCAATTTCTGATGACATGCACTCCACGTTTGACTGGAAATACTTATCCATATCTTATGTACATTACCTTTTACTCGCCAGTAAATTTGGCTACAAAATGTTTAGTTATCACACATTCAGAACTTCTATCCAAAACAAATTATCAAGATTATCAAAATCACAGGTTTGATTTAAATATTTTTATTATAAAATCTGATTATGATTTACTGAATCGCTTTCTTTATGAATCGTTTATGACAGTCAATCTTTGTTTGCGGAAGCCGTAAAAATGAAAGAACATTAACACAAAGTGAATTCTACCGGTTGCAAAATTCTAAGACTTCTATTATAAAACAACATTTATTTAGTTTTAAACTTCGAATATAGTGCACTTAAAAGTGTAAGCCACAGACTGCCAATTCATAAAGTGATCAACCGTTTCCTCACAAAAGTCAGCTTACTGAACTCAGTGTATTGAAGCCTCTCCACTATTGACATCCATTTAAAGAAAGTTAACCTTTTGTCACTCCCAATGTGTCCGATAATGAGTTAAAATCATGCCCCAAAATATCATGTCACAATGACAAAATTATATACAGCATACACAGGCATAACATTATGAGGTGAAGTAAATAACATTGATTATCTCTTCATCACGGCACCTGTTAGTGGGTGGGATATATTAGGCAGCAAGTGAAAATTTGGTCCTCAAAGTTGATGTATTAGAAGCAGGAAAAATGGGCGAAAAAAGGATTTGAGCGAGTTTGACAAGGGTCAAATTGTGATGGCTAGACGACTGGGTCAGAGCATCTCCAAAACTGCAGCTCTTGTGGGGTGTTCCTGGTCTGCAGTGGTCAGTATCTATCAAAAGTGGCCCCTGGAAAGAACAGTGGTGAACCGACGACAGGGTCATGGGCGGGGCGGCCAAGGCTCATTGATGCACGTGGGGAGCGAAGTCTGGCCCGTGTGGTCTGAACAAACAGACGAGCTACTGTAGCTCAAATTGCTCAAGAAGTTAATGCTGATTCTGATAGAAAGGTGTCAGAATACACAGTGCATCGCAGTTTGTTGTGTATGGGGCTGCAGAGCCGCAGACCAGTCAGGGTGCCCATGCTGACCCCTGTCCCCTGCCAAAAGCTCCAACAGTGGGTACATGAGAATCAGAACTGGTCTGATGAATCACGTTTTCTTTTACATCACGTGGATGGCCGGGTGCGTGTGCGTCGCTTACCTGGGGAACACATGGCACCAGGATGCACTATGGAAAGAAGGCAAGCCGGTGGAGGCAGTGTGATGCTTTGGGCAATGTTTTGCTGGGAAACCTTGGGTCCTGCCATCCATGTGGATGTTACTTTGAAACGTACCACCTACCTAAGCATTGTTGCAGACCATGTACACCCTTTCACGGAAACGGTATTCCCTGGTGGCTGTGGTCTCTTTCAGCAGGATAATGCGCCCTGCCACAAAGCAAAAATGGTTCAGGAATGGTTTGAGGAGCACAACAAAGAGTTTGAGGTGTTGACTTGGCCTCTAAATTCCCCAGATCTCAATCCAATCAAGCATCTGTGGGATGTGCTGAACAAACAAGTCCGATCCATGGAGGCCCCACCTCACAACTTACAGGACTTAAAGGATCTGCTGCTAACATCTTGGTGCCAGATACCACAGCACACCTTCAGGGGTCTAGTGGAGTCCATGCCTTGACGGGTCAGGGCTGTTTTGGCAGCAAAAGGGGGACCAACATAATATTAGCCATAATGTTATGCCTGATCAGTAATTTCATGATGATAAAATTCCCATGAACTTCAAGTCTGCAAATGTTTCTCATTTAAAGCTTTGGGTTTACTGACAAAGTTGCAATGCTGTCTGTATAGTGACGTGTAAAAGTCTTGGAAATGCGGCATTTAATTGACCCTTTTCACATTTCCGGGTTTCTCAGAAGCGGAAGGCGTCATAGTTGGGTAAACTTCTATAGTGGTGAATGAGAGACTACATTAAATATATTTTTGTGTTCCCATTTGCTCAAATAGCAAAAGAAAAACTCCTCAATAGTGTTTTCACAATAACAAGTTTTTTTAACAAGTAATTTGATGCAAAGGCAATACAAAGTATAGTGTTATAAATGTAAGGGGGTCGCACACCGGACGAGAAGCGCAGCGCCACTTCGCACTGCATGTTTAAAATTCAAACACATTGTTAATGGTTTTACATTCATAGTTTCACAGCTTGAATAAAGTCTAAACATTTACCCCCAGCTTCACAGACAAGGCTTAAAGCTACACTATGTATTTCTTCACCGCTAGGGGTCGCTAACCTCTTCAAAACAATAACAAAGGCGTAGATTGATGACGCAGTGAATGAGCGTGGAATCATGGAACGTGTTGTCATACCGATGGATCTAATAATGTTTATGGGGAAATAATGTTTATGGATGAGTGAATGCATTCATGTTTTTTAACATGATAAAAAAAAATGGTATGAAGCAGCGTGTGATTACTAATAAGAGACAGATATCAGTGCCACACGCACGAGTCCCGGGGGATATAAAGAAATAAGGACATTTCATTCCGAACTACCCGCAAGTGCTGAATTACTACTCATACAGGTCAGTTTATTTGACGAATTAAAATTGTAAGGAAACGCAATGCTGTTTCACTTGGTCTACACTATCTAAACTGCATTTGAGTGTGTTGAAAGTTATAATGTTATTCTTTGTGAGTTTGTTGGCTGTATGAGACTAGCAGTAAGCTACATCAACATTAGAACATCATACTGATGATATTCTAATATTTCATCGTGTTGAGCTACATAACATTGATTCGTTTTATGTACATTTGCTCACCTGTCTAATAAAGCACATGCATGAACGCCATCTCTGTCAAGTCTAAGTTTGTTGCGAAGCTCTTGCCATCTCGAAAACGCTCCTTTGATACTGGTCCTCTTGATTTCTCATTTTGTTCCAAAGTCTGCTTGCCATGGTTCATAATGTTTGAATGAAACTACAACAGTTTGTTTGTTTTTACAACAGTTGTCCAAGTCTGTTGCCATGGTTTCTACGGCAGTAAAAGCGGAAACCAAGGGTAACGCAGATGAGACACCATTGACAGGCGACTCCCTCACACGTCCCAGTTTCTTGGTTAAAATCGCAATTTTCTCACGATTTACAAATAGTTGGAAACATTTGGGATATTGTAAGTACTCAACTGAACAAAATATATAACACTGGCCTAGTGGTTTTTGGATATTTTACGGAAAAAATCTTACATATTGTACCTTTAAACCTAGTCCCTGACTAAAATGCATTATTGAGCCATTTTTACCGGAAAGCAATTTGCACTGACATATCTTAAAAATATGTTAGTGCCATTGTTTTGTCTCAAGATGCACACCAGCATTTTTTTTTTTCTAAGGCACGTTTATAAAAGATACTTAAATGTCCTAATTGAACTAAGGCCTAATCCTGGCTTAATCTAAGACCTGTCTGTAAAACCAAGCCATAGGTGAAAAAAATTATAATAAACATAGCCCTTTCTAATCATTCATTTTGCCCTGTTGTGCCATTTTTTCATACACTAACCTCAGTGCGAAAGCATATGTAACTTTTGCCTGTCTTGGTTACATTCACTGTTGTGTGTTGCCACCTACTGGAGGTACCAGGTCACAACACACTTTAGTTGAATTCAATAGCAATAGCATGGAGTAGCTCAGGGATGGGCAACGTCTGTCCTGGAGTGCCACTATCTTGCAGAGTTTAGCTCCAACCCTGATTTAAAAAAACAAACAAACAAAAAAAACCCTCACCGGCCTGTAGCCTTACTAATCCTGAAGACATTGATTAGCTTGATCAGGTGTGATTAGGGTTGGAGCTAAACTCTGCAGGACAGCAGCACTCCAGGACCGCCGTTGCCCATCCCTAGAGTAGCATACCGATAACGAAAAGGGAAATGAAAAACTCGAAGTTGGGAAATACCCTGAATTATATGCCATTAACCACAGATTCTTTAAAGACAAAATACGGAAATCAGCTGCATGGAGAAAGATTGCTGATATTATCGGATTTTCAGGTGAGATTCTCAATTAATTCAGTTATCGTACGCCCTAAGGTAAAATGTTCAGCGGCTTAGGTTAGCAACGATTGTATTTAATTGCAAGTACAATCATAACATAACGTACAGAACAGACATTATCTTAATTTCATAATGTCCTTACAAAACAATATTGTTTAAAAACGCAACGCTCCGCTTCTCATCCAGTGTGCGACCACCTTAAAGGAGTTACATTAGCGAATTTTCAGCAAGAAAAGATCCTACTTATACATATGTGATGTGGAAGAATGAAGTGTAGCCCAAAACAAACCTTTCTCCTCAGCGCTGACATAGCCCTCCTGTGCTAGATTAAGTCGGTTTTGCTCAACTGCAATGCTGTTAGAGTCTGGACCACTGTTACGTGAAGGCCCTACTTCCTCAGAGTGGCAGGCCTGGTCCAGATGTTGCTGTGCAATTTTCAGGTGTCTCCGTAATCGGTCTATATCACGACTAGTGCTTTCATCACCCAGTGACTCCCGTCCCGAGTCTCCCGGGAACTCAGCCTTAAGCTTGCCAGAAGAGTCCTTTTTCAGAACAGCCTGATATCCCGGTGGGGCATTGACAAGACGATGACAGATGTTGGATGTGGATGGCCTATGTATGGGTAACCTCCGAGTCGATCGACTGCGGAGACCGTCCCTCACACCACCAATTCCCAGATGAAGGATTTCCAGCACAGTCAGCACCAGGCAGAGTATACTGACAACATACATGATGACCAGGAAGATTGTCTTTTCAGTGGGACGTGAGATAAAGCAGTCCACCGTGTGTGGGCAAGGGCTCCGAGTGCAAATGTATGATGGTGCCACTTCAAAACCATATAGAACATACTGGCCAAAAAGGAAGGCTATCTCAAAGGCAACACGAGAGACTAATTGTAACACATATACCCTCATAAGACCATCTCTCTTGATGCGACGACGGCCATCATGCTTCGTAGCTGGGACTTTGGATGCAGCGTCAGACTTGGCTGTAGATACCGCTTTACTATCCTTCTCAGATGGCTCAATCTCCTCCAAGATCATGGGAACTTCCTCACCCATATCATCCGCCTCGTCATAATCACGGCTCATTCCGTGATGAACCATAGACAGCAGTTTGCGCTTACGTGGTCGGTATTCTTCATCAGCCATTCGAGCAATTTTGTGCATGGCAAAGCCGAGGTACATAATGGATGGTGTGGTGATCATAATAATTTGAAAAACCCAGAATCGAACGTGTGATAGAGGGGCAAAAGCATCATAGCATACATTATCACAACCGGGCTGTAAAGTGTTGCACACAAACTTGCTCTGTTCATCTTGATAGATGGTCTCACCGCCCACCACTGTCAGGACAATTCGGAATATGATGAGGAGCGTGAGCCAGATCTTTCCCACAAAAGTGGAATGGTTGGAGATCTCATCAAGCAAGCGTGTCAAGAAGTTCCAACTCATGTTGCCACCAATACGAGAGACCTGTCAGATCTGCAAAAGTTAGAAAGAGGTAGTGGGATCATAGAGGAATTTCAATTGGGACACACAACCATTACAGTAAAAATGACAGTAAATGGCTTCAGTTGTGGCTAACAGAAATATCAGAAACATTGTTTTGCAGTAGACATGAAAAAAAAAGAGTCCAGTACAATATGGTTAACATATTTAAGTAAAAACTCCCTTGGAGAATTAATGCTGTAACCAACACGTTGACCAACATGTTAACTCTTTCCCCACCATTGACGGAAATTTCCGGCTTTCTGTTTTCAACAGTGTTACCAAATGAAATGTCGACCCAGGATGAGCTACAGGACTGTGAAGCTTTGGGGTTGTTGATGGAAGCGATCTACCCCATCTAGGATTTGATCATTGTTATGAATCCCATCCAGACATAGTCTTTGACAAAAAGCTTTTTGCTTTTTTTTTTTTTTTTTTTGTAATTAAACTTACCCACATTCAAGTGTTTTGAAAAAAAGGAATGCCTGAAGCTAGAATAAAACAGATTTTTTTTTGTTTGTTTAAAAGCAGAGGGTCTGTTCTTTCTTTTGATATATTGCAGATATTCATGAAACTTTTGTGAAAATGATTAAAAACGCTGGCAGTGCCTGGCAACTTTTTTTTCAGAAACGCTGACGGGGAAAGAGTTAATTGTTTTTCACTGTAACACATTACATTATTATTGGACATTATAAGCGCTTCATTCGGTTGTGTGTTGATGAAATACAAGTGACAGCACCAGCAGGTGTCAGTGTTCAATACATATGCAAACACACACACAAAATATTTGGTTCACTATATTTGTGGGGACTCTTCATAGACGTAATGTTTTTATACGTAATGTTTTATATTTATAATGTTTTTAACGTTTTTATACTGTACAAACTGTATATTCTGTCCACTTACACTAACCCTACCCCTAAACCTACCCATCGCAGAAAAATGTCTGCATTTTTACATTTTCAAAAAAACTGTATAATTTATAAGCTTGTTTCCTCATGGGGACTTTAATTTAGGTCCCCACGGTGACACGAGTCCCCATTCAGGTTGAAGTCCCCACTGGGATAGAAAAACATGAACACACACACATACACACACACATTTGTATAATGTAATCCCTAGCCCCTACCCTAACCTATTCTTAACAGAATTCTAACCCTAAAACCAAGTCTTATCCCTCAAACAGCCTTTTAACGGGGTGTCAGAAAGTGAGGCCCGGCCAAAAGGTCATCACTTTACTCTGTCCTCACTAGGATGGTCTAAAAGACAAAATGATCCTCACAAAGAAAACTATACAAGTTCAAGCACACACACACACACACCCTCTACATGACGAACCCTCTTAACAGAAATCATGTTCAGCCTAAGGGTCAATGAAATATAAGTGAATGATGGGAAAGTGATGGGAGTGGGAAGTGATGGGATGATGGGAGTGATGGGAGTGATATGATGGGGAAAAAAAAAACGTTCAAAATGTGTCAAGTTCTTATAAAAGCACTAATTGTATTCAGAAAAGTTCTGAAAATGCAATGACTCTAAAAATGTGGTGTAACGTAAAAAGTAAAGTTCATGAGTGAAAGACAGTTATATTACTTAACTATTGCATGTCTCCATTAAATTCACTTTTTGCATTTCCCATGCATTTTGGAGCTATAGATAAAGATAGATTCTTATGAATACAGAACTTTGAGTGAAACAAGAGCACAAAACTATGGGCTTCTGGTAGTACCTAGGATATCTAAGTCCACTAAAGGAGGAAGAACATTTTCACATTTGGCTCCTAAACTCTGGAATAGCCTTCCTGATAATGTTCGGGGCTCAGACTCACTCTCCCAGTTTAAATCTAGATTAAAGACGCATCCCTTTAGCCAAGCATTCACATAATACATCTCATAACCTTGTACTCCAGTTGTATCAGTGCACATGATTGTCTTTGCTTAATGTTTTGAACAGCGGTTCCTGTTCTGCTTTATCTCGGGACGCCCATCCCGAGGTAACTAGAGAGGCCGTCAGCTCCAGTCTGGATCCAGCCTCTTATGAAGACTTCAGATGACCATCACCTGTGAAGAGACGACTCCAACTCCTGCGAGGACTTCAGATGACGCAGCTCTGCAGCAATGCTAAATTTATTTTTCTATATACCCTAATCATTGTTAACAACATGTATTCTTTACTTCAATGAGCCCACTGAGCCCATTGTTTGCGGCTTAAATTATTACATTATTTATTAATACATTGTTAGCTAACTGTGATTTGTATATGTACTTTTCCATAACTTGAAATCCATAACTTGGACACAGTCTCCTCTGATAACATATCACTTTAAATTGTAATGTAGACACATGCATTTTCTGTAAAACTGCTTTGAAACGATATGTATTGTGAAAAGCGCTACACAAATTAATGTGAATTGAAAAAAAAAAACATTACTAAAAAGACATTTGTGCATATTTTATTTTCTTTCCATAAAAAGGATTAGAATACACTAGCTAGAAAATTTTATTGTGAATAAATATTTTGATGACAGCCCTGGGGGAGAGGAAAAAAAAAAAAAAAAAAAAAAAAATCAAGGCTAAATCAGAAAAAAAAAGCAAGAGACTGGCTAAAAATGTTTTTTTGACATGTCTGTCACATACAAACAGGAGAAGATAAAATGTCATGGTAAAAAGACATTTCTTAAAATAGGTACAAATATTAGATTTTATTTAACTTAATTTAATGAACTGCCAACAGATAGCATTACAGGAGCCTTAAGTTTCTCAATGGATTTTAATAACATGCAGCTTGATGTATACACATAAGTAAAAAGTTTTACTGCATTACAAGTGAGCCACAGGTGATGATAACAAAATATGAAATATTGCCAAAGAAAATTTTGGTTAAAAAAATTAGGACATGAAAACTACATATAACATTATTATTATTATTAACTACAACAACAACATGATGATAATAATAATAATGACAGTATTTCAAACATGAGAAAATTATTGTCATGTCCTGTAACGCAAATTTACTGAATAGCTTCTCTTTACAGCTGCCTGTCAACATCAGCAACCTCACCCAAGGGTTGAAGCTTCAAAGATTAGGACAAGTCATGGCAGGTCACTATCTGACATAAAGAACCAAGACTGAAGTTCTGTGGTCAAAAGAAAGCTAGAAGGTGGTGTTGTGAAAAGTTATGTACTCAGAATATTCCCATTTTAACTCCACTATTAAAACAGTCACTGAGTATCGCTGGTATAGGGGTGTGTTAGCACAATGATTTCAATATTTTAGGATTTGATTGATATCAAATAACATATGCTGAAGAGGTCTATAGGCCATAAAAAACAACAACACCAGCACCACAGCAGTACTCTCAGAATCGCTCATCATTCCAGTGTCTTTTCAGAAAACACTATCATAACATCCCAATAAATATATAGACTTTCATCTCAGCTGAGGTATGATCATTGAATGATCATCTGACTATTCTAACTGCAGGTAAAAGGTGTGATTTAATAAGACCTTTAGAGTACTGACAGTACAAAATCATGAATTAGTAAACACATGTGCAAGGGTATTGAAAAAAACTTCCAAAATGTATTTAAAAAAAAAAAAAAAAAAAGAGTGACAAATAATAGCCTAATGCCCATGGTGACATAAAAATTCTAAAAGAGGCTTAAAGGACATGTTTACATATATGCAATATTCAAATATATATAGACCAGATGTTAAAAAAAGCAAAAATTATAGAGCTAATGGATAAAAACATAAATAAAAATCCATACGTTCATTATAATGAAAAGCTATAAGTAAATACTATAACTATAAATTCTTGTATAATAATAATAATAAAAAAACACATTTTATCTTTGTTGGTGTTTACCTAGCCCTACATTCATACCATAGTTCATGTCTACACGAATGTTATGATTAATATAATTAACAGCTAGTCATTAAATTTGCTGTTTTATAAGACAAGGGTTATAAAAAAATTCCCCAATCGGAATTTAATGCGTATAATTAACCTGAGATGGTCAAACGCGACAACTTTGTATCAATGAAATGAAATCGGAATTCAAGTTAGCCCGGTAAATGCACAGCTCCATTTAACTTTAAACAAGGTAAGAAACAACAAAAATATTAAACAAGGTAAGAAACAACAAAAACATTCACATACCTTCGTCTAACAAGTGATTAGTAGGCTATCCTGCTTTCAGCTGTTGGACAATGCTTGTGTTTGACCAAAACTCCGACACAGCGTGTCACTCACTTGTCTCTCAATTAACTTCCACCCACTTTTTTTCCACGTTAACCCAAACACTGTTTGGAACCCACACCACGTGAGCACCCATCCAAAACACCTCCTCTACACCCACATGTAGCCAGGCCTTTAAACCTGAAACCTGAGCTCATTTGTTTCGCGACAAAACTCCCTCCAGTCTCCAATGTAAATATTAACTATAATAAATATACAATATATATTCGTCAGGATTGGGCAAAATGTAGTATTTAAAAATTGATTGTCTTTCTTTCAATTCTTGAGGAAAATGAACTGAATTGGCTACGTGGAAGTTGAATTGAAATGAGAGGGAAATGTATTAACTTGCTATAGCCTATAAAAGTTCAACAAAGGTAAAAAAGTGTTCCCACTATAAAATAATTAAAAATAATAAAATATATCAAATAAATACAAATGTATAATAATTTCTGTCTGATAGCCTATGTCTATACGTCTCTCTTCGTTTTATGACTTCGTCTTGATGAACATTCTTTTTCTAGTTAAAATTACACATTTAATTCTACTTCCTTTAATTGAAATTCACATTGTAATTCTGTATCTTGTTTGCAACCTCAGTTCAGATTCTGTAATTTTATTGTAATTTAACAGGCATTGTCAATTATGGCATATATCAGCATCCAAGAAAAGCAATTCCCAAAATATAATAGCCAAAATGTAACTTGGCTATAATCTTCATTTCACTTAAATAATTACTCAAGAGGAATTGCACGTCACAAACTATTGCTTAACATTATGGGCTTGACAGGTCTATGCAAGTCTTACACCTTTTCCAGGTATACATCTTAGCAGCAGTGCAAAAACCGGATGTTTGCATGTTCTTCTATGAACTAGAAAACAATTTAAAGTATTTCTGTGCCGCCATTTCTACATAAAATATGTCTGCTGAATGAAAACAAATGGAACTTTCATAATAACTGACTGAAAAGAGGTGGGTAAGGGAGTGTAAGAATTACTGTATAACTCATAATTTGTGTCCTATAACCTATATCATAAAAATATGTGTCATAGCATAAAATACTTAGGAACGTGAAGTTGGCAAAAAAATAATTACCAACTTATGTGCAACAATCAATTTTCATATCCTTCTCTCTCTGCCATCTATAGGACATAATGAAAAGATGTGTAAGATTTGAAGACTTTATTATGTTTACAAAAATAAAAGTTATTATGATTCCCTATTGGAGACCAGTACAAAGATAAATAAATACACATTAAATACATTCTAAATTGACTGACAATGTGCTTCCAACTTTGTTAACAACAATGCACCATTTTACAAGTTTTAGACCAATTATAAAGAAATAAAAGTGCAGGACGTCTAAATACTTCCAAGTGCTAGTTCATCACAGAAAAATAATGTACACATTTACAGTTCAGAAACTTCTTCAACAGAAAGTTTCAAAGAGTGAGATGGTATTTAGTTCGGCAACATGTCTTAACAAATAACACCACCAACACTCAAGTAAAGCTGTTATTATCCTGTGACCTGCATAACCCAATTATGAACCTTTCAGAGAGCACAATGAAAGGCTTTTCACCCTGAGAAATAAATACACCTTCAATTCCACATTCATACCATCTACAGTAATCAATTTAAATCAACTTAATGCATGCATAGTTATGTATTATAAGGTGTGTTGGTGTTTTGTTGTACAAAGCCAAAAAGACACTCTGTACAGCGCTGTTACTTCACAAAAAGAGATTAGCACAACCATGGAGTATGGAGACAAAAAGACAAATTCAGTCCACATTTACACCAAGACAGTAATACAGATTAAAAGCAGGTAGAGTGAGGCAGGAATCTTCATGATGTAAGGTACGTGCTTTTCTTTAACACTGTAGCTAGAGGTTACTGCTTGATAGTAGCCAGTTTGACGCCAAACATTTCTTCCCACTGATTTGTGATCCAGTCCACCAGGTCTTGTACCAGTTCTTCATCTTCAGCATGTAAAGACCATGTCTTTTCTTTCTTGGCCATCTGTGAAAAAATAAAACAAGCAGCAAAAACCTCCATTTATTCTATCCATATATTAGCCATAGTGTTTAATGGTTTCATACTTCAGAGAATTGCTCTTAGGCTGCGTTTACACTGAAACAAAAAAATCCAATTCTTTTACTCACATCTGACACAGATCGGAAATTGTTGCACGCGTGTACAGTGCATCCGGAAAATATTCACAGCGCTTCACTTTTTCCACAATTTTGTTATGTTACAGCCTTATTCCAAAATGGATTAAATTCATTATTTGAAAGCACCTTTGGCACCAATTACAGCCTTAAGTCTTTTTGAGTATGATGCTACAAGCTTTGAAGTTGAACACCTATTTTTGGCCAGTTTCTCCCATTCTTCTTTGCAGGACCTCTCAAGCTCCATCAGGTTGGATGAGGAGCGTCGGTGCACAGCCATTTTCAGATCTCTCCAGAGATGTTCAATCGGGTTCAAGTCTGCGCTCTGGCTGGGCCACTCAAGGACATTCACAGAGTTGTCCCATAGCCACTCCTTTGTTATCTTGGCTGTGTGCTTAGGGTCGTTGTCCTGTCGGAAGATGAACCTTCGTCCCAGTCTGAGGTCCAGAGCGCTCTGGAGCAGGTTTTCATCAAGAATGTCTCTGTACATTGCTGCATTCATCTTTCCCTTGATCCTGACTAGTCTCCCAGTTCCAGCCGCTGAAAAGCATCCCCACAGCATGATGCTGCCACCACCACCATGCTTCACTGTAGGGATGGTATTGGCCAGGTGATGAGTGGTGCCTGGTTTCCTCCAGACATGACGCTTGCCGCTCAGGCCAAATAGTTCAATCTTTGTTTCATCAGACCAGAGAATTTTGTTTCTCGCTGCATTCACAAGGGGCGTCGGCGTCAACGCTTCTCACTTACTTTGAATGGGTGACGTCATGCGTTGCCGAACTGAATTGTGGGTTCCGTTGCGTCGCATCACTGCCGTTGCTCGCGGCAGAAGTTGAAAAGTTTTCAACTTTTCAAGCGCCAACGCAGGCGTCAGCCAATCAGA
The DNA here is from genome assembly GCA_039654105.1 of Coreius guichenoti. Classification (NCBI taxonomy): domain Eukaryota; kingdom Metazoa; phylum Chordata; class Actinopteri; order Cypriniformes; family Gobionidae; genus Coreius; species Coreius guichenoti. Next base: position 15,528,702 of record CM077180.1, on the reverse strand, counting down.
TCACCTATGCGGAAAAGTAGTATGATTGGCTGTTGTCACTATGACGGTTGCGTCAGCACCAAGCTTCAGACACGCCCTCCATCAAGCGTTGACGCAGATGCCCCGTGTGAATGCAGCGTGAGAGTCCTTCAGGTGCCTTTTGGCCAACTCCAGGCGGGCTGTCATGTGCCTTTTACTGAGGAGTGGCTTCTGTCTGGCGACTCTACCATACAGGCCTGATTGGTTGAGTGCTGCAGAGATTCTTCTGGAAGTTTCTCCTCTCTCCACAGAGAAATGCTGGAGCTCTGTCAGAGTGACCATTGGGTTCTTGGTCACCTCCCTGACTAAGGCCCTTCTTCCCAGATCGCTCAGTTTGGCCGGGCAGCCAGCTCTAGGAAGAGTCCTTGTGGTTCCAAACTTCTTTCATTTACAGATGATGGAGGCCACTGTGCTCATTGGGACCTTCAATGCTGCAGAATCTCAGGGCCGGCCCTGACCAATTTGCTGCCCTAGGCAAGATTTTACTTGGCGCCCCTTGTATCAAGGTTTAGCACTAACGTTATATGTTATCAGTCTAAGTTGTGGAAACACTGGTACTGTTTTATTTTTGTAATGCATTAATGTTTTGTTTTTTATTGTTGTTGTTTTATATGTTGGTTGTGTTTTAAAAAGTGTACCCTGAATCCAGTCCATTCTACCCCATCATTGTGTTCATGATATATATAATTTTTTTTTTTTTTTTTTTTTAAAGGCTGATGATAGTTAAACTATACAAAAATAGAACCTACACCACATTACAGCCTAAACACAAATAACAAGAGTAATTGCATCTAACATTCATGCACAAACTTGTTCATTGAGAACTAGCAAAAGTGTTTGTTTTCCAGTAGATGGCAGCAATCTTCCTATGCACATTCATTCGTTTTCACCATGAATTAAACTGAGAAATTTAGATATTTAATGTGAATTTTACAAAAAATGTTGCTATTTTAAATAAACCTGTATATAAATATCATTACTAATTTCAGCAAATACATTTTAAAAATGCCATATATCCCCTTAAAATTGCACAACTGTAGAGTAAAAAAGCCCATTTCGAATTAATATAAATAAAATAGTACCAGTAATAAAACGGGAAAAATCACTCATTTTGGCACCCCTATGGATGAGTGGCGCCCCTAGCATTTGCCTATTCCGCGGGCCGGCCCTGCCAGATCTGTGGCTCGATACAATCCTGTCTCGGAGGTCTACAGACAATTCCTTAGACTTCATGGCTTGGTTTGTGCTCTGACATGCACTGTTAACTGTGGGACCTTATATAGACAGGTGTGTGCCTTTCCAAATCATGTCCAATCAACTGAATTTACCACAGGTAGACTCCAATCAAGTTGTAGAACCATCTCAAGGATGATCAGTGGAAACAGGATGCACCTGAGCTCAATTTTGAGTATCATGGCAAAGGCTGTGAATACTTATGTGATTTTTTTGGTTTTTTATTTTTAATAAATTTGCAAAGATTTCAAACAAACTTCATTCACGTTGTCATTATGGGTTATTGTTTGTAGAATTTTAAGGAAAATAATGAATTTAATCCACTTTTGGAATAAGGCTGTAACATAACAAAGTGTGGAAAAAGTGAAGCGCTGTGAATACTTTCTGGATGCACTGTAAACACAAAAATCCGCACAAGATCCGATTTTTTCACATCCGATCTGAGCCACTTCCAAATGTGGTTTTAAATCAGATACATATCCGATATCTGGACATCCGACCTACGACTAAACACGAATATCCGATTCCCTTTTGAATTCCAAACCACCACAAGGCGAGGGCGACACGTTTGCCCACAAATATACCCACTTTCTAATTTTGTATTATGAAGCAGAGGTGCTTGTATGCACTCGCTCGTAGATTTTTTATTTAGGTGGAAACTTTATAAAGGAAAGAAATTGCGCGCACACAAAAAACATTCAGGAGCCTCTGCCCCGTGAGTTTTATAAATGAAACCGCTACACTACTGAAAGCTACATTATATTTCTCAGTAATGAGGTGATAACTTCGCTGTAATTAAACCAACAAGCTTCACTATTAAGGCTACTCACTCGTGCGATCTCTCTCGTTAATTCATACGAACTCATTCAAAAATGTAATCTTTCAGTGCTACTTTATTTCACTTCAGAATTCTAGATCTAACGAGCTGTAGGCTAGATAAAATAACAAACGTTCAATCAAACATCCATGACAGCTGTTATCTTGTCCATGCTGGCAAATAATCCTGGCCACCCGACATGAATTATATAAATAATTTTAATAATACGGCCATTTAAAACCAGAGGGTCGACCATGTGCATAGTAAAGCGATCACCAACAATCATTTTGGGCGGGAATTAATATAAACACAGATATCGGATACCAATCGTGTCTAAAGTGAATGTAAACAGGCGGGCCAAAAAAACGGATATGGTCAAAAGATCGGATCTGTGCATTAAGACTTGCAGTGTAAACGCAGCCTTAGGTTCTCCGTGGTTTAGGTGAGAATATGTAAAGATGCACCCACACACCTCATCGTAAAGTTTTAGGTCCACCTGGCATGGATTGGATGAGAACAGATGAACGGAACTGAGGCAACTGATTGGCTGAGTTTCCTGAACGGTCACCTTCCCACTCATTTGGCCCTCAGGTTGACTCTTGCTCCATTGATGGTCTTCATCAAGAAGAAAAAGCATTTCTTTGGTGACCAGTACACTCACAGAGTCCAAAGAGCCATCTAGGAAAACAAAGACCAACTTTGTAAAATACTTTCGTCACAACAAGAAACCTTTTTTTCCCTTTTTGCCACACCAACAGTTATTTAAAGTTGGAGTATGGAAGATTTGGCCCACTAGTGGTCGAGGCGTAAAACTGTTCATTTTAAAATGTATCATTTAAGAATATGGTTTTGGTAATTATGCGAGTTGGGCTTCGGCTCAGCTTTTCAGCGTGGAAACATTACGTTACAAAAGTTACAACAATGACATTCGATAAAATGACCACTAGATTCTTTCCAAACTTTGGATCGCTTTTAAATCTTGTGAATTCTCTTAGTTGTCGCTAGGGATGAAAAGATTAGTTGACATAAAAAAAAAAACTGTTAACTATTTTTTGTTTTCAAATAGTCTTTTGATCTGTTATGACCTATTGTAAGAGTGTGCAATAACGCAGTTTAACCAGTGTGGCACTGTAGCGCAAGACTGTAATGCATGCCTCCCGGATCCACTCCGATAGAAGAAGACAGCGCTTCGGAGTGCAAACGAAGGCTGCATCTGAAAGCTTAAAAATGTTGACTTCAGAGGATGCATTCCAAGGCATATCCGAATCCATTGTCAGCTCGACTTCTTGTCTCCTGAGATACCTTTATCTGATCAATTTTTGAAGGCAGCATCACTACCTTTGATATCCCAAATGCTGTGCATTCCATTCTGTGACAGTTAAACAAAAAAATAAATAAATAAAGATGGCGTCTGACAGTTGGTTTTGGTAGTCAGTTTCTGTGTAAATCTGTTTTTGACTGTTTTCAACTTTCTAGCGAGAAATTACTATTGTGTTAATTAAATATTCACTTAGTTGTCACCAAAGAATCAGTGTATCATTCGTTCATTTTTTTTTAAATTTAATATGGAAAGTAGAAAAATACGATTCTTTCAGAAAAAAACAAGAATTGAATTTTTGTTTTTACATTTAGGGGTATAAAATTAATAAACAGCTTGAATATTTGATCTCTGCATGTAGGCGAGAATGAAACGCCCCTTTCCGCTGATTGGTCAACCAAAGATCAAACCTTGCCATCATCAGTTGTTCCTCAGTTCTGCGCAACAGAATAATAGCCATCTGCTGCTACAGTTGTATGGATTCTTAAAGCGTTTATTGCAAATACATATAATAAATCAAGATTAATATCTTGATAAATTATTAAATTAGTAATAAATTAAATATTTTTAAATACTAATACAAAAAGAAAAGAATAATACATTGACTTATGTACACTCACCTAAAGGATTATTAGGAACACCATACTAATACTGTGTTTGACCCCCTTTCGCCTTCAGAACTGCCTTAATTCTACGTGGCATTGATTCAACAAGGTGCTGAAAGCATTCTTTAGAAATGTTGGCCCATATTGATAGGATAGCATCTTGCAGTTGATGGAGATTTGTGGGATGCACATCCAGGGCACGAAGCTCCCGTTCCACCACATCCCAAAGATGCTCTATTGGGTTGAGATCTGGTGACTGTGGGGGCCATTTTAGTACAGTGAACTCATTGTCATGTTCAAGAAACCAATTTGAAATGATTCGAGCTTTGTGACATGGTGCATTATCCTGCTGGAAGTAGCCATCAGAGGATGGGTACATGGTGGTCATAAAGGGATGGACATGGTCAGAAACAATGCTCAGGTAGGCCGTGGCATTTAAATGATGCCCAATTGGCACTAAGGGGCCTAAAGTGTGCCAAGAAAACATCCCCCACACCATTACACCACCACCACCAGCCTGCACAGTGGTAACAAGGCATGATGGATCCATGTTCTCATTCTGTTTACGCCAAATTCTGACTCTACCATCTGAATGTCTCAACAGAAATCGAGACTCATCAGACCAGGCAACATTTTTCCAGTCTTCAACTGTCCAATTTTGGTGAGCTCGTGCAAATTGTAGCCTCTTTTTCCTATTTGTAGTGGAGATGAGTGGTACCCGGTGGGGTCTTCTGCTGTTGTAGCCCATCCGCCTCAAGGTTGTGCGTGTTGTGGCTTCACAAATGCTTTGCTGCATACCTCGGTTGTAACGAGTGGTTATTTCAGTCAAAGTTGCTCTTCTATCAGCTTGAATCAGTCGGCCCATTCTCCTCTGACCTCTAGCATCAACAAGGCATTTTCGCCCACAGGACTGCCGCATACTGGATGTTTTTCCCTTTTCACACCATTCTTTGTAAACTCTAGAAATGGTTGTGCGTGAAAATCCCAGTAACTGAGTAGATTGTGAAATACTCAGACCGGCCCGTCTGGCACCAACAACCATGCCACGCTCAAAATTGCTTAAATCACCTTTCTTTCCTATTCTGACATTCAGTTTTGAGTTCAGGAGATTGTCTTGACCAGGACCACACCCCTAAATGCATTGAAGCAACTGCCATGTGATTGGTTGATTAGATAATTGCATTAATGAGAAATTGAACAGGTGTTCCTAATAATCCTTTAGGTGAGTGTATATTATAGGCCTACATTTTTTTGTCCTAAAGTTCACGCAAGAACTGTCACTCTGACTGTCTGACAACCAGAGAACAACAGAGATATTAAAATACATAATCTTCTGAAGTTTATACTGTAGGTCTTGTGTTTTATTAAAACTGTTAGCGAACATCCACATGCCGCCCACACTGTTGGAAGTGGTGTTTAGATAAATGTGCTGCGTGCTTTCCTCTTAATAACAAAATAAACAACACAAAAATGACGGCGAGAAAATGGCAGTTAATAAATCATCTGACCATAGCGACGTGGATATGTTTGCATGAGCTCTGCAATTCAGCACTCCAGCCAAGACACGTCATGTTTATTTATATAGCACTTTATACAACAGATTGCTTTAAAGCAAGCAGCTTTACAGTATAAACATGAACAAAAACAATTTTCCCTTAAAGGGACAAATAAAGTTAAGTAAGTAAGAAAAAAAACAGTGTTAGTGTCTCTTTCAGTCAGAATTACAACTTCAGTTTCTACTATAAAGCAGCTCTCCAGTGTTTTCAGGTTATGCGCGTATGCCTGACCTCGACAGACTAAACAGAAGAAAAAGAAAAACTCTTGTTATTCATTTTGGCCTAATTTTGTTCGAAATGATGTTCAAGATTTCGTTTGAAGTACAGTGGGTAAAATAAGTATTGAACACGTCACAATTTTTCTCAGTAAATATATTTCTAAAGGCACTATTGACATGAAATTTTCACCAGATGTTGGTAACAACCCATGCAATCCATACATGCAAAGAAATCAAACCATAGATGTCCATAAATTAAGTTATGTGTAATAATGTTAAATGACACAGGGAAAAAGTATTGAACACATGAAGAAAGGGAGGTGGAAAAAGGCATGGAAAGCCAAGACAATCAGTAATTAGGAAGCAATCCTGCCCCTTGTCAATGCAAATTAATATCAGCTGGTTCAGTCCCAACTAATGGCCTATAAAAAGGTGTCTCATTACCAAGGTGTCACACAAGAAACATCTCATGATGGGTAAAAGCAAAGAGCTCTCTCAAGACCTCCGCAACCTTATTGTTGCAAAACATACTGATGGCATTGGTTACAGAATTTTAAAACTTCTGAATATTCCAGTGAGCACTGTTGGGGCCATAATCCGTAAGTGGAAAGAACATCATTTCACCATAAACCGGCCACGACCAGGTGCTCCTCGCAAGATTTCTGACAGAGGAGTGAAAAGAATTATCAGAAGAGTTGTCCAAGAGCCAAGGATCACTTGTCGACAGCTTCAGAAAGACCTGGAATTAGCAGGTACAATTGTTTCAAAGAAAAGTTTCAAAGTAATGCACTCAACCGCCATGGCCTGTATGCACGCTCACCACGCAAGACTCAACATTTGGACAAGCCTGGGAAATACTGGGAGAATATAGTCTGGTCAGATGAGACCAAAATTGAACTCTTTGGATGCCATAATACACACCATGTTTCGAGGAGAAATGGCACTGCACATCACCCCAAAAACACCAAACCAACAGTGAAGTTTGGAGGTGGGAACATCATGGTGTGGGGCTGTTTTTCAGCATGCGGTACTGGCAAACTTCATATAATTGAAGGAAGGATGAATGGAAAAATGTACAGAGACATTCTTGATAAAAATCTGCTGCCATCTACCAGGATGATGAAAATGAAACGAGGGTGGACATTTCAGCAAGACAATGATTCCAAACACACAGCCAAGGAAACTCTCAATTGGTTTCAGAGAAAGAAAATAAAGTTGCTAGAATGGCCCAGCCAATCACCTGACTTGAATCCAATTGAAAATCTATGGAAAAAACTAAAGATCAGAGTTCATAGACGAGGCCCACGGAACCTTTAAGATTTGAAGACTGTTTGTGTGGAAGAATGGGCCAAAATCACACCTCAGCAATGCATGCAACTCGCTTCTCCATACAGGAGGCGTCTTGAAGCTGTCATTACCAACAAAGGCTTTTGTACTAAGTATTAAATAAATTTCAGTAAGCGTGTTCAATACTTTTTCCCTGTGTCATTTAACATTATTACACATAACTTAATTTATGGTTTGATTTCTTTGCATGTGTGGATTGCATGGGTTGTTACCAACATCTGGTGAAAATTTCATGTCAATAGCACCTTTAGAAATATATTTACTGAGAAAAATGGTGACGTGATCAATACTTATTTTACCCGCTGTATATCAGGGCCTTAAAAGCACAGTATGTAAGTTTCGCCGCTAGAGGTCGCTTATTCAAGACGCCATGAATGAGCGTGGAATCATGGGAGTTGTAGTCTTGACTCTTCACCTCCACAGCCGATGGAAAGGAATCCGACGGACTCGGGCAGAAATCATGTTCATGAATGAGCGAATGTATTAAAGTTTATTAACGTTACAGTAGTATGAAGCAGGACGCACCGAGAGCCCTTGGGAACGTATGCTAATGAGAGCGACCTGCAAGAAACATCGGTCTCTGAACTTTTATTATGCTTATGCTGCAGTCGGCCGTTTCCGCTCTTTTCGTTGTGTATGTGGGGAAACGCAGTGCTGTTTTACATGGTTAAAACAATAATACTAAAAACATTTGAGTTTGTTGAAATTTATGCTATAACATTACTCTGTGCGTTCGCTCTGTGGCTGGTATGAGAGACTTGTTGCACTTTGCAGTAATCTAGATCGATATTAGAATATCATATTAATAAAAACAGGATGACTGTTGCTAAATGACATGCAATTAATTTTAAAATATATTGTGTGATAGAAAAGCTCTCTCTGATTATGCTATGTTAGCCACTTGACAAAATAGTGTCGTCTCTGAGGCATGGTAAAAACGTTACTCGCGGTGAATCAAGAAAACAAGCGATTCAAACAATAAACCGTGTTGAGCTGTAAAACAATGATTCGTTTTCTGTTGATAAATGTATATCCAAACAGTTGCTCGCCTGTCTAATAAAATACATACTATATTAAAGCGTCTTTGGTGTTTATAAGGAAATAAAGGGTAGCGTGGATATGACGTCACTGACAGGCGACACAAGATTTCTCTGGATTTAAACACTGTTGGAAACGTTTGGGATAATGCAAAGTACACAGGCCAATAAAATATATAACATTGTTCTAGTGGTTTTTGGATATTTGAATCTAAAAATCTTACATATTGTGCCTTTAACACATGGAACTGTAATAGCTGGACCTTTTTTTTCACGGATGTAACGTAACCAAGCGAAGACAAATGGCGTGAAAATTACATTTCCCAACAGCTCAAATTATAAATCATTATTATATGCTTTTTCCGGTTAATTAAGTGCATCATCCAGGTATTTAAAGAGCACCTTTTCTTTTGGGAATTTTTAGTGTGAACACACTACTCACACTATACTACTAAATGACAGAGACCCCCAATTTGTGTACTTGTGCACTATTCTGAGACACCGATTTTTTTGTACTTGCTCAGTTCCATGAACCTTTATGTACTTGCTCAATAAAAGTTTTGTTCATTAAAAAAAAAAAAACTTGCAACTTTAAATATGGATATATTCAATATGCAATCCTCAAGAAACAGTGAAAAAGCATTTTGTAAGATAAATACATGCACATCAGATGAGTTTCACCAACAACAGTACAGGCACAAATGACAGCACAATTCCGTTCACTGACCACCCACAGAGATAAAATAAGAATATCTTGCAGGGAAGGGAACAAAAAGTCTGTTTATGATATCAGATGTACTTTGTGTTTATTCATCAAAAAGTTCTGTGTGTGTTAGTGTTAATGAGCATTTTGGCATGGGCACACAACTGAAATCACAAATGACTGTATGAAACAGTTTGTGTGTGGGAGAAAAAGAGGGCTTGAGTGATGTTCCAGGATGTTCCTGTCTTTTTAAAATCAGATTGTTGGCTGGGTTTGGTCTCACCAGCTGAATGCTTATCACACCACAAGTCTAGCCTGCTGCGAGCCCTTTCGATAGGGGGTTCTGGAGGAGAGTCAGGATGCCAGCAGGAGGCTACGGCTCTTGAAAGCTGAACCAGCCGTTCACAGTTGGATCTCTATCTCAAAAAGAATGAGATAAATATGTTTCCTGTGACTCTCCCTTTTTCCATCAAGACCTCAGAGTTTGGTTCCAAGGATAACAGCAGGACCCTAACAAAAGCAAGTGCTGATACATATACCTTTGTGTCCTGGTGTTAACCTGGGCAGCACTATTTCCCACAGTGATCTGATAAAAACGTGTATGACTCATTAAAGAACTGTAACTGTCATGTGTGAATCACATAAGGGTTTAAATGGAACTGAATTGGACATGTGCTACGAACAAGACCATACATTCCCTGAAGGTGAATATCACACCCATCTCAAGCTTGTTGTATTAATGTGATCAGATATAAATTATTCTTTGAGTCTACAACTTCTGCTACCCTAACCATTTGAAGCTCTTTCCTGTTACAGGCAAGTCATCACATGCTGCAGCCACCACATTATTTTTTTATCTCATTCCTCATATTGTTCTTGTTGCTGGCTCTAGCAACAGAAACATTTTGGCTGAAGCAGGTAAAAGCTTGCATATCTCCATCTTGGAGAACATAAGCACTCACCTTGCTGGAGAAATGCTAAGAGGTACCGGAAAGGAGGATGGCTGTCTTCTTTATCACACGGCAGGGTGTCCTCACAGACTAGATGCCTATAGGACAGGTCAAGATTTAAAATATGTTAACAAATGATTAATGGGATAATACGCATAACTTGGGACAATTAACAATAGCTTTTTTTCAACTGTGTGAAATTGAGAAGGTATTCTTGTTTGCCATTCTGACACACTTAATGCATGGGCTTTGGGTAGCATAGGCAGACAAAACACTTAAAAGCCTGAGGCAGAGATAAAAAGACAAGAAGTTGGAGAGCAAAAAATGCCTGCCTGTTTGCACTGCATACCAGAGGTGGTGCTGTGGGTTGAGCCGGGTGGTGGAGATTCCCTTCAGCTTGCTGTCAGACTTTGGGGCCAATTCCCTTGCAATTTCTGCATGAAAGCAAAGAGCTGTAGTTAGGACGGATATCTGCACAATTTCTTCACACACTTTAAACTCAAAACGAAAGAGTCAGTGTTTAAAATTTCTTTATCACATTATGTTCACATAATTGCTTGATTAAATTTAATTAAATAATTGGTTACAATTTATTTGAATGTGTTCCCATGTGTTACATGTAATTATGCCTACTTTATAGTTATTACTATAGTAAATACATGTAACGTGTAACAAGGACACATTAAAATAAAAGTCTTACCCAATAATTTAATATAATTAAATACTTTAGTTTATAATAGGTTGCAATCAAAAGTGAAGCACAGGTGGGAAAACGTAAACCAGTAAACCAACTTCATGGTAAAATAAAGCTGCAAGCAGAAATTATAGGAGCACCAAAATTTTGATTGAAAAAAAAAAAAAAAAAGACTAAAAAATATTGTTGATTTTAATAAAAAATGTATGAACTTCCTGCGCATCCATGCAGCCTAGCATGGATAAGAGCAGGGAGAGCAGCGATAACCCCCCTTAGGGTAAACAGAACAGAACCAACATAATGTATTGCAGATATCATTAATGTCAATATTTAATGTACAAAAATAATTCGGGAATTTAGTCTGATTCAAGGAGAATCAGAATACCAAATCCTGACTGGACGAGAGGAGGAGCTGGGGATGGAGGAGAGTAAATGAACTCTGGAGAAACGCAATAGCTGCTGATAATACTGAAGGAGCTTATATATGTATACTGTGATAGACATCGTATTCCTATAGGTAGATGTGATCAGCTGACAGTCAGCTGATGGGAGCTTGACTAACGTGACCTGCCAGAACTGACACTACGCTTGATATATGATTAGGCCTGAGAAAAATATCACATTAATTATGTGATTATTGTTTGCTGTTTAACACATTAGAATTAATTAATGCAGCTGAAGTAACCATGTGAATGTCTTTTCCCCACATCCCTTGGACAGTGTTACAGTATACAGTATGTTCATGCTATCTGTGCACTGCTCACTAGCTCTGCGAGGCCCTGCTTGCAGTACTGATGTTGCATCAGGGGGATTAATCCTCACATAAAAATATTAATACCAAATCTTTGTAATTGTATTGATTATTTATATTGTACGAATGTGCAAAATAAGCTTTAAAGAGGGGGGAAAAACTGACAGCTCTCATTTAATATTGCATTGACAGAACATCATCAAACACACTACATAAAAGGCACAGCTAAATGTGACATTTATTATAATGGGTTTATGTGAATATTGTTTTACATTCACTTCAATTAAAAGATATTGTGTGATTCTGATTAGGCCGGGCATTCAATTATACTTTAATATTCAATAGCTATAATTACTCATTTTATTGCTAGAAAAAAAAATCAATTTAATAGAGGCATCAGTATCGGTATGGATGATACTGACCTTCATTCACAGAACTTAGTTAAAAGATGGCATTAAACAAATGTTTAAATTGTCAAATATTTAAAATATTGTCATTATGTCGTTTCCACATTCATTTGAAGCTTTAACTGAAAATATATTTATGATTACAAATTTAAATAATAGGTGTGATTGTGATTATGTTCATTCTCATGACGTCTTATGTAGTTCTTACGTTATGTATGTTCCTACAACCCTCCTTTTCTGTTTGCTTACAGCTTTTATTTCTGAATAGTTGTGGAGTTAATAAACAGTGGATTTTACAAGGTAATGGTGTGTTACATGAGTGGAGGCAAACATGGAAATATTTTTAGGTTTAGGTGTGATAGAGACTCAAAACATTCAGTCGTACGTATTTTGGTCATACAGATAAGTGTTATACATCTTTCGAAACGGTTCCACATTCATAACAAAGGATCCACATTTATTTGTGTACACTCACAATAATGACAAAACTTTTGTAAAATAAAGAAAACAAACAGGGTGCGCTTTCTGCCGTCTCAGTCTCTGTGAACTTTTTTCTGCCACACAGACATAAGAGATATGTCTTTAGAGAGCTTGAAGTATCTCCTTTTAAATGAAGTAAGTCATATCAAAAACAAATATTCTCTGTTTATGTAATCTGTATGAAACTAACGAGAGGTACAATCTTCCCTGCCTGGCCTCATCATCTGTAATGTGACCACATCCACGCGCAGCGCAACCTTTCACACGCAAATCATCCATGTGCAAGGCACCGAACCTGTAAACGCCCCCATCACCTCAAAAAAACAAAAAAAACATCAAGCTTCATCATTCCTCTGCTTTTCATCAAGTTTGGAAGACACGCTGTAAGTTTACCTTGGATTTACCTCAGAAGAAGAAGAACACAACTGATATCCAGTGGAGGATAATTTATTCTCACTTACATCAGTTAACATGTTATTGTTACATAAACTGTAACCTGTTAGACAGCGTTTACTGTGAAATACAGTGTTTGTGAATATCTGCTCAAATGTAGATGTTTATATTGTGCTAAACAATAATGTTTCAGAGTAATGGTCTCTGTAAGTGTTGTGAGTTTGAGTCACTGAAAAACGCGCTTACTTCATAACGTTATAAGTGTTTGAAATAATTTCCATTTGTGGCTTCTTATCACAGAATGAGGCAGACAGTATATTATTTTAAGTATTCTATATATAATTAATTCTATGTTGATTGGAATTGCATCATAAATATACTTTATTCTTATGAAAATACCCAAGATGGCATGAAGAACACAGATAAACCATATACTCTTGCAGTCGTGTGTGTTTATTGTCTATTGTCATTTTTAATAAGTCAAAGTGTTTCTATCTTCTTTTTATTCAGCTACAGCGATAGGGATATCCTGGAACGTCATGTTATTTTACTTCTGTGAGGCATTTTTGGACTTTCTGTGTGAGGGCGCCCTCCGGCTTCCAGTATGAATTAAACATACATAACATTTCTAATGATTTATAGTTATAGGCCTCCTGCATTTTCCACCAAAAATAACGGTTTTCTGTAAAGTAAAATTATTATTATTATTATTTTATGCAGCCCTTTTAGGCACAACAAACCTGGTGTTCTTTATATTTTTTGTGAATTTTTAAATCACAATTTTAACCAGAAAAAAAAAAAAAAAAAAAATATTCACAATTATATGCACAATTAGCCCTAGTTGGTTAGTTGATATTCACAGTTGTTTTTTTTACAGGGGCCAGATGCCACTGATGAGTCCTGCTGACTCAAAACTTTCTCAAGTCTCTTCAAACTGTTTTTCTCTGAGAGCGCTGTACCAACATCAGGAAGCTACACTACATGAACATGGTAAAATGAAAAAGCAAACACCTTGGAAATGACAGGTATGTTGAACAGGAACTGTTTCAGGAATGGCACAAAGGCAGGGCTCGCAAAATTTCAAAATCGCAGGCACTCTTCAGATTTTGGTAGTCCGAAATGAATTAAACTAGCCCAATTAAAAAAAGATATTTTTTATGTAGAAAACTGAATAGGAGTCGAAACATCAATCAAAACCATTTTCAAAATCACAAATATCAACAATGGTATATAAAATAATCAAATTACAATCATCAATACAAATGGATTTTGTTCTAAATTTGGTTCTACCTGAACTGAAATTTCTATGAATTTCTGTCTTGACCTGTCTTTTTTGTCTGTGTAGAACTGAAACACCAACTTAAATCTATGCGCCTCTTAACATTTTAACACAGACACATGCACACGCGCACACACACACACGCGCACACACACACACACACACACACACACACAGAGCGACATTCGCAGTTTTCTCCACTGTAGGCTTATAGGCTTTATTAATTTATTGTCATATACATAGAGCGCTTCACGGCCGTTACACATCACATAGGCTACCCAACACTTGATTCGTCCTGTTAAACTACTTCACTAAAACTTACTTGACTTTCCTTCCTTTTGTTTTTAATTTGGCAAATTCTACAAATTAGTACCTGAAGAAAAAAAAACAATCATTATGTTGGAAAATTCTTATCAGAATAATTTCTGTTAAGTTAGTGTATTTTAGGTAAAACTTAAGTTATTAAGCAATATCTCATGTTCCTTTGTGTTTTATACACTGTCCACTAGGAGGTGCTCTAGGCATATGCTATCCTTGATGTGTTTTCCCTGAAGAGACGCCGATTTTGAAAAGGAAAGTGAAAGAGTTGACACGTTCGTTGCGTTTTACAGTGAAATGAGAGTTCCGTGTCTTTAATAAAATCAACACATTAATTATTTATCTCTCATCCACCCGCAATTAATTACAATGTTATATTTTATTATTTGGTCCGCCTGACCCGCGGATATACCTGCGATCCGCTCATCACGAACACACTCAAACACATACACACACACATGTATCGGCTAAACTTCACTGCGGACAAATCAGCATTATCAAAAACATCCGTGATCATATTTTTCCTTCAGATAACAAGTCAAGAGAGTCAACAACGCAAAGCAAGAAAGGAATTTTATTCACGATTTAAAATAGCCTGTCGGGCAGGGCCGTGATACGTTTTGGTTGCCCGTCTGGAAGCAACCGGGACGTGGGGCTAGCATCTCTGTGTTTAGATCAGTTTTCTCAATAATGTGCCTTTTTGGCCTTCGTTATGTATATTTGGATTATGTTGTGTTGTAAGTAAAATATAATCACAAATACAATATATTCTTTTAATCTTCTCACATTCTTTGTTCTAGTTTCCTCACAGTCCCATTCAGCTGATAGGGCCATTAAGGGAGGGGTCTTCGTCTTCCCAGGTGTGAAACACATCAATATTCGTGATGATTCATGCCCTTTCCTTGCATACAGCTTTCTGACACAAAACATGTCTTACACATTTTAAATCAATATATATTTTTTATGTGAATCCTGCCTAACCCACCGGCAGGATGATTTTCACATCGTTTTGAAGCATTTTTTTTTTTCAAAAGTCTTATGAACAAATATTCAGTATGGGTTTTATGGCCTTATTTCAGTGACTGATATTTTCTTCCACAAACCACGCATAAACGTCATTTCCTCAAAACTACAAACTTTTAAATAAATGCTGCTCACATATTATTGTAGCAGAGTTTGCTGAATACAGTGTAATCAGACTTTAGCCATGAAAATGTTATTAGTAACAGAAATAAGCACAAATGTCAGGGCATATTAAAACACTTCCAGGGCCCAGAAAACACCACAGACCCCAGAGGGTTAAATCTTGGAATGTAAATGGTCCAAGTTTTTTTTTAGGTTAAACCTCAAGTCATCCTTCGGATAACACTTATTTAATTTGGAAAACTTTATACTAAAGAAACCAGTGACAGGCCATAAACAGCTATTCTAAGCTTCACACAAAACACATTTTTGCATTCCACTGAACTGCTTTTCCATTGTTTTTCTATGTAAATATACAATCAAGTTAACAGAAGTTTAACTTTTAAAAAAACACTTTAGATCTTGCATTTTTCCTTCCACTGTCCTGCTTCTCATGTTTTTAACCACAAAACGCATTCTGTGGAATGGCCCCTATAATTTACATAAAATAAACTGATTTCCCCAAAGGTTGTCTTTGGACTTTTTTCAAATGCCTTTCTTTCTGATGAATCTAATAGGGCCAATAAGGAATTTGCCAAAAAGCTTGTCTCAGCAAAGTCCAACTTGAATCACATTATTTGGTTTGATGGGCGGGGATCTGTGTAATGGGCCCAATCTTAGACCCAAACTGCATGCTTTTAAAGACTAAGCAGACTAAGCTGTCAGTGTTTGAGTCATATTGGGTGTGTGTGTGTAGATCACGGTTTATTAACCAGTAATGATATGACACATTTCAATATGCCCATCACTGAAAATCCTTGCAGTTCACGAAGTGAATCAGATGTTGATTGATTAGTTTCTCTGATGGATTAATTTTAGTGCAGCATTCATCAGATGGGTTCAAACTAGGATTTGTCTTTTTGACCTATTTATTTAAAGAACCAGTTTATAGTAATTTTTCCTAAAAACGACACTGGTTGCATTGTATGTTGATTTGTGTTTAGCCCACAAGGGCTTTCTATCTTCAAAAGAAAGATGTTTTTTTGCTATTATTTTGTGGTATACAGTCTTTTTATTTCATCACATTCAATACAGACTGCAAACTCACAGTCACAACTCAAGGTAAAATATAATTTATTTAGCTGCAGCGCTGATTCCATTTTAGAATACACGTGCAGAACAATGGGGAAACGAATCCAGTTTTTTCACTGAATAACAACAAAGATGAGGAAATGTCATGTTGGGCTCTCAGAGAAAATGTTATTGTAACTCTGAAGACCTAATCTGGACAAAATGGTGCTGGGCTTCAGTTATATTGATCAAGATGTACACCTGAGAAAAAGAGCTACTGTAGAGCTCAATTTGCCAATGAATTGGTGTAAATACTGCATGTGCTTTAGAAGTCATCACTTCTGGGTGGGGTTCCCATTGCATAAGCTAATGACGCAGCACCAAAGTGACCGAATAAAAGAGCACTGATATGGGATATGCGACATCTGAACATCTGATATGTGAGCACTGAACAGTCATTTTATCAAAAATACTCTGCAATTGCCACATACAGTACATGAGTTTGTCAGAGAATGTATTCCGGGATCATAGCTAGATTCAGATTTAGATTCAAATTCAGCCATTGATGCACCTAAGAGACCTAAGCGTACACAGGACAGTGTTCTTCAGTCATGTAGCATGTTTGGCTTTAGATTGCAAAAGAAAGTCAACAATAAATGTCATGAATAAAAGACAATGCAGCCTCTGTTACTCTACTTTCTCAAGAAAGAAGTTCAAAAAGACAGACATTCTCACACATCTGGTAATTCTTTTTTTTACTGTTATCATTCAAATATGGACTTTATCATTCAGACCTCAGAAAACTCAGAGTGTTACCGCTAAATGAATATGTGGGCCAGAGCATCAATAAGTCATAAGTCAGTCTGTCAGGGTCAGACATCCGCGAGTAAAAACTGCAGAGCCACTTTATAGTAAAACTGTCTAGTTGTAATTCTAAATGAAAGAGTTACACTGACACTGTTTGTTATGCTTGCTTTTAAACAATGTGCTATATAAATAAACATGATATGACTTTACTGGAGTGCCAAATTGCAGATCTCATGCAAACATAGCCCCATCGCCATGATCAGATGCTTTCTTAAATACTGTTTTCTCACCGCTGTCATTTTTGTTGTGTGTTTATTTTGTTATTAAGAAAGTACGCAGCACATATTTACATATTCATCTAAACGTGTGGGCGGCGCTGGGATGTTCGCTAACAGTATATCGCTGGTCACATATTTTAAACTTCTTTTTACCCCCAAGGGAAGAACGCTCTGAGTATATCAGGGCCTTAATCCCGAAGTACAGTCTCAGTGCACCGTGCCCCCCTAAAAAGAAAGGCTACTTAGTTCTTTTGTGGCAAGCGTGGCTTCAAGCTATGCTGACATTGTCAAAATGTCATTCAAAGAGCACTGATGGACAACAACAAAAATATTACTTACTGTAACTCATCTTAGCATTAAACGCATCCTCCAACTTTTAAACATCAGATTCAGCCATCAACCAACAAGTTACTTTTAATGCTTTTAAAAAACAACCACAAAACAACAGCATTGCTTGACCAAAGAAACCTTTCAGAAAGTAAGTTTCAAAACAACCTGGGAGGACAATGTCTTAACAGAGAACAGAGGAACATAAGATCCTTTCTAGCACAGCCATTAACAGTTTATGCTTTCTGGTGCGATCATGCAGGTTTGCACTGTACAACATCAGGAAGATCAGGACCTTACTAACTGAGAATGCAATACAACTTCTTGTCCAGGCCCTTGCCATTTCTAGACTGGACTACTGCAATTCTCTTCTGGCTGGACTTCCAACATGCGCAATAAAACCCTTACAAATGATCCAGAATGCAGCAGCTCGACTGGACGAAGCCAAGAGAGCCCACGTCACACCGCTGTTTACCTCTGCTCTGGCTTCCAGTTGCAGCTCGCATCAAGTTCAAGACATGGATGGCTGTAGGCTCCACACCCTCCTGCCTCCACTTTGTCTTACAAGTCTACGTGCCCTCAAGGAGCCTCCGTCCATAAGTGTACGAGTGCCAGGTGGTACCATCACAGAGAGGCACAAAATCACTCTCAAGAACGTTTTTATTCACTGTTCCTTGCTGGTGGGAATGATCTTCCCAACCCTATCCAGACAGCCGAATCACTGACAATTTAGAAGATGTTTCAAGAAAGAGCTAAAAACTAATTTCTTCCATGAATACTTAACTGGAGCCTGCTGAATAATAGTAAATTATAGCTTGTACTATCCTAAATGACAGCTGAAATGTTATATTAATAGTACTTATTGTGTTTGTTGCCTCTTTAGATGAATCGCTTGTTGTATTCGTGAATTGTAATTCGCTTTGGATAAAAGCGTCTGCTAAATGCATAAATATAAATGTAAATGCTGCACTGATAAATCAGAAAAATGAAATGGTCCAAATGGGTTGCTGTGAGAAAATGGTACAAATGGATTGCTGTGAGAAAAAAAAAGTGTCAGTTTCATTGTTCAGATCAGACAATGTGTCATTTTTTTTGTAATCAGGTCAATGTTTTGTTTTGCCTCCGCTGTATTGTGATCTTTGTAACACCCTTTTTTCAAAGATGTTCCTCTGTTTTCCAACAGTATGTGGTGAAAATGAATACCCTGTAAAAGAACACTGGAATGGACAGGTAAATACTCCTGGTGTTTTGTCTGGTTGCAACTAGTTCCTGCAATGTGCAAGAGTGTCAGGTATCTGTCAGCTTCTAAGATCACAGTGGCTATGCCAGAAGGTTACTGTTTCCACAAGTATCCTTTCTGAGCTTGGCGTACTGGTGGATGGTCGTTGAAAGTTCATACCCTGTCAGTTGCTCCATAAATAGTAACTCAGAGTGAATTTTCAAAAGTTGTTTTTACGAACAGTAGAAGTGCATGCAAAATGGATTTGCCTTCACAGCGCAGAAAACAGCGTCTTCTCTACATGCTGACAACACAAACCAAACTCTTCCAGGCCTCAGCTACAACTGCAGAGACAGGCCAAAGTAGACATTTTTGGAAGGAAGCCAATAAAGACCATAGGCTAGCATTATGCAAATTTGTTAAAAAACCTACTTAGGTTTGTGCAGGAAGAAAGACGGGAATTACTGATGACTCATTTCAGTTCTCTAGTTCACAGTCGGTTCTTCCTTTTGGCAGACAATAATTCCATTTATTGTGAAGGCAATTGTGTAATTTTATTGTGTAATTTTCTTGTGTAATCTAAAGCTGGGCTCAGGCTAGAGGAGTTTTAGGCCGATTTAATCCCGATTTTCCCCTCCCGAGAATCGGAGAAAAAATCTTGTTGAGGACCTCGATCGGTTCTGATGTTCGGCACAGATTATCTGGTAATGTGAGGAGTTCACAGATCGAATCTTGCACCTCCTGATCTGCTCTCACACAAATCGGGGCCGCCCCGATCATATCAAACATGTTTGATATTTAGGATTTTAAATCAGGATGTTGTTCTTATTTTGTTACTAACTGTTTACTTATCTTTTTTTGTCATTTTGATTCAAAGTTTGAAATCAAGCTTCCTTGTATATGTAAGCCAGGGGTGCCCAATCCTGTTCCTGGAGATCTACCTTCCTGCAAATGTCAGCTCCAACCCTGATCAAACACACCAGAACCAGCTAATTAAGATTTTCAGGAGCACTAATTACAGATAGGTGTGTTGGATCAGGTTTGGATCTGACATCTGCAGGTAGATAGATCTCCAGGAACAGAATTGGGCACACCTGATTTAAACTAACAAAATTAGCCCATAACACAAATACATTGAGTGGTAAACATTTAGAGATAATTGTGAGATAATTGTAATGGTAATTTGGATGTGAATAAAAGCCCAAATTAAAATCTGTTTGTCATATAAAGCAATCATGTCTCTTCAAAAGACTTGGATTAAACCGCTCGATCAGTATGAGTAACTTTTTGAAGCTTGAAAAAATTGATTGCCAATAGAATTTCAATGGATGGACAAAAAATTGTGCACAACACACATCTGAAGTGCGTGCCCAGAAGGCCGCATTTCAGTCAGTGAGCAGAGACTGAACTGAGTTCTCTTCGCTCTTAAATGGACAACTACACACAAAATTATGTCAAAATGCCTGTATTGGTGAGTTTCCTCATAAACATAGTCTGTTATGTCTTAAGTAAATGTAAACAGTTATAAACAGAAATAAAATGTGTAACCGTATACTGGATCCGTGCATCTCTTAAAGAGACAACAGCAGGTAAAAAAAATCATTCACTTGAATCGAATAAAATATTTTTTTCTAAAGCTACTTTTTGTAAGATCTATTTGATGCATTTCTTATTTAACACAATAATAACTTTAAATGATCTTGGGGTAATTTCTCAGCCAAATTTGATGTGCGATTAATTTGCGATTAATTACATTAAGTAATCAGCACATCATGTAATTAATTAGATTAAACATTTTAATCCGCATCCGGCATGTTTCCATCCGGACCGCGAGACAGAACAGTAGCACCATTTTCCTGTTTCTAGTTGAAGTGAGCAGAGCGTCAAAACAGCGGTGCGGATCACAACACAAGCACTCAGGATTGTTTATGGTAATGATATTTCAGCGCTATATCCTCAAGTAGTTTTATCTGAAACCAGATGCGCATCATGTAAGCTATTTCAACACCGCGCGCGTTCTCTCTTAGTCCAGACGCACAACACATTAACGGAGCTTAACGCTTAAACGCAACCCCTACGATGTCACTGTCCATCGCAATGTTTCACTGTAGACATCGTCTGATGCCAATTTGGTAGACATCCCCCAACCCTTATTTTAATCACTTGACAGCCCTAATATGTACATACTATGGCATATCGATATTTTTCAAGGTATTGTATCACAGCTTAATATCTGCTAACACTTTATTTTGATGGTCCCCCAAAAGACATTCTACTGACTATAAGTAACTTTGCATGTACATGTCAACTTATTCTAACCCTAACCTAACAATCTAGTACTCCAACGAGAGCTTGTTGACATGTATGACAATTTAATGAGTTAGTTGCAAAGTTACTTATAGTTAGTAGAATGTCTAAAGTGGACTGTCGAAATAAAGTGTAACCTTACTCTTCAATACAATCTACTACCACCACAAAGAATGACAACTTGGGTGCACACATAACTTCCTATTTTTTGGGAAACCACCTTCATTCATTCAGCACATCCTTCTAAATCTTGTTTGAACTATTCGCTTTATTAAACAATAATTAGTCATAGTGAACTGCTAATCAATCAGGCAAACCTGCTAATCCATTGCTCACCCAACATTGTTTTTAATACATTTTCTTAGCTATTTTTCATTTCCTTCTAAGAATTTGGTAAACCGCAGAGCATGAAAAAGGAAGCCTTGCCTGTAAGCTTGCTGAAGAACCATTTGCAGCGGGCACTGTTTCGCACTAGTAGTGTGTACGCTGCTGCCCCCTCATCAAACTCCAGATGGATGCTCTGAGATCCCAGACCCACCTCCAGATAGCTGAGTTCACACAACCGATGGCTTTCTCTTTTCCGCAGCCAGTCTGAGGGTTGCCCACTGCATCAGAAGCAAGAGACAGTGAAAGAAAGGGAGAGGGAATATGGAAAATGAAAAGAAAAGTGATTATAAATATGCTACTTGTTTCACTAGTTTCTATTATTTAAAAACATTAAATTCAGGGTCTGTATACACCGATCAGGCATAACATTATGACCACCTTCCTAATATTGTGTTGGTCCCCTTTTGCTGCCAAAACAGCCCTGACCCATCGAGGCATGGACTCCACTAGACCCCTGAAGGTGTGCTGTGGTATCTGGCACCAATATGTTAGCAGCAGATCCTTTAAGTCCTGTAAGTTGCGAGGTGGGGCCTCCATGGATCGGACTTGTTTGTCAGGCACATCCCACAGATGCTCAATTGGATGGCAGGACCCAAGGTTTCCCAGCAGAACATTGCCCAAAGCATCACACTGCCTCTGCCGGCTTGCCTTCTTCCCATAGTGCATCCTGGTGCCATGTGTTCCCCAGGTAAGCGACGCACACGCACCCGGCCATCCACGTGATGTAAAAGAAAACGTGATTCATCAGACCAGGCCACCTTCTTCCATTGCTCCGTGGTCCAGTTCTGATGCTCAGACCACATGGGCCAGCCTTCGCTCCCCACTAGGGCTGTAACGGTTCAGATTGCTCACTGTTCGGTTTGTATCACGGTTTTAGGTACGGTTCGGTATTTGTTCAGGGAAAAAAAAGACTACTGTCAAATAAAAATAAAGAAAATAAGAACAAATAATTTAAATACAAGCAGCAGCACAAATAAAGACAATCGAGCAAAGATACTAATAAAATAAGCAGTGCTTTTCAGGTTTTTCAGGTAGGTCTAACATTAGTTTTCAGGTACAGAAATTGAATAAAGTAATCAAATGTAAAATAACATTGCATATTTGACTATAAATTAAAGATTAATCCTTATTAAACTTACAAAAGCTATTCAATCAAGAGCAGTGCGTGATGTCCCTTTCTTTTGTTGTTTGACATTAAACAGACAGCATTAAAGGCTACTGCCCCTTTAAGACCTAATGCACGGATATGCGTCGTCTTTCTCGACTGTATAAAGTTCACTTAAGGCATATACAGACCATGTCTGCTAGGATACTCATCAAGATGGACATGTTGACATACTTTTTGTGTGAGTTTTTCCGTTTAAGCTCAAGACTTGAAAGAGAACTCAATATTTGCCCGCGAGTTCTCATTTGCGTCTTCTGGCTCTTTGAATGTTTAAATTAGCAAGGCTTAAACGAGTTTAGTTTAAACACAGATAGCAACGTGTGCTGTGCAGGTCTCACCTGCGCTCGCGCACTAGACCCGGGTGATGACGGCGAAAATGACTGGTCATATTCGAACATATGGCAGCACTCGCATGCATTGAACAAAGTTTACAAAGAGTGATCGTTTTGACCATGTTTTTTTTATTTTTTATTATCGCTGTTGTAATGTATCATTGGGGAGCCAGCACGTGTATCCATCGACAGAAACATACATTAGCGGAACTGTCTGTTTTACACGTTATTTTCAACAAACCATATTATAGATGCGTTGTCAGATTGGAGATGAACCGCGGTGCAAGTGCGTGCCGAACCGTGGGTGGAGAACGGTACGGTTCGATTTTTTACTGTGAACCGTTACACCCCTGTGCATCAACGAGCCCATGACCCTGTCGCCAGTTCACCACTGTTCATTCCTTGGACCACTTTTGATAGATACTGACCACTGTTTCACCTGTCAGTGGTCATAATGTTATGCCTGATCGGTGTATATTTAATCAGATGAATTCTCTTTATCCATGAATTGACAGATAAAAGAAATTAGTGGAGATTAAACCATAACTAGATTTGCATTTCCTGAACATGCAGCAAACATATAGTGTTAAGCCAGTCACACACTGGACAAGAAGCACCACTCAGCATTGTGTAGAGGGTGTGACAACACAGAACACACAGGTATCAAATGTTAGACACGTCATTATGTACTTGCATTCGAAACTGAATTTATCACCATGCAGGTAAAATTCAATTTTCAAGAAAGAACAAGTTGATGAGTTTGAAGTTTGCAGTACATCATACAAGCATGATGTACTGCATATTTGGCAATTTCCCTATATGCAGCATATACTTTGTTTAAGCTGACATATCACAAAACTATGTGTTCAACTTTTAGGACAATCTGTCATCCAACAGACATGTGCGATCAAGTTTTAGGTACATTAAGGATTTTTGGTTCTTCTGAATTGCTGCATCAGTGCTGCTTTTTCATTGTCATGCCCAAGTGTGCCGCACACGTCCTGAAAAGTGAAGCCAAAGCATTTCGATCGCCCCCTGGTGGTTGGCTGCAGTATAGGTCATAAACCCCGCCCTCTCCATGTAATAGAACGCAAGCCAAATTAAAAAAATCCACTTACACTTATTTTTTTTTCCCAAAGATGGCGTCTGTCATTTTAGGTAGTTCTTATCACGCAGACGTATGTTCAAGTGTTCCGTTTTTCCAATAAGTTTGGTTTTAGTTTGTTATTTGATGCTATAAAATCGGTCATGATTGACCGCTGTTCTTGCAATTGAGTCTGCAGGTACGGGAGTGTGGGCAGGACCTTGATACCGCGGCTCCACCTCAGGATCACTACTGTGCAGATTTGGGCTCCGTACCACGTAATCGGCAATGACCGTTACTGGGATATTTTGGCTTTATTTTGCTACAGTGGAAGAAAGCTGAAACGCTCTCATCTTTTTTACAGTCTATGGTCATGACACTCAGCATGCATCTTTTTTCCATCTTATTTTCTATGTAAGCTGAGAGTGCTGATATAACAATCCAACAACACTAGAACTTTTCTGACAGGCTGTCAGTCTGTGTATTAGTGGTGTGGATTTTTCAGTGACTCTTTCTGCAGATTACACTTCTTGTTGCTGTCATACAACAGCAATCATCTGCAATCATGCTGGTTTTTTTTCTAGACTACCCAATACACTTACTTAAAAGTTGAAAAATGTTAGTGAGCAACAGTTAGCTGCTCATTCAAAATTGA
Source organism: Coreius guichenoti (assembly GCA_039654105.1). NCBI lineage: Eukaryota > Metazoa > Chordata > Actinopteri > Cypriniformes > Gobionidae > Coreius > Coreius guichenoti. The sequence continues at coordinate 15,503,824 of CM077180.1, read as the reverse complement.
AGTTAACTGAAGTTGCTTACTCAGACTGTGAGGTGATTTCTAAGATGTAGATGTACTGGTCTGACACAACCATGAGGGAATGGAACTCCACTGCATCTCCAAACTTTATAATGGACATCTGAAATCAAGTAAAACCACAAAAAAGGTTATTACAAATAATTCCAGCTTCTCAAAAACTCAATGAAGCACATAGAAATGCAGCATCTACTTCAAACACGAAGTAATCATGACTACAAACTTTTCAAGCCTGTTTGGAATAAATACAAAAGAATGCAATTAAGTAGTTTGCTGGAGTGCATTAGAAGTGGAATGATTGTATTTTAAGCGTTACCAGCACTTTGGAATTTGAACTTAACAAAGGGATAGACACTGGCTCTAAACTATGAGAGAGCAAAAGGCTGGTGTGGAGGGAGTGTATCAAATCAATTTAATCTCATTGTCCTGCTGTGGGCTTTCTTATGGGATTGTTTCTTTGGAGAAAACCAGGTGGCTAAGGCAGATACACCCTTGTCCTTGTAGAGGGCACCCAGCAGGGGCCAAAGGGGCAAGTTTGACCATATTTAGAGTGCAGGACCCAGCAGGACTCCAGTAAAATAATGAAACGACACTGAGCCATTCAGAAAGTTCACAATAAAGAAATTCAACCATTTTCCATAGAGATGATGAGAGAAAGATGATGACTTTAGCTAGCATGTGAACTGACATAGGATATGGTGGAATGTGGACTGTGAAAAAGTGTAGCAATAAAGTAGCATAAATTTACCTTCATGACTAAAGAATCTAACATGGCTTGCATTTTTTTGACTTGCACTATTCCCAAGTCTGTTTTTTCGGTTCATGGTCATGAGGGCATAGTAAACAGGTTCTCTTGCCTTTAAAAAGCAGCGAAGCTCCTCTTCTCCCCCAAACACTTCCACATCCAGGAAGAGCTGGAGCCGATGGTCCACTGTCTCTGACAGCAGGTCAAACTGATCTAAAATGAAAAGATGATAAGAAGATGAAAGATTATGATTAAAACCCTCAATGGAATAAAAAGGTACAATACTAGTAAAATAGATATACTGAATTAACATGGTAATGACGTTTTAACTTTTCCTTCCTGTGACAGAGCAGCACATCATTGCCTTTTGTTTAATAGCAGAGTTTAATCATCACATTAGGATGCACTCCTGTTTTTCCGTCCACAATTTTAAGACGATAATTACTTAATTTTAAAAATGTTAATTAAGATTTTTGTTATACCTTTTAAGACTTTCTATGGCCTTAAATTTGATCAAACTGAATTTAAGACATTTTAAGACTTTTTTCAGTTTTTTTCGGTTTCAGTGCAATTCAAATGCCATTTCTAAAACAGGCCTAGGCACAATAATTAAGATGTTTTGTATTATTTCAAATAACAATGTGAATTCGTCTTTTTCTAGGGTAGTTTTATCTTCTTTCATTTTTTTTCTTTTTCTAACTCTTCATCCCCAGAGTGGACCACCTACCATTGCTGGATCCTTCTGTTTGCTTTGGTGACTGTTGGTCCTCATGTTTTTGATAGCCGTTGTAGCAGGAGTTGTCAGCCGCCACCTCCTTAAACCCGTCTGAGCTACCCTGCACCTGTCCATCCGTAGTGCTGAAGTTGATTAGTTGAGAGGTACTCTGGTCAACCCATGCCTCATTCTGACTGGTCAAACAATTGGACAGGAAGCTTTGGGCTGTGTGGAAGTTTGCTACGGCTCCCTCTGTGGAGGCCTCTAAATGCTGAGTCAAATGGAGGGGGCTGCCATGGGATAGCAAAGACTGTCCTGGGACCAATGCCTAGAGGAATAAAGCAAGTTAAGAATAGTATAGAGAATAGAGAATAGTATTGGGGAACTGTCATGGATATATCAAGCCAAAAGACCATAAAAACCCAGACCTCGTTGTGCTGGGGATGGAGAGGGTTGTCCCTGTCATCAAAGGTAAAGTATCTGCCGTCATTCTGTTCAAATGGTGTACTGGTGGAAGGAGCTGATTGGACAGCCAACTGAACCACATGATCGCTATTGCACTGTGAGCAGATGACAGTACAACCTGTTGAAAATAATAAAAATCAAATAAAAAAATATAATAAGTTATACAAAGATAAATGCTCATGAGATATCCAGTCCATATAATACAGTTTAGGTATTAAAATATGGCAGATAAAAATAAAATCAAAGACATGTACACATAGTGTTTAACATACTCTTTCCTTCAGATTTATTTTAAGAATGTTAATGCTCTTAAAATAAACACCTTCACTGATCTCTGCCCCCATGCAGAAACAACTATGTGTTTGGCCCAGATGATCTGCAGGACACCAAGCAAACAGACTGAAAGCAGCTGAACAAATGTCCTAGAACCTCTGGTTTGCATGTCAAAGCACGTTTTAAAACTATGCAGTGCTGCAGAGAAGGATGAACTGTTTCAAACCAGTCATTAAAAGAAAAACGGCCTGCAGGATGTAACAGTGGAAAAAAGTAAAATTCTATTAAGTGGGTTATGCTGAAAATGGGTCATATGATAAATTATTGACTGCCTGATAAGGGTCCCAAGATAAAAAGCTGTCACACCCAGTTGCTTTGTAACCATTCTGTATTCATGAAATTCTTTGGTAAGACATTTTATCCAGGTTCTGTCATGCTCCAACAAGATAATCACCCACTTATGGCAAGTCTGATTCATGTTTTATTAGCTTTATCTTGCACTGAAATCTGAGACGGGAAAAAAAAATTGCCACCATGCTAATAACCAGTATCAATCAAATGGTGTAATCTCAATCATCATGGCACATTAGAATACAGTGTTTAATTGCAATGAGGTGGAAGAAACTAATGTCATGCTAGAGAGAAAGATTGTAATTGTTGTAATACTAATGAGAAGAGTGTTGAGAGGTGCATGTGTTTGTACCGCTCCCTGGAATGTTGGCAGGAGTGTAGGTCCGCCTATCCTTCCAGAGCCTTGCTCATGAAAAAAAAAAAACTTGTTTGATTTTTCTTACTAGGGGTGTGAATCGGACGGTTCATCATGATTCGATACAATATCGATTCTCACAGCCAGCGATACGATATTTTCCGATACCTCAAAAAGTTCTGCGATACGATTACGATACAATTCGATTTATATTTCGATATTATATTATGTGCCTATTTTACACAACCAGTTACATTTTTATTAACTCACAACTGCAAACAAAATATATAACAAACATTTATTTCAAAATTTCATATCCTACACCCTGATTGGGACATCCACAAATAAAAAATTCACACAGTAATCTAATGACAGCTTATGACATGACAACAGTCAAGAAAGTATTTTAGGCTTCTGTGCTAAAATGTGTAATGTCAAAAAACTTTTATTTTATTTATATTTATATAATTTAAAAATTATATATAAATACTATACAATTAAAAGACATTTCTTTTAAACGTATAGCGCAGATTTTTAATGAAGCAACAACATATTATAGGTAGGACAGAACTAGACATGCTATTAATATTCTTTCCTTGTGCAAAAGTATTATAATATGAAAGGCTCCAATACAGAGCAGCACAAAGCACTTATGCGCATCCCGTGTGCAGAATGATGCGCTTGAAACAACACAGAGTCACAATGCTCCTATGCAGCAGTTTATTGAGCATTTTTTTTCTTTTAACAGTTTTAAATTTCAATGTGAAGAATGATTCATAGCGCTCTATTCTCCTTATATGCAAAACCATACACCTTTATCTACTGAAGCACAAAAAATAAATAAAAGAAGACTCAATTCAGTGGCCTATTTGTGCTCTGTTTGAGATGAGTGCGCGCTGCTTTTTGCAAGGCTTTAAACATGAACAAAATGATAAACTTTTGTAAAGATTCAGCACTGTCCCGAGCATCTTTCACAAGCACTGAAAGGTCATTTAAACGAGAATGCACACGTTGGAGATAATACATAGACTGACATTGTGTGAAAATGTGGAGAGTGTTAAAACAAATGTGCCTCTTAAATACAAACCCGATTCCAAAAAAGTTGGGACACTGTACAAATTGTGAATAAAAAAGGAAAAGGAATGCAATAATTTACAAATCTCATAAACTTATATTTTATTCACAATAGAATATAGATAACATATCAAATGTTGAAAGTGAGACATTTTGAAATGTCATGCCAAATATTGGCTCATTTTGGATTTCATGAGAGCTACACATTCCAAAAAAGTTGGGATAGGTAACAATAAGAGGCTGGAAAAGTTAAATGTACATATAAGGAACAGCTGGAGGACCAATTTGGAACTTATTAGGTCAATTGGCAACATGATTGGGTATAAAAAGAGCCTCTCAGAGTGGCAGTGTCTCTCAGAAGTCAAGATGGGCAGAGGATCACCAATTCCCCCAATGCTGCGGCGAAAAATAGTGGAGCAATATCAGTTTCTGATATATCAATATCAGTGGAGTTTCTCAGAGAAAAATTCCAAAGAGTTTGAAGTTATCATTATCTACAGTGCATAATATCATCCAAAGATTCAGAGAATCTGGAACAATCTCTGTGCGTAAGGGTCAAGGCCGGAAAACCATACTGGATGCCCGTGATCTTCGGGCCCTTAGACGGCACTGCATCACATACAGGAATGCTACTGTAATGGAAATCACAACATGGGCTCAGGAATACTTCCAGAAAACATTGTCGGTGAACACAATCCACCGTGCCATTCGCCGTTGCCGGCTAAAACTCTATAGGTCAAAAAAGAAGCCATATCTAAACATGATCCAGAAGCGCAGGTGTTTTCTCTGGGCCAAGGCTCATTTAAAATGGACTGTGGCAAAGTGGAAAACTGTTCTGTGGTCAGACGAATCAAAATTTGAAGTTCTTTTTGGAAAACTGGGACGCCATGTCATCCGGACTAAAGAGGACAAGGACAACCCAAGTTGTTATCAGCGCTCAGTTCAGAAGCCTGCATCTCTGATGGTATGGGGTTGCATGAGTGCGTGTGGCATGGGCAGCTTACACATCTGGAAAGGCACCATCAATGCTGAAAGGTATATCCAAGTTCTAGAACAACATATGCTCCCATCCAGACGTCGTCTCTTTCAGGGAAGACCTTGCATTTTCCAACATGACAATGCCAGACCACATACTGCATTACAACATCATGGCTGCGTAGAAGAAGGATCCGGGTACTAAAATGACCAGCCTGCAGTCCAGATCTTTCACCCAAAGAAAACATTTGGCACATCATAAAGAGGAAGATGCGACAAAGAAGACCTAAGACAGTTGAGCAACTAGAAGCCTGTATTAGACAAGAATGGGACAACATTACTATTCCTAAACTTGAGCAACTTGTCTCCTCAGTCCCCAGACGTTTGCAGACTGTTATAAAAAGAAGAGGGGATGCCACACAGTGGTAAACATGGCCTTGTCCCAACTTTTTTGAGATGTTGATGCCATGAAATTTAAAATCAACTTATTTTTCCCTTAAAATGATACATTTTCTCAGTTTAAACATTTGTCATCCATGTTGTATTCTGAATAAAATATTGAAATTTGAAACTTCCACATCATTGCATTCTGTTTTTATTCACAATTTGTACAGTGTCCCAACTTTTTTTTAATCGGGTTTGTATATGAATTGCCTACAGGTATCGATTTTTAACGCTTGGCATCGATGCATCGTATCGTCAGACATTAGATCGATGTATTGTTACACCCCTAATTCTTACCGTCATTCCTTAGGTCATCCAGGTGGCTCAGGCTGTTGTCTGACTCAGTGGCTGGCTGGCAGAACTCAGCCTGACACTTCAGGCACTGTAGCCAAACTGTCTCTGGTCTCTCCTCATCCACCTGCTGCTCGTTTTCCTCCACGACTCTTGAGAGAACCTCTGCTAATACCTGAGGAGTCAGAATTCTGAACTCATCAAAACCAGTCAAACAACAGGGTAATGAAAGGTCAATTAAGGAACATCACGTTGCTTTAAATTTTAAAGTCCCACGCATGTTAATTTGTGTGAATGTGTCAAAATAGACTTAAAAAGAGCATGTTGTTGTCAGATGTAGATTTGGTAAGATCAACCATTTCAAATACAGCTTGAACAGGTTGTGAAATAGCCAATTTGAGGCCAATATATTGGTGATATTTTAACACCAAAATCAACAGATACCGATAACCACCATTTGTTTTAAAGCGCCTCTTGCAACACTTTTACAAGCAAAGAGGCTGCATTAAAATGTATTATAACATTTGAGACAATTTACATATAATTAAAAAGAGTTTCGAATAGTTTTGTTGTTACTATCAAAAATCATTCTGACATACTGGCAACCAGTAAACTCACTGTGATCACCAGCAGCAGTGATACATTAAAAAAAATAAGAGTGACATTTCCATTACAAGCTCTAAAACTGCTCCATTAGGAATGTTTTGTTTCCCCTTTTATCGTTTTGTTGCAGCCTACAGACACGGTGCAGTTATTGAAGGTTAAACTGTTATTGCTGTATAACACATATCTCTGTATACAAACATACATTTCTATTACATTTATTAAAAAACAAAAGCTTTTTTTTTTTTTCATTTTAATTGGCAATTTTAAATGCATAAGTGGTAATTTAAACACAAAATAATAGTAAAACACAGGCTAGAAATAATTAACCTATAATTTAGTAAGATAAGTTCCAATGTATGATACAAAGCGCAACTTCTTGCCGTTTGAAGAGCAAGGTGAAGGTGAGGAGTTAACCTATTATTGCATGATTTTCACAATGTCGACTTGATGTCGTCAGCCAGTGGTCTGTCTGAAACATGGCAAAAGAGAATCCTTCACTGCCCTCTATGGCAAGTAGTTTTAACATTTATTCATTTCAAGGCTCGAAATTGCGACCATTCTGGTCGCATATGCTCCTGGAACCTCCTAACCAATTAAACTTCATCTTTACGTTCTTAAGCAGATTTTGGGTTGGTTAATATTAGCCGTCAATCACTCCCTTTCACTGCACTCAGTTGTCACGTGACAGAGAGCTAACTACCGTGCAAAATGTAAAAAGCTGAAGAGAGATGAAAAGAACAGTATTATATAACACATACCCAGCACTTGATTTGTCCTGGTTAACTACTTCACTAAAACGCTCCTACACAGTACTTTTCTTTCCTTCCTTCCTTTTGTTTTGTTTTTAATTTTCCTTTTTGAAAATTCTCTCGGATATGTTTTGCATCCATTGCTGCTTAAAAAAGTTGACCCCGTAAATGCGATCTTAAGAGTCTGCAAATTAGCGCATGAGTAAAAAACATAATGTTGGAAAACACTTTTATCACAATAACTTCTGTATATTTTTAATTAAGGTTAGGTTAAGTTAAGCAATTTATCGTAGGTTTTTTCCTTTGAGTTTTATATAATGTCCACTAGGAGGCGCTCTAGGCATATGTTTTCTTTGATTGGTTTTCCCTGAAGCGTTATAGCTACATTGCTGTTGAAACAAAGTAAAAGTTCACTTTCGCACGTTCGTTGCGTTTTACCGTGACATGATAGTTCCGTGTCTTTATTAAAATCAACTAATGATTTATCTCTCATCCACCCGCAATTAATTTGATTTTTTATTTTCTATTACTTGGCCTGCCCATGCAGTGTATTATCCGCGGATATAACTACATCACTAATCCACAAATTATAAGCACGGGAGCTTGATTAAACACGGAGAGAGCGCCAAGCACAAGAAATGCCGGGACGTGTGGGATCATATATATGATATGATATATCATTTTAGTTGTGGTGCTCCTAAATATTTGGATTTGGGAGCACCAGTGCTACCAAGTAAAAAAGTTCATTTTGAGCCCTGTAGAATTTCACTTGTAGAATTCTGCAATTATTATGCCATACATCTGCAAGCCGATTTGACTAACAAGTTGCAGGATATACATTTTCAAAATCAACAGTTCAAAATTCAATAGCTCAAATCCTGTTTCTTGATATTAGTAACGGAATTTTTGGAACCGGCAAAGCAATATCCCAACATATCACACAATTGTTTTGCAGTTCTTGTAATACAATTTACAGTTACTTCTACAGTAAATCTCAGTGGGAGCAAAAACCTGCAACAACAGGACCTGTGCAATGAAAAGAAATGATGTCGAAGCTATAGCTGCTAGGATGACGGCCGCAGGACACTAATTAAAGTAAGCAAAGGTGATCATAGTTTTAAAGTGATTATTAAATATGATGATCTATCAGTGCGCCCCTACTTGTAATATCTGTTATCATTTTAGGATTAAATCCCAAGCACTGGTTGATTATGTCTGATTGTCTAATAATGAATGTACCTCCTTACCTGTAATGCTTCCTGTGGCTTGTCATCCAACATTATATAACAACGTTTACGTCTCTCACGACTAATGTACCGGAAGTGGAGCTCTAGGGCTGGGTGAGTCCTCTCCACCTTCTGTAAGATTTAAAGAGAGTGTGTAAAACAGAGACAAAAAAAAACTCCATAATTTTAATAATCTTATAGATCTACATGAACAGAAAAAATGTCATCTGACCTCCACTGTGCACGTGGCCTCAGTGGTCACGACATCTCGCAAACTGTCTAGCTCCACTCGTGATTTAACCCACCCCTGGTGCATGTCTACCTCCAGAAGGTGACCCTGCCACACTCGAAGGAAGAGTGGTTCAGAGACCCTTTTCCGATTTGTCTCCACATCCTCTGACAGCAGCCCCACCAGCATTGGCCTGCATAGGTCCACTGTTACACAAAGTGCGAGAGTGATATAATTGAATGATATATAATATGTATCAGTGTATCAAGATTATATATAATGTATTAAGATTTTTTTAGGTGACTACAAGAACCAATACTTTTGGTTTTGGCATTTGATAGTATAAATGCATAAATCAATATTTTATTTACAGTAATAAAGTAAACTCCAAACTTTTGCTCCACCAAATTATTTGTTCCACTGCTGTTGTTTCTTTGTATGGTAATCAGAAAGTAAAGCTTTTGTTCAGCAAGGATGCATTAAACATGCTATAGAAGATTTCGGATTTAAATAAAACGCTGTTCTTTTTAACTTCATCAAAGAATCCTAATGTATTACAGTTTCCACAAATCATATTATTTCATTATTGATATTAATAAGCAATGCAACTTAAAGGGATAGTTCACCCAAAAATGAAAACAAGTTGAATATGGAAGGCGGACTGCCGGAAGCTAGATATTTTACTTTATAAAGTTTTAAATATGGATATTTTTCTTTTATGGAGATTTTCCATCGAATTCGCTTCAGAAGGCCTTTATTAACCTCCCGGAGCCGTGTGGTTTACTTTTATAATGGATGGATGCACTTTTTTGGGCTTCAAATTTTGGGCTGCCATTCACTGCCATTATAATGCTTGGACTAGTCAGGACATTTTTTTATAAAACTCAGAATAAAACTTTAATAAAATTCGTCTGAAAGAAGAATGTCATATACACCTAGGATGGCTTGAGGGTGAGTAAATTATGGGATAATTTTCATTTTTGGGTTAACTATCCCTTTAAGCACCAAATCAGCATATTTGAATGAATTGTGAAGGATCACACTGAAGATTGGAGTAATGGCTGCTGAAAACTCATCACCGGAATAAATATTATTGTAAAATATATTACAACAGAAAACAGTTTCACAATATAACTGTTTTTACTGTATTTTTGATCAAATAAATGCAGCTTTGGTGAGAATATCTTTCAAAAACATTAAATATCTTACCGACCCCAAATTGTCGAACAGAAGCGTAAATGAATGAATGAAACTATCCAATGAAGTACAGTAAATAGAAAAGCTAGACTACTGCTGAACTTCTGTTACACTACTGAAAATTGATATCGGATGGTACAATAACAGTCTAAATAAAAGTTCGTAAATACAGTATCTGGCCAGTATAGTTATCACTATCAATGTATCCCTAGAAAAGAACAGACAGACCTCCCCTATCGTCGTCATCTTCCTCTGGTGGTGGTTGTGGGTCAGAGTAGGCCTGAGCCAGAGTTGGAGCCTGAGTGTTTCCTAGACTTGTCTCAAGAGTAGATTCAGTGTTTGGCAGGCTGTGGCCTGTCCACTGCAGGGTGGACTCTGTCTCAGGCTGCAAGTCTGTGCTTTCCATCTCTTCTTTGTCCTCTTCCTCTTTTAGTTCAGAGGACAGCAGCGGAGGGGGGAGCAACTCCAGACTGGTTGGAGGTGTGTTCGTTTTAAGCAGGGGAGATGGGGGTGTACAGCGACCGTTGGTGTTCACTTTAATGGTTACAGTTTCCACTCCTGGGAAAGCTGGGTTTACTGAAGTATCATCGAGATGATGCTGGTAGCGTAGCCAGTCCTCCCCTAACTGCTCTCGAAAACTGTCCATTCTCTCAATGTCCTCCTTATGGGGAAGGACAATATCTGAAGAGAACCAAACATTTCACATGAGAAAGACACTCATGTCATATTACACATGCTTAATAAAAGCAAAAACTCATCAATTAATTTTTAAAATGTTAACATGATCAATGAAAAGACAAAAGTTTGTTGAGTCGTTTGTTCATCACCTTGTAAAGCAGACTGCGCTCTGATCTCATGGTCTGTGTCACTGGGCTCTGAGATACTGGCTCTCCTCACCTTCACCTTGCTCTGCAAATGGCAAGAAGTTGCGCTTTGAATACATCAGAACTTATCTTACTAAAACTGTAATGACAGTTCATTTTCTCAGGAATCACGTTCATTTTGCCTGCTCATTTAAAATCAGTTGGGTGTCCTACAAAATCACTGGGGAGATTTTAGACATGGACTTACTTTGTGTTTCCTCTTTCGAACCCGGGTCACTCCTGATATGTTTACAGTCACACTGTCAGTGATGTCCCCACCTCCACTGGACACTTCCTGCCCTGCTTGGTCAGGTGCCATAGAAACTTGTTGGGAAGTGTGGGACATCTGACCAGCCAGTTGTCCGGGTTTAGGTAAGTTCTAAAAAAAAAAAAATTTATATATATATATTTTAGGTAGGTTTAGGTAAGTTAGAACAAGAGCCACGGAATAAAAACAAGTGATTGTTGGTCTAAGCCAATAATACAGAATACATTTTAAAAGACAACTACAATATCAGTATGTATTTGTTTAATTTTGTTATATTCTAGCAATATGGATATGCCATCGTTACTGTTCGTATCACTCAGTATACAAGTGCCGAAGAAGCCTCCAGAGCTGAAATTCAGATATGGTAATGGATATTTATTTTGTCTCCGACACGCGCTGTAAGGGGTAGACCATTCACAACAGACTGAGCCATCTGGTCAATCAGAGCAAAGGAGGCTCTCGGAAAGGAGGAGTTTAGAGAGAGTGAATCCTTAATCAAACTGTTTCAGACACTGTGAGAAAAGAGGTGATGCTGCCATGTATATTATAAGAAAATTAAAGTGTTTTTTTGATCTTGGATGCATGTAAACCTATTGTAGAAGAAACAAAATTAGGAACCTTTAAAATAGCATAATATGAAGTTACCAAAAGAAGTTGCTAATCAAAATTGCTTGTAATCATGTGTTAACAGAGGTGTGACCAGCACAGCTAAATGTTATATTTTTCGTAATTAAGTTTAGTTTACTACTTTTTTTTAATAATTTATTACAAGTACTTACAATGAATTTAATATCAACTTATGAGATAATTATGTTGAGAAAATTATGACACAGAGGCATCAAACCATGGTCCGTGCTGGCCTGCAAAAGTTTTAAAAGTAAAAAATGATTTTGCCTGTTATTGTGAAAAAAAAGAAGAAAGAAATTCATTATACTGTATGAACACTGGGTGTCACTATCACATCTTTGGCCTGTATCAGTGTTAAGAATGGGGGGGGGGGGGGGGAGAGTAATCAATTTAACAGAAATGATCTTGAATTTTACAAATGTCAACATTCCTAAAAAAATAAGCAATAAAATAAACATCCTTGATTGCAGAATTTTAACAATGTTTTCAAGACCACTGTCTTGAAAAGGACCATTGGAAAGGACATCCTGCTGTTGGAAACCCCTTTCTATGTTAATGTGGAAGTAGTACATAAAATGTGTTAGAAAAAATTGTAACTCATTGAATGCAATGTTAAAGGGGTCCTATTATGCTTTAATACATTTTCAATGTTCTTTAGTGCGTAATGCTGCTTTTTCAAAGGGAGTTTTTCTCTATATCAGTAAGCACTTTCTGAACTCCCTGACACGTCACGATTGTAGTCTTAAGTTTTCTTCTTCCGGTCACAATATCCCTCATTTCAATAATTCCCAGCATATGCAAATGCAAACAAACCAACAACAACAACTGGGCGACGCCTGGTTGAGTTGCACTAGTAGGGTGTTAAAAGTTGCGGTTATGGTAAAAGTGTGACATTTACAAAACACGCTCGAAGCAGTTGACCAATCACAACACATTGGTCCAGATGACCAATCAGAGTACACTGCACTTTTCGGAAGGAGTGGCTTCACAGAGACTGGAACTAAACAGAGTGTTACAGACAGACTGGGAAGAGTGATGCTGCAACAATGTAAAATATGTGAAATATAATGTGGTTTTGTATAAAGTATAAATTTTTTTTACTTTTTTTTATCAGTTGTCATTCATTAAACATGGAATGTCATTGTGATTGCTGGGCCATCCTTGCAACCATTTAAAGTTTACTCCATTTGATCAGAGGAAGTAACCTCTCTATTCTACTGTAAATTAAAAGCAGATTTGCCTCCCACAATTCAGCATGAATCACATGAGAAACAAAGAGTGTGGAATGACCTGAGATGGCACATGAAGTGACATTTGATACCCACCAGCAGATCAGATTGGGACAGAGGGGTGCCATCCAGCTGGAGCTGAAACACAAGCAGACATTAAAATGTCAGCTTACAACTCTGAAACATCTGCAGAACAGCAAGAAAGATCTTAAAAAAAACATCTCAGTGTTACTGTTATGAATTACATCAGACGAAAGGGGAAACTGGCACCTCCCTGTGGTTGCTATGGTAAACATGAATACAATCAACGCTGTATATTTAATTCATTAAAAAAATAATTGGAGGAATTCTGCTTTTTGGATGCCACACCATATGAACTCCTACTGTATATACAGTTTTGAGAAAAAGGGCGATTCAAATAATGACTTTGAAGATGTGCACTGTTTATTGTACACAAACAGCGAAAGACTCACTTTGAAAGAAGCTCGTGGTGAGAGGTGGTAGACAGTCGATGCCCTGTGTGTCTTCTGAAAATACAAAGGGTTTCCTTCCAACGTCAACTGAAAAGAGATCAGAAAACTGTCAAGGTGCTATATGGGGAAGAAAAAAAGAATCAGAGATACAATCACATGCTTCAGAGGGAAATATTCATATTGAGATTCTAAGATCCAGTTGGCTGAACTGGATTTTTAAAATCATAAAGATCCTCAACAACCCCAAATTTACAGTCTTTTTGAGACTAAAATGTGGGATTGATGATTGAGGATAACTGAAAAAAGGGAGTTTAAGCTATTAAAGGGGTCATGAATTGAGATATCAACTTTCCCTTGAGCTTTTGATATATAAAAGGTCATCGTAATATAAGAATATCCTGTAAGTTTCAGAGCTGAAAACTTCCTTATTAGTCAAAGAAAAGCTTTTATTGACAGCTGGCTCTGCAAACGATCAATCTGTGAATGTTTTCACCTGTGACGTCATAGAGCAGTGAAACGCCACCTTAACTGAAGAAGATGAACGCCTAATTCTGTAGCCCCGCCCACCGAATCGTGCATGTCATGACATGTTATAGATAAATAACATAGGCCTAAGTGGAGCTAAACCGGATCGAACTTCCAAGCAATAAAGCTTATGGCATGTTTCAAAACATTGTCAAATGTTTTTTATATGTGATAGTATTGCATTGTTACGTTTGATACATTGATACGTTTGGTATTATGTACGTGTCTAACTAAACATAACTAAACATAACCACGCTGTCACAGGCTGGAGTATCCTTTGTATTTGAGGTGTTGTTGGTTCATTATGCTGCGATTAAAAAAAATACAAAATACAATCGCGGAAGCTCATTATAATATGCAAAACTGTTATCCAATCATAGCAGTGGGTGTTTACTTCCAAGTCTTCAATGCGGCATGCCCATAAAAAACGAGCGTTTCAAGAGCTAGGCTCAAAACCAGGGTAGAAAATAGCCTATTACTTATTCATTATGGTGTTTTTGAATGTAAAAATCACACGAACGTCATAAGTTGACCTCAGACAACAGTATAAAAAAAAACAGTTCATGACCCCTTTAAGAATTATAAGAGTTACTTAGGCAAGGTGGGTCTAACTTACTGTATTGAGATTATGAAGGAGGGACAGAGGTACTAGCTGAGAATGTTCCATAAGAAGGTTATAAGCCAGGTCAAGACACTGAAGTGACGACAACTGCTCCACCCCTGCAGTTAGGATAATACTTTTTACATTAAATTAGATTAACCTTCATTTTAGTAAATTAACTGTTTATTCAAACTAATCACAGTTTGTTAAACTATTCAAAACACAAACGATTGCATTACATATAAAGAATCTTTTGCAATCAAGAGCTCTGACAAATTGTAGGTGTTAAATACAAAAATCTGTAAAAACAAATATGCATTGAACAGAATATTAACTACAATTTTTAAAAATTATTCAATAAAGATTAAGTTGTCAAAACATATGCTGACACTCAGATAACATACTCTTCATTTTTCGAGTTTTGTTTCAGGTAATTTCTTTCAAACTGTTCTCAACAATTTCAAAAAGCCAATATGCAACTAAAAACTCAAAATAGTTTCAACAGCTTAACAGCTAATAGAAACTGCATCCAGTACAATCTGTAATGAAACAAACAACCAAAAAGAATGGCGAAGAAACGTTCTGTAAAAGAACCAATGTGGTGAATAAAAGGATAGAAATATGCATTTTTTTCAATTTACTTTGCATTGATAGTATAGTCATGGTAATTCAGCACAGGAATACAATCATGTAAATGAGCAGAAAACTCACCATTGATAGTTTCCAGCTCATTGTTTCTAAGGATCAAGGTGGTGAGTTTGGCTTGGGCGCTCAGGCCCAATGCTGGTGCTCTCTGAAGGTTATTATAAGATAAATTCAGATGCTCCAGTTCAGTAAGAGGCTTGATGGAGACAGAAAAAGCATGAATAAATTCACTCTATCCTAACATTTAACATCTAGGCCCCCCCTGAACCATGAACCATGTGATAAGGCCCTACCCATTAATTTGTATTGGGTGTGAACTAGTAGCCCATAACTGATGTAGACAGAAAAAGTATGAATAAATTCACAGTATTGTTATTTTGGGCAATTTAGCCCTTTCTAAAAGTCTACCCATCTGTTCTATCTGTTTATTAGTTTGGCTAATTTGATTTTGCTTTTTAGTTACCAATAAGCGTATAGTATTACATTTTATATATTTTTTCCCATGCATCCACAGATTTTCACCTAAAATCTGAGCAAGAAATGTAAGAAAGTCTGCAGATTCTATCCAGTACAGCAAAAAAAAGGTAAACAAGAGGAACCTACCTTTAAAAATTCAGCACAATCTTGGAGCTTGTTGTGGCTCAAGTCAAGCCACTTCAGGACGTTTAGCAGACTCTAAACAATTTAGAAAATTGTTACATGCAGATTCCAAAATCAGTAACTCTATACTCTACAGAAAACAGGAGATTTCTTACTAGTGACTCGTCGAGACGGGAAACTGAATTGTAACTGAAATTAAGGGTATGAAGTTCTAGCCATGGTAAAGCTGAGCTCAGATCACCTCCACATAGAGAGAGAAGCTCCTGTCAAACACACACACACACACACACACACACACAATTACTTTCTGTATATGAACATGATTAGGCTTATGGTCACTGTGCCAAAGCCTGTTGGTGCAAACATTACCTCTAGAGAACTGACGCCTTTTGAGCAAGTGAAGACTTCCAGCTGAGAATACACTCCTCTGAGACCCTCCAGACAATGAGGATGAATACGCTTGAGCTGAAAAGAAAGACAATCAAACAAAAAACATTTAGGATGATAGGGCAGAATAATGCAACAAACGTAATTAAAATCATTTGGTTAGTTTGTTTTGAAATACCTCTAAGTATTTGAGGGACTTGAAAGGGAAGATTTTCACAGCATACTGTAGTTTCTCACCAGGTGGATTAACAAGCTGTATTACAGACACACATGATCAGATCATTGCAACGACAACTCATTCTATTGGATTGGAGAATTATGATGCATTTCGACGCAAATAAAAAATACATAAATATGGATCAGAGACAGTTAAGGCATCTTAAAGGGATAGTTCACCCAAAAATGAAAATCATCCCATAATTTACTCACCCTCAAGCCATCCTAGGTATTCAACTTACGAAGTAAGTGTAACGCCTCTCGCAGTTCAAAACGTTTACGTTACATCCGATGTCATTGCAAGCTTTTTTTGTAAGTTGTTAAATATGGATATTTTTCTTACAAAATCCCATCGATTCGCTTCAGAAGGCCTTTATTAACCCCCCGGAGCCGTGTGGATTACTTTTAGAATGGATGAATGCACTTTGTTGGCATTACATTTTTTGGCTGCCATTTACTGCCATTATAAAGCTTGGAAGAGCCAGGACATTTTTTATAAAACTCCGATTGTATTCGTCTGAAAGAAGAATGTCATATAGACTTAGGATGGCTTGAGGGTGAGTAAATCATGGGGTAACTTTCATTTTTGGGTGAACTATCCCTAAAATAGAAAAAAATTACTATTACTAATACTAATTAATCTGGAGTCAAATTTTCTCAGACTATCAACATTAAACTTTACTCTTAACAAGTTTGTAATTCCATAGGCACGTCCAAGCCTCATAAGAATCTTCAGTACCTTGAGTGATATTGTCTTCTGGAGCATGTCAAAGAGGAACTGGACTTCCAGCAGGGAGGCAGTGTCTGCTGGGTGGGACGGCAGGGCCAGAAAACCATGCTGATGTGTGCGTGAGAGAAGGTGCCGCTCAAAGAGTTGTGTCAGGTGCTGTAAACATCCAACTTGCAGAGTGAGAGTACTGGAACCGTCCAGTACGGAGTCACCTATACAGAGAGCAACAAGAACTTTATTGTTATGACTGACTTATTGAAACTAACTGGCAGCATTAAAGAAAAAGCCTGAGCATGCCAAGCACCCTCAAACTAATGCAAAAGCACCCTCAGATTTTACTGATTATATCTCAGTCAACATGCCAACAAATTCATATACCCTAATCATTCTGCATGGTCTTGCATATCAGTCTCCAAATCTGCAGTTGTAAATTAGGTTTCAACTTAATTCTTAACTTACCAACAACCCAAATCCAAACCTTGCAAAAATCTAACAAATATAGATCAGTGACTGTGGACAACTTCTTCGTTAAATCATGTTTGTGTGTGAATTATTAATGAGTTTATATATATATATATAAAATTGTAACAGTAATACTATTTTTCATACATTACACCAATCAATTAACTGCACCCTCATTTTTTTTCCTGGAACTGGGCCTGGTGAAACGGCAAAAATAAACAATAATAAAATACTGATTCTATACCATTATTTCGCAGCAATGTGGCAAGTCTGTGTACAACAGTTGACTGACCAGCCTGAGTGGATGTCATCCTAAAAAGAGTGAAACATAAGAAGTGAAACAGAATTAACCCAAATCATAACAAGCAAAAGGGGAATTATTCTAATCTGAACATTCATAATTGCTACAAAGACAGGATATTCATTTGGGTAATACAACAAGAATTTGACTCTTGTGAAGTCATATGTAGCTGAAAAGAAGAAGAAAAAATACCTCACACCAGTGAACTCTTAATGCAAGCCAAGTGTCATCTCTGATAGCTGAACTGTCAGAAAGCAATTCAAATTATTATTATTATAAAATATATGATCACAAAAAATCAAGTATCTAGACATTCTCTATATATTTAAAGATGTATAGCACATTTTTTGAATCACAATATACTAAAACACCGACACCCAAAAACAAAACTGCCAGCTCTTCCTTGATGCCCCGACAATAACGTTCGCCAATATCTGTTCGCACGAAAAGCGCTAAAAACATACCTTATATTTCAACAAATACGTGACCCGTAGCCACAAATAACGTTATACCCGTTTTTGAACCAGCATTAGGATTCATGGCATTATTTCATTTCAATTCCCTTTTCACGTTTGTTGACATCCTGATGGCAGCCGTCATATGATTTTGTTTCTTTAAGGTACGGTGGCCCGAAGTAGCCAAACAAGTGAATATTTAACTAAGCGCGCCCTCCTGTGTTTATTTTCACATGCATTATAATACAAACAGCAACTTGTATTTTGAAGGTAAACTGTTTTAATTGTTAGGAAATGTTAAATAAATTATGCCTTGAGAATTAAATTGTAAAAAAAAAAAAAAACGTGTTTTTATAAATGAAAAATCCTATTTCTGTACACAGTAATCATCAGAATATCTCTTCTCCTGTCTCTGAAAATGTCCAGATTTTTAAAAGTGGCGTTTAGTCAATTGGGCAACTACAGCACATTGAAAATATACATAACCGGACATAAATTAGTTGTACTATTTTAAAACGGAAGTGCGCCACAAAGCTTGGTGCTGGGATGCCACGGTCATAACTCTTATTGTCTCACTGACAGCACTATCTTGACATGTCTATCTTTACAATGGCTTAAAGTGCATACAGCTACCAACCTGATTGTGTAACTGTTGTTTTTATGGTAGACATGTAGGCTAATGTGCAAATATGTTTGTTCTCTTGAGTTATGTCCACATTGACTAAACAACCATTCTGCTTTTTTCTTGGAAATCAAACACTAAACCTCAGGAAACAATATTCCAAAGTACACATTCAGTTCAATCCAATAAGCAATTTAACATACCGGTACATTTTAATATTCTCATCATGCAGTCACACATATTCAGAAGAAGCTTCATTAAGATCATATTAATTCTGATGACAGTTTGTTAAATACAATCAAAAAAATCTGTTAGCCACTGGAATCCAGGCATAACATGATTCATATATCTGACCTTAAATAGATTTGTTTTGTTTTTTTTACTTTTGTCACAGAGTCACAGAGTTCCAGATCCACTTTCTTAACATGTCTCCAATACACAATATTTAAATTTAAAACAGATCAAAATAATATAGATGTTTCTGCACTGAACCTGATTAAATCTCTAATATTAAAGCACTGAATCTACGTGCACTGTATCTTATTAAAGTAAAAAGGTTCTCTTTTTCTACGGTGGAGTATGCAGAGGTTCCTCGGGGCATTAGTGTAATTATCTCACTTGTTTACTCAGAAATGTCCTTGATGGAGGACTGCACTTAACCAACTGGAGATACTGTGGCTTATAGCCCTCAAAATCCTACAGAAACCCAGACGCTGTACAAACTCTTGGTACACAGACACTGGTTATGAGGCTGTGTGTCCAGTCTCCAGCTGGTTCCTTTTTTTTTCTTCTTAAATGACACATGAGGTTCTGCATAAACACCCCTGCTTCATCACGACGCCCACAAGACCTGGCATATCAAAAGCCCCCTTTCTCCATCAAAATCTCCAAGGCGAAAAGGAAGCCTGGCAACCACAAATACATAAAATGCCATGAAATCAGAGGGTACCCACAACGAAAAATAATCCTCATTTATATCGCTTCGACAACCACTGTAGCTATAGGTCTCACATGGAGCAGCTATTTCTGTACCCTTAAATAAACAACGATTAGTCTCAGAGGGGAACAGAGTGTGGTTTGCTTTGCAGTGCCTTGCTCTGGACGAGTTAATGGTTGTTTGGTTGGTAAGCATGATACCTCGACTCCTGGCCTCTGTAATCAATAGGCAACTGAGAGATTACAACAACATTCAGCTTGTAGTCTAGTCCTATATAAGTACAAGAAGGTACAGCATTATATTTACTTACTGTATAATGCCAATGGATTTTACTGTGCAGAGTGATAAATGACTACAAAGACACAGATTAGTTTGCTTTATTTGTTTATTCCCTATAACTGTGTTGCTGAGCCATACTTACTGCAAACTACAGCCCAGACCATACAGACAGTGAGGGGACACTTCACTGACCACTGCCTCTCTCCACTTCAGTTGATTTAGAAAGGACTTAAACATTATAAATTAATCATTATCTTTAAAATTTAATCATTTCATCATACATAATGTAGGCCTATTCGATACACATGACCAGTATTGCACATATTATGTAACAAGATAATATTTCACACATTTGCAGTGTGTGCCTTGTCGGAGGAGGACCGGCTCCCCCAGCTGAAAATAAATAACTTGAATTCCATTTGAGGGTTATTTTCACCAAGAATTTCATTTAATTAAGCCATTTAATATATCAAGACCCTGCTGGTTTAGCTTAGCTCAGGAATTCTCGTCTGTTGGAGCTAAGCATGACTTTCTTGCTCCAGCTGCAATTTAAAGTTAAATAAAAGTCTAAACAATATCAAAACGTTATGATTAAAAACATTTATTCTAAAATTTCTGTTTTAAAACTGAGGCAGGACCTAGGCCTAACAGAATACAGACCCAAGGCTCTGTAGCCCTTTTGAGGATTTGTTTGACAAAGCTGCAGCCCGCCTGTCATCTCCTATGATGTCAGCGGCATATGAACACAGATAGGAGCCCGCGCAGCAGCCCCAGTTAGCCTTCACCTGTCCGCGTGCACTTACCTTTCCTTCTTACCTGCATAAGTTTAATCCTCGGATCTCCAGGGTTTCTACATCGTGGACACGATGTTGTTCTACGTGAGTTGCAGCTTGCTGCTGGCACTGGTGACTTTTCACGGCGCCGCTGGATCAGAAATGGTGTTCCGTTGTCCGAGCTGCACCGCAGAGCGCCAGGCGGCTTGCCCGATGCTCACGGAGCCGTGCGCGGAGATTGTGCGCGAGCCGGGCTGCGGCTGCTGTCCGGTGTGTGCCCGGCAAGAGGGCGAGCTGTGCGGCGTTTACACACCGAGATGCTCCAGTGGTCTGCGGTGTTATCCCAAGCCGGATTTGGAGTTGCCACTGGAGCAGCTGGTTCAAGGGCTCGGGAGATGTGGACGTAAAGTGGACACTGAGCCCACAGGAAGCGCAGAGCCTCGGGAAGTCAGCGGTAAGTGAATTAATGGGTGCACAATTATAATACCTACGTATCAATTATGACATAAATATGGGATTTTCATAATTTGCTGATTCTGTTTTAATTAAATTAATACATAAATATATATTTAATTACATATAGGCCTATATAGACTATCAGCTGATTTCTTGGAACAAAGATGCTAGAATTAGATCATCAAATCAGACCGGTGCCATGTTAATTCTTTTTTTCTTTTATCATGAATAATTATAAATATAAATTGATGAAAACGTACAGATTTGTGAAATACTAAAACAATCTGCCTTGATACATTTGTGTGTGTGTGTGTGTGTGTGTGTGTGTGTTGGGGGGTGGGGGGGGGGGGTGAGCGTGGGGGGGGGGGGAGCAAAGTTTTCTATTCTGTGTTTTGCTGTGGCTGCCGTGGCACGACTGATCGATAGAAAACTTGATTAATTGGTTCGAGCTCGATAGCATCTGGAGTCATGTTCTCTCTTCAATTTTTTTTACAGCCTGTTAACTATGCACCTGTTGTAACAGTGCAAAGTGTTTTATCTCTCTGAAATTAAGGCGAAAGAAAGAAAGAAAGAAAGAAAGAAAGAAAGAAAGAAAGAAAGAAAGAAAGAAGACATTTTCTGGAGAAGTAAATGGAATGCAGCAGTGATAGCTAGACGGATTTTGCGCTTTGACCCTTTCCTGCAGTAAATTTATCTTTGTGTGTGTGTGTGTGTGTGTGTGTGTGTGTGTGTGTGTGTGTGTGTGTGTGAGAAAGAGAGAGATAGAGGATGGGTCTGAACAAGCAGAACAGGAGGACGGGTCTCGACGCAGAACAAGCAGTGGCGCCTTGAGGATATTTTTAATGGGATGGCCAGATGAGTCCAGTAAAAATATAAAGGTGGCACGCAAAAATGTTTAAAAAATGCGTTGTCCTAATATTTTAACAGGATACTGTATAGCCTATTCAGTAATGCACTTCTCTAATTAGCTTAGATAAGTAGATAAATAGAGAATAGCCTACATCATTACATTATGGGTTTTGATTGCAAAACAAAACAAAAACTGCTGGAAATAGCATTGCCGTTTTAACATCGGATGATGTTTGCGGAGTACTAGGCTAGTGTTGATTTTTGACGTACTACGACACTCATAAGCGGAATTTAACTATATCCTGAGCAAAATTCCCTAGTGTGCAAGTGTGAGTGTTAAGTTTAGACATTGTGTCCACAGGAGGTTTGTGAATCGATTTGACAAATCAGAATTCTTCTGTTAACTTTTAGTGAGGTGAGTGTATAGATAGATGATAGGCTACGTATGAAATTTCGACAAACAAATCAGTAGGTGTTCCAAAAAAATCAGAATGGCAAATAAAATAGGCCATAATAAATATAATATAATATAACATAACATAACATAATATAATAACATTGGGAGAGCAAAAATCAATTTTGATTCTGAAGTTAATAGCAAAAACGTAAATTTAATTATTATGGCACCACCTAGTGGTAGATGCAGGGATTTACATTACATTTTTGCTCACCAGCCACTGTTACTTGCCTCGGCAATTTCACTGGCCACAATTTTGTTTTATTATGGGTGCCCATACACTTAGCTCACGAGACGATATGATACATGATATTGGGTTTACGAGAACGAGACGATATTTTAACACTATTTTAAAGAAATCTTCAATTATGAAAAAGAAAGCACTGGCTACCACTCGCTGCTCTCATCAAGTTCAAGGCGTTGACACTTGCTTACAGATCCACCACAAGCTCAGCACCCGCATACTTCGACTCGCTCCTACGAGTCTACACCTCCACCTCAGCTAAGGAGCGACGACTCGTGGTACCATCACAGAGAGGCATGAAATCCCTTTCCAGAACATTTTCGTTCACTGTTCCTTGCTGGTGGAACGATCTCCCCACCTCCATCCGGAATGCAGAATCGCTGACAACTTTCAAAAGACAGCTGAAAACTCACCTCTTCTGTGAGCACTTAACCTCATCTTAAAAAAAAATAAATAAAAAAAAAATCCTCTATTCCCTCCCCATTCTAGCTTATGCTACTTGGCAATGTCCAAAACTTAGTATTTCTTAATGTCTTCAAAAGCAAAATTATCAAAAGCAAGTAATCATTTGGTTTTATTGAACAACACTTAAAACACATAATATCATATACATAATAAACAATCGATTTATGTGCAATATGTATTATAACAAATGCCAGCAGAGAGTGCCAACAGCCTGGTGATTGTTGTTGTTACACTTTACAGCATGATCAAATATTTGTTTAATATTGGCCAAACAACATTTAATCCAAATGTCCACTTTAATATTTGGCCACTTCTTTACCATAGAAATTCTACAACTTGAACAAGAACATGTGGATATCAAAACATGCAAACTCAGAGTGAGGGTTTTAACTTTTTTATTTTGAAATCGTAATTCGCGTATTTAGAAACATATTGATGTATTCTTCTGTGTTGGTGTAGGTTTATAAGTCAATTATGTTACAAATCTGTTGAAAGGACACATGTTGAGTTCCCAGATGAACCTTATTAGCAACCCAACCTCACAGCATATGCAGAGATATGTAGTTTGTTAAACGAGCTGCTAAGATAACACTTCGCTATGAAAAACAAAACGCTTCAGACTTTATGCATTCCCAAATGCACGATATTGGAAACCCGAACAAACAGCACATCCAGAGACTGAGTTAGTGTGGAGCAGTATTTAACATTGAATGGAGCCGCTCTGATATGCTGGAAGAAACACATAACCTGCACACATGTAAATATAATATTTTTATTGAATATAAAATTCAACCCACAAAAGTGGCTAGTGGAAGTGACTGTGTTACATGCTACTGCTGAAATCAACCCGCATTTGGTGGGTTGGCAGGTGTTAAAGGGGTCATGAACTGCATTGTTTTATTGTAGAAATATAATTTAGAAAAGAACATAATTTAAAAATAAAAGGAATTTTTCCTAACCTGAGTTTAACCCTCTGATTTGAACGCCCTGTTTTAAGGGGGTGTCTGCTGTGAGACTTCAATGTAAATGCCCACTGCTGTGATTGGCTAACATCTTTGTATATGAAATAGCTAGTATTACATGCAGAACTCTCTCAAAAACTTTGACACATTTTTACTATTACAGCTCTCAAGGTTAACTAATCGTGAAAAGTGTTGATTATAGCATTATATCTATAGCATTATATTTAGATTGAGGCATGACAGGTTGCAGTGATGACGAGCATTGTAGTCGATCACATACATGTTGGGCGCATTAATGCAGCGATCCCGTCATTGCAAATTGATTTCTGTACACTAATGAATGATTTCATCATAACTAACAGTGAGTGCGAGTTTTGGCAAGAGTCCAGAACTCAGTCACTGATAAACTCGTGCTGTTTGATTGACACCTCCAGCAATTGTAAAGGGAGCGTTCTTTGGTTGCTTTATATAATTTAATTACAGTTTAAATAACAGATTATTTTCATCCTACTAAGAGAAACAACGTGAAGTTGACCGTTTAGTCACTGGTTTGATTTACTGACACATAGACAAAGAACATCTGACTGTACATGAATCATTACATATCAGAAATCACTGGTCACAGATCAGGCATTAGAATTAGCACGGTTACTTACATGTTGTGGCTTTGCTGTCGAGTCCATACCGTAAAAGTCTGTTTGCAAAGCCTGCACTGAAATTGCAACTGATTTACCAAAGAATCCACAGTGAAATGTACAAATAAATGATGCTCAACTGAGACATTCACATTGTTGAAAATAAAAAATAACCACATTCCTAGCATTAGGATCCTTTGGAAGGTAATGTTATTTTTATTCCAGTGATCCTGTATCGCTCTTCTCTCCTCGTCATCTCACTAACATGCCAGTGGGCGGGGCCAAAGTTGCAATGCTGAAGTAGGTGTTGATTTTCTTCTGCAGAGGCAGTCTTTCACCTATAGGCACATTCCACAATGAGTCTTTCTTTGGGCTTGGTTACAATAAAAGCTGTTTTTGGACTAACAAGGAAGTTTTCAATTCTGACACTTACAGGATATTCTTATAGTATATGTCAAAAGCTCAAGGAAAATTGTATTTCTCAATTCATGACCCCTTTAATGTCAAGCCCTAGGTGGATGGATGTAATGGGTGGGGCTTGGGCTCCAGCACTTTTGTTGCTTGGATGCAAGACCCTCAGTGTATTGTATTTCAATCTAGTGAAATAATGTAAATCAGTGGTTCTCAAACTGTGGTGCACAACCAGTTGTATGCAGAGTGCCTTCAGGTGTGTGTTTATATTTCTAATGCCTGATTTCTTTTTAAGTTGCCCATTGATTGCCCTTAATGCTCTTAAAGTCGGTATGAAATGGAAGTTGTAATCGTCTTTTCTTCCCTATTTTGTCGTATATCTAAGTGAAACGGCTTCTCAAGGAAGAAAAAATGTAAGTCGGGACTTGATTTTGTCCATCGAGAATTCATTTGATTGGATCATTGGATTGAATGGATTACGAGGGCACTTGAATTTTGTAAAAAATAAAAATAAAAGTGCAATATTCCATAGAAAAAATAAGAATTGTCCATTTTGATTTCATGGTGACTTTAAAGAACAGTCTGCTTTTGACTCCAGTGACTGTTTTGAAACCATGGATTTTGCACTTTTGATCATGATATTGATCAAACAGGACAGGACAGTTTGAAGTGCTTCTAAACAGACAAGAGAAGTTTTCAGACTACACTGGCCAAATTCCTAACTATATTATTATTTATTAGTGTGATTGAATTTGATTGCAAACTTTGGAATAATTTGCTAAATAATTAGTTTGAATTCAGTTGCAAAGCTTCTAAATGTTTTGATTGTGGTGAATGTGTGCTTGTTTATATATATGCTATATATATATATGCTATATTAATGGGCTTCTCCACACGCCTGCAAAAGACCAGTCAAGAGGCTGTGATGGACAGATTGGAAGTACAGTGGGTTTAATGGATTGTAGTGTTGTTTAACAACATGGTAATTGTTTAGCTGATGAAACATTTTTCCAAAA
This sequence comes from Coreius guichenoti, assembly GCA_039654105.1. NCBI lineage: Eukaryota > Metazoa > Chordata > Actinopteri > Cypriniformes > Gobionidae > Coreius > Coreius guichenoti. The sequence continues at coordinate 15,477,626 of CM077180.1, read as the reverse complement.
AAACTTTGTTGACAAAAATTTCATAAAGCAGTTTTAAAAAAAATATGAGTTTTGAGAATTACATGTAACAGTGCCTACAGTGCCATTATAAAGACTGTATATTAGTCTGTGTAATATCCCTCATAGCCTCACTTTCATGTAAAATGCAATCTACCCTGACTAAGGTATATACAGTAGATGGTGTCTTTGCCCCCGCTTTCACAGACAAGGCTTAAGCCTAGTCCCAGACTAAAATGCACTTTTGAGCTGTTTTAACTGAAAGCAACTCGCACTGGCATATCTTAAAATATGTCACTGCCATTGTTTTGTAGCAAGATGCACACCAGTTATGTTTTTTTTCTTAGGCACATTTATAAAAGCTACTTAAATGCCCTAATTGAACTAAGGCCTAATCCTGGCTTAATCAAAGCCCTGTCTGTGAAACCAGGCCTAAGAATCACTGGTGTGAAATGAAGGAGACTAACGAGAGAAAATATCAAAAGGACTGTTTACCACTTTCTTTGTGAGATGGGAAAATAAGCACTGTTGTAGTATATACTATATAGGCCCATACTATTATATATATACTATAATATCTGCCTGGCATCTTTATATTTATTCACATTATCAGCAGACACAAAACAGATCTGATTTGTGTCTATAGCTCAAATGGTTGATGAACTGCAGCAAGGGTTGGTGAACTGTACAGCATCTCCACGTCATATGACGGTGTTGTCACCAATATACTGGAATATGCAGCAGCACTTGGGAAATGTGACCAAAAGCTCTCTATAAATACAAACAACTTTGGTCTGTCTGTGGGCAAATGTCAGTGCCCATGTGTGAATAGGTCCATAGGAATCCATTGTTTTTGTTTAAAATATTGAACATTCATTTAGAATATTTGATCTTGGTGCTTTGAAGACCTACACAAGTGTTCTCCAAATCCTGTTGTGCCGGAAGGTTTTCTGGTGAAACAAACACTTCCTGTGAATGACAAGCATAGCTGCATTTAGCACCAGAATGCCTCATTTAATATTGTCATTTGAAACACACATTTGAAATACTGTAATTAATGTGCTATTAAAGTACATTTTGACAAGTTAAGCAATATTTTATTATATGACATTTGAAAGCTAAACAGTCTGAAGGGTGATTGGGAGCATGCAGGTGGTCTGTCACTGCTCTATATTTTATGTCTATTTGGACTTCAGGAGTCCTTATCCTACTTGTTTAGGTTAGAAGGTTCTTGGTAGACCATCTGCTCTACGTTTTTCTCCTTTTACAAAAATTTCCTGCACAAAAACAAATCATTAAAAAAAATATGTTATCAATTACTGGCCATCCGTGTTTCCCTGCAGGCCTGAGACCCTGGGATAGGCTTCAACATCTCTGCGACCCTATACATATATGACAAATATTTTAGAAAATGAATGCATGAATAGATGGATAGATGGATGCCACTAAATCAGAATTACTCAACTTATTTAAGAATATGAAGACTCCAGAGACTGTATATAAATAAGACGGCCACTGTTATTAAAATCAATGGGAAAAATTGGAATGTCACATGTGGCACCTCTAGTACAGGGAGTCCCGCGGCTTCTAAATAAAAAATTCAATGAATGCCAAGTGAACTGCCTTGAAAGGGACTTTGCTTACTCATACAAGATAATATTCACATTTATTAAATATAAATTAATACAATATCTTCTGCATTAATAAGTTCTGAGTAACAAATTATCAGTTTAAGAAACATATTGTTCATTTACAATCATAAATTATTTACATCAGTACATCAGAAGAAATAGATACTTTTGTTAAGCTTTTTGAAAATAATACTGACCTCCCAAATTCACATTTTTTCACATTCACATTATTTATTAAAGAGAGTTAAAATGAAAGAAATAAACAATTCATCAATTCAAGAACAATTCATCCATTCATTCATAAATGTGCAATGCTGTCAGGGTTCATTAAGTCACGGACAGGGCAAAGTCAAGCAGAGAATGGTGACAGGTAGTACAGACAAAAACAATAAAGGCTGGACTGGCTTAAGACAGTCCAGTCCAGCACAACACAGCAGTCAAAGGAAGAATTATAGGGGAGGAAATGAGGAACAGGTGCGGCAGGTAACAGTCAGCAACTGAGAAAGGAAAACAAAAGCAAACACAAAAAGAATACAGAGTGCTCAGACAAACAGGAGAAGCAGAGAAAACCCAGAGATCAGCTGAGTCTTAACAGTACTACTCATGGGCTGTGGAACTCATTTATAAGCAACCAGTTCAGGATGGCTCTTCTGGTGACATTTAATGCTGTACCCATTAAATGTCGGAAAGAGGAAAGGAGGAAAGAAAGAGACAGGGGACTGAGACAAACAGATATGATGCAGGAGACCTAAGATACCAGGTGAACCAAGTAGAGGGATTGTAGTCGCACCACCACCAGACTAAGAACCTTAACAATAAGATGGCCTGATGAACTGCAATGCCAAGCTGGCACCCATAAGAGGCGGGTTTTTGGTAGAGAGCCATAGCCTTTTGCAAACAAATGTACCTGGGTGTGCAGCCCTTCTTAAGCCTGGAAAAGCAGCTCCCTAGCCCTCCTCCAAGTAAAGTGACATTAGCCGCTTCTCCACTGTCGGGCCATTGCGAGCCAGGGCTAACAACATCCCGGGCAGGGCCAATAGCCTCAGACCTCGAGCTGTGAGGCCAGAATCAAGCTGTGTTTCCACTGTTGGGCCAGTAGACCCAGTGCGCTACCCTAAAACTCGCCCTTAACACACCTCCAAAGAACAACGTTACACAACCCAAGAATTTCACCAGCATGGGGCTACCTGACTGAAAACTAGCTAGAGTGATGACAAGACGTAAGACCCCAGTATCGATATTTGACCAATGATTTGACAATAATTTATTAATTCGTGTCAGGAGTGCACATCAATCATGCTGAATCAAAGAGAACACACATACATACTTGTTCAGTCATGCCTATACTTCCATTTATTTGTTAGCACAGGAATGCACAACTCTATTAAGGCCTTTAATTCCAATGGTTTACACATTTAGAAAAAAGTTTGATAAAATATAATATGTTTACATCACATTTCTTTAGAAATAATAAGCATTTCTATTCATTTTCCACAGAATTATGCGATTTGAGGATGTTTGAGTGGTCTCACTATACTGTTGTCCTTTCAGTCAGAGCAACAGAGGGAGCTCACGGACAGAAAACAAGAGTTTTATGAGTTAGCCGGAGTATATGTAATTTATGACATATGCAGATGCAGAAATCCGGTATCAACAAAGGCACAGGGAAGAGACAGGTGGAACATTAAATCAAATAAAAACACAATTATAATCATATATGATTTGTCTAAGTTCAATCAGTCTCTGGTATTTTCCATAATATATATTTATTATGGCAATGGTTAGCATAAGTAGCATTTAGCAACGCATATAAATATTTCTGAATTCTCCATTCGTTCGCAATCGAAAGTTATTTCAGACATTCCCTGGTGTCAAAGTGAGTTTTGAGCTGAAATTGTTTAAAATGTCTTAAATGTTGAGGTTAGCTGATGGTAGCCTGATATGAACACATTGGACATGAGCAGCGGTGTCGACCCTCTCCTGACTCAGGGAAACTCCGCTTTTGTTCATGATCACTCAGTTGGCCCTGAGTGATCTATGCTGCCTTCAACAATCGATCAGATGAAGGTATCTCCGTAGACAGGATGTGACATGATCATTGGATTCAGACGTGCCTTATTGCCTTCCTATCTCAGAGTGCTGCCTACAGAGGAAACATTTTTCAGCTTTTGGATGCAGCCAGAATAATGATCCAGCTGTCGCTAACACCCTGGTGCATTAGCTGTTACAGTTAACTTAAAAGTGTTGCACTCATTGCGCAGCATGCTTAAACAGTAAAATAGTGAATAAGGAAATTGTTTTGTTATTGTTAAGAACATTTTTTTTTGCATGTGGAATCTTAAAGTGTATAGCTTAATTATATGACATGGATGGGAGTGGAGTGGTGGGTTTGTGAGAATTTTTAAAGTTAAAAATGGGTCATGGAAAACCCCCAGTATTGAGTTTTGGCCACAATGGAAAGTACTGAGAGTGCTGACGGAAAAGAGCAAGTAGGTCCTCATATATTGGTCTCATCTTCACCAAGAGGGAAATTGGCTGGTGACCCTCTTCCCATTTGCAGTGACCCGAAAAAATAGGCCTCACAAAGCCCTCAGCACCTGGCAGAGGGACTCAAAAAATAAACTGACTGCTTATGAGCTGTTCTTACAGGGCTGTGGAAAAGCAGTACCCGTTGGACTAAAATAGAGCAAACTAATCCCCCAGTTTTCTGCAAGAGCGGGTATGGCTGCCACCCCCCCCAGGGCTACTCAGCAACTCAAATGCCAAGAATCTTACTGTGTCTATGTCCAGAATAAACTCTCTAGCTCCCTGCAGCAGCTTGGAGATAACACAAACAATGTGAGAAATGTTGAGGCGAGCGGCCCACTAGGGGGCCTCAAGCGAGATAACTTAAAATTAATTTAAATATATTATTATAATTCATTAATTTTATTATTAATACGTTAAATAAAAAAATATAAATGTAATTAATTTAAAAAATAAATTAAAACAAAGCACCACCTCTCTCTCATCCTATTCTGTGATTGTTTCAGAAGAGCCAAAGCTGTCATCGCGCTGTGTGAAATACCGTCTGAACGGCGGCTCAAAACACCCAACCACTTCATGAACATAGGATACGCAAACTACATCTCTTAGTTGGATAAAGAAAACCAGTGTTGCTAAAAAGTTTTGATGGATGAAGACTGTAATGAAGGTAAAGGCACGCGCTAGTCCGTTATTATTGACACGCAAACAAACGGTGTAAGTGCGCTTTCGGCTCACTGATTGCTATAACATCATATTTCTGCATGAACACAGTTCAATATATTTGCGTAGTTTTCAAAATGAATGTACTGTTAGTGTTTTATAACAGATGCTCGCCGAAGAAGCATATTTTGGAGAAGTTTGTGAGGATCAGTGGTGTTTATGTACCTACACATGGGCATCAGACGCTCCAGACACTGAGTTTCCACACATTCAGAATTATTTTATTTTTAATTTGTATTTTGGTGTGTTTAATAATTCTGAATGGATCCGTATAGTAGCTATGTGCAGTCCTTTGGCATCTCCCTGTGGTCTTGTTTGGTATGGCAGGTTGATTTATTTGTTTAAGTTACTATAACTGAGCAGAGTAAGTACTTTTAAGTTGTAAAGAATGTCAGCAAAGTGTGTTTGCAAAAAAGAACACTGAATGTTATAATAACATGGAGTTGAAAAGTAATAACAGCAGAATACAAATGTTTTTGTGAATAAAAAGGGGCGGGGGGGGGGATGTTGGTCCTTGCGGTATTGTTTCAGAGAGGAGGGGGTCCTTGGAGTAAAAAAGGTTGGGAACCACTGGTTTAAGGACTTCTTTGGAATTTGTGGAGGTGGTGTTTTTTTTTCCCAGGATTTTTCATGGTATAGTTATAGTTCATACATGTTGGTCTGGGGCGAGGATGTAGGGCAACATTGTTTCCCCAAGGCCCAGATTATGGTTAACCTTGTTAGTCACTCAACACCTTTTAGTCAAGCTTGTACTGTCTTGCTTGCATGTTGTAAAGCAAACCTCTTTGTCTCTAATCATTAAGCATGTTTACATACACACCAATACACCGAACCTGGTAACGCAAGTAAACAGTCAGAAACAGACTCAGAAAAAATCAGGTTATGTCCCGGTAGAGATGTTAAAATCTAACTCTGAGTACTCCATTTGTTACATAAGATGTGATGTAAGCAGTAAATAAGCACTATTTCTACTTCAGCTGCATAAGATGAGAACACATTTTTATAATTTCTTGGGACAAGAAAGAGTTTTCATTTTGTCTGAATGCGCTTAAATCTGGAAAAATGTATTTACATGCCAGGGAAAATCGGGGTAAGGGAAAAAAATCTAGCTGTGACAATCGGTTTAAGCTTAAGCCGTTTATGACCTTACTCCAACAAAGAAAAAAGGGGTTAACGTGTTTACATGCCCTAGTGAAAAAACCTATACCAAAATTTATTTCATACTTAGTATAAATTAACATATTTACTGACATGTCACTTGAGACTTACAATCAAATATACTTAAGAATATCTTTAGCTGGACCTCAGCACTACTTCCAGATAACTAAAGTGCATTAATTACAAAATTAGTTGTTCCAATTTAGCAGACTTTTGCAAAAAAAACAAATAAACCTCATAAGGTAGCATGCCTTGGGACCCTGTTAAACGGTTCACACTTCAGCCCCCCAATGTTCAAACCAAAACTACGCCCTTGCACCAAGGGAGATAACACCCCCAAGCAATCTATTGTATAAAGTGCTATATAAATAAACATGACGTTGTCACGGTTAGGTTCATTTATGTTCATTCTTAGTTTTGTTTTCATGGACTTTTAGTTTGTTATTCATCACATGTATTCCTTTGAGTTCCCGCCTGTCTTCCGTCTCCATGGTCACACATCATTATGAGTTTGTTTGGTTCAGCTGTGTTTAATTATCACCTTGTTATCGCACTACTTAAGTTCCTGCTTTTCTTATGTTCATTGTCCGATCTTGTACGTGTATGGTTGTGTTGCGTTGCCTGTCTTTATGTTATACTGCTTTGTGGAATATTATTAAACATCATTGGAACGCCTTCATCTGCAGAGCAACTGTTACAGACGTGACTTTACTAGAGTGCCGAATTGCAGAGCTTGTGCAAACATATCCACGTTGCTATGATCAGATGCTTTTCTTACGCTTTATTAAAAAAATGCTTGCTGTTTTGTTGTGTTTACTTTGTTATTGAGAGGAAATCGTGCAGTACATATTTACATATTCATCTTAACTTCACTCTCAGAAAAGTGGGTGTTCGCTAATAGTATATCGTTGGTCACGTATTTCGAACTTTGTTTTACCCCTAAACGAAGAACGAAAAAAAACTTTGCCGTGGCCCGTGAGTATATGGGGGCCTTAAGTATATCAATTTAGTATACCAAAAGTACAATTGCATGGTATTTATATTAAGTACATAAATATGTAAATGTATTTGTAGTATACATAATAAATGTATTTCAAAAACATTTTGGTATATTTATTTTTGACTAGGGTGACCACATGCATTGTCGGATTATTAAGCATATTATTAAGCATTATTAAGCATAATCAGTACATGCATTGTTCTTGTACAATGTTATTCAGTGCAAAGTTAGAAATGATTTTAACTCCAGGGTTATTTTCGTGAACTGAAATAAAATACATTTTGCAAAGTCAGTGAAAAATAAAACTAAATGACAACAAAAGTTGTGAAGACAATAAATTAAAGGAAGAATAATTATTCAAACATATACTGTTTTTGCAATCTCATCACAGTGTAATAATCTGACCTGTGTGGCTGTGTAGGTGAAGAACTTCAGATGGTGATGTGGCATGTGAGGTCAGGATACTGATAATGAAGACGGGGACATGATGGCTGGTAGGAAACAGCACAGCCCTTTGTGGGACTATTTTGAGTTTAATTATGAAAATGGAAAGAGCAAAGGCATTATACAGCCAATTATAAGATGTGTTTTATATAAAATGATAAAAATTCCACAAACCTAATAGAGCAAAGTGATCACAGCAAGGAGTACAAAATTATTTATGACTCAAGGTGTGGAAAAGAAGAGTGCCATCTATAATGAGCCTGTATGCGCTAGTAAGCGGCTGACTCTGACCTTGAGTTTCCAAAAATTTGAGGTTTGGACGACAAACATATAATTAATATAAGAAACTTAACTTTGAGATTCAACAACATTTAAACCTTTTAATGTTGCTCTTGACCCTAAGTTCATCACTCCAAGTGCTGCACCAGTTAATTCAATGATTGTGCTGAAAACGGCAACTCATTTGTTGTGCCATTGTTATTATGCACAAGTATGCTGAAAAGTAAGCTGGAAATGTTCTGTTAATTACTAAACTATATTAGTAAAACTAACATATATAAAAATGAAATAGATCTGTATCCACAAAACAAAAACTTAAATCTAAATTACCTGAAAAATAAAGCTAATAAATATAATATAATATAAAGGAAAACTACTTTGAAAATGCAATGTTAACCTGGGTTATCACAGGATCATATCCATTATATTATCATATCCATTATTATATATCATTATAAATGTCCCACTTGTCCTAAAGCACAGCACAGGTTAAAGGGACAGTTCACCCAAAAATTTAAATTATCCCATGCCATCCTAGGTGTATATACCATTCTTCTTTCAGACGAATACAATCGGAGTTATATTAAAAAATGTCCTGGCTAATCCAAGCTTAATAATGGCAGTGAATGGGAGCCCAAAATTTGAAGCCCACAAATCGATGGGTTTGTGTAAGAAAAATATCCATATTTAAAACTTTATAAAGTAAAATATCTAGCTTCCGGCGGACCGCCTTCCGTATTCAACTTATGAAGAAAGTGTAACGCCTCTTGCAGTTCAAAACGCTTACGTTACGTCCGACGTCATCGCCACGCCAGTTACGCTTTTTTCGTAAGTTGCATATGGAAGGCATCCGCCGGAAGCTAGATATTTTACATTATAACGTGTTAAATATGGATATTTTTCTTATAAAAACCCAACGATTTGCTTCAGAAGGCCTTTATCAACCCCCCGGAGCCATATGGATTACTTTTATAATGGATGGATACACTTTTTTTGGGCTTCAAATTTGGGCTACCATTTACTGCCATTATAATTCTTGGAAGAGCCAGGACATTTTTTAATATAACTCCGATTGTATTCGTCTGAAAGAAGAATGTCATATACACCTAGGATGGCTTGAGGGTGAGTAAATCATGGGCTAATTTTCATTTTTGGGTGAACTATCCCTTTAAGGCTTGTCATCAGCCCTTATCCGCTTTCATTAGCAATCCTAATGTAGAATTAAATTGGCAATTGAGGAAAATTTGTGCCATAACCGTTATGTATAAACCTGCCCGATCTGCATACTGATGAGGACCTAGAATAAAAATATGTACTCTTCTTCTGCTGGGAAAGAAAAAAAAATTTGCCTTGTAAAGCACATAGGATATTGAATTAGTGTTGAAGCAGTGGAACAGATCTTTATCTTATGGTTTTCACTGCCATCCTTTCAGTGGACAGTAAAACAGAGATTTTTGATCCCAAACAGATGGAGAGGAGAATTTTTTTATTAGGACAAGGAGTGTGTAGTTCCCATGTACCATCAGTGCTGACTACCATGCCAGAGTTCCAGTGTAGAGTTTGCACTGGATGATGCCAGATAAGATGGTTGTGATTAAGCTTGTTGGCATGACCCTACGCCAACAAATTGGCATCCCTTCCAGCACTGCAAGTTCTTTACCCATTCAAACCAGCATGCATTTTGAGCATCCATGCAGTTATATTCTCATGGTAGATGTAAAGGTAATGGAAACAACTTAATAAAAACAAGCTTGTAAAAAATGAATCACGTTCGTTTTGTATTCATTTGTTTCCTGCTTGACAGTGATGATTGGCCCTCCATGTGGATTATTTTAAAAATTGCCATCCTTTGTGGATGTATTCCTCCCCCTATTTATTTCCTGAAGGACTTGGAAAACAGTTGCTTCCACTTTCCACTGAATGCTTGTACATGGGGAACATGTGAAGACATCCTCAAAGGCCACTGCAGATAATTAAGGGTGGCTTGTAAACACAAATACATGGAAAACATGAAGATAAGATGTAAATCTTTTCTTGGTATGACCCCAAAGTAAGATTCTAACATTTACAGAGTGTGATACAAATATCATGGTTTTTATGCATGGCTCAAAGAAAAGATAGCTAATTTGTTAGTGCATTAGCTGAATTAGCAATATAATTTACAGTCTTTATTCATTTTTATTTATGTTAGTTAATAAAAAAATATAATTGTTTGTTGTTTGTTCATGTTAGTTCTGTCAGGGTTATGTTGAGTTTAATTGTATTTTCGTTTATGTAAGTTTTTTACATTCATTTACACAACATCGTTTCCAACTAAAAATGTAACACTTTTTATGCGTTTTGGCCATTCATTTACACGACAACAACGTTTTGGGGGCCTTAAAACGTAAACTTTTGAAAGAGGGTTTCAAGGTACACTGTTATCGTCACCGTGTGAACTACAAAAACACAAATTTGTGAAAACGGTGACATCATGCACATGCATATTATGTGTTCAGTCTAGGGCTGCCCTCGACTAAAGATTTTTCTAGTCGACTAGTAGTTGTAAATTTAAGCCATTAGTCGACAAATCGCACGTTTATATTAATAAGCCATAAATCATAATAATGAGACTTTAATTGCCTATATAATAGCGAGCCTAATCAGTGCTCAAACGCACGCATAAAGCTCGCGAGAGCGCACCGACAAACGTAATGATTGTGAATGTGGTGTGAAAAAACAGCAAGCAGACTGTTTAAACATGTTAATAATTTATTGATAATGTTTTCTGTGTTTTCGGCTGCAGAGATTAATTTGACGATGCTGACTCTCATCTCCGCAGTAGTGGACGTGCCTATATGCACGTTTCAGACACAATCTGATAATATTGTTTTCCACTTGAATTGGTTCATTTAAAAGTAGACATTTCAATCTTTCTATAGATAGGCTATATTTCTCATATCTGTAAGGCAAGTATACGCTGAGTTTCAGTTCATTTTTGTTACATGCTCAAGTTCACTGAGATGGCAGATCAAGTGCATCCTGATTGTTTTCATTATTTTACAAAAGAACAACGTTTTGTTGTTATTGTAGAAATAAAAGTAGGCCTTTTACAGTTTGCATTACTCCTGTACGACCAAAATTGATGGAGTATTTAAAGTAAATGCAAGTGTTCGCGCCGGCACCTGTATGTCATGCAGCAAGTGCGCTCTCCACACAAACACAGACATGCTCCTATATAATAGCACACATTTATCTAGGTTTACGTTAGAGCGAGTGGACTTGTAAAGTTGCTACTACTTACATGTTTCAAGTGATAAGCCATATTTGAGGTCGATGAATGATGGGCGAATGTTTGGATTTCCTGCCGTTAACGATCTGTCCGTCACAGGCTGCGTGATTTCACCACTTCCTGTGGAGTTTTTTTTTCTGCGACTAAACGACTAATAAAATTTTGGTCGACCAAGCCTCTTCTAGTCGACTAATGGTTAGTCGACTATTAGGGGGCAGCCCTAGTTCAATCTATAGGCAAGTGCCAATCTATAGGCACTTTTTTCTTTACAAAGTGATGTCGCCAACTACTGGCCTGGCATGCATAATACAGCATTTTTAGTTGTTTTCATGGATCCGTGTGAACAGGGATAATTTTGACTGTGTAATTGTACCCTCAGTTTAGTCTTGATTTTTTCCTTGTTAGTTTCCTTGGTTACTGATTAGTTACACCCATGTCTCATTTAGTTCCCTTGTTTGCTCCTGTGGATATATACTCCCTGTTTTGTTCAGTTTTTTGTAGGTCATCGTCTTTGGTATTTGTGGTTCGCTAAACTATTACTCTTGCGATTCTCCTATGTTTTAAATTAGTTTAATAAAGTCTCCTTGTTATTATCTGCGTCAAGCATGTTGGAATACCGCCACAACAGTGACAAGTTCACATTGCATTAACTGTTATACAACTTTTAATTAAAAAAAAATCATTAGTAAATGTTAAAAATAACAAAGTATTGTTCATTATTATTCATTATGTTAACTAATGCTAACAAATGAAACCTTATTGCGAAGTATTACTATCTATATTAACTATTGCAATTTTGCTAAGTCATTCAAATGTGAGAGGAGGGGAGAGTGCACTAATTTTTTGTGTTTAGATAAGAAGGGACACCGTGTGCAGGATTCTAGTGGCCTTTTGCTTGGTGGGGTTATCCTTCTTTATTCCAAAATTGGCTGTGTCTGAAGTTTCTTTACCTTTGGAGTGGCAAATCCTTTCTCTTGTATACTGGACACCTGATTTCATTCCACTTCTGTAGGACCTGCTGGGATACTAGCTTCAAAGAGATCACCACTGAGGTTAATCAGCAAGGTCTTAAGAAGTGATGACGAGTGGAAAATTAAGAGTGTGTTTGTTATTACCTGCTGTTTTTAGTCTTGTTTAGGCTATTTATTGCAGTGGTGTGCAACATTTTTAACTGTGCATTTTATGCCTTAGTTCAATTTTTTTTTTGAAACACCCCCAGATGTCTAAGAAGCTCCAAAACTCTGGCTCTTAAAACTCTTTGAATTGATTATTTTTAGTAAAGTTATTGTGCGGGGTGGGAAGTCTTACAATTCGAGACACAAGTCTCAGGAGTCTCAGAATTCGATTCATATTGATTCTTGGGGTCACGATTTGATTAAATATCGATTCTCAGTTTTGAATCAAATTTCGATTCAATAAATGCATAGATTTGATTTTAGATTTGTTTCCAAATTTTGAATCTTATTTTTATTTATTTTAACTCAAATTAAAAGGAAATGATCAATTTAATTTAAAGGATTAGTTTAACCAAAAATAAAGGAAACATGCAGTGGTGTGTCAGTGTGGAACGATTGATGAACTGTAACAGTGGTTCACAATCTTTTGTCCTTTAAGCTTATATAAGAAAAAAACATGCCTACAATTGATTGAAATTAAATATTACACATAGGTGTAATTAAAGGCACGCTATGTAAGATTTTTTGATTAAAATATCCAAAAACCACTAGAACAATGTTATATATTTTGTTGACTTGTGTACTTACATTATCCCAAATGTTTCCAAGAATGTTTAAATCCAGAGAAATAAGCCATGTCCGTGCGTTGCCTATCAATGACATCATACCCGCGTTACCCTCGATTTCCGGATTTATTTTGTAGAAACCATGGAAACACCAAAGACACTTTAATATAATATGTGTTCCCTTTCAGTCGGTCACGTTCGACGTACGTCGGACGTCACCGACGAATTGGGATCACTTCTGGGAGCCCCTATCAGCTTCGAGTGTATAGAGAACGGGCCAATGGCCATTGGCGTGCGAGATTTGCATCTCGCGCTCCGCCCCGCATCGCGGGTATAAAGCGGAAGCGGATGCCGCGCACATTTGTCATTCACTTCGGAGCCAAACAAGGTTCATGGAAGACTGTTCCTGCGTCAGCAGAGAGAAAGAGAGAGAGCGAGAGAAGAGGCTTTTGTGCTGGGGAGAAGGCACGTGCAGTGACAACCGCGAGCTCACCGAGATCGGTGAAACAACTGCTGTTCTTATAGCATCCCGGTTGGTTCGGTGGGGGCATTCCACGGTGAGTGCAAACACAGGCTGCACTATCCCCTGTGTTTGCCGCGGTTGTTCCTGGGTGCTTCGGCACGTTAAAAGATCTTCTTCTAAAAGAGCAACACGGGTGTGACACTGCGTCTTTTTCAAGATGTCATTCCACCCGTGCGTTTCTGGATGCGGTCGTTCCCTGTCACCAGCTGACGGTCACAATCGCTGCCTTACATGTCTAGGTATTCAACATGCTGAGGCAGCGTTTGTGGATAGCTCGTGTTCCCATTGCGGGAACATGACTATCTCGGCGCTAAGGTCGAGACTCGCCTACCTTCGGGAGGGTGGAGTCCCCTTACCTATGCCCCGATCTAGTGCTATCCCTGCCCAGCAGGATAGACCTACTTCGGCGAATAGCCAGGGTGACCTGAGGATCACGTTTAGGGCACACCCGCCGAGCCAGCCTCCGTGGGCCCCTAAACCCTCTGTAGTGCCGCAGCCGGTTGAGCTTCTGGAGGAAGTCGCTGGCCCCTCTCGGGGTGGTCCAGCGGTGACCTTTGGAGCTCCAGCAGACGATAGGATGTCGATCGTTGCATCGGAGGGGGAGTTTCAGTCCTCGGGGGATGAAGACTCGGCTGCGTTGCCTCCCTCTGGGAGAGTGGCGTTGCCCGAGACGGACCCCGAGCTGACGGCTATGCTTTCCCGGGCCGCCGAAAAGGTCGGGCTCGTGTGGAACCCTCCACCGTGTCCCGAGCCTTCTAGGCTGGATGATTGGTTTCTCGGGGCGGCTCGCGCTGGTTCTCAGCGTCCCGCCCCGGTGCCTTTCTTCCCGGAAGTGCATGAGGAGCTCACGAGGTCGTGGACGGCACCTTTTTCTGCCAGAAACCGGCCGAGTGGCTCCTCCCTCCTCACTACTCTCGAGTAGCTAAGGGGTACGTGGGGATCCCGCCGGTGGAACGGGCTGTTGCAATGCAACTGTGTCCGGCGTCCGCTTCCACCTGGCGCGGAGACCCACGCCACCCATCCAAGGCCTGTAAGTTCTCCTCCAGTCTAACTGGGAAGGCTTACAAGGCTTGTGGACAGGCTGCGTCCGCCTTGCATGCCATGGCGTTGCTCCAGGTGCACCAGGCCCAGGCACTCATGGACATGCACGAGGGTAGACCTGACCCAGAGCTCCTCCGGGAGCTCCGGACGGCGACGGACCTCGCCCTCCGGGCGACGAAAGTCACCGCCCATTCCATTGGTCAGGCGATGTCCACTCTTGTGGTCCAGGAGTGACATCTCTGGCTCAACCTGGCCGATATGAGGGAGACCGATAACTATCGGTTCCTGGACTCCCCCATTTCCCAGGTTGGGTTGTTCGGCGACGCGGTCGAGAGCTTTGCCCAGCAGTTCTCGGCCGTCCAGAAGCAGACAGAGGCCATCAAACACATCCTGCCCCGGCGGTCAGCTGCTGCCCAGCCGCCGGCCGCAGCTCCTCCGCCTGCTCGTTGCCGAGGGCGGCCGCCCGCCGCCGCCCCCGCTCCCGCCCCAGCCCAGCAGCAGCCTCCACCAGGGCAACGGCGTGGAGCCGCTCAGGCCGCTGCCAAGCCAGGTGGCAAGCGCCGTCGTAAGAGACCCTGAGACGGGCCACCCAGAGATGGAGGAGACAGCTCTTCAGGAGGTGGTGACAGCACCGCTCCTTCTCCCGCTGGAGGGCCGGGAGAGAATTTTATGTTCTTGTTTGACTTCTGTTCCGCCACTGGCCTTCGGGCCAGTGGTACCCAAAACTTCAAAGAAAGAGCTGTTTCTAAACCCTCCGGTGCCTCTCTTATCGCCAGCAGGGGGTGCTTGCTGTGTCCAGGACGCACACAAGAGGCCTCCGCACACCCGTGCACCCCCTCAGCGGAAGCAGGTAAGTGTTGCATTGCGCACTCAGACCCCACTTCGGGCCGTGATGCCGTCCGAGTCGGGTCCCTGCACTCCGCTGCGCTGCCCCGCTGCGGGTACGTCTGTGGTGCCGTTGGTCCCGCTGGTTCGGTCGCTGGGAGCCTAGCTAGCGCTCCCCAGCCCGTCCCGCTGGCTCATCCGTACTATCAGACTCGGCTATGCGATTCAGTTCGCCCAGCGTCCCCCCAAGTTCAGGGGCGTTCACTTCACCTCCGTGTCGAAGGAGAGCGCCCCCTCAGCCTGTTGGGACTTCGGGTCAACTGGGAAAAGAGCAAACTCTGCCCCGTGCAGAGGATCTCTTTTCTCGGTATGGAGTTGGACTCGGTCAATCTGACAGCGCGACTCACAGAGCAGCGCGTCCAGTCGGTGTTGAACTGCTTGAATTTGTTCAAATGCAGGACAGCGGTACCACTGAAACATTTTCAGAGGCTCCTGGGCATATGGCATCCGCAGCCGCAGTGACGCCGCTCGGATTGCTTCATATGAGGCCGCTTCAACACTGGCTACACGACCGAGTCCCGAGATGGGCGTGGCAGAGCGGCTTGTTCCATGTCTCAGTAACACCGAAGTGTCGCCAAACCTTCAGTCCGTGGTTGGACCCTTCGTTTCTACGGGCAGGAGTTCCCCTAGAACAAGTGTCCAGGCATGCTGTTGTCTCC
This sequence comes from Coreius guichenoti, assembly GCA_039654105.1. Classification (NCBI taxonomy): domain Eukaryota; kingdom Metazoa; phylum Chordata; class Actinopteri; order Cypriniformes; family Gobionidae; genus Coreius; species Coreius guichenoti. Next base: position 15,461,751 of record CM077180.1, on the reverse strand, counting down.
ACGGATGCCTCATCCACCGGCTGGGGGGCCACGTACAACGGGCTTGCAGTTTCGGGTCTGTGGACGGGGCCTCAACTGCAATGGCATATCAATTGCCTCGAGTTGTTAGCAGTTCGTCTTGCGCTGGGCCGCCTCAAAGGGCCGCTACGAGGCAAGCACGTTCTGGTCCGAACGGACAACACTGCGGCCGTTGCGTACATCAACAAACAGGGTGGTCTACGCTCCCACCGCATGTCACAACTCGCCCGCCATCTCCTCCTCTGGAGTCAGAAGCTTCGTGCCACTCATATTCCGGGCCTGCTCAATCGTGCAGCCGACGAGCTCTCACGACAGCAAGTGCTCCCAGGAGAGTGGAGACTCCATCCCCAGGTGGTCCAGCTGATCTGGAGTCGCTTCGGGACCACACAGGTAGACCTGTTTGCCGCCCCGGACACGTCTCACTGCCAGTTGTTCTATTCCCTGACCGAGGGGACCCTCGGCTCGGATGCGCTGGCACACAGCTGGCCCCGGGGCCTACGCAAATATGCGTTTCCCCCAGTGAGCCTTCTTGCGCAGACACTGTGCAAGGTCAGGGAGGACGAGGAGCAGGTCTTGTTAGTTGCGCCATACTGGCCCAACCGGACCTGGTTCCCGGAACTAGTGCTCCTCGCGACAGCACCTCCTTGGCCCATTCCTCTGAGGAAGGACCTCCTGACTCAGAGACGGGGCATCCTGTGGCACCCGCGTCCGGACCTCTGGAAACTCCATGTCTGGTCCCTGGACGGGACGCGGAGGTTCTAGGTGGCCTACCACAGACTGTGGTAGACACCATCACTTCCGCCAGAGCCCCCTCTACGAGGCGCCTCTATGCGTTGAAGTGGAACCTGTTCGTCGAGTGGTGTTCTTCTCGACGAGAAGACCCCCGAAGATGTTCGATCGGCTCTGTGCTTTCCTTCCTGCAAGAAGGGTTGGAGCGAAGGCTGTCTCCCTCCACCCTCAAAGTGTATGTTGCCGCTATCGCCGCAAATCACAGCATGGTTGATGGTAAGTCCCTAGGAAAGCACGATCTGGTCGTCAGGTTCCTGAGGGGGGCGAGGAGATTAAATCCGCCTCGCCCTCACTCTATACCCTCTTGGGACTTATCTCTGGTGCTAACCGCATTGCAGAGGGCTCCCTTTGAGCCTTTGCAGTCAGCAGAGTTAAAAATCCTGTCTTGGAAGACAGTACTCCTGACTGCATTGGCTTCCATCAAGAGGGTAGGGGACCTGCAGGCATTTTCGGTCAACGAATCGTGCCTGGAATTCGGGGCGGGTAACTCTCATGTAATCCTGAGACCCCGGCCCGGATATGTGCCCAAGGTTCCCACCACTCCCTTTCGGGACCAGGTGGTGAACCTGCAAGCGCTGCCTTCGGAGGAGGCAGACCCAGCCCTGGCTTTTCTCTGTCCCGTTCGCGCTCTGCGGACTTACGTGGACAGAACGCAAAGCTTCAGGACCTCAGAACAGCTCTTCATCTGTTACGGAGGCCAGCAGAAGGGAAAGGCTGTCTCCAAGCAGAGGATGGCTCACTGGATAGTGGATGCCATCGCCTTGGCGTATGAAACCCAAGGCGTGCCCTGCCCGCTTGGGTTGAGGGCCCACTCCACCAGGAGTGTGGCCTCTTCCTGGGCGTTGGCGCACGGCGCCTCGCTGACAGATATATGTAGAGCTGCGGGCTGGGCGACACCTAACACGTTCGCTAGATTCTACAGCCTCCGTGTAGAGCCGGTTTCTTCCCGTGTGCTCGCTTTAAATAGCCAGTAACACCGAAGGGCCCGTTTTAGTGTCGGCTTGCTGCGCCATTCCCCTCCTCATGGACCGGATACGTGCGCTGATATGCTCCAGTCGAGTTCCCCAGAACGGCGAACCCTGTTGAGTCCTCCGCAACCCGCGGCAGTCAGACGTGGCGGAGCGTCCGACGCCAGGTCTAACACTCGTATGCATTGGTGGAACTTGTGTTAGACCCCTACAGCGGTCCCATATGTGTATTCTTCCACGGTACGGCTCCCTACGGCGAGCCCGTGTCTTTCCCTTGGCAGAGCCCGCTCTGCCGTCTCTGTGCGGTGTAGTCTCCCGCCTGCATTGGCCGGGGCCACCCCTGGGACTTCCGTATGTTGTACTGCCCACGGCCAGTCCATACGTTTATATTCCACATGATACCTCCCTACGGGTAGGATGTGGCTTCCGCAGCGGCCCCCCTGGGGCACTCTTTCCCAGCGTTATCCAATACTCTGCTGAGTGGGTCTTGCGGAACAGCAGCAGTGACTCTCCCTGCGTGAGTTCCCCGCCCCGAACAGACGGGGGTCTGAGGGGCTTTCGCTGGGCGCTGGAAGTGGTAGTAACTGTGGCGTTTTCCATAGGGATCCCAATTCGTCGGTGACGTCCGACGTACGTCGAACGTGACCGACTGAAAGGGAACGTCTCGGTTACGTATGTAACCCTCGTTCCCTGAAGGAGGGAACGGAGACGTACGTCCCGTCGCCACAGTTGCTGTACCATCACTGCAGCGGCCAAGTCACTAGTTCGGCTCCTCAGTGAAAAACAAATGTGCGCGGCATCTGCTTCCGCTTTATACCCGCGATGCGGGGCGGAGCGCGAGATGCAAATCTCGCACGCCAATGGCCATTGGCCCGTTCTCTATACACTCGAAGCTGATAGGGGCTCCCAGAAGTGATCCCAATTCGTCGGTGACGTCCGACGTACGTCTCCGTTCCCTCCTTCAGGGAACGAGGGTTACATACATAACCGAGACGTTTTAGGTGAGCAATTATTGGATACATTCATCGAAGGAAAACTAATCATTGTTAAATAGCTCAACACAGTTAGTCATATTGTTTAAATCTCCTAATTTCTGCCTAATATCGATCTAGCTCACTGCAGTGTGCAACAAGTTTAGCCCGTCGAGCAAATGCATAGAGTAGCATTATAACATAACTTCAACACACTCAAATGTATGTAATATGATAAAACAGCGATGCGTTACCACACATACGCATGACCGGAAGAAGCAGAAGCGGTTGTCTGCGGGATAATAAAAGCTCCGTGAAATCAATGCGTAATCAAGCTTCACCTTTGTTTTGAATAGCGGCGAACAATTACATATTGTTGCTTTAATATATATACAGTTTATATACAAGTTTTGTTGAATTATTTTTTTCAGTCTCATGTTATTGTTTTACTACATCGATCAATTTATAACATCTAAATATTTTATTTATTTGTATTAATTTTTCCCCCACCCCTATTATTGTGTAAGAAATAAATGGCCATTCAACAATTATTGCATACTTAGTGTAGAGATTACCACCTTGGGGTGTACATTTATTTTCAAAATTTTCAATTCAACTGTCCAGACTCAATTATTCAACAAACACATTGGTTTCTGATCTCAAAACATTCTTGTGTGTAGACCTACTTTCTTACACATCTTATGCATCTTGATTACTATCCCGCTACTAGATTGAAAGAGTCAACCAAGGCTATTTCCGTGTAGTTATTAGATGGAGAGAGAGAGAGCAATCGGTATGGAGTCAGTATAATTTTCATTTGGATTGTCTAGGGCACATGTGTCAAACTCCGCTCCTTGAGGGCTAATATCCTGCAGAGTGTAGCTCCAACCAGCTCCAAAACACTTGCCTGGAGGTTTCTAGTAATCCTGAAGCCCTAAGGTGTGTTCGACTTAAAGCGGCGCTGCGTAGACTGATCAGTGTATGACATTAAAGTACATCAAGAGCGATTCGAAAGCATACAGAGCCGTCTGCTCTCTAATCACTCTCACATTAATTTGTAGTCATACACCAATCGGTCTGTGCGGCGCTGCTTCAAGTTGAACACCTATTGATTAGCTGGTTCAGGTGTGTTTAATAAGGGTTGGAGTTTGACACCACTGGTGTATAGGGAACTTCCTTAAAAATATATTCATATTTGTAAATTGACAGGAAATCCACATTCAAATCCAAGGTGATCCGCAAATATACTGTATAACGATTTGAGAATGCAGATTCATCATTAAATTTGCAGTTTTTTGAAAAATGTGTACACTTGTGCATTTCTGAAATATGTTTTACATTTGTAAATTGTATTTTGTGAATAGTAATTGGCGTACACATTTGTGAGTTGTATTTTGGGAAAAAAAAATAAAAAAATCCATCTTCCAAACCACGGCTTTATTTTACCCAAATGCACTTTGAAAAACCTATAATAAAGATTTATATTTTAAAGTTGTCGGGACAGATTTCGTGGTAAATTGCATTAATCATACATAGAGAATAGTAGCTCAAGGTGTGGGTAACGTGAAGCTAAAAGTTGGTTGTCACAACGAACAAGAACATTTGACCCTGGATCATTCAAAATGGCAAACCTCCAGGAAAAAAAAAAAAAAGGTTGCTGGCACAGACACCTAGAGCACAGGCAATTGCAGCACAGGCCTGTCAATTTTCCATCTGTTTCAAGCCACAAATACTGTATTTAGATCACCTCTCAAAAGAAGAAAAACAAAGATATAAACTGCAAGTTTTAGGCTTGCGATCCATATATATAGCACCTGCCACAGTATTTCAATCACTAAAAACATTCTAAAATGCTTAACATACCCTAATGTACTAAAACACTGATATTAAAAGTGCAAATTCAATATACTGTACACCTTATTAATGATCCATACAATTTACAGGCAAGCAGATATACCCAGAATACCCCATAATACGGAGGAAACATGCTAAATTACGTTTTTCTTATAATGGTTTTCTGTTTTTGCGTGTTGTGTTTATATTATGGGTTTGTCTGCTTGCCTGTGCATAGTATGTTTTGTTAATAAGGTGTATATTGAATTTGGTGTTTTAACATCACTGTCATAGTACATTAGTACAAACCTGTTAAAAATAACTGTCAGACAACAGAGGACAGCTTTGTTTTGCGTTCCTATAAGGGTGTGACATCACATGAAATCTATGAATACTAGATGCATAGCTGCTGAAATATTTTTTTAAATAAATATGAGTCTTTGTTATACGTTTAATAATTGATTTTAAAAGTTAAGAATATTAAGAAAATTTTAACTTTCAAGAATGTTTGTGTCCTATCAGGTGAAGTACAGGACCCTTTGGACATTGGTCTGACTGAGGTTCCTCCCATAAGGAAGCCCACCAAAGACAGTCCATGGAAGGAGAGTGCTGTCCTTCAACACCGCCAGCAGCTGAAGACCAAGATGAAGTACCACAAAGTAGAGGACCCTAAAGCGCCACATGCCAAACAGGTAGGTGATGAAAACAATCAACAAAATCAATAAATTTTTTTGATCTTCTCTTAGAGGTTGTCTCAATAGTACTGAATCATCACACTTGAAGTGGAAAATATCTCAGTGAAAATTCTATGGATAGAACATAAGTAGTGGTTAGGTTGCTAAGATTCTACTGTCATATTTAACACCAATTTCTTAAATTAAAATCAAAATGACGTCAGAACTACTTTTTCCCGCCAATGATTTAATGACGTATGAGTACTGGTATCATTCAAACATACACCGATCAGGCATAACATTATGACCTAATATTGTGTTGGTCCCCCTTTTGCTGCCAAAACAGCCCTGACCCGTCAAAGCATGGACTCCACTAGACCCCTGAAGGTGTGCTGTGGTATCTGGCACCAAGATGTTAGCAGCAGATCCTTTAAGTCCTGTAAGTTGCGAGGTGGGGCCTCCATGGATCGGACTTGTTTGTTTGACAACATCCCACAAATGCTCGATTGGATTGCGATCTGGGGAATTTGGAGGCCAAGTCAACACCTCAAACTCGTTGTTGTGCTCCTCAAACCATTCCTGAACCATTTTTGCTTTGTGGCAGGGTGCATTATCCTGCTGAAAGAGACCACAGCCACCAGGGAATAGCGTTTCTATGAAAGGGTGTACATGGTCTGCAACAATGCGTAGGTAGGTGGTACGTGTCAAAGTAACATCCACATGAATGGCAGGACCCAAGGTTTCCCAGCAAAACATTGCCCAAAGCATCACACTGCCTCCACCGGCTTGCCTTCTTCCCATAGTGCATTCTGGTGCCATGTGTTCCCCAGGTAAGCGACACACATGCACCCGGCCATCCATGTGAAGTAAAAGAAAACATGATTCATCAGACCAGGCCACCTTCTTCCATTGCTCCGTGGTCCAGTTCTGATGCTCACGTGCCCACTGTTGGCGCTTTCGGCAGTGGACAGGGGTCAGCATGGGCACCCTGACTGGTCTGTGGCTATGCAGCCCCATATGCAACAAACTGCGATGCACTGTGTATTCTGACACCTTTCTATCAGAACCAGCATTAACTTCTTGAGCAATTTGAGCTAGTAGCTCGTCTGTTTGATCGGACCATACGGGCCAGCCTTCACTCCCCAAAATGTTCACTTGCTGACTAATATATCCCACCAACAGGTGCCGTGATGAAGAGATAATCAGTGTTATTCACTTCACCTGTCATAATGTTATGCCTGATCGGTGTATCTTCTAAATATTCTAAACAATTCAAGACATAATGCTGTTATTGTACACTTCCATTAAAAAACAAATATTCAAAAACATTTATTTACATATTTTAGAGCCAGTGTCAGCAGGAGCTGGACCAGGTGCTGGAAAGAATCTCAAAAATACCCTTCAGAGATAACAGGGGTCCCCTGGAGGACCTTTATTCCCTGCACATACCCAACTGTGACAAGAGGGGGCAGTACAACCTGAAACAGGTATTTAATTCCCTTTTTAGAGGTTCAAAGCAACACACATTTTTGTAGATTTGGGTATTTGACATGAAATAAATGTGACTTGCTGTAATCCACATAAACCTATTTTAATAAGCATTGTGGTAATTCTTTGATAATTATTGTGCATGCAGGCAGCTTTTAAAGCCTGATATTAATGGCAGGATCGTTTGCCATAACCTAGCCAGAGATCAAAAATGGTAAAAATAAGCAAATAAATAAATACAAATTTAAAGAAATGTTACTTTTACATTCATATAAATTTAAATAGGCTCCAAACATAAATTCGGGAGGACCTTGTTTATCTAATCTTGTCAGCCAAGCTCAGCTTATTTCACTCCGGTGACAGTTTATCTGGCATCCCTCCTCCTCCCCATCTCCATTTTTTTTCTTAATCTTGAGGCTTCATTGTCTTAACCTTCAGGCTTCAGCCCCACCTTAATTGATGGTGTGCCAATTTTTTTCCCTTTATCAAGCTCTAAAATTATATAAAATAAAACTGTCCTCATTCACTTCCATTGTAAGTGCTTATTAAAAGAAAATACATTAAAAATGTCTTTGTGTTAATCAACATTTTGCCACAAATGCTATCAATTGAGCTTAAAGTCTCTTGTTAATTTTTGTTCTAAAAACTTATTTGGACTCTTTCGTGTGTTGCAGTGTAAGATGTCAGTGAATGGGCATCGTGGTGAGTGCTGGTGTGTGAATCCACACACAGGAAAACCCATCCCCACCTCTCCACTGATAAGGGGTGATCCCAACTGCAGCCAGTACCTTGATGGCCTAGAGATAGATCTCTCTGTGGACCCTCAAAACTAAAAATATCCTGAACCTTCCCATCCCCTCCCATCTTGACAACCATGCCCCCCAAAGAGTCAGTGTTTTACACTCTCTAAACAAGCTACAAATATACCTTGTGTGTTTATACATTTTTGCGCTTGTAGATTTGAGATGGTTTGAAACAGTATTGTTACAGTTAAAGTACTGATATAACTGAACTGATTGTACTTAAATTAAATCCAAGTGATGACATATGACCAGAGAACTGATGTTAGCAGGCTGATAATACTACTTTTCTGTAGGAAATTAACTAGAATTGTAAAATTATCTTTAACACTTTTACATACTTAGTATGTATCTTGTGCTAATCATAATGTGTACGGTTGTATTTCTCTCATTATGTTGCTGGTGCTATTCGTTTCAATACACTTCTTTAATAGGTTGCCCCCCTCTCATGAGGAAATGCTAAGGTAAGGGTTTTTTACAGGATAGGACATTGTTAGTTTTGACAAACACACTGAAGCGTTACGTTACGGAGAGCTAGTTTCTTACCTTAAATGATTTACAGAAATAAAATATATGGGGCTGCTTATGAAGTCTTAATCTTTTGGCTTAAAAAACCTTGATGTATGCAAATAAAAGTTGTCTGTTTAATTTTTATGTGAATGCATCTGGGGTATTCAAACCATTTAGTACTAGGGCTGCATCTGAAATCGCATACTCTCTTGAGTAGGAATTAATTACTTCACAACCGCTAAAAAAGTATGTTCTATATAGTATGAGTGTGTGTAGTATGGATATAATCTGGATGTACTACATTCACCATGTTTTCATTATCATGTGACCTACCAGTGTCAGTTGCGTCACTTCACTGTCATTCACAAATCCTCTCCTGTGGCCTCATGGGATAGTAAAGTCTCCATTGTTTGCACACTTCAGAATCTTGCCGGAAATAGTATGTCATCCAGGAACTTTTTGCCTACTCTTTTGAGTACTTTGAATTCGGGCATACTTTTGTCACATACTGCTTTTTGCCTACTATATAGTAGGAAAGTATGCGATTTCAGATGCAGCCCAAGACTACGCAGTTTATACTAATGCAGTTGATGTTCTGTTACAATTGCATGTAACTACTGACATCTGGTGGTCACACTAAGGAAGAGAAAACATAATTAAAACTGCACAAAAACTCTTAGAAGATGTGTTAAAAAGATTTAATACAGAGAGCTGTTCACTAACTGTTTTAACTTAACATTGTGATTTACTTTGTGCAAATTTTATACACGATTCAACCTTTCTGTTAGTTGTCATTGTCACTTGCTGTTTTGGACCCTATGTTTTACATGTACACAAATAAAGAAGTATTTCAAGGTATTATTTGTAGCAAGAAATTGAATGAATAATCACCTCTCCTATGATTTTGTGCCGAAAAGTGACGAAAGTTATGTGTGCTAAAACTGTAATATAAAAAAAGAAATGCTGCACATTTTTATAAAAGGAAAATATAATTAGTGATGCACTAATGAAATATTTGAAATTACTCCCCTCAGTGTGCTCATCTCAAATTATATTTGATATAGTACACAAAATAAAAACAGAGTCTCTATTCTTGTATCTGAATATCTTTATATTTATATATTTATTAAATAAATGTTTTGTCTTTACAAAAGAGACCAAAATAAGAGTACATAAATTACATGGCGAATAAATATTGCACACAGATATTTAGATGTCATACCAATTGAATCACCCATATTACTTGATTTGGGCTCAACTTAAATGAGTTATTAAAAGTTATTAAATTAAAAAGAATTAGAAACTTCAACTGAAAAAGTCACTCCATTATTAGATAGGCACCTGACAAAACTTGTCACACTGGTCTGCGTTGTATTTTTGTCTCATTACAGTGAGCCCAACTTCCCCACATGGAGCGGTATTGTTCAGAATTCTTTCCATGTTACTCAATAGTAAGAAGAGGGATATTTAAAAATTTCACAGAACCACTAATGTGCCCAGAAACTTTGAGGCTAAAATAAACTGAGTCAATCTGGTTTACTTCTGATGCTGAGGTTGATGACTTTCTACAATTCTACAATCAGGGAACGATTCTGAACTGCTGTCAGCCTCTGATCCGACACTAAGTAACACATGCAATCCAAATAATCTCATTAGCACAAAAGAACATATATTTTATACCATTAGGAGGAAAACTGGTTGCACCAAATTCAATTCTGTGGGCCAAAACCTAATAGTACCCTTGGTATTGTACTACTATGGCATTTTCATAATGCAAATAATCTCAATTTGCCTGCTTTTTAAGAACATTGAATTTGCTTTTTTGAATCTACACTCCTGCAAACTAAAGGTCAGCATTTTCAGTGTTTGTGTTTTGCCTTTGTGGCCCCTTTGATGCCTTTGATGTAAATCAGTATTCAAATATTTGAGTAGAAAAAGGCACTGAAATTTCCATAAGAACCCAAGGACCCTGATCTGTTAAAGTTTGAAAAACTACAAAATGGCTGGTTGGTTTGTCACCATTGTGCATTCAAATGGTGAGTCTTTCTCATTCTATTCATATAAACTGCATGTGTCTAAGATTATTAAGATGTTGTGCTTATCTTTCTTTAATAAGCTTTTTTTCTTTGTTTTACAGTGCACAAAAACAGTGGTTATTAGGATATGAATTGTCCTATGTTGTTCAGGTTTGCAAAACAATGTGGCAAGACAATAAACTAATTTCCTGAAATCTTTGGAAAGGGTTCTACAAAACAACTAAAAAACAGAGTCTGTGAAGACTATACAAGTACTCTTCAGTGAGTAAGTGCTGTGTCATGGACAAAAGCAGAGTCATATGAAACAGTAATATTAAAGGGAAAGTTCACCCAAAAATTTAAATTCTTTCATCATTCACTCACTTTGTAATTTCAAACGTGTATGCATTTCTTTCTTCCGTGGAACACAAAATAATCATGTTTTTCGTCCATACAGTACAATGAAAGAAAATGGGGTCCAGTGTTGTTTTTGACCCCATTTGCTTTCATTGTATGGGCAAAAACTGAACATTTTTCAAAATATTTTTATTTTGTGTTCCACAGAAGAAAGTGTGTCATATAGGTTTGAAATGACACGAGGGTGAAGAAAATGATGACAGAATTATCATTTTTGTGTGAACTATCCCTTAAAGCTCTTTAAGCTCATAAGACTTTCTACGGTGTCTATGTCATAAGATACAGTGGAAACTAGTCCATGACTCCCAAATGATACTTGATAGATCCCACCAACCCATGAAGATCAAAGAGGACAATTGCAGGATTCAATAACTGATACTTGTATTGTGCTTTAAAAGAGACTGTGGATTTTCCACAAATAAAGGTCAGACTCTTTAAGATTTAGATTAGAAATGATTAGCAAATCACATAATATGGTAGATGAGAGTGAGTGAGTGAGTGAGTTGTTGTTACGTGACCGAATTTAAGTTGTCTCATTCGTTGTTGTTGCCGTTGCTTTCAAGATCTTTACACTGGATGTTGCCTCCATTAAAATCAGTGCCCGGCATTTGAACTCCATGCTTGTCTACGCACCAGCAGATGCCTCGCTTGCGCCCCCTGGAGGGTTTACACTGTAATCGAAAATGGACAAAGCAAAGTAAGCAAAGTAATTTGACCATGCCCTCAGCCAAGAGCCATGTGTTTATAGGAAAGAAAACTTTCCGACAACTAAGCTTGCCAGTATTTGACATCTAAAAACATGCTGAAGTGCAAAACTAACCTGTTTGCGCTTGAAGAAGCCTTTCTTATCACAGTTGGGTAGGTACAGTGAAAGAGCCATAACTCTGGAGGTGTCCTTCATCCTCTGGATAATTCCATCCAGCTTTCTTCGGCATGGACCCTGCAGTTAGCACACACATCATTAACAGAACAGTCTGGAAAAGGTGTCAGGCATTTATAGAAACAGTACAATAACACAAACACCATGAAAACATTACAGTTTTTTCACTGACATCAGATGAAAGTTGTCAGACTTACAATGTCAGACTGATGTTTGTCCATTCCGAAGAGCGGGTAGTCCATATGGCCCCTTGTCCTGAGTTTAGCCTGCTGTCTCTTCCTATCCTTTTGCATAGCCTGAGCCTTTTTGCTGTTAATGTGGTCACGTTGGAATAATGGAACCTTAGCCTGGGGAAGCAGATCCTCCGTTACCTCTGTAACCAGGGCATCTTCATGTGACTCTTGATCTAAGAAGAGGACAATAGTCGAATACATTGGCATACTGAGATTGGCATTGTTCACATAACAAATTCACCAGGGTTGCTTGCACTGTCAAGACGCCTGTATGTCAGTCAGAAAACCATAAAGACCAGCAATCTAAGGCCACATTGGATTGGTGTGCTTAGAGTGGATTACAGTCAATTTTCTCATCAACTGTGTACAACAAAGACTTCCTGCACTGGTCTTCCCTTATGAAAAAGAAGTTTATTTAAGTGTCCTATTAGTATACTTCTTTTAAACAAAAAATAAAAAGTATACTTTTTAGTCCACTTTTTATGTACTTCTCAGAAATATACTTAAAATTGCACAAGTATACTTGACTTATACTTACAGAAAAGTTTAAGTATATTTGGCCTATGTGCCTACTTGTACTCAATCTTTTGATCAAGATATTAGAAGTAAAAGTAAAATTAAGTATTTTAAGTATAAAATACTTTTTTCACATGTTTTTTCATACTCTCTTATAAACTTATATTGTTTGAAAATAGTGATTTATAAAGAAAATCTGAATTGGTGTGTAGGCTAGTCCACTGGTAGTGTTCACAGGAATTTACTTCAAATCAGTAATGGCTCCAGACCATACATTTAGATAGGGCAGATTCTGGGTCTAAATGCTGGTTCATGATAAACCTTGGCTTTTAAGCTTTATATTCTAATCGCTGAACACATGTAGACGCACTTTTGGCAGATGTTGCGTTATTCAGCCTGAGGGTGGCACTCTAACTTTGATTGACAGGCTAACGTTGATTGACAGACACACGCATAGAATACTACCTTAGAACTGCCTTAATGTAGCATTTATTGCCTCCGAATAATGTTTTAGAATATTACAAGGTGTGGAGGAATTCCGGCGGGTAAAATAAAGTCATGTCTATTCTCAGAACATAAAACAAAACACAACAGAACTATATAAAGGCTATTCACATGAACACGTTTAATCTAAAGGATTTATACTTTCATTCATTTCATACTGTACTCCACAGGAGGAACAGACATGCCAACTAGTTACAGACCTGATGCAGACTAATATCTACACATAGCTGAAGCAGACTGATATCGTCTTGGGCTGGAGCGAGGTTTACGTAAGCTAACGTGAAAAAAAAGTGGGGCAATCTGAAATCTGCCCCAATGGCTCTAAATTAGAGCGCACTGCAGTTCCATTTTTCCCCACAGATTTACATTGTAAAACTGTGGGGCGCTGTAGAGCTGGGCAGGGCTCAGGCACCTATTGCCCCTCTTAGGATCATTATACACGCCTGTCGAAGCCATGCGCTAAGTTTTGATATATCCTGCTCACTTTACGACTTAAAATAGTCTAGAAAATCCAACAAATATTTGTTGCAGAATGCTGAATACATTTACAATTGATTATTGATTCAGTTTAAATAGTAGGTTTGCTGCGATTCAGCTGCAACACCGTTACATCACTTGCCCACCACGGCACCGCCCCCACCATCGTTTAGATTTTTTTATAGTAATAAAATTATTTCGTTCAGTTAGAGAACAGACACTACAATTAAAAACTGAACATGTCTGCCCAATGCAGCATGAGCCGAACGAGAGTCACAGCACAGATCAGCAGCAGGCGTCAGATTTCATTCATCATGAGAGCAAGGAGCTGAATGACAAGATGATGGCGGAAGATTTGGTTTCAAAGCAAAATGTAAAAGCGCCTATTTAAGCAAGTTTGTCATTGCTGTTTTGTTGTTGTGTTTTTCTTTAAGAATAATAGGCTAATGAACCCACCATTCAAGCAATCTGCCCCCGAATTGGCGCTAATTTGAAAGTGAAAGTATAATGCGCTCGGCCGCACAGGCATTCATAACGGTGTCCACTGGCGCGGAGCGAGCGTTTTCAGTTCATTTCTATGGAAGCTCAACTTCCATAGGAATTAATTGAAAATGCTCGCTCTGCTCCGCACTCTAATGAATGCCCGTGCATTTTACTTTCGCTTTCAAAATAGCAATTTAAAAGGCCCTGCCGGTGATTCCGGTATTACCGGTGTTGTCACACGTTGATTAACCGGTAGGAAAATATCCTCACCGAACGCATCCCTATTATATAGAAGTCTATGTTTTGGATGAATATTTTGGTGGGGCACTGCCCCACCTGCCCTTGCAGATGAGCCACGGCTGCTTCAAATCTACTTTTCTCTTTCCCCGCCATTGACTGAATTTTGTAACTATTCATGTTTTCACAGTTATATGGTCCTATTACGTACAGTATATCCGGATCAAAACACAGCCGAAGAAGCAGAAACAACTGATAGAAGATTGCTTACGCAAATGTGAAATAACATGATCATCAAACATTAAACGGCATACAAGTTCAAAACTGCCTAACGTTACCGAATGAAATGTCGACCCAGGAAAGCTTTCGGTGTTGATAGAATCGATCTACTCCATCTATGTTTTGATCATCATTCTGAATCCTATCTGGACGTAGTCTTTGACAAAAATACAAATTTCTTAGATTTTTGTTTAAAATGTTATTTTTTTTAAATGAAACTTACCCACATTTAAGTGTTGATAAGAATGGATGCATGAAGCTAGAATAAAATGTTTTTAAAATGGAAAGAGTTAAAGTACAGTTAAAGGTATATTTCAAGTATAAAAAATGAATACCTAAATAGGAACATAGTTGTAACGCTAACGTTCCAAATAAAGACGATGATGAAGATTCAATAACAGCGTATTTATTCCAAACGTGATAACAAATGTTGGCTTATCACGTTTGGAATAAATACGCTGTTATTGAATCTTCATCACTGTCTTTATTTGGAACTTTAGCGTTACAACTATGTTACTATTTAGGTATTCATTTTTTTTTAATTATTATTTAGGTATTCGAGACAGCGCACTTGACACAAACAACACCGGACGCTGAACAGAGGAAAAGGAGGAACTTAAATACACAGATGATAAACTCAAATGATGAACAGCTGTGATGATTATTTAGTGTCCATGGTGACTGATGAGTGGCGGGAAAATAGAACAAAGAAACATGTCATGAATGAAAACAAACTGAAAGTCCATGATAATGAAACTAAACTGAACAGACTTGTGACAATAGTAGAATACTTAAAGTGCAAATATAATATATAAATGGTAAACTATGATGTTATGCTCACTTAAAGAAAACTTACAAGTATACTTGCAGTATAAAACTACTAAACTAGTAGCTTACTGAGTATACTTCTAAAGCCCTATTCGGACGGTAATTGTTTCTCACGTGGAATACATTTGCATGCCACCTCAGTGATAAAACTCGTGCATTCGGATGGCGATTTATTTACGGTGGAGGAGCGAGTTTTGTGATCCTGCGCACCTGGGAACGCGCTGCTCACGTGGTCAATAACATGATTGTATGCTGTGAATAAAATGTCATATGCTTGGTATAATAAGATTAAATGCATATTTAATTTAATAATAGGAAAATAATATCCTAATTATTATTTAATTATTTAAATCTGTTTAAAAATAGGAAGATATATAGACGCACATAGTTAAAATTGTTTTCTGTCTTGTATTTTATCTTAAAATAAAGAATGTCATTTTATTCCACATAGAAATTAGCGGAAATAAGTTAATACAGCTTCTTATTTACATGAGGTAAACATAATGCTGCTTGGTCATTTTAACATAATTGCTGCCGTAATAACGGCCCATTTCAAATGTTTACGTGCTTTTCTTCTTTTTGTTTTTTGAGCGGTGATGAAATATATTGCTCTTGTAAATACTTGCCAGCATTTCAGTAATAAAAGTCTAGATCTTTAAAATACATCCAAATTACAGCGAAGCGCAACCGTATGGTGCTCTGCAGTGGTCAAAAAGGATATAAACAGTGAATTTTGAAGTGATATATTCTAGAAAACTCAGAGATGTGGATTTCGGACGGCAATTAAATTACCACACGACCTTGGTGTTTGTCAAAAAACAGTAGGTAATTCGGCGGGTAATTTTTACGCGGGTGGTGGTAGAAAAAGACTGATATTCTGGATTCGGACGGCAATAAAATCACTGACTAGCAAGTATTTAGTGTAACTAGTAAACTATCAGTATACCTATAAGTACAAATAAAAAAACGTAGTTGTAAACTAGTTGTGTATTCAAAGTTTACTACTGTTACACTTAAAGTATAATTAAAAGTAAAGGCCTAATTTTATACACTAAAAAGTGGGCCAATTTAGTCCCAAGAAGTATTGAAACCATACACTTACAAGTATTCTTCTAGTACTTTTGTATTAGTATACTTACTACATAAAGTATACTTCAAAATATACTTGAACTTTACTTAAGTATACTTAATAAAATGAACTTGAAGTAGGCCTATACTTATTTTTTGTAAGGGTTATCTACATTGAGAATGCTGCGGCTCAGTTTATTTGTGCAATTGGTCCATTGATTTTAACGGAGGCATCTGACAGCAAGCCAGAACTCTTCAGAAGAGACATCAGATCAACAGATATTTTTTAGCTGTTGGCTTTCTCCAGGTGTCTCATAATATCTCATACAGTAGCTCATTGTTACATTTTATTAGCGTAAATACAAAAAAGGCCATGCCTTCCAAACAATACAACCATAAACATGAATGTACCCTAGAAAAGTTATTCAAATTCCGAAGTGAAAGCCAGGTATTTCTGAATACACAGTCTGTGAAAACATGGAAGTTTTGGAAGTTAGAAATCAAACACGACAATAAGTCCTCAACAGTTTGAACTCAACCACCAGCTCTTTCTTTTAAATGAAAGCAGAGATGCCAGATGCCAACTCTCTTCTTCTCCCTTACACGTCACTGCATTGCCCAGCTGTATCGTGAGTAATCAGATTCAAGGGCTTGACCCCTTCCTCGCCCCTCTGCGTCTTCTGTGGAGAAGCTAAGCAGCCAGGGTCACAACAGATGAGCAAATCTCTAAAGCCATTTGTGACGACATCACTGACAAATGAGAGAAAAAGCCTCAGCAAAGCTTTGAAATCATTGAATAAATCAACATGGTGCTTGCGCGTTCTTAGTCTGTTGTTTTATCATCTGCCAAGCATTAGTTAACCGGATGTTATTTTTGAGGGATATTATGTTTTATTTTAGTGATGTTACAAGTGCTCTTCCATGTTTCCTAATCTGGGGTTATTGTTCTGGGAATGCATGCTAATCTGAGATCTGTGCAGCCCTGAGAAAGGATGTGTTCATTCTTTCTCTCTGCTTTGTATTCTAAGTTTCTTCTGTTACATGTTACATGCTTTTTATCACTAAAATCTCATTTGTACAGTACAAAGGTGGCACCAAATGTGACCCTGGACCACAAAACCAGTCATAAATCGCACAGGTATATTTGTGGCAATATGGAACAATACATTGTATGGGTCAAAATTATCGATTATTTTTCTTTTATGCCAAAAATCATTAGGATATTAAGTAAAGATCATGTTCCATGAAGATATTTTGTAAATTTTCTACCGTAAATATATCAAAAATGTATTATTATTAGTAATATGCGTTGCTAAGGACTTCATTTGGACAACTTTAAAGGCGATTTTCTCAATATTTAAATTTTTTTGCACCCTCAGATTCCAGATTTTCAAATTGTTGTATCTCTGCCAAATATTGGCATATCCTAACAAACCATACATCAATGGAAAGCTTCCAGATGATGTATACATATTAACTAAATATTAATAATAAATATTAACCCTTATGACTGGTTTTGTGGTCCAGGGTCACAAATGAGTGCATTTACACAAACTGTTTAATACAGAGCCAAAGGTTATTGTCGCCACAAATTAATAAATCAGTCCCACAACTTATTAATATGTGAGCGTGTTTTGTTAATTGTTACCTCATTTTACCTTAAACTGTGACAACATCTCATTCATTTTTACGTTTTAGCAAATTGTGACCATGTTGTTCTTTCTTCAATTCATGCCCTCAAAATTTGCACTGTCTTTGTCTAGTGATGAGACACATCTATGAGTGCTTTTATAGTCAGACAGTTTGCAAGATAAATGAGTTTTATTTAGAATTGGGAAACAATTCCATATGCATGGTTTGAGTTTTCACAACCCAAAATAGAACTCAATCAAATTGTCGCTGCCTATATTAAAGTGGCCATAGATGCGTCTTATCATGCATATTACAAATTCTTAATTTGTGGCAACAATATCTTTTTTTTATGCCTGACACAATATGAATAAAAATATGAAATTATTAGTATAATTATTACTTTTGATACTAGGTGGGTCAGAGCTGTAGTAATACACCATTGCACCATTGCATCTTTACACAGAATTTGGAGGTGGCATAGAGTCTTCTTAAAACAGCCTTAACTCAGGTGTGTAAACCTTAGCTTTCTTTTTTAAAATTCCATTCTTCAAGTGGTTCTCAAAGTCCATTCTCAATTCTTACATTCCAGGCTAAAACGACTTGTAAAATGATGATTCAGAATGAAATAGCTGCAGCAGCTGTTTTCAGTAAATGTGATGAGATCGCATAATCACAGTTTTAAGGGTGCTGACAGCCGATTTAATCGCAGATTTTTGCAAAGAAAGGCAGGGGAGGCTAAAGCCTGTGAAAGGCAGAGAGATAAAGAGGATGACAGAGAGATAGATCTGCGGGTGTGTGGGTGGGGGTTGCTAGGAAAGAATTTGATTTGAATACCAATTCTGTACTCAATAAATGAAAAAACTCATCAAGATAATATATAATAAATCCTACAAGATCTTCTGCTATAGATGTCCTGACCTAGATAATTCAGTATAGATAGATAGATAGATAGATAGATAGATAGATAGATAGATAGATAGATAGATAGATAGATAGATAGATAGATCTAATGCATGTCATTAAAACTTACCCTTCGGCATATGAAGTGGTTTGTATAGACCTAGTTTCTCGTTCATGCAAACTCCTTTGCCGTAAAGCAGAGCGTGTAACGGCTTTTCCTCTCCGCTCCGAGGCAGGCAGCGCAGTCCCTGTCCACATGTCCCTGTGTAGACTCCACACGCCTGCCCCTCGGTCAGTGCGCAGGTCAAGCAGCATCCGCAGCCGGGCTCCTTCACCACCTGACACCCCATCCGCACCGGTGGACACATGGACAGCGCCTTCTGATCGCACGGCTCACAGGGCACGTACGAGGCAGAAAAGCCGGGTAGACCCCATACAAATGTCATCAGAGTATACAAACTTAACAGCATGGTCCTACTGTAGAAAACCTTTTCCTCTAGCCTTGAATTAGTCGAATTCGTTTGAGATGTCCGAGAACGAAAGTAGCGTCCGGTTAAAGGGGAGTGTATCGGTGTTTAAAAATAGCAATTATCAATCCTCTCACCTCTTGGTAGAAGAATCCAATGGCTCATATAAGACATGAGGCTATAATTAAAAGGAAATGTCCTGAGATGAAATGGGATGGAATTCGGGGGGAAAGCGCAGACCTCAAAAATACATGTAGTCAACACATTCACCTCTATATTCAAAAAGGAAATCAATATGTGCCGGTTCTATTAGAGGTCCTGCAGCTTAATCAAACGAACAGTGGTCACCCCGGAGAGCTGCTGTCAGTATGAGGCTCTGTTCACGTTAACCGCGGTGGAGGGAGGCGCACTTCATTTCATTTAAAGGTTCTGGTGCTTCTTGGGCGGATCCCGGAGTGATGCTGTGCTATTCGGCGTAGGTTTAGATTAAGCGATACATGGTAACAACAAAACCATGTGAAAGATAATTGAAGACTACAAAGATGACATAAAAGCATGACGTAAAATTAGGAATTGCTTTAAATGTAATTTTAAATGTAATTTTTTTTGTCTTTTTTTTTTTTTCAAAGTTTAAAGTTAACCATGAAATCAAAATGCACCATTTTATTTGTTTTTTGTTTTTTTAAATAATTGATTAAATAAATTTGTTTTTATTGTTTATTTTGTTTGTTGTTTTTAAACCGTGTGCCCTTGTAATCTTTAATCAAAATAGAGTGGTGCAGGATTTAGCATTTTAGCACTTTCAGTTCCAAAATCCTTAAGTCAGTGGTTTTTTTGAATGTTTTTTTTTTTGCTTGAAATAACGTCTACAGTGAACACAAGCTTAAGATATTTTCACGTTTTATTCTACGACATAAAATACATCAGTAATACTAATCTTGTGTTTTTACTTGGAGCTTTTACTTGTCTTGTAAAAAACAGTTGCTAACAAGGCTAAATGGGACTACAGAGGTTGTCGGGGACATTAAACAACATCAACCAAACAGGTAAACTCATCCACTGACTAGTCTGCTTTTTACAGCCTCGTTATGTTTATAATCGTGCTTTTGCAAACTATTATAACTCAAACTTTCAGGGAAAATGTTTTTAAACAAAGAATGAAAGATTTGTCGGAAGCTTAGTGATGGCGACAATGAAGTCATGAGACCATGGTGTAGTTTGTTTATAGCCTACATTTAGTTTTTGACTTCTGCTGATTGAATTTACGCTTCAAAATTCATAAAAGATGTGTTCATGTCTGAATATCATGATGAAAAAAATATGTAAGATTCATAAGATTTTGTTAGTCACACTAATCCAAAAACCAATGGAATAATCCTATTGGGTTTTTGTCAAGGGAACCAAGGTGATGCTAACTTCTGGATTGGCCTACAAAAATAAGTCATTATTGCAGCACTCTATAACTTCCTCTCCTACTTTCTTCGATGACGACGTTTCTAGATGTGTGGGCTTGACAACCTGTCACTCACAGGAGATCGCAGCAATAGCAAATGACAATGATCCAACAATCCAATCAAGTCCTGATAGACAAATTCAAGTCCCGCCCTACATCTTTTCTTGTTTGTGAAGTCATTTCATTTGGATACACTTCACATAGGGAAGAAAATACTACTGCAACTTCCATTTCATGTCGAATTTAAGGTCTTGATGTTGCTCACGAATCGGTCATTTTCAGGTCGGTGTACGTTTTGAGCTTTTGTTTTTCGATGTAAAAAGAAATAATGATATACAAAGGAATATTATTTGATTTAAAATGTATTTGATTCATTTTATGTTCACTTGTAAAAATTAATTGTATGCTAAAGTATGAATATTTGAATAGGTTGACTTATCACAACCTTTTCTTCTGACCAATGCACCAACTTGTGACATTTTGCCTAAAATTTTTGCACATTGCTACAAATTTAAAACAAAAAATTACAATGTTGTATTTTCTTGTATTTTAAGATCACTCTTGTGGGCTGTGGGGGTGGCACAGTAGGACATTTGGTACAGTAGGAGATGATACAGGGTAGATATTAGATTACAAGCATTAGCCTATTTTACACCATACATTTAAGCATCATGTGTTTTAGAAATCTTACCCCCAGTTTCACAGACAAGGCTTAAGCCTATTCCTAGACTAAAATGCATGTTTGAGCATGTCTTAAAATATGTCAGTGCCATTGCTTTGTCTCAAGATGCACACCAGTAATGTTTTTTTCTAAGGCACATTTATAAAAGCTACTTTCTCTAATACTGGCTTAATCTAAACATTGTCTATGAAACCAGGCTTTAGTGTATTGTTGTATTTTGGGTTTTTATCTGGACTGTCTGCGAAGCAAATGCAAAATAAAGAAACAGAAAACAAAGATATGCATAACATTGATTATCATCGAACAGACTCTTTGGGTGATGAATCCAATTGTGCAAATAATCGTCCATTCAAATTCACCCAATGCTTAGCATTGCAGTAAAGATAATACAGGTTTTGAGCAATCAATAATCATGCTATTTGCAGTGTATAAAAGTCATAGACTTACATAAACAGTATTGGGAAGTGCAGAGCTAATGACCTTTGTAGCTCTTAACTGTTGATGCTGTTGACCTTTGCTCCTAATATTCCAAAATATCTCATCTCATACATATGATGCAAGTTCTGGACAGCAGTGCATCACTGCTGAGGTCACTGGCCAACCCCATGAACACTCTGATGTTTCAACAAGGAACCTTATAACCATCAATTCAGTTCATGACACGTGTATTTCAAGAGGTCACATTTGCCCTTAGCTAATTGCTTTAAAACAAAGAGATCCATTCAAGAGCAAACCTGCATGGCCTGACTAACAGGGTTATTCTGCATCACTGATGGCTATAAAAACATGAAATAGAAAAAAAGAAACTTTATTTATCTTATTTTGAATTCCTAACAGTGAATGTTTATAACTGGAGAATTTATATGCTAGAAATATGACTTAATGATTAACTCAACAGCTAAAATAAAAATCCATAAACGAATGTATAAATAGGTGATTTACATTTAATCATTTAGCAGACGCTTTTATCCAAAGCGACTTACAAATGAGGAGAGCAATAGAAGCAATCAAACCAACAACAGGGCAACAATATGCAAGTGCCGTTACCAGTCCCAATTAGTCCAGCACAGTACACGTAGCAAGGTTTTTTTATTATTATTTTTATTATTATTAGATAAAGAATAGTAAGTGTTAGTATTAATGGGTTATTAATTGACGAAAAAGATGCGTCTTCAGCAGTTTCTTGCAAATGGCTAAAGACTCGGCAGCTTGATTTGAGATGGGACGGTCATTCCACCAGCTTGGAACAGTCAGGGTAAAGGTCCGTGAAAGTGATTTTGTGCCTCTTTGTGATGGCGTTCACTTGCAGAACGCAAGCTTCTGGATGGCACGTAGGTCTGAAGTAATGAGTTTAGGTATGGGGTGGAGAGCCAGTGGTTGTTCTGTAGGCAAACATCAGTGCTTTGAATTTGATGTCACGGATCTGCCAGGCTCTCACACCAACCAATCACTGAGCGCACTGTCACCGGAGTTCTGATCACACACACCTGCATCTTATCCCACTCATCATCAGGACTGCTACTTAAGCACACACCTTGTCACAGTTTATTGTCCGGTCTCGTTTTACGAAGTGGACTGCTTACCTGATCTCCTACTTATCTCTCCAAGTGAATCCCTAGCGATTACCCCAGCATGTTTCTCCTTCCTCCTGTGTCTCCTGTGAATCTTCATCTCCCTGGTCTAAGAGTTACCAACCGCCTCGACGAGGTGTGTGCATCCATCCATTCATCTGCCCATTTCGCCACGATCTTCTGCATCTGCAACACTCACGGCAACCAGTGCAATTTTATGAGGACTAGTGTGATGTGTGCTCTCTTCGGCTCATTAAAGACCACTCTTGCTGCAGCAGTCTGGATCAGTTGCAGAGGTTTGACAGTGCATGCTGTAAGGCCTTTCAAGAGAGAATTACAATAGTCCAGTCTGGATAGAACAAGAGCTTGGACAATATGTTGCATGCTCCGATAGGAAGGGCCTGATCTTCCTAATGTTGTATAAGGCAAATCTGCAGGACCGGGCAGTTCTAGCAATGTGATCTGTGAAGTTTAACTGATCATCAATCACAACTCCAAGGTTCCTGGCTTTCCTGGATGGAGTTATGGTTGACAAACCTAGCTGAATGGAGAAGTTGTGATGAAATGTTGGGTTGGCAGAGACCACAAGCAGTTCTGTCTTCGCAAGGTTTAGCTGAAGGTGGTGGTCCTTCCTCCAGCAAGAAATGTCTGTCCGGCAGGCCGAGACACGAGCAGCTACCGTCGGATCGTCTGGTTGGAATGAGAGGTAGAGTTGTCTGTCATCAGCATAGCAGTGATAGAAAAATCCATGTTTCTTAATGACATATCCTAGTGATGACATGTAGATGGAGAAGAGAAGTGGTCCAAGCACTGAGCCCTGAGGCACCCCAGTAGCTAGATGTTGTAACTTAGACACCTCACCCCTCCACAACACCCTGAAGGACCTACCTGAGAGGTAAGACTTGAACCATTGGAGTGCGGTTCCTGAGATGCCCTTTGTCTTGAGGATTGACAGGAGGATCTGGTGGATCCAGCAAGATGAGTACTGAGTATTTGTAAGCTGCTCTTGCCAGTCTCAGAGCTTCAATAACCGAGAGCAGGGCAGTCTCCGTTGAGTGGCCGCTTTTGAAACCAGACTGGTTGTCGTCCAGGAGGTTGTTCTGTGTAAGAAAGGTAGAGACTTGGTGAAAAACGACTCCTTCAAGTGTATTAGCAATGAATGGAAGAAGGTATACCGTTGATTTGTGGTGTGGAAAATTGGCCGCTGTTGGTTGTTGTTTTATTTATAAAAAATGTGGCAAAGTCGTCAGCTGTTAGGGTTGATGAAGGAGGGGGAGGATGACGGTTAAGAAGAGAGAAGAAGGTTTTGCGTGTGAGTGTCAGAAGAATTGGTAATTATTTTTTTGTGGTAGTAAGTCATTTTAGCAGTAGAGAAGGAAGAGAGGAGGGATTGATACAAACCAAGGTCAGCGGGATCTTTTGATTTGCACCACTTCCTCTCTGCAGCCCTGAGTTTAGAGCGATGCTCGCGGAGAACATCAGATAACCAGGGGGCAGAGGGGGTGGTGTGGGCTGGCCTGGATGGAAGGGGGCAGAAGTTGTCTAAGCAAGATGTTAGAGTGGAGAAAAGAGTATCAGTTGCACTGTTAGTATCTAGTGATGAGAGCTGATTAGGGGGAGGAAGTGTGGATGAGACCAAAGAGGATAGGTGAGAGGGTGAGAGAGTGCATAGGTTATGCCAAAAGGTGACCTGTGTGTTGTGTCCTGAGCCAGGTTGAGGTTTAGAGGAGGAAGTGATCTCAGATGTGCAGTAGAGTGATCAGCGTATGGCCAGTGGAGCAGTAGCGTGTGTAAATAAGGTCCAATTGGTTACCTAATTTGTGAGTAGCTGCAGTAGATACTCGCTCAAGGTCAAACGAGGCAAGCAGAGTGTGGATGTTGAAGTCTCCAAGAACTACCAGATGAGTACCATCCTCAGGGAAGGATGAGAGTAACACGTCTAACTCCTCCAAGAAATTGCCCATCTGACCTGGGGGACAATAAACAACTACAAACAGTTGCATC
The DNA here is from genome assembly GCA_039654105.1 of Coreius guichenoti. Classification (NCBI taxonomy): domain Eukaryota; kingdom Metazoa; phylum Chordata; class Actinopteri; order Cypriniformes; family Gobionidae; genus Coreius; species Coreius guichenoti. The sequence continues at coordinate 15,437,054 of CM077180.1, read as the reverse complement.
TTTACAGTTGCATCCTTAGTGATTTTGCAACTGTTTACTATGTCTTGTTGTCCAAAGAGGTAGACTTAGAGGTTTTTGTGAAAAAAAAGCACACATGGAATTGACTAAAGTGACATTTTTGAAAATAAGGCATTTCAATAACCGACTAATAACCTTTTCATTGTCATTAAAGTGAGATTACTGAACCTAAACATAGGAGCCTGATAAAAATACTCATTTAAAAGAAACCATGTCAGGCGGATTTAGAGGTTTTTGCATCTGAACTCTTCATTTGCTGGTCCACCAGCATCCCAAGCTGGTCCCAGCATGCAAAACATACCTTATGCTGGTTCACCAGCACACCAGCATCCCATGCTGGGATCCAGCAAACCAGCATCCCATGCTGGTCCCAGCCTGCAAAACATACCTTATGCTGGTGACCAGCAATGCGGGATTTTTCAGCAGGGTCTTGTGTCATTTCCAGTCAGAAGGTACCCATTCGCCAAATAAAATTTCACTTTTTGAAACTCAAAATTCGGCCTGGGTATGAATAATTTTGAGCACAACTGTATATACCTGCTTGATACAGCGTTACTTAATACAGCTGGCCACGCCTTACTATTTAACAGACCGAAACTGATAACAAACGAGAACAAACGCGACTTCAGCAACACGACTTCAGCACGTGAACACAGTAAACAAAACAATGTTTCCAAGCAACGACAACTGCGCTAAAATCAAATATGAGAAAAGACACAAATACACTTACAGTATCTGTTGCTTGACTTCTTTTCTCAGATTTAGATGAATGATTTCTAATTCACCCTGGAAAGAGGTTAGTGTGTGCTCATTAGTCATGTCAATGCTATAGGCATTCCTGTAGGTCAGCGAGAGCATGACTAGCAGCGCCAAGGTAATGGGTTTAATATCTAGGGAATGTATGCTAAAAATATGGCTAAAAGTGTCTGCCAAATGCATAAAATGTTAATATCACTGGGAACCCATGAGATGCTTAATATGAACCCTGCCCACTGCTTCAATGAAGTGAGAAATGGGACAAGAGGACACTGTTAGTTTCCACTGATGCCACTGGAACAACATATAGTTACTTGATCAGAGAAATTCCCATTACACAGAAAAATGGATCATGAATCTGGTTTGATTAGTAAAAATAATTTGGGTAGCACTTGCTGCAGATGCAGGGATAAAAACTTACATAGCATAAAATTTTGTATTTAACATTCAAAAGTGAAATATGTCTATAACTATTACATAACAAGGGGTCTTTCTTTCTTTGTGATCGATACCAGTGGCAAAGTGGCCACTAGAAAGAGCCTCACTGTACATATTTTGTAGTGCTGGTCCAAGCGATATAGAAAACGTCTTATAAAATCCAACAGGAAACCCTTCAGGACCCAGGGATTTGCTGCACTGTAGTCATGTGATGGCTTCTTATACTTCAGAAACTGATAGTGGATCGCATATAGGTCAGGGTTCCTCTAACCCAGACCTAGAGGGTCACTGCCCTGCAGAGTTAAGCTCCAACCCTAATCAAAGACACCTGAACAAGCTAATCAAGGTCTTCAGTAACTAGAAAATTACAAGTAGGTGAGTTTGATCAGGTTTTGAGCTAAACTCTGCAGGACAGCCTGGGGTTTTGGCAATAGTATTGTTGGGAAAATGTGGTCCTGTTAAGGGGTCAATCATTATTCTCTGAGTTTGAGATCAAACTTTGAGAGGGGGTCTGAGATATAATGTTATATAGAATGATATAAATAAAAAAAAATAAAAAAAATGATAAATACATTTTATTTATCCTCCCTCTGGATTTTCAGCAATTTCCATACCAGAAAGCACCAATTACTGTTGCCAGGATACTGCAGAGGCTTGAGCTTGCACAGTCACCAGAACCAGTGCCAACCCAGAGCTGCATTCTCTTTTGGCTGTTCTGCATACTGTGAGAAAATGCCAGGCTAATCTAATCATAGTGGATTTGGTGAAGTGCTGAAGATTGTGTTTGCATGACTGAAAACTCCAGTCTAGAGATTAATTTGTCTGCATGGCACTTTGAGAATCTAACTGTGTGTCAACAAGGAAGTCTTAGCTTAGTGTTTTTAGATGATAAATATCATGTGAAAGACAGCAGCAAAGAGGCAGACAGCATGACTATGATCAAGTGATAAATCGGAATGCACTTTGACTCAAATTATCTTTTGAATGCTGACTAAAAAATGCTTAATGTAAATTAAATTGTAAATGGATTAATTTAAAGAGTAAATTAATATTTCATTTTATTTGGAAGAATATGGCTTTGCTAATTTATAAATTGCCTGACTGCTTTATGTCCTCTGTGTATGTTGTACCGCATGTAACTCAGGATTCATTGCAACATTTCATTTTTCAGATGAACAGTTTACACATTATGATTGAGTAGCCTAACTGAAAATGAGGGTGAGTGAAAGCAAAGAGAAAGTGAAAGGGTCAAGCTATTTCTTTGCATGAGAATTCCTGTGTTGGCTGCAGGATCGCAAATGTTGAGTGATTGGGGTGCAGAAATATTTCTGAACCTAACTCTTTGCCATGTTGGATTGAAATAAGCATTAGTTGTTTTACTAGTTACATGCTGATTTAAAAAAAAAAAAAAAATCTTATTGACCCCAAACTTTTGAAAGGTAGTGTATATACGTTTTGCATATTTTCAATTTCATTTACTACTTTTCATCTTGCACTTTGTACTTAAAACACCAACTTATTAAACCTTAGTTATTGTGTATATTGTGTTACTTTTCCTCACCATTCAAAATAATTTTGTTTTGAAAACAAACACTTTAATGTTTTTCCCTTCATACCACTATAGATCGCTTTTGGTTGCAACATTCCTACTGACACATGTAGGCTATACTGTTTGAAGTATGTTTTTAAGACCCATACACACAGATAAATACACACACACATAGTATTAACAGGATGTGTATAACCCCTTTTAAATTGGAATATTAAAACCCAAAATAGGTCTTTAGAGAAACTTGATATGTTTGTTCAGTGGGATATTCCTTTCTCTCTCTCTGTTGCAGTTCCATTGGGAGATACAACAATGATGTCTGGGTCACCTGGACAGCATTGCTTAAGCCATATAAAAGTTGAAGCATTGTCATTGTTAAATGAAATTGAAGCCACAGCACTGAAAAGGTAAATAACTAAAGCATAAAGTGAGACACAAGAACAATTCTTTTTAACAATCCTGTACTTTATATGGAGATAAACACCAAATCCCAGAATGATATATGACACTTTGCCTTTCTTTTGTAGGACAGTTGAGAGTAGACAGAATAGTAGGTTGAGAGAGTGTAATTGGGACATGACCCAGGTTGAATTTCGAGTCCCTTTGAGCCAACAGCTCAGTATAGTATAGTATACTGTGCAATTCTCTAAAGCCGATCTCAGAACCGTCTCTTTGTACTCTGCACAATATTCCTGATCTCATTCTCTCCCACTTTTTCTCCATTTGTAGCTTTATTCTTAGTCTCTCTTTCTCTCTCACTTATGACAAAGCCTACAACAATTCTTCTTTGTGCTGACCAAGCAAGACTGACTGTATTGAACTGATGACATTAATACATACATTGCAGTGTCTTACCGTTTCACTTTTATTTTAGTGTTTATACAAATGTACACCCTACAATATGTGATAAAATTTCAACTAAACATTTGCGTTGGATCAGTCCACCATAATTTACACAGCCTCTCAGTCAAACTTGCAAATCATTTTCATACACATTCATTTGAAAACATGATTTTTGTCATTTTAGTAAGCAGATAAATGTCCCACATGTTGATAAAAGTTGACATGTTGTTAAATTCATGCACACCACGATTCTTTGGTTACTGTGGTATAAGTGACATTTCCAGACTGATCAAATGACATACACAATGATCACAATGCACTTTGACTTTCCCATGCTCCTCACTTACAAATACAATTTAATGAGGTTTTCTTTTAGCTCTTTCGCTCCCATTGTTGAGCATGTGCAAAGAAAGGCAGTTTTCAGTCAATTCAACATCTCTAGATTCAGATTCATCTAAATCTGAGAGAAGCAGTAGTAGTCAGGTTTTCCAATAGACTCTATACTTATACTATAACTTTTGATTGCCACATATAAATTATTTGGATAATGCATACAACTTACTGACAGTTACGTATAAACAAAATGGATATGGGGACTTCTGGGTTAAACCCTCCAAGTGCACATATACCCTGTATATATAGTTTAGTGCTGTTAAGATAATAAATAGTGATGTATACTGTGGTTAAACTCCTGACTCCAGTGCATGTTCCTTTTATAAGGAGTATGTGAATCTGGAGCTTAGTGATTAACTCAAAAGAATTATTTACATAAAATTTAACTGAATCACTTTCACACTCTGTATAAAGGTATGTGAATTGCAAATAAAATATTTAAAACAAGTACACATAAATAACCTTGAAACACCTGCATTAATTTGTACTTGGCCTTGTATTGTAACCCATGCTAGACAGAAAAGACAGAGATAAGGAGATAAAAAAACCTCAAATAAGCAGATATATAAGTTATTTCCGCTGATATAGCAGATTCTTACCAGATTTGCCGTGCAAGGAACATCGCTCAGCTCAAACTGAGGGAAGGAGTTTCATATGCAAGCCAATCATAGTTTACACTGAATCGTGTAACCAGTTTCTAGCTCTGTGAACTACATGTTGATGTTTAACAGACCATTTCCTCTGGACTGCTTGCTCAGCTGGAGGAGTCCTCCCAGGTCAAGAGATGCTAACTAATAACACTTATTAGCAACGTGTGCCGATTAGCAAAGGTTGAAAAGTTGAAGCTCCAGTAAAAGCAGTAATTAATTATGTATGAAAGTTCATAAGCCACTCATTAATCATTTCATTGCTCAGGATAAACCAAGATGTAAGTTATAAAATATAGTATAATATATAGCATTCTTCACAGTGCACATTTCAAAGAAGATTTACAGAAAAATATAATTTACAGAACACGTACATCACCATTCAATAATCTGTGGTCAGAAAGATATTTTATATCTCGAAAGAAGATTTGTTAACCTTGATGGTTCCATTTGTTAAGATTAGTTAAGTACATTAGTTAACATGAACTAACAATGAGAAATTATTCTAAAGCATTTATTAATCTTAGTTCATTTCAACATTTGGACTACTAATAGATTATTAAAATTAAAATTTGTATCTGTTCATATTATTTAATTGACTTAAGCTGGCATGTACAGCTGAGCCGTGAACAATAAACAGTTGTATTTTCATTACCTAATGTTAACAAAGATTAATAAATAACAAACGAATTGCTCATTGTTCATTAATTTTAGTTAATGCATTAATTATAATTAACTAATGGGACTTTATTTTAGAGTGTTACAGAATATTCTTATGTTTACCAAAGCTGCATTTATTTGATCAAGTCAAGTAAAAACAGTAATATTGTGAACTACAATATACACTCACCTAAAGGATTATTAGGAACACCATACTAATACTGTGTTTGACCCCCTTTCGCCTTCAGAACTGCCTTAATTCTACGTGGCATTGATTCAACAAGGTGCTGAAAGCATTCTTTAGAAATGTTGGCCCATATTGATAGGATAGCATCTTGCAGTTGATGGAGATTTGTGGGATGCACATCCAGGGCACGAAGCTCCCGTTCCACCACATCCCAAAGATGCTCTATTGGGTTGAGATCTGGTGACTGTGGGGGCCATTTTAGTACAGTGAACTCATTGTCATGTTCAAGAAACCAATTTGAAATGATTCGAGCTTTGTGACATGGTGCATTATCCTGCTGGAAGTAGCCATCAGAGGATGGGTACATGGTGGTCATAAAGGGATGGACATGGTCAGAAACAATGCTCAGGTAGGCCGTGGCATTTAAACGATGCCCAATTGGCACTAAGGGGCCTAAAGTGCGCCAAGAAAACATCCGCCACACCATTACACCACCACCACCAGCCTGCACAGTGGTAACAAGGCATGATGGATCCATGTTCTCATTCTGTTTACGCCAAATTCTGACTCTACCATCTGAATGTCTCAACAGAAATCGAGACTCATCAGACCAGGCAACATTTTTCCAGTCTTCAACTGTCCAATTTTGGTGAGCTCGTGCAAATTGTAGCCTCTTTTTCCTATTTGTAGTGGAGATGAGTGGTACCCGGTGGGGTCTTCTGCTGTTGTAGCCCATCCGCCTCAAGGTTGTGCGTGTTGCAGCTTCACAAATGCTTTGCTGCATACCTCGGTTGTAACGAGTGGTTATTTCAGTCAAAGTTGCTCTTCTATCAGCTTGAATCAGTCGGCCCATTCTCCTCTGACCTCTAGCATCAACAAGGCATTTTCGCCCACAGGACTGCCGCATACTGGATGTTTTTCCCTTTTCACACCATTCTTTGTAAACTCTAGAAATGGTTCTGCGTGAAAATCCCAGTAACTGAGCAGATTGTGAAATACTCAGACCGGCCCGTCTGGCACCAACAACCATGCCACGCTCAAAATTGCTTAAATCACCTTTCTTTCCCATTCTGACATTCAGTTTGGAGTTCAGGAGATTGTCTTGACCAGGACCACACCCCTAAATGCATTGAAGCAACTGCCATGTGATTGGTTGATTAGATAATTGCATTAATGAGAAATTGAACAGGTGTTCCTAATAATCCTTTAGGTGAGTGTATATATATATATATATATATATATATATATATATATAATTCTTTAAAGAACAGAGAGAAAAGAATTTTCTTAAATAGAAATATTTTTTCATATTATAAATGCCTTTACTGGCATTGTTGATCGATTTAAAAAGTAATATTCCCTTGCTGAATAAAAGTATCAATTTATTTGGAAAAAAAAAAAGTAAAAAACTTTACCAAAACAACAAATATGACAACTAATATTTAATTTAATACATCCTTCAAGTGGTTTGTTTTTCACCTTTTAACAGTACAGTACGTTTCATTCTGGGTCTTCAGTAGCTCACAGAATACAAGAAGCACATGTTAGGTGTAATGAGTGTAACGGTAAGCATTAATATGTGCCGCCCTGTAGCTGTCACATGCTTGTCTGTTTTGTTGTTATCCTGTTCCATGTCACATGTTCCTTTGTTCTAGTTTTCCCGCCACTCGTCTGTCGTCATGGTCACCGTCATTATTAGTTCATCTGTTCCAGCTGTGTGTCATTACCCTCGTTTGTGTTCCCTATTTAAGTTCTGCCCTTTTCAGTCACTTATTGTCTGGTATTGTATGTCCTATGTTGTGTTTAATGTATGGCTGTTCTGCCTGTGTACTCACCTGAGAGATCCTTCTACATTAAACTCCGTTTGTGAATTGAATCTGTCCTCCTTTGTCTTCCTGCCTGTGCTAAACCCTGACAGAATACCGGACCTAGAAAGAGAATTGCAGAGGAACAGCTCCTTAACCACCAGCAGGGTGGTCGTCGGCTGGAATGGTATGTGGAGGAATTCCTTGAGTATTCCCATTTGGTGAGCTGGAAAGATCCCATGGTTAATGTGTGTTTTCGGGATGGACTGGATTTATTTGTTCAACTCCTGTCTCCTGATGTTTGCTATAGGTCTGTAGCAGACTTTATTAATTATGTCCTCAACCTAAATGGCTCGGATTTTGTTGTTGATTCTGTAAATGAGAACATTTCCAAACATCATCCAGTCCCTACCCGCAAGCTGGTGGACTTTCCAGCTCACCCAACACCTGAACCCTCCACATGCCATTCCACTGGAACCATCCCTGCCGTGGTGACCACATGCCTCTCCAAGGGTGACATCCCCCCCTGGCCACCCGTGTTTCCAAGGGCCCGGAAACATGTATTGAACAAAGACCTGAGGGCAAAGGTGAGGGATCCAGCGAGTACATTCGTCTGGGCAGCATTGAAATCAGCTTCCCTTCCCTGGTCCTCAGCCCCAAAACCCAGTGGAAACTTCAGTCCAGAGAAAGCACCGTCCAGAGCCCAGTGACGTCCCCTGTCTCCGTCAAAAGTCCAGAGAGGGTTCCATCCCGCGAAGAGTGTCCGGAGATGACTTCTTCTGCCGCCCAGATTCCGGAGAGGAGGACTTCCGAAAGCCCCAGTACTGCCCGGGTATCCTGAAATCCCACCCAGCCTCCCTCTCCCGCCTCTCATCTTCGACCTTCCAGCCCTTCTTCCGCCTCTGCCTGTCAGCCCCTCTGCTCACCTTCCGTCCACCTTCAGAGTGGTGTTCGCCATGGGTCTGCCAGTCCGCAGCTACTTCTTTGGTTGATCCACGGTTTCCGCCTTTGGCCTCCATGACCAGGACTCCACCTCAGCCCGTCGAGCCTTTGATGCTGCCCTGGCTCTTACCCCCCTCTGCTCCACCATGGACCACCAGTCCACTAGTTCCGTTGGTCTCCCTCGCCCCTCCAACGTCGCATTGGTCACCTTGGCCTCCACTGGCACCAGCTCCGCCTTCGTCAGTCGGCCCCCTGAAGTCATCGGCCCTGTCTCCTCCATGGTTCCTCCCTCCGTCAGCTCCACCCTGGGTCCTCCTATATCTACTGTCCACCCTTCTCCTACTCATCCTCCACCTGAGCCCCCTTCCTCCGCTGTTGGTCCTTTTACGGCACGAGGCCGCGCCTTCCGGGGAGGGGCGTACTGTCACATGCTTGTCTGTTTTGTTGTTATCCTGTTCCATGTCACATGTTCCTTTTGTTCTAGTTTTCCCGCCACTCGTCTGTTATTAGTTCATCTGTTCCAGCTGTGTGTCATCACCCTCGTTTGTGTTCCCTATTTAAGTTCTGCCCTTTTCAGTCACTCGTTGTCCGGTATTGTATGTCCTACGTTGTGTTTAACGTGTGGCTGTTCTGCCTGTGTACTCACCTGAGAGATCCTTCTACATTAAACTCCATTTGTGACTTGAATCTGTCCTCCTTCGTCTTCCTGTCTGCGCTAAAACCTGACAGTAGCAGCACCAGAAATGTTGCCAATGTGAATCCAAAGGATCTGTAGCCTGTCTTTAAACCACATCAATTACGTACATTTTATTTGAGCGGACCTGCATGGCTTAAGTAGTGGGAAACTGGGATGTTTGCTCTCTAAGAAGTCCCATATATATACAAATTATTTATAATAACTGCAATATTCAAAAAATAAGAATCATCAATTTTGAATGCATGGTGACAGATGTAAAGATGCTATGTATATAAGGCATGTAAATCAGGCCAAATATACTGTATATGTAAATAAAATCATGAAAAAACATTAGAATAATTCCCTATATGCAAAAATATGGTTACACTTGCTTGTAAGGTAAGCACTGAGGGTTACATCCTACCATAACCCTATAGTACATGCATGTAGTTAAGTATTATTACTCAGTACTTAAATATATAATTACACTGTAATGACACCTTAAAATAAATTGTAACCCTTTTATTTTAAGGTATCATTGTTACACTGTAATTATACATTCAAGTACTGAGTAATATTAATTAACATGTACTTACTATAGGGTTATGGTAGGATTTGGTTGAGGCGGGTTAGTTGCATGTAATTGTTATTACTAGAGTAAATATATGTAACAATGACACTGTAAAATAAAGTGTTACCACACTGAGTAATATAACTACATGTACTTACTATAGAGTTATGGTTAGGGTTTGGTTTAGGGTTATTATGCATCATTTAATATACATGAAGTAACATGTAACTACGTCACATTAAAATAAAGTGTTACCATATATAAGCTGATGCAGTTGACAAGTGCTCACAAGAGTTTTGTGAGCACTTGTCAACTCCATCAGCTTACAAGTCAACTCTGTCAGACATAAAACCTAACAGAGTTGACATCTACAGTAACATAGTCAGCTAGTCAGCTTGAGATCCTTTCCATCTAAACTGGTTATATCTCTTAAGCCTAGTAGTGAATGTTTATGAGCAGTAGGATCATCATTCTCTCTCTTTTTAAGAGAAAGAACAATATTCATCCACACAGTTACGCAGAGCCAACCAAATCCGGACAAAACCCGGACACAACCAAAACAAGGTTCCTGCGAATGCATGCAATTTTGTTTTTTAACCGTTATAGTCTACCTGTAAACCGCTGATTTTTTAAAATTTTATCTTTAGGTTTAAACCAATTGTCCACATCAGGTCCCATTTCTGCAACTTTGGCAAAAGGCTTTTAATTCCACTTCAGCAAGCTACATATGTCTTTCATCCTCCAAAAATAGGCCAATCTTTGTCATTCTGCTTGGTAAATGAGGAAGTTTCCTTTTTCTTTCCTGTTAAGCTCCTCTACTTTCTCTTCCAATTAAATAAAAAATTGTGGGCTTTGGCGACCTCTGGTGGACATCTGACACTGCATTCACATCTAAAGGATCATCTGACATTTGTCCTCTTTAGAAAGCCAGCATCCGCAACGGTTCATGAGTTGGAATTTAAATTGAGTTGGCCACACCCAAAAGAAAGTATATTGGCAATTTAAATGGAAATGACAGGATTAAATATTCTGTATTTGACAGATGAATTTCATGAGCATCTGCAGCTGGAGCGCAACACAATACAGTGATGCTCACATATAGCCAATAATCTTTGTTTTATTTACAACTTCTTTGTAAAAGCTTTACAAGGCATAAATATTCCTCACTTTAAATGAGCTCACAAAAATAGTTAACTGACAACTACTAAATGTTTTATAACTACCTGAATTAATCATGAGTTACAGCAGGAATACATGTTAATAAAGCATCTATTAACACACAGAGTAGCTATTACTATATGTCTAAATAATAAGATGTATAAATGTAGTTTATAAAGGTAGTGAAAATAGTTAATTATGCATTTACTTACACTTTCTAAATGATCTTATGAACCACTGACAACTCCTAAATAACTGGTTTGTAAATAATGTAATACTTAATTTAGAAATGATAAACTGACCATTAATAAAGTATGAAAATACAATTATTAAACCCATTATATATATGCTTATAAATCAAGAATAATGCATTTATAGCTGTATTTATAAACTGATTATTAATGTTTATTAATGCTTTATGAATGATGAATTAACTATTTACTAATGCTTAACTAAAATAGCATGCAGTTATTATAAAGTGTTACCAAAACCATTGACAAATTACTTCAGCATAAGCACATATGTTGCTGCATGTCACCAAACATTTATAACAAAACTGACACTAGCACAATATGCATATGTACTCATGAACAAAGTGTCCATTATTTCTCAGACAGTTCATACCAGATTTGTGTTCCATTTCTTTAATAGGTGCAGTGATCCGCCTACACCCCAGACAAATTACAAAAATCAAGAATTATTCTTGGTCACACAGCTCGACCTGATCTGGTATGGTATCTGGTAGGTTGAATCTCTGTCTTTTAGATGTAGTGCTGGTACTTCTGTATGCACCTGAGACATTCTGAGAGTATTGCTGTTTTGCTCTTCATCCTCTGTGCTTGCAGAAGTGTGGGTATTTTCCACTTACTCCTCTTTTGTGCTGAGAAGATGACAACGGTTTCTGTGATACACTTGACTGTCTGAAGTGGAAACATGATAAGATCTTTGTGTATTGTCAGGGTGAAAAACAACAGCTGGTTTCCAAAGGCCATGCTCTTGTATGCAAACAAACTGGTTGGCAGTATAGATCGTAGTCTACGACTCATGAGAAGCTGGGCAGGCGACTTGAAGTTAAGTGAGCGAGGTGACGTGTAGCCAAGTACGTCCCATACTTGGGGAGCGATTGGGGGTTAGGGCTCCTCAAGGGCACCTCAGTTGTGGGTAATGAGAGTGGAAGACAGACTGTTCATTCACTCCTCCTGCTGGTACTGAGACTCAAACCCGCGACCCTTAGGTTACAAGTCTTACTCTCTAACCATTAAGCCACAACTGCTAGAGTTGTCAACAAGTTGTCCTATACTCCTATTCATATACTATAAACTGAGAAAGGGATCTTTTCTGTCCATCTTGGCTTTGTGAAGGCCCATGGTTTTGAAACATCTTCAAAGTCCTTGCATCGATATTGTGGACCATTGACAGAGACAGTTTTCTCTGAAATGCCATGACTAAGTTTTTTTTTATGTAAGTGGCAGACGTTATGGTGTTAAGTTTGTCCAATTTGAAGAGGCAGCAATAGTAGTCTATAGTAACTATGTATTCTTTGTTGTTCCAGGTGAAGAGGTCTGAAGCTATTACCTGCCATGATCTGGTTGGTGTTTCATGAGGAATCGTGGGCTCTTAAGTGTTTGAATAATGTTTTTCCAGGCAAGTATCGCATCTTTTGATCATTTTTTCTATCTGTTTGCACATGCTTGGCCAGAATAACACATCTCATGCTCTTTGCTTAGACTTCTCTTTGCCCATGTGATTGATGTGAATGCATGTGAGCAATTCTTCTCTGAGTGCAATGGGTATGATTATTTTCTCACTTTTGAGAGGACATTGCAGGACACTGTCTCCTCTCCCCAGGCCATACATCACCTTCTTGAGCTGGACAAGCTGGTTGTCTGTCTCAGTCTCGGCACGGATCTGTTGCAGCTTTGCATCACTGACTGGTAAGCTTTTGTAAACCATGTGAACCTGCACAACCATTCCTTCACTGAGATTGCTGTGCTCTGTCGCTATGGATTTTCTAGAGAGGGTGTCTGCCATAAGAATAATCTTTTACCTGGATGGTGTGTGATGGCAAAGTTGTATTTCTGTAGTTGCAGAATCATTCTTTGAAGTCGCGGTCACTGATTCAAGTGGCTAGTGGAATATATCAGGGCTCAATGCTAAGGATTTTTTCTACTGGTTCAAATTTTTACTTGCCCTGCCAAAATTTTCACTGGCCCCACCACAAAAAAAGTAATAAATAAAATAAAATAGGCCTAGTATTGTTTTTGTTGTTTTTGATCCATGTAACCTTAAAAAATAAGGTTATGACTCTAAAATCTATTAGCCTAACTCATATAAATTTTAAATATTGTTAAAGACAGTCAGTAATAACATAAGAACAAATAATCAAATTACGAGCAATAGCACAAATAAATACAACAGAACAAACATATTTACAAAGGAAATAAACAGTTATTTTCAGGTTTTTCATGTAGGCCTAAACTAGATTGTCAGGTACAAAAATAGTAATCAAATGTAAAATATCACTGCATAGTCTGCATAAAATTATATATCACTGCATATAAATATAGATGAACTCTTATTAAAAGTTATTCAGTCAAGAGCAGTGAGTGATTTTTTTCTGTCTTTTGTTATCTCAATATTTATACAGCCATTGGCGATATTTTCCAGCTTTCCGTGTTTTCACTATTATACGGTAGGGGGCGCTATTACGCATCTCCTGTCCTGAAAGAGTACAGAATCTCCTGATCAAAACAGAGGCGAAGAAGAAGCAGAAAAGACCAATATCATATGTCAGCAGGTGCACGTGTAAAATAAAACGATCATCAACATTAAGCAGCATATAAATCAAAACTGCCTAATGTTACTCAATGAAATGTCGACCCAGGACGAGCTATAGGACTGTGAAGCCTTGGGGGTGTTGACTCCATCTACTCCATCTGTGTTTTGATCATCGTTCTGAATCACATCCGGACGTATTCTTTTACAAAAACGTGATTTTCTCTTGCAACATTCAAGTGTTGATTAAAAAAAGAATGCATGAAGCTAGAATAAAGCAGATGCTCTGTTCTTTCTTTTGATATATTGCATGTTCAGATATTCATACAAGATATTCTGTGGGCCATGAAACTTGTGAAAATGACTAAAAACGCTGGCGGTGACTGGCAAATTTCATGTTTACGTTCACTTAAGACATAACCGACTATGTTTACGATGATACTCGACAAGACAGGCATTTTGACATAATTTTGTGTGAATATTCGCGCGCTGTGAGACGCGTGGGCATGCTTAGGATGTGTGTTGCTGCGCTTCGCGAGTACCAAACTGAGAGACACTTTCTCGTCTATGTGCGCTTGAATATTTAAATTGGCAAGGCTTAAAATGTGCAAATTATAAACTTCCGTGAAGATGCAGCACTGGCCCGAGTGGGCAAGTGACAGTTCCGTCAACTGGCCGAGTGTCTTTCACGCTGGCCCCGGGCCATCGGGCAGTCCTTATTGTTGACCTAATGACAAATAATTTTTGTCATTCTTTCAGGGGGGGTGGGGGGTCATTTTGAGGGGGTGGGCCGCCCCCTTTTCGGGATCAGGCTTGATTCCTTTAGCGGATGAGCAAAGTGTCCAAAGTAGCGAAATTTATAAGTGCCCACGATGCTTTTCTCGGGTTGAGTTTTAATCCTTTCTCACAAAACCTTCGCAGCATTGTGTACAGGTTGTCATCATGTTCTTTTTTGTTTTTTCTGTAAACCAGAATATTATCGATGCTGATTTAGACCAGAGTTCCTCAAAGAGCAGGGCAGTGTCCCTCCAGGACCGAATTTGAGGAACCCTGATTTAGACCTTCAATGCCATTTAGACCTTCGTAGGTCTCAATTTTGCGAATTTGACTGAGCTGAATGAAAGATGACAAAATCTGTATCGTCCGAATAGTGTTGAATGTTGTCAGTTTGGAAGATTCTTCTGTTAGCTTTATTGCCCAGTACCCTAAATGGCCAATGACCAAGTATTTTGCACCTGTGATGTCTTCTATCAGCCTCTGATTCACAAAATGCACTGCACAATGCCAAGATAAGGTGCATTTTGCTTTGAGGTGTCAGTGATTAAACGCTTTAAAATCTTTTGTTTCTATAAGCTACAGAATACATGGAAGACTGAATCGATGAAGGACTCATAGGCTATTCTTAATATTCTGCAACAGTGACAGTAAAAGCATTAATAATGTATATAATAATTAGTAATAAGCATTGGATAAGATGTCATTACCGTAATTATTACACTGAAAGCTTAAGTATATACGTGTTATTATAAATAATAGTTTTTATAGTTTTATAAAAAAGTATTATTTCCTCAAAAATACTGAGTGCATGACGTCCCCCATACATACAGTGGGGAGAACAAGTATTTGATACACTGCCGATTTTGCAGGTTTGCCCACTTACAAAGCATGTAGAAGTCTGTAATTTTTATCATAGGTACTCTTCAACTGTGAGTGATGGAATCTAAAACAAAAATCCAGAAAATCACATTGTATGATTTTTAAGTAATTCATTTGCATTTTATTGCATGACATAAGTACTTGATACATCAGAAAAGCAGAACTTAATATTTGGTACAGAAACCTTTGTTTGCAATTACAGAGATCATACGTTTCCTGTAGTTTTTAACCAGGTTTGCACACACTGCAGCAGGGATTTTGGCCCACTCCTCCATACAGACCTTCTCCAGATCCTTCAGGTTTCGGGGCTGTCGCTGGGCAATACGGACTTTCAGCTCCCTCCAAAGATCTGGAGTCTGGAGACTGGCTAGGCCACTCCAGGACCTTGAGATGCTTCTTACGGAGCCACTCCTTAGTTGCCCTGGCTGTGTGTTTCGGGTCGTTGTCATGCTAGAAGACCCAGCCACGACCCATCTTCAATGCTCTTACTGAGGGAAGGAGGTTGTTGGCCAAGATCTCGCGACACATGGCCCCATCCATCCTCCCCTCAATATGGTGCAGTCGTCCTGTCCCCTTTGCAGAAAAGCATCCCCAAAGAATGATGTTTCCACCTCCATGCTTCACGGCTGGGATGGTGTTCTTAGGGTTGTACTTATCCTTCTTCTTCCTCCAAACACGGAGAGTGGATTTTAGACCAAAAAGCTCTATTTTTGTCTCATCAGACCACATGACCTTCTCCCATTCCTCCTCTGGATCATCCAGATGGTCATTGGCAAACTTCAGACGGGCCTGGACATGCGCTGGCTTGAGCAGGGTGACCTTGCGTGCGCTGCAGGATTTTAATCCATGACGGCGTAGTGTGTTACTAATGGTTTTCTTTGAGACTGTGGTCCCAGCTCTCTTCAGGTCATTGACCAGGTCCTGCCGTGTAGCTCTGGGCTGATCCCTCACCTTCCTCATGATCATTGATGCCCCACGAGGTGAGATCTTGCATGGTGCCCCAGACCGAGGAAGAGTGACCGTCATTTTGAACTTCTTCCATTTTCTAATAATTGCGCCAACAGTTGTTGCCTTCTCACCAAGCTGCTTGCCTATTGTCCTGTAGCCCATCCCAGCCTTCTGCAGGTCTACAATTTTATCCTTGATGTCCTTACACAGCTCTCTGGTCTTGGCCATTGTGGAGAGGTTGGAGTCTGTTTGATTGAGTGTGTGGACAGGTGTCTTTTATACAGGTAACGAGTTCAAACAGGTGCAGTTAATACAGGTAATGAGTGGAGAACAGGAGGGCTTCTTTAAGAAAAACTAACAGGTCTGTGAGAGCCGGAATTCTTACTGGTTGGTAGGTGATCAAATACTTAGGTCATGCAATAAAATGCTAATTAATTATTTAAAAATCATACAATGTGATTTTCTGAATTTTTGTTTTAGATTCTGTCACTCACAGTTGAAGTGTATCTATGATAAAAATTACAGACCTCTACATGCTTTGTAAGTGGGCAAACCTGCAAAATCGGCAGTGTATCAAGTACTTGTTCTCCCCACTGTACATACATGCATATATAACACAAGAGAATAGAAAGAACATTTAAATAAATTAATTTTAAAAATAAAGTAATATACATCTATCAGAAAACTTATGTACAGATGTGTGCATTATGTACAGTACATACAACTGTATAAATAAAAATATGTATTTACAGATCTATTTATTGCCTAACGTTCAGGTGGCACAAAATCAAAATCATATCAAATCACCTTTATTTATATAGCGCTTTTTACAATGCCAATTGTTTCAAAGCAGCTTCACAGTGGTAACAGGAAAATAATGCAACAGAATTTGATTCGGCTGTACAGCCGCTCTCGTGAAAACGGTGATGTCATCTAGCTCATTTCAATTATCATATAGTGTCAATGTGGGCAGATCAGTAATATAGTTGAAATTTTAGTGTCCCCAAATGAGCAAGCCAAAAGCCAAAGGCGACGGTGGCAAGGAACCAAAACTCCTTCAGGGCCAGAATGGAGAAAAAAAAAAACCTTGGGAGAAACCAGGCTCAGTCGGGGTGCCAGTTCTCCTCTGGCCGACGAACAAATAGTGTATGATTATGATTCTGGCAACATTACAGGTCAGAAGTCATATTAGATCAATAGATATTCGTAGGATTATTCGAAAGATTGGAGTCGTCACGCCGGGGACGGGTTTAATGAGGATGTCGTGTCGATGCGGCATTTACAGGGGGGAGTTTAATTGACACGCTTTCTGCAGACACTTCAGGCATGCGTTCGTCATGTCCAGGCAAAGGTCCACCATCTGGTCCGGATACGGCCCGGATCCGGCCGACTGCAGTGAACCTCGGGATAAACAGAGAGACTAACATTAGCGTAGATGCCATTCTTATGATGTAACGAGTACATCAGGTGTTATGGTTAGTGTTCCCGGTTCCGGCTGACCTAGTTAATGCAGCCTAAAACAATAATTTAACTGATTTGAATAATATAAATTAAAAATGTTTTATGTGTATGCCATAGTAAAGAGATGTGTTTTTAGTCTAGATTTAAACTGACAGAGTGTGTCTGCTTCCCGAACAATGCTAGGAAGACTGTTCCAGAGTTTAGGTGCTAAATAGGAAAAGGATTGACCGCCTGCAGTTGATTTTGATGTTCTAGGTATTATCAACTGGCCAGAATTTTGAGACCGCAATAGACGTGATGGAGTATAATGCGTTAAGAGCTCGCTCAAGTACTGGGGAGCTAAACCATTTAGTGCTTTGTAAGTAATCAGCAAGATTTTAAAATGTATACGATGTTTAATAGGGAGCCAATGGAGTGTTGCCAGAACCGGGCTAATATGGTCATACTTCCTGGTTCTAGTAAGAACTCTAGCTGCTGCGTTTTGGACAAGCTGCAGTTTATTTATTAAGTGAGCAGGGCAACCACCCAGTAGAGCATTACAATAATCTAGCCTTGAGGTCATGAACGCATGAACTAACTGTTCAGCATTTTGCATTGAAAGCATGTGCCGTAATTTAGATATATTTTTAAGATGGAAGAATGCAGTTTTACAGATGCTAGAAACGTGGCTTTCAAATGAGAGATTGGTATCAAAGAGCACACCCAGGTTCCTAACTGACAAATTTTTTTGTCCAATGATTAAAAATTCATTTTTTTCTCAATTAAGTTGCAGGAAATTACTAGTCATCCAATTTTTTATATCAGCTATGCATTCCGTTAGCATTCCGTGAGCTGAGTATCGTCAGCATAAATTAACGCCATGCTTCCTAATAATATCTCCCAGTGGTAGCATGTACAGGGTGAAAAGCAACGGTCCTAGCACTGAGCCCTGCGGTACTCCATACTGAACTTGTGTTCGGTGTGACATCTCTTCATTTACTGCTACAAACTGATAACGGTCAGATAAGTATGATTTAAACCATGCCAATGAAATTCCACTAATGCCAACATAATTTTCGAGTCTATTCAAAAGAATGTTGTGGTCGATATTATCGAATGCAGCGCTAAGATTGAGTAACACTAACAGAGAGATACAACCACGATGATAAGAGTAAATCATTTGTAACTCTGATGAGAACAGTCTCAGTACTATGATACGGCCTAAATACTGGAAATCCTCACAGATACCATTTCTTTCTAAAAAGGAGCATAATTGTGATTACCTTTTCTTTACCTTTACCTTTTCACTACCTTTTCTAGTATTTTTGACAGAAAGGGTAGATTTGAGATTGGCCTGTAATTGACTAATTCTGTAGGATCAAGTTGCGAACAAACACCATAAGAGTACTGAATTATGAATTATAAAAACAGGTAGTAATTGGTGCGCTAGCTATTTAAGGTGGAGATAGCCTATGCCTAGATATTCTAGTGCACAGATATCTGTAACGTCTGCCTAAGGGCAGAATTGAAAACAGGCTGTGGCCTGGGTGAGAGGGGTCTGTTATGATGTTACTTGCCTCTTTCTTCACTCTAGAGATGTCCAAGTCCTGAAGGTTGGGCAATGTGAGTGTCCCACTTCAGGTCCTGAGAGATGGTAGGGAAAGTTGATGATCCACTGACAGATGGCGGTAGGTACAGAGAGCTGAGTTAGTTTAGTTAGGAGGATATCTGGGATGATGGTGTTGAAAGTTGAGCTGAAGTCCACAAACAGTATCCTTGCATAAGTCCCTGGTTTGTCCAGATGTTGCGGTATGTAGTGGATCATCCACGAACCTGTTTGCCTGAAATTGAAAAGGGGCTAGCAAGGAGCCAGTAATGTCCTTCAGGTGGCCAACACTAGTCTCTAATGTCTTCATTACCATGGATGTCAAAGCAACTTGTCTGTAGTCATTTAGTGCGGTGATTTTTGGTTTCTCAGGTACAGGGATGCCGTTTGGAGCGTTTGAAGCAGGAGGGGAATTCGCACAGCTCCAGTGATCCGTTGAAGATCAGTGTGAAGATGAATGACAGCTGGTCAGCACAGGCTTTTAGACAGGCTGGTGAGTCACCATCTGGGCCTTTGTCTTTCTTTATCTTCTGTTTCCTGAATACCCAGCATACATCCGCCTCAAGGATCTTAAGTGCAGGCTGAGATGCAGTAGGAGGAGGGAGGGGGTAGGGGGTAGGGGGTAGGGGGTAGGGGGTGTTAATTGTTGTGTGGAGAGACGGTCAGAGCGGGTGTAGGGTGTGAGACTGGGCTTTTCAAACCTGCACTAAAACACATTCAGGTCTTTGGCCAGTTGTTGATTCGCCACAGTGCGGGGGTATGGTGTCTTGTAGCTGGTGATTGTTTTCAGGCCTTTCCACACAGATGCAGGGTTGTTGGCTGAAAACTGTTTTTTCAGCGTTTCAGAGTAGCTTCTCTTAGCAACTCTTATCTCCTTTGTGTTTTGGCCTGTTTGTACAAGGCTTTATCTCCACTCCTGTAGGCATCCTCTTTAGCCTGGTGAAGCTGTTTGAGTTTTGCAGTGAACCATGGTTTGTCATTGTTATATGATGTGAAATAAGTCCTGGTGGGGACACACATGTCCTCACAGAAACTGTTGTAGGATGTCACAGTTTCAGTGAGCTCATCCAGATTAGTGGCTGTGGCTTCAAAAGCACTCCAATCAGTGCAGCTGAAACATGCTTGTAGTGCCCTCTCTTTTTCATTGGTCCATCTTTTTTACAGTCCTTACTACAGGTTTAGCAGATTTAAGTGTCTGCCTGTAGGCTGGGAGAAGACCGCCTCTCGTTTTCCCTGACAACTCTGCAACGTGATCCACTCTGAACAGCTGGAAGCCCGTTAGATGTAACGTGCTGTCCGGAATGGCTCCATTCAACCAGGTTTCCGTGAAGCAAAGAGCAGCAGAGTTTGAGAAGTCCTTGTTTGTGTGGGTGAGGAGTAATAGTTTGTTTGTCGGAATTTCACCAGCACACCGGATCACTTCCCTCATTTGTGTCTCATAGAACTCTTGTACAGGATCGCTGCTCCTCCGACTAGAATGTCCAGTAAAAAGTCTGAATGCTCGAAAGTCAGCAAAATGTTGTTTGGTATGCTATGTCTGATGTCTAGGAGTTTGTCCCTAGTAAAACTAATCAGAATTGCATTAGGTTTTAGATGAATCGTGCACTCCCCTGGAAATAATCTGATGCCATCAAATACATCAGCATATTACTCCATGATGAATTTATCCTCTTCAAGTGCTTTCACTGAGAGAACTAGCTCGATTAAATCCAGGTCTAGACATGCTTTTAGAACGGACCCGCAAACATGTTGTCTGAACTTATGTCATGTATCCGACAAGTTAGACGATTCCCAATTCATGTGTGGTGATGGTACTCCTGCAAATACTATTTTCTTCTGACACCATGTGTTGTTTTTGTTGGTTGCACAGGATGTGCTATTGAAATAAGGAGGCATACAGCGAGTACCAAACAAAAGTGTACCCTTTACTCAGAAGTGTGCAGCATGATCAACGTCTTGCATAGGACCACATTATACAACAACATGCTTTACATATAGGGTGACCAGATTTCTCATGGTGGAATACAGAACGGGATGGAATGCAAGTTAATCGATAACGAATTTTGATTGGATGGTAATGTTGTTCTCCAAAATATATTATGACAAGATTGGCTACCTCTGATTAGGCTATTCTCGTGTGACAGACGACTACTACTCGCTTTTATGATCACCTAGCAAAGACAATTTAGGAAAGAAGAAATACGGGACAAAATATGATCATAATGTCCAGACACTAAAAATAGATCTGAAATACAGGGACTGTCCTGGGGAAAACGGGACGTCTGGTCACCCTACTTACATAGTATCGTAAACTAGTGTTGCAAATATTCCCAGTACTTATTTGAATATCACACGTTACTGAGTTAAAGGAATTAAATAAAAAAAAATTCTGATGATGACGCTGTACAGTGTCATGAATGGTGTGAATGATCAGGCGAGAGAGAGGATCTAAATTCTAGGAAGTTTAATAACACCACAAGAAAACCAGGGACCTAGGCTCATGCACAAACTCATACAACGACAGACAAACCACGAGTGAAACATAAGCACTATATATACACAGACAAACAAGCTAAACAAGATAACAAGGGGGCGTGGTAAAATGGTAACACCTGGAGAACTAAATCAGCATGAAAAACTACAAAGAACTACAAAGCAAAACACACAACAGGAATTAACATAAAAGTCCACAAACAGACAGGGAATATATAACAGAGCCCCCTCCTTAAGAGCGTCTTCCAGACACTCACAAGAAACAAAACAAGTCCAGGTGGGAGGTGGAACAGGGGGAGGGATGGAGGGCCAGGTCCGTGGAGAAGAAAGGAAGACCTAGGTGGAGCAGTCTGGTCAGACGACACAGACAGGGCAGGCGGCCAGGGTGGCGCAGACGGCCAGGGCGAAGCAGGCTGAGCAGGCGGCCAAGGCAGAGCAGGTTGTGGATTGGGTTCAAGGGTTGAAGTGGGCTCTGAAGCGGATTTCTGGGCTGAAGCCTTCACTTGACCCTGGTCAGGGGCTGGAGCCTTCACTGGACACTGGTCAGGGGCTGAAGCCATCACTGGATACTGGTCAGAGGCTGGAGCCTTCACTGGACTCTGGTCAGGGGCTGAAGCCATAACTGGACTCTGGTCAGAGGCTGGAGCCTTCACTGGACTCTGGAGAGGTGGGGGCTTTCTGGATCTAATCAGTGGAGCTTGACCTAGTCCAGCTCCACCTCTCTGGGCCTAATGGGTGGTGCTTGACCTAGTTAGGTTTAGGGATAGGATCATGGGTAAGGTTAGGATGTGGCTGAACCTTCAAGCTCCACCCATTACATCCAGAAAGGGAAAGCTGGACTTCAAGCTCCACCAATTGGCTCTGCAGTGTTCCCCTGCAGTAGTATGAACACAGCAACATACATAAAATGGTCAGAATTTGACAAATAACTATTCCAGGTCCACTGAACAGTTCTGTGATTTTTTTTGTTTTTTTTACATCTATGCACCATATTATTTATGATGCAGTAAGAACACTTGGTAAAAAAAAAAAAAAAAAGGTACAAAAGCTGTCACTGGGGCAGTACCCTTTCAAAAGGTACATCTTTGTACCTAAAGAGTGCATATTAGTACCTCAAAGTACCTATTGGTACCAGAAGTGTACATATTAGTACCTAAATGGTGATTATTTTTTTCAGTTTAACGCGTTAAAAATATTTAACACAATTAACACAGCATCCTTTGGCTAGAGTTACAATATATGATATTAAGTTAAATGAGTTAATTGAAGTCTTAAATTAACGCAAAGAGTTGTGAGAAAATGGGATGCATGTCAGATCCGCGTCATGTGCAGCAGCGGCAGGTCTTAAAGTGACAGCAGCCTAATAAACCAGTGTGATGTCAGTCATTAATGTTAATCAAAGAACAAAAGAAAAATAGAATATCACTCACTGCTCTTGACTGAAAACATTTGTAGCTTTAAAAAGGATTAATCTATATTCAATTTATAATTTATGCAGTGAAGGCTGTCAAGTGTTTGATAACTTGTCAATTTCTCTATATATCCTAGCTCTTAGACCTTCCTGAAAATCTTAAAGCACTGTTTAACAAGATTACATCGGTCAAAAAACAACGAAAACAATAACTTTTTGTGCATTTTGACAGGGCAAGTAAAAATCTGATCTGCTCTGACTGGGCCAACAGAAAAAAAACTGAGCCGTGATATATTAAAAGGCATAGTTAAAGGTGACATTTATTATAATGGGTTAATGTAAAGGTTGTTTTAAGTTCACTTCAATTAAAAGTTGTTATATTATTTAAAGTTTTTATTTTAAAAAATATAGCTTTCAATTATACTGTAATGCTGAATGCCTATAATTAATGGCTAAAATTGAGGGAAAAAAATCAATTTCATAAAGACATCAGTAGCAGTATTGTATGTATGGTATCGGTGATACTGGCCTTCATCCATAAAAGGATGCCATTAAACAAATATTTAAAATATGGGCTACTGTCTTTGTGTTGTTTCTACATTAATTTGGAGATTAAATGTGAAATTATTAAAATATAAATATATTAAAAACTTTAATGTTAGTTTTTATTAATCACAATTAATTACACAAGATTTGTGTGATTAATTATTTTTTAATCGATTGACAGCACTAATTAGAACCTTTTTAAAGGTTACTGTCCCAGTGACAGCTTTTGTACCATTTTTCCTGAGAGTGTATAGGAAACGGACACCTACTGCGTTTTGTCCTCACATGTACTCCAGTCCTGTGACCCCATTTCCTTTTTAACTCAGGTGAGTTATGTCACTGTTTTTGTTGGAAGGGGTCTGTATCTAATGCTTTGACTTAACTATTTTAAGGGATAGTTCACACAAAAATGAAAACTTACTCACCCTCAGGCCATCAAAGGCCATCAAAAGCTTTTTTTCTTCAGTAGAAATGTAAAGAAGATTTTTAGCTGAAACCGTAGTCCTTGGTGATTCATATAAATGCAAGTCAATGGTTACTGTCACTTTGAGAGTCAAAAACACATATACAGGCAAAACAAAATTAATACCTGTGGCTCCTGACGATTAATTGAGGTCTTATGAAACGAAACGATCGGTCTGTGCAAGAAACTGAACATTATTTACAACATTATTAACGGTAATCCACAGCCTCAGCAAAGGTCCTAAACATGTTCATGTCAGTCTGGAGTGCGAGCTTCCTGTCGCATAATGATGTATGTGCAAGAGCAAACACACACGTGAGCTGACGCTAGGGCTGGGTGATATGGCAAAAAAATCATATCTCTGTATTTTTTGGTATCTTAAAAAAAAAAAAAAAAAAAAAAGATTTTATTCTTAAATTCACTAAACTAAAAGTGAAAATAAATAAAAACAAAAACAGTCTAATTATATTAGCCTACATTTTATTACCCCATTACAATAGTCACTTTACAGTTATTGCTATCATAAAAATACACTTAGTATATTTTTTCAGTGCCCTATGCCACCCTGTTTGTTGCCATAGTTACCCTTGTTAGTCATCATAGTTATTCATTAGCTCCATTCTCTCCTTGTTAGCCTTGTTATCTTGAATTTATACCCGTTTCCCTTGTTCAGTATCAGTCGATGTTTCATGACATAGCTGAACAAGGGAAATACAGGAGTATAAAAACACAAGATAACAAGGCTAACAAGAAGAGGGTGGAGCTAATGAATCACTATGACAACTAATGAGGGTAACTATGGCAGTAAAGGGTGTTATAGGGGGCAGTATAGGGCACTGAACAAGGAAGTAAACACAGAAACAATGGGGAACAGAACGCACTTAAAAAATTAGTCCATACACAAAACCAAGACAGGGGAACACAGACCGGGATCATAACACTTGCGCTTGAACGGACAAATTCACGGACAAATTATGTCAACATGTCCGTCTTGGCGAGTATCCTAGCAAACAGTAGGTTATGTCTTAGTGACCGTAAACAGTTAAGAAAGACAACACAGGTGTATTTTGGTCTTAAAGTGACAACAGAATAATATTCTTGCTTTCTGTGTTTTTAATGTTACTCAAACAACAAAAGACAAGGAAATCACGCACAGTTTTCAGGTACAGAAATGTAATAAAGTAATCAAATGTAAACATTGCATATAATTAAATAAACATTAATCGTTATTAAAGTTACAAAAAATGTTCAGTCAAGAGCAGTGATTTCCTTGTCTTTTGTTGTTTGATTAACATTAAAAACACATGCAGCAGGAATATTAGTCTGCTGTCACTTTAAGACATATTGCATGAATCCAAAATACACGTGTTGTCTTTCTCGGCTGTTTACATTCATTTAAGACATACAGTAACCTACTGTTTGCTTAATATAACCTTAGTTGTGTCAAGAATGTGGGAAGGGAATACGACTACAAAAAGTAGTGTGAGGAGGTCAGTGTGTAATATATGCCTACTCTTGCATTATGAATGGCAGGATAAGATGAACATGCTCCTCCCAAACATTTGTTTCAGTAATCCTCATTCATTTGATGAAGCACATTTCTCAAGCCCCCAAAGATCAATTCAGGTCTCCAATGCAAATTTGTGGTATGTGTCATCTACAACATGGTAACAGGCAGCTTTATTTGCAAGGGAGCTTGGGAGATTCATGTTTCTCTGATCTGGCACATGGTCTGTTCATTTAAAAAAAAGCACCCCATGTTCAAACTGAATATGACAGCAGAGTCAATATGACGGAACAGTGATTATGGGAGTCTGTTGTGTTTGATGATGGATTTAGCTTGGATAAAGTAGATCCTGCAGCTGGGTTAAAAAGCATCTGCAGTACTCACTCACTCACTCACTCACTCACTCATTCACTTACTCACAGAATTTGTCATTTTGGAGAGAATACATGCAATAGGAATGAGCTAAAAAAAATGTGGGGGCAAATGAATAAATAGAGTGTGAATATGTGTCTGTATCTCTTCCCCCATTTCTGCTTTTTCCTCTCTACAATTTTTGGCATCTCTTTTTCTCTCGGTCTCTGCTTGCTCTCTACTAATCCCACCCCCACCCCCCTCTATGCAGTGTGAGGATACGTTTGTTAGTGAAGCGTGGCGACTCTGCAGTGGTGCGGTGCACCTGCAGTTGGATGAGCACTTGACACCAGAGAGCTTTTACACAGAGCTCCCACATGCATTCACACAGGCACACAAATGGACTAAAAAGAAAACACAGAAATGTTTTTCACAGAAACCCAGTTGCACACGGCACGTTGTTTGTCTCCCCTTCTTCGTACAGCCTCGTGTGAGAGTGCGTGCATGTGTCTGCGTGCGTGTGCGGCTGTGTGATGACATTCAGAGACTGAAATTCAGTTCATTTCTGCCTCACTCACTCAGTCTCCCTCTTGTGTTCTCCCTCTCTTTTACTCCATCCTTTCTGTATCTTATCCTGCCTCCTATCGTATTTTCGTCTCTTTTCTCAAGATTGTGCTGCCTTATTTTTCCTGTTAATCACTGAAATGTTTTCTCCTTCAAAAGCCTATTCCTCTCTCGCACACATTCAGTTTATTCTCAAACATTTTTCTCCTTTTCTACCTCCTCCTCATCAAAAGCAACTTGCCTTTCTGCTATTTCTAGTTTTTCCCACTGCATGTCCATCTCTCTCTCTCCCTCCCTCTCTCTGCTTTTTTTCTCTCACACCCTCCCCTCTTTCCTCTTCATCCTCCTTCGACAGACAGAATGCTGCAGCATCCACTGAGTAAGGTAACGTGTGTGCGAGCAAGAGTAGGGTAATTCTTGCTACCTGCTCTGCAGCTGAAAGGGTCTGTTCTCCCATCAGTTCTCTGCTATTGGATTTACCTGGAGAATACACAGAGGACAGAAAGGGTGATTTAAAGGCAGCAAAAGACTGACAGAAGGAGGCAACCATGGCCCGGTTGAACTGGTGTCTGGCAGCAGTGATAAGCTGGGGGAAGTTCCTCTTCTCTTGTTTCTTTCCATTGAGAGCTGCTAGGAGGGATAAGGTAAGGGTGCACACTGCACTGACTCACTCCGATACATACACACAAACTGGGGTCACCTTTCACAACTGATTGCGAGTGCTACCAGACAACAGCCTGTTCATTCCGACATGCTCAATTTTTTGTTTCATCCTTGCTGTTTCAGCCTTCCTTTACCGGTAGTGGGTTTTCAGCCTCTCAGTACATGCTAAAAACTGTCTTAGTACAATCTACTTTGTGAAGTCTTTTCCTGTTTCTATGTTTAGAGATTAAAAGGGCACTGCTGCAAATGGTCCCTTAGGTTTATGCTGAGTTAATGGCTGTCATTATTAAGGAAGGAGCAATTCTGTGGGTACATTGTGAACCTTTTGCATCAAATTATTTGGTTTTGTTAGTGCAATAGAGTTTTATGTGGTGTTTTAGCTTAACCAACCCCAGCATGTTAGGAGAGTGTTTGGTGATGCCTACTAGCTTTGTAGCGTGAGATACCTGGTCTGAAGTTAATGAGAATGGTCGGATTAGGGGTCAAGTTTTCATTATTTTGCTTATTACACGTCTCAGTGGTTTACTCAGTGCTGATGTGTCTGCAAAAAAAAAAAAAACCCTTCTGCCGCAGAACTACTGTTTTTCTCGTTCCACACACCCCACCCCCAAATTTCAATCTGTCCCAGCACACGTTCCCATCCTTCAGCTCCTGCCAAGACCATAACCCAGTGTTATTAATCCAATTTCCCCATCAGCTATCACAGCAACACATCACCATTTCTTGCTCTTTGTAGACACTTTTCCCTCATCCCCACTGAAGCCCCTTTCTTCAGCTACTGTGCTAAAGCTTTACAACACTTAAATCTCAGTCATCAAACCAATGGCAATATCCTAACTAGGGGTGTAACAATACATAGATATGGAACGATCCATTGATCAAATGATGATGAATCAATATGATGTATCGCCGCACCGCTTGCCAATTTAAGTATTCGAACGCAAAAGAGAAAGAGAACTCATTTCTGTACTCATGTGCTGTGTGAAGTTTTCTCTGCCACACATTCGTAGCGCGCACAGAGAGTGAGTTCTTTTTCGCTTCTTTTTGTGCTTGAATGGACAAATGCAGATGAAATAATGTCAAAATGCCCGTCTTGGCAAATATCCTAGTAAACACAGTCGGTTATGTCTTAAGTAAAAGTAAATAGTTATGTGCGGATTGCGGTTATAGCCACGGCCACTATGGATAATCCACGGGTCAAGTAATAAAAAATAACATTCCAAAAAGTGCAGGTGGGTCACGGGCGGATGAGAGGTAAATCCTTAATGTGTTGATTTTAATAAAGACACGGAACTCTCATTTCACAGTAAAACGCAACAAACATGCGTCACTCTTTTTTACGTTAGTATACAACAACATCTATCTCTTTAGGGAAAACCAATCAAAGAAAACATATGCCTAGAGCACCTCCTAGTGGTCATTACATAAATGAGCATGGCTGACCAGAGTCTGCTGCCATGAAAGCTCGAGGTGGTGGGCTGGAGTGATTTGCAGGGGGGACGGACTAACTCGTTGCTGGCCGCCTGGGTGCTGGAGGAGCGGCTGCCGTCCGTGAGGGAGCGGAGGAGTCGCTGCCGTTTGCCTGAGGCCAGAGCCTGCTGCCGTCCGCCATGGCGGGGAGGAGCAGGGAACGGGGGTCTTGTGGGTACCCACCGGCCTGCAAAGGGCGATGGGGGTGTGTGGCAAGCAGGACAAGGCTGAGAGCCATGGGAACGAGCGAGGCCTCGAGTCTCATGGAAGGAGATCTGGATGAATAAAAGGAGGAGCGATGACAGTGCAAGACGAGAGAGGACCAGACCTGGACTTTATGTTGTGTTTTGTTTATGTCTGTATGGCAGTCATCCATGAGGGGCTGCCACTTTACTTTTGTTTTGTTGTTTGTTTATTTTGAATATTAAAGTTACATTGAACAATCGCCGGTTTCCGTCTCCTTCTTCCCTGAACAACTAACCTCGTTACAATCATCAGCTAATTTCAAGATCAACGAACGCAATTGGAGAGAGATCGGCATCAGCAATGGTAATATAATTTAATCTCCCACTTTTGCTCACATGCCAGCAATTACCCCTCCTTGTGCCATATAGGTTGCCGACCCCTGGTTTAGGCTATTAAAGAAATGTAATTTCGCCAAAGAAGAACTTTTGCTATAAATAAATGTTCATTTAAAAGCAGCCTACTTCAGTGTAATATGCTACTATATCATCATTCTTAATGAGAATTTGAATAATTGTACTGTGGGTTGGGTGCAGATATCTAAATCAGAGAAAATCATAGGTGCAGGTTGGTTGGATACATTGTTTTTAACAGCGAATTTGGGTGACATTAGAGCTGATCCGCGCATCTGTAATGTAAATAGTAGAGAAAACACTGTGTGCCCCCTTATCTCTTCTCCATTAACCCCCCAGACCACGATTTCAACCAAGAGGGACACCCCACCCACCCCTGAACCACGATTTCTGCTGAGGGGGACCACACCACCACGCCACCCTGTAGCATTGACTTAGGCATCTTACATTACAAACATTGCAGTTTATTGCTCTGGCCACATCTGCAGTCTTCATGCCTCCCAGCAGAAGCCTATGGCATGTTCACAACAGGTGACCAGGGACCCTTGCCATCAGTCTTCCGGTGTTTTTCAGAGTCAGTAGAAAGGTCTCTTCAGTGTCCTAAATTGCTGTAACCGTGACCTTGTAACAGCTACCGCCATTAAGCTGCTAATGTCTTATGGACTGTTCCACAGGTGGGTGCAATAATTGTTTATGGTTTACTGAACAAGCATGAAAAACGTTGTTTACACCCTTTCCAATAATGATCTGTAAAGCTTATTTGGATTTTACAAAATTACAGCATCCAGTAGTTTTTTTTGTTGTTGCTGAGTTTATTTGATAGGATCCATTAATCTGACACTCTGAGCTCAACTATCATTAATGTCTCTTGAGCAATACATTTAACCTTTGATATATTGTCCCTGTTGGGTGTACTGGATAATAAAACCTCCCTTCCCCCATTCTCCTTCCTTCAACCTTCAGTAAAGATCTTTCAGCTCATTCATTCCAGAACTTATTTAATTTAGTGAAAAAGAGAGCTAGAGAAGACTCCATCCCAGATGTACTGATCACTCTCACTGGGGAAGAGGAGGTTTGGTTAAAAGTGGTAGAGGCCTAAAAAAGGGAGAAGGACTGAAATTCATGGGGATGCATGTTTATCTTTTAACCCTGAAAATAAACTGTCCATATATTAAGAGCTTTATGAAGGCTCCCACTACACATCTCTCCCGGCAACCACATTAGTCAATGTCAATGTTTTTTTGTTTTGTTTTTTTTTTAGGCCAAAGTAATTTCATGTTACATTTAATTTGTTTACATGGTTTCCCAGCTAATGAAACATCATATACTTAGGCCTACACTATAAAGAAATAACCAATGCTTAAATATATATTTTTATATTAAAATACAATTTATTGAATAAAAGTCACATCAAAATCTCATAAATCTTAATTTTTCACTGCTTAAATTATAACTATAAAAAAACATATTTCTTGTAGCTTCACTGTTACTACTAACTATTGTTCAGCTATTTTATATTATCATTAAAAGTCACTTTCGTTTCAGATCTTTATTCAACAAATCCTTGGTGAACACTGTATGTCAGATTTAATTTAACTGAGCTGAGCACTAGGTAAGAACCAACTTGCTCAGAGATCTTTGTTTGACAGGGTAATGAGCCAGTCACAGTACAGTAGAGGCACTGCCTCCTCCCACATGACTTTCAGTCTATATCTGGGCATTCCGGCCTCACATTCATGTCGCACTATAGAAAGTTGGATATATACATAACTATAACTATATATATAGACAAAACGATTGACTTGAATATGGTGTCAGTGAGCCATCCTGCTCCTGGATTGTGGTGATCCTGGAGACCTTGATTAGCTAATTACCTGGATTAATTCAAGTGTGTTTAATTAGCATTGGAGCTAAACTGCTGGATAGTGGCCCTCCAGGAGCAGAACTGGACAGCCCTGTTATAGTTGGTACCAGGAAACCTTTTTAGGGAAAAATACAGACATCACAGAATATTGAATACAAAGATACTCAAGAACTATAATCAAGAAATATTGTGCCTCTGTACTGTCGGGTTCAAACTGACCACACACTTTGGAAAGCTGCCTCCTCTTTAGGGCTGGGCAAAAAAAAAAAAAAAAAAATTCAATTGATCGTTTTTTTTTTTTTTTTTTATGTAGTCGATTCGAAAGCCACAAATCAATCTTTTTTCCGTATTTATTTCCACAAACAATAAACATAATATCTGATTGACGTTAATCTTATTATTAGTCTTCCTCCTATTTACCTTGAGCGACACCCTGTCATTCATTCAGTGCTTAACATGGCGGATGCATGTGTGCCTTTTGGTGTTCCAGACAGTTGAAGTAACTGTCACTGTTGCGATCGGGCCAGTGCTGCATGGTCACGAAAGTTTATCATTTGCACACATTTTCAAGCCTTGCAAATTTAAACATTCAAGCACAAGCTGACACGAAAGAGAACTTGCCCACGCTGTGTGAGAAGATTTGTTCGCACACACCTGAAGTGCACAGAGAAAGATGTGCACTTCAGGTGTTATTTGCACATATATATATTTAAGTATTGGTTATTTCTTTGTAGTGTAGGCCTAAGTATATGATGTTTTACACTTAGACAGTGTGCAAATAATAAAATTAATTCTCTTTCACACAGATTTATCTCAAAATGCCCGCCTTGGTGAGTATTCTAGTAAACATAGTCGGTTATGGCTTATGTAAACGTAAACAGTAGAGAAAGACAACGCATATGTATCAGTATATTGGATCAGTGCATTAGTCTTAAAGTGACAGCAGCCTAATATTCCTGCTGCTCTCTGTGTTTTTAATGTTAATCAAACTACAAAAGGCAAAGATAAAATCACTCACTGCTCTTCACTGAACAACTTTTATTGTAACTTTAATAAGGATTAACCTTTATTTAATTTGTACAGTTAAGATATGCATTGTTTTACATTTAAAGGTCCCATATTGTGGATTTTTTAAAATTATTTTATAATGTTTCCTGAGGTGTACTTATATTGTTAGTAGGATTTTTACATCATAAAATGTCATAATTTAGAAATAAAAGGCATTTTTCTATCCTCATTTTAGCCCTCTGGCTTAAACACTCTGTTTGAAGGGGCGTCTGCTGTGAGACTTCAGTGAAAAAACCCAGAGCCGTGATTGGCTGGTTGAAATACGTATTACATGTGGAACCCTCTCAAATACTTTTACTACGCTTTTTTTTACTATTACAGCTGTCGAGAGTAACGAAAAGGGTTGATTATAGCATTATTTTTAGATCTTTTCCCATCACATGAAAGGTTGCAGTGACGAGCATTGAGTAGATGACAGACAGTCTGTTGCGTGAATGCAGTGATCTCGTCATTGCAACGCGTTTTCTCTCACGAAATGCTTTCACCACAACTAACAGAAAACACAATATCGATATAATAATAATAATAATTTGTTACATTTATATAGCGCTTTACATATAGAAGGGGGGAATCTCCTCAACCACCACCAATGTGCAGCATCCACCTGGATGATGCGACGGCAGCCATATTGCACCAGAACACCCACCACACACCACACACCAGCTTATTGGTGGAGAGGAAACAGAGTGATGAAGCCAATCAGTATATGAGGATGATTAGGAGGCCATGATGGACAGGGGCCAATGGGCAAATTTGGCCAGAATGCCGGGGTTACACCCCTACTCTTTATCGAAGGACATCCTGGGATTTTTTTAATGACCACCTCAGCTTAACATCTCATCCGAAGGACGGTGTTTGTTACAGTATAGTGTCCCCATCACTATACTGGGGTGTTAGGACCCACACAGACCACAGGGTGAGCACCCCCTGCTGGCCTCACTAACACCTCTACCAGCAGCTACCTAGTTTTCCCAGTTGGTCTCCCATCCAGGTACTGACCAGGCTCAGCCCTGCTTAGCTTCAGTGGGAAAACAGTCTTGGGCTACAGGGTGATATGGCTGCTGATATGAATACAGTAGCTTTGTGACAGTGTAACAGGGAGCATTCTTTGATCACTTTCTGTATATAGTTTAATTACAATTGAAATGACAGATTTTTTTCATGCTACTAAGAAAAACAATGTGAAGTTGATCGTTTAGTCACTGGCTTGATTCACTGATGCATAAACTGTCTGAACTTGAATAATTAGCTACACATCAGAAATCACTGATCACAGGTCAGGCATTAGAATGAACACTGTTACTTACATGTTTGTGGTGGTGCTGTCGAATCCATATCGTAAAAGTCTGTTTGTAAAGCCTGTACTGACATTGCGACTGAATTACCATATAATCCACAGTGAAATGTAAAAATAAACTGAATCCATTTTTCTCTGACATTGGGATCCTTCGCCAGCTTATGCAAATATGATGTTTTTCCACAGCCAGGAACAGCATCACAATCTTGTTATTATCACAATCTTGTAAACAACTACTTTAGATCCACTCACTTCTCATGGACTGAACACCAGTGGGCGGGGACAACGATGTGATGAGGCAGGCGGGACGGTGGGCAGTGCTCGTGGTGGTGACTGAAGGTGGTGACTGAGTAGTTGTGACATCACATTCTTACGGAAGTCTCAATGGCTCAATGTGGAAAAGGCACAGCTACTTTATGCATTTGACTGTGGATTGACTGTTTTGAAACTTATATGGTAGTTACATAGCCCCTAGACCTGAGTTATGAAAAAAGCCAGGAAATTTCAGTTTTGACAATATGGGACCTTTAATTAGGCTACTTTATTCAATTTCTGATTATTTCATTTGTATCTTTGTTCTATTGTATTTATTTACAAACCCGATTCCAAAAAAGTTGGGACACTTACAAATTGTGAATAAAAAAGGAATGCAATAATTTACAAATCTCATAAACTTATATTTTATTCACAATAGAATATAGATAACATATCAAATGTTGAAAGTGAGACATTTTGAAATGTCATGCCAAATATTGGCTCATTTTGGATTTTATGAGAGCTACACATTCCAAAAAAGTTGGGACAGGTAGCAATAAGAGGTCGGAAAAGTTAAATGTACATATAAGGAACAGCTGGAGGACCAATTTGCAACTTATTAGGTCAATTGGCAACTTGATTGGGTATAAAAAGAGCCTCTCAGAGTGGCAGTGTCTCTCAGAAGTCAAGCTGGGCAGAGGATCACTAATTCCCCCAATGCTGTGGCGAAAAATAGTGGAGCAATATCAGAAAGGAGTTTCTCAGAGAAAAATTTCAAAGAGTTTGAAGTTATCATCATCTACAGTGCATAATATCATCCAAAGATTCAGAGAATCTGGAACAATCTCTGTGCGTAAGGGTCAAGGCCAGAAAACCATACTGGATGCCCGTGATCTTCAGGCCCTTAGACGGCACTGCATCACATACAGGAATGCTACTGTAATGGAAATCACAACATGGGCTCAGGAATACTTCCAGAAAACATTGTCGGTGAACACAATCCACCGTGCCATTCGCCGTTGCCGGCTAAAACTCTATAGGTCAAAAAAGAAGCCATATCTAAACATGATCCAGAAGCGCAGGCGTTTTCTCTGGGCCAAGGCTCATTTAAAATGGACTGTGGCAAAGTGGAAAACTGTTCTGTGGTCAGACAAATCAAAATTTGAAGTTCTTTTTGGAAAACTGGGACGCCATGTCATCCGGACTAAAGAGGACAAGGACAACCCAAGTTGTTATCAGCGCTCAGTTCAGAAGCCTGCATCTCTGATGGTATGGGGTTGCATGAGTGCGTGTGGCATGGGCAGCTTACACATCTGGAAAGGCACCATCAATGCTGAAAGGTATATCCAAGTTCTAGAACAACATATGCTCCCATCCAGACGTCGTCTCTTTCAGGGAAGACCTTGCATTTTCCAACATGACAATGCCAGACCACATACTGCATCAATTACAACATCATGGCTGCGTAGAAGAAGGATCCGGGTACTGAAATGGCCAGCCTGCAGTCCAGATCTTTCACCCATAGAAAACATTTGGCGCATAATAAAGAGGAAGATGCAGTTGACAGTTGAGCAACTAGAAGCCTGTATTAGACAAGAATGGGCCAACATTCCTATTCCTAAACTTGAGCAACTTGTCTCCTCAGTCCCCAGACGTTTGCAGACTGTTATAAAAAGAAGAGGTGATGCCACACAGTGGTAAACATGGCCTTGTCCCAACTTTTTTGAGATGTGTTGATGCCATGAAATTTAAAATCAACTTATTTTTCCCTTAAAATGATACATTTTCTCAGTTTAAACATTTTATATGTCATCTGTTGTATTCTGAATAAATATTGAAATTTGAAACTTCCACATCATTGCATTCTGTTTTTATTCACAATTTGTACAGTGTCCCAACTTTTTTGGAATCGGGTTTGTATTTGTGCTATTGTAGTTTTAATATTTGTTCCTTTTTATATTAACGACTGTTTACTTGTCTTTAATAATCTTTGAAATGTATATTAGTTAGGCTAGTAGGCTAGTGCAAAAATGTTAATAATTTTAACAAAATAAGAGGGATCATACAAAATGCATTCTTTTTTTATTTAGTACTGTCCTGAATACAATATTTTACATTACACTGGCTTCCTGTCAGGTATCGTATCGATTTTAAAATCTTACTGTTAACATATAAGGCTTTGCATGATATGGCTCCACAGTATCTGGTCGATCTTTTAACACCTTACAGCCAACTCGCAATCTGCGATCTTCTCAGTGTGGTCTCTTAGCTTTTCCCAAAACATGGCATCATTTCAGGGGTGACAGGGCCTTCTCATCTTATGCTCCAAAACTGTGGAATTCTCTCCCAGCTGACTTTAGAGAAACAAATTCAATCGATATTCTTAAAACGTTTTATTTTAGGATTGCTTAGGATTTAGGATTTTACTTGATTAGTTTCTCTATTGTGTTGTTTTTTGTTATCTGACTTTTGTTATATTCAGTGTATTGTCTTATTTTGTTGCATTTGCCTTTGCGTAAACCTTTTATGTAAAGCGCCTTGATAAAGTAACTTTTAAAGGCACTATATAAAATAAATGTATTATTATTATATATTTTACATAAAAGATGCTTACATATAGTCCACAAGACAAAAACAAAATTGCTGAATTTA
The DNA here is from genome assembly GCA_039654105.1 of Coreius guichenoti. NCBI lineage: Eukaryota > Metazoa > Chordata > Actinopteri > Cypriniformes > Gobionidae > Coreius > Coreius guichenoti. The sequence continues at coordinate 15,400,786 of CM077180.1, read as the reverse complement.
TAAAAATGACCCCATTCAAAAGTTTGTCCCTTGTTTGTCCTGAGCAGTTAAACTGCCCAATGTTCTTCAGAAAAACCCTTCAGGTCCTGCAAATTCTTCAGTTTTTCAGCATCTTTTGCATATTTGAACCCTTTCCAGCAGTGACTATATGATTTTGAGATCCATCTTTTTACACTGAGGACAATTTAGGGACTCAAAAAAAAGTTTAATAGTTGTGTCTGTCTTGTCTCTCTGCTACACTGGTGGAGAATGTGGGCAGTGTGACAAGGCAGACATTTCCCTTCAAGCTTGTTTTGTTTGTGGTTATTCTCGCAGGTGGAAGCCTTTCCCCCAGTAGAGTCCACAGCAATGGTGATCCCACTGCAGTGCATGTGGTTAAGAAAATTAGTGTTGAAAAACTATTGCATGCCCTTCCCACATACCAGATAGTGTTCAGTGTTTCCCATACATTGATTAATTTGTGGCAGCCTGCCACAATATCAACATTGAGTGCCACAAATAGATTTCAGTGCTTCCAATTCATTAACTTTACTATGGCGGCCCAAAAATATATTTAAACTTCTTATAACATAAAAGGTCTTTACTGTCATGTTTTCCGCCATTGCTGTCAAACAAACTACAATCGAAAGCGCGATAAGGCTTTGTGTCCTTAACAAAAGACTGTCTGTTGCTCTGCGCAAAGAGAAGTGCACACTTTGCTCACGCGATCAGCACATGATCAGCTCTGCGGTTCAATTCTCAAAGTGCACCAGATGATGAATTTAACATTAAAATGTACAAAATGTTCTTACGGGGATCCCCCTAGAGGGACCGAGATCCACCCACCACAGTTTCACAAAATCATGTGGGAACCATTGGTGTTAAACATGAACACATTGTCGCTGCCATAAAAGTTGCCATAAATGCTTTATCCCCCTTGTTCTCTGTTCTCTGTCAGTATGTGCAAATTAACGAACCCTCCTGGTGCGTGCAGCAAAGGCTTGCAGTCCATATAAACTTTGCAGAGCTTTGCAATACCTGAGACGATTGAGAAATTTTCTTGTTAATATTAACATTAATATCAATTTCCTTGTCATTTGCAGTGCAACATAAAGCCTGTGAGCAGTTTATCAACTTTGAATTGGTCACCCACACTGAAAAATTAAATCCTGTTTTATTTTTTCCCCCAAATTTCATTTTGAATTTATTTATTTATTTATTATTATTATTATTATTATTATTATTACTTTACCAAATTCTGTGTTGTTTGTTGTATTTTTTCTGGATTATTCTGTTTATGATTTAATTATCAGAAACAGTGGTAATCAAATTAATTCATAAAACTTATTTTAATCAATTCTTTAAAAATTTAATGAAAATATAATTCCCTTACAACAAACGTTTACTAGCTAAAACATGGATTAAAATATTATAGATTGTGATATTAAAAATAATGTTTTATGATGATTTTGAAAAGTAATAAATATTTCTTTATAATCCATAATTACAGTCAAAACCAAACCAAAAGTGTAACCAAAGTGTATTAGTGTATATTTGACAGTTTTTATCAAATGACTAGGGCCGTGTCCGAAATCTCCCCCTACACCCTTAAATAGGGCACTATTTGAGGGGACAGCCATTTGTAGTGGTGTCCGAAACCATAGTGGACGTTATCGAGTGCACTCATTCAATCCCACAATGCACTGCAATAACGAGTGTACGAGTATACATACAAGACGAACATAATGAGAGACAGGTGCAAATCATACATAACCCCTCCCGGAAGGTGCATCCTTGCGTGTAACTGATATTCCAACTGTTGAGGGAGGGATGGGGCTTTGGAGGAGGGTGCGGAGTTGGTGACAGACAGGGACCAGGAGGAGCTGGTAGAGGGAGACACCATGGCAGAGCTGACTGCGGGAGAGGAGCCAGGGTGGAGCTTTGGCTGACGTTCCGGGCAGAACCTGGGGGATGACTGATGGAAGCGGAGCCAAAAGCAATCGAGACCCAGGCGGAGCTGAGAGGCCGGCGGACCAGGGCGATGTCCATGACCCGGAAGCCCAAGGTGAAGCCACTGGCTCGTGAGACCGAGGCGGAGACAGAGGCTAGGCAGACCGGGGTGATGACGGAGGGATTGAGGACAATGGGGAAGCTTGAGGCCAGGGGGAGCCCGGTGGAGCCGAAGGGGTGGAGGGTCAAGGCACAGCCAGAGATTCAGAAGTCCATGGCAGAGACAGAGTGGCGACTGACTGAGGCTGAGCCAGATGGACTAGGGAGCCCGGAGGAGTCCTAGGGCTGACGGACCACTGTCGAGCCAAGGGAGCGCAGAGCCTGGGTGGAGCTGACAGTCCAAGGTGGAGACATGGTTCTGGAGGCTTGAGGTGACGCTGGGGAATTCATAACACCGTGCCGAGATGGGGATTGGGAAGACCGAGACGATGCCGGAGAGTTGCACGGAGTTAGCGGAGAGGGCAGAGCGAAGGAGCTGGACGACACCAGCAGAGACAGCAGATCCAGGGAACTGGACTGAACCAGCAGAGGAGACAGAACTAGGAAGTCGGGCGGGAACATCACTGGACCACTGGAGAAGGCGCTGATTATAGGGTGGGGACTTCGGAGGAAACTGGATCCACAGACCACAGGTCTATAAGGCAGTGGTCTGGTCCTGGCCTTGGAATGGACTGGGTAGTGTGCATAGACTACGGGATCGACATGATAGCTGGCTCTGGCTCCAGGATGGACTCGGTGGCTGCCTCTGGCTCGCAGACTGTGAGAAAGAAACCGCAGGAGCACCCATTCTAAATATTCACCAAAGTCCTTTGCTCGAGGAGATGCACTGCTGGTAAAGTCCATATTTTATATCTTTATATGTTGGTTGGTTCTTCTGTAACGATAGTGGACAAAGACAACGAAGATTCAAGAACTTTATTATTATCTAAACACTCAGGAGACCATTAGATAAACACTACCACAACTAATTACAGATGAGAACTGACAAGGAACTGAACATAATGGAGTATAAATACAAGACAAAAATAATGAGAGACAGGTGCAAATCATACGTAACCAAACAAGGACATAATCAGAACAGGGAAACAGGAACTAAAGGAAACAAAACAGAATATCAAAAGAAGAGTCCATAAATTTGACAGTGCTCACCACAGGAAAAAAACCCAGAGCTCATCTCATTGATGCATATTGGTTCTGCTGATTTTAAAACTTATAACTCCATAAATTGTATCTCCGGAAAAACAACACTACCCATTTAGCTTTTTAGTGAAAAATTGCATCTGGCATTTGCTGGTGTTTATAATAATGCGTAGTCTTAACAGTAGTCTATTCTGAGTGAGAATTCCTAATATGCATTTGGTTGCACAGAAATGTTAACAGAGCATCAACTTCCAGTCAGACAAGTCAGTTAACAAGTTCAGTTAATATACCTCTTTGAAAGAGACAATAGCTTTCAATCCTGTGCTCTTTTTTTAAAACTGCCAGATTCTTTAGTGATGGGTTGCTCTGGGAATTCAGGCAAGCTAAGCAGGGGAAGCCACGGGAAAGGAAAGAGAGTAGTGAAAGATAGAGAGTAGAATAAAGAGAGGGCAATAAAAAATGTAAGTAGCGTTAGCAAAGACATAATCAAGCAGGCATGCAGGCAAGATGGAAGAAAGCGAGGCCTTGCAGAGAAGGGAGGAGGGAAACAGAAAAGGGAACTAAACATTGGGGGTGGGCTGTGTTGCTTGAAAGAGAACTGCACTTGAATAAGATAGAATAAGATAGAAAAAGAGGTGTGTGTGTGTGTGTGGGGGGGGGGGGGGGGGGTTGGATGTTGAATAGAATACATGGGATTTTTGTACATTTTTAAATCTGATTCAGAAGAATTTTGACCTCTTCAGAATGCCATCATTATCTATGGGGTTGCCATTACCACAGGAATGGAACTTGGTTCTGCATGCATTGTCATCATCCCAATAACATGAATGGCCAACATTAATGAATAAATACACACTTCTTACAAATTCATGGTCTATAGCAACAGCTTTAATTAACTTTCTAAAGAGGGGGTCAGAGAGCAGTGAGAATCACAAATAATACAGCTCCCCTAGATCCTGATTATATTTCAACACATATACCATACAGTTGCAAACTAAATTATAAACCCCCGGAGACTGTAATAATTTACAAATATAAGGTTTTTTTTAAAGATACATTTTTTTAATTGAATCTATAAAAGTTTAGTGCCAAATTAAAAGTGATAATGTCAATATACACCGATCAGGCATAACATTACGACCTAATAATGTGTTGGTCCTCCTTTTGCTGTCAAAACAGCCCTGACCCGTCAAAGCATGGACTCCACTAGAGCCCTGAAGGTGTGCTGTGGTATCTGGCACCAAGATATTAGCAGCAGATCCTTTAAGTCCTGTAAGTTGCGAGGTGGGGCCTCCATGGATCAAACTTGTTTGTTCAGCACATCCCACAGATGCTCGATTGGATTGAGATCTGGGGAATTTTGAGGCCAAGTCAACACCTCAAACTCGTTGCTGTGCTCCTCAAACTATTCCTGAACCATTTGTGACCCTGGACCACAAAACCAGTCTTAAGTTGCACGGGTATATTTGTGGCAATAGTCAACACGGTCTGCAACAATGCTTAGGTAGGCGTTACGTGTCAAAGTGTCATCCACATGGATGGCAGGATCCAAGGTTTCCCAGCAGAACATTGGCCAAATCATCACACTGCTTCTGGCGGCTTGCCTTCTTCCCATAGTGCATCCTAGTGCCGTGTGTTCCCCAGGTAAGCGACGCACATGCACCTGGCCATCCACGTGATATAAAAGAACGTGATTCATCAGACCAGTAGGGATGTAACGATTCACTCAACTCACGATGCGATACGATTCACGATACTAATTTCACGATACGATTTTCTCACTATTTTTTTTTACAAAATGAGATTTAAGACAAATTATACAATAAAAGTGTCCTTTTATTCTCAGACAAAATTCTGCATATTTTTTTGTAAAATGTAATTATATATTTTATATCAAATAATAACTCAATGGAAATTTTAAAACAAATCCTTAAAAAGCCCCTTCAAGGAGATCTTCCAATGGTGTTTTCTTGGGAGGAGGTTGTTTCAGCTTCTTCACCCTCATCCTGCACTGAGGAACAACAGAAATAAAAAGACTAGGTAAAATTTAAGTACAACAGTCACAGGGGTTCCACATTGTTATAAAGGCAAGATTTTAATTATAATTTGTACCATTACACTTTTGAGTTAGAAAAACAGAACACATTTAGATAAATATGCCATAATAATCAACAAATTATTGAAAAAAAAAAAATTAGAGAGAGATAGTAAAATAAATACAACACCTGGTTCTGCAACAGCACAGATTTCTCCTTCAGTCTGTGGAACACATCCTCGCGCTGGTCTTTTTCTTGATGATGAAGAGCCTGGAATTAATTTATTACGGCAGAAAACAGCCTTGTATCCTTCGCTGTGAAAACACTGATGCACCTTGTGATCTCCGTGGCAATTGCCTTCGACGCCGTGATGGGCTGCAAATCCGCCGGTCAGTGTGGTTTGGCCTATTAGCTTTTACATGCAGACGGAGGTGACTGGAGCCTCTCACTGTGGTGATCATTAGTCTTCGGCAAGTCAAAATGCCGCCACACCTCCGATTTGAACGAGTCAGCGTAAACTACGCGCTTGCCGTCGCCATGCTTCTGTTTGACGGCGCGTGCACACAGGTGCGCTCGCGCTCAACTTCCATATGAATGAACTGAAAACATTCACTGATTTCACTCTTCTTCACGCTAGTGTGCACGCACAGTCCGTAACGCTAGCTACAACTTGCTAGTTGCTATCGTGCCTGTAAAGTGAGGCTGTTTAAAACATATATCGCGATTCGTTTGACATCTCAACCGACTTGAATCGTCACACATTTGTATCGATTTTCAACCGGCTCCGACTGAATTGTTACATCCCTACAGGCCAGGCCACCTTGTTCCATTGCTCCGTGGTCCAGGTCTGATGCTCACATGCCCACTGTGGACAGGGGTCAGCATGGGCACCCTGACTGGTTTGTGACTATGCAGCCCCATATGCAACACACTGCGATACACTGTGTATTCTGACACCTTTCTATCAGAACCAGCATTAACTTCTTGAGCAATTTGAGCTACAGTAGCTCGTCTGTTTGATCAGACCACACAGGCCAGCCTTCGCTCCCCACGTGCAATGAGCCTGTCGCCGGTTCACCACTGTTCCTTCCTTGGAGCACTTTTGATAGATACTGACCACTGCAGACCGGGAACACCCCACAAGAGCTGCAGTTTTGGAGCTGCTCTGACCCAGTCGTCTAGCCATCCCAATTTGGCCCTTGTCAAACTCAGAAACAAAACAAAGACTTGCAAGATGACCTGATGAAAGGAGGAAAAAACATTTCAAATGCAGAGTATAAGAAGAACACTAAGACAAGCATGGCCTTCATGTATAGGGACATCTTGCAGAATGCTACTCTTGACCAAGAAGAACATAAAAGGCTGACTTGAATATGCTAAAACTCATTTGGATATACATGTGGAGTTCTGGAAGAATGTTTTATGGAGTGATGTGATCAAACTGGAACTGTTTGGACCCATGGATCAGTGGTGCAAAAAAAAGGCTAAACTTATGAGCAGAAGAACTCCATCTCCACCATCAAACATGGAGGTGGTCCAGTCTTGTTATGGGGGTGCTTTGCTGTTGCAGGAAGTGGAAATCTTGACTGTTTGAAGGAGATCATGAATTCTTTGAAGTATCAAGTCATTCTGGCAAAGATGGTGATGTCAACAATGTAGAGACTGAGGCTGACTGACAGCCATCCCAAACTATACATCTAAATCTACTTAAGCTTGGTTCAGGGATCAGTCATAGAATGTTCTTGAGTGGCCTGTAAAGTTTTCAGATTTAAATATTTAGTGAATTAGGAGAAAGCAGAGGTAATGTGAAAACCAAAGATTATCAGTGATCTGGAAGCTTTTTAAGCAAGGAATGGGCCAAAATTGCAGTAGAGAGGTGACAGATGCTTCTAAACACTTACAGGCAGCGTTCACTGGAGGTTATAAAGAATAAAAGATTCTGCACAAAATTTTGTAGATGAATGTTTAGAGCCAATTTGATTTTTCATCATCTTTAAATTCTTAGAATCACTCAAATGTGCATTAATATAGTTTCTATAATAGTTTACTGATGCCTTTGTTGAATTGTTTTCATAAAATTTTGTTCTCGACAGCAATGATCTTGTCTTGCAGGTCAAGGGGGTTGAATAATTTTGATTGCAACTATATACTCAAGCATTGGTATGAGAGGACATGCTATTTTGTAAATATGCTAGATAAAAGGCATTGTAAGATGCAATGTGCAGGAAAGCCTTGACTATATTCAAAATAGCATGGATATAATGACAATAAAAATATTAAGGTCAATTTTTTCTTTAAAACAATTAAGAAAATACATTAGGTGCCATTTTTCCACTTGAAGATCGACTGACAGACATTGCTATGCAACAAAATGGGAGCTGCTTTCATCTACACATTTTAGAGTGTAATTAAAGCTTTTTTTTATGGAATATTATACAAAGCATTTAGTCTATATAGCCCTTTCAAGATATAACAGACCTTTGTGCTTACATTGACTCAAGCATTTCTTTTATAGTTTTGTTAGTCTATATGAATTATGGAGTGAGAGGGTAGCTGTCTTTAGGATATTTTTGTTCTGGTCAGCTCGTATATAATTTAATCTGCTGGTTGCTGTTTGCAGAACAGAGTGCTCTCAGTCCAGGGGGCTCCTAAAGCCTAGGAGACAGCCAGGGTCGCAGGGCAAGAAAAGATACAGATTTTCCAACACCTCACCCAGCCACTGCTAATTATCACCTACTTAGTGAGGGTTCCTTAGGGGCTGGTGAAAGCCAAGCAAGCTGAAAATTGTTAGAGGTCCAAGCACCAATTTTGTTATTATGGGCCAAACACCATAAGTATGTAGCCTATTGTTTGTGTTAGCTTTCTTCTTCTTTGTATAAAGGTTTAGTTAACGCAAAAATCAAAATTTTGTATTAATTTTATCACTTCCGTTCACCTTCAGAACACAAATGAAGATAATTTTAATATTACCCATAATTTTTGTATATCTATTGAAAATTCACACAATCAAAATTTGTTTTAAAGTTTTAAAAAGTACAAAGAGACATCCTAAAAGTAGTCCACATGAATCAAATTGTTTAATCCATGTCTTCTGAAGAGATGATCACTTAAAGGCTTCCAATGCAAAAGCCTCTAAAAGCCACTTCGGTCAAAAATGAGATAATGATACTGTGTGAATGCTCTCCGCACATAGTATACATTCATAAAATACTTTCACTTCAAACCCACTAAATCCCAGCCTCAGCCCATTCAGAAGTACCGGTACTTAGGTAGAAACCTATAGGAGTCTGACAAAAATGCTTATTTTAAAGAAAAACGTCAGACGGACTTAGAGGCTTTTGCATCTGAAGTCTTCACTTTCTATGACGTTCATTTGGGAACGTTGTAAGCAACCCAAACTCGTTTTGCACCATTTCATCAGATTTGTAAAGTACGCCAATATGCTTCCAAACATGCAAACTGTTGTTCATCGCAATTTCAAAATAAAAGTTTAAACCCTCACTTTGAGTTTGCATTTTTGATGTTCACAAATTCCTGTTCAAAAAATGAAAGTGGCTGTAGCATTTCTATCGTAAAGAAGTGGCCAAATATTAAAGATTAAGTGAAAATTTGAATTAAATGTTGTTTGGCCAATATTTGATCATGTTGTATGTGTAACAACAACAATCACCAGGCTGTTGGCGCCCTCTGCAGGCATTTGTTATAATACATAATGTACATACGATGACAGTTTATATTATGTATATTATGTATTTTAACAGTGTTGTTCTATAAAACAATTTTTTTTTACTTGATTAATCGTCAAAAATAATCGACCATTACCAAAGTAATCGTTAGTGACAGCCCAAGAAATGGTTAATTAGTACTCAGGTTCATCAGCACTAGAACTTCATAACTGTCAGCTGTTGTCACGTCTGTTATTGTCACTGTATTTTTTTTTATTTTACATTTATGTCTATTGTGGTTTTGTTTTTATTAGCAGATGGATTTATTGTTTAATAGACTGTGTAGGCTTTTCCCTCATTATTATTAATAGTATTATTATTACTTTATTAATTTTAACTTTTGTGTATTTACACTATTGTGTATTTTTAATCATATATTCTGTTTTAGGGTGACTTGTAACATTCTGTCCAGGGACTAAAGATGAAAATTAATAGCCTCAGGCTATTACTGAAATGTTTATTAATGTGTACTCCTTGTAGTACTCCTCAAAAGAAATTAAAGTTAAAGAAGAACGCTGATGCGATGGCTTCTGTGATGGTGTATTTACCATGAATGAATATATATATATATACACTAACAAAAGTAACAGCGTACTTGATACATAAACTACATATAGGCTATTGGACATTTCCATAAATTTCTATCCAATTACAAAGAATTAGCCATTTTACAATTCCTTGACCCTGTTAAAACACATTTTTCACATCACAGAAATAAGCAAATAGAATCAATTGTATTCACTTCAGTACATAACATTCTCCATACATCGTATCCAAATGCTTCAGTTCACTACAGACCAATGGCCAGTATAATGTAAATCAATTCCTCATATACTTGAAAAAGTACTAAATTCACTGAGTATACATAGCCTACATAAAAATAAAGTATAACATTTTCATGAGCATTAGACATCTTAGTTACCTCATTACATTATGAAATTAACGATGCAACATACAGATCAATTAATATGCCAACCATGTGCTCTCTCCTATAACATTCTCAATATAACACGGAAATTATGAACAAACCTTCTAAATCATCATTAAACTCAATAACATTCATGTATAATGATGGTATGTGATGTGCAGTTTGTTTTAATGTTACCTGACAAGAAGTAAAGTTAAAGAAGAACACTGATGCGATGGCTTCTGTGATGGTGTATTATCATGAATGCATGATTGAGCGCATCACTGGCGCACCCTCTACAGAAGCGTGCGATGACGTCAGCATGCAGGTAAGCAAAACGAACATAATGCACAGTAACTTATGCTGCCTTCACGTGCTCTCTGAATTATTGTAATTACGAGTTTCCTAAGTAAAAATTGCACATGAACGCCCTTTGAAGTCACTCACTTCAATGCAACGAGCTCATAATCACGACTTCAGAAGTGGGAAATTTCCGATAGCACGTGAAGGCAGCAACAGTACTCTAGTTTTTGCCACATATAAGCACAAATAAGAAGTTAAACAACATTTAAGCACTATTATAAATTAAATAACATTTAACTATCTAATAATGAAATCAAAGGGAAATTGTACAAACATAAACATTACTTAACATTACAATGTATCACATACTGTCCCTGTTAAAAAAATGAATTAAAAAAAACTATGCCTTCAGTATTTCTAACAGCATTGTTTCTATGTTGAGTGTTTGCTATACGGGCTTATTTCAGATGCACGCCAATGTCAGAACCATGCTTCATCATTTTCAGGTCAGATTGCCTTTTGTTTGTATGGTGCTTTGTACAATGCAATGTAGGCCTACAATACAGTTTCGAAGTGGCTTTGCAGTGGTAAACGGGATAATGATTAGTGACGCAACAGATTAATTTCAGCTGTAAATCAGTGGGGAAAAAAGCTCGTGTAGTTCGGTTTTAATAAGGCTAGGTTAAGTGATATTGTAAAGTTCATCAATTATGAAACGAGTTCAATTCATTTATCTCTCTGTATTCCCTATACGACCTAGGGTCATTGGGCTGGAGCCATCCCAATTTCTTTAGGCCAGAGGTAGGGGCTCTCTCACACAATCACACACAGGCAATTTTGACTCTCCAATTCACCTAACCTGCATGTCTTGGACTGTGGGGGAAATCGGAGTACCCAGAGGAAACCCACACTGACATGGTGAGAACATGCAAACGCAACACAGAAAGGACTATTGGCTCAGTGCTTCCCCCAATTCATCTATACAGATACTCAAAAAATTAGTTCTGATTCAGTTCTGTTTAATGATAGTAAAAAGTACATTAATTATGAAATCAGTTCAATTCAATTATAGTTGTAAGTAGGTAAAAAAATACCTGTTGTGATGCATAGAGTCAATTAATTAGCATGTAAGCTGCTAGCGAAAATGCAATTTCAATTTATACAGCAGCGGCAAGCAGACAATGTAGTTGCTGTAAGACAAAGCATTGCGGGTATGTGAACTTGTTAAAGTTGAAGGAATTTGCTTGTGTTTTTTTTTTTTTTTTTACAGAAATTCTAAGTCCTTTTTGTGCAGCATTAGCAGCAGTAGGCATAGCAATGAGCTGCAGCTGTAAGTAGACAATGTTGTGAGATTTCAGTGAAAAGCATGGCTGGCATGTGAACTCACACAGCAATATTATAAATATTAACAGCTGCAGCATGCATTGTAAATTCAGTATCGCAATGTTAGCGAATATAACAGCAGCAGCAGCAGAAGCAAGCAGTCACCGTAGTTGCGTGAGGGAACAGCAAAAAAGCATTGCTGCTTGACCCTATTCATTTTTCTAAAATATAAAATGAAGAATTTCTAAAAATAAATTTGTAATACAAGCAGAGTGTTTTCATGCCAAATGGTTGGCGACCCATGTTGAACAAGACTGAATGAATTCACAGTGCACATTTTCATTATGCAAAACTGTTTGTCTTTACCATAAGTGAGTCTCTTTTGAACTTAACTAAACAAATTTTTCCTCAAATACCTCTCAAACCAGTAACAGATAAAGCAGCAAACGATCATCTAAATTAGACTGTACATCGCTGTTTGGTGATCGTGCCAGAGGTGCCAGTATCAGAGGTGAATATATGCAGGTTATAAAGCGTTTCTGTTTCTTCTCATCATGCAAGCGCATGTTACCACTTTCGAGAAAACCAATGAAAAAAAAAAAAAAAGAAATAGAGAATAGACTGTACTACTGTCACAGTCACCAGCTCACTCATCCTCAGCACTACACTTCCCAGAATCCCTCCGGCTCACCACCTGCACACACTCCTCAGTCTCCTGCACCTGCAAACCATCACCCTCGTTATCACTCATCAGCACTCCCTATATCTGCAGTCACCATCCTCATTCCTGTGTCTGGTCTCATTGATTAAACGTACGCTACAGACTACCTACCGGTAATACTCACCTGAGCTTTGCCTTATCCAGTCTTCCGTCCTCCGTCACCTGTCTTCAGCCATCATCCTCCTGGATCCTGTTCGCCTGCATTCTGTTCCTGATCTCCTTCTGCAAAGACTCATATTACCGCCAGCTAAGTCTTCAGCTGATTATCCCGCTGCAGACACTCGCCATTGTCTCATGCCTGCTTCCTCTCCGGTCTCTGAATAAATAAAGAATTCTTACATGTACTCACCTTGTCTGTCTCCTTTTGTTATGTGACAACTATATACCAAACTTATATATACCAAACTGAAAATAATGCTTTATGAACTTTTTATGCTAATTATGGTCTGACAAATCTGCAGAAAGTTTTGGAAATTTGAGTCTGGAAAAATATAGCATTGGAAGGAATTATATGAATTGGAAAATATGTGGAGACCCTGTTGCTTATTCAACGGAGCAGTTCAGATTGCAATGTTAGTGGAAATTATTAACAGCAGCAGCATGCATAGCAAATTCAGATTGAGAATTGAGAATATTATTATTATTATTATTAGCTGCAGCATGCATAGCACTTTCATACGGTAATGTTGCAAATGCTATTATGGTTGCAAATAATATTAAAAGCAGTAGCGTGCAAAGCAGACATTTTGGTGAAATAAAGTCTCTGTACAACATTAACGTTTTTTTAATATGAAAAATAAATGTTTTAAACTTAATGAAATAGGAAATAAGAATTTTTTTTCAGGTTTTTCTAGCGCTGAATGGAAATGTATAATTCAGAAAGAAAAAACATAATTGGCAAGAGAATAATGACAACTGTCGAATGACAAAGAATTTAAAACCATTTGCTTGCTGAGGGTTATTTTCTTTGTCTCTATCAGCTTACAACGTGATATCCTATTTGTTAACGACACTGTGCGTAACTTGGTAAGTTTGAGCTATATTGGCTCAGGCACACAGCTAGTTAGTCAAGTCACCTTTATTTATATAGCGCTTTATACAAAACAGTTTGTTTAAAGTAGCTTTACAGTGATAACGAAAATGATTTAATGATGCAAACAGTTAATTTGTACAGCAGCTCTAGTGTCATTGTTCAGCTTAAGTCAGTTCAGTGTTGATTCAGTTCCATTGTAAAGATAATCATTTAATAAATTAGTTCATTTCATCTATAAAGCATTTCTGCAGAAAAACTGTTCTTGTCCAGCTCAGTTCAGTTACAAGGAAGTGGCAAGGAACCCAAACTCCATCAGATGACAGGATGGAGAAGAAAACCTTGGGAGAAACCAGGCTCATTCGGGGGGCCAATTCTCCTCTGGCCAATGAACGAACACGGTGTGATTATGATTCAGGCTGCATTCCAAGCCAGAAATCAGATTGTGGATCGGGAGCATTCAAATATTGTTGTCTTTGCTAAGGATCTCTGCTGATGGCTGTCGCGTCGACGAGGCCTTCACAGGAGATCTCTCCTGAGGGCTTCGTTGTGGTCATGTCTAAGTGCAGGTCCACCATCTGATCTATATACGTACCGGATACAGCTGACTACAGTAACCTCAGGATAAACAGAGAGGCTAATATTACCATAGATGCCATTCTTCTTATAATGTAACAAGTACATTGGGTGTTACGGGAAGTGTTCCCGGTTCCGGTTGATCTAATTTATGCAGCCTAACAATCCTTTAACGGAATTACAGAAATGTGAAAATGTGTTATGTGAATGCCAGGTTAAAGAGATGTGTTTTTAGTCTAGATTTAAACTGACAGAATGTGTCTGCTTCCCAAACAAGGCTGTTCCAGAGTTAGGGTGCTAAATAAGAAAAGGATCTACTGCCTGCAGTTGATTTTGATATTGTTGGTATTATCAACTGGCCAGAATATCTGGATCAGTTAACAGAATTATGTAGCAGAATTAATATTACCATCAATTAACCTGTTTGTCCAGTGAACACTCAGTATTAATCATCTATCAACTTGCACACCAGACGAGAAGCGCCGCGCCGGGTCTCGGACAACTTGCAGGTATAGCATACCGGACACGCACATTCTATGATTATCAGTTTATGGTCAACAATATTGTTATGTTTAAAGACATTATGAAATTAATAAAATGGCTATACTATGTTATGATTGTATTGTACAATTAAATACAACCGTTGCTAAGTCTGCAGTCTGAACATTTTACCTCAGGGCGTAACTTACATTAACTGAATTCATTGAAAATCTTACCTGAAAATCCGAAAACATCAGCAATCTTCATCCACACAGCTGATTTCTGTATTTTGTCCCTCAGAATCACTGGTTTGTCGCATATAATTCAAGGTATTTCCCAATGTCATTGAGTTTTTCGTCGGCTTTATGTTACGTATACTCTACGCTATTTTCAGCAATAGTATCCAGCTGAAGCGTGTGACCTGGTGCCGGTTTATTTATTTATTTTTTTTTCTTATAGGTCTATGTTTAGGCTTTATTCAAGCAGTTAAACTATAATTGTAAATGTATTTTTCAGCACAGGGTGAATTCAGTATGTAAATTAACGACGATTTGAGAATTATAATGTAAATTTAATGTAAAACTATGTAAATGGCGCTCTGTGGGGCGGCTGGATTTTGAACAGCGTCCTGAGTCGTAGCTGGGCTCCGCGGACAGATGCCGAATGGCACCGCCGGTGTGCGTACGCTCATAGAAAATAATGTGTTCGAATTTTAAAGACATAGCGCGGCGCTGAGCTTCTCGTCCGGTGTGCGACCCCCTTTAGAAAGAGATATTTTTCGTGGCCACAGAAAAATAACCCTTTCTTACTTGATACAGTGCTACTCAAAAACATGTAGCTGTAATTACATCATTAAAGGGTCTTTGATTTGCAAGCAGTGACCTCAGAATCACATGAATATACACAAAAGTTTTATTAAACTAAATCACGAACACATAGCTAGTCTAAACACACATACATGGGTAAAATAGAAAGTGAATGAATAAAACTGAAACTGGGGAATGAAGCTATGGAAACGTAACCACACATAACAGTCAGTTAACCATCTGAACAGAACCATCAGCACCTCGTTAACAAGGGGGCTACAGCTTATACAAAACCTCTGTTTAGTTTGTTAAATGTACGATATACGTACTTGCATTGCCTTAGTCGTTGATCGAGCGTCCAGATGCAGTCTCAAGAGAAAGTCTTGATGGTTCAGTAGTTTGATGGTGGTGAAGTTGCAATAAAATTATTTCGGGTTGAACGAAGAGATGACAAACTTGCAGTGTTAGTCTGACTCAGTTATGGTCAAGGAAGTTACGAAAGGGCTGGTTGTAACTTAAGGCTCCTCTGGCTGCGCGCCGAGGGAAAGGTCAGGTGGTCGGACCGGATGTCTCCAGTATTTTCACATGAACAGCAACCAGGAGAAGAAGCAAGAGGGGGAGAGGGTCACTGCTCTTTAACTTCCGCAGAGGTCAGGTCTAACAGCGGTACTAGTACTGAGCCTTGTGGTACTCCATACTGAACTTGTGATCGATATGACACCTCTTCATTTACATGTTCATGTTGTATTGTTCATCTTCTCATTTCCAGCTTTGTTGTGGGGGTAATTTTATATATGGTATTTGTGCTGAAGCAGTATGTCTTACATGCTCATAGCAGTGTATCGGTGTATGTATTGGCAGTTGCAAGTTCCTGTACTTGCTCTGCAGCAGCAGCAGCAATAACCTACAACAACAGCAATAATCAACAGCAGCAGCAATATCAGCACCAGCAGCTTAGCAGATCTATTCTGCCAAGACCTAATACATTAACATTGTTATATCCATTACCATGCTAAAAATCTTTAGAGAGTTTCCATGATAGAAATGTTGATAGCGGCCTCCGTGGCCCGTAGCATGGTGCAAAGTGAGTGCATCGGCGGCTTTCCTGGCCGTAGCATGGGGCATATTGAGATCATAAGCGGTCTCTGGCATTTCTGGAAGAGCTGTAGCGGTCATCGCCACTTCTGGAGGAGCTGTAGCGGTCGAGGAAGTTGGATTCCAGGTCAGAGACTTGAGTTGGTGTCGGAACAGGGATGTTAGTGGTGACGCAATCTGGCTGAAGTTTGTGATGAACTTCTGGTAGAAGTTGGCAAACCCTAAAAAATGTTGTAACTCCTTGACTGAAGAAGGTTGTGGCCAATTTCTGACAGCTTGAACCTTCCCCTGGTCCATTTAGATACTTTGGCCATTGATGATGTAACCTAGAAAATGGATGGACGAACGGTGGAATTAGCACTTCTCAACCTTCAGGTACAGTTGGTATTTCCTGAGTTGTTGGAGGACCTGCGTAATGTGGTGGCGATGGTCAGCCAGGTTCTGGCAATAAATCAGAATGTCATTGATGTAAATGATGACGAAACGTTGAAGAACTTCCCAGAACACCTCGTTCATGAAGCCCTGAAATACAGAGGGTGAGTTGACCAGCCTGTATGGCATTACCCGATATTCGTATTGCCCTGATGGTGTTATGAAGGCGGACTTCCATTCATCACGCTTCCGTATTCGGATGAGGTTGTAAGCACTACGCAGGTCCAACTAGGTGAAGATGCGAGCGTCCCTCAGCTGTTCTAGGGCAGCCGGGACCAGGGGAAGTGGATATCGGTATTTAATGGTTTGCTCATTTAGGGCACGGTGATCGATGCATGGTCTCAAGCCTCTGTCCTTTTTGGCCACAAAGAAGAAACTTGAAGCAGCAGGGGAGGTTGATTGTCAAATGAATCCTTGCTTGAGGGCTTCCTCAATATACTCATCCATGGCCTTCATCTCCGGGATCAATAAAGGATATATTTTCCCTTTAGGCAAGGTGGCACCAGGTAGCAGATCTATGGCACAGTCCCATGGCCGAAGAGGTGGTAATCGAGTGGCCAGCTGCTTGCTAAACACATCCTGGATGCCCGATCCTATTCTGGGATGCTTATGTTGGATTTGATGTAAGGGTTCTCGATGGTGGTGGAGTTAAGCATGATGAAGGTACCTGGATCTTCATGAGGAGTGCATGTGGCTGTGTGTTTGGGAACAGATTTACTGGTTATGGAGACATGGGCTTTCTCCGTCTTAGGGAAAGTTTAAGGCAGTTTTGGAAGCAGTTTTCACTCCAATTCAGAATTTCGCTATTTGACCATGACACTGTTAGGGCACTTCCATCCATGGGCATCCCAGGATGATGTCAACAGTCGACCCTACCAGCACCATAAACAAAATTCCCTCCCTATGCAGGCTGCCAATGCTGAGCGTAATGGGTGGTGTGCAATTGTGATTGTTGAAACTCCTCGACCCAGTGGCTTACCCAGTATAGAATGAACACTCAGGGCTTGTGAGCAGGGGAGTTTCTTAAGCCAGAGTTGTTTGAGGAAGTCCTGGGAAATAAAGTTCCCTTTCAGTCAGTCACTACGCGTTACGTCAGTGACTGACGAAATGGGGGTTTCACTAGAGAGCCCTATCACCTTCGAGTATTAGAAAACGAGCCAATGGTATGGGAAATACCATGGGTCTGCGGAATTTGCATCGCAAACTCCGCCCACCTGCGTGGGTATATAAGGAGTATAAGATGTGTTTCTGCTTCGGAGCCGAAGTTTTTATGTGCTTCTCTTCGCCTTCATTCGAGCAACGAGTCTCTCTCTCTTCAGTCGGTGTTGGTGTGACGGCGCGTTACAGCGGGGTTCACGGTCCTGCTGCTCGTCTGTGCAGTGACTTTGCACACGGCTCGTGTTCTCCCCTGGGTGCTTCAGCACTGCTAAGAGAGCTTTTCTCTTTTTCTAAAAGAGCTGCACGGGCACGTCTTTTTCAAGATGTCTCGACTGTGTTTTTCTGGTTGTGGGCGCATGATCCATCCGCCTGACGGTCATGAGCGTCTTGGATGAGTCATGTTCTCACTGTGGGAACATGGCCATCGCAATGCTTAGATCAAGACTCAATTACCTCCGTGGGGGTAGAGTCCCCTCTGCCACACCCCAATCTATTTCCTCATCATGACGGAATACTTTGGCTGGTGGCCAGGGTGATCTGAGGGTTACGGTGTGAAACAACCCGACGAGTCTTCCTCGGGCCACGCCCCCCTCTGCATCGCAAGCCATGGAGCTTCCAGTTGAGCCTGGTTCCTCTCGGGGACCCAGTGTTTCATTCGGGGCTCCGGCGGATGATGCCATGTCGCTCACAGCATCACAAGGCGGGCTTGAGTCCTCTGGAGATGAGGATTCAGCTGCGCTGCCTCCTTCGGGAGTGCCAGCGCTGCCCGAGTCTGATCCAGAGCTGACGGCCATGCTTGCCCGGGCTAGAGTGGCATCCGCTGATTGGTTCCACCGATTCAATGCCATTTTTCCCGGAGGTGCATCAGGAAGTCACCAGGTCGTGGAAGTCCCCATTGGCTTTTCGTGGCCCTGCGAGTTCCTCCGCCTTCTCTGCCCTCGATGGCGCGACGGCCAAAGGGTACACTGGGGTCCCCCCGGTGGAGCGCTCTGTTGCGATGCAGCTTTGCCCGCAGAGCACCTCCACCTGGCGTGGTGACCCTAAGCACCCCTCCATGGCCTGTAGATTTTCCGCCACTCTCGTGGGGTTGAAGGCTTACAGACCTGCGGGGCAGGCCGTTTCCTCAACTCCCCCATATCCCAGGCTGGGCTAATCGGCGGTGCGGTCGAGGACTTTGCCCAACAGTTTTTGGCCGCCCAGAAGCAGACTGAGGCGATCAAACTTTCGGTTTGAAATTAACGTTTTAAAAAGCCCCCGCCGGTGATACCGGTATTACCGGTGTTGTCACACGTCGATTAACCGCTGGGAAAATTTCCTCACCGTCACATCACTAATAAATATATATATATATATATATATATATATATATATATATATATATAAAACCCCTCCTGTTTGAACCACCCGCTCTAAGCGGTACTCAAACTCGGGTCCGCCAGCATGAGAGTCGGACGCTCTAAGAAGGAGGCTAAAGGCTGCAACCTCTAGCATCAGTCGCTAGAGCGTCTCTTGAGATCAGAGGAGTGAGGTTTACTCGCACAGCGACTACTAGCTGGCCTCCATTACACTCACCCCCCTAAACCTCACTCCCATCTGGGCCATGGCACCAATGTGACTAATACATAATACACTGTATTATGTACACTAATACAGAGAAACTATGAACTTAATGAAATGAAATACAGAAAGGGAAGAACACACAAACCTAAAATGGCGCAGCTACACAGTTCAGCACGTGCGAGAGCATACAGCACGTGTGGTAATTGCTAACACTCAACTAGGGCTGATATTTTTTAACACAGAACATGACAAAACCGAATAACAACACATACCTGGGACAAATACGGCAAAAAGTCTGGTTAGAGCACAGCATGAGAGTCGGACGCTCTAACAAGGAGGCTAAAGGCTGCAACCTCTAGCGTCAGTCGCTAGAGCATCTCTTGAGATCAGAGTGAGATTTACTTGCACAGCGACTACTAGCTGGCCTCCGTTACATATATATAGTGTTTCTTAAGTAAAGGAAATACTGCACCTATTTAAACAACCAGTTCTTGCATTGCAAACAAGCAGAAACGGTATAAAATGGCACTTTATTCAATATTGAGGATCCAATGGAGTTACAAGGTTTAGTCAGGTTTAGCCCGCAGCTGAATCATCTATCCATTTTCCAAACCACTGGTCCAATGTGGCTACAGCGTAATATCATACAGGTATAAAATCCTTTTTAATTGATTATTAAATTGTTTAATTAAGGTTTTTAGGTTCCATGACAGAGTTCAAGATAAACATTTTCATTACTACTGGAGCTCATTACTTTCAAATGATTATTAAACAACAAGCACAAACTATGCAAAAGAGGCAGCCCTTCCCGCGCACTCAGTGTCCAAATTCACTCACTCGTTTTCATTTACTCCCTCAAGTGAGCTATATTAGTGGAGTAATGTAGGCAATATTGAATGAGGGAATGGGGGTGATTTTGAACACAGCTTAGATCTCCAGGAAAAGGATTGGGCACCCTGCCTGGGAGGCTTGCCTTAAAGCAGCTTTGATAAAACTGTGACGTCTTTGGGTTAATTCACCCATAACTGAGTGGCAGAGATTAAAAATGAATAAGAGTGTTGTTGCCATTCTCCTGTGGTGTTGCCAGTGGGTGTTGTATGTTACTGAAACGACAACAGATAAGATCAGTGTATTGCAAACAATACAAAAATATGTATTATGTTTTGTTGATGCGTGAACAAAACGTAACTAAACATTAGCGGCCCTTTATATGTAGCGCTCCTCCCACCTGATTATCGCAATAAATTTTGTGCATTGTTACTTTTTATATGAAACAAAGTCTCAGCTTTCAAATTCTGACAATTTTATCATGCAATTAAGTTTTGGTGCTTTACTACTAGTTATAGCACTAAATAAACAGGAATGAACATCAGAAGGTATGTTGAAAGAAGGACTTACTGAAATGTACCATGTCTCATGTCACGCTCAATCAGTGTTTCAAACCGCGGAAAGACCAATAAAACAATATGCATGCTTATAAGCAATATGTCATGCAACGTTATTTACCTCAAAAAACAAACAAACAAAAAAAAAAACATTCAATGTCCATAGCTCTTTAGTTAGCTAGAAACAAATAATAAAAACTCTAGAGAGCAGCATTTTGCTAAATATATGCACTATATTACATTCATTATATACTTAACCTGTTAGTTATGGCTTCATTATTTATTGTATGTTTCAATAAATCTGTCCTGAAAACAAGTTTTTATGACAGGCACTATTTAAATGTTTACATTTCTGCAACAAATTGAATAGAAACATAATTATCTCATTAATAAGTTGATAAAAACGGCCTTATGTGTAAATTAAATGTTTGTATACAACTTTGTATTAACTGTTCAAATCAAATCAAATCAAATCACCTTTATTTATATAGCGCTTTTTACAATGCCAGTTGTTTCAAAGCAGCTTCACAGTGGTAACAGGAAAATAATGCAACAGAATTTGATTCGGCTGTACAGCCGCTCTGGTGAAAACGGTGATGTCATCCAGCTCATTTCAGTTATCATATAGTGTCAATGCGGGCAGATCAGTAATATAGTTGAAATTTAAGTGTCCCCAACTGAGCAAGCCAAAAGCCAAAGGCCAGTTATATAATAACTGTTGGTTATTATATCTGAAAATAAATAGCAATTGAAATTAAAAGTTTTGACTCTGTTGTTATATTTCACCTTTAATAGTATAGTAATGTACAAACCCGATTCCAAAAAAGTTGGGACACTGTACAAATTGTGAATAAAAACAGAATGCAATGATGTGGAAGTTTCAAATTTCAATATTTTATTCAGAATACAACATAGATGACATATCAAATGTTTAAACTGAGAAAATGTATCATTTTAAGGGAAAAATAAGTTGATTTTAAATTTCATGGCATCAACACATCTCAAAAAAGTTGGGACAAGGCCATGTTTACCACTGTGTGGCATCCCCTCTTCTTTTTATAACAGTCTGCAAACATCTGGGGACTGAGGAGACAAGTTGCTCAAGTTTAGGAATAGGAATGTTGTCCCATTCTTGTCTAATACAGGCTTCTAGTTGCTCAACTGTCTTAGGTCTTCTTTGTCGCATCTTCCTCTTTATGATGCGCCAAATGTTTTCTATGGGTGAAAGATCTGGACTGCAGGCTGGCCATTTCAGTACCCGGATCCTTCTTCTACGCAGCCATGATGTTGTAATTGATGCAGTATGTGGTCTGGCATTGTCATGTTGGAAAATGCAAGGTCTTCCCTGAAAGAGTTGACGTCTGGATGGGAGCATATGTTGTTCTAGAACTTGGATATACCTTTCAGCATTGATGATGCCTTTCCAGATGTGTAAGCTGCCCATGCCACACGCACTCATGCAACCCCATACCATGAGAGATGCAGGCTTCTGAACTGAGCGCTGATAACAACTTGGGTTGTCCTTGTCCTCTTTAGTCCGGATGACATGGCGTCACAGTTTTCCAAAAAGAACTTCAAATTTTGATTTGTCTGACCACAGAACAGTTTTCCACTTTGCCACAGTCCATTTTAAATGAGCCTTGGCCCAGAGAAAACGCCTGCGCTTCTGGATCATGTTTAGATATGGCTTCTTTTTTGACCTATAGAGTTTTAGCCGGCAACGGCGAATAGCACGGTGGATTGTGTTCACCGACAATGTTTTCTGGAAGAGCCCATGTTGTGATTTCCATTACAGTAGTATTCCTGTATGTGATGCAGTGCCTTCTAAGGGCCCGAAGATCACGGGCATCCAGTATGGTTTTCCGGCCTTGACCCTTACGCACAGAGATTGTTCCAGATTCTCTGAATCTTTGGATGATATTATGCACTGTAGATGATGATAACTTCAAACTCTTTGCAATTTTTCTCTGAGAAACTCCTTTCTGATATTGCTCCACTATTTTTCGCCGCAGCATTGGGGGAATTGGTGATCCTCTGCCCATCTTGACTTCTGAGAGACACTGCCACTCTGAGAGGCTCTTTTTATACCCAATCATGTTGCCAATTGACCTAATAAGTTGCAAATTGGTCCTCCAGCTGTTCCTTATATGTACATTTAACTTTTCCGGCCTCTTATTGCTACCTGTCCCAACATTTTTGGAATGTGTAGCTCTCATGAAATCCAAAATGAGCCAATATTTGGCATGACATTTCAAAATGTCTCACTTTCAACATTTGATAAGGTGTGGCTTTTGAAGTCTGAGTCCTTTGAAGGATGCAGCCTTATAATTGGCAGACAGCAATCGTTATCTACATAGCACAGCTGATTGGTTGCTGTTGCATCAGCAGCCAATGAGCAGCGGCTTAACATTCAAATGAGCTGTTAGCAGTCTGCAAAGCGCTTTCAGAAAGCATAAGTGAACGCTCTTTTACTCCATATCTCTGTGCATATTGCGTGGTTTGCTATTAATGCCTACACGCTTACAACGGGGTTGTTTAGCTGCATAACTTAAATGACGCGTTCATTTATTTGCAATGTTTTCATTAGCTATGCTTAATGTGCCCAGTTGATTTCAGTTGCACGCGGCATCAGAGCATGCTTCTGTCTTTCTTGATCGTCTCAACAGCTTTTTCACTTATCAATAAGAGGATAAGGATCATGTCAATGATAAATCAAAAAGAATTATGGGTCCCACTTTATATTAGGTGGTCTTAACTACTATGTACTTACATCAAAAAATAAGTACAATGTACTTATTGTGTTCATATTGTATTGCAAAACACTTTTGCTGATATTGAGGTGGGATACGGGTAAAGTTAGGGACAGGTATGGTGGTATGAGTAGGTTTAAGGGTAGGGTTAGGTGTAAGGGAAGGGTCAACAGTGTAATTAGAAATGTAATTACAGAAATTAATTACAGATGTAATTACATGCAGGTATTTTTTAAAAATGTAAGTACAATGTAAAAACATGTATGTACACAATAAGTGCCTTGTATCAAATGATTAATTTAAATGTTAGTACATAGTAGTTAAGGCCAATATAAAGTGGGTCCGAATTATGATACTTGCTCAGGTGGTTGCTGGGTTCTTATGTCTATCTGCTTGTTCTTATTGTTAATGAGAACACATAGTGCGCGTTAGCATGCATATGTTGGCTTGTACTTTCTATTTCTCCCATTACCCTGTGCAACTGTGCAGGGTGAAAAGTTGCTTTACAAATGTATAGCAATAGTCTTCTTTTCAGCTGTTGCACAACTGTGCTCCAAACTCCAAATTTAGAGTTGCTGGGAAAAGTTGCGCAACTGTGCAGCTTTATTTGGCATTTATTGTACAGCCTTTAAATTATCTGGAAATTTTTTGGGAGGGGGAGGGCTCTGCACTTTCTTGTGTCTCCTGCTTTGTTGGGGTTTTTTTTGTCATGTGTTATATGTGCAGCAGCAGCATGTCTGTGAATGTATTGGCAGTAGCAAGTCTTGGTACTTGCTCTGCAGCAGCGTAGCAGATATATTCCGCCAAGACCAAATACATTAACATTGCCATATCCATTACCATGCTAATCTCTCAGAGAGTTGTCATGACAGAAATATGTTTTGGCGGTGTCCCATGATAACTATTTGACCTGTTTGATACCAAAACAACTGTATGCACAGCATACACAGGATCTATTTTTGTGAATTTGGCTTGTTTGATTATGTTCTTCATACGTGTTTGGCTTTCTTTCTTTCTTAGATTCTATTCATTATGATTCTTTTATTGATGTGAAGTCTTGGTGCATATAAATGCACATGCCTCTCCTCAAGGTCACTGTTAGACGCAAATCTTTCCCATTCTGAGTGAATGCTGTACTTAACGGTCCTAATGCTTAAGTAAATAGAGTTGATTTAGTAAATGTCCAATGAGTGTCCACCCTTCTCTGGCTTTCTACAGCCAAGGTCACTGATGCCAGGCTTTGCCGTCCTGAGCTTAATGGTCTTGTCAATGTGTGACAAAAAGCCATTAAGATTTAGGGAGATAGTACAGCTGAAAATGCTGAGGATCACACTTTTCATTACCTTGACAAAATGGCTTTGCGGTACAGGGACTTAATACATGTGTAGTGTGTTTGTGTGTGTAACTGTAAAGTTGACTTCCTTCATGTCATTCTAACAATAAAACAATACAGGATCTGTCATCACTTAAAATTAGCTGTGCAATTTTTGTGAGGCTTAAAAATATCACTACCATAAAATAGAGATATAAGGTCTCAATTTAATTACACTGATGAACCTTGTTCAGCTTATGAAAGTGTTCTCTCTTTCTCTCTCTCTGCCCCTTTAGCCAGAAGACTTTGAGGCTGTACATTCCCACACCTTCAAGGCTAAGACCTTCAAAAAGGCAAAGAGTTGTGCAGTATGCAAGCAGGCTTTGACGAAGGAGGGCCTGGTCTGTAAAGGTCAGTACTGCCGTTAGAACAGATTCTATAAGGTTATTTATATGTTGGTAACATACTAGGATTCAGCACCAGATTGTCCTTGGATAGCTCATCAAAAGATCCGTGTTCATTATCTCTGGTTGTCAAAGTATGGTTACTGAATTTGTGTTTTTAATACAAAATGTTTATTCTAAAAATGTAAAAGAACAGATAACCCATATTATTATTAAATTTAGTTATATCTGTGCACAAACTATCAGTCATACAAATATAAGAAACTGGTAGCACCATTGCTGTTAAAATTAGTCAGCTGTTTTACCGTACCTAGGAAATAGTGGGAAAAAAAACAGGCCTTGCTGAGCAGACATACAAGATTGAAGTGGGGCAGCTAGCTTGGCAAAAACACCACAGAGCTGGACAAACTCACGAGCCATCCGTTACTCTTTTGTTCCTTCCACCATCGCACTGCCCTTGCCTGTTTCCTCCTCTTTTTGTGTCTACTAATTGATAACATTTGTGATACAGTGAAGTTTATTTCTCTCTCTTCATCACAACTTGTCATTTAAACAGACTAATTACTTTTTGTGAACGCCCTTTAGTTTTCCTGTCTTTTAATGATTGATTGAATAATTTTTTCCTTTGTTTCAAACAAAGAACACAGAATCTCTGCACCATTATGCTGTTGTTAAAGGCAACAAGTGATGGAAAACATGAACAATTTGGTTTTGTTTAAGCTCTATTGGGGATTTTCAGGGTTTGTACAAGGTGCTTAAAGTGCTTGAAGTACTTGAATTCGACTTTCTGGAATTTAAATCCTGGAAAAACCCTTGAAAACAGCCATATTTATGAAAAAGTACTTGAAAGGTGCTTGAATTAAAAGACAATATATGTGAAATTAGTGTTTAATCTTTTCACGCAAAATTAACGCTGCAGCCTGTCTGATATAGATATAGAGCCATTTTGCATGGCTTTGAGCATGATATTGTTCATATAAATATCCAAGTATATGATACAGCTTTCATTCGTCAGGTCAATCATGAGAAAGACTGTTTGAATAAGGATAATAAGCGATATCTTTGTCATAGTATCCTTTCAATGGTTAAAGTTACCACAGTCGTTGCATGTGATGCACTTTATTTGTACCATTTTGTTTTATTAGTTTATTTTTATATATCTATTTACCTTTTTATTTGAAAGATGATAAAGATTGTTTGATAAGTGAGATCTCTGATTGTAGTCCTTGAAAACCAAAAAAAGTAGTGCTTGAAAATTCATTGAAAGTCCTGGAATCTTATTTTACGAACCCTGTTTTTTTTCCTGGGTCAAAAATGGTGCATTTAAGAATCGCTTTCTGTGCATTTGTGGATGGCTGCACACATTTGTGAATCGCTTCTTTTGCATTTGTAGATCCCCACATGCATTTGTGGATTTTGAAACACTTGGGGCAGTTGTGGCCTAATGGTTAGAGTCAGACTGGTAACCCGAAGGTTACGGGTTCGATTCTCAATACTGGCTGAGGTGCCCTTGAGAAAGGCACCTAACTCCCAATCGCTCTCCGCAGGAAAATGGCTGCCCACTGCTCCGGGTGTGTGTGTTCACGGTTTGTTGTGTGTGTTTACTATTCACTACTCCAAATGTGTGTGCACTAATTTGGATAGGTTAAATGCAGAGGACAAATTCAGAGTATTGGTTACTATACTTGGCCTTCACATGTCACTCCACCCACCGTCTACGTAATCCAATCAGATAAAAGCCACATTGCGCTGACCAATCGTAGCATGTTACTGACCAATCGTAGCATAGGGCGGGAAGAGAATCCTTTTACACCCCTGAAAGGAACTGTATTCTACTGGCACTAAAATGCTGAAAATACATATTTACTTTTATTTTGGATGCTGTAAGTAACTTTTAGAATCAAAAACTATTAAGTCTGATTCATGTGAAATATTGTTTGTGTGATCAAGTGTTTTAACCGATAAATAAATATGCATATCGCTTGTCTGCTGGGCATTTCACTTTTAAACGCATATGGTCTCTTTGAAATGCAACAACCTGTCACACGTTCAAAAAGATCCCACCTATAGACCCATTTGGTGCAGTCACAGTTACGTCACTTGCAGCTGCGCGTGCAGGAAGGAAAATGGGCAAAATCCACAGAATAAGAGAAAAATGTTTTGTTGTGCCTTTGTATGTCAGAATCAGAATGCAAAAAATACGGTCTTCATTTTTATAGAATTCCGTCATTGAAGACGCCCTTTGAAGCTAAACGCAAGTCACAGACTGGACTGATGAAACCTGCAATGATTAGTCTACTATTAAAGCCTGAATTTGATGTAAACAATATTCAACATATGCAGTTCATATGGGACATACATACATAGCAGTTACAACATGAAATAATATTTAAACCTATAACATTTTAGATAACTTTTAAACATAGCATGTAACATTTTTTCTCACAATTCTTGACTCTTTTTCATGCATTTGCGTGTTTATATCTCCCAGTTCGGACTTTATAACTCGCAATTGTGAGTTTATATCACAATTCTGAGGGGCAAAGAGTCAGAATTGCGGGATATAAACTCTCAATTCTGAGGAAAAAAGACAGAATAGCGAGTATATCTCACAATGCTGTTTATCCTTCTAAGAATTGTGAGATATAAACTCGGATTTGCAAGAAAAAAAGTCAGAATGGTGAGATATAAACTCGAAATTAACTTTTTTTAGTCTTTTATTCCGTGGCTTCTTCCACAGCTACGGCAGAACTGCCATTTTCTGCCCACAAAAAAACGTCATCGCTGTTTGCAAACACAAAATAGGTCTATAC
The DNA here is from genome assembly GCA_039654105.1 of Coreius guichenoti. Classification (NCBI taxonomy): domain Eukaryota; kingdom Metazoa; phylum Chordata; class Actinopteri; order Cypriniformes; family Gobionidae; genus Coreius; species Coreius guichenoti. Next base: position 15,372,841 of record CM077180.1, on the reverse strand, counting down.
ACTTGGAGTGTCGATCAGGTAATTATATATCTCTGGCCACTGGATGCTTGGCCATTTCTTTCATCGTTTAACCATTGACAAGGTGCTTATGGCAAACGGATCTGTAAGACGTATCCCACTCACTAACATCAATTTCGTTAAATAACAGTGCTTATCGCTGGGTGACAAGCTGTTGTAATATGCGTTGTAACATTTAAAAAAATTAACATCTAATCAATATCAATCGTAATACATGTATTTAATGTTTAAATTATTTATAATGCTCTGTAGATCATTAGATCAACTGAGCTGTTCATATGCATCATTAAAACTGCTCGACTGAGAAGTGGGAAAAGCTGTTGGCTGTTGTGTGACAGTAATTTACCTATTACACAAACTTGCATGTTTATCACGTGGTTGAATCCAGTTATTCATTAGTCAACCTACTTACAACCTAGTTAACCTACTTATTGATGCTTTTCTGTTCTATCTTGAATAATGTGACTCTTCCATAACGCGTTGTTTCCATAACAGAGATGTAAAGTGCTTCTCTGGCATTTTCAAAGGCTCATAAAATATAATACTGTGGCTTGGCTTGATACACAGTCTAATGGTCTAACGAATTCCAAATTGTAAACATCTTTAACTGTACCAATTTTATGGGCCTTATACTTCTTATTTGAGCCAATGCAAGTGAATGAACAAAGTTATTTCATGGCAGGACCACCCTGATTGTAAAGCAAATCGTGATTGGTTTGGAATGAGAGCGTGCTATGATTGGTCAGCGCAAATGGCTGTTATCTGATTGGCTTAAGTAGGATTATTTGTGGATTTGTCTGCACATCTTGATGCTAGAAATGTTTCAAAATCCACAAATGCGGGTCTACAAATACACAGAAAGTGATTCACAAATGCACAGGAAACGATTCACAAATAAATGCCAAGCAGAGTTTGTAAATATATTTTTTTTTATTTGCAAATCTTATTTTATTTATTTGTGAATTTGATACATTTTTGTGAATCTCTTTACATTTACATTTATTTGTGAATCTCAATCTATTTATTCGGAATAATGCAACAATTCTAACCCCATACGTGCCATACTACAACCCCATACGTGCCCACTACACTGTTTAATCTGTTTTATTTTTTCATCACACGTGCAATAGAATCATCAGAGGTACAGTACAAGCGATTACAGTTGGAAAGAGGCAAGCTTGGTTTCCAAATGCCCTAAGTAAAGATATGCTGCCAGTATAATGCATCTAAACTGCATTATTTAACATACACATAACAACTACAAAGCATCCAATGTGTAAACAAAATGATTTATGCACTAAATCCAGCTTAAACTTCGGCACGACCTGCATATTTTTAAATGCTCAAGACAGACGTCCCAGTCAGCAAATTTCCTGTGGCATAGATCTGGCCCATATAAACAGCTGAAGTGTGGCCCAGATTAGATTGTGTTTGCAGGCCCAAATCTGCTCTACTTTTTATTAGCCAGAAATAAACAAAAACAGTGCCATAATTCCACCCAAAGTGTGAAAAATAATAAAATAATAATAATGATAAAACAAATAATAAAAACACATATGGCCCATATGTGAATCTTATATGTAATTCTTGTATGGTTGAGTTCTGTTAAGGGATGACGGCCCTTACATGGCTTAAATGTGTCAAAAGCCTTTATTTAACCACATTTACACCACAATTTTTTTTAATATTCATTAAACAGTAAATTAAACCATCTTAAACACAAACATTTATTCAGTCATTTATTTTTTATTAAATATAGCATCTTAAACATAAAAGAAGTGTGCTATTGTTGGTAGTAATGTTGTGAATTATTTATTTTATTTTTTTACAATAATTGCTATTTTAGTATGTCTTACCAATCTTTCTCACTCACCATCTGTAAGGAAAAGTAAGATAAAAAAAGAAAAGTATAACATGTAATTAGTATCATACATTAAATATTATTTGAATCAGTATCTAAATCAATGTATTAAAACACAAAGGGCTATTACTAATGATTGTAAATAAACACTACACACATTCTGTGTTTCCACCACCCAGGACATACAGTAAAGCAGCTTGAATTTTTAAATGAAGAAAAAAAAAACTAAATTGCTTTCCTTATCTTTCAAAATGAAGACTACTCTAACAGGCAATTTTTAGACATAAAATATTTAATAATATACTTAATATTAATAAAACCTCTTAACACACCAAAACAGCACTTACCTGAACCTAGTTAGAGTTTGTTTTGGGCAAAGGCTGTTGTAGAGAGAGAGCAGAGAGAGAAATAACTGAAATAACAGTAATATTCGTATTTAAATAGCTGCCGGTCACATTTTTTGGATTTCCACTAATAGGAGCTCATGAAAGATCTCAACGCTTTCTCCGGTCCGCTGTCAATCCCACAGTGCACCGCGTTTCATATTAAATATGAATTAGGTTCATAGGTTCACCACATGGTCATATTATAATTATTAAAGGGTACATAAGTTTCTGCCAATCTCATGTTAATCTTGAGTACCTAAAGAGTAGTATTGCATCCTTCATATCTCCGAAGAGTCTTTAGTTTTATCATATTTATAAAAGACAGATACTCTGTACCGATTCTTTCCGAAAACAGCCGAGCTCATGGAGGCGTGCAGTGTGCAGAGCTAAAGAGTCACAAGCACACACACACACACACACACACACACACACACACACACACACACACACACACACACACACACACACACACACACACACACACACACACAAAATACTCAATAATCATGGCATTATCCCTGGATAACTTTCGATTCACTATACATTTGTGTTATTTACATAAATATGCACTTATGCGCCAATTGCCAATAAAACACAGACATTTGATGCAGTTTCACTCACCGCCTGCGGTTTCGACTCATGACCGGGAACAAACAAACACTTGCAGAACTCCGTTGCAGCTCCAGAAAAACAAACTACATCCACGGTTTCCTTAACGCTGGGTTATTTGGGAAAGCTGAACAAGGTTATTTTTCCCTCACAACCAAAAACACACTTCTTTAGTGACATTGTTGATTTTGTGGTCTAAAAACAAAATGACAGCGCTGCCGACGGCTTCTGTAACCCGAACGAAGCGTGTTGATGGCCGTGCTCTTGCTCTCACTCTGGTTGATGTGCGCACACGTTCATCTGGGAGAAGTGCCCTTTATGACATCATGCAGGGCCATACTTGAAAAAAACTTTCCGAAACTTATTCGAATCCTGAAGGAGTGTATTTGGCACAGAAAAACTTGTGTTTTGAAATTTAACAGTGTAAATAAGTCGAATGCATGAAATATTAGACCCCCCCCCCCCCCTTTAAATCTTGCATCCTCCACATATTATTTTAGGTTTCGTCTGGTACAGAGGACATCTCTTTCTATGATAACTGCAGCAAGCCCACTGATCTGCCACTTAACATCATATTGAGCAAAACCCAACACAACGGTAGATCTATAATATTAGCCTAATATCAGTTCATAAGCTTATCGCCATGTTACTTGTAGTGGGTGACTTACTAATCGCTAACATAGCAGACTCATGGAAAAATACATTGATTATCATAATTTTTTTGTCATGACTAATTTATTAATGACTCAGTGTCATCTGCATTAAAGAGAAAATAATCACTTCATCCAATGTTTAAAGTGAATAAAATAGCCTTGACAGCCTCCTTACTGGAGTTCCACAACTACTGAAGAACTTTGCGGGGGGGGGGGAAAGCAGGCAGTGGGCCAAAGCACTGTGAGGCAAGGGAGGGGGACTTAAAATGTTTCTAAACTTAAAACGCATTTTTTTGCATTTGTAAAAACCCGTTTGCATCTGTATTGTTTTACTACTTACACAATTATTTTAAGTATATATCATTATATAATTTACAATACACAGCATGGTTTTTAATTATATTTTTAGAGGGGGACAACCCTTAGATGGGGTAAGTCCTGGGGCAGGTTGATAACATGGCTCTCTGGAGCAGTGATGGTGGTGGGGTTGTGTTTTATGTTCAAGTGTATATTTGTGCAACCACAGCAGCATGTTAACTTGGTCACTGCAGAATGTCCGTGTATGTGTTAGCAGTTGCACAGCTTTGTACCTGCTATGCAGCAGCAGCGTAAGCAGATTTAGTCCACTGTAACCAACTCTGCTATCTTGTCATATCCATAATAACATGCTAAACGTTTATCCTGAGAGTTGTCATGACTGAAATTATATGTTTAGTTATAACATTTTACATGGTGCATGCTAGGGGTGTAACATTTCAAGTTTCTCATGGTTCAGTTCATATTACGGTTTTGGGATCATTGTTTCAATGCGGTTTGGTTTGGGGGTGGGGGGATGGGGTGGAGTACTGTGCGATTTATAAAAAAAGTCTACTCACCCGAGTAAAAAAAAAAAAGCTGGGTTTTGTGATGTAATAAACGAAACAAAGATAAATTGGCATCTTAGCTTGGGAATATTTTCCTACTCTTCTCGTCCCAGATCTGTTAAATGGTGAGGGCATCTCCTGTGCACGTGCCTCTTCAGGTCCCCCCACAGATTTTTCTATAGAATTCAGGTCTGGGCAATTCCAAAACATTAATCCTCCTTTGCTGAAGCCATTCTTTTGTTGATTTAGATGGGTGTTTTGGATCTCTAGCCACGTTTCCATTACAGATTTACGCAAAACTTTTGCTATATTTTCTAAATGTCGATAAAAAATGATTGCAAAATGACGGCGTTTCCATTAACTGATGTTATGCGACTAAAACTTATTTTTTTCCTCTCGCGATAAGTCATTCCAAAAATTATGCCACGTATGTTGGTAGGTTTATGTATATCCCATCCACCGCACTAGCCATTATTTTTAATGGAAGGAGACGTAGGCGTGTTATCCAAGCATTAATGGCAAGGAAAGCACCTTACTTGAGCGGCACGTATGAGGTGTTTCTCCCTCATATCTGCTTCAAGGTCTTCATAATCATTTGTGGCATTTCTTTGTTGTCTAGAATCCAGTATTCCTGTAATTCTATTGTCTTTTATGAGTTTAATAAAGAACTCTGTCTCGTCTTCTGTCCAAACATACCGCGTCATCTGTAAAGAATGATCGACCTTTATGTACGCCAGGTGACCTGTAAATGCGAAAAAACTGTTTCCATTGCAGTTTTGCGAAAATGTCCTTTTTCGAATTGCCTGAAAAACCACCTCATGCGAGCGTAAAAACTTTTTTGTGATATACAGTGGGGAGAACAAGTATTTGATACACTGCCGATTTTGCAGGTTTGCCCACTTACAAAGCATGTAGAGGTCTGTAATTTTTATCATAGGTACTCTTCAACTGTGAGTGACGGAATCTAAAACAAAAATCCAGAAAATCACATTGTATGATTTTTAAGTAATTAATTTGCATTTTATTGCATGACATAAGTATTTAATACATCAGAAAAGCAGAACTTAATATTTGGAACAGAAACCTTTGTTTGCAATTACAGAGATCATACATTTCCTGTAGTTCTTGACCAGGTTTGCACACACTGCAGCAGGGATTTTGGCCCACTCCTCCATACAGACCTTCTCCAGATCCTTCAGGTTTCGGGGCTGTCGCTGGGCAATACGGACTTTCAGCTCCCTCCAAAGATTTTCTATTGGGTTCAGGTCTGGAGACTGGCTAGGCCACTCCAGGACCTTGAGATGCTTCTTACGGAGCCACTCCTTAGTTGCCCTGGCTGTGTGTTTCGGGTCGTTGCCATGCTGGAAGACCCAGCCACGACCCATCTTCAATGCTCTTACTGAGGGAAGGAGGCTGTTGGCCAAGATCTTGCGATACATGGCCCCATCCATCCTCCCCTCAATACGGTGCAGTCGTCCTGTCCCCTTTTGCAGAAAAGCATCCCCAAAGAATGATGTTTCCACCTCCATGCTTCACGGTTGGGATGGTGTTCTTGGGGTTGTACTCATCCTTCTTCTTCCTCCAAGTGGAGTTTAGACCAAAAAGCTCTATTTTTGTCTGATCAGACCACATGACCTTCTCCCATTCCTCCTCTGGATCATCCAGATGGTCATTGGCAAACTTCAGATGGGCCTGGACATGCGCTGGCCCCAGACCGAGGGAGATTGACCGTCATCTTGAACTTCTTCCATTTTCTAATAATTGCGCCAACAGTTGTTGCCTTCTCACCAAGCTGCTTGCCTATTGTCCTGTAGCCCATCCCAGCCTTGTGCAGGTCTACAATTTTATCCCTTATGTCCTTACACAGCTCTCTGGTCTTGGCCATTGTGGAGAGGTTGGAGTCTGTTTGATTGAGTGTGTGGACAGGTGTCTTTTATACAGGAGAACAGGAGGGCTACTTAAAGAAAACCTAACAGGTCTGTGAGAGCCGGAATTCTTACTGGTTGGTAGGTGATCAAATACTTATGTCATGCAATAAAATGCAAATTAATTATTTTATATTCTGGATTTTTGTTTTAGATTCCGTCTCTCACAGTTGAAGTGTACCTATGATAAAAATTACAGACCTCTACATGCTTTGTAAGTAGGAAAACCTGCAAAATCGGCAGTGTATCAAATACTTGTTCTCCCCACTGTATGTGAATTTTTGCGAAATTCCATTGGGCGTATTTTCAATTCGCAATTTCAATTTGCGCAATTTGAAGGGTAATGGAAACGCGGCTATTGTCATACCGAAAGGTGAAAGTTCTCTTCATTTTCAGCTTTCTAGCAGGTCCGTGCTAAAATTGACTGGTACTTGGAGCTATTCATGATTCCCTTCACCTTCACTAATGCCACGGTTTTGGCTGAAGAAAAGCAGCTCCAAAGCATGATACTGCCACCACCATGCTTCATCGTGGGTATAGTGTTCTTTTGCTGATAGGCCAAAAAGTTCAAATTTGGTCTCATCAGACCATATAGTTTTGGGAGACTGGACATGTTTTTGCAAAGTTTACCTGCAACATAGTATTTAATTTGATTTTTTTCTGTAAATGTATTTTTTTTTTTCTGTAAAGGTAAATTTGAAGTCTAACAACAAATGTTTATTTAAAATATATATTTTAGTAAATATGATTGTGCTTCTTTCTGTCCACTCAGTTTTTAATTTTAACTGTGACTCACTCACTGTTAAAACAAATATTGATTTGCACATAATATTTACGTAATGTTGAATCCGTTGGAAATAAATGTAATTGACCTTCTTCACCACTCATTAGAAGCTTTAAGCAATCAGGCTCTAAGTTAAAACCATAAATTAATCTAGAAATCTAAAAACTCTACGGCCACTTTTATATGCTACCAAACGAGAGCTTAATTGAAACGAACTCCCCTCTCTTAAAGCAGAAAGGATTTTAAAAATATTTATACTTTCATAGATATTTTTCAACTTCTTTTAGTGCCAGCCAAATACTGGGATGTTAACAGTTGACCAACTCTAATATTCCGTTGGATTCCTCCTAACCCCCAGAGGCAGCGCTGAACACTATTTGATGACCATCAAAGTAATTAGGAATGCAACCCACCTAAAATTAACAAGGCCATTCCAGCAGAAATGCAGAGCTCACAGCAAGAGAGGCAATGCATGGATTTACTAATTAGGTTAAGAGGACCTTTTGAAAGGAAAAGTGAATTAGGTTGAAAAATGACCCCTGAATCGTCTGACAGCCAATGCAAAAAAAGAGGAAGAAACTTCAAGAACACATTTAGACTCCCAAAACCAGTTATGAACATAATCTTTCTTTGGAAAAGGAAGAAGGTGGAATAAAAACTCTTCTTCAACAGTTAACAGATCTGATTAAAGAGAGCTATTGAATGGATTACATCCTTGACACGTGGTGGATGAATTCCTGAACATTTGGTATAACCCCTGCTCCTAGTTGTCAGAACCTAAGGGTCTTACACTGTGGTTTATCAAAAAGTTAGCTGTTGAAACCAGCTGCTGACCCATGAGCTTCAGCAACTATGTCATCTAACTCCAAATAGTCATTAAAAAGTGAGAATTAGAGCCACTTCGATTTATATAGCGCTTTATACAATCTAGATTGTTTCAAAGCAGCTTCACTGTAATAAACAGGAAACAGAATAAATTATGCAAACCTCATCGAATATGAGACCGATTCAAAATCTGCTGTAAAGCAGCTCTAAAAAAACAAGTGTCATTATTCAGCTTCCAGAGAAAACTTATGTAACCCGGTTCTCTGAGAGGAACGAGATGCCAATCTTTGCATCTCGTTGCAAAACAACACAAGGCTGTGTTTCTGCACAGACTGTTGAGCACAGGCTGAGACCGGATCAACCCTGAAGGACTTGAGACCCTGGAGTTGAATCTGTATCCAGACTATAAAACCTGATTAATGTGTGTGGAGAGGACCGTCCTGCCACAGCACAAACATCTTGCAAGGGTGAGAGTTTTGGAAGACGCAACACTCCTAGTGGAGTGGGCCCTAACCCCTAGACTCCCTAACGCCACGCACCTCGGAGAGTGAAATTTTGTCAGTATTCCAATGCAAGATACATTGCTTGGTGACCGCATTCCCTCTATTGCAGCCACAAAAAGCAGACCAGAAGCTGAGAGGACACCACTGGCCTGAGCAGTAGACTTAGATTCTCAAAGCACAGACCAGACATAACAAATGCATATTTTGTAACGTTATGTAACGTTATGTAGTGAAATTGATAAATCCCGTTTGACATTTGTGCTGGCTAATGTATACAGGCCACCAGGGCACCATACAGACTTTACCAGAGAATTTGCTGATTTTCTATCAGAGTTAGTACTGGCTGCAGATAAAGTCCTAATTGTTGGTGATTTTAATATCCATGTAGACAATGAAAAAGACGCATTGGGATTGGCATTTAGAGACATTCTAAACTCTATTGGAGTAAGGCAACACGTGTCAGGACCCACTCATCGCCGTAATCATACTTTAGACCTAATACTGTCACATGGAATAAATGTTGATACCATTGAAATTCTGCAGCAGAGCGATGACATCTCAGATCATTACCTAGTATCATGTACACTTAATTTAGCAAAGGCTGCAAAGCCGTCCCCTCGCTTCAAATATGGCAGGACTATCACTGCTGCGACTAAAGATTGCTTTGTAAATAATCTTCCTCATCAGTTTCATCTCCTCAGCATCCCAGATAGCCTAGAGGAACTCGATGTTGCAACAGAAACTATTGACTCTCTCTTTTCCAGCACTTTAGACACAGTTGCTCCCCGGTGCTTAAAGAAGATTAAAGAAAATAGTCCAACGCCGTGGTACAACGAGATCACCCGGGCCCTTAAAACAGCAGCCAGAAAAATGGAGCGCAGCTGGAAGAAAACAAAACTAGAAGTTTTTTGCAGTTCGTGGAAAGAGAGCATGATTGCATATAGAAAGGCCCTAAAAACTGCTAGATCTGCTTATTTCTCGACTCTCTTAGAAGAAAACAAACACAACCCTAGGTATTTATTCGATACAGTGGATAAATTAACCAAAGATAAAGCTTCACCTTCTGATGTTTGTAAACAGCACAGCAGTAATGACTTTATGAACTTCTTTACTTGTAAGATTGATACTATTAGGAAAAAAATTATAACCATGCAGCCGTCTACTACAGTATCACATCAGACAGTGCATTGTAGTGTCACTGAGGAAAAATTACATTCATTCACTGCTATAGGAGAAGAAGAATTGGCTAAACTCGTTAAATCATCAAAATCAACAACATGTATGCTCGACCCTATACCGACTAAACTACTAAAAGAGATGCTTCCAGAGGTCATAGATCCTCTTCTTAATATCATTAATTCATCCTTGACATTAGGATATGTACCGAAAACTTTTAAGTTGGCTATTATTAAACCACTTATTAAAAAACCGCAACTTGATCCTACAGAATTAGTCAATTACAGGCCAATCTTAAATCTACCCTTTCTGTCAAAAATACTAGAAAAGGCAGTGTCCTCACAATTATGCTCCTTTTTTAGAAAGAAATGGTATCTGTGAGGATTTCCAGTCAGGATTTAGACTATATCATAGTACTGAGACTGCTCTCATTAGAGTTACAAATGATTTACTCTTATCATCTGATCGTGGTTGTATCTCTCTGTTAGTGTTACTCGATCTTAGCGCTGCATTCGATACCATCGACCACAACATTCTTTTGAATAGACTCGAAAATTATGTTGGCATTAGTGGAATTTCATTGGCATGGTTTAAATCATACTTATCTGACCGTTATCAGTTTGTAGCAGTAAATGAAGAGATGTCACACCGAACACAAGTTCAGTATGGAGTACCGCAGGGGTCAGTGCTAGGACCGTTGCTTTTCACCCTGTACATGCTACCACTGGGAGATATTATTAGGAAGCATGGCGTTAGTTTTCATTGTTATGCTGACGATACTCAGCTCTATATTTCTTCACGCCCTGACGAAACTCACCAATTCACAAGATTAACGGAATGCATAGCTGATATAAAAAATTGGATGACTAGTAATTTCCTGCAACTTAATTCAGAAAAAAATGAATTTTTAATCATTGGACAAAAAAACTCCACAAGTAGTAACCTAGAATACTGTCTAACACTCGATGGCTGCTCTGTCAAGTCCTCGTCGTCAGTTAGGAACCTGGGTGTGCTCTTTGATACCAATCTCTCATTTGAAAGCCACGTTTCTAGCATCTGTAAAACTGCATTCTACCATCTTAAAAATATATCTAAATTACGGCACATGCTTTCAATGCAAAATGCTGAACAGTTAGTTCATGCGTTCATGACCTCAAGGCTAGATTATTGTAATGCTCTACTGGGTGGTTGCCCTGCTCGCTTAATAAATAAACTGCAGCTTGTCCAAAACGCAGCAGCTAGAGTTCTTACTAGAACCAGGAAGTATGACCATATTAGCCCGGTTCTGGCAACACTGCATTGGCTCCCTATTAAACATTGTATACATTTTAAAATCTTGCTGATTACTTACAAAGCACTAAATGGTTTAGCTCCCCAGTACTTGAGCGAGCTCTTAACGCATTATACTCCATCACGTCTATTGCGGTCTCAAAATTCTGGCCAGTTGATAATACCTAGAATATCAAAATCAACTGCAGGCAGTCGATCCTTTTCCTATTTAGCACCTAAACTCTGGAACAATTCCTAGCATTGTTCGGGAAGCAGACACACTCTGTCAGTTTAAATCTAGACTAAAAACACATCTCTTTACTATGGCATACACATAAAACATTTTTAATTTATATTATTCAAATCAGTTAAATGATTGTTTTAGGCTGCATTAACTAGGTCAGCCGGAACCGGGAACACTTCCCATAACACCTGATGTATTCGTTACATCATAAGAAGAATGGCATCTACGCTAATGTTAGTCTCTCTGTTTATCCCAAGGTTTACTGCAGTCAGCCGTATCCGGGCTGTATCCGGACCAGATGGTGGACCTTAGCCTGGACATGACGAACGCATCCCTGAAGTGTCTGTAGAGACCGTGTCAATTAAACTCCCCCCGTAAATGCTGCATCGACACGACATCCTAATTAAACCCGTCCCCGGCGTGACGACTCCAATCTTTCGAATAATCCTACGAATATCTATTGATCTAATATGACTTCTGACCTGTAATGTTGCCAGAATCATAATCATACACTATTTGTTCGTCGGCCAGAGGAGAACTGGCACCCCGACTCAGTCTGGTTTCTCCCAAGGTTTTTTTTTCTCCATTCTGGCCCTGAAGAAGTTTTGGTTCCTTGCCACCGTCGCCTTTGGCTTTTGGCTTGCTCAGTTGGGGACACTTAAGTTTCAACTATATTACTGATCTGCCCGCATTGACACTATATGATAATTGAAATGAGCTGGATGACATCGCCGTTTTCACCAGAGCGGCTGTACAGCCGAATCAAATTCTGTTGCATTATTTTCCTGTTACCACTGTGAAGCTGCTTTGAAACAATTGGCATTGTAAAAAGCGCTATATAAATAAAGGTGATTTGATTTGATTTGATTTAGCTGTGACATCACCTGGAGCAAAGTCTAGGGCAGGAAGAGGCAACTGACAGCGCCTGCAAATATCCTACTCCTACTTAAGCAAAGCCAATGCTAATAAGAAAGCCCCTTTAAGAGTCAGCATTTTTTCAGAAACTGACTCCAGTGGCTCACATGTTGCTTCTGCTAATGCTCCCAGGACCAATGCTAGGTCCCAGGAAGGAACTTGTAACCTGCAGATAGGCCTTAGCTGTCTAGCACCTCACAAGAACCGAGACATCAGATGACCAGAGGATAAAGGTATGTGGCTAGAAATGGCAGCCACGTAGACCTTTAATGTAGACAGGGTCAAACATGTTGACAAGCGTTCTTGAAGGAACTCCAGCACTGAACCAACCAGGCTGTTGCCTTGGTTCAGGTGGCGCTGTTCACACCATGATACAAAGAGTTGCCGTTTTAAGCCATACAGCTTCCTGGTATAAACATTAGTAAAGGCGTGGGGAGACAGGGACAATACAAAGGGGAGGAATTTATACTGGTATGCCCGATCCTTGAAAGCAAACTGAAGAAACGGTCTGTGTCGGTTGCAAAACCAATCTTGGGGGCAAATGCACGTAAGGATTTGTTTCTGCATTAGCATCTTGAACGGGATCTTGTAAAGGGCCCGGTTCAAGACTCGCAGATCCATTTTTTTTCACCGCCTGTAAAACCCTGACTTCACCTCGGCTAGAGGGACACACTCTATTGCGTCCTTCAACAGCAGGACCACAATTTCTGCATGCAGGACAGGGACGTCTTTGCCTGCCACTGAGGTAAACCGGATGCCACTGAACCTTGGGGGAAGCCTGGCAAACTGAATTGCGTAGCCGAGTCTGATTGTCCAAATGAGCCAGCGGGATAGGCTGGGAAGCGCTAGCCAGGCTCTCAAGTACAACCGACATACCCGCAGGGGGGCAGTGAGGAGCGCTGGGGCCTAACCCGGGAAATATAACGTCCCAAAGTAGAGGCAGTGAGTGTAGTGTGACTCTTACCTGCGCCATGAATTTTGTTCCACGGAGGGTGAAGTCAGTCACCGTGCACAGTTTCTGCATCAACCATGGTCAGAACTACCCTCGTGCAGCTCTTTGAGTGCTTTGGCCTGTCCAGCGGCACTGTAAGCCTTAGGGCTGCCGTTGTCTTACAGGCCTTGGATGGGAGACGGTTCCGCCAGGTGGCAGCACTTTCCGGACACAAGTACACCGCAATTGCACGCTCCACCTGGGGAATCTCCACGTAACCCTTGACGGCCCCACCATCGAGGGTAGTGAGAATGTATGTGTAATGGTTGGGTCCAGTAGAGAAAGTAAAGGTGAGGATCTAATTGCAAGCAATATTTATGAAGATCGCAAAGGAAACATGAAAAGCAAACCAAAACGCAACAGCTTAACTAAAGCATGTTACGACAAGACTGGACATTGAGTGAATAAATCAAAGGATTATATATACACAGGGTAATGAACTAAACTAAAAACAGGTGTGATGAATAATCAAAAAGAAAACCAATACAACATAAGATGTAAACACAGAAAGTGGAAACAGGAACTAAACTATATCAAAATAAGAGTCCAAATAGAGAAACATGACAGTATGAAATCCAATGAGCATCAAAGCTTGTATCTGAATAGCGTATCTGCTTGTCAGAGGAGTTACTAAGTTGACAACTCTAGTTGCTCTGGTTGTTAATGTTCCTTCTATTATTCATATTTTTAATATTCCTTTGAAAATTACTGGAACTGCGATATGAAGTTACATGCTGTATTTTTTATTTTTGTACAGAAAGTCTTTGAATTTAAAACTGAAAAAGTAGTAATATCTGATACACTGAGTTCTGATAACTCATGATAGCTAAAACTAGTGTGTATGAAATTGTGGTGGTTGATGTAGCTGAACTACTGTAACTGGGTACACGTCCATCCATTTTGTATGTGCATCTATGAGGATGACAAACATTTTCCCCTTGAACATAGTTCACATGCAACCTTTAACATGGTTTATCAGACCAGTTTCAAGAATAAAGTGGGGCTTCTGCAGCAACATTTCTCTACTCCCAACAGGATTTTTCCACATTGTGCTCTAAGTTTGGTCACCACACATAAGGCCTTCATTTGTGACACACCTCAATGTCACTGATTATTGATAACTGATTGTATCAGCACTTCCTGTCTCGACCTGGACTGAGAACTACCACTCATGCTCCCAAGAGCACATATCCTGTGCACTCAGTTCATCTTTTCTTGGTGCAAACTCTGCTCCATCTAGTTCTTGTGGCCAATATCTCTTTCACTCTGTACATCATCTTACTGGGTCAATGTCTTTACTTGTTGTACTATGATGAGTGTCACATCTGTACTCTCCAGGAAGAGCGTTCTCCTTTATTTCTGTGTCTACGTTTTGGGAGGCGATTCAGGACAACAGTGTTCCCATAATTTATCCCTGCCATGTAGATGATGTTGTAGTCTTATACTTGTGTAACCTATGCTACTCACTCAGCTCCAAGAGAGATTCGAACCAACGTTTCTGGCATGGGGGCAGGCGCGCTAAAAAGAACACTAAAGACCACAGCCTCCAGCATCAGTCTCAAGCACCTCTTGAGGCCAGGGAAGTGAGGTTTTCCTGCACAGCTCTTTACTAGCTGGCCTCCATTACACTGCCCATCCTTGAATTCTAGGAACAGCCTTAATAAACAAACAAGAACAGAGTTGTGTTCTGTTAACTTTCAGCCAAGATGTACTGTACCTAAAGGAGGCTGACGAAGGGCTGGAGAAGGGGGTGGCTAAGGTGGCTTTGGTAGGACAGGTAGCCTCCTAGGTGGTACCGGCAATACAGGAAGCCAGGGAGGTGCCAGTAGCGCAGGAAGCCAGGGAGGCACCGGTAGTGTAGAGAGCCAGGGAGGTGTCTGCAGTGCCGGTAGCCAGGGCGGTACCAGCAGTGCAAGGACAGGCGTCTCAGGGACGGCCTCTGTGGCCATGTCTGGGAGACCGGGCGGCTCTGGGTACGGCCTTCGTGGACGTGGATGGGTAGCTTTTCTTGGGAGGAGCCTTAGGGGTGTGTGCCAAACACACAGACAAGACAGCTGCGGCCATCATGGTCAGCGTTGCACTCTTTGGGCTTAGCTCTGGGGCTGGAGCCGACACTAGAGCGGACTCAGGGGCTTGAGCCGACACTGGAGTGGAGGGGCTGGAGCAGGGCTCCAGACTGCAGCTAAAATGGTCGCAAATGCGCTAATTTTTTGATAATGTGCGAGTTAAAATTTCACAAGATTTTTTTTTTTTTTATAGTAATAAAATCATTTAGTTCAGTTAGAGAACAGACACTACAATTAATAACTGAATGTGTCTGCTTTGAGCCAAACGAGAGTCGCAGCACAGACCAGCAGCAGGAGTCAGATTTCATTGATCGTGGAAGATTTGGTTTCAAAGCGAAATGTAAAAGCGCCTGTTTAAGTGAGTTTGTCATTGTACTGTTTTGTTGTTGTGTTTTTCATTAAGAATAATAGGCTAATGAACCCACCATTCAAGCAACCCGCCCCTGAACTGGCGTTAATTCTAAACCGAAATTAAAATGCGCATGGCTGCACTGTCATTCATTCACGGCCGCACTGTCATTCATTCACGGCCGCACTGTCATTCACGGTGCTGAGTCAGGGAGAGTGGGGCTGGCAGTGGTCTCATTAGCAATGCCAACGGTGAACTGAGATCCACAGATGGCCAGCACCCACTCCACAAAGTCTGCAAAGGTCCCCCGAGGACCATCAGCGGGCAGACGTGCCCTCGTCTGCTTATTAAGGTTGGCATGGTAAAAAAAATTCTTAATGAGCGGTCGGGAAACGACGTCAGGCACGGCAGTTGTAAAAAAATACCTTGTGTGGACCTTGAGGGTTCTTCCTTGTTGTTCCAGACAAAGCATGCGTACCGCTGGTAAATCCATAGCCTACTTCATTCTTTGTTTCGGTCTTGAATTCTGTCATGGGTAGGTGGCTGTAATAAAGTGCACAACAAAATAGACACTCAAGGAGAATTTTAATATAATACTCTACACACCAAACAGGAGAAAATCTAGGAAAATGTACAACCACATAACACATAGAACTTAAACAATGCAAGACAAGGAACAGACAGAAACTAAGGGCTTAAAAACACGGCAAACAAAGAAGCTAAACACTATGAACATACTCTGGGTTGTCTGAACCTACTCCCGGATGCGTTTTTGGAACCAGCATACCTCAAGTAAGCAAGATTTGGGTTAATCAACCGAGACTTCAAGGTATATGTGATGTTAAGTTAACCTTGCTTTCTGAAATACCCCCCTGAACTGAAGGCTATAATCAATCTGTAACCTAGTAAACAAACAGGCAGGGAACAGAGGATAACAGAACTAATTAACCAACTAACACAGCACACAGAAACAGAACACAATGAAAACTGAATCAAAACAGAACATACACATGACACTTGCTCATTATTTATTTTCATTTTTTTTCATTTTGAGCAAAAAAGGTTACATAGTGTAGCTTTAAGGAAACAGCATACTCCAAATGTAACTGTGAGTCCTTTTTTGTCTAACTGTGATCAGTTTCTTTCTGCCTGACTTCATGTATTAAACCCATGGGTCTTGCACTGCTGTCTTGAGTGAAAAAAAAACTACCCCTAACCTATACCCATGTGACATCTCATGCAATCAGCTCTCTTTGGGGGTCAAATTGGACTAAGGATTCTGCTGACTGAATAATTTCTTTTGACTGTTCAAATGCATCCTCTTGTTCAACACTCCATTTTCACTTGTGAATAGGAAAAATTTTGGCAGAACCTTCAGCTCTGCAGTTTCCACCTTGTGCCCTTGAACATTGCCTCCATTCCCATGAATGTGCTTCTCATTTTAGTTGTAGCTCTGCTCTTTGCAGTCTTGGCAGTACTGTGGCAAGAGTCTGGAGGTGCTTATGGTAAACTTGTAGTCCCCACATAGTCTCACTGAATTGTCAGGCTTTAGTATGGGTGCTGAATTATTCATTGGCTCTATCATTATAGTTCTGTAATGATAGAGTTGTGTTGTGAGCAACTTACAGTATGTTCCTCACTTTATCTGTGAGTCTCTTTTCTGTTTCCTATGTATGTGGTGTGCTCTTTGCACTTTTCCTTATTTGTCTGTCTTGTGCACTGTGCTCCCCCTTTAAACTTTGCAGCCTCCATTTTTTACTTGTATACCTTCAGTATGTGTCTTTTTGACACATTTATGTCATTTTATTTTTACTTAATGAGTTACAGGCTACTTCTGCTCTCCCCGACATCTGTAGCATGCTTTGCATTGATACCCTCTTTGCATATAGCTCGGCCCTGGTCGCAGCACCATTTGTGCACCTTCATGGCACTCGGGACATCTGCATGTTGGGCCTGCAAATCCCTCACATTCTTGTTGGCTGTCTCTATTGTCCTGTTTCTTACAATAACCTGTGCTCAGTGTGGTCGTTGGTTATTCCACTGACCAGCCTCTTTCTCTGTGCATTTCTGTTGATTTGTTTCCATAACTGCAGTTTCCTTAGCATCTTTGCTTAACAAATATATATCCTTATACTCTGCGTCTGAATTATAACTAACAAAATTAATTTCCGTCTTGCTACATCAGTAATATTTATTTGACTCGCTGTTGAACGGCATCTTACTGCCTACCATGCTAGCCATCTTCTTTCCCTTGCTTAACATCTTTACTTCACAATCAGTAAAGTTAATCTTTCTGCTCTAGAGATTTCTTCAGTCTTTCCTTTTTTTCCTTGACGGTATTTATGTAATGATTTGAAACTTGAGGGTTCAGTCAGGATGTTTACTGAGAAGCTATCCCTTGCAAAAATATAGTGTTCTGACAAACCTCTGTGGCAAACTTATGGTGAAAATTCCAATTTTGTTTTTTGTTTTGTTTTTTGACATGCAAATTAGCTTTGTGGCGAACAGTTTGCAGCAACTTTGCAGCAGACAGTTGTGGCAAGTCTGTGGTGAACATGAGTGTATACAGGTGCTTCTACTTTTTGGTGTAGGTTCAAGGTATTTTTTATGCCATTGAAGGTTTGGATATATATATAAATACATATAAATACATATATAAAAGAATTATCTCTTGACAAATACATATTCTAATACAATGCAAATCTCAACAACAAAAAAATCAAACACTATGTGCAATAGTTCTAAAAATATTTGTCATATAAAAACAATTCAGTTTACAAGCAATGATTAGCTTTAATTAAATAAATTATATTAAATAATCAAGATAAACAATCAATATTATATCCTCTCCTCAACTATTAAATACAATAAATTCATTCATTTACTTGTTTTTTATTCACATATCCTATTAAGCATGACTACTCCCCTACAGGTACGAGTTCACTTCTTTGTTGAAATCTGCATCTTTCATTTTCAGATGATCTGAAAATGAACTGAAAAAGAGAGTGAAACTAAACTGTATCATGGGGTGACGGAACATTAAGCATGTGTTATTCATTTCATTGCACAGATTTTATTAATTTTAACTTAAATGCTGTTGATGTCTTGCCATACAGATCACATGATTCTTAAAGTCCCTCCATGAGTTTGTGAATGGTGAAGCCTGGGCCTTCATGCTGGAACCTCTCAAGAGTTGTTACAAGCCATGTTTTTAAGACTGCCAATGACTTCAGTATCAGGGGCAGGCTTCATTCTCTTTCAGGATCAACTGGTAAATAAATGAGTTTCTAAACAATCTATATATACAGCTGATACAGAATATGAGCATGAATATTCATCTAATCACATCTAACATCATCAGCAGGCAGCTTATTTACAATCACTAAAATGAAAACCTTACTTACATGAGTAAATATAAAGTATGGGAGAATAAGAGGGACATAGATTAAAAATGACACACAAGTGTGACAGACAGACAGACGGATGGATGGATGGATGGATGGATAGATAGAAAGATTTGCTGTTTGAATAAAAAAAAAAATCACATGATTCATGTAGATCTGAAGAACTGTCACATTAGCAGAACTTCAGTCATATCTATTGACATAAATTTCATGCTATTTTCATATTTTTGTCATTTATATAATTTGTTATGAAGTTAAAATGCCTCACCAAACTCTGCTTTTAGGTTGCTGCAGATTTGCCGCAAATTGCCCATAAGTTAGCCGCAAAGAAATGTTTTTGCAAGGGACATGCTATTTTCACTGTAAATAGTGTTACAGTGTAAATAGTGGTAAATACTGTTTGCACCAAACATACATAGCAACAAATAGCATCTTGTTTGCATTAAATACAAACAATGACATGCTATTCACATAAAGCGTAAATAGAAGTAACAGGATATTTGTACTCAGGGTAAATAATGGGCAGAGCTAGTGAAATTAGTCATGGCTATTTGCACCTGTCTTGTAGAACACAGATCAGATTATGTTTACAAAGCACTTTTGTAGTGTGAATTGGTACAGTAATAGTAAATGATTGTATATTGAAATTTGAATCCAATAATTCTATGATCATATTTAATGCATTTTTTTTCTCTCCTTTTCCTGCAGTGTGCAAGTTGTCCTGCCATAAGAAATGTGAGGTAAAGGTAAATCATGGATATATTTTTCACATTTTTCTTTATTTATTTAAAAAGAAGTTTACAAAAGAATATCTTCTATTTCTAGCTGTGTATCACGCTAGATTTTGACACAGGATTTTCTTGGTGTGTTTTATTTAATTGACCTTTATTGACCTCTGTGTACATGTGTGTTAAAATCACACTTGAAGACATGGTCCACTTTTTACCTATATGGTTATGAAATGAGCAGGGTTAACCTTTCAAATGAATGTACTTTAGATTTTCTATCTTATATCAAGTTGAAATGTTTTATATAATAAATAAAATTGTATGGATTGCGATATTGACCTTGTGTTTGCAATGTAAATAGCCCTGATGCTAACATGTCATTAAAAACTTAATAAACAAGCAAACAACAGACAACCAATAAAGAAATTTAACAGAATGTGCCTCATATCATAGCTTCATACAGTCACATACAGTCACAGAAGCTATATGTGTTGTAAAACAGCTAATCAGGATTTACGTGTCAACATTTTTACTCACCGATACGGAAGTGCGAAATAAGCCGGTTATTTAAACTACTTGCACACTGTATTTATCTGAACATGGAACAATATGCAAATTAGAAATTTAACTGAAGGTTTAAGAATGTAAAGTGTGAAACGTCAGATTATAAATACCCAGGATTAATTGTTAAAACCCATGTTAAGTATAAGCAGAGCAAAACATGAAAGAATATAACCCAGGGACCCTGGGTGTGAAAAGCTCTATAGTTATACTGTCATCTGTGTGTGGTAACATATTATGCTCTATTATCTGAAAGGTTAAGGTTCATTTTAAAATATCCTGCCTCCACTATCTGACTGAAATTTGGTGGCGAAGGCCGACACAGAGTAAAGTCGCATTTCACCCCCAAGTAGCAGTCATTAAGAAACTTTTAATTTATTATTTATTTATTATATTTTATTTTTTATTTTGTTAAAGGAATATTCTGGGTTCAATACAGCTTAAGCATTTGTGGCATAATGCTGATTACCACCAAACAGAATGTGAAGCTTATAATTGTATAAAAGCACTTATTGTACATTCATTCTTTTGTTAAAACCGGTTTATTATTTAAGTAATAAAACTGAGTTTTCATTGCAACAAAGTTGTCAAATTGTGTATAGGAATGTGTATTGTGTATATTGTGTACTTTTTCATACTAAAATTTTGGGTCCCACTTTATATTAGGTGGCCTTAACTAGTATGCACTTACATCAAAAAATAAGTACTTATTGTGCTCATATTGTATTGCAAAACACTTTTGCTGATATTGAGGTGGGATAAGGTTAGGGACAGTTTAGTGGTATGGGTAAGTTTAAGGGTAGTTAAAAATGTAATTACAGAACTTAATTACAGATGAAATTACATGCAGGTATTTTTTAAAATGTAAGTACAATGTAAAAACATGTATGTACACAATAAGTGCATTGTATCAAATTATTAATTTATATGTTAGTACATAGTAGTTAAGGACACCTAATATAAAGTGGGTCCAAATGCCTATATTTTTGAAACATTGAACATTTTAATGTTTGCAGATAGGCAGCATTTACTTTAATTGTAAGTGCCTCACTGAAAGCCATATATTTATATATATTTTTAAGAAAAGGTGAGACAAGTTGAAATTCATTTTTGTGATAATCAACATAAAGCCACAAGTGATGTTGATGAGCTTAAGTTGTATTGAACTCAGGATATTGTATACCAGTGCATGTCATGACCATTTTTTGCTGCTAATCTAATATTTGCAAGTTTTATTAGCATGCTTAAAAAATTAGCTTATCGCATTGCCTTAGCAAAATAGCTAGCTTCAAAGTTAGCAAGATGATGATATTGAAGACATTGCAACTAGATCCAGATCCTGCCTTTTTAAAATGTTTGTGAAGCATTGTTGCAGTCCATAAAAAAGCTCTAATGAATCTGACTGATAGCCGTTTGGGCTGCACTTGGTGCCGTGGCGCTTCTGGCGACCTGAATTGCAGTTGTGGCTTGAGGAAAACTTAGAAAAATACTAAGGTAGACAGAATACAGTTTTAACTGAGGCCTACATTTAAATAAAAAATACTGAGACATTTTTGCCCTGGTTGTTTTCAGACATTATTAATGTATGCATTACCATCAGTGCAGTCAGTGTGGGACCATATATTAAAACAGAGTGTTAAAAAATGTTAACGTAGCTCAGACAGTGGAGCATGGAACTAGCAAAAGCAAGGTCATGGGTTGTCAAATCAAATCAATAACAAAAACAGGCACAGTTTTGATGATCAGACATGAATTGCAATCAATTCCCAATAAAAGAGGAGTAAGAAAAGGAAAACATACGCCCAAAAAAGTTCTCTGAATGCTTTTGAAGGAATGTAGACTATGCCATCAAATTTTCCATGCAGAGAGAGGATGCATTCGAGCTTGCATGATTCACAGTGTTACATCTGTACCACGTTACTACCTTACTTCTTGAAATCAGTCAAATTTATTAGGTAGCTATATATTAGCATTAGTTAAAAGCAAATAATGTACAGTGGGGATAACAAGTATTTGATACACTGCCGATTTTGCAGGTTTGCCCACTTACAAAGCATGTAGAGGTCTGTAATTTTTATTATAGGTACACTTCTGGGCAATACGGACTTTCAGCTCCCTCCAAAGATTTTCTATTGGGTTCAGGTCTGGAGACTGGCTAGGCCACTCCAGGACCTTGAGATGCTTCTTACGGAGCCACTCCTTAGTTGCCCTGGCTGTGTGTTTCGGGTCATTGTCATGCTGGAAGACCCAGCCACGACCCATCTTCAATGCTCTTACTGAGGGAAGGAGGATGTTGGCCAAGATCTCGCGATACATGGCCCCATCCATCCTCCGCTCAATATGGTGCAGTCGTCCTGTCCCCTTTGCAGAAAAGCATCCCCAAAGAATGATGTTTCCACCTCCATGCTTCACGGTTGGGATGGTGTTCTTGGGCTTGTACTCATCCTTCTTCTTCCTCCAAACACGGCGAGTGGAGTTTAGACCAAAAAGCTCTATTTTTGTCTCCTCAGACCACATGACCTTCTCCCATTCCTCCTCTGGATCATCCAGATGGTCATTGGCAAACTTCAGACGGGCCTGGACATGCGCTGGCTTGAGCAGAAGGGACCTTGCGTGCGCTGCAGGATTTTAATCCATGACGGCGTAGTGTGTTACTAATGGTTTTCTTTGAGACTGTGGTCCCAGCTCTCTTCAGGTCATTGACCAGGTCCTGCCATGTAGTTCCGGGCGAATCCCTCACTTCCTCATGATCATTGATGCCCCACGAGGTGAGATCTTGCATGGTGCCCCAGACCGAGGGAGATTGACCGTCATCTTGAACTTCTTCCATTTTCTAATAATTGCGCCAACAGTTGTTGACTTCTTACCAAGCTGCTTGCCTATTGTCCTGTAGCCCATCCCAGCCTTGTGCAGGTCTACAATTTTATCCCTGATGTCCTTACACAGCTCTCTGGTCTTGGCCATTGTGGAGAGGTTGGAGTCTGTTTGATTGAGTGTGTGGACAGGTGTCTTTTATACAGGAGAACAGGAGGGCTACTTAAAGAAAAACAGGTCTGTGAGAGCCGGAATTCTTACTGGTTGGTAGGTGATCAAATACTTATGTCATGCAATAAAATGCAAATTAATTATTTTATATTCTGGATTTTTGTTTTAGATTCCGTCTCTCACAGTTGAAGAGTACCTATGATAAAAATTACAGACCTCTACATGCTTTGTAAGTAGGAAAATCGGCAGTGTATCAAATACTTGTTCTCCCCACTGTACAAACTTTGTCTTGTCTTACAACATTGTGTTTCAGAATGATGTACAAAGTATATATAAAGGTATGCCATGAATTAAGACAAAACATTTATGAATAGTATGTTATAGGCTTACAGTAATATAAACAAAATAACCAAATTTGATATCTCCTTTTAACATTGTAGAGAGAAGTGTTTATGGATAAGGACACAGAAAATGTAACTACAACACTGATAGGTTTAGTGTAAATTTGAAGGTCTATAAACACAGATCAACCTAAAATTTCTTCTCTACTGCAAGATAAAATGACTCTCATTGATTGAAAACCATAAACACCAAGAAAACAATGGAGATATCTGTATGAAGTCAAACTGTATGAGGCCCCACTACGGTTCATCGTCACACGCATCATTGGGTATAACAAGCTCGTAAATATTGGTCAACAGCAGGTGTTGTCTACGCACACAGAGAGAGAGAGAGAGAGAGAGAGAGAGAGAGAGAGAGAGAGAGAGAGAGAGAGAGAGAGAGAGAGAGAGAGAGAGAGAGAGAGAGAGAGAGAGAGAGAGAGAGAGAGAGACCAGACAGATGGCTCAAGGAGCAGTGCCACCAGGAATATGCATCTGTTTCAGAGATCCTTGGAAAAGAATAATCAAGAGATCAATATTTTTATGTGGTGGTAGAAGTAGATTGTTTGTATTATGTACTTGTTCTTTACTTGGTACATTTTGTTTTAAGTCAATGACAACAGTTTCATGTATTTCATAAGTCTTATGCATTTTATTGTTATGTCTTTGTTGTTAATGAACTGCTAATATAATGTGTTATTTAATGTGTTGATGTGTATTATTGCTCTTTTTTTCAACAAATTGATTAAAGCGAAGCAGACTTGAATCTGGTAAAAACGTTAGTTTGTATTAAGACTTTTTATAAGATATTTAAAAGTTATCTGGAAACAACTGTTTGTAGGACATCCTAAAGATCCAGATGCTATTCAGTTGTACTTACCTTCATGTCATAACCTATATACCATTATTTTTCAGGTTCATTAGGTTACAGTGGAATTTTAACACAGTATTTCCACAATGAAAAATCATAGTAACCATGTCTGTCCTGCTCCAAAAAGGACAAAAACACCAAAAAGGATCCATAAAAGTTTTCCATACAACCCATGCACTATATTTAAAGTCTTCTGAAGTCATAAAATAGCGCATTATGTGAGGAACAGATTGAAATCTAAGGTGAAAAATTTCTCCTTTGCTGCAGATGTGAAACATCATTCTCCATTCAGCATATTTGATCTTGGCTGAGAATCAACATTGGTTACGACACAGACAAGATCCATCTATGACACTGAAACGTATTAAATCTGAAAACAGTCGTGAATCAGCGAAAGGGGAAAACTACCAGTGAATAACTCTTAAATTGTGTTCCTCTCTCTCCTATTGCTTTCTGTCTCTCAATCAGTGTCCGATCAATAAAGGCAACAAGAAAACTTTCATTATTACACGGCTCTCTGAAATGGTTGATTCTGATTGGTCAGTCACAACAATCCAAGGTCAATTAGCCAATAGCAATGCTGTATAGTGACCGCTCATCTGGGTATTTGAGGCCGGTACTTCTTTCATGTCTCCCATATCATACAGGCTCTCTCGTTTCATTCAACGCAGCTGGTGCCATCTTGCGCCTTAGTTGTCGATTATATTCATTGTAAAATTAAACCACAGGACTTCAGTATTAATAATAGGCCTACTGTAATGTACATTATCCCTTAAATGTCTGTATTGTTTGAACTTGTTTGTTCGTCTAGGCTCAAAGCTGCTTGTTATGAACCATTTTTTGCGGAAGCTTTGCATTTAATGAGCTAATAAAATATTTCAACTCAAATCAATATTTTGTCAAATTAGGTATGTATGTGAAAACTATCTGTGTAATAGGCAGGATAATGTACATCCAGCTGGCTGTTATCACAAAATAAACCCCTTTAGGGTAATACAAGACCCGATTTTTTTTTATTTTGCGATAACAACCGACTAGAAGTACATTATACCTTACTTTAAAAATGTGCCAGTACATCCTAAAGGGCAGTTTTTTTTCAAACCAGGAGAAAGAGTTGCATGTTGGGCTCCCAAAACGGTGGTCGAGTATGTCTCTGGGTAGCGTGCTGCATGGTGGGTGTGGCCAGTCTCCTCCTAGGAGTAGTGGAACTGTACATTTTTAACCAGACCAACATCCAGGGCCCAAGAATCAAACCCTTAAATGATGCCCACATATTGTATATCACTGTGTAAACATGATAGGGATTAGTGTTTTTTTTCTGGTTTTCCCAGGTTGTAACAACTATGACCAGGCTGACAAACCTTCCCAAATCTAAAAATCTATTTTCTCACCTAGTTCTATCTGTGGGTGTCATGGTCAAGAATGCAATCTGCAAGCCATGCTTGGGCCTCATGGGGATTCTTGTCTGTGGGAATCGACTCTTTGCTCAGCCCCACAGCAGTCAGTGAACTATTTGTACAAGAGGTGCCCTTCAGGAGAAATTTTTTCACTGCCCCTCCTGGGAGAATATTGCACCTCTGTCACCATGATCCAAGGCCTGTGCTGCCTCTGCCAATTTCAATGCCTGCACCAGTTCATTCATGGATACTCAGTTCCCACAGCTTACCTCTGTGGCCACGGGATTGAACACAAGAGCTTATCTACTATCACTTATTCAGCCACCTTGAGTGGGTTTAAATCGATCATTCATGGCAGTTTATAAGAGAGGAAAGAAACACACAGGAGAGGATTGTGTATTGAGCTGAGGCAGAAGGTATTCCAGGTGCATTTTCTTAGTCACTACCTGCTGAGAGAGAAGTTGTTACTCATCTTTCTGGTTCACCATTGGTTAAAACTCCCACCAGTGATGATGTAGATTGTTCACAGGTGCTTCCAGTAATGTCGCTCCACCCTCAGCCAGGTGTTCATGCTCATGTGCTCAAAAGTAAAAAAAAAAAAAAAAAAAATGTGCACCAAAGATTCTCTTTGGTACAGACAACTATTAAGCCTCATCTACATATGCAGCAATTTCCAGTGACAAAGGGACCTCATCTATTCGTTTTGAATAAGAGCTGGCAACTTCCAGTGAAACGCGACTTGGCTTGTCCAGCGGCTTCAGAAACTTTATAAAAGTTTAATTTTATGCAAATTAAGAGCTTTCGGGATTGGCAACCAATAGGAGTGAAGAATGTCAGTGGAAATCACATGTCATCCGTCTCGAGTGCAGGCAAGACAGGACTCAGGCTATGTCTACACTAATACATTTGAAAATGGTGTTTTCATTTCAAAATGCTCTCCATCCACGCCAGTGTTTAAAAGTATTTCAAAAGTTTGTCCACACTGAAACATCAGAAGATGCTATAATCTTACTGCACATGCATAAAATGTAATAAAATCTCACTGAGGGAGACCAGACATAAAGTTATCACACTATTCTTCTACCACAATCACTTTATTAGCAAAATATCTCACCACTTACTGGTGCGTTCAGGTCGCACTCAATCGCCACTCATTGTATGGTCTAAAACACAATTGCCCTCATGCCTTTTTCCACAGGACGGCAATTGCGAGTAAATTCTCTCATTTGCAGGGATTTAATATGAATATTGTACAAAATAACATGTATCTTTAGCGAACTGTGAAAGTGGATTGCACGTAGCAGGCCCATAGTGGTATAAATATTCATCGGTACAATATGTTGCATGACTAAACATGCATCATCATGTTCAAATACCTTCGTTTTCACAGTCCACACTACAAGAAAACAAATTCCTTGTCTAATTAGAATTAGATCTTAAGTTTTACCCACAATTATATATCATCTTTGATAGCATTTTCTAGAGATATGCCCAGACGTGCATTTCATCTCGTCTTTATTATTGTTGATGTCTGTGTCAGTTCAACAAGCGGGGAAAAGTGAAAATCTCAATTATCTAAAGTGTAAAATGATGCATGACCATACACATTTGCAGTAACGCAAGGGCAATATTTAAACCCATAAAAGGTTTGTGTTCACATGCATAGAAGAAAAAAAAATGTTTTGTCGTCATTTGCGTCAGTGTTTAATATTTATTTTTAGTAGATTTGTAGATATGCATGTTATGCTCATCAGTACTACGAAATTGAGAAAAAAAACAGCGTGTCAATGAAAAGATACCTGATTCTGTGTGGCTTTTTCCTGGCTTCAAAGAATGATTGTAGAATGCTGCAGGGATGACGTATTTTTGTAGGCCAAACCCCAGAACTGAGTTAGCATTTTAGCACTTCCTGTTCCATCATCCCATTGTTAAATGCCTGAAATAAGGTCTGTGTGTAACATTCAGGCAGGGAAGAGTTGAGGTGAGGATGTAATTCCATTTTTTTAGTCACACAAAAAATAATCCATGAAGAATACAAGTCTAAAAGAATCAAAAATCACAACAACTTCACATACACAATAAAGACAACAACCAAACAGAGAACTGAAACTAAGGAGTAGATATACACAGGATAGTGAGTAACTGAACAAGGAACAGGTGAACATAATCAAACACTATGGCAACCAATGATGAAGCCCGGGCAAACATAGAAAATGAGAAGGCAAACCAGGAAGTAAACTTAGAAAAAGATACAACAGAATGAAACGAGGATTTCATAGCCTTGTGTTTAAAATCACACTCTTGAAAACTATTTTAACTCAAACTTTCAGGGAAAATGTTTTTTAATTAAAGACTAAAAGTGTTGTCGGAAGCTTAATGATGGTGAAGCGGCCGAAATGTAGTTTGTTTATAGCCTACGTTAGCTTTTCACTTTTGCCGTTTGTATTTAGGCTTCAAAATTCATAAAAGTTGTGTGTGAAGATTATCATGATGTACAGAATGTGTAAGATCATAAACTTTTGTTGGTCACAGAGTTTATTTTCTGCATTAGTCCAAAAGCCAATGGAAAAATCCTATTATGTTTGTGCCGAGGGAACCAGGGTGATGCTAAACTCAGGGTCATGCTGTTTTCTACCAAACTTTGGTAGAATTTCATAATAGATATACTGGATTACTTTTTCATTAAATTGTGCTTTATGTGAAAGCAGCAGTATTTTGAAAGCATCTACTTTAAGAAAGAATGTGATTATGTAATTAGCTTTTGCATATGTAGATCACTGGTCTACTACAAGACGTGAGAGTTGTATCACTTAACGGCTCTTTTTCCCTGTGCCCCTTGACTGCTACCACCTATTCTTATCTGCACTCAAGGCGAGGCTTTTGTGATCTCAAATGGGCCTATTGTTTTGAGTCAACATTTTAGTGAACAGAATCAGAAGATTCACTCAGTCACTGGTATGAATCAAAATTACCAACACTGGTGACCCATATATGTCACTTTAAGCAAGAATATATATTTTAAAAGTATGTGAACCCTTTGGATTTACCTGAATTTCTGCCTGAAGTTGTCATAAAATTTGACTTGATCTAGTACAGCGCTTTCCAAACCTGTCCTGGAGGCCCCACACCACTGCATTTTGTATGTCTCCCCAATCTTATCACACCTCATTCAATTCATTCATATATATATATATATATATATATGATTGTAAAGTTTAAAATTCACAAAATTTAGATGTCAGTATCCAGCAGTATACCACACATGAAACCTGATATTGACAATGTATCGATTACAATTCTTTGTTATTTACTGTAGGTAAAAATATGGTGAGCAAACAATTAATCTTTTTTTGCTTAAAATACTGTACTGATACAGTATATTTAGATTTCTTGAGGGTGGTGGGGGGGGGGGGGGGGGGTAACTTTACAGGCCTCTAGATTCATTGAGATTGAAGCTTTTTGTCTGAGCCTCCTTGTCCTATAAAATACACATACATTTTGTTTGCCGAGTTTGCTTTTTACAATAACATTTTTCCTGATGTCAATGTCCATTTTTTAGGACCTCAGGTAAATCTAAAAGGTTCAGATACTTTTTCCTGCAACATTTTCCTGCAACCTCTAAAAATATTGCCTATACATGAGCAATATCACACTCGTAGCTGTAATTCAGCCGTAGGCATGAGGCCACAGGCAATCACAGCCATGCTGATATAGAGCCATATCGCACAGCTACGAGTGTGATATTGCTTTTATACAACAGTTCGACGGCACAAGTGTGTAAATAAATAAGAAACAACAACGGAGTGTCTTTAAGTGCCCTCTTTTGTGCAGAACTACTTCCTTCCGCTAAGGATTCAAATCTCAAGTTGACAGTTTAACAGATGAGCCCAATCTTCCGTTACTAATTCTAAAACGTCACTTTAGAACTAGCAACGAAAGAACGCTTCATTGAAGCTTATTACACACGGCTCTGGGGAATACTTGATTCTGATTAGTCAATCATGCCATCCAGCGGTATGTTATCCCCCGATAACAACTGGTAAAAACTGATAACACAGGCTCATCCGGGTAACTGTCACTGAACTGGTCGCTTTGCGCTTTCTAGGAATGTTTTTTTCCTTGTGAAATTTGTGTTTAGTAAGCTAATAAAATATTAAAACTCAAATCAATATTTTGTGTACAGTTAATTATGTAATTGCAGACTCGTTCTCTCTTGTTTCATACAAACGCAGCTGCTGCCATTTTGCGACGATTGTTTTGTACACTGACTGTAATGGATTATAAGATAACAAACAGGTACGATTTTAAAACAGTTTTATCTCAAATCAATTCCCATAATTATTTATGTGGTGAAATACCGTGTAATAAGTGGTATGACTGTAATGTCAATGTCCGTCTAGTCTGAACTTGCCGCTTGCTAGCAACTGCTTTCTCCGCGTAAACTTTGCGTTTAAAGAGCTAATAAAATATTTAGACTCAGATCAGTATTTCATGTCTAATGTGGCAAGTAGCCGTGTAATAAGCGGGATATTATACATCCAGCCAGTTGTTATCGCAGAATAAAACCCCTTCAGGGTGATTCAAGACCTGATCTCGGTGTTTGGGTTTATTCTGCGATAACAACCAGCTGGATGTATATCATTGCTTACATGTAGAGTGAGATCGACTAAGCGAGTGCATTAGCTGCATCTAGCTGATATTCTTCAGGTCAATCTTATATTTATAATCACAAAAAAGGTTTCTCATTGAAATCAGTGGAGTACTTTGCGTCGAAAAACGACGCTAAAGGGGTACCCTGTGCATTAAAAAGTGACGCCGAAGGGAACTGACCAAGCGTCAATATGTGACGAGTAGGAGTGAGACCGTGTTGTGTTTAAAGTAAAAGCAGCGTTCTTGTTTACAACCTTGTTTCAGTCCCTTTCAATATAAAAGTCTTTGCTCCTGACTCACTCATAAAGACAGTCTTTGCTACCATCTAATGGCACAATAATGTAACTTTCACTGACGTCGAAATCACAATCACTAACGGACCTTTTCTCAACACCAAATATGGCATGTTATTTAAATATATATAAGTATATATATATATATATATATATATATATATAATATTATTTATTGAACAATAATATTTAAATAAACAATATTAGCCTTTATAAAATTATAAGAATATTGTACAATAGGAAATAAACACAAGCGAACAGTTCAGTCAAAAGTACAAAAGCAGCGCTAGTTATAGTACAAGATTTCAGTTAAATAAAAATATAAAGTTATGAAACTTACCTTTGCCCTTAGCCAAATCGATTTGCTCTGGAACAAGTAATATATTAATAAGACCAAAGATTGCCCGTAATAATAATACCTCATGTTTAAATACTATCTACATAAGAGACAGCGGCAAATTCCTGAAGGACTGGCAGAGATAAAGCTGTTCTCGGCAGGTACATGAGTGCTGAACGGCCTACAGCTCACATCTCCAAAAACGTCTAAACAAATTGTCAAATAGGCGCTATGTTTATATATAAGTCACATATTGGAGGTCTATATAATTACATTTCTGCCTAAAAAACTCTTAAAATTACATTCCTTGACACAACAACAGTAGTATTTGTAAAATAATGGTGGGCTTGTTCGTCCGCCATGACACTCACTATGAGAGATGTTGCAAGCGGAGTAATACAAATGGTGAGACGGTTCCCGTGGTGATACTGGTGGAATATCGCATGGCTGGAAAAGGCTCTCAGTCAATCAGATTCGAGAACCAGAACGAACTGTTGTATAAAAATATTTATTTTATCCTATTATTTATATTATTTTTCTGTTAAATTGTGCTATTTGGATGTAGGCCTGCTATACATCCAATAACAGACCCGGTCTGTTAATGTCAAATGTTGAATTTACCTCTTGTACCTTTGTGTAATTGAATTGAAGAGTTTATTTTACAATAGGAATAGTTTTTTGTTTCACCATTTTGTCAGACATGTTGGAGCAAAGAAAGTCTCAGTTGTTGTTTTTTTCTCCCTCTATCTCCTTTTTATCTGTAGGTAGCCACAGCCTGTGAAACTACAACCAACTGCAATCAGGTAAGCTATTTGTTCAGCATTGAATGTATTGCAAAGTATTAGAGAAAAACTGATGAAATTTGGCATGTGTTCTCCAGATGTGCTGTTGTCAATGTGTATCACAAATTTGAACAATGTGGCAATAGCCATTATGGACCACACCTAAAAAACGAATGGGTCATATCTGATTAAACATTCATGTTTATTATACTTTGAAAACATATGTGTAATTATATTTGTGGAAATATATGTGGATTGTGTGTGTGTTTGTGTTTTTTCTGTCATTATCTATAACCAGGGATCCACAAAGTCTCCCAATATGGACTCAAAACGAAGACCATCCAGGTATGCATGCTAATATACACTGACATCATATCCTGGAGTTTTGTAGAGTAATAACTTTTCAGTGCGTTGAATGGCTAGTAGAGTTTGTCATTTGTGATTGCCATTGATTTGTTCAGTATGTGAATCAATTTGGTTAATGCAAATTGGATTAATTAATTTGCGATGATTTCAGCTGATGCCTACAATTGCGAAGACTTCAGATGATGCCAACTTTGGATCGACATACAAAATCTATCAAATATTATCCTTATGTTGTATATTATCTTTATTTTGTAATCATTATGAGCACAGGTTGTGATTGCTGCCTAACACATTCACTGTGTGTGCTTAACTGAATACATGACATTAAGCACATAACATATTATGTTATAGCTGTGTATTACTGCCATATGGACATTATTTTGACACTCATCTCTGAATGATAACAAAATACTTTGTAAATTATAACACTGAAACAAGCTTTTTTTTTTTTTTTGTAATGCTGCTTTGAAATAATTTGTATTGTGAAAGGCGCTATATGATCTGTGTGCTTATGCAATATGTCTGATACTCTATCATCTCCCCTATGGCTGGTGAAACTTTAGTTTTACAACCAAAAAAATAAATTGGCATGGTGCAGACGATCAAAATAACCATATATCTGCGTATCTTAGATCAATGAACAGCAAGATCTTTCTACACAAAAAACAAACATGCCTAATTACATTATAAATCAGGTTATATGCGTCTTTTATTTAGTGTCTAGCATTTGTTATTTCTCTTCCCTCTAAGAAGCCTGAGTCTGATGCAAACAATGGAAGAAAGTAATGAGGTGGATCTGGTCTACATCACAGAACGCATCATTGCTCTGTCCTTCCCTGGTGGAACAGAGGAGCATAAATACAGTGTACACCTGAGGGAGGTGACCAGCATGCTCCGTTCTAAACACCAGCAGCACTATCTAGTAAGGATCCTTGGAGCAGTTGACAGTCCCAAAAGAATGCTAGTTCTAGTATATTCTTTCTGGTGAATTAGAGTTTAGTGTTTCCCTGTATGACTATTAACTGGTCATTATGTGATCACTCTCTGTGAGGATGTTAAATGCTGGGGAATCTCCATCTGGAAAAATGATACACCTAAAGCCTACTGTTGCTGTAATTTCACTTTAACTTTCACATGCTTCTTGTTGTTAATGTAAACTGTGCATGTCCATTTTTGACACTTACATTGAGTCATTGCTCCGTCCGTGTTGTTGCATGAGCGGGGTTTTCTTGTATATTTACTTTTCAGGTAATGTTAATGGTATGACTCATTTCAGGGTCAGCTAAAATTTCAATTTAAAATCAGTCAGCACTATACAAATGTATCATTATATTTAAATAAAGCTACATATTACAAGTAGGCTACTTTCTATGACCAAAGGTCCAACGTTGTTTGGACCCCAAATCCATTCTTCAAAACATGGTTTATGTTTCTCTGAAGAAGAGAATACATACAGGTTTGGAATTAGGAGTAAAGAGGATGTTCTTGAGCAATTATGACCAATTATGATAAGCAATTAATGTTTAATGGTCTTTGTTTCCAATTTCAGCTGCTTAATCTCAGTGAACGGAGGCAAGACATCACCAAACAGAACCCAAGGGTGAGTTTATGAATATTTATTTACAGCATTTATATATTTATTTATATTATATTTATTTATTTACTTTTTATTTTACAGTTCCTGTCAGCTTGTGGTCTTAGAGTTGATTTTATGTATGTGTGCATTTATGACAGGTGCTGGATTTTGGTTGGCCTGATCATCATGCTCCTGCTCTAGACAAAATTTGCAGTATCTGTAAAGCCATGGACACCTGGCTTAATGCAGACCCTCACAATGTAGTGGTACTGCACAACAAGGTGATTATCATATCACATCGGTCCTTAGGCACCCAATCTCCACCACCCTCGCTTTGCATGACTGTCCGGACTGACGTGCAGTTGTTAATTAGTATGCTGTAATTGGAACTTTTACAATGAAGTATACATTTGCAAAATGAAGATGATGTTTTCATTAATTGGATTTTTTTATATTTATATGTTGCTGGTTGTTAGTTGTAGTCATCTCCTCACAACTGGACATACAGAAGGATTCTTGCTTTATCATCTCAGTAATCACAGAACCTGATTTCACCAAGGGCAACATGTTCCTGGATCATCATCTTTGTTGATCCTGGAACAACATTCTAATCAACCAATGCTTCTACTTCAATGCTATTCACCTGTCATTCCCTCTTATTTTAGGGATAACTTAAGTGTAGTGCTAGGTTTAGGGGTAATAGGACAACATTTTAGGACAGGAATGTTGTTCCAGGATCAACAAAATATGTTGCCCCAGGAATGCGTCTAACTCGGCAAAATTAGGACGTGCTGGGCTTTCTAAACATCTGCAATCTAGTTAAGGTATATAATGATGACCAGAGGTGACATAATCCTTTTGTGTTATATCCTGAACAACAGTCATGGTGCTGTTAACAAGTGATGGTTATCTAAATTTATAGTTTTTTACACCTCTCTTTGTAGAGGAAAGTTGGTGACACATCTGAGTTGTTGCTAAGTTTGCATCCATGGAGATAATCAAAATTTTCTTCATTTCCCATATTCAAAGTTAGCAGTTAACCACTTGATGCATACCTGCACATATTTCTGATGGTTAACAACTTATTGTAATATATTTTGATGGGAGCCTGGTTCGGGGAGAGGAACAACAAACACCCGCTCTGCATGTTCACTTATTTTACTGAGTACTTCAGCACATACGGCCAACTCACATACATACATTTAGGTGTGGCTTAACATACCCGTCACTTAGAACATTTATTACACTCCTAACCCTTTAGATTTTAACATCTTCCTTTAGAAATAAACATGTTAGAAATAAACATTTTTCACATCAGTGCAACAGTTACCAAATGTCAGGTAACACAACATTACAACACCCTGTTCCTTTAAACATCAAAACAATAGCACCAAACACACAGTAGTACTATAACTTATAAATACAGCCTTTTTGGAGCAGTACAAACTCTCTATGGATTTCTATGAACAGCTTTCTCTGAGGGTGTTCATAGATATCACTGATCACCACTCACTGGATCTTGTGCAGTCAAGTTCTCTGTGTTTCCAGTGGTCTCAGGCTCAATGATTGTCATAGAACTGTCTCTGACTAAAGGAAAGCTCAGTGGTCCATTGCAATCATCAATGACACCTGGATTCGGGAACTCTAACACACCAAGCAAAGGAGATCCTTCTGCAGCGTTTTTTGGCAACATTGGTCAACATGCACAGTGCGCCTTCTCTGACCCTCCTGTACGAGGTAACTTATAGGACCCTATTGTTCAATCAACCATTTCTCCTGCCCTCCACTGAAGTTTCAAACTCATAACTACTGTTTTTCTTGAACAGACTTAGCTATATCAGGCTTCAACAGTGAAAAACATGTTCGGATGTTACGCTTGAGGAACAGCTCCGCTGGTGTCTTTCCCGTGACCGTATGAGGTGTACTACAGTACATTATCAAGAAATTTGCCAATTGGTGCTTGGGTGAAGCTCTGCTTATCCTGTTTCTCACAAATACTTTTCATGAGTGATTGTTTCAGTATCTGAACAGCTCTTTCTGCAGCACCGTTTGAGGCCTGATGATAGGCAGGAACTTGTGTATGTTTTATTCCATTCCCTTACAGGAAATCTGTGATCTCAGCGGACACGAGACCACCTCCTCTGGTAACCCATAAGATGCAAACAATCCTCGGAGTGCATCAGTGGTGAGCGAGGAGGTGACTGATGACATTGGCACAACCTCTGACCAATTTGAATGGCTGTCGATCACTACTAGGAAAAACTGCTTATATTTTTATGCGAAATCAATGTGGATCCTCTGCCATGGCCGCTCAGGCCATCTCCACAGATGAAGGGGTGCCACGGCTAGTGACTTTTGAACTGCCAGACAACAGCTACAGCTCCGCACTCTCTCTTCAATGCAGTCATCCAATCCTGGCCACCACAGGTAGCTAGGAGCCAGGGCCTTCATACGGCAGATTCCTGGATGCTCATGGTGTAGCTTGTCTAGTAATCTTGATCTGTATTTGGGAATTATGACACGCATTCCCCACAACACACAGCCTTGGTCCTCCGACAACTCATGTCTGCGTGTGACACTTTGCATAATGTTGGATCTTTACATGTTGCTTAAGCTATGTCTCTTGCAGACACAGGAAGCTCATCAACCTGGGAAAAGTAGAACACACTTCCTTCTTCCCCAGTACTGTTTTTACCCACGGTTGGCAGTCTGGACATTGCATCGGCATTCATGTGGTCAGCTGATTTGCGGTACTCAATGTCATAATTATAAGCCATCAGCACTAAAGCCCAACACTGCATTCGAAGAGCTGCCATGGTTGGTATTGCTTCCGTTGATCCGAGGATTGCCAGCAGAGGCTTGTGGTCAGTTATGAGTGTAAACTTCTGTCCATAAATATATACATGGAACTTTTTTACCCCATAGATGATAGACAATGCTTCACGTTCAATTTGAGCATACTTTTTCTCAGTCTAAGTCAGTGTGCGAGATGCGAATGCTATGGGGCGCTCTTCACCATTGTCCATAATGTACAAGATTTCAGCGCCTACCCCATAAGGTGAGGCATCGTAAGCTAATTTCAGGGATTGGTTGCCATCATAATGCACCAGTGCTGTGCTACCAAGCAACAGCTGTTTAGCCTCCTCAAAAGCTGTATCACACTCATCAGTCCAGCTCCACGGTTGCTACTGTTTTAACAAGTTGTGTAAATGCTGAAGCCGGCTGGACATATTTTGCAAAAACCAACCATAATAATTCAGGAGGCCAAAAAAATACCGTAGCTTAGTGACATTATTTGGTTTTGGGGCGTTTACAATCACTGCCACCTTTTGGGTGCAGACCCTCTTTGTCGATGCGGTGCCCTAAATAACACTTTCCAGTCTGGAAAGCACTTCGTCCATTCTCCTGATGTGCTCCTCTTTTGAGCTAGCAGTGACAAGAATGTCATCAAGGAAAAAGGTGACATGATCTAGCCTTTGCAAGATTTGATCCATGACAGCCTGGAAAATAGAAGGAGCACTGGCCACTCCATAACTGAGACGATGGTATTTGTACAGGCCCCGGTGAGTATTGATGGTGAGGTATTTCTCTGAGTGCTGGTCTAATTTTAATTGTTGATATGCATGCGCCAAGTTCAGTTTGCTAAACAGCGTTCCGCCCACCAAATTAGCGAACAAATCTTCTGTGTTGGGCATTGGATATGTTTCTTCCTCTAGATTCTGGTTTATAGTGACTTTATAGTCACTACAGATGTCTCAACACTGCTTTTACTGCTGGGTCAGAGGCCACTTTAGCTTTATCCACAATGAAAATGTTTGGCCAATCGAACTGAATTTTCTCCAGCCAGTTTCGGCCCAGCAGGGCTGGTATTTCCCCTTTGACAATGACCAATGGCAGTGTCACATTTTGCTTTTCATACTGCACTGGCACATCAATGGAACCCAGCAATGGAATTCTCTCACCTGAATATGTAGTGAGCTGCATGCTTAGCGGTATGTGCGACAGGAACTCTGTATCCAGCTGCATGTCTGTGAACTTTCCATCCAATTTCACATTCACCACAATTCCTTTCTTTCTGTTTGAGGTTGTGTACACTGTATACACACCAAATAACTCTGATTCATCCTCTTTTCTTTCATTAGAACACTCTGCCTCCACATATTGTGTCTGTCCGGCTGATCTCTTATTTCTACAGGCCCTTGCAATATGTCCAATTTTGTTACACACATGACACTTCTCATTCTTGAACCTGCAGTCTCTAGCTGAATGTCTTCCAGCACATCTGTAACATTTATTGTTTTCTTCTTGTCTCTGTTCTCTCTTCTGGTATTTTCCTTTTTCAGAATCATCTCTCCCCTTAAACTTCCCTTTTCCTCTCCTATGGAAAATTTTTGCTTCATTCACAGCATTCACTGACTGTAAATCCTTTGTCTTACCCGCAATTTCCAGCGTGTTTCTCGAGGCCAACTCCATGGATGACGCAATTTCACAAGCCTGGTTGAACGTCAGATCCTTCTGACTCAGCATTGCATCGACTCTGAATTTAGCCCACTCACAAATCTGCATCATTCCAATACTGTCCGAATTCACAGTTCACTGACAGCTGTCTCAAAGCCACAATGTAATCTGCCACGGATTCATCTTCCTTTTGGTTGCGTTTCTGAAACCTAAAACGCTCTGCGATCACTAATGGTTGTGGTCTGTAATGCACTAACAACGCTGCTTTCAGCTCATTATATGGCATTTTGCTTGGCATCGTCGGCGCGACTAGATTCTTTAACAGTCCATATGTCTCTGCCCCAATCCTTTTTCTCACTTGCAATGTCATTTGCCAGTAGCCACTGTTCAAAGCACTCCATGTACGATTCAAAATCCTCTTTCGATTCCTTGTATTCATATACATGGCCATGTTAGCTACGTCTGTTAACAGCGTTTCACTCGTGCCTTGTTCCTTTTTCTTTAGTTTCTTATACGACAGGTCCAACAGTGTTTCTCTGTAACTAACAGTCTCTAAAAGTACTCTTAATCCTTGTCGTTTGATATATTTTAAAATATGTCAGTGCAAGTTGCGTTCAGTTAAAAACACTCAAAAAACATGCATTGTAGTCTAGGACTATTCTTAAGCCTTGTCTGTGAAACCGGGGGAAGATGTTTATAATGTGTCAGCCAGTCTGTGTTGTCATTGCATAATTCAGTAATTATGCACATGGCATATACGGCTCATGTGATTGGCTCAAAATATCCCGTGGTCCCATGAGCCAAGATGGCATAATTCAAATGACACTGGCTGCTTTGTTTTCACTTTGCATATTCTCCTTTATAATTTGGCAAAATTTCTTGCAGGGAAACTGGGGGAGAACTGGTGTGGTAGTTGGTGCCTATATGCACTACAGTAACATATCTGCCAGGTAGGACATGTCTATTTGAAACATTTTGGTGTGTTAGATACTGTATATTAGAGAGGATCATGCATTTGCATAGAGTGTTTATGTTTTGTGTTCATATTTTCAGTGCTGACCAGGCATTGGACAGGTTTGCCATGAAGCGTTTTTTTGAAGATAAAGCCATGCCCGTGGGCCAGCCTTCCCAGAGAAGGTCAGCAATGACTGAATACCTTGTCACACATACCAATTTTGACTCTGCACCAAATATCCATACCAATTTTTTTAATCTTTATCATGGAATCAAACATATGGCAAAACTACACTGTGACTTGATATTTTTTTGTGAGGAATAGGTCATTGTGCTTTAGATCCTTTCTCATTGCAAAGTCTAAACTGAGTCCATGCACTTGCAGTTTTGGGATTGAACCAGCAGGTGCTACCAAAGTACATGTTACAAAACTGGAATTACAGTGGAACATAAAATGATGTCCCTGATAATTAAGTTAATACTGGCCATGATGAGTGTCAACCAATATGAATAATGATTAATACATTCTCTACAATTTAAGTGGCATTTGAGGGAATTTTATGCCAATTTGGAGTTTTAGGAAGAATATGATGAGAGAGGATGCCTTTAAATCATACACAAACATTTTCTTTAAAGGTTCCAAAATACAGTAAAGCAGTAATGTGATGGTGATCATTTAAAATGACAAAAAAAAATGTAAATTGTTTGCTGAATTTTTATATAGAATGGTTTTATTTCATCTTTTTTCCTTCCATAATGCTGTGTGTATGTACAGGTATGTGCATTACTTTGCTGGTCTCCTTTCTGGCCATATAAAAATCAACAACAAGCCCCTGTTCCTTCACCATGTCATCATGCATGGCATCCCTAATTTTGAGTCTAAAGGAGGTGGGCGCACACACTTCTACACATTTAAATCCATCAGTGCAATTTATGCATATTATACTATGTTTGAACAAGCAACCTTAAAATCAGTGATGTGCTCTACTTAATCTAACCCTGTCAGGTTGCCGACCCTTCCTCAAAATCTATCAAGCAATGCAGCCTGTGTACACTTCTGGAATTTAGTAAGTAAATTGCTTCCTATTATGTATGCTGAATTATTTTAATATGTTAAGTGCGGTTGTGATCTCATTCTGTTGTACAGTGGGGAGAACAAGTATTTGATACACTGCCGATTTTGCAGGTTTGCCCACTTACAAAGCATGTAGAAGTCTGTAATTTTTATCATAGGTACTCTTCAACTGTGAGTGACGGAATCTAAAACAAAAATCCAGAAAATCACATTGTATGATTTTTAAGTAATTAATTTGCATTTTATTGCATGACATAAGTATTTGATACATCAGAAAAGCAGAACTTAATATTTGGTACAGAAACCTTTGTTTGCAATTACAGAGATCATACGTTTCCTGTAGTTCTTGACCAGGTTTGCACACACTGCAGCAGGGATTTTGGCCCACTCCTCCATACAGACCTTCTCCAGATCCTTCAGGTTTCGGGGCTGTCGCTGGGCAATACAGACTTTCAGCTTCCTCCAAAGATTTTCTATTGGGTTCAGGTCTGGAGACTGGCTAGGCCACTCCAGGACCTTGAGATGCTTTTTACGGAGCCACTCCTTAGTTGCCCTGGCTGTGTGTTTCGGGTCGCTGTCATGCTGGAAGACCCAGCCACGACCCATCTTCAATGCTCTTACTGAGGGAAGGAGGTTGTTGGCCAAGATCTCGCGATACATGGCCCCATCCATCCTCCCCTCAATACGGTGCAGTCGTCCTGTCCCCTTTGCAGAAAAGCATCCCCAAAGAATGACGTTTCCACCTCCATGCTTCACGGTTGGGATGGTGTTCTTGGGCTTGTACTCATCCTTCTTCTTCCTCCAAACACGGCGAGTGGAGTTTAGACCAAAAAGCTCTATTTTTGTCTCATTAGACCACATGACCTTCTCCCATTCCTCCTCTGGATCATCCAGATGGTCATTGGCAAACTTCAGACGGGCCTGGACATGCGCTGGCTTGAGCAGGGGGACCTTGCGTGCGCTGCAGGATTTTAATCCATGACGGCGTAGTGTGTTACTAATGGTTTTCTTTGAGACTGTGGTCCCAGCTCTCTTCAGGTCATTGACCAGGTCCTGCCGTGTAGTTCTGGGCTGATCCCTCACTTCCTCATGATCATTGATGCCCCACGAGGTGAGATCTTGCATGGTGCCCCAGACCGAGGGAGATTGACCGTTATTTTGAACTTCTTCTATTTTCTAATAATTGCGCCAACAGTTGTTGCCTTCTCACCAAGCTGCTTGCCTATTATCCTGTAGCCCATCCCAGCCCTGTGCAGGTCTACAATTTTATCCCTGATGTCCTTACACAGCTCTCTGGTCTTGGCCATTGTGGAGAGGTTGGAGTCTGTTTGATTGAGTGTGTGGACAGGTGTCTTTTATACAGGTAACAAGTTCAAACAGGTGCAGTTAATACAGGTAATGAGTGGAGAACAGGAGGGCTTCTTAAAGAAAAACTAACAGGTCTGTGAGAGCCAGAATTCTTACTGGTTGGTAGGTGATCAAATACTTATGTCATGCAATAAAATGCAAATTAATTATTTAAAAATCATACAATGTGATTTTCTGGATTTTTGATTCCGTCTCTCACAGTTGAAGTGTACCTATGATAAATATTACAGACTTCTACATGCTTTGTAAGTGGGCAAACCTGCAAAATCAGCAGTGTATCAAATACTTGCTCTCCCCACTGTATGTACAGTCTGGTTGTAGCACACATACATTTTTGTTTACGTAGACACTGACATGACTTACAAACCCGATTCCAAAAAAGTTGGGACACTGTACAAATTGTGAATAAAAACAGAATGCAATGATGTGGAAGTTTCAAATTTCAATATTTTATTCAGAATACAACATAGATGACATATCAAATGTTTAAACTGAGAAAATGTATCATTTTAAGGGAAAAATAAGTTGATTTAAAATTTCATGGCATCAACACATCTCAAAAAAGTTGGGACAAGGCCATGTTTACCACTGTGTGGCATCCCCTCTTCTTTTTATAACAGTCTGCAAACGTCTGGGGACTGAGGAGACAAGTTGCTCAAGTTTAGGAATAGGAATGTTGTCCCATTCTTGTCTAATACAGGCTTCTAGTTGCTCAACTGTCAACTGCATCTTCCTCTTTATGATGCGCCAAATGTTTTCTAAGGGTGAAAGATCTGGACTGCAGGCTGGCCATTTCAGTACCCGGATCCTTCTTCTACGCAGCCATGATGTTGTAATTGATGTAGTATGTGGTCTGGCATTGTCATGTTGGAAAATGCAAGGTCTTCCCTGAAAGAGACGACGTCTGGATGGGAGCATATGTTGTTCTAGAACTTGGATATACCTTTCAGCATTGATGGTGCCTTTCCAGATGTGTAAGCTGCCCATGCCACACGCACTCATGCAACCCCATACCATCAGAGATGCAGGCTTCTGAACTGAGCGCTGATGACAACTTGGGTTGTTCTTGTCCTCTTTAGTCCGGATGACATGGCGTCCCAGTTTTCCAAAAAGAACTTCAAATTTTGATTCGTCTGACCACAGAACAGTTTTCCACTTTGCCACAGTCCATTTTAAATGAGCCTTGGCCCAGAGAAAACGCCTGCGCTTCTGGATCATGTTTAGATATGGCTTCTTTTTTGACCTATAGAGTTTTAGCCACCAACGGCGAATGGTACAGTGGATTGTGTTCACCGACAATGTTTTCTAGAAGTATTCCTGAGCCCATGTTGTGATTTCCATTACAGTAGCATTCCTGTATGTGATGCAGTGCCGTCTAAGGGCCCGAAGATCACGGGCATCCAGTATGGTTTTCCGGCCTTGACCCTTACGCACAGAGATTGTTCCAGATTCTCTGAATCTTTGGATGATATTATGCACTGTAGATGATGATAACTTCAAACTCTTTGCAATTTTTCTCTGAGAAACTCCTTTCTGATATTGCTCCACTATTTTTCGCCGCAGCATTGGGGGAATTGGTGATCCTCTGCTCATCTTGACTTCTGAGAGACACTGCCACTCTGAGAGGTTCCTTTTATACCCAATCATGTTGCCAATTGACCTAATAAGTTGCAAATTGGTCCTCCAGCTGTTCCTTATATGTACATTTAACTTTTCCGGTCTCTTATTGCTACCTGTCCCAATGAATGTGTAGCTCTCATGAAATCCAAAATGAGCCAATATTTGGCATGACATTTCAGAATGTCTCACTTTCAACATTTGATATGTTATCTATATTCTATTGTGAATAAAATATAAGTTTATGAGATTTGTAAATTATTGCATTCCTTTTTTATTCACAATTTGTACAGTGTCCCAACTTTTTTGGAATCGGGTTTGTACACTGACAGCATGTAAAACATAAGCATTTTATATATGAACAACTTTAGAGACATACAAATGTTTTTAAATAGCCATTTTCAGGTTCATAAAATATTGAATTCATGAAATTAATAGGTTTATTGTATTTGATGCAGTATGATCCAGGCAGACGAGCAATGATTATTAAACATCAATAAACAACAATAAAACGAAAAATCAAAATTTAAAAT
The DNA here is from genome assembly GCA_039654105.1 of Coreius guichenoti. Lineage (NCBI taxonomy): Eukaryota > Metazoa > Chordata > Actinopteri > Cypriniformes > Gobionidae > Coreius > Coreius guichenoti. Next base: position 15,329,069 of record CM077180.1, on the reverse strand, counting down.
TATAAAGACAACAAATGAATCAAGTAAATATTAAAATTATAATAGCAAATAAGTTAAGATATAAGATTCAATAGATTATGATCAATAAAGTCAATACATAATAATCCAAAAATCCAAAGTAGTGTTTCTAACAGATGAAGTTTGTAAAGATCAGAGTATAGAGAAAGAAAAGCCCAAAAGTAGTAAGATAATTGCAGAATGAAAAGAGAGACAAGAAAGACGACCCAAATCTTCTGAAACTAAACATTTTATATGGTGTGCTTACATAAAAGGAAGGAACTAGGGAAAGTACTTATTAGAATTCTTGCTATTTCTCTTTGTACCTCGATTCCAAGAAAGACGAATTATGCAAACACATTTGATATGATATAGGATACCAGACCTAGAAGTAGCTAAGAAGGATCATCATGAGATAAGATATTATTTCTCAACTTTTGGAGATGTGGCAACAAAAATCATGTTATAAAAAATACATGTCATTGATTACATCTTCAGGACAAAGGTTAACTAGTTGTCTGAATAGGACATATGAACTATGAGTATATGATATCAAAAGATATATTGAACAAAAAGAACATTCATAAAAAGAATAAAAATTAAATACATTTAAATATGAAAGATTTCGCATATACCAGTATTTCACTGATTTAAATATGTTCAAGTCCATCACTGTCACAGTGAGTGTCTGTAATGAATGCTCACGATAAAGGAGATACTCTAGGAGAATTTTAATATAAGAATCAACAATAAACAGGAGAATTACTCGAAGAAAGAAACAACCACATACAACCTGACATAAAACAACGAAAGACAAGGAACTAACTGAAACAGGGGGCTTATATACAAGGGCAAACAAAGGAGCTGATGAGATAATTAAACACAACACACCTGAACAGAATACTTTCAAATCAGTAACTATGGAGACAAACAGGTGGGGAAGGAGGATGACTGAATTAAACGACTAAAAACGCTGCATTCTGCTGCTAGGCCATTAGATGGCGATGAAACACTATAGACTGAACATGTAATACACATATGCATGACGTCATTGTTTTCACAGATTTGCGTTTTTGTTGTTTACACAGACCTTTTCAAAAACGTGCACTTTGAAACCGTTTTCAAAAGTTTGCATTTTCATTTTCATTTTCAGGGGCTGTTTACACAACGATGTTGTGTAAACAGCCCCTGAGAAGCTAACTAACTGAGAAGCTAACTAAAAACACAACACAACACACTGAAAACTGAATGAAAACAGAACATGCATGTGACAATCACATTTATTTAACAGATTTACCTGATTTGACATTATAACGGTTCTGTGTGATCTCTTTTGCCACATTCAACTTGTTTTGAAGGATGTTTATATTTACCCATTGTTAAAATGACCGAACATTCTGTCGTGATTTAATAATTACAAATTCAATTATTAATTACTCACCCTCATGTCGTTCCAAACCCATGAGACTTTTGTTGATCTTCGGAACACAAATGCAGATTTTTTTAATGAAATTTGGGAGCTTTCTGTCCCTCCACTGACAGCTTACACAACTACTACTTTCAAACCCCAGAAAGGTAGTAAAAACATCATAAAAGTAATCCAAGTGGTTTAACCTCAGTTTTATAAAGCGAAGCAAGGGCTTTGTTTGCGCAAAAAAATTATTTACCACTTTCTTTACAAAATATTGATCTCCAACGCTCACGTTCACGAGAGCACCATGACCCATGCGCTTTGTGTTGACACGAGAGCAAGCCAAAGTCCCTTTCTAGGAAAGTCTGTTCACCCGGCAGCCATATTTGCAACGTCAGCTATTCCGAGCATCAAAGACCAAGTCCTATCTATTTAAATCCTGAAATCTCAAAAACTGCTTGCCGAACTCACAATTAAATAACATATTTCAAATCAGCAACAAAATCTGACATGAACTGCCCTATTAATATTGTTTCTTATGCTCAATTTCTCCCATTCATAAGTAATATATTGTCTCAATCAGCTCCCTAGTTCAGTAGTCAGGGCACTGATCAGGGAGTCGGCCATTTTAAGGGCTGTCTCAATTGTAGAATCCTTCCAGGGAACTGAAATGTTTGCTCCCTAAAAAGTCCCACAATGCACCGTTAAAACCAGGGAGCATCGATGGTCACTATGTTTCCTTAACAGAAGTTCTGAAGCGTGAAACTTAAATCACGTGAGCCAACATACTACACATAACAAAACGCAATAGATTTTTTTAAAAAAACAAACCATTATTTTATTATATTTCAGCATAAACATACATCGCTAGACAGGTAATGAACATAATCTAGCTAACATTTATAATTTATTTACGGCTGAAATGTTACATGTATATGTAACAATCAAAGGATTTATCATAATGTACTTTAAATAACATTACAAGTAATGTCAGAAAGATATCAGTTCTGCTGTTGTTCATAAATACCAGTAGTGATGTTGTACTGTGAAGACAGTCACGTCGCCGGAAATAGAGTCATCAGTGTCCCAATTGCAGCATCCCAATTCAGAGGCTGCATCCTTTGAAGGCTACATTCAAAGGTCTATTGCGTCACCGCTGTGTGACGAAGGCTGCCCCAATTCGAAGGCTCCTTCAAATGCATCCTTCATTTCCCTTGAAATGTCCTTGTCTACCCCAGAATTTATTGTGCGCCAGTGATGACAGGATTTTTTTGAGAGAAATTGCCGAATTACACTTTAAAACGTAAGTATTGGGTTTCAACCATAGACTGTAAAAAAAATATGGACATAGTGTCCGTGACGTCACTTATAGGATTCTGAAGAGCAGTTCTGAAGCGTAAAGTAGGGTCGAGCAGGCTGTTGCCATCTTGGCAGCGCGTCATCGCGCGTCACTCCCGGATAACTGACAATGGGCAAAGAGGCGGGACGTGGCTGGAGTTGAGGTGATGTGATGACTAACAGACAGCAGACAATCGGCTATCCACCTGTCACTCAAAGTGGCCACGCCCTTAATTATGCAGAACTTTAAGGCTTTATATAATGTAAACGAATGAGTTCTAAAAAAATTCACCCCCCTCACAGTTGTCATGAAGGGCAAAATTAGCTATATAGACCAAAACCACAATTTGTACCAGGCTGTAAACATGTTTTTTTATGCTGTAAAGTTGGGCCTTTTAACATGGGGCTCAATGAGATTCTGCTCCCTTTTGGAGCCTGTCCCTAGCGGCCAGTCGATTAATTGCAGTTTAAGTCACTTCTGTATTGGCTTCAAGAGAAACTGGGGGAGGTTGCCGCTTGGTTTCAACTTACTCAAATATCTAATGATACAAACTGTAAAAATAAAAAACTTTTAAGCGGTTCAAATGTCGACTTGTATCTTACTAAGATATGATTATACAGTATATCGTTTATATTCTTTATTATATACAGAAATCAATCATGTAGAATAGAAACATTATTAAAATCTAATAGAAACGTTATTGTCACTCATCAACGGCAGCTGTCACAGTTGCTAGGCGACAAGAACAATCCTATGTAGACTAGACCGTTCCATTTAACAACGCTCGTTCGAAGGTGTGGCCTTTGACGTCCGCATCATTCGCAGGATGCAGTCTCTGAATTAGGATGCAGCTTATATCTATAGTTTTTGAGCAAAATCACACGTCAACACAACACACATGCACGTGTTCATGAGAGCACCATGACACATCCACGTTGTGTTGACGCAAGAGCAGACGTTGTAGTGTGAACGTGCATTGGAGATCAATATTTCAATATCAATATTTTTGTAAATAAAGTGGTAAATTGTTTTTTTTTTTTTATTGTGCTAACAAAGCACTCACGTAGCTAAAATTGAGGTTAAACCACTGGATTCACATGGATTACTTTAATGATGTCTTTACTACCTTTCTGGAGTGAAAGGCTATTTGAAAGTGGTAATTGCGTAGGCTGTCAAAGGAGGAACAGAAAGCTCTCTGATTTTATTAAGAAGATCTTAATTTGTGTTCCGAAGATGAACGAATGTTTTACGGGTTTGGAATGACATGAGGTGAGTAATTAATGACAAAATTTTTATTTTGGGGTCAACTATCCCTTTAGTCACTTTATTTTGTTAAATTTAGGATTAAAAAAAGTGAGTATATTAGTAGATTGTGAACTATAAAATTATTATCACTGTACATTTACATGCCTTTTTATATTGTTGAGAAGTGGTTAAATTTACGATAGGTGTGATGTTAGGGGCTCAAAAATAAAAATGTATGAAAGTTATATACAAATAATTATGAATTCTTATGATATCAGGCTGAAAATGTGCATGCTGTAAGCTATACTGTAAGCTATATTAATATGTGTGTGAGAGTCTGGTATAACATCTGTTGCCCTCTTGTTAAGGGATTAACCCATCTTAATCTGCACATGGAGGGGTGGGGGGCTGGGTGGAGTTTGGCAGAGACAGTGACAATGACAAGACTGCAGTTCAGTTTATTTTATTTTTTTTTTTTTTTTTTTAAATGTTTGAAGATTCTTGAATAATTTTCTCTTGAATAATAATTTTCTTGAATAATAATCTCGCCTTTGTGTCAAACAATCTCCTTTTCTATCTGTGCTTTTATTGCATTAATATCCTTTGTAACTCCAGACACTCCACTGGTGCTAGTTAAATTTTTATGTTCTTGTTCAGCAGATGATAATATTTTATCAAGCTAGTCATCCATTTAGGCATAGTTTGTATAATTCAGCACCGAGACAGTTTGAAGTATGCCTGTAATAACCCCATTCATCATTTCTTCTCCACCTTCCCCTTCCCTCTCTGTTTTACAGTAACGTTCAAGGCGACAGCCATACAAGCATCTGTATCACCATTGAGCCTGGCCTGCTACTAAAAGGAGATATACTGGTAGGAAGTGCAACAGCACCAATGTCAACACCAAAATTATTGTTATAGTTGAAGAAGAATCCAATAAATGTCTTCTCCATACTATCCCCATGTTTCATGTTCTGCCCCTTTTTTTTCATATCTTCCACCATGAAGCTGAAATGTTATCACAAGCGTTATCAAAACCCTAATAGGGATGTGATCTTCAGAGTGCAGTTCCACACATGTGCATTACACAATTTAGCTCTGGTCTTCACTAAGAATGACCTTGACGAGACATTTAAAGGTTAGTGTGTTTTATGTTCATTTTTAATTGTGAATAAAAAAGACTAAATACCACCACAGTGGCATGCAGACTGATCATAAATATGTGATTTAGCAGATGAGAGATTTCCTGAATATGGGAAGGTGGAGTTTATCTTTTCTTTCGATCCAGAGAAAATCAAAGGTAAGTTAATATTACCAAAACTGTAGTTTGTATATCTTTTCAGCACAGAGATATGATCTTGATAGAAGAGATCCGCATGCTTCAAGGCCTCAACTCAAAGGAGAATTTTTCTTTGTCCCTCTAAGGGTTGGATCATCTACAGAATGGACCTAGTGTCTCCGTGGACTACAACACCCAGGATCCCCTGATCCGCTGGGACTCTTATGAAAACTTCAACAGGAGATGTGAAGACATTAAAGATGGTGAGAGGAACTATTCTTGGTGTGTTCTTGCTTAAAGTGCTGACTGGTCAGATCTTGGCGATTCAGAGTTTGTTTGTTTTTTGCTACAATTGACTTTAGGGCAGGAACAAGGTCAAAATGTAATGGTCATTTGGCCTTGTATGTACACCATGTCTCATTTCCCTTTACGTGCTGTGTGGTAATGGAAAGGCAGCTTCTTTATGGAGCTAGAGGGGGTCAGTTGTTCTGCTAGCTTGCTGAATGGCATAAACAGCCAAGTGAACGAGGGCTAAATAAGATTTATGGATTCTCCTCTCATTGCTGCTAAAAATCTCAAGACTTATTTCACGGATTATGATTGTTCTTCTGGGTATTCAGCATATTACTGATCTGATAAAGTTTATGATAGGAAAGCTCTGAATGTTTGCTTATTTTCAACTATCAAAAACAAAAAGAAAAGAAAAAAAATGGTGTCTTGGGTCATTAGGACACTTCTCCCCTTGGCTTAATTTTTTTTAAACCATGTGGTCTGCCATAAAGAGCCCTTCCCATGCCTCCTGCCAATCAGAGTTTTAAATAGCATCTAGAGAAATAGAAGGCGTCAGTGGCCCTGCTGGCAGCCCCAGGGAGGGGTGGAAAACTGACACTCCTCTCTTCAGTGTCCTCTTCTGGGAGGAAGGGCTGGTGGGTAAGGCCAGGAGACGTAGGTACCCCCAAAACACACATGGACACATGGGCAATAAAGGAAAGATTGGTGCAGTCTTGACATTGACAGGACTTTGGAAAATGGCGCAGAGCCCTAAGGAGATCCACAATTACAAAGCCTAATGAAAATGAATCTATAATGGAACTCCATGCAAATAAATAACTATACAGTGCACTGAGTAGATAAGCTAAATATTTTATAACTTGCTTGGGTTTGCGGTATGTGAAAATTCACAATAACTGTGCAACCACTGTGTCAGCAGTTTTGCTCAGGGCTCTATGATCAAAAGTATATGAAAAAAATATATGGACACCCTCTTCTAATTAACTGCTTTGGTTATTGAAATATTTTTTCTTTGGACAGTTCTTAATGCTACATTAAACAATTTTTGTGTGCTTTCAATGGCCCTTTTCTATTCCACCATCACAATGCCAATTGTGCAAATAGTGAGGTTGTAGTTGGGTATTCTGGGTCCAATAACTGTATACTGTATAGAACCCATTTTTTCCATTAATGAATATTACTTCTACAGAACATCACCCCATCAAATAAATTATTATGAAATAGAATTAAAGCTTAGCTGGGAATGAACAGTTAATTGTTCAGTTTGTTAACACAAATCGTTGGACATTTTTGTACTCACGCGATCCTTATGTAATGCAACATCAGGAATATTCAAGTCAACAAAATCTGTCCATGTAAGACTCTCAGCCTTGAACGACCAGTCTCGAACAGACATAGAGAAGCCTCCAGACTTAAGGTAAAAAAATATGAGACACTAATACCATAGTGAACATAAAAACATAAATGTAAATTTGTGTCCTTTTTATGGAGTTCTAAATGATCTAATCCTGCCCGTAAAAGAGTATACCATTATAGAAGGCTGCATATCTCACTCCACTTACAATTTTTCCAGCAACCCTCCACCACCCTATCTCAACCTTTATAGCCATTTTATTACTAATATATTTTTTTTTAAGTTCAGGGGGTGCTTTGTGCTTAAGTCAAGTTTGGTAAACCAAATATGTAAACCTTTATCTCTCTAGAAAGGATTATATATTATCATGGCATGTAACATGTAATTTGGATTTTTGGCAAAAAATAAATTAAGCTAAATAAACTGGAATGTTATCAGATGCTTAACAGAACTTAAGACACAAAGCAGCCATAGCAAAGAGCAGACACAGACAAACATTGCTTTTAAAGGAAGAAAGATGGTTCAGCGATCATGGTTTAGCGATATGAGTCTCTCAAATCTCTTTCTACGTATTTCCATTTGTCTGCGTTTCCAGTTAAAGGGTATGTGGTGTCTGTGTGCGTATGTATTCCTATGACAGAGACAGAAGGGTGCTCTGGGGCAGTATAGCCACCAGGGCTTGTTTACAGCTCAGGCTCCCATATTTGGCTGCTGCACAGCTTCATGGCATTTTTGGAATGACTAAGAGGGAAGTGTGTGGAACAGAGAGAGGTGACTGTGACACTTGGTCAGAGTGACTCACAAAAGAGAGCGACTCTGATTAATGAACTGTACACAATGATCTCACAACGAAGACACAGAGACTGGCAAAGTCTCTGGTGAGCAGCACTTAATACCGTTTTTGGAATCAGAACTGAATTTGATTTTCCATTGGGCTTGAAAGTAGGTGAGTGTTACAGTCGAAGTATCTTCATTCAAACTGTATTCTACTCATTCTCAATGCGTGTATTTGTGTGCGTTCAAGTGACTAGGTTTTATAATTTTTATGTTCTGCTACTGTATGACTTGTTTTTTTTGTTTTTTTTTAGTGGGAGATATTTTAGATGTTCTTTGTGCTCCTTAAAGCCAGAATGTTACACATTTAGGTCTTTGTATAAAGGGTTTTGTCACAAGTAGTATTATCATCTGTGATGTTTTGTGATGTGTAATGTTTTTTTATTTTATTTTATTGTTTAGATTTTTGCAAATCTGTTTGTCCCACCTACTTTTGAGAGATTTGATAAGGACATGTGGTTTTTCAGTAGTTTATGTAGGCCTTTTCTATCATTTTTATAGCAACGCAAGTATCTTCATGTAGTTCTTATATTGACTTTTCATTGCAATGTTAACTTTTAAAAATCCAAAAATCTGAGATCACATTGAATAGGCTACACAGAGGAATTTCAAATTTTTAAGGAATTTTCTAACTTATTTCAGTTTATTTCAACATTTACTAATAGGGTACATTATTAAGGCTAAAATTACTTTGTTATACCATTAACAAAAGCCAATACATTTTTTAAGAATATATTTTTCAATGTTCATGTTCATGTTAGTTATTGCATCAGCTAATATTAACAAATGAGACCTTATTATAAAATATTTAAGAATTTATTAACTAGATAATTTATTTTTCTGTTACTTATCAAATGTAAGCAAATGTCATTTGCACAAGACATCTTTGCTTGCACTGAAGGACACAATTTCCTATTTGGAATATTCCCTACTCATACTGGGACCATCAGGTGTAGCATTACCTTGTCCATGCAAGCTTGAGTGCATGTATTATATCAAGATATTTTAAGGTAGTTTAAGTTCTCTCTCTCTCTCTCTCTCTCTCTCTCTCTCTCTCTCTCTCTCTGTGTGTGTGTGTACAGGTATATGTGGTTTATGAGGACACAAATGTGTATAATGACATGGGTATTACAACGTAAACATGGTTTATGAGGACACTTACTCATATTCCTTCCAAATGGCTTAAAAAACATACAAAAAAAAACATATTAAAAAAATGGCAAAACTTTTGTGTGACGGGTAGGTTTAGGGGTAGTGTTAATGTAGGGATAGAATATACGGTTTGTGCAGTATAAAAACCATTACGCCTATGGAGAGTCCCTGTAAACCAAATATTCAAGAATGTGTGTGTGTGTGATGATAGGATGTTATGCTCAACGTGAATGAGCTGTGCTGTTTCACTAAGCAGTAGCTGGATCGCTATGTGACTTCATGTTGAATATAAACAGTACACCCCACCACCCACCCCTTTTTTACTGTATCATGATGCCTCTTAGGCACCATGATACATCATGATGCCTTTGCCTCACTGCCATTTCTGTCATCTTACCATCGGCCCATTTCATGTCAGTCTATCTGTCTGTCAGTCAGTCAGTCAGTCTGTCTGTCTGTCTGTCTGTCAGCCATTCTATATATCTGTCTACATGTCTGCTTCCCACCTCATATTCTTTTTTCAACCTCTCCCTGCTGTCTGTCTGCCATGTGTCTGTCTGTCGCCTCTCATTGACTCGTGACCTTATTTTTTTTTCTCTTTGTCCTTCTGTTATTTATTAGAATGTCCTTATCTTTCTCTCTCTATTTATAAATTTGGCCAGTATAACAAGATTATGGTATGTTGAACTGCAATGGCCCTCTGCCTCTTCTCTCTCTTGACCAACACTCTGGCATTATTTACCTATGATATCATTCCCTTGGCCCTAACCTAATGCCATGGCTGTTGCTAGACAGACTGAGTAAAACTTGGCCATCATTGTGCCAAGCAAGTTTGTGCATAATTTCGAAACCCCAAACAACAATCATTTATTAGTTATGCAAAACTACTTAGGTATAAGTTACAATTTGGCAATTACCAGGGGCCAGTTGCATAAACATAGCCATTAAGTTTTTCTTAGTCTGTGTCTTAAGAACTAATTTACTAACTAGCAGTTAGTTAGGAGTAATCTTAGTCTTACTTTTCGGTATCAAATTAGACCTACAAAATGAAATATATTTGATGATTAACTTGTAAGACAAGTCTTAGCAGTTTATGCAACCTGCCACAGGTCTGGGAGCTGAGATATACAGAACACAGTGGTGATTGGGCAATTGTGGAATCTTGTAAATATTATAGTTGCTGTCTCATTTGCCTTGGATCAAACCTGCAACTTTGGCTCAATCCCATTAGACCTCATTAGACTTCCACTATCAATGATCTCTAATAATTGTAATGCAAGAACAAACATGGGACTACTGTACAGTAGCTGTCTTACTGTTTCATCTTCCCTTTTGTCATTACATTTTAAAATTTGTACAATCTGATTGACAGTGGCATTAGATTATACTGCACAGTGACACTGTACTGCTGAAAATTGTCCTTAAGTCAGTGTTTATGTAGCATTTTTAGAACAACAAATCAAAGTATTAAAATAAAATATTGAGGCTTGCATTGGGTCGGACCTCCCTATGAGGTTAAATAGATTACATTGGAAACAACTATGGTTAGGTCTGTGAGGTGGAGCTGAGAATCATCAGCATAGCAATAATATTAGATTTGTATATGTAGAAGATTGAAGCCAAAGGGAACCGAGCATGACGGGTGAACAACAGAGCCCTAAGACATGTGACAGGCGCAGTTAATGAGGAAAAATTCCTAATACTAACAAAAAAAGTACTCTAAAGCATATACCAGCCAGGCAGTGAGAGACACTTTACTGAAAACCTGCCTGCAACATTCTAACTGTTAGGATGGATTTCAAATGACTATAAATCAACATTGCCAGCTACAGCCTATATCAGCCAGACAACAAAGGAATTCAGTGATTACTATCTGCTTCTCTCTAGTCAATTTAAGACTGTATTTGGTCTTGGCGAAACAGATCAGCAACACATGCTGCTGCTGTTATTGCTGTTACTGTTGATTATTGCTGCAGCTGCTACAGAGCAAGTACGGAGAGTTGCTACTGCCAGTACACAGTGCCGGGAGCCTGTAAGAAACACAAATAAGAGCCTGTAAGAGACACAAATAGCATACATAAAATTACTCGTAGCAGATCTACACGGGTGGAGCTGGGGGAGGTTAAGGGTTTCTGAGAGCATGCTGCAAAACTTGCTTACAGCAAACACTCAACCGAACTACTTAAATGTTGAACAGCAAGCTCATTGGCTGCAGATGCAACAAAGACCAATCAGCTTGTGCTATGTAGTGATAATGTGATTCATGACAGAACAAGACATTCATTGTAATGAAAGGAAGATGGGCTTCTGAGTCTGGTTCCTCTCAAGGTTTTTTCTCTCTACAACCTAAACATCTTTTGGAGTTTTTTTCCTCCACACTTTTCTGTTGCTTTTAAACAGTATAGATTGTGAAAAGTTCCATACAAATAAAAATGACTTGACTTGAAGAGGCAAACCACTTTAAGCATTCCAATTGTACACTTAGGGACAGATTTACTAACAGCTTGCACCAGCGCAAACCCTCTTCTGGCGTTAAAAAATGACTGTCAGGATTTACTAAAGACGTGCAGTGATAAATTAACGCTGAAAAGGCGTGGACACAGTTATTTTTGCGGCTGACCTTATTGCATATGTATTTGTAGGAGTTTCCCTTTCAGGTGCAAAATTTATGGGAGGAGAGTATTTAAATGAATCATGCAAGGTGATTTACTAAGGTTTGTGCTCATCAATTTACTGGTGTTTGCACCATTATTTACTGCCCAAAAAAAGCACGTCTTAAACCAGACGTTAACGGGCAGATTGCGTTGGTCATTATGGAAATGATCTGGCTGCGTCTGTGTTCATTAATTTGCGCATCATCAGTAGATCACACGCAGAACTGTCCACTTCCATCTGTGCTTTTATGGAATTGCGCTCTCACGCTAATTTGCCCTGTTTAGTAAATATGGCCCTTAATGTATTAAAAGAATATCAGACAGTATAAGACAGAATATGACCCACGGGCAAAAAAAAAGTAATTTGTGGCTCTCAGCAGAACAGAGTCGGTGAGTGTTTATGCATGCGTTTTAAACATTTTATTACTAAAATACTGAAGTCAGACTAACTAAAATATTCCACAAGACATAATTTTTAACCAGATGTTTAGATGGACAAAAATGTTTATCACAAGGAGTTACTATAAAAGGGCCTAATATAACTTTGTGCCAAAATGATGAGCATGCCGACCCCAGGCAGAGATAGCTTGCAAGATTCTCGTCAACCTGGGGCATCCTCACATACCCCTGCTCGCATAGCCCCTCTACATTTGCTGAATATGGACTCCCCCATGATCCAACAGGAATCGCTCATCCAGCTGGCCGTGAGCGACTTCCTGTTTTGGGCCAGACTAGGCTAAGCTTAATCTGGCCATGGTGCAAGCCATAAACTCCACCAACTCATCATATGCGGGGCTATCAGGAGGAGGAGGCAGACTTGGTTATAATGTCTGCCTCAACTGCCCCCACATCTAGTTCCTCAGAACTAGAGGCGATCAGCATGCTCTCAGCCAGTCCGGAAGAAGCCACGGAGTGAGAGAAACGAGAGAAACCCCTTCAAGCTCCTCTGCGATCTCCACGATCCCCACTGCCTCAGCAGACGTGAGGCCGGAACCGCAAGGCGCAGAAGCTTGATTCCCATCTCTTGCAAAGAGAGCCAAGCAGGACAGGAGCCTCCTCACTGAGAACTGGTTGCAGTGAGCCCTTAAGGGCTGAACGCGCATGCTCAGCTCCTAAACAGACAACACATTACAAAACACAGGCACGGCGATGTACACTTCACTTTCTAAATTGTGAAGTCAGCTTTCTGTATGCCATATCTTTCTTTTTTTCTCTTTTTTTCTACTAACACACACACTGTTTACTTTCACTCAGCACACAAAGAAGCGGCTTCCTGAAGACAACAAAGCTGATGATGTGTAATGCAGGTGGTCTTTTATACCTTTGGGCACTCCATGTGATGTCATAGCACTGCCGTCGGCGTGATTTCACACGTGCCTCAGACATTGGGTTTGCAGGATCTGTCCCCATAGCGCCAGAAACATACTAACTTTTATTTTTGCTAAAGCACTGTGCTAGTTTCAAACTAGACAAAACTCATTTCTGAAATTCTTGAAGGTCTGTATGTGAGTGAATAAATAAATGTGAGTAAACAACTGCATACTTCAGTGAAAACCAATAAAAGAAATATACATAGAAAAATAAGAATAGATATTGTGTGCAATGTAATGCTATGTTTCCTGTTTAGCCACTTGTGTCATGCATCAGAAGTTTGCGACCAATGTATTTTCTGTTGAGAAAAGATTATACCTGCTGGACAAAAGGTTATGTCATCATTCTGTTATAGAGCAAAATCAGGTGGCAGGGTTAGTGTCATTGCCCCAGAGACATGGTGTCAAAAACTCAAATAACCTGACCTCACAACGCCTTTAACTGCTGAAAGAAACAGTACTGGCACATATCTGTGATGGCCAATAACTTTTTCTTCTCTCATTTTTGAACATTAAAGGTGTGATGATGCTAAAACTGGCCTGCTTTTGGATGATTTACCATATAAGCAGCCATCCACACAGGTTCATGGCTGATGTGGGGATTTGTCATCTGTTGCTGATCATATGATATGTGCAGATAGCCGAAGAGGCTCCAAACAGAAGGTGTTCTGAAGTCTTCTAAAGCCATGTGATAGGTTGTGCAAGGTACAGAATAAAATTTTAATTGTTGTTCACTGAAAATCGTCCTCTTTTCTCTGGATCTCCAATATCATCATGTTTTTTTTAAAACTCATGTCATGATTGGTCACAAACCAAAGGTATTTGACATCAATGTCAAACCTTGTACTGTATGTTAAAGACTAGGGATGTGTCAGAAGTCGAATGCTATGTTCCGAAATGAAATTCTACGGAGCCCCTAAAGGGACATGGTGATGAGAAAAAAATATGAGATGGGAGGAAAAAATATATTTATTGTTTTTGCATTCTCTTGCAGTTATATAATTGGGTAATTATATTGTATATATTTTGCGGGCATCAGGTAGCCACTATCAATACTGTATGCGGGGTATTGAAATTGCTTTCGAATTCGCAATCACACATGCTCTGTGTATAGGGAGCAGCGGATACGGATTTAGGCTTCGGGCACATCCCTGTTAAAGACACTACTTTTTAAATTGAACTTGAGTGCAAATGACATTTGAGAGCACAGGTTGAGGGTAAGATTTTCAGTTAATAACTGATTAAATTTGATCTGTTGGCCTCTATTGTCAAAGCTATCATTTGACTTCAGAAGAGAGACTGTACAGAATATAGTGGGTGTGTCATATGTAATAACATGTATAGGTTCAATGATATTACAAAAGGGTGAGCAAATGATGGCAGAAGTTTCATTTATGAGTGATTTAGTTTGGAGAATACAGTTTCTAATGCAGAAAACTGACAAACTGAGTTTATAATGCTCATGAGACTATTTTTATAACCTCTGTTTCAGGCGTTGCTCAGTCTCAAGGTCCAGTAAACAGCAGCCTTTACGTCCAGGTTCAGAAGAAAGACTCTCTTGAGGGTATTGTGTCTGCCAATGGTGCTTATTCAACTGACCACGCTCCTCCTGTAGTAGAACACGCTCTTCCTCTTCCAGTGGCCAACCATCCACTACCAGCTGCAGACCACGCCCTTTCTGTCAGCAGTGACTCAGGCAACTCCACTGCTTCTGTTAAGACAGACCGCACAGATGATGCTCAACAGTCTTTGTCATCCACAGGGCCTGTGAGCCAAGCTCCCCCTGAGACTGCAATTAGCCCTTGTGAGAATCGAGAGTTGGAACAGCTTCTGAGTGGTTCTGAGGGACCACCACATCGCTCTCATCAGAATTTCCTCTCCTTTGCCAACACAAGCCCAGGGGGTGGTGTGCGGCATCTTGTGCCTGCCCAGGTCCACGTTAACGGACAAGCAGGTGCTGAGCGTGAAACTGATATTATTGACGACGAGTTACCGGAAAGCCAGGTTGGAGATAACAGTGCAGGCAGTCTTGGCACACTGTCCTCCTTTGAGGGTCAAGTTACACCAGCTGACAGCAAAGCAGTTACTGAATCCACTGTAGTAGAAGTAGACGGACAACGTGGTACTTTCCTAGAACGAAGGCCTAAAAAGGAGATGCCTGTACATCAGCTTCGAGGGTCATCATCAGCACATGGACTGATAGACTACAGTGGGCAGAACGAAGGAATGTATCGCTCGCAGTCATATGGTGGCCTGATGCTGGATGGAGGACCTCGGTACTTGCCACAAGCTCCTGAACGTAATACCAGCAGCCGAGAGGCAGTTCAGCGAGGGCTCAGTGCTTGGCATCAATATGGTCTTGTGGATGACCCCTTCTTTGGATCGAATGGTACCCTGCCACACTTCCCAACTCGTGGAGGAGGATCACAGCAGGATGTAGAACAGTCTATAGATGCCCTAAACATGCTCATGCTTGACTTGGAGCCTTCACATACACCAGTTCCCAAATCTCAGAGTGCTCCCCCTGGTGAGAGCATCTCAGCTTTCCAACCACCCTTTGCCCAGACACTAGCCAGACCTTCTTATCAGGCTGACCAGGCCATCTATAGCGTCACTGGTGGCCCACCTCTCTCTTCCTCTGCCAGTTTTGGCCAGTCCTCACAAAGATCATCACCTGCTTACGCCATGACTCCACTATCTGAGCATCATCAAAGGGGTTACCAGTCCCCTCAGGCCCATTCACCAATCTATCAGCAAGATCCCTACAGTATCCGTGGAGGTTCAGTTACAACACCGTCCCCAACTTTACCCCTCCCATCTCCAATCAAGCCCCAGTATGTCTACCCAGGAACTAGCGAGGTATCTTACTCTCCAGATCTTCAGGGCACATTCCCAGGCCCTCAGAGAAGCTACAGCACATCGTCATCACCACTCCCCCCTGTTACCCTTGCAAAAGAGCCTGAGCCAAAGTCTGAGGAAGAGATGCTAAACCTTGAGGGTCTTGTGGCCCAACGTGTGGCAGGTGAGGAAGAAGGAAACACTTTGGTCTGAATACAAAGTGCTGTTGATGCATATACATGACTGAAATTTGGAGAGAAAAAAAATCTATAAAATCTTTAAATTATCTGTAGGTTACGTAATATATTTTCTTGGTTTTACCTCTGTAATTTATAGAAAACCAAGAAAAAAAAACCACATTATCCATCAAGATGTCACTTACAAACTTTGATAATGAATTCTACCTACTCTTTACTCATTTTGACATCATGAAAATATATCATAGTCTTCTCTTGGTTTCAACTCTACAGAATATGGACAGGTTATTTCACTCACTAAAATAGAGTGCATGGTCTAACATTAAATGAATCCATAAAACTGTCATCAGGTTCTCTCATCTCCCGATTTAGTCCTATAGGAGATAGACCAAACATACTGTATAAACATTGGAAAAGTTCCCTGCAAGTATGTCCCACTGCATGGATACACAATGAACACATGTTCTAATACTGGACTATAAAGTTCACCTACACGCTAAAGAATGATTAAAGAAGATTATAGAGGTGTCATCATTTCTCATGTGGATGTAGAGTATTCCTGGTAGATACTAATACTGTTCACATCAACACTGTCCTCTGTGTAGGAGTGAATAGCTGCATAGATTAGAATAGATCTTACCATGCTGTGCTTCAGGTCCTGTACCATGCATTCTCTGGCTTGGACAACAGACTGTTGAGTTTACAGGAAAATACATAGTAGCACCATCTTCTGGCAATGAATTGAATTGCTGGGAAGAGCTTTCTGAAGCAAACTTATTCTAAGGCTGTTGTGTCCCTTGTGCCTCTCAGTATTATAGCAGGCCACTATGTCATTTTAGTTACTTGATTATTTAGTCACATATGGAAAGCCACATACAATTATAAAAAGAAGATTTTAGTAATGTAGCATTGTATTTTAATTAAATATGACAAGTACCAGAAATTAGGAGTCAGATTCACCATTTCTTCATTTTTCTTGTTTTTCCCCCTTCTATCTATCTCTGCTCTGGCATATGGACCACCCCTCACACCACTGATAACCCCACCTTCACTCTCCTCTTCTTCTACTTCAACCCACTCCATCATTCCTCCACCCAGAGTACAACGCTCGCATCCGGGGCATCTCCAAGAGCATGCCCTCCCGGTCCGAACATCATCGTTCCTATTCCTTCTCTGGTTTGTCCCCTCTCACGATCCTCCACCTCTCACTCTGACCCCTACTCCCTTCTATTCTCTCTCTACATTTCTTTCATCTTACATGCAGGTTCTGCCTGGTTATTTTTTTTTTTTCTTTATGGGAATATTTTGGGGCCAAGCACTGAAGGTGTGCAAGTAATTATAGTGAAGATTTAAGTGCAAAGCATTATTATTATTAGCAGAATTATTAGTAGTAGTCAGAGCTCAGAGTGTTGACAGCTTGTCTTTTGTCAGTGATCCCAGCACAAAGTCATCAAGAATATAACACAGTACCTGGGGTGTAACTATAAACTATAACTATAAACTATACTGTATGTCACAGATTATTTCTGTTGTATATCTGTTGTATATCACTGAAATGCTTGGGTCAAGATGAATGCAAATTTATATATGATTTCATGTCCGTCAAGTAGGAACATTTTCTCAATATCAAGTAGAGTCTCAATATCAATAATTATCAAAATCACGTTAAAGTTTAAATTCAACGTGGCTGCTCTACTTTCATTAAACGGCTATAACTTTTGAATGCAACCAGCTATTATCACAGATGTTGGTACACATATGTAAGGCCTGGATCTGAGGAGCTTTCAGTCAACAAAAACATTGAAAAATGTAGGGCATGGCCTATTTTAATTAAATGGCTGTAATTTGTGACATTAGAAACAAAATACATATTTAATAGAAATTTAGCAAAATACAGTAAAGTAAGGAATATTTATGGCCTGTATATTTTCTCAAATCACCTGCATCGGCAAAAAGTTAAAATTAGAACCTGGCTGCACATGATCTGCATTTGCTTGACACTCTTCCATGTTCTTTAGGATCACATTCACGTACAGTCACCCCAGATGAAGCCATGCCAACTATACGCCGACGAACCACCAGTGAGAGCCAGTACCTCAGTAGCCAAAATGACGGTGCAGCCCGTGGGGTGTGTTCTCCATTGAAACCTGTGTCTCCAGAGTTTGTCAACACAATTGCAATAAACCCAGGTGGACAACCCAAGGAGGTATATAATTTAATTTTAACATTTCATTTAACATTGTGTTGTTTTAAATAAGTTATTGTAAAGTGGTTGTACTTCTCTCAGTTGTATTACCATATAGCTCAATAGATTATTATTGTGATAGATTGTACTTAATATTTTCTCATCCTATATGTTTCCCTTTCAGAAGCCTGTGCATAGTTACAGGGAGGCCTTTGAGGAGATGGAATCAGTTCCTTTTAGTCCTACCCGCAGTAGTGGTGGTAAGACATATCTCCTGTCCTGACCCCTACCTGTCCTGTTTCACCAAAAACCTTGCCACAGACCCCTTATTTGAACGTGTAATTTTAGCCTTCCTGCAGAAATCACGATTCATATCAAACAATAAAAAATATATATTATGGACGGTTAAAATTCTGTCATGACTTTAGGTAAGAAAAGTAAAGCTAAATGTGAAGATGAAGATGCTTTTGTATATAGCAATTGCTTTTTTACTTTCATGATATTGTTATTACAAACCCGATTCCAAAAAAGTTGGGACACTGTACAAATTGTGAATAAAAACAGAATGCAATGATGTGGAAGTTTCAAATTTCAATATTTTATTCAGAATACAACATAGATGACATATCAAATGTTTAAACTGAGAAAATGTATCATTTTAAGGGGAAAATAAGTTGATTTTAAATTTCATGGCATCAACACATCTCAAAAAAGTTGGGACAAGGCCATGTTTACCACTGTGTGGCATCCCCTCTTCTTTTTATAACAGTCTGCAAATGTCTGGGGACTGAGGAGACAAGTTGCTCAAGTTTAGGAATAGGAATGTTGTCCCATTCTTGTCTAATACAGGCTTCCAGTTGCTCAACTGTCTTAGGTCTTCTTTGTCGCATCTTCCTCTTTATGATGCGCCAAATGTTTTCTATGGGTGAAAGATCTGGACTGCAGGCTGGCCATTTCAGTACCCGGATCCTTCTTCTACGCAGCCATGATGTTGTAATTGATGCAGTATGTGGTCTGGCATTGTCATGTTGGAAAATGCAAGGTCTTCCCTGAAAGAGACGACGTCTGGATGGGAGCATATGTTGTTCTAGAACTTGGATATACCTTTCAGCATTGATGGTGCCTTTCCAGATGTGTAAGCTGCCCATGCCACACGCACTCATGCAACCCCATACCATCAGAGATGCAGGCTTCTGAACTGAGCGCTGATAACAACTTGGGTTGTCCTTGTCCTCTTTAGTCCGGATGACATGGCGTCCCAGTTTTCCAAAAAGAACTTCAAATTTTGATTCGTCTGACCACAGAACAGTTTTCCACTTTGCCACAGTCCATTTTAAATGAGTCTTGGCCCAGAGAAAACGCCTGCGCTTCTGGATCATGTTTAGATATGGCTTCTTTTTTGACCTATAGAGTTTTAGCCGGCAACGGCGAATGGCACGGTGGATTGTGTTCACCGACAATGTTTTCTGGAAGAGCCCATGTTGTGATTTCCATTACAGTAGCATTCCTGTATGTGATGCAGTGCCGTCTAAGGGCCCGAAGATCACGGGCATCCAGTATGGTTTTCCGGCCTTGACCCTTACGCACAGAGATTGTTCCAGATTCTCTGAATCTTTGGATGATATTATGCACTGTAGATGATGATAACTTCAAACTCTTTGCAATTTTTCTCTGAGAAACTCCTTTCTGATATTGCTCCACTATTTTTCGCCGCAGCATTGGGGGAATTGGTGATCCTCTGCCCATCTTGACTTCTGAGAGACACTGCCACTCTGAGAGGCTCTTTTTATACCCAATCATGTTGCCAATTGACCTTATAAGTTGCAAATTGGTCCTCTAGCTGTTCCTTATATGTACATTTAACTTTTCCGGCCTCTTATTGCTACCTGTCCCAACTTTTTTGGAATGCGTAGCTCTCATGAAATCCAAAATGAGCCAATATTTGACATGACATTTCAAAATGTCTCACTTTCAACATTTGATATGTTATCTATATTCTATTGTGAATAAAATATAAATTTATGAGATTTGTAAATTATTGCATTCCTTTTTTATTCACAATTTGTACAGTGTCCCAACTTTTTTGGAATCGGGTTTGTAATTGTATACCACTTACAGAATGTGATAAACCATTAAATACTTCCATTCCATCATAATAATAATTCCTCTGTTGAAAAATGTTTTTTATGGGCTAAACACATGGAAGTTAGGGCTTTCAAATACCAAACAATGATGAAGACGTTCTTGGAAAGAATTTGTATTGAATACTGAACTTACGTAGAATTTTACATAAAAAATACTATCGCTGCTGTGACAAGGGAGGCTACATGTGAAAAACTATTCTGTGGCAAGGTTAGGCTAAATGCTTAATGCTTAAATGCATTTTACACTGACCTATTATTTATTTATTTATTATGTATTTATTTATTTATCTATCAGCATGTTTAGAGATATAAGTATAAGTATGAGTATAAGTACATAGTAACTGATTTTGTTGTTGTAACTACCACTGAAATGAGTTAAATACTTTCCATATTTATATTGTAAGTAGTTTAGCTCCTTTACACAAAGCTAATGATTTAAGGGAAGCCTCTTATAAGACTTAAAGTGACTTATATTGTCCATTTTCAACACTTGTATATTTCCATGCTTGACTCGTGTCTTGCTTGTGGCCATTATGAATCAAGGGAATTCGAACCTGGGCCATATCCAGATCAGATGGTGGACCTGCGCCCAGACATGACCAACGCATCCCTGAAGTGTGAGACCGTGTCAATTAGACTGAAATTGCCTCATCGACACGGCATCCTCAATAAACCCGTCCCCGGCGTGATGACTCCGATCTTTTTGAATATTCCTATCTAAAAATTGCCTTATCAACATGACATCCCAATATACCATCTCCGGCGTAATGACTCCGATCTTTCGAATATTCCTATCTAATAATTGCCTCACCGAAACGGCATCTTCAATAAACCCGTCTCCGGCGTGATGACTCCGGTCTTTCGAATATTCCTATCTAATAATTGCCTCACCAACACGGCATGATGGCCAGAGGAGAACTGGCACCCCGACTGAGCCTGGTTTCTCCCAAGGTTTATTTTTCTCCATTATGCCACCTGATGGAGTTTTGGTTCCTTGCCACTGTCGCCTTTGGCTTGGCTTGCTCAGTTGGGGACACTAAAATTTAAAACTAAATATTCAAATAAATTTTCAACTAAATTACTGGTCTGCCCGCATGGTCACTATATGATAATTGAAATGAGCTGGATAACATCAACGTTTTCTCCAGAGCGGCTGTACAGCCGAATCAAATTCTGTTGCATTATTTTCATGTTAACACTGTGAACCTGCTTTGAAACAATCAGCATTGTAAAAAGCGCTATATAAATAAAGGTGACTTGACTTGACTTGACTTGACTTGACTTGACTTGACTCATCCTTACTGCTTAAATTATTTTTACCTCAAATATGTATACAATTTTTCTGATGGAGTGCTGAAACCTGACTCTCTCCCCTTTTGTTTAAATAGGCCATTCTGGTCAGGCCACTCTGTCAGCCACAGTCCTGAAGGCCCAGAATCCTGCAGAAGCTCTGGTACAACAAAGCAGCTCAGGTGAGTACCTATAAAACCAGTATGGTCCACTGGAAACTTTTCTTTAATGTAATGGATTAATTTTTATATACTATTTTTTATATTTTCCAATTTTGTAATAATTGAATAAGTGCATTACTTGGTTTATTAATCATTACATAACTAGTAGTGTTCAGAAATTCCCATCTGGCCCACACCTGTCATCTATCTGCAGTGCTGATTTCTGTCACTGTCTTCCTGCTTTGCATTCTCACCACATTCACACTGTTAATATTCTTTTCCCCTTAAAACCCCCCCCAAAAAAACTGTCACTGCTCCTCTTTCTTTTTTTATGTCTGCTGCTGTCAGATTCTGATTCTGATGGTATGGAAGGTAAGAGTATTTTGAGATGACAGTGGAAACCCTTATAATGACATGTTCATTATGCTCAAGAATGCTACACACTCCCTTCTGTACACATTCACTCCTGTTAACTTCTGAAAGCCCTTCTTGTTTATGTGGGTTCTATTAAAATGGTATTTCAGTATTATAGTGTTAACAATATTTTGACAAAAGGCTCTACTCTGTAACTTGGAAGTTTTTACCTAATAAAATTCAAATGATAAATAAACATGCTCAAACACCTTCCATTTGTCCTAATAAGGCAGCATAAAGTGTAACAAAAATAAAAATAAATATTTAATGATCTACCGTCCTGCAGAGTTTAGTTCCAACCTGCTCCCACACACCTTTCTGAATCATGTTGATGTGTGTTTGATTAGAGTTGAAGCTAAACTCTGCAGGACGGTTGCTCTCTCCAGGAGCATGCTTTAGGACAGCACCAGCATGTTTAGAAAGTCATACTATGAATAGTAGTAATAGTATGAATAGAGTCTGTTGACATTGGTATTCTTTGGCCTTAAGTCATGATCCTGCTCATTTAAATTCAGTACGTTATGCGTAATACAATGTTACTCATCGTTCTATTTGCCATTTTGAATTTCGTTAAAAGCCTACTGTTTTGAACTCATCCTAGAGCTTTCATCACATCATCCCCAAATTTGTGTCATATATAATGTTGAGACAGTGGCAGTAAAAGTTATTCACAGATATATGTGACCCTGGACCACAAAACCAGTCATAAATCACACGGGCATATTTGTGGCAATAGCCAACAATACATTATATGGGTCAAAATTATCGATTTTTCTTTTATGCTAAAAATCATTAGGATATTAAGTAAAGATTATGTTCCATTAAGATATTTTGAAATTTCCTACCGTAAATGTATCAAAAATGTATTATTAGTAGTAATATGCATTGCTAAGGACTTCATTTGGACAACTTTAAAGGCAATTTTCTCAATATTTAGATTTTTTTGCACCCTCAGATTCCAGATTTTCAAATAGTTGTATCTCGGCCAAATATTGTCCTATCCTAACAAACCATACATCAATGTAAATCTTATTTATTCAGCTGAATAAATATATTGATGTATAGATCAATTACCCTTATGACTGGTTTTGTTGTTCAGGGTCATATATATTGTTTTTGTTTTTCTTTTAGAGCCACATGGTTTCATGGGAACAGGAGTCCGAGGAGGAGGATTGATTTCTCCTTTGCAGCATCCATACTCTTCTGAACGACCAGTTCCTCCTGCCCACACTTTCAGCCCACCTCAACCAGTTAACAATGCTAGCTCTGATGGGTAAGTGTTGTTATCTGACCCATCGTCCCTTTTTCAAATCCAAAATATGGTAAAACATTAGAATAATAGTCATACTATGCAGGAAGTAATGCAGGACAAATGGATAGTACTACATTAACACTTCAGCTACTACTATTAACTAATATGGAAACAAGACTAACTAATCAGTAAGTAATAGCAAATTTAGGACTAAGATAGTTCCTTATTAGATAATCCATAATTACTGAATAAGATTAGCCTCATTAAGAACTATTAACTGACAAATTATAAAGAATTACCACTTAATTACTAATCACAACATTAACATGCGCCTGAGACGTGAGCAATTGTCTTTTTTACTCTGAACATGGCGCTAAAATGCATCACTAATTGCCTAGTCATTCTTCAAGAACTACTACCAAAATATGTGTCCTCATTTGTTTGGGTGAAATGTATCTGTTTTTGGTTACACTTTATTTTAAGGTGTCATTGTTACAGTGTAATCATATATTTAAGTACTGTACGGTGGCAGAGAGAGCTCAAGGCGTTTCTGTATTTGGGTGCGTTGTGAACTTTTGCAGCGCGTTTCTGTATTTGGTTGTGTTGTGAACTTTTGCAGCGCGTTTCTGTATTTGGATGCGTTGTGAATTTTTGCAGCGCGTTTCTGTATTTGGGTGCGTTGTGAACTTTTGCAGCGTGTTTCTGTATTTGGCTGCGTTGTGAACTTTTGCAGCGCGTTTCTGTATTTGGGTGCGTTGTGAACTTTTGCAGCGCGTTTCTGTATTTGGTTGAGTTGTGAACATTTGCAGCGTGTTTCTGTATTTGGGTGCGTTGTGAACTTTTGCAGTGCGTTTCTGTATTTGGTTGCGTTGTGAACTTTTGCAGCGTGTTTCTGTATTTGGGTGCGTTGTGAACTTTTGCAGTGCGTTTCTGTATTTGGGTGCGTTGTGAACTTTTGCAGCGCGTTTCTGTATTTGGGTGAGTTGTGAACTTTTGCAGTGCGTTTCTGTATTTGGTTGTGTTGTGAACTTTTGCAGCGCGTTTCTGTATTTGGGTGCGTTGTGAACTTTTGCAGTGCGTTTCTGTATTTGGGTGCGTTGTGAAATTTTGCAGCGCGTTTCTGTATTTGGGTGCGTTGTGAACTTTTGCAGCGCGTTTCTGTATTTGGGTGCGTGGTGAACTTTTGCAGCGCGTTTCTGTATTTGGTTGAGTTGTGAACTTTTGCAGCGCGTTTTTGTATTTGGCTGAGTTGTGAACTTTTGCAGCGCGTTTCTGTATTTGGGTGCGTTGTGAACTTTTGCAGCGCGTTTCTGTATTTGGGTGCGTTGTGAACTTTTGCAGCGCGTTTCTGTATTTGGGTGCGTTGTGAACTTTTGCAGCGCGTTTCTGTATTTGGGTGTGTTGTGAACTTTTGCAGCGCGTTTCTGTATTTGGGTGCGTTGTGAACTTTTGCAGCTTTTTTCTGTATTTGGTTGCGTTGTGAACATTTGCAGCGCGTTTCTGTATTTGGTTGCGTTGTGAACTTTTGCAGCGCGTTTCTGTATTTGGGTGCGTTGTGAACTTTTGCAGCGCGTTTCTGTATTTGGGTGCGTTGTGAACTTTTGCAGCGCGTTTCTGTATTTGGTTGAGTTGTGAACTTTTGCAGCGCGTTTCTGTATTTGGGTGCGTTGTGAACTTTTGCAGCGCGTTTCTGTATTTGGTTGTGTTGTGAACATTTGCAGCGCGTTTCTGTATTTGGGTGCGTTGTGAACTTTTGCAGCGCGTTTCTGTATTTGGGTGCGTGGTGAACTTTTGCAGCGCGTTTCTGTGTTT
Source organism: Coreius guichenoti (assembly GCA_039654105.1). Lineage (NCBI taxonomy): Eukaryota > Metazoa > Chordata > Actinopteri > Cypriniformes > Gobionidae > Coreius > Coreius guichenoti. The sequence continues at coordinate 15,303,850 of CM077180.1, read as the reverse complement.
GGTTGAGTTGTGAACTTTTGCAGCGCGTTTCTGTATTTGGTTGTGTTGTGAACTTTTGCAGCGCGTTTCTGTATTTGGGTGCGTGGTGAACTTTTGCAGCGCGTTTCTGTATTTGGTTGAGTTGTGAACTTTTGCAGCTCGTTTCTGTATTTGGGTGCGTTGTGAACTTTTGCAGCGCGTTTCTGTATTTGGGTGCGTTGTGAACTTTTGCAGCGCGTTTCTGTATTTGGTTGAGTTGTGAACATTTGCAGCGTGTTTCTGTATTTGGGTGCGTTGTGAACTTTTGCAGCGCGTTTCTGTATTTGGGTGCGTTGTGAACTTTTGCAGCGCGTTTCTGTATTTGGGTGCGTTGTGAACTTTTGCAGCGCGTTTCTGTATTTGGGTGCGTTGTGAACTTTTGCAGCGCGTTTCTGTATTTGGGTGCGTTGTGAACTTTTGCAGCGCGTTTCTGTATTTGGTTGAGTTGTGAACTTTTGCAGCGCGTTTCTGTATTTGGGTGCGTTGTGAACTTTTGCAGCGCGTTTCTGTATTTGGTTGTGTTGTGAACATTTGCAGCGCGTTTCTGTATTTGGGTGCGTTGTGAACTTTTGCAGCGCGTTTCTGTATTTGGGTGCGTGGTGAACTTTTGCAGCGCGTTTCTGTATTTGGTTGAGTTGTGAACTTTTGCAGCGCGTTTCTGTATTTGGTTGTGTTGTGAACTTTTGCAGCGCGTTTCTGTATTTGGGTGCGTGGTGAACTTTTGCAGCGCGTTTCTGTATTTGGTTGAGTTGTGAACTTTTGCAGCTCGTTTCTGTATTTGGGTGCGTTGTGAACTTTTGCAGCGCGTTTCTGTATTTGGGTGCGTTGTGAACTTTTGCAGCGCGTTTCTGTATTTGGTTGAGTTGTGAACATTTGCAGCGTGTTTCTGTATTTGGGTGCGTTGTGAACTTTTGCAGCGCGTTTCTGTATTTGGGTGCGTTGTGAACTTTTGCAGCGCGTTTCTGTATTTGGGTGCGTTGTGAACTTTTGCAGCGCGTTTCTGTATTTGGGTGCATTGTGAACTTTTGCAGCGTGTTTCTGTATTTGGTTGCGTTGTGAACATTTGCAGCGCGTTTCTGTATTTGGGTGCGTTGTGAACTTTTGCAGTGCGTTTCTGTATTTGGGTGCGTTGTGAACTTTTGCAGCGCGTTTCTGTATTTGGGTGCGTGGTGAACTTTTGCAGCGCGTTTCTGTATTTGGTTGAGTTGTGAACTTTTGCAGCGCGTTTCTGTATTTGGGTGCGTTGTGAACTTTTGCAGTGCGTTTCTGTATTTGGTTGTGTTGTGAACATTTGCAGCGCGTTTCTGTATTTGGGTGCGTTGTGAACTTTTGCAGCGCGTTTCTGTATTTGGGTGCGTGGTGAACTTTTGTAGCGCATTTCTGTGTTTGGTTGAGTTGTGAACTTTTGCAGCGCGTTTCTGTATTTGGTTGTGTTGTGAATTTTTGCAGCGCGTTTCTGTATTTGGTTGAGTTGTGAACTTTTGCAGCTCGTTTCTGTATTTGGGTGCGTTGTGAACTTTTGCAGCGCGTTTCTGTATTCGGTTGAGTTGTGAACTTTTGCAGCTCGTTTCTGTATTTGGGTGCGTTGTGAACTTTTGCAGCGCGTTTCTGTATTTGATTGTGTTTCTGTATTTGGTTGTGTTGTGAACTTTTGCAGCACATGTGCTGTCAAACTGATGAAGATGTTTTCTTTATTTGCTGGTGTTTTTTCTATTTGCATGTGTTTTCTTCAGCAACGCATTGAGCTCTCTCAGCCACCGTAGTACTGAGTAATAATACTTAACTACATGTACTTACTATAGGGTAAATGTAGGATTAGTTTAGATTAGGATTAGGATTAGGATAATTAGGATTATTGTTTGAGGGTTAGTTGCATGTATTTATGCATAATTTACTGTTATTACTATGGTAGTAACAAGGACGCTGTGTTACCCTATTTTCTTTTATTACTCACACTTTCTCTATTTTATCTCTTTTGTTTTCAAACAGTTTTGGCAGTCAGCCTGCCTTTCCATCATTTCCATCTGAGCCCATCCGTGCTCCTCTCTTCCAAGACACCTTTACTTACCTTAACCCTGATGAGGCCACTGTTAACATCATGGGTGTTCATCATGTCCCAGGAAGCCCCAACACACTCCACCGTACAGTGGCCACCAATACACCGCCAAGCCCTGCCCTTCAACGTAGGTTTGGTGGTCAGAGCAGCCCTGCTTTGGGTCGACGTATACCAACAGCCAGTGGCAGCAGCGAACCAACCACTCCCAACAGTCCTCTTTTGGGTCGCAGTGGCAAATTCATCCCGCCAAGTCCTGTGCTAGACCGCCACCCCTCACCTGCTCCAGTTGCCTCTAGCCCAGATCACAAAGCCCCATTTAGGGGCCAGGCCATTCCAGATGAGAGACATGGGGCACAGTCCAGGCAAAGCACCACTTCTATGGTTCAGCCTGGGCCTGCTACCCCCACATTTTCCCTAGAGCAACAATCCTGTAGCCCCTCGCTGTTCTTGCCCCTGGACATAAGAGCAGGATCCATTGCAGGAAACTCTGAAAGTGTTCCAGCAGACAGCACAGAATGTAGGAAAGCTCCCACTCCTACACAATTGCCGCAACAAGGCCCTGCAATCACCTCAATATATGGTAAGATAAGAAATCCACCTAGGAAGCATGTGAGTGAAATCACTAAATGAAACAGATGTGTGTACTTATTTGATCAACTATTCAGAAAACCATTTATTCTTTTCAGCTGATGGACCTCCAGATATTAGATTGAATATCAAGTTTGTTCAAGATACATCCAAATATTGGTACAAACCAGAAATATCCAGGGAACAAGGTAAGAGATTTATTATCAGTTTTCACATACTGTTTTTTTCTGAATCAGTGTAGAATGGAGCCAAACCCATCTGTCACAGGAGAGGCCATATCTAAACACAGGGGTGGGCAACTCTGGCTCTCGAGATCCACTTCCCTGCAGAGCTTATGCTCACATGCTTTTGGAATTATCATAAATATGAGTTTCCTAATCAAAAATTGGACATGAACCAGTCGTATTTACTACTGGGGAACTCTGAGATAATTTTGTTACCCGAGTTTGCTGATTGCTGCTTTGACTGGGATCTTTATTGTGTGCTTTGCATGGCCGTTATAGTATATCCATCAGGCACATTTAATTAAGACTTTACTTAATTATTCACAATTTTACTAAAATATATTTTATTTAAATACTCTTACCTCTGGTTTCACAAACAAGGCTTAAAATAGTCCCAGACTAAAATGCATGTTTGAGCTGTTTTAACTGAAAGAAACTTGCACTGACATATCTTAAAATATGTCAGTGCTATTGTTTTGTCACAAGATGCACAGTAATGTTTTTTTGTTTTGTTTTTTTGTCTAAGGTACATTTGTAAAAGCTACTTAAATGCCCTAATTTAACTAAGGCCTAACCCTTTCTTAGTCTAAACCCTGTCTGTGAAACCAGGCCTAGTGTTTAATTTAAGCCTATTGATAATTGTTTCGGGAGATTTTTTTCATTTTGATTGAAATTTACAAAATCAAAAACATTCTCAGTGCAGCATTCCACTTATCAACATTTATTTGAATGTATTAGATACCATTTGTGTTTTTCTTTTTCTTTCTGTTGGTCTAACATGTGGGCTATGGTGTTAAAATGCCTGTTTCTTGGGGAAATGTTTAGTATGTACCTGGCGTCCTCCATGATTCCTAATTCTTTTCAACAAAGCACGCGAACGTGACAAACTCGTAATTATGACTTCAGAAGTGGGAAGTAGGAAATTTCCGAAAGCATGTGAAGGCAGTATTTGTCACAGAATAAATCACAGATCTGTGAAGAATAAGACTCAAGCACAGAATGAGTTTTACAAGTTTAATAACCAAACAGTTATTTAATGACAAATTCAAATCAGCCAGGAGGAGTAGACAGATCTGATGTTAAGCAGGAATCAGGCCTTGGTAACGAGTAGACTGCAATGGGCTGTATCTGCTGATTCGAGTGGTGCTGATCCTCAGTGAAACCAGACAGAGAAATCCAACTCGAACAGGAACACAGACGGGAGACTGGACATGAGAGAGATGACTGCGGCTGCTGGTCCTCATTAATACCAGAACAGAGAGTAATCCGACTCGAACAGGAACACAGACAGGAGACTGGACATGAGCGAGATGACTGGTGGGAACAAATGACAAGACATGAACACCAAACAGAACAAATCCACTAAAGACTGTTCACAAAGCAATTGGACAGCTGAGCACAAACAAGACAGCTGAGCACAAACAAGACAGCTGAGCACAAACAAGACAGTTGCACATCATGACACAAGCAATGATTCAGCAAAGACATGAAGGAAGGAAGCACAATATAAAGGGAGGAAAACACATGCGGACCAGGTGAGCACGATTAGTGAAACGAGGACTAGACAAGGACTAAACGTGGTAAGGGCAAACTAGGAGGTGGCAAACACCAACAAAGAGAGAGCCATGTGCTTAGACACAACACAAACATAGAAACATTAAACAAAGACAACACAGACAAGGCTGCCAGGGCAGAACCCTGACAGTATTAGCTCCAAACCTAATAAAACACACAAGAACAAGTTTAACAAGATCTTCAGGATTACTAAAAAGTTACAGGCGTGAGAGTTTGATCAGTAAAGTTTGCAGGAAAGTGGCTCTCGAGGGCCAGAGTTGCCCAGCCCTGTCAAAACACAATTTTGGTCATTACAGAAGATGTGTAGTTAGTGTTTTGCCTTTGTAGGGAAGTATAGATGACTGGTGACACATTTTCTCATTTGTATGTTTCAGCCATTTGTATTCTTAAAGATCGTGAACCAGGAGCATTTGTCATTCGAGACAGTAACTCGTTCAGAGGAGCATATGGCTTGGCTATGAAAGTAGCCTCTCCCCCACCAACGGTGCAGCAGAACAAGAAAGGTAAAATAACTCTGTGTGTCATCATGCCAGTCATCACTGAATAGACCTTCATCCTCATTTATCTTTTTTCATTTATCTTTTTTTTCTTACCTTGAAGTTGGAGACATCACAAATGAGTTGGTTCGACACTTCTTGATTGAAACCAGTGCCAAGGGCGTGAGACTTAAGGGTTGTCCAAACGAACCGTACTTCGGTAATAATGAATTCCGACAGACTTTTGTATTTCTGTCTGCTGTCTATTGTACTGACTTAAATTGGTACCTTTTGAAAAGTGTGTGTAGTCTTCCACCCATCAGCTTGTTTGTGTACTGTAACTTGTCTTTGGTGTGTGTATGTGTGTGTTTACAGGGTGTCTGTCTGCTCTCGTATATCAACATGCCATCACACCTCTGGCTCTTCCATGCAAGCTTATGATCCCTACAAGAGGTGAGAATGCCATTGTCACCCCATTCCTGCAGCCTCTGTAATTGACTTCTTCTCAGTTGATGGTGTTTTTGTTTGCATTACCCAAACAGACTGCCCTGTATTTTCACTCAGTGTTAATTTGTATTTCATCAACTCAGTCTTTGGTTTTTGTGTCTTCATGTCTTACTTTTTTTGTAAACAGATCCAAATGAAGAGGCCTTGGAGTTAGCCACACCAACTGGTTCAAGCATGGATTTATTAAAGCAGGGAGCAGGTGAGTCTCTCCCTTTCTGTTTCTGTTTCACTTCCTTTATTGTTCTCTGTATATCTTATTTGCCTCCTCGTTTCTTGTCACTTTCCTACCGTTTCAGGACCTCCTAAACCTACTGAAGATTGTTATGGTAAATATGGCAAATCATCTCCTAGGTGGCATTTGTGTCCCTGTTTGCATGCTAATTTTATATTAACTACTGGCCATGAAAATCATCTACAGTACTTTCACCATGTGTACCTGAAACCGGTCCTGAAATAAGCTGATAGCAGCTGACTTGACTGTCAAACCACCACAGCCATCTGAATTGATTTTGTATTTTGCATCTGGTTTAAGTACTTCAGTGCAACCAGATTTGTCAGTTTTTGCAGATGTTACCACACTCTTCCACCAAGGAACTTGCAAGTTCTCAAAAATGGGGGGGGCATATGGTTACACATGGTTTCGCACTTTTTTTTGCTGAGTTCATTTGTAGTATATTTTACCTCAGATCATAGCTATGACATGTTTTTTGTTGTTGTTGTTCTTTCCTTTTGCATGATATTGTTTTGGTGTTGTTTGAGACAAACAAGTTTCGGGATGCAGCCTCTATTTTTTGCACTTATTTTATCTTTTTCCCCCAGCATGTAATGTTTTGTACATAAACTCTGTGGATATGGAATCTCTGACCGGTCCTCAGGCTGTGGCCAAAGCCATCACTGAAACGCTTGCTGCCAAATCCGGACCTATGGCAACCATTGTCCATTTCAAAGTGTCCACACAGGGCATCACACTCACCGACAACCAGAGAAAGTGAGTGGATTAATTTTGTGTTGTCTTGAATCAAGCATGTGTGATCTTGGAATAACCAAACTTCTTTTTCCTTGAAGGATTTTTTTCCGACGTCATTACCCGATCAACATGATAACATACTGCAATTTGGACCCACAAGACAGAAAGTGAGTATTCTGGTTAGATATTTTAGTTGACTTTTCTGCATGCTCCATATAAATTTAATCAGTTTTAGAAATATGTTTGACATTAAATTCAATAAGATCCTCATGTCTCATTGTTCTTACAGTTGGAACAAAGCAGAGGGTGGGGTAGCAAAGTGAGTATGCCACATTGAATCATTGTCAAGAATTTTGTTATAGATAGAACAAATTGCTCTAACAAATATTTATTTTGTTTTATAATGCAGACTGTTTGGGTTTGTGGCTCGAAAACAAGGCAGCACAACTGATAATGTGAGTCACCTGTTTGCTGAGCTGGAACCAGACCAGCCTGCTTCAGACATTATCCGTTTTGTCTCCAAAGTCATGCTGAACACTCAAAAACCTTGAGTGGCCACCCAGCAACCATCTTGATTTCTCCATACGAGTCTGAATTTTCTCACCAAAGAGGATTTGGTTATTCTTATCTTATTTTTCCAGAGTGGATTATTCTTTTTACATACTGTATTACTTTCTTTTTGTTGAATAACTCTGGGGGTTGGGCTCTTACTCTTTCTTCTTTGTGAAGATTTGAAAACGATGCTGTTTTTTGTGTGAAGATCTTGCTGAAAAGCAGATTAAGAAGGTAGTGTGTAAATGGCAGGGATAAAGGTAGTCCCTCCGGCCTTCCATATCAGGAGGCAGGACTTTACAAAAAAAAAAAAATGACAAATAATATTTAGATAAAAATGCCATTATTGTGATCGAACAACCAAAGGTAGAAAAAAATAAGGGAAAAAAAGATAATATCAGACAACTCCAAATTTGTCTTTTTGTGTCCTCCTGTGAAAAGTATGAAGATTTTGCATGTTTGCTTGCAAGATTCACAAGAGTAAGTCATTTTTTTCTGAATTCAGAGGACTTTAGTTTGCTCTGCTGTTACTCAGAAAAGCATTTTGCAGAATTTAGCTTTTGACTTCAACTTCAAATAACAGACCAAATCTGTTGAAGAAAAAAAAAAGTGGTCCAAAAAATGGCAAAAAAACAAAAAAAAAAAACATTGACCCCAGGCTTGCCAAATTGATTACCACAAAAAGACTTGCTACACTTGCCTGTGGACATGGAACTAGCAACTACACTGCAGTCACTGGAAACTTTCTGCTGAGATATCCATATGGATAGTAAAGATAACACTGGCTCTACCCACAATGTCCTGGCTGTGGTAGTAGATGTTTAGCTTTTTTTCTGAACTGTGCTTAACATCCCATTCACAGCTTTGCCCCAGTCAGTGACAAATATACAACATTTTGTTGCATACTATTTGAGTGCATGGGTAGGTCCATTTTGTACTTGTCTTTAAAATGTATTATGACAAACCATGACATTAACTGAATATTTATTTTTGTTGCAGTATTACTCATAACTAATATTTAAAAATAGTGTATAGTCTACAGAAAAGAAAAACTTGACTTAAAAGTTAAAAATGAATTATTTTAGCTAAAATATCAAAATCAGGTTTTGAGAAGCTCTTGATGTACAATGTATGTTACAGTTTTTGTCTTTATTTGAATGTGTTCACTGTGTCATTGTTAGGTGTTTTAGAATGAAAAGGCATGAATGTGGAAGAAATTGAGAAAAAAATATTTTAGATTAAAAAACACCAATACATGTATAAATTTGCCATGAGTGCTGCCATTATGTGTGTGAATCAAACAGCTCCTGCAATTGATATGAATTATGTTACTGGTCAAAGGGAGGTCAATTATTTGCAGTTGTCTATGGAAATGTAAAAGAGGAAATGTAACCATGTTTGCCATAAGAATATAGAATTTCTTGTAATGCACTGTCCATCCTGCCAATAACTAGGTTGTTATAAGATGTTCCTTCTCTGTTCACCATCATTAAGTGCTTTATAATCATAGATGGGGCAAAAGAGATTGAATATAATACATTATCTAAATTAACTGACAGGATGGAGGGTGTTTTGTTATAGATTTCTCTATAACAAGAGGCAATGGCAGTACAAGTAAACTCTGAGTTAAGTAAGCCATTGGTAGAACGTCAAAGCAGTTCAAATATGTTAGCAGTGTTTAATAATTATTGTAAGGTTTTACTGTTTTTCAAAGGGAGTTCTAGCTGCAACATGTTCCACTGTTTTAAGGAGAGTGATAATGGTGAAAGGAACTGTGATTCATGAAGTGAAAGGAACTGTCAGGTTTACAGTCATTTTTGTCTATTTTCAAATGGTCAAAAAGGAGCAATTTGACAGACCATGTGCAGTTGAAAATAAAAACAAAAATCATAAAGTGAACCACTTTTAGTTTTATCTATTTTCAGGATGTTTTGTGGTTGGTGAATGGTGATCATGTTGAAATACATTGATAGAGAAGTCCAGTGTCTTGTGATTTAACGGAAAGGTATGTTGTCATTTTGTGGAATTACAGTGCAGTTTAGTAGCTTACTAATAATAATCAGTTTGTGGTACTGTAGAAGTTTCTCTGCAGATGGCAGTGTTTTCACATTAAGGACCAAGTATTACAATCTCCTGCAGTCAAGAAAATGCTTACAATTGACAAATAGGATTCTGATGTTTTTGATTTAATGGCAGGGCTTTCATAGAAAGTCATGGTCACCCGGTCATAGACTGTATTTACACAGGAAGGCATAATGCACAAAACTTTTAATCCTTATCTTATTTACATTCACTTATGTCTCAAATGACTGTTTAAAATATTGAGTGAATATGCACTGTCAGCAGCACTAGTTTTTAGACTTATCATCACAAGTGTTGGATAGGAACGCATACAAATAGGGTACAACGGGGCTAAAGGCACACCTTAAGAAAAAAATGTGCTTTTCACCATTCCCATAGTGTATGATTGCAGAAAAAATATGTTTGTATTGAACATTTATGGAGCAACGGATGTTGTGTGAAAATAAATCATAAAAGTGGTTTATTTTGTTTAAAAATCGTATAAATATATGAGTTGGCAAGGTGGGGCAAATGGCACAAATCAAATCAAATCAAATCACCTTTATTTATATAGAGCTTTTTACAATGCCAATTGTTTCAAAGCAGCTTCACAGTGGTAACAGGAAAATAATGCAACAGAATTTGATTCGGCTGTACAGCCGCTCTGGTGAAAACAGTGATGTCATCCAGCTCATTTCAATTATCATATAGTGTCAATGCGGGCAGATCAGTAATATAGTTGAAATTTAAGTGTCCCCAACTGAGCAAGCCAAAAGCCAAAGGCGACTGTGGCAAGGAACCAAAACTCCTTCAGGGCCAGAATGGAGAAAAAAATATTGGGAGAAACCAGGCTCAGTCGGGGTGCCAGTTCTCCTCTGGCCGACGAAAAAATAGTGTATGATTATGATTCTGGCAACATTACAGGTCAGAAGTCATATTAGATCAATAGATATTCGTAGGATTACAAATTACACATTACACACATTATTTCTACAAACACTTTAGCTAAAATAATATGTTTTTAATAGTCTCTAAGTTAATACTTGTTCAAAATAATCACTTTAGCAAAGTTTGCGCTATTTTCTGTTTATTTTGATAAATAAAATAATAAATTTTTACTAAATAAATATACTGTCATTAAAAATATATTTTAAAAATACATAAACAAAATTATTTTAAAAAGCAAATATTCTGAAATCATTGAATGAGATACCATAATAATTTAATATAGATTTACAGTAGTAACATTAAATCATATTTTATTATATGAAATTATTAATATCATAATTGATGGTTTCATTATAAATATGGTGATTATCTCTAAGGTGGACACCCAATCTGATATATGATATTTACCACCTGAATCTAACCATGTCATGTCAACAAATGGAAAAGTCAGCCAGAGATTTATTATCATGTTAATTATTGTGCCTTTAGCCCCAAATATCATACTTTTACATATTTTTTTCAGCTTGTACAAAACTGAAAATCATTAAGATCTTTGTCTCAAAATATATTCAATCATTTTATCTATTCTCTTTTGCTACTTAAATCTATAACATTTAAAAAAAAACATCAAATATTAGATCAAATTAGCGCAGAATCAACTTTGCGTTGCTGCCCGCTGTCACAGAGTCAGCGACATCTCAATCAGCACCAGATCACCATACTCCACCCACTCGTTCCCAGTCACCTGAACACTGATTTCCTGCACCTGCACATCATTATCAGCACGCCCTATATATTCACCACAATTCTTCACATCAGTGTCTGGTCTTGTTGCTCATGCACGCAACAGACTCCTACTGCAATACTTACCTGAGGCACTTACCTTGGCTGCCTGCATCAGGAGATCTTGTTCATGGTGCTGGAAGGATCCACCGCTGACCTCATCCTGGGACGCCCTTGGATGTTACAACATGAACCTAATGTCAACTGGAATACTGGGGAAATCCTGCAGTGGAGTGACTCTGAACGACCCGTCTATCCCGTCACATCACACCCAGTTGAATCTTCTACCTTCTACTTCATTGGAACAGCTGCGAGGGGATCGTATCTTCTCTAAACTGGACCTGCGGAGCGCGTACAACCTCATTTGAATACGTGCGGGTGACAAATGGAAGACGGCTTTCGTGACATCATCGGGCCATTATAAATACCTCGTCATTCCATATGGACTGTCCAATTCATCCTCCATATTCCTGGGGTACATGAATGAGGTGTTCCAGGAGTTCCTCCATCGGTTTGTCATGTACATCGATATACTTATCTACTCCCGGAGCCTGGGCGAACATCGCCACCACGTGACGCAGGTCCTCCAAAAGCTCCGAACATCAGCTGTATCTCAAGCTAGAGAAGTGCGAGTTCCACCAATCTTCTGTTCAATTCCTGGGCTACATCATCCATCAAATCAAAATCAAAATCACCTTATTTATATAGCGCTTTTTACAATGGCAATTGTTTCAAAGCAGCTTCACAGTGGTAACAGGAAAATAATGCAACGGAATTTGATTCGGCTGTACAGCCGCTCTGGAGAAAACAGTGATGTCATCCAGCTCATTTCAATTATCATATAGTGTCAATGCGGGCAGATCAGTAATATAGTTGAAATTTAGGTGTCCCCAACTGAGCGAGCCAAAAGCCAGAGGCGACGGTGGCAAGGAACCAAAACTCCTTCAGGGCCAGAATGGAGAAAAAAACCTTGGGAGAAACCAGGCTCAGTCGGGGTGCCAGTTCTCCTCTGGCCGACGAACAAATAGTGTATGATTATGATTCTGGCAACATTACAGGTCAGAAGTCATATTAGATAAATAGATATTCGTAGGATTATTCGAAAGATTGGAGTTGTCACGCCGGGGACGGGTTTAATGAGGATGTCGTGTCGATGCGGAATTTACAGGGGGGAGTTTAATTGACACTATTGTCTCTACAGACACTTCAGGGATATGGTCGTCATGTCCAGGCTAAGGTCCACCATCTGGTCTGGATACGGCCCGGATCCGGCCGACTGCAGTAAACCTCGGGATAAACAGAGAGACTAACATTAGCGTAGATGCCATTCTTCTTATGATGTAACGAGTACATCAGGTGTTATGGGAAGTGTTCCCGGTTCCGGCTGACCTAGTTAATGCAGCCTAAAACAATCGTTTGATTTGAATAATAGAAATTAAAAATGTTTTATGTGTATGCCATAGTAAAGAGATGTGTTTTTAGTCTAGATTTAAACTGACAGAGTGTGTCTGCTTCCCGAACAATGCTAGGAAGACTGTTCCAGAGTTTAGGTGCTAAATAGGAAAAGGATCGACCGCCTGCAGTTGATTTTGATATTCTAGGTATTATCAACTGGACAGAATTTTGAGACCGCAATAGACGTGATGGAGTATAATGCGTTAAAAGCTCGCTCAAGTACTGGGGCACTAAACCATTTAGTGCTTTGTAAGTAATCAGCAAGATTTTAAAATGTATACGATGTTTAATAGGGAGCCAATGCAGTGTTGCCAGAACAGGGCTAATATGGTCATACTTCCTGGTTCTAGTAAGAACTCTAGCTGCTGCGTTTTGGACCAGCTGCAGTTTATTTATTAAGCGAGCAGGGCAACCACCCAGTAGAGCATTACAATAGTCTAGCCTTGAGGTCATGAACGCATGAACTAACTGTTCAGTATTTTGCATTGAAAGCATGTGCCGTAATTTAGATATATTTTTAAGATGGTAGAATGCAGTTTTACAGATGCTAGAAACGTGGCTTTCAAATGAGAGATTGGTATCAAAGAGCACACCCAGGTTCCTAACTGACGACGAGGACTTGACAGAGCAGCCATCGAGTGTTAGACAGTATTCTAGGTTACTACTTGTTTTTTTGTCCAATGATTAAAAATTCAGTTTTTTCTGAATTAAGTTGCATCACATTCAAATGGACCAGAGGAAGGTGGAGACCATCCAGAATTGGCCCAAACCTGTCACTGTCAAGGAACTACAATGATTTCTGGGCTTTGCAAATTTCTACCATAGTTTCATCAGTAACTACAGTGCCCTCAGCTCCCCGCTTGCATCCATGCTCAAAAACCGGCTCAAGTCTCTGTCCTGGAACCCATCGACATCACAATCATTCCAACAACTTAAAGAAGCATTCCTCACGGCTCCTATCCTGGTCAAACCCAGAACACCCTTTCGTAGTGGAGGTGGGCGCCTCGACAACCTGGGTAGGAGCAGTTCCATCGCAGCGGCAGGGGAATCCTCCTTGCCTCCATTCATGTGCCTTCTACTCCAAGAAGCTGTCCCCGGCGGAGCATAATTACAACATCAGCAAACGGGAGCTACTGGCGATCAAGCTCGCCCTGGAGGAGTGGAGACATTGGCTGGAGGGAGTGAACCATCAGTTCAAGGTAATAACAGACCACCGTAAACTGGAATACCTCCGTGAGGTGATAAAGCTGAACCCCCGTCAGGCCCGTTGGGCCTTATTTTGCACAAGATTTAAGTTCAACGTCACGTATTGACCTGGTCATAAGAACTGCAAGGCTGACGCCCTCTCTCCTACATGCCCCAGAACCTGACTTCAGCCCTCCTGAGCCAGTCCTCCCTCCAGCCATGATTGTCAGCCCTATCCAGTGGTCCATCAATGATCAGATTTTCCAGGCCACACGCTCTAAATCTGCTCCGCCGGGAGGTCCTGAGGGATGGAACAGTCTGTCCCTCATGAACTCAGCACATACGTCTCCGGGCTCTGGACACCCAGGCAGCCAGCGAACCCTCTCGCTCCTAAGTACTCGCTGCTGGTGGCCCACGATAGCCCAGGATGTGTCCCGATACATCAAGGGTTGCTTAGTCCCAAGACCCCCCGCCCCCCCGATGCCTTCCTGCAGGGAAACTAGTGCCCATCCCACGACGACCCTGGTCCCACATTGGATTTTTATGACTGACCTGCCCTCTTCCAATTTCAACACCTGTATCTTCGTGGTAGTAGACAGATTCTACAAGGTCTGCAAATTAATACCCCTGTAGGGTCTTCCCACAGCCTTCGAAGCAGCAGAACTCCTGTTTCAGCATGTCTTTCGCCACTTCAGTCTGTCAGAAGACATTTGTATCAGATAGAGGGCCACAGTTCATCTCCCGTGTGTGGAAGGCCTTTTTCAAGCTGTTGGGCGTTTCGGTAAGCCTGTCCTCTGGGGTACCATCCACAATCTAATTGCCAGACTGAGCGGAAGATCCAGGAAATTGGGAGGTATCTGCGGTCCTACTGCCACTGTAGCCAAGACAGCTGGAACCGTTTCCTCCCATGGGCAGAGTACGCCCAGAATTCCCTTCGCCAATCCACCACGGGACTAATCCTATTCCAATGCATTCTGGGCTACCAACCTCCTCTGTTCCCCTGGTCCGGCAAACCATCGGAGGTTCCAATTGTCAACCACTGGTTCGAGGAGAGCGAGAGGGTATGGGACTCAGCACACGTGCATCTCCAACAGGCATTGCGGAGACACAAGAACCAAGCTGATACTCAACGATCTGCTGCCCCACAGTAGATACCAGACAAAAGGTTTGGCTCTCCACTCGGGATATCTGTCTCCGTCTGCCCTGCCTTAAGCTGAGTTCCCGTTACATAGGTCCTTTCACTGTGCAGAGGCAGCTCAACAAGGTCACCTACCAGCTCAACTTTCCCTCAGATTACAGAATCTCACCTTCTTTCCACGTCTATCTCCTGAAACCTCACACTGACCCTCTGTTTTCCTCTGCAGTTTCCTGGTGCTGATGACGTACCTCCTTCTCCCAAAGTAGCCAAAGAGGAAACCATCTATTCGCGACGTCGGGGAAGTCAGTTGGAATACCTCATAGACTGGGAGGGTTACGGTCCAGAGGAACAATCCTGGGTAGCCCGAGACGATATCCTGGACCCATCTCTAATCTTACAGTTCCACGAAGAACATCCCAACTGACCTGCTCCCAGAGGTTGAGGTCGTCCCCGTCGTTGCGTCATCCGGTAGTCAGGAGCTGCCCATGGAGGATGGGGGTACTGTCACAGAGTCAGCGACATCTCAATCAGCACCAGATCACCATACTCCACCCACTCGTTCCCAGTCACCAGAATACTGATTTCCTGCACCTGCACATCATTATCAGCACGCCCTATATATTCACCACCATTCCTCACATCAGTGTCTGGTCTCATCACTCATGCATGCAACATACTCCTACTGCGATACTTACCTGCTAGATTCGTCTGGTCTTCTGTCATCTGTCTGCCACAGCCATCCTCGAGGATCCTCTTGGTTAGCCGTCATCTCTTGTTCACCTCCTGCAACCCAAGAACACACAAGTTACATACAGCCTACAACCCGGAGCTTATCATTGTTCAGACTCACCTGTGATTCTCCTGCTTCACCTCCGACCTCTGCTTTTCCAAATAAAGTGTTAATCTGATTTCACTCACCGTATCTGTTCTCTTCTGTTTCCTGACACCTGCGCTCGCGTCAAGGATCAGACAAATTTCCATGTGCATCATGAAAAGCGGATGTTTTTGAATGTGCTACGGTACCATTGCACATCTATGCTCTTAAAAATATCTTTAGCAACAAACACTGCATTTGATTCAACAAAGAAAAAAAACTTTATTTATTTTTTTATAATGATCAATGTGGCATTAAACAGCACAATTTATGTAACTAACGTCTAATTTACAGTGAATTGTTGCATCGCCCCCACAGATTGATTCAACAGGTGACTTAATGGGATCTTAAA
Source organism: Coreius guichenoti (assembly GCA_039654105.1). Classification (NCBI taxonomy): domain Eukaryota; kingdom Metazoa; phylum Chordata; class Actinopteri; order Cypriniformes; family Gobionidae; genus Coreius; species Coreius guichenoti. The sequence continues at coordinate 15,288,091 of CM077180.1, read as the reverse complement.
CTGTGACTGCCCTCCATGCTGAGTGCAAGGAAAGCTATCTGAGAAGACAGTCGGATATGAAGGTATAGATGCAGAAAAAAAACAGAAATTTGTAAGTGTTTTTTCCTCTTTACACACACAAAACAAGATTAATCTGTGCCCGATACCTGTGGAAAAAATCTGAATTGTCTGACAGTTTAAATGCAGCCATAGATCTCTAAGTCCCTATTTGTTGTGGTTCCTGTTCTTATATGGGATGTCACCTTTACAGGAACTCCTGTATCAGCACTTTTATCATGTGTCTCTATTCTGGTTTTACTTGTGAATGCTATACAGTGGCTCACTGGGCAGCACTGAGTTTGCATGTTCTTCCTGTGTCAGCATGGGTTTCCTCCGGGTTTCCCTCACACCCCAAAGACATGCAGGATGGATTGGATATGCCAAATTGTCGTAGGAGTGAGTGTGGGTTGTGTCAGGAAGGGCATCTGGCGTAAAACCTCAGGCAAATCAAATGTGTTAAGTGGTCCTGCAAATAAGCGGGAATAACGCTAAGAAGATGGATGGATACTGTGTACACATTTATTTACTTTCATTTGGTATTTCACAACTATTTACAAACACTAACAGTCATAATTTAAGTTGTCTATAAAACAGGTCATATCAATTTTTCTAAAATGTTTACTAAAAATATACTGGATTTTTTTTTTTTTTTTTTACGTTTATCATCTTTGGCATTCCTTCCAGACAAGACACTGTTCAAATACACAAACAATAGTTTTACTGTAAAAGCTGTAAAACACAGACTGTTGTGTGACTCTGTCTGGACATCCATGACATTTCAGTTATTTTATTTTTGTAGATAAGTAGATAAAAAGCTTTTGTGAATGTTATCAAATTAAACTATCATAGTTTAGTATCAGAATGTTATTGATAATATCATTATTGATTGGCATATCATTTCTTCATACTACCAGCTATTTTATAGAAGAACAATTAATGTGATTTTTAACTAAATAATTCGAAACAATGCAATGACAATAAGGGAAATGATTGAAAAATGCAAAGAAAAAAACTGAAAAATGATTAAGCATGCTGGTAACACTTTACATTGAGGTTCCCTTTGTAATGACTCTGTTTTAAAATTATCTGTTTTAAGATAAACATAATGAAACCAACTAATATGCAATTAAAAAAAGTGGCACACAGTGACCTAAATCCAGAAAAAGGATTTATTTATTTATTTATTTACTTAACTTTACTTTATTTAACCTAATTGTGTATTAGTTCTCTTGAATGCTGGTCTTGATTTTACTAATGCTTCTGTACCATAATAGTTCTTTAGGTCTGTTTTCCCATTCCGTACTCTCAACAGGACGCCTGTACAGTGCAGAACTACTAGAACATGATTGTAATATTTAGGATCTCTGTTCTGACATGTAGCACCTGTACCATTTCTAATTCCCTCTCCACATACATTCCATAAGTAGATTAGTAAATACTAGTATGGTATGATATACATATGCAACCTGGGCCTATGTTTTTTTTACAGTCTATGGGAGAGAGGAGCTGTATTAATGTAAAATGTGAAAAACTATGTGTTTTTCAAGTAATAAAGCATGAAAGCATATTCTAGTACACCCAAAAAACAAAACATAGTCGTACCTATAGTATATAGTATAAAACATACCTATAGTCGCTATATTTCTAGTGTTTATTTTAAATTTATTTAGAGCTTTTTATAATAAACAATGTCCCAGAGCAGCTTTACAGAACAAAAAGAAGAAGAAAAAAAGATGATAAATGAAACGAAAATGTGTGTAACTGCACCTCTTTGAATCATTCATTAGAACAGCTCTACTATACAATCCGTCTACTGAATTAATATCAAGTGCAGATCTGATTCTGGAACTCCCCGAGGACAGTCAAGCGATGCGCTCGAAATTTGCATTCACGCCCCTCTTTCTGTCTCACAATGTTGTCAGTGTTTATTGGTCATGCAGTAAGTCTCCACTGACGCTTTTCTTTCATTTTTACATACTTTTAATTTTAGAAGAGTTTTTGAAAAAATAGAGGCACGATATAAAGATGCGATCTCTTTGGTCTATATTGGGATTAACGCTTTACCTGGTACTTATGGAGAAGGTAACGGCATCTCAGCGAACAGGTAACTAAATCGCCTGTTCCTCTTATTAAAATGCTGCAGTGTTAACATTTTCGTAACTAATGAATTGGAATGTCAGTTGTCCAGCATCCATTAGAATTGTAGATATATTGTAACTTAAAATATTTTGTTTTGTGTGCTTGAGGGCATCCCGCAGTTTACATGTGTTCATGATTGGATATCTCCAAAATTCTTCAGCCTATTTTAATAGGCTATATGAAGCCACATAATTTAAGACATTATTGTTTATTTTTGCTTTTGTAGGCTACATGTCTGTAGTTTTATACATCTTCACAGCAATTTATTGAAACACAAGAGTAATTGAGTACATTTAAATTAACAATTAATACATTTTAAATTTTTAACTATTCAATATATTATATTATTAATTATATTATTATTAAATTCAATATTTTTAATTTTTTATGGAATGTAAATAGCCTGCAAGGCATCCTTTCATTATGTAAATTTTTACAAGCTTTCATGACATTGCTTTCAGTATGCAAGGTTATGTGCAAAAAGTCTTTATATAAACCATGAAACAAAACTTTTTTTTGTTTAATGGGACTGTCTATTAACACCACCTGTAATATTGACAGTGCCCTAATGAAAGTAGTCAGCCATTCCACTTTTGCCAAAGAAAATCCACTAAATGATGTTACATCAACAAGGAACTCTTTTCCTGTTATCATGAGGGCAGTACTAAGGCATGTCCATAAAGAGTTGCAAGGAAGACACAAAAGGCTTGTTCCACCAATTGTTTGGATTTCCACACAATGTGTGTTAATTGTGAATGAGGAACTGGGGGAAAAAAGCTCCCCACACAGACACAAATGTAACACACCTCTTCTCAAGAGATGGAGAGAAGAAATTATGGCAATTGTGTGTATGAAAGCTTTCAGTAAGGACAGAACAAAAGACCAACACATTTAGTTGATTTTGAATGTCTATGGCCAAAAAAAAAAAAAAAAAAAGTAGAAAAGAGCTCTAACATGCACACTAAGTGCACACAATGCATGAATTCAGTGGAAGTGATTGTGTCCACTTTTATACATCATATTTAGGTGACAAATATTGTCATACTCCCTGTCAGTAATATTTTTTCTTTCAGTTCGCTTGAATCACTTTAGTTTTAATTGTAAAAGAGGGATTGTGCCTCTGTGTCCTTCTGTTCTGATTTCTAATGAATGCTGCATTGTGAATTATATGGAACATTCATTCCATTACCTCACTCTGCCAAAATCCCACTCTTATATGAAGGCATACATGTTGAAAAGTTTGTGATGGGATGATTCAAAGTTTAGAGGGAGTAGACAAAACCCTTCAGGGCAAATATTCTGGTGTGCTAAAAAGTATATTTATTTTTTTTAAATAATTAATTGGTTTGAGTAGTGTAAACTTAAACAAATTAGTTCAATCAAATAAACTTTTATGAAATGGATGCATTTTAAGTAATCTGAAGTGTTTCATTGTTTTGAGCTGTATGAACTTGTTTCTTTTAATTTAGATGAACTTAAATTTAACCAAAACTGGGCTGGGATTTCTATTTCTCAGGATGCTTTGCCATGACACTCGAAAGTGAGAGTAAATGCTAAAATTAAGTGTTACATAACATTTTTTAGTGCAAGATTAATGTTAAGTGGGATATTTAATAGTGTTTAATGTTTAGCTATGCTAATTTAGAAGAGTTGCTGTTATGTTGGGGGGGGGGGGGTGGGGGGGGGGGGGGGGGTGTTGCTATCATCATGGTGACAAGTGGAGCATGAGCTTGGTTTGAGAAAAGGTTTGTTGAACATTCTATATTGTCTTACTCATTAATATTTTGCTATGCTATGCTAATGTTATTAAAGCACTATGTTACCAATTAGCAAGTTAGCATTTACTGAATTAGCTAGTTAAAGCTAGCCAAGTTCACACTTAATATTATCATCTCAGCTTAAATATTTTAAGTAAACTATGAGTTAAGAGTGTAACGTGTGAGCAGGGATGAAGCGGAGTGAGAATCCAAATGCAGCATGAACGATTTAATAACAAACAACATACAGTGAATCCAAGAACAAGGGTATCAAAAACAGGCAGGAGTGCAACAACAGGAACACGCATACAGGAGCAACAACCGACAAACAACAGCTGAAGCACTGGGGTATATATACACAAGGAAACAAGGTTAACAAGATAACAAGAGGGAGTGGCTAAATGGGAAACACCTGGGAGAACTAATCGACATGAAAAACTACAAAGGACTACAAAACATGACAAGACAGGAAATAACAAAAGAGTCCTCACAAGACAGGGAAACAGGCTAGAATCATGACAAAGAGCAATTAAAATGTGCAAAATAAAAATCGGACAATTCTGTTGACTTAAACTTTGAATTTCTTTGATGTAACTGGACTGCCTCAAATTTTTTGAGTTTTGCCAGCTTATTCGGGTTTACAGTGTAGTTTTGCTATAAGCGTTTCATGACAAAAGCTTGTTTATATGCATCCAGCAAAATAAAATATCACATTATAAATGAATCATGCTAGACAAAATTATTGTTGTACAGTACATTACCACATTACAAACATTCATTTGAAACCGTAAATTTCAGAATCTGACAAAACTGATTGCATAAAAAATGGCATAATCTACTGTATAAGACTATTGACCCATGAAGTCATTCAGTATAAGTATAAAATATGTTTAATACATTTAACAAAATATCAGTTGAATCAGTTTTCTAATTATTTAAGTTTTATGGGAGTGGGAAGTCACTGCTGAGTGCTTTTGTATTATTTAATTTGCAGCAGATGGTGCTCTTTCTAAACCGAGGTGCAAATGCATTGTCCCTGACTATCAAAACATCACTTATTGTTGTTGCCATTACAAAAGATGTTTAAGGTCATTAAGTGTTTAAGGTCATTCTATGCCCAGCATTTTGTGTATTATTATTTTAGACTTAGCACTTTGACAATAGTATGCGTTCATATCCTTAGTTTAGGTTTCCTGTACTGATTTTACTGCTAGGATGTAAGCCTATTTCCTATGGACATCCCCTTTTTCACACAAGTACAAAATCTCAGGAGTAATGGTGGCTATGGTAGAATAAAGAATATTGCAGAAGGCAAATTTGTTCTTTGTCCTCAAATGTAGTTGTCAGAATAATAACAGTTATGAATGTTAGTCAAGTGGTTACATAAAGGGATACTGGTTCCAAATGATAGCTTAGCAATTCCTTTGAGGTAATCAAATTCTGTGACTTTCAGGGATCTTTAAATGGTAATTGGGTGCCCTTATAGTATTTGTGACCCTTGTAAATGGAATTAGCATCTGTCAGCATGTGTGTGTGTGATGTTAATAGTGTGGGAAAGCAAGACACTTCCGTCACTGGATTACATTTAGTTACTTAAAACAGTTCTGGAGCCATTAAGTGTTATCAGACCATGCTATGAAAAAGAAAACATACCACACGCAAAGAGAAACCTAATATAAAAATATAATTCACTACTTGATTTATTATGCATTGTAATCATCTTTTAGAAGGCAACAAGTAAAGGTGCATCTGTTGGATATGTTGTTTCTATTCATAAAGATTATTTATTATTTATATAGGCATTTTAAGTATTTGTTTACTACCTTTTGTAGACTGAATAGGAATGTTATTTGTTATAAATAGAGTTATACAAATATTTTATTCTAAACTTGTTTCATACCTGTTTTATATAGTGTATTTCTAATGTGTTTAAACTTCAACTATAAAATAATACAAATGATCAACACAAAAATAAAAGATAAAAAATTCTGTCAACTAGCCCATTTTCAAACTTTTCTCACTTCTGTTTCTAGCTGTTTTGGATATGTTATGATATGTTCTCCACATTAGTACCTGTTTCATAGAATAGTATGAAAGAGAGTAAGTATAAAAGTCTCTACAATACTTTTGTTACATTTAGTAGGCTAACAACTGCAATCAAATATTTATACAGTGTGGATTGTTAACAGATTGTACATATCCAAGGATTGGTTTGAGACAATAGATCTCAAGGACGCTTATTTTCACATTGAGATTCAGCCAGAGCACAGGAAGTTTCTTAGGTTCACTTTCGGGGGTGAAGCTTACCAGTATCGAGTTCTTCCTTAGAGTTTAGCCTTATCCCCACACACCTTCACAAAGTGCACAGATGCTGCCTTGGCTCTTTTGCAACTCCAGGGCATTCATGTACTCAATTACATAGATGATTGGCTTATCTTAGCCCAATCAAAGGAACTTGCAACATAATATCGAGATGTTGTGCTTGCTCACATGATGCGTTTGGGACTCTGATTGAACCCCAAGAAGAGTATGCTTTCTCCTGCTCAGAGAACCACTTTTCTGGGTGTTGGATGTTGGATGGGAGGCAACTGGGTCTCATGGTGGCAGCAGCCAACGTTATTCCATTGGGTCTGCTGCACATGTAACCGTTTCAGCTCTTGTTCAAGGTCAAGGGGTTCCATCCTCTCAACCATCCAAGGGATCAAGGGTTACACACAAAGGTCTTCGTACCCTTTCAACTCTGGAAGAAACCTTGGTGTCTGAACCAAGGTACAGCTCTAAGATTGTGTTGTCGTTGAAAATCTTTAACAACAGATGCTTCTCTCACGGGCTAGGGTGCTCTTCTCAATGGCCACCCAGTTCAAGGCCTTTGGAGGGAACTTCAGCTTTTGTGGCACATCAGTGGCCTGAGAAAGGGGCAGTATATCTGTTGCATTACTTTCTCGATCAGTTGAGGGACTACCATGTGTTAGTCTGCACAGACAACACTACGGTAGTCTCTTACATAAATAACCAGGGAGGATTGTGTTTGCGTCCTCTTTTCAGACAGGCGCAGCAGATCCTGTTCTGGGCAGAGACCAAATTTCTCTCTCTGAAAGTGATTTATATTCCAGAACATCTCAATATCCTGTTGAGGCAGGGGCTGAGGCCCGATGAATGGCGATTCCATCCACGAGTGGTGGAGTGGATATAGGTATAGGTATGGCAAAGCGGAAGTGGATCTGTTTGTCTCCGAAGAGTCGACACACTGTCCCCTCTGGTTTGCCCTAACACCTTCAGTTCCAAAGGGGCTGGATGCCATGGTACAAGTATGGCCGAGGCTACACTTGTATGCTTTTCCTCTGAATGAATCCTTTTAGCAAGGGTCGGCCAAGAACAAGTTCACCAGATCCTAGTGGCTAAGTTCTGACCAGCCTGAGTTTGGTTCTCTTATCTGATTTCTCTCCTGGACAGCACTCCACAGGTTCCCGTCAGGAGAGACCTTCTGTCTCAAGTGTGAGGGATGACCTTTTGGAAGCTTTGGGTCTGGCCCCTGAGGGGTGCCGGCTCATAGATTCGGGTATTTTGGCTGAGGTCGTAGAGACAATTCTGAGCTTGAGGGGCTCTCTCTACTAAAAAATGTTATGCAACAAAATGGAAACTCTTTGTGTCTTGGTGTAAACAAAGGCAACATGATCCAGTTCACTGCCTGGTTGGTACAGTACTGGAGTTCGTCCAAGATCACCTCTCAGCAGGGTTGACTTCTACTCTTAAGGTATATGTGGCCACTATTTTGGCTTGCCACATACACTATATTCCCAAAAGTTTTGGGACGCCTGCCTTTACATGCATATGAACTTTAATGACATCCCATTTTTAATCCGTAGGGTTTAATATGGAGTTGGCCCACCCTTTGCAGCTATAACAGCTTCAACTCTTCTGGGAAGGCTTTCCACAAGGGAATTTTTGACCATTCTTCTAGAATCGCATTTGTGAGGTCAGGCACTGATGTTGGACAAGAAGGCCTGGCTCGCAGTCTCCACTCTAATTCATTCCAAAGATGTTCTATTGGGTTGAGGTCAGGACTCTGTGCAGGCCAGTCAAGTTCCTCCACACCAAACTCGCTCATCCATGTCTTTATGGACATTGCTTTGTGCACTGGTGTGCAGTCATGTTGGAACAGGAAGGGGCCATCCCCAAACTGTTCCCACAAAGTGGAGAGCATGAAATTGTCCAAAATGTCTTGGTATGCTGAAGAATTAATAGTTATTTTCACTGGAACTAAGGGGCCAAGCCCAACCCCTGAAAAACAACCCCACACCATAATCCCCCCCTTCACCAAACTTTACACTTGGCACAATGCAGTCAGGCAAGTACCGTTCTCCTGGCAACCGCCAAACCCAGACTCGTCCATCGGATTGCCAGACAGAGAAGCGTGATTCGTCACTCCAGAGAACACGTCTCCACTGCTCTAGAGAAACGACCTATCTGACCTGAGTAAGTATCAATCTCTGCTCTCATCCTTCTCAGATGAAGTCCATGCGGCTAAATCTTCATATTTCCACAACAAAATCAACAGCACTTCAAACACACGCACTCTTTTCAGAACATTCAACTCTCTCCTCTGTCTCCCTCCACCACCTCCCACCACCTCTTTATCTGCAAACGATTTTGCCCATTTCTTTGCTGATAAAACAACAACCATCAGCAGTCAGTTCTCACCTCCACACACACAGGATTTTAGATCAGCCACATCCACAGCTGGAAATCTTCTCTCCTCCTTCTCTACACTCACTGAGGCAAAAGTATCTAAACTTCTCCTCTCCAGCCATCCTACCACCTGTACTCTAGATCCCATCCCCTCACACCTTCTACAAGCCATCTCTCCTACACTCCTACCAGCACTCACACACATCATCAACACATCTCTCTGCACTGGCATTTTCCCTACCACATTCAAGCAGGCTCGGGTAACCCCACTGCTTAAAAAACCCACATTAAACACATCACTTGTATATAGCTACAGACCTGTTTCTCTCCTACCATTCATAGCAAAAACACTTGAACAAGTTGTTTTCAACCAGGTTTCATCTTTCCTCTCACAGTATAACCAACTAGACGTCAACCAATCAAGTTTAAAAAAGGGCCACTCAACAGAGACTGCATTACTGTCGGTCACTGAAGCCCTGCGGATTGCGAAAGCTGATTCCAAATCATCAGTCCTCGTCCTCCTCGATCTATCTTCTGCCTTTGGCACTGTGAATCATCAGATTCTTCTTTCCACCCTCTCATCACTGGACATCACAGGGATTCCACTCCACTGGTTTGAGTCCTATCTCACAGGTAGGTCTTTCAAGGTTGCCTGGAGAGGGGAGGTATCCAAAGCACCTCACCTGACCACTGGGGTTCCTCAGGGCTCAGTGCTTGGACCTCTTCTCTTCTCCATTTACACTACATCACTGGGACCCATCATACAGGCACATGGCTTCTCATACCATTGCTGTGCTGATGACACACAGCTCTACCTTTCATCTCAACCAGATGATCCCACAGTAGCTGCACAAATCTCAAGCTGTCTGGCGGACATCTCGGCATGGATAAAGGAACATCACCTGCAGCTCAACCTGGCAAAGACTGAGCTTCTCGTCTTCCCTGCCAGTCCGACTCTACAACACGATTTCACCATCCAGCTAGGTTCATCCTTAATTACCCCTTCAAGGTCGGTCAGAAATCTTGGAATATCCTTTGATGACCAGCTGTCCTTCAAAGACCACATTTCAAAGACAGCTCGGTCATGCAGGTTTGCACTGCACAACATCAGGAAGATCAGACCATTCCTAACAGAGCATGCAACACAGTTTCCCCCACCAGAAGCCTTCGCTCAGCTAAGGAGCGATGACTCGTGGTACCATCACAGAGAGGCATGCAATCCCTTTCCAGAACATTTTTGTTCACTGTTCCTTGCTGGTGGAACGATCTCCCCACCTCCATCCGGAATGTAGAATCGCTGACAACATTCAAAAGACAGCTGAAAACTCATCTCTTCCGTGAGCACTTAACCTCATCTTAAAAAAAAAAAAAAAAACCTACACTTTCCTCTATTCCTTCCCTTTTCTAGCTTATACTACTCTAGGCAATGTCCAAAACGTAGTATTTCAGGCACTTTTTGTGATTTTTCGCCTCTTCATGATGGATCGCTTCCTGTATTTCTCAGTTGTAAGTCGCTTTGGATAAAAGTGTCTGCTAAATGAATAAATGTAAATGTAAAGTCCAGTGGCGGCGTGCTTTACACCATTGCATCCGAAGCATTGCATTGCACTTGTTGATGTAAGGCTTGGATGCAGCTGCTCGGCCATGGAAACCCATTCCATGAAGCTCTCTACACACTGTTCTTGAGCTAATCTGAAGGCCACACGAAGTTTGGAGGTCTGTAGCTATTGACTCAACGAAGTTGGCGACTTCTGCGCGCTGTGCGCCTCAGCATGCGTTGACCCCGCTCTGTGATTTTATGTGGCCTACCACTTCATGGCTGAGTTGCTGTTGTTCCCAATTGCTTCCACTTTGTTATAATACCACTAACAGTTGACCGTGGAATATTTAGTAGTGAGGAAATTTCACAAATGACCTTATTGCACAGGTGGCAACCTATCACGGTACCACGCTTGAATTCACTGAGCTCCTGAAAGCGACCCATTCTTTCACAAATGATTGTAAAAGCAGCCTGCATACCTAGGTGCTTGATTTTATACATTGTGGCCATGGAAGTGGATTTACAAGCCTTATCTGTATCTCCTTCTTGATTGGATTTTGCCCCTGGAATGGTCAAGGCTATTCTGCACCCCAGGCCAGACTATATCCCTAAGTTGTCTTCCGCAATTGGTCACCCTATCATTTTTCAGGCTTCTTTCCTCCTCCTCATGAGATAACAAATGAAAGCAAGAAAGCCTTTATTTGTTATGTCTGGTCCGTGCTTTGTGGATCTCTGTCCACCACTCAAGCCAGTGGTGTAAACCCTCTCAGCTTTTAATCTGTTTCGTGATCGTAACAGAGGAAATTGCGGTCCCAAACAGTGTATTTTTCATTGGATCACTGATCTTATAGCTGTCTCTTATGAGGCACGTGGAATGACTTCACCTCTGGGGGTTAGAGCTCTCTCTATTAAGAGTGTGGCATCTTCAAAGGTTCTTGCCAGGGGTGCACCTTTGCGGGACGTTATAGCTTGGACACGAATTTAACCCCAGGAGCCCATGTTTTCCAGGGTTGATCCGAGTCTATCTGCTCAACAGTTGTCAATGCAAGAGTCACAGCCTCTTTGTATAGGCTCCCTCCCTTGTGTGGTGGTGTGGGTATTAACGTTTCCTTAGTATCAATGCCATGACGCAGACCATTAAAATCTGATGACATGAATTTGTGGCATTTATTTAATGGCTTCGGTGACGCGCTATTCTATGTCATCACGGCATGCGCTCTGCCAGTTAGATTGCCATGTATAGACACATGCTTCAGATACCTGTTCACATGGAAGCGTTCCCACAGCATCAATGACGAAGCATCTTGTTCCCTTCTCAGGGAACCAGGTTACATACGTAACCTAGACATTTTCAATTGTACCAAGGAATAATTTATACAGATCTGTAGTAAAGACAATCTGCAGAATCTGACATTTATCAATATTTACATATATTTAATCCACAATCCATCTGCATATACCTTACAAATCTTTGCTTCATCTGTCTAGTGTTTGAGAACTAGTGTTTACTAGCTAACATTAGTTCAAACACATAAAATGCATTTGTGATGTTGAGATTATTTGTTTATTGTTCTTTTTTATTTGTAAAAAGTGTCCTTTTAAACAAGTTGTTTTGTTTTCAGTTTGTTTTGTTCAAGAGTGGTCTCTCTGTGTACTCTACAACCAGAAGAATTGTCCAGTTGAACAGGATTATTAGGACAATAAGCCCAGTATACACATAGGCCATTAAGACAGCTGTTCGTGTTACATCAAGTGCTATTTGATGAGCCTGCGCATAATGTCACAATGCCAATATATACAAGTCAAGTCAATTATGGGGCAGCCTATCCAGTGGTTTTCCCAGCACCTATGAATCTGAAGATACCAATCACAGCTTTGTGTTCATTAGTTAACAAGAGCATTTTTTAGCATTTGTTTTGCATTTCATGATTCATGCATTATGCTGTTTATCAAAGTTTTGGCTAGATAGTGGAGATTTGTAAGTGTGTCTCTCAAAGCAGACACACACGGGTCAGTGTTTGACATGTGGGCGTCATATCAAGCAGTTCAGTTTTGTTTCATAGTGAATTTTGGAATAGGCCACTGACCTTCTCTGCCTCTACAAACACTGAGCACTTTATTAATATGCCTCAGAGTGGGATAAACTCATCCAGCACTGGTCTCATTTCTGGCCCCTTGGGTGTTTGTCTGCCCAGCGGATGGCCCTGATCTGATCCCCCATGCTTTTTCATTCCAAGTTTGTGAGAATCAGAGGACAGCAGGGAGAATATTACGACTGAGTTGTTGAATAGGGAATATCCTTGGCATTTTGTTCACACACATTGGTTAAAGGTTAGACATCAAGTTGAAAGCTCTGGACTGCGTAAATAATTTAAATTAGAAACTGATTAGAAATTAATGTACTATTCTCAAAACATGAATGGATTGGATTTCAAGCCAAAACCAGGAGGTAATTTCTTTTTAAACTTACATTTCCTGCCATTGTAATTTTGTGGCAACAAAAATATGTTTCTAATTAAAAAGAAACTTTGCATCATAAAGGAATCTTAGGGGCTTTAACACCAGAGAAAGGTCATAGTTCCTGTAACTATTGGTGGAAGTACCAGCTTTTTGGCTAGTTTGCACCGCAGGAACTGGGAACGTAAATTATCTCCTACTCCAGATAGGGTCTAACTCAGCACAATAGGAACTACCAGTGACATAACTGTTGATTGGCCGACCAAAACATATGAAACACCAGCATCCGTCACATGTGGGTGCTATAAGTAAGCGCACAAAGACAAATAGTTCAAGGGAACCAGTCTTTAATTCAATGATGCACAAAACAAGCAGGAGAAACTCAGGAAACACAACCACTCCACTTAGACGAGACTGGACAAAGAACTGAACAAAACAGGGAGTATATATACACAGACTAAATGAGTTAATGAATTGAACGACAGGTGAACGGAATCATTAATCACAGGGAAAAAACTGGCACACTCTAGGAAACTAGGTCACACAGGCAAAAAGGAACAGGGAAAAACAGAACTAAAACACCAAAACAGAACATAACAGAATATAACCGTTACACCGCCATTTTTAAAAAGCTGTGCAAACACAGTTTACATATACTTACTCCACAAACTAACTCCATGAAAATGGAAAACAGGGATAGATAGCATTTATCTGTTGCCTTTGTTTGTGGCGTTGTTCTTTTCTCAGCCTCGATGATATGTAGCACTGCAAGTTGTCATAAGAAATTTCATCTCTTAGCACTCCTTTTTGCTCTTTCTATAGCATAACTTATACGTCTACAATCCATCTCCATTATCACAAAACCCACGACACAACAAAAACATAGCTCCAATCATGGTGTCCTCCACTTAAATGATGTCGCTTTCTGCCACCTTTTGTCACTTCAGAGTTCCTACTGGGGGTGTGAATGCAACCAGGAAAATGGCCCTAGGGGAACATTTAGTTCTTGGAGGACACCCCTGGTGGCTAGTTCCTATTGTTACATTCCACGCCTGTCCCGGACTCCATTTCCCAGAATCCTCCCTGTCTCACACCTGAACTCACTTCCTCATCATCTTTCCCACTCTCCCTGGATTCCCTGCACCTGGTCCTCGTCATTTGCACTCCCTTTATATTGAACTCACTCCCAGCACTCCTTGTCCGTTCTTGAATGTTATGATTGTTTGTGTATGGTGTTTGGTGATTGCTTTGTCCCTTGTGTGAATAAACCCGTCTTTTGTGGAAGCTCCGAATCTCCTCTTCCCTGCTGCACTACACACCCGTAACACCTATAACTGCCTGGCGTGATAGCCCCTTTTGATTCAAAGCATGGTTCTTGTAAATGAAGGGTTAACCCTAACCCTAACCCTTCATCCAAAATAACTTATTACTTAATGTAAGACATTTAATTTTTCCCCTTTTTAGCAATTATATTATTGATTCCCAGTGAGTTTCACTGGCATGTGATAGCAGAGTAAGAGGTGGTCCAAGCCAAGGTCAAGTCAGGGTTAACAGTGCAAGGGCTAAGAACTGTTTACCTGTTTTCCACATACAATGCTGTGGAAAAAGTTAAAAATTTTTTGCACATTTTGCATTCTACAGTGGGGAGAACAAGTATTTGATACACTGCCGATTTTGCAGGTTTGCCCACTTACAAAGCATGTAGAGGTCTGTAATTTTTATCATAGGTACACTTCAACTGTGAGAGACGGAATCTAAAACAAAAATTCAGAAAATCACGTTGTATGATTTTAAATAATTAATTTACATTTTATTGCATGACAGAAGTATTTGATCACCTACCAACCAGTAAGAATTCCGGCTCTCACAGACCTGTTAGTTTTTCTTTAAGAAGCTCTCCTGTTCTCCACTCGTTACCTGTATTAACTGCACCTGTTTGAACTCGTTACCTGTATAAAAGACACCTGTCCACACACTCAATCAAACAGACTCCAACCTCTCCACAATGGCCAAGACCAGAGAGCTGTGTAAGGGCATCAGGCATAAAATTGTAGAACTGCACAAGGCTGGGATGGGCTACAGGATAATAGGCAAGCAGCTTGGTGAGAAGGCAACAACTGTTGGCGCAATTATTAGAAAATGGAAGAAGTTCAAGATGACGGTCAATCTCCCTCGGTCTGGGGCACCATGCAAGATCTCACCTCGTGGGGCATCAATGATCATGAGGAAGGTGAGGGATCAGCCCAGAACTACACGGCAGGACCTGGTCAATGACCTGAAGAGAGCTGGGACCACAGTCTCAAAGAAAACCATTAGTAACACACTACGCCGTCATGGATTAAAATCCTGCAGCGCACGCAAGGTCCCCCTGCTCAAGCCAGCGCATGTCCAGGCCCGTCTGAAGTTTGCCAATGACCATCTGGATGATCCAGAAGAGGAATGGGAGAAGGTCATGTGGTCTGATGAGACAAAAATAGAGCTTTTTGGTCTAAACTCCACTCGCCGTGTTTGGAGGAAGAAGAAGGATGAGTACAACCCCAAGAACACCATCCCAACCGTGAATGCATGGAGGTGGAAACATCATTCTTTGGGGATGCTTTTCTGCAAAGGGGACAGGACGACTGCACCGTATTGAGGGGAGGATGAATGGGGCCATGTATCGCGAGATCTTGGCCAACAACCTCCTTTCCTCAGTAAGAGCATTGAAGATGGGTCGTGGCTGGGTCTTCCAGCATGACAACGACCCGAAACACACAGCCAGGGCAACTAAGCAGTGGCTCCGTAAGAAGCATCTCAAGGTCCTGGAGTGGCCTAGCCAGTCTCCAGACCTGAACCCAATAGAAAATCTTTGGAGGGAGCTGAAAGTCCGTATTGCCCAGCGACAGCCCCGAAACCTGAAGGATCTGGAGAAGGTCTGTATGGAGGAGTGGGCCAAAATCCCTGCTGCAGTGTGTGCAAACCTGGTCAAGAACTACAGGAAACGTATGATCTCTGTAATTGCAAACAAAGGTTTCTGTACCAAATATTAAGTTCTCCTTTTCTGATGTATCAAATACTTATGTCATGGAATAAAATGCAAATGAATTACTTAAAAATCATACAATGTGATTTTCTGGATTTTTGTTTTAGATTCCGTCACTCACAGTTGTCCAGCAGTACCTATGATAAAAATTACAGACTTCTACATGCTTTGTAAGTGGGCAAACCTGCAAAATCGGCAGTGTATCAAATACTTGTTCTCCCCACTGTATGTGGTCAGATTTTATCATCGATTGTGGTAGTATATCAAGCGTAGCATTTGTTACGGCAGGCCACGTTAGTCAAGTTCGCATCAGCTGACTTTCAGCTGATCCACGTCTACCTAAAGGAATACGATGTCTATCACACCATCCCTATATATGAGGTCCATTCAATATTATCAGCAGCTTTATCACGTTTCTAAGGAGCTAATTACTCTCCTCCATCCCCAGCTCCTCCTCTCGTCCAGTCAGGACTTCTGATACTCAATCAGACAAATTTTTCTTGAATTATGTTTTACAAACCCGATTCCAAAAAAGTTGGGACACTGTACAAATTGTGAATAAAAAAGGAATGCAATAATTTACAAATCTCATAAACTTATATTTTATTCACAATAGAATATAGATAACATATCAAATGTTGAAAGTGAGACATTTTGAAATGTCATGCCAAATATTGGCTCATTTTGGATTTCATGAGAGCTACACATTCCAAAAAAGTTGGGACAGGTAGCAATAAGAGGCCGGAAAAGTTAAATGTACATATAAGGAACAGCTGGAGGACCAATTTGCAACTTATTAGGTCAATTGGCAACATGATTGGGTATAAAAAGAGCCTCTCAGAGTGGCAGTGTCTCTCAGAAGTCAAGATGGGCAGAGGATCACCAATTCCCCCAATGCTGTGACGAAAAATAGTGGAGCAATATCAGAAAGGAGTTTCTCAGAGAAAAATTGCAAAGAGTTTGAAGTTATCATCATCTACAGTGCATAATATCATCCAAAGATTCAGAGAATCTGGAACAATCTCTGTGCGTAAGGGTCAAGGCCGGAAAACCATACTGGATGCCCGTGATCTTCGGGCCCTTAGACGGCACTGCATCACATACAGGAATGCTACTGTAATGGAAATCACAACATGGGCTCAGGAATACTTCCAGAAAACATTGTCGGTGAACACAATCCACCGTGCCATTCGCCGTTGCCGGCTAAAACTCTATAGGTCAAAAAAGAAGCCATATCTAAACATGATCCAGAAGCGCAGGCGTTTTCTCTGGGCCAAGACTCATTTAAAATGGACTGTGGCAAAGTGGAAAACTGTTCTGTGGTCAGACGAATCAAAATTTGAAGTTCTTTTTGGAAAACTGGGATGCCATGTCATCCGGACTAAAGAGGACAAGAACAACCCAAGTTGTTATCAGCGCTCAGTTCAGAAGCCTGCATCTCTGATGGTATGGGGTTGCATGAGTGCGTGTGGCATGGGCAGCTTACACATCTGGAAAGGCACCATCAGTGCTGAAAGGTATATCCAAGTTCTAGAACAACATATGCTCCCATCCAGACGTCGTCTCTTTCAGGGAAGACCTTGCATTTTCCAACATGACAATGCCAGACCACATACTGCATCAATTATAACATCATGGCTGCGTAGAAGAAGGATCCGGGTACTGAAATGGCCAGCCTGCAGTCCAGATCTTTCACCCATAGAAAACATTTGGCGCATCATAAAGAGGAAGATGCGACAAAGAAGACCTAAGACAGTTGAGCAACTAGAAGCCTGTATTAGACAAGAATGGGACAACATTTCAACTATTCCTAAACTTGAGCAACTTGTCTCCTCAGTCCCCAGACGTTTGCAGACTGTTATAAAAAGAAGAGGGGATGCCACACAGTGGTAAACATGGCCTTGTCCCAACTTTTTTGAGATGTGTTGATACCATGAAATTTAAAATCAACTTATTTTTCCCTTAAAATGATACATTTTCTCAGTTTAAACATTTGATATGTCATCTATGTTGTATTCTGAATAAATTATTGAAATTTGAAACTTCCACATCATTGCATTCTGTTTTTATTCACAATTTGTACAGTGTCCCAACTTTTTTGGAATCGGGTTTGTACATTAAATTATTAAACATTAATGGTATCTGCAATACATTTATGTTGTTTCTGTTCTGTTTACCATAAGGGGGTTATCGCTCCTCTGCCTGCTCTTATCCATGCTAGAACCATACCGCCAATCCAAATTGTATACTAATTGTCAATCATCTTTGATGATAGTGGTCATGACAGAAATAGATACAGTTAAAATGGACACAAGTATTTTTCATGTATATTGATTGCTTTGGTTAGTTTTTGGGCACTGCAAGGTTAAGACATCTGTCAATAATTTGAAGCAGAGTTGGGTCATGAACCGTATAGGCATAATGCAAGCCTATACATCTATAGTCTATAAATCATCATCATAATGGTTGAAAAACAAGAAAAGTAAAGATTTGGAATCGCCTATTCTAATTCTGGACTAAAACCCCTTGTTCATGCTCTAAAAAAAAACCTTCAAATGTCATTGATCTGAAGCAGTTCTGCAATAGGAGTGAGCCAACATTCCTCCACATCAGTGTGAAACAGTGTTTATTCATTTTTTATCCATTCATAGGTTTTAACTGGAGATCTTGACTGAAGGTCAGTATGAAAATCAAATCAGATCGGAAGGAAACATTTTTCACAGCTCTGTAATTGTATGGTGCTGTAGCTGTAAATGTACTGTGTGAATTTTTTTTTTTTTTTGCTTTACCATTTTCTTTATTATTATTAGTAGTAGTAGATACTGTGAATGTGTGTGTGTGTTTCTTGTGCCTATTATAAGTTTGCGTGTAAGAAAGACAGGAACTGTGAGAGCATGCAGGGGACGGAATAGACAAAGTGATTGTTTGAGGGCCAAGTACCCATGGTGTGATCAGATTGAGCTGAGAGCATATGTGGAGTGAACAGCTGGACAGACAGTTTGAGATTTTGAGCAGAGGAGGTTCAGGCATGGTCAGAATCAGAATGTGGGAAAACTGCCTTTCACAAAGATGAGGTTATGGGTTTCCACACATACGTAGGCTGATACATCCACCAGATCAGATATGCTCTCAGCTGTTATGTGTCTGTCACTCAGACCTACGCCAAACAGCCCCGCTGGCATGAATAGATGCACTATGAGCACTGAGTACAACCAGTGTGGGACTGAAAAGAAATGCTGTGTAAAACATTTGCTTGGTTTTCCCCTTAAAGAACCGCAGTACCATTTTGTGCATATGCAAATTTAGGAATAAACACTATTAAAATAAGTAAAAATGACTGAAGACTACACAGTGATATAAGGACAATACTGAAGCTCATAATTTATTTACGGTGTTATTGTTGTCACACAAATTTTAAAGGATAATGAGATGTGTTATGAAGATAATGAGAAGTCTAATGTCATTTGGACCACAACATTCTTCAAAAGGTCTTCTTTTAAAGAAAGAAATGCATAAATGGAGATAGAATATTATAATTTTGGTATTATTCCAATTAAATATACTTATTTAAATGATAATTTAATAAGCTATGTGCACATGTTATTTAGAGTTGTCCACATTTTTCTGTATTAATCGTCAAGGATTAATTCTTAATTTGAAGGACAATCATTTATGAAAATGAAAAAGTATCCACAGCAAGTTCTGCAAGCAAACAAGTACACTCCATATATGGATTTTATTCTCAAAAGAGGAGCATTAGTAAAACTGAGATTGGGCTGCACATCTGTGCTCTTGGAGAGGGGTCTATTGGGACACAAAGGGATGTTGAGTGTTACTCACATTTTGGAGGGCAAGTAAAAGTGGCCAATGAGGTCCAACTATTAAAAAGAGCACGCCTTCGGTTTCTCACTCCCTCTATCACAATGAGCTTAGAGAAGGAAAGGATAGCTCATCTTGCATTGCAGTGTTGGGTTGGCTACTTTTGCAAGACCCTGATAGCATGTTCTGAATGACTCGTGCAGTGGAAGGACTAGCGTATGTACAAAAATGAGGTTCAGCCGAGACTCTCCTGTTGAGGTTGTGATGAGGTTGTCTCTCCTGTTGATTCTGTACGTGGGTCCTCTTAATGCCTTTTGGTGGATCAGTCAAGGTGTCACAAAGGGCCCCACAGTGGACAAAGACATCACTGATGTAGCCAGAGGGATCCAAGGATTTGTGCAGAACTGGGACCAGAACCCAACTGTGAACTGGAATAATGCTGTCACCTGGACACCTGGCATCTCCTCGAAGCTTGGCCATTCGAAAACGGGTAATGATAAGTCTTTATCAGAGGAAGTCAAACATGAAATAAATGTCAAAGGTTCCTCAGGTGATGCCAGTGGGTCAGGCTTAGGCTCAGGGCCCACTTTGGATTTGGCTCAGGAAGGCAAAAAAACAACCAACCTTACAGGGACATTGGTTACTGACAGCAGGATTAGCATAATTAACACCCCTAAGGATCCTACAAACTGCTTACCAAGAGGCTCTGACTGGCCTTTCTGTACATCTCATGGTGAAGTCAAATTTTCTGTACCTAATTTTTTTAACCACACCCAGGCAGAGGATGTGGTAGCTGTATTGAATGAATGGGATTGGCTCCTGCGTTCAGGCTGCCACCATGGTTTGGAATGGTTTTTTTGCCTACTACTGGCACCAAGATGCCATCAGCCCTCTGAAAAATCTGGAATAGTCCTGCTACCCTGCAGGACTTTCTGTGAGGTGCTGCTGGACAGCTGCTGGACAGTCCTACAGGAGAGGGGCCTGCCTGTGGCCTGCCACACCCTCCCCGAGGGACCAGAGCCCAGTCAGCCATGCATAACCGTTAGTAACCACAAAGGTAAAACTGGGATGCATCTTAAACTTGTGCCGCTTGTCTTGTCGGTATGTGTTATTTATTGATGTGCTTTTTACCGTGAGAGGCACAGGTCACTTCCTCTCTGTCAGCGGTTGCTCTGCTCTGCTACTGCTTTGCCAGGGTTTAGACCAACATTTAGGGATACACTAACCAGCAGAGAGTTTGCACCCATGCACATCTGCTGTGACGTGAGGTCTGCGCCTGCATGCATGGCTCAGTGTGAATCCATTAAAATGACATGCATGCATGAATACTAATTACATTCTTTTTGACATTCTCAACCTTCAATTCAGAGTTCTGTTTAACCCATAGCTCATATTTGTATGTAAAACCTGTGTGCAAACATTTTCAAACAGAAATTATGATTCATCCGTACATTTGCACTTAAGTATACAATTTAGTGTAAAATTAACCACAAAACTGCGAAAAACAGAATCTTGGCGGTTATTATTATTAGAAACTAAATAATTAAGTGCCCTACAATACTTCTTACAAAATTAAGTGGGTCACATTTTATATTAGATGTACTTACTATGTACTTACATGAACAAAAAAATTGTCCAGATGTACTTATTCTGTTCATGTTGTATTGCAAAACACTTGCTGCTATTGAGGATGGATACGGGTAAAGTTAGGGACAGGTTTGGTGGTATGGTTAGGTTTAAGGGTGGATTAAGGGGCAAGAGAAGGTTCAACAGTGTAATTATAGATGTCATTACATAAATTAATTACAACTGTAATAAATACAATGAAAAAAATGTATGTACACAATAAGGGCATTGTATTAAAGATTAATTTAAATGTTAGTACATAGTTGTTAAAGGCATTTAATAAAAAGTGGGACCATTAAGGGCCAGATTTACTAACAGCTTGCGTCAGCGCAAACCCTCTTTTGGCATTAAAAAACTACTGTCAGGATTTACTAAAGAGATGCAGTAAAAATTTGTGCTAAAAAGGCGTGTGCACAGTTATTTTTGCGGCTGACCTAATTGCATTTGCATTTGTGGGAGTTTCCCTTTCAGGTGCAAAATTTTATGGGAGGAGAGTATTTAAATGAATCATGCAAGGTGATTTACTAAGGTTTGCACTAGTCATTTTATTGGTATTTGTGCCATTATTTACCGCCCAAAAAAGCATGTCTTAAACCAGACCCTACTTTGCGCTGCTCTTGGTAGATTGCATTGGTCATTATGGAAATGATCCGGCTACGTCTGTGTTCTTTAATATGCGCGTCGTCAGTAGATCACATACAGAACTTTCCACTCCCATCGGCGCTTTTTTGAAATTGCACTCTCACGCTAATTTTCCCTTTTTAGTAAATCTGGCTCTAAGTTTGTTGTAGCTAGATCTGCAATTCTACATAAAATCCAAGTTGATCATGTGTAGTTAAGGCCTATATAAAAGTTGTTTATTGTATTTCGACTAGTTTTGAGAGTGGCACACTTGACTCCACTTGGAGATCTTGCTGTGCATGGTTGTTTGCAGAAAGTTAGTAATACAAGAGAAAACTGTTGTGTGGAAAACCTTTATATGAGTAGTTTGGGTGTATATTATGTTAATAACTGTGTGTGCATGTTCTTTCTTAAGGAACAAGTTTATGTCTATGCACCTGTGTATGCACCTCAAATTTTGTGTCAGTACTTTGCACGCATAAGTAAGAACATGTGTATGCACTTATCACTGAATGAGACCAATGTGACAATATACATTCTGTCAGCTGGGGCGCTGTAACGGGGGGAAGATTAGGATGATTCTGAGGGGCTTGGTCAGACAGGAGGCCTGTCTGGCTCTATCATGTGGCCCATACCACTACCCCCACCCACTTTTGTTTTCTTTCTATAACTATAGACTGAGCTTCTAGTCATCTTTCAACCCCATTTTTCCTGTCGGTAACCGCTGCATGGCATATTCTTACTAGCATTTGTATGAGAAGAGAAAGAGATCACAGAGTGATACGAAACACATGAAATCTTCAACACACTCTCATAACAGTTCATAGTTTAATGTTTTGGCAAATTGGTGGTGAATTTGTATAAATTTATGTAATCTCATTCATACACTTACTCAAGATCTGCTTACGCCCCACTGAGGGTTAGATTTAAGGGTAAAGCTTCATGATGCTTGCTTTTTAAATTGTATGTTTTCGTTCAAATCAAAATATAGGAATTCATATTAAATCATCAATTTATAATAGCTGTTTTCTCATGAGACCATGGGTTGGAAATCTGCAGTTTCCCGAATGTGTCAGGTTTACAGAGTATGGTACTTTGCAGATTGCAGTAACCTGTCTATTGGAAAATGTGTCAAGTTAGTTCTAAATATGTAACATTTATATGTAATATGTAAAAAAAAAAAAAAAAAAAAAAACAATATTTACTTAATACCAATATTCCTGGTACATGAAGGCCAGCTCAATCATATATCACAATAAAATTGGTTCCCACCATGGTGAATTACTGTACTGTATGTCAGCATTCTTGTCAAACACAACCCCAGTTTGACCACCTAATGCACTTGCATATGTGTGAGTTGTGGTGGATGTACATGAACAATTCTGTATAAGACCTCAGCCATGTTTGTTGGAGAGTGGGCACTTGGACTAAAAGGCAGATTATTGTGTGTCTCCGTTTTTATAAAAGGAAGTAACTTTCTGAAAATGACTAGACACTGGGGATTCCATGATCAGACTCAAGTGCCTTTATTTTTAGCTATGAGGGACTTTTTTGAATGATGTGCAAGAAATGCTGAGAGTTTAAAAGAAAAAAAGGATTCATTGTGAAGACAGTTGTGAAGATCTGTTGTGGGGGGAGAGCAATTCTCATCTGACACAAAGTCTTCCTTGATCATTTAATGACCTTGCATATTTATGACCCGCTCTGGCATTGCATGATTGTATGATGGCAATTAAAAAGGTTAGTGTTTTGATCTAGCACTGTGGTCTTGGTGAAAGCACCATGAAAATCCCAGAGTTATCAGAGGCAAGCAACTGCCAAAGAATATATTAAAGATTGTTGTGCAGACCAGAGTTTTCTCTTCTTTTTTTCCACATCTGCATCCAGACTTCATCATTTAACACGATTACTTTGTTTTAGTGCATTTTTGGATTTAAGGCCACTTTGCATTTAGTGTGTTAGCTTTCTTTTATTTTCCCTCAAATATAAATTCATCAGTATAATTTGTCCGACAGTGTTTAAAGGGTGCAGAATTATAATAATTAGTAGTGGCAGCTGTTTCATGCTGGTCATTTTCTCGAGTTACTCTTTGTCTTATCTCTTGGGAAGCAGGGGCTTCAATTTTTGAAGGGAAAGTTTATCTTAATTTGGTCTCTTGAGAGTCCATGAGGTATCAGTTAACAGGATACTCCGGTTACAATCTCATGCATTAAACTCCCAATTACCTACCCAGCTGTCAGTGGTCTGCGGACTTACAACCATTAATCAAAAATTTTAACTTACAAAGAAGATTCCTGACAGAACAATTTTAAGAAAAACAGGGTTGACAACTTTTTTTAAGGAGATTTGCATTTTTTAAATTTTTCAGTGTTATTAGTGTCAAATGTTTGTTATTTTTTGTACTATATCACAAAAATTTTGTTTGTTTAATGTGTGTATTTATGCTGCCTTCATGTGCTATCTGAAATTTGATAATTCCCACTTCTGAAGTCATGATTACGAGCTCATCGCATTCAAGTTTGGGAGAGCGTTTACCTAGGAAACTTGTATTTACAATAATTCTGAGAGCATGTGAAGGCAGCATTAGTCATGATCTAGGCCTATCACAGCTGTAGGATGTATACACATGTGGGAGACAGTCTGGAACAGTTGGCCAATAACACTTGTGCCCAAGGGATGATTTATTCATCAGCATGTTCATGTTAGTTGCAGTACTGCACATGTTCCTTGACAATAATTATTTAAGCATAGGAAGATAGTTCAAGTAGTTCAGAATGAACATTGACCAGTATTTCCTTTGTAATCACATTTTGAAAACATGCCTTTCTTACGCTTACACTTTTAAAATATGGTTTATCGAATTTATGCGTGCATCAATAAGGTCAGCGGTCCTAAAAGTGGGGTCCGTGACCAATAGCCGTAGGGGGTCCGCAAAATAATTGAGACTTCGGCTGCATCCGAAATCGCATACTTCCCTACTATATAGTAGGCGAAAAACAATATGTGACAAAAGAAGTATGTCCGAATTCACAGTACCCATAAAAGAGTAAGCAAAATTCTGAAGTGTGCATACGATGGACACTTTACTATCCATGAGACCATGGGAGAGAATTTATGAATAGCAGTGAAGCGACGTACTTGATAACATGATAATGACAACATGGTGAATGTAGTATGTCCGGATTACGTTCATACTACACGCACTATATAGAATGTGCTTTTTTTAGCAGTCATGAAGTAATTACTTATTCAAAATAAGTACCTACCCAAGAGAGTATGCGATTTCGGACACAGCCTGGGTGTCACGTCCTGAAAATTGAAGTCAAAGCATTTTAATCGCCCCCAGGTGGCTGGATGCAGTATAGGTCATAAACCCTGCCCTCTCCACTTCAAATACATTTTTTCCAAAGATGGTTTCTGTAAATGTAGGCAGTTTTATCACGCTTTATCACATTTTTAAATAAGTTAGCACCAATGTGCTTTTTTCGGGATATGACTATGCTGTTAGTAGTTGTATTTACCTTCGGTTGTACTACAATCAGCAGACATCAATATTAGAGAAGTCAGGCTACTTAAAAAATTTCAGGGAAGTGTGCTTACGATTGATTGCGGGAGTATTGGCGAGACCTTGATACCACGGTTCCACTTCACACTCACTACTGCGCAGACTCGGGATCCGAACAACATAATTAGCGCAAGATGTCAGCACCATCTTGGAACAATGGCGGCTTCACTTTTCTACAAAGTGAAAGTGTGTCGTCCATCTTTTTTTACAATCTATGATTGAGACAGGGATAGCTGGATAATGGGTGTGCCGAAATGTGAAGTGCTACAACAGAAACTAACCCCTAACCCTACCCCACACACTGACAGACAGCTTTCACAACCAATGATGAAGATCTTTCTCCACGCCCTTAACTTTCAGGACTGCCCAACCTTTCATAATGTCCATTATTCCTACCTGCAGATACCCACACTTGGAGAAATGTGCTTATTTTCTGGACTATAAGCTGCGTTTTTTTTATCATCTAAAACATGCTGTGACTTATATTGCAAAGTGACTTGTATACTGCATTAACATCAAATAAGCAAAAAGTAGACACTTAAGGTATGGCTGAGGCTATGTCTGTCTGCTTTTCCCCCGATTGCTCTGCTCCCTGGAGTTCTGGAGAAAGTCTGCCAGGATGGCGTCAGTCTACTACTCTTGTTCTCAGACCTTGTGTCACTCCTCGACGGCTCCTCCTTGGAGATTTTGGTCAGGAGGGACCTTCTGTCTCAGGCAGGAGGCACAATCCCAGAGTTGCCCAGAGTTGTGGACTCCGGTCTCTCAACTGAGGTTGTTGAGACCATACTTCACTCCAGAGCTCCCTTCGCGAGGAAGCTGTACGCATTGAAGTGGAGGGTTTTCACTTCATTGTGAAAAGTGAAGAGTTCACTTTGTTTGACCCAGTTAACTGGCACAGTGCTGGAGTTCCTGCAGGATCATTTTTCTGCAGGGTTATCCCCTTCCATACTGAAGGTGTACGTGGCGGCCATAGTTGCCTACCATGTCCCTTTCGGTGGTGTATCCCTGGGGAAAAACCTGTTGGTGACACATTTCACGTTTCCTCCATGGTGCCTTGAGGCAAGCCGCACCAGAGCACCTGGTGTTTTAAGGGTCAAACTTTTCTGGAACAAACCCAGGCCTTGTCGGTGTCCCCTATGTGCCTTGAGTTTGCACCGGGGATGGTTAAGGCATTCATATACCCTAGACCAGGCTATGTGCCTAAGGTGCCTACCAATGTGCCGCAGCCTATAATTTTTCAGGCGGGCTCTGTGGGCTGGTCCTCTCCACTCTCATTCGTAAGGTTTTACGATTTGGACTTGGGCTCAGCCCCAGGTTCGCAGGTGCTCCTGTCTAAGTTGTGTTTGCAGTATTCACATAGATAGGCACTTGTAAGCATGGCAGTTTGGGCATTATCATTCCCAAAACGTCAATACTATGACGCAGCGCGAGTTCCCTCAAAAGGGAACGTCTTGGGTTATGACGCAGCGCAAGTTCCCTCAAAAGGGAACGTCTCGGGTTATGACTGTAACCCTTGTTCCCTGAGAAGGGAACTGTCAGAGTTTTTGCTTTGTAATGTTTTATTTTGGCCACTAGAGGTCCCCATAGGACTCTCGTCTAAACATGTGCCTTTAGTAATCAGTGCTATCGTTTTCCCCTGTGTCTCGTTCTGTGCTGTGTATTTAAGCTGGTCTGTTTCTCTGTATCTTCGCTTGGTTATTGTTGTTCCTAAGCCTGTGACTGCCATAAGTTTTCACTTTTTTGTTTCCCTGAGTTTATTTTTGCTTTTATAGGAACCTTTTTCCTGAGTTTCTGTTTTTGAGATTGTTGTTTCTCCTTTTGGATTTTTATATCCTTTTTGGTCTGGATATTCTTCTGTTTTTGTGATTGCCTGGAAGAAAATTATTTTTTTGTACCCTTTTCTTTTTTTTCAATAAACTCTTTTGATTCAATCTAAGAAAGCATCTGACTATTGGGTTTTATGAAATTGTCCAAAAAGCATGAAATTGTCCAAAAAGACTTGGTATGCTGAAGCATTACAAGTTCCTTTCACTGGAACTAAGGGGCCAACCTCAGCCCCTGAAAAACAACCCCACACCATAATCCCCCCTCCACCAAACTTTACACTTGGCACAATGCAGTCAGGCAAGTACTGTTCTCCTGGCAACCGCCAAACCCAGACTCGTCAATTGGATTGCCAGACAGAGAAGCGTGATTTGTCACTCCAGAGAACACGTCTCCACTGCCCTAGAGTCCAGTGGCTTACACCACTGCATACGACACTTTGCATTGCACTTGATGTAAGGCTTGGATGCAGCTGCTCGGCCATGGAAACCCATTCCATGAAGCTCTCTACACACTGTTCTTGAGCTAATCTGAAGGCCACACGAAGTTTGGAGGTCTGTAGCTACTGACTGCAGAAAGTTGGCGACTTCTGCGCGCTGTGCACCTCAGCATGCGCTGACCACGCTCTGTGATTTTTTTATACCTGTGGCCATGGAAGTGATTGGAACACCTGAATTCAATGATTTGGAGGGGTGTCCCAATACTTTTGGCAATATAGTGTATTATTCATTCTTGTATTGTTCTGAATAAAGGATTTGTTGTTGAGTGAGAGGAAATAAAATACATGTCTGTAATGTTTGTAAATATTTAGTTTTAATTAATGGTAGGCTATTTTACATTATTTTTAATGTAATAATAAAATGCGACAGATACAAAGGCGTGATTTATCTTTTTTTTTCTCTCAACAACTTATATTACCAAACCTTTATCGTTTGTGCCAATAAAACAAGCATAGTGTGTTCACTACTTCCACCCACATTAACTTTGGGTTATAATTCACTGTTATAATTATGAGGGGGTCCTTGGAAAATTTTGTACATTATAAGGGGTCCCCATGGCCACAAAAAGTTTGAGAACCCCTGGATTAGGTGTTTATGTCTTGTACTACAATTATAATGTCTTGTGTCATGGCTTCATAGGAAATCAGATTTCGAATGACACTGCAACAACATGATGCATTCTCACTCATAGGGTAATCTGAAGTCTGGACTACAAGTAGATTGTGTTTGAGAGTTGACGTTGTGAGGTAGGATGCAGGAACAAGTGGACACATCTGGACTAAAAAATGGGCCAGCTATACTCAGAATCCCCTGTGTAAGCATTTTGAAACCTGGTGACAGCACAACTCAGGAACGAAATGAATGTTGGCTGAGTGGGTAAGCCACTGGACAGCCGTGTCAAATGAGAATCATGGTGTATGGGGAAAAGTCACTAAGCTTCCATTGCAGTTGAAACATGACCCTGGAATTGGACATGCCGTTCCCACAGTCAGAACTTTTTAGCCAGGTTCAGCCTAAATATGCCTACCGATCTTTCTTTATTCAAAAATGTTGTGTATAATGTTGCTCTAAAGTATAGTTCTATAATTTAAAGAAAGTATTTTTACACACACAGTAACATGTTATCGGTACTGGCTGACAGCTGTAAGGTTGAAATGATAATGAATTAAAATCTGACTTTAAGAGCAAACCATAAAAATAAAAAAAACTATAAAAAAAAAAACAAGATCATGCAGGGTGTTTATTTTATTTATTTTGCCCTTGAGAAAAAGTGTACATAATTGTATTGAATGTGCACTTGTAGTGAACTTCAAATCTTATTAGTATATTTAAGAAAAACTATACAGTGCTTGCAGATAATATCAATGAAATAAAAGGCCACTTATGTCAAAAGAGTACATTCATGACTTCTTAACACATTTAAAAAGTACACTTTGTAATAATGTAAAATTAAAATATTAAAGTACATTTTTAATCATTATGTTATAATGATTCTTTGTTGTGCTTTAAAGTACACTTATCTTTATGTGTTGACTAACATACTACAGCACATGTAAAGTACTTGATTAGAATTTTAACTGTAGTGTGTTATTTGATATTACATTTAAATTAGCTAATATATCTTTAAATTGCAATTTCATTATTACAAATGTGTAATTACATATATATTAAATACACAACATACAAGTTTTAATTGAAATGATAATGAAGTATATTTTAGCTTACCATAAATGCTTGTCAGTACATTCGGCACTGTACTTTAAACATATTTCAAAGACAATAGAAATAATAATGAAATTATAAAGATGGACCTAAGTCCTACTTAAGTGGGTTAAGTGAGTCAGATAAATAAATTACAATAAATTTTCATTGAATTGCACATAACATGAAAACATTACATTCAGTTCACACTTATTTATTTACAGTATTTTCTTTAAGTATATTTTTCCGTAATAAGTATTCTTTTTAAAAGTATAATAAAGTGTACTTCTTTTTCACACAGGTGGTCCAGCACAAAACATTTACACTAAAGAATAGTCAGGTTTTTACAAGACCTAGAACTGTTATGGTAAAATTTCTTAGAATCATGAGCCCTGAGAAAGCAAAATTTCACATAATCAGCGAGCTAAATTTAGTCTGATTCTCCCAGGACTTACAGTAATGTACACTGTGAAGTATTATTCCACTGCGTCTCACTGTTTTCCCCTAGGTTCTGTAGACATGATAATAAACACCAGTTGCCATTTTTTATCAGTCCCCAAAGGATGTAGCTTGTTGATTTATGATGTTGCACCGGTTGACTTTCTGGAAAGGTGCAATTTCACTTCACATGTATTGCAAATATTAAATGGCCGTTTTTCTAAAAGACCCATGTTAATAGGTACCATTAGGAACTGAATGCAAATGGAGGAATCTATTTTGAATATTTTAATAGTAATATTGAACATTTCAGTAATAACTAAATTCATTTCTTTTTTTTAATGTACCATCACCAAACATCACATAAGAAAGCACTGCCTTCAGAAGATTAGGTTTTACTGTAGTAAAAGTCACTGTACTGATTCCCAATATTCTTTGTGCCATAGAAGAGAGTGGAGTCTCCCTGCTGCAACTTATTGGAAGCCCTCTGCCTGAAGAGATCTCCCAGGTTCCAGGCCCAAATAGACAAACCGCTTACCTCTTCACAAAGGATACCAACATGGAGCAGATGGCACTTGCCCACCTTCCTAGTCATTTCTACCGAGACTTCTCTCTTGTCTTCCACTTGAAGCCCACCTCTGATGATGCTGGGGTCCTCTTCTCCATCACCGACTCCAATCAAAACATCATGTATGTGGGGGTCAAGCTCTCAGCTGTGGAGGATGGCAAAAGGAAAGTTATTTTTTATTACACAGAGCCTGATTCAGATAGATCTCAAGAGGTGGCCAGCTTTGAGGTGGCACACCAGCCTCTAGAGTGGAGCCGCTTCTCTCTGGCAGTTAATATGGACCAAGTGTCTTTCTACAACGACTGTGATACTGAGCCCAAGGTGGCAACGTTTGAGCGCTCACCTGACGACTTAGAGCTGGAGACAAACTCCAGAATCTTTGTTGGACAAAGTGGAGCTGATGACCCAGACAAATATCAAGTATGTCCTGTGTATCACTGAAAGTGCTATATTTGTCATTTTGTGCTATATTGGTCATCCCTGAGATGTGGACAACAAATGTTGACCTGGACCTTTTGTAACCTTTCTATCTGTCTCTGTCTGTTTGTCTTTCTGTCAAATGATTAATTGATCAGTTGATCGTCCCAGACAAATGTGGTCTAGCTACTGTCTGGTCAACATATGTAATATACAGTACACTGTAAAATCCAACAGTTGTTCTTACTAATACTTTTTAGTTAACTTTACTTAATGTCCAATAATTTGTTGAACTTACTTAAAACAATTTAGTAATCTGAACTGTTTGCATGCTATGCCTTCGTTACTCAGAAAACCCAAACATTACTTGACTGGTTTGAGTACCATTTTGCCAAAGCAAAAAAAAACAAAAAAAAAAACAGCCGGGGCAAAAGGTTTTTGAGGCGGGGCAATTCTTAATAGACTTTTCACTAATTTCCTCCACTCCTGCAGTCATCGTTCTCAGTTGCATTCACTCATTTTCCAGTCATCTTGAATGTTATGACAATACAACACCCCAATACAACTCCCAAATTTGGGAGAATATCACATAAGTTGACTTCATAAATTCATGTTGATTTCCTAAAATTTCTCACCATTATGGTGATAAGTGTTCCCTTTGGTTGGCCACTTGGAACTTCATTTATATTATTGTAATTCTCTTCCTATTGATGCAGCGATGCAACAAGAAATCACAGTGATTTGATTTCAAAGGAAGGGAAGTAATATATATATATATATATATATATATAACATAACTATATTTCATGTCAAATAATGATCTTTTAACATTTTATTGCTAACACTTATGACAAACTTTTAATTGGGTTGATATAATCCTTCTATTTTTGTGACAATATCTTGCAACTGACCATGCTTGAGTCACACACAGACTTCAACATTCAGCATGCAAAACACAAAAATGGTAACAAGTTTTTTTTTTTTTTACTTAATAAGACCATTACAATTTTATTTGCTGTCGTTATTGGGGTTATACTGACAAAAGACAGCAAATAAAATAGTAAAATTAAGGCCAAAAATAGTAAAACAAAGCTATTAATTTATTCATGCCGCAATGCATTCTGGGAGTACACTTCCTCAGATCACAGATAGAATTAAATTGACAAAACTTAAATGGTTTAAGTATGAACAACGTAATGCAATTAAGCTTACTTAATTGAGTGTTAAGTACATTCAATGCTAGTTGATCTACTAAAATATGTTCACTTTACTTGAAGAAAATGCGGAAACCGATTGCACATAGTTTTTTAAGTCGCCATAGCTGAAAATGACAGATTAAACCTATGTTGAGAATAATAGTATTTAAGATGTTTGCAGAACATAATATAACACTGTTAGTTAAATGGAATTACTCAAGTAATCTTACTATTAAATCTTAAAAATCTTAGTAAATATTCTAGAGTATGTTAACTAGAATTGGCATTAAACTAACTTGATATTTATTACTTAATTTACTTGGGAGGTGTTAGCTTTCTTTACTTTTAGCTGATTATTAAATTAACTTCAGTTTGCTTTGCAAAAATAAGGCAATCAGTTTCCAAACTTTTTTTAAGTAAACTGAACTTGTTAGAATTTACAGTGTATGGTCTAGCAATTTATCCATCCATCCGTCCAGAAAGACACTTGTATTCATATGCAACCACAGTTGATATGTTGGCTGATGTTGATGTTGGACCTGTCTTTTTTTTAGGGCATGATCTCAGAGTTAAGAGTGGTTGGAAACCCGCAGGCTGCAGAGCATCATTGTGATGAAGCTGATGATGATGACTATGATGTAAGCTGCTTATAAACTTGAGACTGTCATTCTTACATTTAGAGAGAGGGTCTATTTTAACTTTTTGCAAGTAATTTATTGTTTATAGTTCACATACAGGACTGACTTTTTTGACACTGACATAATGTAAGAATATCTTGAAGGCTTACTAACTATCTGGAAATTTTGTAGTAAAATGGTGGTAATGCCTGTTTTTCATTACTTGCAGGGTTCTGGAGACAATGGAAGTGGAATAGAGGACACAGAGCATATAGAACATAATTTAGTAGGTATTTTTGGACATTAGTTAATATATGTATCTGACAAAAATACAGTGTTCTATCAAACCCCTCTAATACATTTTTTGTAGTAAATGTGCTTCAAGTATATAAATGAGCTTTTTGGTAAGCTGTTTTTGTGAACCTTTGGTGAACATTAATGCAACCTTGTAGTTTCTCTTGACATTACCCTATACAGAAAAAAAAATAATCAGATATAGTTTTTAATTTATTTCAGAATATACAAAAAATATATTGCTAATATAGATTTTAAAATATATTACATAAATGTATTTCAGTAAGTTTTAGTTATTTATTTATATTCCCTCATATTTTCGGCCATTTTACATATACATTTTTTAAATTTAAATTATAATATAATATAATTTTTTTATATTATATATTATCAAAAATATATTTAAATTTTGCTTTTAACAATAATGTGTTTTAAGAATAGAAATATATTTCTTTGCCCCTTGAAGTACATTTTGTAAAAAAAATAAATAAATAAATAAAAAATCTTTCCATTTGAAGGTTTAAACAAAATATTTTTCATTTGAAATATTTTCTAAAGCCACACTGTCACAGGTGGTAGTATAGAAGTAGCGCATGAAAACGAAGGACGATTGTCTTTAATTCATAAATCTTACAGGGAAACAGAGAGAACGCACCTTAACATTACACAGACAGGACAAGGAACTGATCAGAACACAGGGCTTAAATACACCGGGACTAATGAGTTGATTAACGAGACAAAAGGTGAATGGGACACACTGGAAAACTGGGTCAAAAGAAAACAGAACTAAAACAACATACATGTAACACACACTGTTTGCAGCATATATATATATATATATATGTCACATAACGGTGGCTGCAATGATAGAGCCCCCCACCATGTCCATTTCCAAACATCCGGCTCCCATACATATATGAATAGGTGCGACACACACATATTCTACATCTTTCCTTTTTTTTTGCAATATAGAAATAACAAGTGCAATATAGAAATAACACTAACAACGTAACACGTGCTCCCATCTATTATAAACACAGTGTGCGGTGTAAACAATCTGTGTTACAAAGTCTTTGAACCTTGAATTAGGCTTGGACACTCTTCCTGATCTTGTGACAACCAGTGGAGCTGGATCCTCCTGCCTGGAGCTCTCATTGTTTTGTGGTGAGGGCATGTTACATCCATTTTTTGAAGTGTCATGTGGCACTGCAGCACATGACCTTGCTTGGGGTTCTGGAGAGATCATGGGCACGGACGTGGTAGGAGAGTATGATTCAGTTACTCGTAGAAGGTGACGGCGGTTCCTTACATAGGTCTTACCATGAGATTGGACAATATAATGGTTAGGTTGGTGGGCATTTCCAGAAACCGTGGCCAGTTTGTCAAACCCACAGGTCGTCTTCATGCGTACCGTCTGCCCAGGCTCCAGAGGTGAAAGGCGTTTGGCAGATTTGTCATGGCTTATCTTTTCTTTTTGTCTGAGTGCAAACAAAGCAGCCTGAACATTAGTCTCAATTCTCGGCGTGAGCTGGGATGTTACCACGGGGATCAGAGATCTGGTACGTCGGGACAGTAGACATTGCACTGGAGAAGGCATGCCATTCCTGGGTGTGTTGTGCAGGTTGAGCAAGGCTTCATAAATGTCAGAACCTTCACTTGCACATTTTTCTAGTAGATGCTTTGCAGACCATTGGATCTAGGGTAATTGGGACTGCTTGTGACATGCTGAAAATCCCACTGGTGAGCAAAGTTCTTGAATTCCCTGCTTGAAAATTATGTTGCATTGTCAGTCATCAACTGGAGGGGAATCCCATGTACAGCGAATTGCCGTTTCAATTGCCTGATCACAGTATTACTGGAAAGGTATGGAAGAGCTTCAAACTCCCACCAGCCAGAGTATGAGTCCACCAAGACCAGTTAATTCTTGCCTGCCCACTCGAATATGTCAGCTGCTGTGATGGACCATGGACTGTCTGGTATCTGGTGAAGCTGCAAAGGTTCTCTCATCTGGTGCTGCTTTAGAGCATTGCACGGAGCACATCTGGAGACCTCCCTTTCAGTGTCACTGTATATTGTAGGCCAGAACATGGTTTCACGTGCCCGCCGCTTGGTGGACTTAATGCCAGGATGGCCTTGATGAAGCTTTGTTAGGTGGTGTTTCTGGAGAGAGTGGGGGATTACATACCACTGACAACGCAGAATCAAGCCATCATCCACTGTCAATTCATCCCTCATAGCCTAAAACGGGCGGATGTCATGTGGAACTTCCTTATATGAGCCAGGCCAGCCAGTGAGAATGATGTCTGTGAGCCGTTTGCAGACAGCATCTGCCTGTGTGCTTTGCTTAAGTTCTTTAACCCTTCTGGATGGCAACACCCCTTCCAGAGCTAGCACATCATAGTCCTCAATGGCTTCAGGACTATCTGTGGTGGGGAGGTGTGCACGTGAAAGTGCATCCGCAACATATAGTTCACAGCCTCGTTTATAGATCACATTCAGATGATAGCGCTGAAGTTTGAGCATCATTCGCTGGGTGCGCACTGAC
This sequence comes from Coreius guichenoti, assembly GCA_039654105.1. Taxonomy (NCBI): domain Eukaryota; kingdom Metazoa; phylum Chordata; class Actinopteri; order Cypriniformes; family Gobionidae; genus Coreius; species Coreius guichenoti. The sequence continues at coordinate 15,252,717 of CM077180.1, read as the reverse complement.
GCTGTGTGCAGAGGCTTTCTCAGAATGGTTATGAGGGGCTGATGAGCCACAGTCACTGGGCGGCCATAGATATAATCATGGAATATTACACAGGCAAAGACTAGTCCTAAGAGTTCTTTCTCAATCTGTGCATAGCGCGCTTCAGTGTCAGTGAGAGATCTTGATGTAAATGCAACAGGCCTGCCATCCTGAAGATGTATGACGACGTATGAATTTTGAGAGATAATTGGTCATGCCAAGAAACCTCTGCAAACCATGTTTGTCTTCTGGGGTGGTCATCTGGCATATGGCCTTGGTTTTTTCTGGGTCGGGCTTGACACCATTGTCTGTGAGAAGGTGGCCTACATATGGCACCTCTGAGACCCTGAAGCGATATTTTGTCGGCTCTGACACAGTCTAACTCACATTTGAGGCGTTTGTCGTGCTCCTCAACAGAAGAGCCCCAAATCAAGATATCATCCATGACTATTTCACACGGCTGTCCAGAAAAGAGCTGTTCCATGCATCTCTGAAAGACTTCACTTCCAGTTGAAATCCTGTATGGCATTCATAAAAATTTGTATCTTCCAAACAGGGTCATAAAAGTTGTGAGTCTCAATGATTCCTCGTCCAGAGGGATATGCCAACCAGAATGCTGAAAACCTTTGCCTGTGGCATATCAGCGATCACTTGCTCTACAGTCTTTAACGGGTGATGAGGCCTCAGGAGAGCCTTATTAAGATGTACAGGGTCTATGCATATGCGTACCGTTACCGTACCATCCTTTTTGACAGCAGCTGCCATGGCAGACACCCACAGTGTAGCCTCCTCCACTGGCGAAATAATGCCCAGTCTGTTCATCCTTTCCAGCTCTTGTGCAACTTTGTCTTTAATGGCCAGGGGGATCCTTCTGGGGGCACACACAGTAGGATGCACCGATTCATCCAGGCGCATGTGATATATGAGTGGAAGCTTACCAACAGTGTACGAAACAAGTGTACTTGAAAGGGAAATGACTATCTAGTGCATCTGAACCGACTAAATTGAGGAGAGTGTAAGCCTGGACCTTTTTTGATTTGTCTGACAGTCCTGCTTTGGTGTACACGTCCCATTCCCTCTTGAATTTCAGGCAGTTAGCGATGTCGTCATCAGATATGAGCGGTTCTATGCGCCATAGATTTTGAGCCATGGTTTGTCAGCTATCCCGCTTCTAATACCATGTGGATGTGCACAAAACAGAGGAGTCATTTGATAACTTTATGATGAACTGGTTTAATGTGTGACCTCCCTAGATTCAGAACACCCGCTTCTCCTTCCCCGGTTTCCACCCCCCACCATGTCCATTTCCAAACATCCGACACCCATACATATACGTGCGACACACACATAGTTTTCAATCAGGGACCAATCAGTGACCACGCATTACTCGTACTATAAAAGCATACAATTTATAATAAAATAAAACAACAACAACAACAACAACAACATGTGATGTCCATTCCAATGGATGCAGAGTCTAAAGGGGATATTGCACTATGGAATTAATTATGTCAGACAAACTTAACTGACATAGCTTTTTTTATGTAATGTTTAATAAGGTTTTATCATTACTAGTATGTATTTATCATAACTAAGTAGCTAAACAACATCTTATATCAATCACGATATGTCTCTTTAAAAGTTGTCTGTTCTGTTTTGCAGCCCCTGCCTACACAACCTACAGTGCTTAAGCCTAAATTGGACATAGATGACCATCAGAAAGAGACAGGTGTGTGAAATTGCAAATTATTATTATTATTTTTTTTTAATTAATGTAAGACAAGAGGACAAAAAAAAACTGAAAATGTATTGAACTCAAATTATAGAATGTTTTATGTGTTTGTTTAGAAAGTGCAGTGAATGTTTACTGGAGGTGATGCTTACATGGGGAACTGTTTGTTAGTTGTGTTATCCCTGGCTTTGGCATATAATTTAAAACATTTTGGAATCTGTGAGATGTGACCAATATATAATTTTAGCTCACAAAATATGATGCTGAAATAGGCATGCAGGCCCAAATAGCTTCCAACAGAATGCAATGAAAATGCTGTAGTGCCATCTTGTGGACAATGCAATAGTTGTATCATTTGTTTCATAAGTTTAATTGTACGTATTTAAATTACCATTAAAAAAATTGGGACAACTATGATTCTTTTTTTTTTTTTTTTTTTTTTTTTTAGGTTTCTTGAGTCACACCAGAATATTAAAATGATTTCTTAAGGATCATTTAACAATGAAGACTAGAGTAATGGTCACTGAAAATAATACATTACTATCACAGGACAAAATATATATATTTTTACAATATATTTAAATAGAAAACTGTTATTTGAAATTATAATAATATTTCACAAAATATTATTACCCCATAAATAATAATAATTATAATAAAAAATTATAATAATAATTTAAATTTGCCATAAACAGAAGAAATTCACTGCTAATCCACTATACTATAGCCATTACTATCATCGTTTCATTTAATATTTATTTAGGGATACAGATATGATCAGGGCTTGGTGAAGACCTGATCTTCAGGTCTCTAGATACACCTAGCTAGAAGTTCGAAAAGCATTTACTAGCTTTTGAATTTATGGAAAATGTGTTTATCACATTTTGAAATTACTTTGGCAAAGCTGACACATCAGCTTGTTTGTATACTTATAAACATATATACATATTAAATATAGTATGCATGAATGAATGATTGAATGAATGAACTATTACAAAATGTATAGGTTTTAAAGGCTATTATAATTTGTTCAAGATGACCCTTCCAGTACTGTTTTCATCAGGTTTCTCTGGGGCTAAAGGAGATAAAGGTGATGAAGGTGTGATGGAAGAGAAGAGGGACCAAAGAGACCGGGGATTCACAGTGCCAAAACGTGATTGGGGAGCTAATGGGACTTCAGTCTCACTCTCCTGCACAAATGGAACTTGTAGAGAGAAGGTACAATTCTGTTTTAGGTTATTTGATTCTTTTTTTAATCGAATGTATTAAATTATGTTTAATTAACAAAGTTCGGGAGGGACACATTCAAATTATCTACCCAATCAGCACGAGAGGAGGCCTATATATACATAGCCAATTCATATATGTTCCTCGACAATTTTTCTGCATTTGCCCACACCCAAGTGCTATCATGTCCAAAATCAAGCTCTTCCTGTCTTACGACGAGTGCTTTATCTTTGCGGAATCATCACCCCCGGCATCATCTCGGGTGCGTCAGCCCATCCGAACGGATCCCCGCACGCCAAGATGCCAAGGCCTACCCTTGTCCCCGCTGGCGATAACTACACCATTTCCCCCCTGTCCTTGGCTATCGACATCAGGGGTGGACACTAGCGTGAGGTTGCCTTCGTTTTTAAAATAGGGAAGTGGACAATCAACTGATAGCAGTACGCTCTCAGCGCCGCAAACATCCATTTTTCATGAAGACAAAATCCAGCTCTACATTTTTCCTCAATTTGCAAACTGGCCAGAATACATCCATCGCTCCTCCCGCTCTTCCAAGCAATTTTCCTTGAAAAACCCTGAAGGCTTTTCTAATGATTTCATGCCTTTTTATATAGAATAAGTTACAAATCCTGGTAGATGTATGATGATCTGTCTAAGCTTTGTGCGCACATGTCTAGCGATTAATCCAAGTCAAGCTCACGCCAATCGTAAAACACTGCATCATCAATCGCGCCACTAACGGATCCCGGAAGTTCTATAGCTTTAGCCAAAGATGGTGCACTCATATTATTTGTAAATGGGAGAAAGTGCAACACACAATATGGCGAAATAGAGTCCATCTGTCACGGTGTGTTTGGGTTTTGTTCATGTTCATGTCTTTTATTTTGAAGTTCATTACATTCATGGTTCCTGGTTGTCATGTGATCCCCTTGTCCTCATGTGTTATGTTCTCATTGGTTGTTTTTGTCATGTGTTCTGTTGTCATGTTCTGTCATTGGTTCATTGTTTGATCGCTGTTCACAGGTGTCCCTTGTCTTGTCATTAGTATGTGTATTTAAGCCCTCATGTTTGCTATGTGTCCTTGTCGAGTATTGTTTGTGTAACCCGCTGTTTGGTGAGTGTCAAGTCTGTCAAGTCCTAGTTTGTTTTGTATAGTTTAATGTTTTGTAAATAAAGCTGCACATGGGTTCATCTACGCTTGCCTCCAGTGGATAAAACGTTACACCATCACATCAGTGCAGCTGTGGTTAGAAGCTCCGGTTCCCACAGAAATGTTCTGAGACGCTCGCACATCATCGGCTGTGAAAAAAAAAAAAAAAAAAAAAATATATATATATATATATATATATATATATATGACAGTTCACGCCAGATTTTATTGCTGGTTAGAAATGTTATTTAAATGTGAGTTCAGCAAGCAGTTTGAGATTTCCCCATTGGATGCCTGAAATAGCTACCCGAAGGTGTTGCAAATATGGCCACGGAGTGAACAGACTTTCCTCTAAAAGGATTTTGCTTTAGCCAAGCAGCATGTCGTGGCATTCCATAAATATTATCTCAAGATCTACACATTGATCTAATTTTGTGCATATTTCGTTTGAATCAAGATTACCTGCTCTAAATATCGACATGATATTTACTGTGCTTACTAATGTTCCACAATGTATTTTCACAAACAACACTACTGCATATCTCTCTCGGACACGCACACATAGTGAGTCGTGTGTAAAGAAAGCACGTTTTTCGTTTATTTCTGAAGATGGACCACTTGGTTCAGGTTAAATAAACACGTTAATTTAACATGCAAATTGCGTCTACACTACAAGCCGGTCGCATGCTATGAAGCTACAAAACTTTGGCTCGCGATTAGAATTTTAAAAAAAGCTGTCTTCATAAGGCCATATCATAGAAGCGATTTCTCCCCTGAATAACATTTACTACATAATTTCCACAGCAGTAATTTCTCCATCCGGAAGAGCTCTCTCGCTTGTTAGCCCCCGACCCGCCTTGTATTTCCCCAGCAGACCATTTTTCCACTCACTCATTCCACAAAAAGGTCTCTCCCAGCAATAAATCCATGTATTCCACCGTTGGCCATCAGAAGCAGTCAAGAGGTAAATTAGACCCAAGCTTTCCACTTCAGGAAAGCTCACCAAAATCCTGATTAGCTGTTTTACTTTTGCATGACCTGTGCACTCTCTTCGTCATTCCTCTCTAGCTTGATCAATACCCATGCCCGCCGTATTCGCGCCCCCAATTCCAACTTACTCAGCCCACTAAACTTTATTAATAATAACAGTATCCACGGGCTCCCCCTTTCGAATGCAGCGGGGGCTAAATCTTAACAGTTTCACCCTGCCCCTTCGAAGCACTGGCTGAGCCCTCCCAACCGAATGGACCGGCTTACCCGTCCAATGCTATAAGCATTCTGTCAAAGTTCCCATTGGATGCTGTGAGAGCCCTTGATGGCCAGACCCAATTCTATGAGTCCCCTCTACACATGGGCAGCCTCTTGGGGTTTACCCGTCCAATGCCATGAGCTTCAGGCTCCTGTCGTTTGCTGTGTGGGCCCTCCCGGTTGGGCATTTAAAAATTCACGTACACCCTGTTTGACGACCGGTGGGGCTCACCCGTCTAAAGCTGTGAGCTGCAGGCTCCCGACGGTCTTGCGAGAGCCCTACCTGGCGAGCGACCATGCTTTTCCCCGTTTGATTTACGGCGGAGCTTACCCGTCCGATGCTGTGCGAGCCCTCCCGGTCGAAACGGCCATGTGTTCCCCTTTCGATTGCTTACCCGTCCAATGCTGTGACCATTGAACTCCTGTCAGATGCTGTGTGAGCCCTCCCGGTCGGTTCGAATCATGTGCACCTCGTGGGCAAGTTCTGAGCTCGGATCCCTCCCCTCAGACTAGGGTGACCACCTGGTTATTGCTTTGTCGCAGGACATAGATGTGAGTTTGCGGGACACGTGTGAGAGATATGTATTTACTACTATTATACTATGTAAAAATTTACATTAGTTGGAAAACCTATTTGCCATTACGTTGGATGATAACATGTTTTAAATCGCCAATAATAAGCTTTGTTAATTTTAACCGGCCTGCACTTAATTTGCCAAGGTTCGAGTGACACGATGTAATTTACAGGACCTATTCAGTCTGCTAAATATGCATAATGAACCGAGTAACAGGCTTGTAGGTAAAAATCACATTTTATACTAAAATAAATTTCTGGTATTCGTTTTACCGGATTCAGTGCATCTTGAACTTGAATTTTGTTGGATCTGGCATGTTTAATCAGGATGTTCTTATTCAGTATGAGTCTAGTTGAAGTCCTGGTTGGTGTAGCTATATTTAAAGACTTTTGGTGAGGTCTTCACTGATTCCTTTGCTCCGTCCAGTTGTCATCAGCGAAAAATTTAGGCTACTCTCTACCACTGCATCGTTTCCCCCGGTCTAGCTAGAACATGATGGCTGTGCAAATGGATTTGTAAATGCCAGTCGCATTTTTATTATCTTATTTCTTATTGTGTTATTGTAATTTCAGGGAAGAAAAAAAAATACAGACATAATTGAAATGCAGGACACTACTTACGTCTTGTGGGACAAAGCTCCCAATTTCGGGACTGTCACTCAAAATGTGGGATGGGTAGTCACCCTAAGAGAGCATACCCTAAAGCAGGGGTTCTCAAATCTGGTCCTCGAGGGCCACTGTCCTGCAGAGATTAGCTCCAACCTTGATCAAACTCACCTGCCTGTAGCTTTCTAGTAATCCTGAAGAGCTTAATTAGCTGGTTCAGGTGTGTTTGATTAGGGTTGGAGCTAAACTCTGCAGGACAGTGGCCCTCGAGGACCAGGGTTGAGAATGCCTGCCCTAAAGTATAAAATAGAAACCGTTCAAGTAAATAGGCAAGTAAATAAACTATTACTGTATATTTTTAGTTGGGGGAAGATATGCAATTTGCATGGTAAATCATACATTAATTTGCTTTACCCTGTGTCCTAATCTGGTGTGACGCGACAGGATTAGTGTTTTTTTTTTCCAATCATGTCTTTTTTGTTTCCCCAGGGTGATCGTGGAGAGAAAGTAATGAAGGTAAACAAGGTCTATTTTAGTGGTACACACACACCCTTCACCAGTGCAGCAAATGGATGTTGACTTCTGTAAAATTCCAGAAACCCATCCTGAAATCCCCAACAGACTTTTTATCTCCTTTAAAACAAGATTTGATCAAATGGTATTCACTAGATGTTGCATACTGTAGGTCACACAAGATTGACTATATTTTTTTTTTTTAAAGGCGAAGAACCAACTCTATGTATGTTCTGCAAAACCCCCCTTTCCATTAAACATATTTTATTGGACTGTCCCACTTTTAGTCACAAATAGACTTATAAATAAAACTATACCAATTAAAACATCTTTGTATACTTGAAGAAGTTTTAATTGTTATTGTTTTATTTATAAGTCTATTTGTGATTAAAAGTGGGACAGTCCAATAAAATATGTTTAATGGAAAGGGGGGTTTTGCAGAACATACATAGAGTTTGAACTTTTTTTAAACAAAAATCCATGAGCTAGGAAAAAGGCTTTAAATATAATGCTTCTTCTGCTTAGAATAATTTACAAAACATCTTAAAGCTGACTATGCTTTCATCACTGAACGACTTTAAGTTACTTTTAACAGATTTTGTGTTTTATCCTTTGGTAAATTGCTGTTGTGATCCTTGATCATGTTTTTCTGTTTTGATGTGTATCTGTATGTTTATGTTAACTGCTTTCTTGGCCAGGTCACTCTTGTAAAAGATATTTTAATCTCAATGAGTTTTTAACCTGGTTAAATAAAAAATGAAATGAAAAATAATGTCAGTAGACAACATTTTTATGTAGTAAGCAAATCAGCCTTAAGACAAAAACACGGTTTGGAAAATGGATACATGATGTACTCGCTCATTATATACATTTTGTACAATTTGAACAAAAAAAAAGTTACGGACTGCAGCCTTAATGTAAAACATCTTGTATAATATTTCCTGCTGTTTTGTATTGCTGTTTAAATACTCAGTTTTTGCCATGAAGATGGCCTCAGATGACATGGCATTAAAAAGCTATATTACTACTACTACTGTCAGATTCCAGTCAGGCTGAAGAACACACCGCTGATGCCCATCTCTCTGTATAGGGTAGTGTTGGGCCTGGATATCCTGGCCCCAAAGGTGATCGTGGGCCTCCAGGACCACCTGGACCGCCTGGGCCCCAGGGTCCAGTAACAGAATTGACAGGATCGGGGGATAAAAAGGTGGAGAGGGTGCAAGGTCCAATGGGCCCATCAGGTCCAGAGGGCCCACCAGGTCCAAAGGGCCCAAAGGGGGAGCCAGTGAGAAACTTTCTTTTAAAATGGTTGATTGTCAATGTCTATTAAGAACACAATACAATCGATAGTTTAAGAACACAGGCTAAACATGATTTTGATGTTTTATAGGGTCAACCAGGAAAGGACGGCAAACTTGTGAGTTTTCTGGACAGACGTTTCTGGGCTGTGTTTGAATATATACTAAGACTGTGTTTATTAATTCATCATTCTCCTTTGGTCTTACTTTTCAGGGCTCTGAAGGACCTCGAGGTCTTCAAGGACCACCTGGTTCTATAGGACCTAAAGGGCAGAAGGTGGTTTGCAAAAATCTGATTTTCTTTATTATTATTTTTTATTCATTATTTTATAATAACCTTATTACACATTTTACCTTAAACCAGGAGTGTGCAAACTATGGCAGTCTGTGGTGGACAGTTGTTATTAATTTATAATACCACTATCACATGCAGCCAATGAGGCATAATTAGTCAATAATCTTCGAGATTAAAAAAAAACCCATTGTTGACCAGAATTTTGGTAAGACGTGGCTGAACAAAGAAAACCAAAATTTTGAATTTATTTTTTTCACTGCGGTCTTTATATGGATCTATACTTTTTTTTGTCTTTTTTGTATCTGTAGGGACTGAAAGGGGAAGGACATCAAGGCCCTAGAGGTCCACCTGGGCCACCTGGACCTCCTGGACCCTCAATCTCAGACAGGACTGTGAGTATGAATACAACTATTGTAGGTCTGTGTGCTTGGACTTAAAATGTGCATACAACAGAATGATCAATTGAATGCTTAACATGAACTAAGAACACATTTGCACAATTAAAGCAAAAGCTGTCTTCTGAAACAAAGAGCTGAGTTGTGTCTCAAATGATGCACTATGCACTTATACAGTATGTACTCAATATTGTAGTGTATTAAAGGGATAGTTCACCCAAAAATGAAAATTAGCCCATGATTTACTCACTCTCAAGTTATCCTATGTGTATATGACATTCTTCTTTCAGATGAATACAATTGGAGTTATATTAAAAAATGTCCTGGCTCTTCATAAAACTGCTCCACACGGCTCCGGGGGGTTAATAAAGGCCTTCACAAACGCATCGCTTCGCTTCAGAAGGCCTTTATTAAAAAGAGCCAGAGCCGTGTGGATCACTTTTATGATGGATAGATGCACGTTTATGGACTTCAAAACAGAAACAGCAATTTACTGTCATTATAAAGCTTGGAAGAGCCAGGACATTTTTTAATATAACTAATTTTCTAATTTTCTTTTTTGGGTGAACTATCCCTTTAAGTATGTCATCCGGGTATTTAAAGTGCACTCTTTCTTTTTGTTGGATTTTCAGTGTGAACACACTACTCACACTATTTATACTACAAAACGTGATAGAATAATGCACAAGTATGCAAAGTAGGATGCACCTCACATCTTCAAAAATGGGGAAAAAAGAACAGCCATTTTTTATAATATATTTTGAGAGACTGTCAAAGATGGATCTGCCAGTGCTCTCATTTGTCTTTTGCTTAACCAACTGAATGAATTCATAGCAGTATAGTGACACAAAAAACATAGACAACAAGGTGATGTGAATGTTGCTGTTGTTGTTTTTTAATTTCTAAAAGATTTGTTTTCTTGAGTTTACTTTTACTGAAAATTAGCAAACATAATTTTAAGCAGACTACCATGAAACCCGATGAATGAGCTAAAACAAAAGTGTTTTATACTGTAATGTTCTCTCTTCAGGCATTTGTGGATATGGAGGGTTCTGGATTGACGGTATGTTTCAGGAATCAGCTAATCTATCCCTAGGACTTGTAATTGAAATAGATATTATTATCAATAGTAGTAGAAGTAGTTATGGTATAGCTTAAGTACATGTCTTCATGTTTGTCTCAGATCATATTCTAACCATGATGGCAAAAAGTTATTAAAGACTTTGACATTAAACCCTTCTCATATAAATCATCAACATATCTGATGGCAAGATGCTGTATCTTGGCCACACTTTGGCATATTAACAATCTTTGCATGTCCTTATGCCCTCCATGCCTTTCTAAACTATTTCAATATGGTGACAGCACCACCTATTGCTCAAAAGTCATGCTATGCTATGCAAATGTATTATAAGCAGTTTTAATTATGGTTTTTAAACCTCTTTTTTCCTAATTTAATCACCATTTTTATATATATATATATATATATATATATATATATATAGAGAGAGAGAGAGAGAGAGAGAGAGAGACTGTCAAAGATTGATCACCCAGTGCTCTCATTTGTCTTTTGCTTAACCCACTGAATGAATTCATAGCAGAGAAGCACAAGTCTAGTGACACAAAAAACATAGACAACAAGGTGATGTGAACGTTGTTGTTGTTGTTGTTGTTGTTGTTGTTTTTTAATTACTAAAAGCTTTGTTTTCTTGAGTTTACTTTTACTGAAAATTAGCATACATATTTTACGCAGACTACCATGAAACCCGATGAATAAGCTAAAACAAAAGTGTTTTATACTGTAATGTTCTCTCTTCAGGCATTTGTGGATATGGAGGGTTCTGGATTGACGGTATGGTGTAGCTTAAGTACATGTCTTCAAATTTGTCTCAGATCATATTCTAACCATGATGGCAAAAAGTTATTAAAGACTTTCTGACATTTAACCCTTCTCATATAAATCATCAACATATCTGATGGCAAGATGCTGTATCTTGGCAACATTTTGGCATATTAACAATCTTTGCATGTCCCTATAACCCCCATGCCTTTCTAAACTATTTCAATATGGTGACAGCACCACCTATTGGTCAAAAGTCATGCTATGCAAATGTATTATAAGTAGTTTTAATTATGGTTTTTAAACCTCTTTTTTCCTAATTTAATCACCATTTTGGATTATGTGCCCTAATAAATTCAACAGATCTGCTGATGTTGTGTTTGGCTCTTTAATTGCATTTTGCAGTTATATTTCAGTATGTTCTCATCTTTTCAGGGTTCATGTTGTCCTTCTGGTCCACCTGGGCCTCCTGGGCCCCCTGGGCCCCCAGGACCAGACTGGGGAATTGGATCAGAATCCACTGAAATTAGCCCCACTGGTCCTCCTGGACAAAATGGGTTCCCTGGGCGTCCTGTAAGAAACCCTCCCTTCATTAATCCAATGCATTTTAAAACCTTTGTTAGAATTTTGTTTATGTTGCTGTTTATTCTGTTTTTTATGACTCAGGGGCCCCCAGGTCGACCTGGAAAACCTGGTCTTCCTGGTCCCCCAGGCCAAAAGGTAAAATAAATATTAAAAGTATTTCCATATGCCTGATAGTAAAATTAAAGACAGCAACTTATTTTCCCCCTTTCTCTTTCTTTTAGGGAGACTGTGGTGAGCTTGGCTTGCCTGGAGTTGCAGGGGAAAAGGTAAAACAAGTGTTGCTAACATATTTAATTAATTGGATTTGTAGATTTGATCACAGAATACTGAAATATGACATACAATCAGACATTCACATATGTCAGAAGCCTTATCCATTGGGAAGTTAATCTACAGTACGTTTTTCTCCCTGTAGCAAAGCTCCTCCTCTGCTTTCTCTTTTTTCTCCAATTGGTTTCCTTCCTGGGAGACTAGTGGTGCACAGGTATCCTAAAGTCATGCATGACTACAAACTAACTGCACTGGGTGTGTCACAAGAACTTGACTAATGAATTCAAGTGCTATTCTTTAAGTCATATAGCTCACTAAAGACAAGTTTTCATAGTCAAATGTTTGTCTAGTGAGTGCGAGTAAATCAAACATTTCAGACTTATCTTTTTGTTTGACTCTATGTTCTTATCTCTAATTGTGTGAGGCTTGCTTGTCCTTGTCATGCATTTTCACAACACTGAGACAATTAATGACTGTGCACATAACCTGCATTATACTTTTTTCTTGAATGATATTTACTGTAGTTTAGTCATGACAACTCTCTGAATAAATTTTAGCATGGTAATGGATATGGCAGTTTACTGTATTTGGTCTTAACGGACTAGATCTTCTATACAAATTGTTTGATTTGAACCAAATCAAATTTGCAGATTGGCCAAGTCATATGATTTTAGAAATTGAGGCTTCATTATATTACATATTTCGATGTTTTGCTGCTAAGGGATGTTGATTTCAAAGTGAACCCATGAACCAGAACCAGAGTAGATGGTTTTGGGTACGTTTACACGACACTGATGTACTAAAAATGGAAAGGGTTTTTCTTTGTACAGATGACATGTCCCTATGCCCCCCATGCCTTTCTAAACTATTTCAATATGGTGACAGCACCACCTATTGGTCAAAAGTCATGCTATGCAAATGTATTATAAGTAGTTATAATTATGGTTATAGTTATAATTAAAGTAGTTATAATTACCTCTTTTTTCCTAATTTAATCACCATGACTGTCAAAGATTGATCAGCCAGTGCTCTCATTTGTCTTTTGCTTAAACCACTGAATGAATGCATAGCAGAGAAGCACAAGTCTAGTGACACAAAAAACATAGACAACAAGGTGATGTGAACGTTGTTGTTGTTGTTTAATTACTAAAAGTTTTGTTTTCTTGAGTTTACTTTTACTGAAAATTAACATACATATTTTTAAGCAGACTACCATGAAACCCGATGAATGAGCTAAAACAAAAGTGTTTTATACTGTAATGTTCTCTCTTCAGGCATTTGTGGATATGGAGGGTTCTGGATTGACGGTATGTTTCAGGAATCAGCTAATCTATCCCTAAAACTTGTAATTGATATTATTATCAATAGTAGTAGAAGTAGTTATGGTGTAGCTTAAGTACATGTCTTCAAATTTGTCTCAGATCATATTCTAACCATGATGGTAAAAAGTTATTAAAGACTTTCTGACATTTAACCCTTCTCATATAAATCATCAACATATCTGATGGCAAGATGCTGTATCTTGGCATCACTTTGGCATATTAACAATCTTTGCATGTCCCTATACCCCCCATGCCTTTCTAAACTATTTCAATATGGTGACAGCACCACCTATTAGTCAAAAGTAATGCTAAGGGATGTTGATTTCAAAGTGAACCCATGAATCAGAGTAGATGTGTACGTTTACACGACACTGATGTACTAAAAATGGAAAGGTTTTTTCTTTGTACTGATGACACTGTTGTCAAAATGATTCCCATTCACACAGGTCCGTGAAAACGACTAAAAACGTTGTATTATTCATGCCAGGCCAGTAGTTGGCGATGCCAACTAAAGAAACACAACGCGCCTATAAGACTAAACACATAAAAATGTATGTGCATGCCGTCACCGTTTCCACAGATTGCCGTTTTTGTAGTTAGATGGAGACGTATCATTTTTTAAAAACTTGCACTTTGAAACCCGTTTTTAAAAGTTTGCGTTTTCAGGCCCCCAAAACGCTGTTGTCGTGTAAATGAACGGCCAAAACGAATAAAAAGTTTTCCGTTTTTAGTTGAAAATGGTGTCGTGTAAAGGCAATCAACTGCAGGGTTGCCAGCTCTCACGCATTTGGCGTGAGACACACGCTTTCGGGCTCTGTCTCACGCTCTCACTCTGCCCAAGTAAATCTCACGCCACATTGCCAAACCTGCTTTTGATATAAAACAAAGTCTAAGCTTGTACATTTTTTAAGTTTTAATACGAAATTCAAACAATAAATACCGTTTTGGCGCACGTAATGTGGTATAACAGTTAAAGCCAGAGCCGTTGAAAAACAGAGTTGCGAAATGCTTTCATCTCCCGGCGGCGCGCGCGGTCACGTGGTTCATGGAGCTCTCAATAGTTCTAAACAAACTAGCGCTGTCAATACATTTGAATAGACAACAGCTTCACTATACAGGTATTTGCAGCAATTTTTGGTAAACAGTACAGCATAGTGTGCATTGATTATTACGTCAACCACATTTACACTATCATTTTATTATGGAGAGTGACATTAATGTTAATGTTTTTCTTGTATTTAGCCCTCAGGTATTCCTTACTAATTGGTCATACTCATACTCATTGGTGGTCAAATGTGACCATACATCTTAACTATTTTTCAATTAAATAAATGTTCTATATTTTAGTTCAATAATATTTATTGAATATTTTGAGGAGATCTTTTGGTGCTAAATACTATTTGCAATAATTATGGTCCATTAATGACCACTTAAAATATTTTTCTTCTAATATTTGTATTATTTATATTACAATTAGTGTAGTAATTAAGGTTAAAATAGAGAATTCCAATGCAAAGAGGCAAAATAGAGTCATTTTGTGGCTGGAAAAATAATAATAATAATATTTTCATTTGTAATGCCATTACCACTAGGTGCCTGTATGGCTCTTTAATAAATATACATGTAGGCCTATCTAGTCTAGTTGCTCAAAAAAGTATTGCAGATCATGCGTACTTATTTTTAGGTTTTGCATTTGAATAAATATTCAAACACTAGATTTGTTTAAATGTTACATTTTAAAACGTTAATAACTTACATCCTAATATTTTTAATGATTCTTATATAAGCACACAAGTGAATATTAATGAATGTGAGCAAATATAATTTAACCCAAGAAAAGTTTAAAATAGTGCTAAAAAGGCAAATTTATTTTTCCTTATATATGTACATTAGGCTATACATATGAATTGATACTGAATCAAGATCGAAATCGATATTTGTGCCAATCTCACCATCCACCCCCCCCCACCCCACCCCCCCAACACAAAAAAAAATCTCACTCCAACCTGAACTTAAAAGTTGGCAACCCTGCAACTGAACAGAAACAGGTGTGTGGAATTAATTAACAACCAAGGGAACTAACTAGGGAACAGAACAAAACAGTGGCAGAACACAGTGAAAACAAAACCAAATTGAATATACATGTAATACAGACCATGTTGTACACACTGGCTGGCATATTACCTATCAAGAACCAGTTTCATGACTGAACTTCAAGTCAGTCAACTCGCCTTTTAAGAACACTTTTGTACAAGCTGCAGTTATAAATCCTTCCACCCCATTCCCTTCTCTGCAGGGTTCATCAGGGATCCTAGGGCAGGAAGGTCTGGCTGGGTTGCCTGGACCCATGGGACCTCAAGGACCTCCAGGGCCCCCTGGACCCCCTGGACCTGCATTCCAAATTACTGTAAGTTACTTAATCTTTGAAGTTCAGCTCCCTCAACACTTCTGATCTCAGTACCATCACAAGGGCTGTGCAGTCACACAGGACTTTGTGCCTCCTGAGGGCCTAGCACATGATCTGCCATATCCAATTTTTTGTGTTTTTTCAGACTGATGGGAAAGAAAAAGAAGTTGCTCTTCAATACATTCCAGGAGTCATGGGGCTACCAGGTCCACAGGTAACTGTGAACTGCTGTTACATTATCATTACAGCACCACAGTGTTTATTTTAACCTTAAACATGTTTATTTTATTTATTTATTTTCTCTGAAGGGTCCTCAGGGAATACCTGGACTACCGGTGAGATTATGACAGTTGATAATGTGAAATCCAAGTTGCCAAACTTTAATCTACTCAGGACCAAAGTTAATTCTCTTTAAACTCTGCAGGGCAAACCTGGTTTCCCAGGTATCCCAGGCCAGAAAGGCAATGAAGGTCAAAGAGGACGAGAGGGAATCCCAGGGTTAGATGGCTTTCCAGGAAAAATAGTGAGTGAAAGTTGACTAGCTTGAAGATCAGCTTTCATTGTCAAAATTGTAACTTAAAAAAAATTCTTTCAATTTTACAGGGGCTAAAGGGGGAAAGAGGATGGAAAGGTGACAAAGTGAGTGTTAATTTCTAACATAATAATGATTTGAGGACACTTTTTAATGCTAGGTGTAGGATCTCTATTGCTGTTTTACTCAACCCTCAGCAGTGGTGTTCAATAGTCATATCCAGTTTAACACTGCATTATGTGGATCTAAGCAACAAGTGTATAATAATATCTATATTCATCTTTAGGGTGATTCTGGTCATGTGGCAGGGCCTCCAGGACCGCCAGGGCCACCAGGTTCTCCAGGACAAATGATTTATATTAATGGCAGTGTAAGTGTTACCATACAGATAAACCCTCAAAGGACTTTGTATAACTCTATGGCCTGGTTTCACAGACAAGGTTCAGCCTTAGTTCAATTAGGGCATTTAAGTAGCTTTTATAAACATGCCTTAGAAAAAGAAAAAAGAAAACATTACTGGTGTACATCTTGAAACAAAACAATTGCACTGACATATTTTAAGATATGTCAGTGCAAGTTTCTTTTAGTTCAGACAGCTCACATGAATTTTAGTCTGGGACTAGGCTTAAGCTTTGTTTGTGAAACTGGCCATAAATAACACTTTACTGATCCTTCACAACTTTGAAGTTCTGATGCCACATGACCTAAATGACATTTAATTTCAGAAGAAGGAAGAAAATGGAATTCCTGGACCACAGGTGAAAGGCATTGATAAATATTAGTTATAATATAACTATATAATAAAACTTCCATAATGTGAATTTATATATTGCATGCAGTTCGATGGAGAATGTCCCATGTAATTATGATTTGCTATTTACATATTATAATGCATACAGAAGCACACTCCAAGCACTGTGTTTTGTTTTTGTTTTATTAGGGAGAACCTGGTATTGCTGGTCAGGCAGGATTTCCTGTAAGTTTTTAATGTCTAACTTGTAATTTTGCTGTAGGTCTAGTAGGCAGTGCGCTGTAAAGTAAGTGATAAGTGGTAAATCACTTGTATTTTATATTTTGGATAATATCCATTTCTACCACAGCTAATGTTACTATCCTCACCTAGTCATTTTTCTTATTCTTACAGTTATAAACTTAAAAGATCACAATCAAAGGTGGATTAGTTTAGGCGAGAGAGAGAGAGAGAGAGAGAGAGAGAGAGAGAGAGAGAGAGAGAGAGAGAGAGAGAGAGAGAGAGAGAGAGAGAGAAGGGCCAGACTGAAACTTTCTGTGAGAAGTGAGAACTGTTTTATTTGAACAGTTTTTATGTCTTTATATATGTTTTTAAAGGGACCAATGGGTCCAAAAGGTGATCAGGGGGAACCTGGGCTACCAGGAGACTCTATCAAGGTAATATGTTTTTCCCTTTCTGTCAGAACTTACAACCTGAAGTAACAGAATACTGCAGGGTTTTAGAAATACTGATGTCCAAAAACGTAGCTTGCTTGGGGGTTTGGGGACCTCTGGAAAAAAAAAAAAAGGATTACCTTAATCTACATATGTGCATTTTAATTCAATTTAAATTCACATTTATTTGTTATAGCGCTTTAAAAAAGCAGCTTGTTTCTACATTACAATTTAGAGTAATCTGTTAACAGATGTGTCCAAGTATCGTGTGTCAAAAATGTACAGCTCTAAGATAATACAAATCACGTAGTTATCTAATATCATGTATTAATTTAGCCAGAAACAGTGAGCTCATTAAAGCAATTATTACAAGTTGTGATTGTAATGATTACAATATATAGAAAATTTGGCTTTTTAGATTCTAAGTCTTTTTCATTTCCGTGTCAGTAAAAAAAAAAAAAAAAAAAGTAAACACGTGGTCATGAAAAAAAATAGCATTTTGGTTTGGAATTACAACATTTGAATTGGTAAATGATAACAGAATGATAATAGAATTTTAATTTTTACTAGGTTATTGACTGTCAATGTTTTTATCATTCATAAGCAAGAAATAAACAATATTGTTCCTCTGTGTAGTTATCCTTATACTGTAGTTGTGCTGTGGATTTTGCTGTTGTGTTGGAGTTAGATTTTACAAACCCGATTCCAAAAAAGTTGGGACACTGTACAAATTGTGAATAAAAACAGAATGCAATGATGTGGAAGTTTCAAATTTCAATATTTTATTCAGAATACAACATAGATGACATATCAAATGATTAAACTGAGAAAATGTATCATTTTTAGGGAAAAATAAGTTGATTTTAAATTTCATGGCATCAACGCATCTCAAAAAAGTTGGGACAAGGCCATGTTTACCACTGTGTGGCATCCCCTCTTCTTTTTATAACAGTCTGCAAACGTCTGGGGACTGAGGAGACAAGTAGCTCAAGTTTAGGAATAGGAATGTTGTCCCATTCTTGTCTAATACAGGCTTCTAGTTGCTCAACGGTCAACTGCATCTTCCTCTTTATGATGCGCCAAATGTTTTCTATGGGTGAAAGATCTGGACTGCAGGCTGGCCATTTCAGTACCCGGATCCTTCTTCTACGCAGCCATGATGTTGTAATTGATGCAGTATGTGGTCTGGCATTGTCATGTTGGAAAATGCAAGGTCTTCCCTGAAAGAGACGACGTCTGGATGGGAGCATATGTTGTTCTAGAACTTGGATATACCTTTCAGCATTGATGGTGCCTTTCCAGATGTGTAAGCTGCCCATGCCACACGCACTCATGCAACCCCATACCATCAGAGATGCAGGCTTCTGAACTGAGCGCTGATAACAACTTGGGTTGTCCTTGTCCTCTTTAGTCCGGATGACATGGCGTCCCAGTTTTCCAAAAAGAACTTCAAATTTTGATTCGTCTGACCACAGAACAGTTTTCCACTTTGCCACAGTCCATTTGAAATGAGCCTTGGCCCAGAGAAAACGCCTGCGCTTCTGGATCATGTTTAGATATGGCTTCTTTTTTAAACTATAGAGTTTTAGCCGGCAACGGCGAATGGCACGGTGGATTGTGTTCACCGACAATGTTTTCTGGAAGTATTCCTGAGCCCATGTTGTGATTTCCATTACAGTAGCATTCCTGTATGTGATGCAATGCCGTCTAAGGGCCCGAAGATCACGGGCATCCAGTATGGTTTTCCGGCCTTGACCCTTACGCACAGAGATTGTTCCAGATTCTCTGAATCTTTGGATGATATTATGCACTGTAGATGATGATAACTTCAAACTCTTTGCAATTTTTCTCTGAGAAACTCCTTTCTGATATTGCTCCACTATTTTTCGCCGCAGCATTGGGGGAATTGGTGATCCTCTGCCCATCTTGACTTCTGAGAGACACTGCCACTCTGAGAGGCTCTTTTTATACCCAATCATGTTGCCAATTGACCTAATAAGTTGCAAATTGGTCCTCCAGCTGTTCCTTATATGTACATTTAACTTTTCCGGCCTCTTATTGCTACCTGTCCCAACTTTTTTGGAATGTGTAGCTCTCATGAAATCCAAAATGAGCCAATATTTGGCATGACATTTCAAAATGTCTCACTTTCAACATTTGATATGTTATCTATATTCTATTGTGAATAAAATATAAGTTTATGAGATTTGTAAATTATTGCATTCCTTTTTTATTCGCAATTTGTACAGTGTCCCAACTTTTTTGGAATCGGGTTTGTAAAACCCCAGGACAGTCCGGCGGAGGCACGAAAATTGCTCTTACCCATGTCACAAATCCGGCCCTGGTATTAGTAGTGTTTAGAAGATGCTATCTTTCCAACAAGCATTTTTTTTTATCCTCCAACATTACATTTTCTTCTTTTTTTAAGGGTCAGAAAGGTGAACCTGGTCTAATCTATGACTCCAGTGGGAGCCCCATTTACATGGGAGGGCTGACTGGACAGCTGGTGAGAAACCTGCGGTTTCATTCTAAACACCCATAGCTTTGTAGACAATTAATGTAGTTACTGTCTGTTTTAGGCTGAGCCAGGACCTCCAGGACCAGAGGGACCTGTGGTGAGTCTTTGCTTCCTGTCTTGCTTTTTTTACCTGCACAAGGGCCCTATTGAGAAATGTATTGATGATGATTGTTATAGATGCTGATATATTTTCTCTCATTAGGGACCAGTGGGGCGACCTGGACCAAAAGGTGAATTAGGAATACCAGGCAGACCAGTGAGTATCTCTAATGCTGAATCAAATTCAACTAGATTTTCTGCAATTTTACATTTTCTGAAAAACTTTTTTCAAAGATTTTTTATTAACATAGACTTTTGCAATGACTGCCAGACAGTAGCAAGTAACATTTGTCCTTTTAAAAGATTTCCCAAGACAGCACTAAAACAACTTCCTTGTTTACAGCCAGTCACTCATAAAGACTGTCTTTGCCGCCATCTAGTGGTGTAATAATGTAACTGTCACTGAATTCGAAATTACAATTACTAACGGACCCTTTCTCAATACCAAATACAGCATATTATTTATATAAAATAATATTTATTGAACAATAATATTTAAATTACCAAACAATAGCCATAATAAAATAGGAAATAAACACAAGCAAACAATTTAGTCAAACGTACAAAAGCAGAGCTCTAGTAGGCCCTACAGGATTTAATATAAATATAGCCTTATTAACCCAAATAGGTTTGCTCTGGAACAAGTAATATAGTAATAAGACCAAAGATTGCCTGATTGATATTCCCCAAATGAATTATATCTCATGTTTAACCACTGTCTACATACAGTAAGAGTCAGTGGTAAATTCCCGAAGGACTGGCCGAGATCATGAAACTGTTCTCCAGCTGACAGCTTTACAAACAAATTGTAAAAGAGGCGCTATGTTTCTATATTAGTCACATATTTGAGGTCTAAATAATTACATCATCGCCTAAAAATTCCGTGAACAGTAGTATTTTTAAAATTATAGTGGTTTGCCTGTCCGCCATGAAACTCTCTGTGAGAAATGTTGCAAGCAGCGTGATACAAAGTGTGAAAACGGTGAAACGGTTGGAGTGCTGATACTGGGAGAATATTGCACTGCTCTGATTCGAGAGCCAGAAAGAACTGTTGTATAAAGTAAGATTTAGGTCTGGGCGATATGAAGATATATATATATAATGATGATACAAGTGGTCCTCTGGATTTAGATCTAGCTAAATTGTATTTATAATGTTGTCTAACATACAGTGTCATAGTGACTCGGGCACATGTCTGGGCATTCAAAGGCTACTATATTGGTCTGTATTATTATATTAAGAGATTTAAATGTTAGTTGGTTTTGTTCTAAGTGAGAGTAAGTGATTCTCAGAAAGTATTAACCAAAATATTGCAGATGAAAAGTCTGAAAAAAGTGTGATGCACGTGTACACCTGAGGCATTCAAAAGTAATTATGTAATTAATTTGAAAGAGATTTTTAAAAATTAATTCATGCATTTTATTTAGTTTAAACAGTAGTAGTTAAAACAGGTAGCTGCTAGAAAGTCAACACATAATGGTTTAATAATCTAGAGAATGTAAATCAAATAAACTCCAAATGGTCCCAAATCCCTCTCATTACTCACACAAACACACTTCCAGCCGTTTGTTCATTCTGAAGGAAACTAGTACATAAAATTCTATGTAGTCCCATTATGAATAGTTATGAATGATGAATGGCCAGAAAAAGTAATGGGAATGGCTACCTTTAATTAGTAATAAGTTATAGATATTTAAGTAACTTAAATTGGACCCAAATCTAACTATCCATTGGTGTATTCAATCAATCAATTTGACCCTCCCACCCCAGCTTATATCTCAAAGCTAATCAAGACATCAAACTCGTCTTCCTGCCGTCTTGACCCGGCCCCTACTGCCTTACTTAAAAAGTGTGCTCCTGCAATTTCATTGCCCATTTTACATCTCATCTCCAAAACTGCAGCGGTCAGTCCTATCTTAAAACATCCTGGCCTAGAACCTTCTGACATAGCTAATTATAGACCAATTTCACATCTTTGGACGACTTTCCACCACCGTCATAAACTTGGGCATAAATTTAGATTCTTTCCTCTCTTTCTCTTCTCATATCTCATCACTTACCAAATCTGCCTTTTTTCACCTCCGCAATATTGCTCGTTTACGTTCGTTCTTAAATATCAATGATGCTGAGACCCTGGTTCATGTTTTTATTACATCACGCATTGATTACTGTAATTCTCTCTTTTTCGGTTTACCAACTACCACACTCAATAAGCTTCAGTACATTCAGAACTCTGCAGCCAGAGTCCTCACACATACCAAGAAATCCTCCCACATTACTCCTGTTTTACGCAGACTACATTGGCTGCCCGTTCGTTTCCGTATTCAATACAAGGCCCTCAATGGTCTCGCCCCATTTCTGACCTCATTCATACCTACACCCCTGCCCGTACACTTAGGTCCTCTGACTCTGTTCTTTTGCTGGTCCTGCGCCACAAACTAGCATCATTTGGTGGCAGGGCCGTCTCTATCGCTTTCTATCGTCTTCTATTGTAAAGCGACCTTGAGTTTGTAGAAAGGCTCTATATAAACATATATTATTATCAGCTTTAATTGTTGCTTGCAACTATATTTTAAATGCATTTTTATTATATTATCTTTTTTATTGAGTTTGATTTTTGATCATTTGCATGGTATATTCTTGACACAATATTCTTAATCAAAAAGGGTCGTCCTGGTCTGAATGGAAAAAAGGGGGCGAAAGGGGATTCAGGTGGAGGATATGGCTATCAGGTAAAAAATAAGCACCTTATTACTATGTGTTTTGTTTTTATTGTTACTATAGAAGTACATATACTATTTTCAAACTGATTTTAGGGACCCCCTGGTCCACCTGGGCCACCCGGTCCTCCTGGAACTCCAGCTTCTGTGGAAAGATTTAATGTGAGTAATGAACTAATATCTTGTAGGTTTGTTTGCTATAAAAATAGCATTTGTACTGGCTCACAGTTTTTAATGTGATCTACCTTAAGGGTTATGATGATGGAAGCTCAAGGTTTCCCTTTGGTGAGTTGAGAATGAATCTGATTTGTCATTTTCCGATCCATATACAGTGTGATCACATTCCAGTTTAGTATAACATGAATATGTATTTAAAAATGTTTGTTTGTAATGAATCAGTGTGCTCTTATTCCAAAGGAATGCGAGTCTTCTGAAGAATTTGTATGTTGCTTTGGATAAAAGCAGCTGCTAACTGAATAGATGTAAATATATCTCAAATTTCATTACCTCAGCTATCAAAGGGGACAAGGGTGAAAGAGGAACGCCTGGCATCCCTGGCTTACCAGGTATGATTTATTAAAGCATCAAGCCTTTTTATAGGAACATTTATAAAGATTTAGAGTGAATATATATACAAACCCGATTCCAAAAAAATTGGTACAAATCGCAAACACTGTACAAATTGTGAATAAAAAAGGAACACAATAATTTACAAATCTCATAAACTTATATTTTATTCACAATAGAATATAGATAACATATCAAATGTTGAAAGTGAGACATTTTGAAATGTCATGCCAAATATTGGCTCATTTTGGATTTCATGAGAGCTACACATTCCAAAAAAGTTGGGACAGGTAGCAATAAGAGGCCGGAAAAGTTAAATGTACATATAAGGAACAGCTGGAGGACCAATTTGCAACTTATTAGGTCAATTGGCAACATGAGCCTCTCAGAGTGGCAGTCTTTTTCAGAAGTCAAGATGGGCAGAGGATCACCAATTCCCCCAATGCTGCGGCGAAAAATAGTGGCGCAATATCAGAAAGGAGTTTCTCAGAGAAAAATTGCAAAGAGTTGGAAGTTATCATCATCTACAGTGCATAATATCATCCAAAGATTCAGAGAATCTGGAACAATCTCTGTGCGTAAGGGTCAAGGCCGGAAAACCATACTGGATGCCCGTGATCTTCGGGCCCTTAGACGGCACTGCATCACATACAGGAATGCTACTGTAATGGAAATCACAACATGGGTTCAGGAATACTTCCAGAAAACATTGTCGGTGAACACAATCCACCGTGCCATTCGCCGTTGCCGGCTAAAACTCTGTAGGTCAAAAAAGAAGCCATATCTAAACATGATCCAGAAGCGCAGGCGTTTTCTCTGGGCCAAGGCTCATTTAAAATGGACTGTGGCAAAGTGGAAAACTGTTCTGTGGTCAGACGAATCAAAATTTGAAGTTCTTTTTGGAAAACTGGGACGCCATGTCATCCGTACTAAAGAGGACAAGGACAACCCAAGTTGTTATCAGCGCTCCGTTCAGAAGCCTGCATCTCTGATGGTATGGGGTTGCATGAGTGCGTGTGGCATGGGCAGCTTACACATCTGGAAAGGCACCATCAATGCTGAAAGGTATATCCAAGTTCTAGAACAACATATGCTCCCATCCAGACGTCGTCTCTTTCAGGGAAGACCTTGCATTTTCCAACATGACAATGCCAGACCACATACTGCATTAATTACAACATCATGGCTGCGTAGAAGAAGGATCCGGGTACTGAAATGGCCAGCCTGCAGTCCAGATCTTTCACCCATAGAAAACATTTGGCGCATCATAAAGAGGAAGATGCGACAAAGAAGATCTAAGACAGTTGAGCAACTAGAAGCCTGTATTAGACAAGAATGGGACAACATTCCTATTCCTAAACTTGAGCAACTTGTCTCCTCAGTCCCCAGACGTTTGCAGACTGTTATAAAAAGAAGAGGGGATGCCACACAGTGGTAAACATGGCCTTGTCCCATCTTTTTTGAGATGTGTTGATGCCATGAAATTTAAAATCAACTTATTTTTCCCTTAAAATGATACATTTTCTCAGTTTAAACATTTGATATGTCATCTATGTTGTATTCTGAATAAAATATTGAAATCTGAAACTTCCACATCATTGCATTCTGTTTTTATTCACAATTTGTACAGTGTCCAAACTTTTTTGGAATCGGGTTTGTATATATATATATATATATATATATATATATATATATATATATATATATATATATATAATTTTATTTTTTTTAAATGTGAACGTGACTTGAATGTCAACGTTATCTGCTGTAGGTCTCACTACCACCTTTGACATTTATGCGTTTAAGGTATGACATTTCCAACCTTACACAAGTTTTCTGTTTACATGTAGTAATGTTTTGCTGAAAATGTGCAGCACATGGAAAATGTACTCAATTATGTAATGTTTTATGCTGTAGCATGAGATGAAAGGTGAGCATGGTTCTAAAGGGGAGAAGGGAGAACCAGGAGGAGGTTTCTACGACCCTCATCATGGTGGAGTACAAGGTCCACCTGGAAGACCTGGACCACCGGTGAAAGCACAGACATTAAATGATTCCTCTCAGATTCTGAGTTAACCATTGTTTGTTCTTATTGTCTAAAGTGGCTTACCTGACTATATGTTAATTTCGGTATAGGGCCCTAGAGGTGAATCTATTAGTGGACCTCCAGGTCCCCCGGGGTCTCCTGGAGCCCCAGGAATCGGTTATGAGGGTCGCCCAGGTAGTCCTGGCCCACCAGGTCCACCTGGACCACCGGGATCATTGCTACCAGGTGCATACAGACCCTCACAAAGTAAGGAATCCACACACTGCCACTCACACGTAAAATATCTTTTGGGTTCCCAGGCATGCAGATTTGAATCTGACCTGCTTCATGCCCTGATCTCATTTCTTGTCTCTCCCTTTTTCCAGTCTTCTCTCTTGCTGTCCTGTCCATTAAATGCAAAAGTTCATAGATAAAAAAAGCTACCTTTTCATTTTAACACCTTGCTCCTTTAGCAATCGGGATTCCTGGACCACCTGGGCCACCTGGACCTCCTGGACACCCTGGACATTTACCTAGGGTGAGTTTTCACTATAAACACTGCTTACTGTCGGTGGGCACACTGATGTAAACATCAATTATTTTCTATGAGATAATTCATCTTTTGTTTGTTTGTTCTCATTTCCTCAGGTTATGGTTTTGAGGTCTTTTGACACCATGGCTGCATCAACTATTCAGCATCCAGAAGGCACGCTAATCTATGTAACAGACAAGAAAGAACTTTTTATGAGAGCACAGGATGGTGTCAGAGAAGTCATGGTAATTGTCTAGGCTTTAATATTTTTCTTCATCTTCATGTAAGAAGAGTACAAACTTAAAGCCCAAAGTATACTTCCCTTGTCCACATTCCAAAAAATACAAACACGACCATCCACCATCAAGGTCAAAGCAGCACACTTTGAATGTGCACTCAAATGTGAGCTAGACGGAGCAAAATGCAGAACATAAAGTATAAAGGGACTTCATTTTTTGACCATTCAAATAGAACAAGTATTAATCTCTGCAGATTGAGTGTGCATTCCCAATTCAGTTGGCATTTTCAAACCAATAGGCAAAGCGGGTAAAGTGGTTTAAAATGCCAATTGGTTTGAAAATGTCCACTGAAACACCTATTTTGTTTCTGCAGAGAGAGACAAGTTTCAAATAGAAGGGTCTGTTAGGTGCGCCAAATAGGCCTTAAGATTAGGAAACAGCCTTACATATTATATTTCCCTTATTCCATAGCATCACATTTGCATTTTTTATTAAATTAGTAGTTAGTCTTAATAAACTCATGTTAGTGCCACTGCATTAGCCCTGAGGTTTAATACTTGACATGTGTCCTTTTTGTAATTTTAGCAAGAAACTATTAAAATATTTCTGATGTTTCTGATTGTTTCATTTCAGCTTGGAAAATATACACCTTTCCCCAGGGGTCTGGTGAGTAACAGAATTAAGTAATTAATAAACCTTTATATAATACAAAAAACTGCCTTTGCCCATTACATATGCATGTGACTAACTCAAGTAACATTTCAAGCCATGAGTAAAGGTGCGATCTCATTAGCAAAATTTTGTCTACATTTAATGGTGAAAAAAGGGTCATAGTCAATGGTGTAGCAATGCAGTTTTGGTAGCAATATTGTCTGATTTGGTTTCTGCAATAGTGCCTGTAACTGTGCCTGTCTTGTTATTGAACAAGCTAACAAGCTTGAATATTGATAATTTGCATAAGCGCATTACTAATAACAGAGCTATCTACTGCTCGAGTTAATGGTGCAAAAGGGAAAACCCTTTACTGCAGAGTCAAGTCAAATCACCTTTATTTATATAGCGCTTTTTACAATGCAGATTGTTTCAAAGCAGCTTCACAGTGTTAAACAGGAAAATAATGCAACAGAATTTGATTCAGCTGTACAGCCGCTCTGGAGAAGACAGTGATGTCATCCAGCTCAGTTCAATTATCATAGTGTCAATGCGGGCGGATCAGTAATATAGTTGAATATTTAGTGTCCCCAACTGAGCAAGCCAAAAGCCAAAGGCGACAGAGGCGACGGTGGCAAGGAACCAAAACTCCAGAGTCACTGAAAGATTGGTTGAGGTGATCGCTTTGTCTGATTTAATTTAATTTGATTCACTTCTGTTCACTCATTAATTTGAGCTCCTAAACTTCAGTAATTTCTCCTTTGTGTATTTTTTTTGGGGGGGGGGGGGGTATTTTGTTGTAATTTTAAGATGCCTTGTATTATTGTTTGTATTGTTGTCCTTTTTTTGTCCAATAAACATTTGACCCCAACAAAAAAAAAGTGTAGCAATGTGTAGCAAAGCACAACTCACAACTCAAGTGTAGCAAAGCACAACTCACATGGAATTAACTTTCAAACTAAGCAGCTTTCTGTTGGTCGACATGGCACATTTTTGTGACCAACTTCGAAATCGGTATGGGAAACTTTTCCACCCTCATGCTAAAATTCAGATTGCGTGGATTCCTGTTGAAATGAATAGATTTCACCCACAAAATGTTGCTGGGTAATGGTAAATGTGACCACATTCTTCTCCTTGCTTTCTTTTTGCACTATTGGTTTCTAGGATAATCAGAGGGAAGCAGCGGAGCCTCCACAAGTGGTTCACTACTCTCAGGACTACCCCACTACCTCTCCCTCACGAGCCCCTCCACAACCAGAAGCCCAGTATCCTGTGCCACATGATCCCAGATACCAGCCATCCTATGACCCATACCACAGACATACATTTTCACCCCACTTTTCCCCAACTGATCCACGGTACTCTCCATCAGACGACCGAATTTATCAGCACTATCCTGATTCCAGAAAGCACATTCACAGCAGCCACCCGGATCAGTCTGGCTATCCTGACAGCAGATATGAACGTACGCACCACCTCAGGCCTGTCATTGAAGAAGCTAAGCTTCCTGCTCACACACACACATCAGGCCATGCGGTAAGCACCTTATCATTTAAATGAGGAATAATTGCTAATCTATTCATTTTTGCCTATGCACCATGACGAATTTCCAACAAATTATACTAGGAAGTCATTTCCATCAAACTGTAAAGAATCAATCATTTGCTAATGGACTTGCTGAAAGGCTCGCTTACATTAACAAGCATTCACAAAAATTTATTATTAAAAAAATGTGGAGTAAAACAAGGTGACATTATTCTACTCTTGCCTCAAGGTGAAAAAGTTGAAAATTTAGAAGCATTTTTACCAATTTTAACAGATACTATTGTATGCTTTATCAATGGGAAGTCCACAAATAAGCCCAAAGTGTAATTCAGATGAATATAAGTTTTAATATAAGTATAAATGTAACATACAGTAAATATATGTTGCACTAAATGAACATTTTCTTTTACTGGAACATTGATAGATATTTCAAAATGTTTTTCCCCCCTCATTTTGAAAAATAATACATAAGGGCTATCATTGTGTGTCCCTTCTTTGGAAAAAGTAAAGGATAATAGAGATTAAAAATTAAAATACAATTCACATTAATTTCTAATTCACATTAATGCTGCTTTTAATTTCACATTAAAATTCCAGTCCTTACATTATTTTACTGACGTACACTATACTATTCAAAGGTTTGGAGTCTACTAAAGAAATTAGTACTTTTATTCAGCAAAGTTAAATTATGTTTATAAGTTACACTATATTGCCAAAAGTTTTGGGATGCCAGCCTTTACATGCACATGAACTTTAATGACATCCCATTTTTAATTCGTAAGGTTTAATATGGAGTTGGCCCACCCTTTGCAGCTATAACAGATTCAACTCTATTTTTGACCATTCTTCTAGAAGTGCATTTGTGAGGTCAGGCACTGATGTTGGACGAAAAGGCCTGGCTCGCAGTCTCAGCTCTAATTCATCCCAGAGGTGTTCCATCAGGTTGAGGTCAGGACTCTGTGCAGGCCAGTCAAGTTCCTCCACACCAAACTCGCTCATCCATGTCTTTATGGACCTTGCTTTGTGCACTGGTGCGCAGTCATGTTGGAACAGGAAGGGGTCATCCCCAAACTGTTCCCACAAAGTTGGGAGCATGAAATTGTCCAAAATGTCTTGGTATGCTGAAGCATTAAGTGTTCCTTTCACTGGAACTAAGGGGCAAAGTCCAACCCCTGAAAAACAACCCCACACCATAATCCCCCCTCCACCAAACTTTACACTTGCACAATGCAGTCAGGCAAGTGCCGTTTTCCTGGCAACCACCAAACCCAGACTCGTCCATCGGATTGCCAGACAGAGAAGCGTGATTCGTCACTCCAGGCGGCGTGCTTTACACCACTGCATCCGACGCTTTGCATTGCACTTGGTGATGTAAGGCTTGGATGCAGCTGCACGTGGCCTACCACTTGTGGCTGAGTTGCTGTTGTTCCCAATTGCTTCCACTTTGTTATAATACCACTAACAGTTGACCGTGGAATATTTAGTAGTGAGGAAATTTCACGAATGGACTTATTGCACAGGTGGCAACCTATCACGACACCACGCTTGAATTCACTGAGCTCCTGAGAGCGACCCATTCTTTCACAAATGTTTGTAGAAGCAGTCTGCATGCCTAGGTGCTTGATTTTATACACGTGGTCATGGAAGTGATTGGAACACCTGAATTCAATGATTTGGAGGGGTGTCCCAATACTTTTGGCAATATAGTGTATATTAGAAGTTATATATTAAATTATGGAATAATGACTGCTGAAAATGTACCTTTTCCATCAGGAATTAATTACACTTTAAAAAAAATATGTAACACTTTATTTTAAGGTGACATAGTTACATGTTACTACTAACCTTTTTATTTGAAATGATTTGTTTCAGTCTTCAACTAGTATTAATCAAGTCACATTTATTAATGTAGCACTTTATACAAATATAGATTTTCAAAGCAGCTTCAGAGTAATAAGAAAATAACAGTATTAATGTTGCAACGTTCTTTAATTATGAAACGAATACAATTTCAGCTGTAAGGCAGCTCTAACAAAACAAGTGTCATTATTAAGCTCAATTTAGTTTAATGTTGATTCAGTTTAGTCCAATTCAACTAAAAAGCAGCTTTACCGAAGACAATATTGTCATTATTCATCTCAAGTCAGTTCAGTGTAATAGTTAAAAAAAAGTGACATTCAAGCATGTATTTTAAAGAAACAAACTAATTTGTTAATAGAAAGTGTTGAAGATCAGCTGATGTCCTTTTATATAATCTATATTGTTTGTAATCTTCTTGTAATATAAACTTATTGTCAAGTTAACTTGTGCATAACTATCTGTTTTGTCACCCTAGCTGCACCTGATTGCTCTCAACTCACCCCAGCGGGGCGACATGCATGGCATTAGAGGTGTAGATCACCAGTGCTTCTTACAGGCCCAAGCAATTGGGCTCAAAGGAACATTCAGGGCTGTCCTGTCATCCCGGTTACAGGATCTATACAGTATTGTTCGAATGAATGACAGGGATCGGTTTCCTATAGTAAATCTTAAAGTAAGATCCTTCATTTGTCACAAAAGCTTTTTTACAGTATATACTGTAGTCTTTTACAAAGCTGTTTAATATGTTCACCACAGGATGAGGAATTATTCAGCAACTGGGAGTCCATCTTTAGTGACTCAGAGGGCAAGTTGAATGATGATGTGCGCATCTATTCATTTGATGGTCGAGATGTTCTCAATGATGATGCCTGGTAAGGGGGACTAAGACATATTCCTTAACAACTAGAACCTTAACAGAAATGATTAACCTGGCATTTATTTTCTCCACAACCAATTCAATAGGCCAGAGAAGATGGTATGGCATGGATCAAGCACTCGTGGAAACAGGCAAACAGACAGCTACTGTGAAACATGGCGAACTGGTAGTAATGCCGTCACTGGCATGGCTTCCTCTCTCCAAGATGGCTACCTACTTCAGCAGTTGCCACGTGGTTGCGCCAGCTCTTTTGTCGTACTGTGCATTGAGAACAGCTACATTGCTGAGTGAACCAAAACATGTGCTAAACCAAAATTTGCCTTGAGTCACACCACAAACTGAAACTTGTTTTGTGACGGCTGGTTATATATGTTCATCTACATGTATTTTAGATTAAAAATATGACAATTTTGTATGTATTAACTGCTGTGTCAGCCATCAGTATATCAAAAGATATACGTTGCTCCTCTTTACACCATAAGTCTTACGACAAACATTTTATCATAGCAGAAACTATACAGTGAAATACTTGAGCATTTGAAAAGAAAAAGTAGACTAAATTCATGGGGGGGGGGGGGGACTGTTTTATATTTTTAACAAAAAAAAAAAATAAATTCACACATACAAGAGCAGTATAGAACACCCTCAAGCAAAAACTTTTAAAATAGAGCTGGTTTTAAAATGGAATGTGCCTTCACAACATATTGTCAAAGAAAACCGCTACATTTCAAATTTAAACTAATTATTTTTAAACTACTTTGTTGTCATTACCACTTTCATTCACCTTTGTATTTAAATGATTTTATCTAAACATATATATGTAACCTTTCTACATTTTTATACTTTGCAACTCAATCACATCAAACATTCAATGATTGTAGTGCAAAATGACTAGTTGACTTTCTCTAAAGAAAGATGACTTAAAAATAGGTAAATCATTGTTTTTTTATTATTTATTTTGTTTGGTTTTTTTTTTTTTTTACATAACTTGAAAATGTTAAAGAATTGTAGCCCATTGCAGTTATCGCTATTCTACAGCCTGTTGTATTCTACAGTTCAAATGTGACCACTAAAAATCTCAAAAAGTCATTATTACTTTTATTTACTGCGTTTTCAATGGCACTTACGTTAATAAATAAATACAACCTCTATTTTTTTACTTGTCACTGGTTGTTTCACTATTAAAAATTCTGTAATATTTATTTGGAAAATAAAGTCAATTACTGGTTACTGGTCATTCAAACGGTATAGTGCATATGTAACAATATTGCTAGTTATTCTTGTCTATTTAGCTCCACCTGTAAAAAGCCAAAGCATGAGCCACCAGTGTGATTTTGTTCCTGAATGAATCAGTGTTTTTGAGTGAATGATTCAATGACTCACTCATAAAGAGACTTAGGCCTGGTTTCACAGACAGGGTTTAGTTTAAGCCAGGAGTAGGCCTTAGTTTTATTAGGACATCCAAGTAACTTTTATATTTTTAGAAAAAAAAAAACATTACTCTTAAAAATAAAGGTTCTTTGGTGGGGTGTATGGTTACATGAAGAACCTTTAATATCCAAAGAACCTTTCCATTGCACAAAAAGGTTCTTTGTAGTGCAGAAAGGTTCTTTAGACTATACAATGGTTAGGAAAAAAATGGTTCTTCAGGGAACCAAAAATGGTTCTTCTATGGCATCGCCGTGAAACCCCCTTTTTGGTTCTTTCTGGCACCTTTATTTTTAAGGGTGCATGGTGTGCATCTTGAGACAAAACAATTGCAGTGACATATTTTAAGATATGTCAGTGCAAGTTTCTTTCAGTTAAAACAGCTCAAACATGCATTTTAGTCTGGGACTAGTTTAAGCCTTGTCTGTGAAACCGGGGGTTAGTGCCACAATGATGCAATGATAGAAAGGGTTCCTGAAAAATCCCATTTATGCATTTGTGATGTTTCTAACTGTAATCAGAGACAAGCATAACAGTGATATAAACAGTAAAACCTCACAGTGCTGTTGAACTATATATCATCACTCTTGTATAAAAAAGGAAATAAAGACAGTCAAAGAGATTGAAGCTGGAGCTTGCAACATTTTCCATCAGATGGTTCAAAATGCCAGATCCAGAAATATGATTGTATCAGATTTTATCATCGCTACACTGACAATGTTTGGGGCTCTGACATAACCTACTCTGAGTTTAAGTCTAGACTCCTCACTTCAGCCAGGCATACACCTAATTTATCTCTCAACCTTTATGAGAGATAGTAGTTATGAACCATTCCAGTCATGTCTGCCAGAATTGCAACCAATTATTTGGATATCTACTTCTGCAACTATAAAAAATAAACATCATTTATACAAACACAAGCTGTCTGTCATTTGTTTTCCTTGTTTCCACCTTGGGATACACATTCTGACATAAATCAGTTTCAGCTTTGCCAGATAGAAAAGGGCATTTCATTTACAACTACCTCTATCACTCCTGTCAAGAGATGGAACAAGTCAGAACAAAACCTACAAGCTAATCATCTTTGTAATTTAAACAATTTCGTCAAAGTTTAAACACTGTCTTAGCAACATGTTCAATTACTAAGTTTCTTAAATGACTTCTATTACACATGCTATGACTACATAATATTTAGTCTTTTGTGTTTTGAGTCTGGTTTCTCTCAAGATTTCTTCCCTTTATTAAATAGTGTTTTGTCTTTGCCATAGTCACTTTAAGCTTGCTGTTGAATATTAAGACATATTTTTCTCTAAAGCTGCTTTTAAATATGGAATTTACAAAATGCTATACAAATAAAAACTACTTAGACGTTTTATTTAATAATTTATTTGTAATTAGACATGGTCTGGAGCTCCTATAATGTGATCACACTATAATATAAAACACAGTAGTAATTATTTTAAAATACAGTAGAACTAGGCAAGTGTCCTGTGTACAATACAATCTTGTTTGTCAAATTTCGGTAACCTATACAATAAGGTCTCATTTGTTAACATTATTAACTAACAATAACTAACTAATACATTTGTTACAGCATTTATAAATCTTTGTTAATGTTAGTTAATAAAAAATCCAGCTGTTCATTGTTTGTTCATGTTAGTTAGTGCATTAACTAATGTTCACAAATACAGCTTTTGATTTTAATAATTAGTAAATGTTGGAATTAACATTAACTAAGACTAATAAATGCTGTAGACGTATTGCTCATTCTTCATTCATGTTGACTAAAGTAGTAGTAACTAATGAAACCTTATTGTAAAATGTTACTGAAATTTCTATAAAAAAATTCTATAAAAATGTTCACATCGAAAAAACATGGGCAGTTAATTGGCATAATTTCTCCTTTATCAACAAAAATATTTCCAAAAGAACTACAGCATCAAACTATGCATGTCACCAAGCATTGCATAGAATTGAGCAACAGTGTGCATGCAGCAACTTCCCCACCCTGTTTGGAACATTATCATCACTCCACGCTAGCTCCACTATGGGTTTTCTATTTCCCACTCCAGCTTACTGGTGAGCAGAACCCATTTCTGAGCGATCCTGGAGCGAAAGAAAACACTGCAAGTAAAACTCCCCCAGTCAGCTTCCACTGGACACCGTCCAATTACATATAATTATTAACCTGGAACACTTGCTTGGCCAATCAATTTACAGAACTAGAACTGTTGTGTAACAATAATTATTTAAACTTTAATATTTTGCTGCAAATAATACTTCTGGCATCACGTTACTCTGAAGTTATAGAGTAAACCTATCAGATGCTAGAAAGCCAAACTTGCCATGTTTGGCTTCCAAAAATTCTTTATAAAATTATTTTACATTATCTTTGTTAACCCTAACAAAGATAACCTTATAAAATAACAAACAATGAAACAAAAGACATCCAGATCTGACACCCTCTCGATCTGAGACTACATTTTCCATTGGCATACCATCCTACTGACCTCAATCATTACATTTACTTTCCACAAATTGAATAATTAGATTTTGATGAGGTTTAAAAAATATCTACTGCTATTCCTAACTGGACAAACATAAAATAAAACAACAAGGCTATTCATACTTAAAATAATAAAATGCTCTGATTTTGAAGTAACAGTTAAAAATTCCTTTGAATCTCATGTCTTGATGCTGACTCCATTATGTGCGGTTGTGCCGTCACTAGCAGCTGATGCCATGGGACTAAGTTCAGTGGCTATGGCTGCTTCTGAAGCCTCCTGCCCTGCTCTATGATTGCGGTAATGGCACGTGATGATAAAGGCACTACAGCCCAGATAAATCACAGTCAGCAGAGTGAAGTAAAAGAAATAAACAAAAAACTGCAAGAGAAAGAGAGAAACAGAATCAGGCCAAAATCTTTCTTCATTATAATGTTACTGTAACTTCCTCAATACAGTTTTTTTTTTACTATTGCTAAGACCCATTTCTCAATACTTGGGTCACTTAAAAAAAAAAAAAAAATAATAAAAAAAAAAAAAAATACATTCCACAATGACATATTTCAAATGAAATTACCTACAGGCCAATTTGCACATGCTTACTTACTCTTTTCAAAACTGTTAAAGGTTTAGTTTACCCAAAAATGAAAATTCTGTCATTTACTTACCCTCATGTCATTCCAAAACTGTAAGACTTTTGTTCATCTTCGAAACACAAATGAAGATATTTTTAATGAAATCTGAGAGATTTCTGTCTCTCCATTGGCAATTTACGCAACTACCATTTTGATGCTTCAAAAAGTTCATAAAGAGATTGTAAAACTAATCCATATGAATTGAGCGGTTTAGTCCAAATGTTCTGTAGAGACACGATCGTTTTATATGATGAACAGATTGAATTTAAGCTTTTATTCACATATAAACATTCATCAACTCACACCTCAGTTGTGTTAAACGGATGCTCAAGCATGTTTGCTTGACGTGCGAGAACCAATGAGGTTCATTCTCTGTTACGCAGCACGTTTGAGCTTCCAAAAGGACCAATGAGATTTGTTCTCGCGCGTCAAAGCAAGTACGGTTGAGCTTCTGTTTATGTTCGCTGATCAATGTTTATATGTGAATAAAATCCTAAATTCAATCTGTTCATCACAAAGTGATCAAGTCTTTTCATAAAAATTTGACTAAACCACCTGATTCATATGGATTATTTTTACGATCTCTTTATGAACTTTTTGAAGCGTCAAAGTGGTAGTTGCATGGACTGTAAATGGAGGGACAGAAATCGCTCAGATTTAATTAAAAATATCTTCATTTGTGTCCCGAAGATTAACTAAAGTCTTACTGGTTTGGAACGGCATGCGAGAGAATAAATAATGACAGAATTTTGGGGTAAACTAACCCTTTAAACGCAAGTTTTGTGAAGATATTTTACAAAAGAAAATCACTGTAATGCTACATGTTGTTAGTGGTTTTTAGGTCATTGTTTATTGTTTATGACAATGTGTGTTTGTTAGGTGAAAACCTTTGCTAGTCTTCTAGAAGAATGAGTTGATTTGAGACATGTATGAAATGTTTTGGTAGTTTTAGTGCATTTTGAATGTGAAAGTAACTACTGTGCCAAGCTGAAAGTTAGTAAAGAGTACTGTGTGAAAAGTTTTGAAAAAGTGACCCAAGTATGGAGTATTGGTCCTGTTTTTCCTGTGTAACTGTAAACAGAAGTCAATCTAGAATTGTACACACCTGAGAATGAACATTCAAAGCCAATCCCCTCTTATCTGCCACAATGATAGTGATGACCGTCTTCAGGATTGTTCCAAGAAAAGTGTTTACTCCAAACACTAAAGCACACAATTCTTTACTGAGAGAGGAGGCAATCTGAAAACTGAGAGGAAAAACACTAAATTAATTATTTACGGACAGATTGCAGAGAACAGACATCTGGATAATTGTAAAAATGTATTTTAAATTTGTTTATGTTCTTTTAATGGTTTAATTTCCTTAGTGTTTTTCTTTTCGCTTCATCAAAAGCTTATGTGGCAAACTACAACAAACGTCAAGTACTTGCTCTCTGTGAAATAAATGTTTTTACAGGTGCATACATCTCCTCCTTTTAAAACAGACACTTCAAAACACTATATGCAATATGTGCCATTGCCTTTTAATGTGGGCTTTTAACAAATAAAACATGAAAAAATCTTTTAAATACATTTAATAATAAAAATAAATAGGTTTACATCACTCACATAGCAATAGGCACCAGGAACTGGTAGAAGCCTTTGAACAGGGCATATGAAACATAGCAAACCCAGATATTTTCTGTGATGCCCATGAGAAGCAGTAGACCAGCCTGTGCCGCAGTGATCAATCCAATCACCAGTTCAGACCAAAGATTCCATCGAATTTTCACATAGCCTGCTGCAAATGACGTGATTGCACCTATGGAGCACATGAAATGGGATTGTCATGTAACTGTCATGCTGATTAACAAAGTCCAAATTTGTGCATGAAAATCTGAAAAACTGTGGGGAAAAAAATTCTACTTGTGTGTCATTTACACCATGGGTTCTTCATTCCTGGTCCTGGAGAGATGCTTTCCTGCAGAGTATAGCTCCAACTCTGATTAAACGCACCTGAATCAACTAAAATCTCTGCAGGGAAGTGGCTTTCCAGCACCAGGAATAAGGATGGCTTACGTTTTGTTTTTTTTGTGTTTGCCAAGCATGTCATGCCCAAGCTCAAAGGTTGAGGAACATGAACTTTGCTTGTAATAAACCATCATGTATGATGTAAACCTCAATTAGGATTTCGATTCATGCGGAGATTAAACGTCAAGATCCTAGTAAAAAAAAACAACAACAACAACAACAACAACAACAACAACAACAACTGTAGGTCACAATGACTGGTCAAATGCATTGGGAGCCTCGATGGATGAATCAGTCTCTCTAAATCCCTCCTTTCCGCGAGCCTACTCTGCCAGATACCTATACACAATATGAAACACAATAAACACATTGTAGAGCACAGCGTCTTCTCGACATGATGCTATCCAGTATCCGCTGCAGTGTTTGAGGTGGTTCAAGTTTTCCCTGGTGTCTGCGCGCAGTAAGTGGATGGGCAATATGCTAATGTTTCGTCTTGACGTCACAACGAAACGGCTTGCAATTCGTTTGAAAAACGATTCATTTAATTGACTCAGAGTCGACTCTTACGTTTGAGAGACAATAACTTTATATACGCTGCACTTTCAGATTTAAAACTTTGCACGATGTTTTCATTCACTCAGAAGTACGTTACACACTACATGAAAGGTAATTTTCAAAAATCCATAATAGGGGCACTTTAATCTTTGCCATACTTTATTGCTATCCCTATAAGTTTGTGTTAGATGATGACAAAATAAAACTAATATTAAAATACGTGTTTTGGAGGCTGATAACCAATATATTGTGCATGTTTATTTATGAGCATTGCTGTAAGTATGTGGCGTCCACTCTGAAATTAAGTTGGTAAGCAAGACCCTTGCCAACAAACTGTTTATTCATTTGCTTAAAGGGATAGTTCACCCAAAAACCCGCCCATCAACTGTTTGGTTACTGACATTCTTCAAAATATCTTCTTTTGGGTTCAGCAAAAGAAAGAAATCCATACATGTTTGGAACAACTTGAGGGTGAGTAAATGATGACAATTTTCATTTTTGGGTGAACGATCCCTTTAAATCAGTGGATGCTACTTACTAAAAAACTGATTCTGTGGTTGAGTTTTAACAAATAAAGCAACTACAACAAGATATAACCCATCTTACCTAATAATGTAGAGGCAGCCTCAACCGCTCCATTGTAGACATGCTTGTTTTCTGTGGCAGGGTAGACTTTATTCCATAGGATGTGCACATAAAACACAACTAAATAGTAACCAGTTGAGTTGAACACCCACCACAAGCTCCAAAGCCTTAAACTAGGTACTTTCACAACATTCTTTAACTCCTTCAGCATCTGAATAAACACTGAATTTGCCCAGGAAAGGGATTTGTGGTTACTGCCCAGTGCTCTGTCATCCCTCTCCTCAGGCTTCATTCTGGCCAATTCCGATTGAGCTGCTTCCTTCCTCTCCTCCTCTAGGCGGGCTTTGTTGAAAAACATGCTACGCTTGGGCCATGGCAAGCAGAAGGACAAGAGTAGCCCAAAAGTGACAAATCCCAAAGAGACAGCGCTTAACGTCATGTATGATACATCCCCTAGTGACACACACATCTGACCCAGCACAGAGCTTGTGAAGACTCCCATGAGCACAGATGAGCGAGAGTAGCTGGCTACACGTTGGTAAACAGTCGCTGGTACTAGCGAGAATATGTAGGAGGAGTACGCCACACGGGCAGCCATGGTGATGCCATAAAAGAACTCCATAAACTGCATCTCCAGCAACGAGTTACCCAAAAGCAGCAAGAGCCAAATGGAAACATGACTCAAGCTCTGAAGGATCAGCACAGGTTTGTAGCGTAGGTAATCTGTCAGCAGAAACACAGGCACCAGCACGGCCATATAGGAATATGAGAGGACTGGGTTGATTTCATTGGTAACCTGAGAAGAACACAGAAAGTCAGTCAGTGTTATATCTGATATGGGGTAGAGGGAAAGCAGGGATAAGTGTAATACTCATATGTAACATCAGTAATAACATAATAGACAATGCACTTACTTCCCTCCACCACCAGGAATATACAGTGTGAAACATCAGATTATGAATACCCATGATTATGAATACCCAATTAATGAATTAATGAATACCCCAGATTATGAATACCCAATTGTTAAACCCAGGTAAAGTATGAGCAGTGTGAAACAAGACAGCCAAGGATTCCATTTATCCAGGGTTTAGAATGACTCAGGGTTAACTATTTCAAGTGACAATATGCCATATGAAATGAGGCTAGTGCACATGGCATCCCAGCATACATTCGTTTGTTATATTAAAATGTGGACAAGGGGTAGATATTTGTACATTTAAAAAGTGTCTTTTTGAGGTTTAAAATATTTCGAAATAAGTATTTTCCACATCAGACTTTTTCTTACTTGCTGTGTGTTCACACTGTGTGGTCTTATGTATGTACAGATATGTAACAGTATGGCCCTGTCCCAAATGGCACCCTAAACACTAGCAGTCTTCCTACAAGTCCGCAGTTACGCAATGAAGTGCTACTTTGACTGTCATGAAGAACTCTGCAAAAGTGCGCATTAAGGACGCTCGCGCGCACCCTTCTAAAACATAAAATGACAGGCTAAATATTTACTGAGAAAATCAACAAAAACCAAAATGAATGATGCCTACTCTGCCTAATGCATAACTTAGACATGCATTTTGTTACCTTAGCAAACAGACTGAAAAAAAAGTCCCTTTTTCAGATACATAAGTATGACATATGAATGTAAGTTTTAGGTGTCCTTTAAAACATGTGTGAAAAAGAAATTGGGCTAAACATAATTGTCTTAATCCATGTCATAGACACTAGGCTATAAACAAATAAAAACTGGCATCTGGTCTATTTTGCAGTGGAAAATTCCCATAGAGATATGCTCTGCATGTGGTTGACTAATTTTATGGCTTTTGCCAAATTACAATGGCATTCTAACTGAATGTTTAGAAAATATTGCAGTGTGGGCAAATTCATTTTGTAATTCAGGATTTAGAAGTGTGGTAACACTTTACAATAAGGTTTCATTAGTTAACATTAGTTAACTATGCTAGTTAACATCAACTAAGAATGAACAATACTTCTAAAGCATTTATTAATCTTTGTTCATGTTAATTTCAACATTAAAATCAAATCAAATGTATTTGTTAACATTAGTTAATGCACTGTGAACTAACGAACAAACTAACAAACAGCTGTATTTTTATTAAATAATGTAAACAAATATTAACAAATACAGTAACAAATGTATTGCTCATGGTTAATTTATGTTAGATAATGCATTAACTAATGTTAACAAATGAGACCTTATTGTAAAGTGTTACCAGAAGCGTTTACAAAAAAAGATCATTTTATGGTTAATAACATTAATGAGTCGGTCCTTCTTCAAAGCAAATCTGACCCACTTTGGAGGAATGTGAACTCTGACCACATTCACATGGCTTTTCAGAACCCAGCAGCTGTGCGAGAGTTAAGACCAAGTTACACAATCATTACTGTGTATTGACTAGGTATTGCCAACAAAATAAATACATACTGTAGTATGTAAACAGTTTCTCAAGTTTCAGTGTTTACAAAATTGAAAACAAACAAACAAAAAACTTTTACTAGTATGTTTTATCAGATTGAATAAAGTCACTCAAACAATTTCATATTTTTAAGTGGTTTTTTTTTCCACAAACCAGAATAAGATTAGAATAAAAGATAAATTAGAATAAAATTAGAATAGCACCACACCTGTTCTCTGGTGAAGTTCTTCTCTGTACTGAGCAGGTATGGTGTGATAAACGGCTCTCCGGGCTTCAGCTGCACCATGAATCCATAGAAACAAAGGTAAACAACGGACCATATCCAGGATCTGGTCTTCAGCGCTTGGGTTTTCAGGTCTTCCTTGGATTCAAGGATGACTGACTCTGGAGCCACATGTTCCACAGTGTCCCCATTGCCACCAGTCCTCATTTCATCCCTACCATCCTCTGTCCTTTCATTGCTCACTTCCACCATGTTACAGCAATACTACTGATGCTGTAAAGCTGAATTATTTAACTGATGTAAAAAATGCAGAAGGAATGTTGATCCTCAAAGTTAATAGCTGAAGGCTTAGCAGTTTAACAGAGCTTGCAGACCGGTAACAACCAAGCTGCACTAGCCAGTAAATCCTAAATGCAAGGTGTTAAATATTATTAGGAACTTAGAGGACACTTTGATAATGATACAGCAATGTGTTAAACAGCTACAAGATGACATTTTCTGTGTGCAAGCATTCACCTTTGCCCAGTTTCTAGCGCCGTCAATGACTCAAAAGTTCTACCTAAGTGGATGGCACATTGTGATTCTGTAAAGAAGTACAAAGCAAATTGTTAGTTTGATATTTATAATGAAATATATAGGAGCAAAAACACGTTTTTCCAGATCTAGATTAGTCTGTGATTTTCTTGTTCTCGGGTCTTTAATAACTAACTTAAACAATATATACCAAATATATATGTCTCTAGAAGACAGCATGAACAGTTACAATAATGTGTCAAAGGAATTTCCAGACATGAGCTCTTGGCTCTAATGCAAATGAACTTACTGTAAACGTGATGTTGTTTGCATATAATCCCAGTAATGTTCAAGTATGGATCGAGCTGATTCGCGCTAAACTTGCCTGTTGCTTTCCTGTGGTCAATTTAAATAATTTCGTGCCGAGGCTGACTGTGAACTAATAATCTATGCGACTGAAAATATTATAGTGCAAGTTATTTAAAGGCAGAAGAGCGACAAACTTTAACCCATTAGAACTGGATGACCACATGTAACGTTACCAAATACGTTACTGAGAACTGTTCAGTCTAAAATCCACGAGACACATACATGCCTTCAGTCGCGCGCCCAGTGACCCAGACTGTCTGCGCATGCGCACCGGATGTTTATCTTAACTTGAACGAATCGTACTTTTGAGTCGGATCTTTTTAATGAACGCTTCATTCATTGAACGTTTCGCAAAATTGGTCTAAATGATTTGTTCTAAATGAATCAGATTAACTCACTGAATCGATGACTGCATCGTTTCTGTCTCTGGGGAGTTTTATCCTGAAGCACACTCTTATTTCTACTTAAATGCCTTTGTATTTGTCAGTCTTATTAACAATGAGTCAAAACAGAGCTGTTCAAACATGATGTAAAATTGTATCGGCTAATCCGGACGGCTAATTTGCCTTGAGTGCTTTTCGGAATTTCGTATTCATTAACGTTCATCCACAACATAAATTATATACAGTTGTTCATCAAACATGAATTTTGAAGAGGATTCTGCAGCTGTGTAATTACGATGCTTTGCCAAAGGAGGGCGCTCCAAGCGAGTGAGAATCATAGGTGAGAATGTGTTTGTTTTTTTGTTTTTTGAGAATGTTTACTAATCGACTGAGGTAAGGCTGTATGTAAACAGACTCTCTGAATAAGTAGGCTATCAAGACTTTAAAAATTGATATCTGTATACACCCATGCTCTTCTTTTTATTTATATTAGGCCAATTGTCTCCCCTGGCACCCTTTTTTCTTTTATTTTGTATTTAGCCTAACTTAGTTGTTTCTCTCTCTCTTTATATGCATACATGTTTAATACCAGGGTTGCCAACTTTTAAATTCAGGTTGGAGTGAGATGGGGGGGGGGGGATGGGGGGGTGAGATTGGCACAAATATCGATTTCGATCTTGATTCAGTATCAATTCATATGTATAGCCTAATGTACATATATAAGGAAAAATAAATTTGCCTTTTTAGCACTATTTTAAACTTTTCTTGGGTTAAATTATATTTGCTCACATTCATTAATATTCACAGAATCATTAAAAAATATTAGGATGTAAGTTATTAAAGTTTTAAAATGTAACATTTAAACAAATCTAGTGTTTGAATATTTATTCATATGCAAAACCTAAAAATAAGTACGCATGATCTGCAATACTTTTTTGAGCAACTAGACTAGATAGGCCTACATGTATATTTATTAAAGAGCCATACAGGCACCTAGTGGTAATGGCATTACAAATGAAAATATTATTATTATTATTTTTCCAGCCACAAAATGACTCTATTTTGCCTCTTTGCATTGGAATTCTCTATTTTAACCTTAATTACTACACTAATTGTAATATAAATAATACAAATATTAGAAGAAAAATATTTTAAGTGGTCATTAATGGACCATAATTATTGCACAAATAGTATTTAGTACCAAAAGATCTCCTCAAAATATTCAATAAATATTATTGAACTAAAATATAGAACATTTATTTAATTGAAAAATAGTTAAGGTGTATGGTCACATTTGACCACCAATGAGTATGAGTATGACCAATTAGTAAGGAATACCTGAGGGCTAAATACAAGAAAAACATTAACAGTAATGTTAACAATGTTGCATCTCCATCACTCTCCATAATAAAATGATAGTGTAAATGTGGTTGACGTAATAATCAATGCACACTATGCTGTACTGTTTACCAAAATTGCTGCAAATACCTGTATAGTGAAGCTGTTGTCTATTCAAATGTATTGACAGCGCTAGTTTGTTTAGAACTATTGAGAGCTCCATGAACCACGTGACCGCGCGCGCCGCCGGGAGATGAAAGCATGTCGCAACTTTGTTTTTCAACGGCTCTGGCTTTAACTGTTATACCACATTAAGTGCGCCAAAACGGTATTTATTGTTTGAATTTCGTATTAAAACTTAAAAAATGTAAAAGCTTAGACTTTGTTTCATATCAAAAGCAGGTTTGGCAATTTGGCGTGAGATTTACT
Source organism: Coreius guichenoti (assembly GCA_039654105.1). Classification (NCBI taxonomy): domain Eukaryota; kingdom Metazoa; phylum Chordata; class Actinopteri; order Cypriniformes; family Gobionidae; genus Coreius; species Coreius guichenoti. The sequence goes on along the minus strand of CM077180.1, from coordinate 15,208,260 downwards.
TGGGCAGAGTGAGAGTGTGAGACAGAGCCCGAAAGCGTGTGTCTCACGCCAAATGCGTGAGAGCTGTTTAATACATGCATTTGTACGAAAGTGTAAAATGCTTGAATAATAATAAAACAAAAGTGAGAAGGTCCATTAAAGTTAGTTTGTGTTTATCATAGAAAAAGGACGTGTGAACAAAGGCATAATCAAACGTTTTATTTTGAAGTTACTTATTTGCTTTTTTTCTCAGACATTTTTTCACAGCATTATTAAATGTATTATTCCATTCATCACTCTTTCTTTTCCACATAACATAACAAATCCTGCATTAGCAGTCACATCACTTACTTCTCAAGTACAAGTGCCAAACAAGTTTATTGTGCACATCTCTAAGCTGTGCTCTCTCTGAAAGGTTCATTTAGCTAGATGGTAATTAAAAATAACCTGGCTTTTAATATAGTAAGTCATAAAAAAAACATATGACCAATATGGTTACGTCACACTTTATATTGGGTGTCTTTAACTACTATGCACTTAAAATAAATAAAATCCACAGGAAAATCCAACAGAAAGTAGCACAATAAGGCAATTTAGGAAATAATGGCAAACACCTGATAATTAAATGAATCTCCATGACAACTAAAGAGTGGCGGGAAAACTAGACAAAGGATATCAGGAAACTAATGAAAACAAACTAATGTCCATGAAAATGAATTTAACAGAACATAACTGTGACAAATGTACTTATAGTTTGTGTTCATGTTGTGTTGCAAAACACTTTTGCTGCTATTGAGGTGGGATATGGTTAAGGTTAGGAACAGGTTTGGTGGTATGGTTAGGTTTAAGGGTGGGTAAATGGGAGGAGTCGGGTCAACAGTGTAATTATAGATGTAATAATATTACAGAAATTAATTACAGTTGTAATTACATTCATATATTTTTTTAAATATAAGTACAATGTAAAAACATGTATACTCAATAAGTGCATTGTATCAAATGATTAATTTAAATGTTAAAGCTGCAGTCCGTAACTTTTTGCGCTCTAGCAGTTAATAAACAGAACTGCATGCGTCTTGCGGAAGAACATTGCAACCGGAGCTACTTCTCTCTGTTTATGTCTATGGCGAGTCACGCAGGGACTGTGCTCCTCCGCAGCGGTTCCTACCAGACTGGTCTGAAATAGTCCCAATATAAACACTTAAGTGTACCATAATGATTCAGGTTAAGACAAAAACACGGTTTGGAAAATGGATTCACGTTGTACATTCTCATATAATTTTTGTAAATCTTGAACACAAAAATAGTTACGGACAGCAGCTTTAATACATAGTATTTAAAGACACTTATAGTCAGCATGACTAAATTGTTCATTCTTGTTTATTATGGAATACTGCAATATTTTTTTATAAAGGAATTATCCATGCACATATTTTTTTAAACATTCATTTGCCCTCGTAATTTCTAAACAAAATAACTTCCCCTCCCACTTGCAGCGACATCTGATATCTTCTCTTCTCTGATGACGTGTTCACCCGCACGATGGTAGGACAACCTGTCACATGAGATCACAGCAATAGCAAATGACAACGATCCAATCAATTCTTTATAGATAAAATCAAGTCCCGCCCAACTTTTTTTCTTGTTTGAGAAGCTGTTTCACTCAGGTATACACCGATCAGGCATAACATTATGACCACTGACAGGTGAAGTGAATAACACTGATTATCTCTTCATCACGGCAACTGTTAGTGGGTGAGATATATTAGGCAGCAAGTGAACATTTTGACCTCAAAGTTGATGTGTTAGAAGCAGGAAAAATGGGCAAGGGTAAGGATTTGAGCGAGTTTGACAAGGGCCAAATTGTGATGGCTTGACGACTGGGTCAGAGCAGCTCCAAAACTGCAGCTCTTGTGGGGTGTTCCCGGTCTGCAGGGGTCAGTATCTATCAAAAGTGGTCCGAGGAAGGAAAAGTGGTGAACCGGCGACAGGGTCATGGGCGGCCAAGGCTCATTGATGCACATGGGGAGCGAAGGCTGGTGTCCGATCAAACAGACGAGCTACTGTAGCTCAAATTGCTTAAGAAGTTAATGCTGGTTCTGATAGAAAGGTGTCAGAATAGACAGTGCATCACAGTTTGTTGTGTATGGGGCTGCATAGCCACAGACCAGTCAGGGTGCCTATGCTGACCCCTGTCCACCGCCAAAAGCGCCAACAGTGAGCATCAGAACTGGACCACGGAGCAATGGAAGAGGGTGGCCTGGTCTGATGAATCACGTTTTCTTTTACATCACGTGGATGGCCGGACGCACGCTTACCTGGGGAACACATGGCACCAGGATGCACTATGGGAAGAAGGCAAGCCGGCGGAGGCAGTGTGATGCTTTGGGCAATGTTCTGCTGGGAAACCTTGGGTCCTGCCATCCATGTGGATGTTATTTTGACACGTACTACCTACCTAAGCATTGCTGCAGACCATGTACTCCCTTTCATGGAAACGTTATTCCCTGGTGGCTGTGGCTTCTTTCAGCAGGATAATGCGCCCTGCCACAAAGCAAAAATGGTTCAGGAATGGTTTGAGGAGCACAACGAGTTTGGGGTGTTGACTTGGCCTCCAAATTCCCCAGATTTCAATCCAATCGAGCATCTGTGGGATGTGCTGAACAAACAAGTCCGATCCATGGAGGCCCCACCTCGCAACTTACAGGACTTAAAGGATCTGCTGCTAACATCTTGGTGCCAGATACCACAGCACACCTTCAGTCCATGCCTCGACGGGTCAGGGCTGTTTTGGCAGCAAAAGGGGGACCAACACAGTATTAGGTTGCCATAATGTTATGTCTGATCGGTGTACATCACAATAAGGAAGAAAAAAATGTTTCGCAACTTCCATTTCATGCCGACTTTAATATGAGGTTGGACCTCTGAAACTTAGTGATGTTAGATGATAATCTATGTTCCTCTGGTTACTATGTTACTCAGTTACTATGGTTTCCTTTTTTAAAATCTGTTTGCACTTTTCGATTTGTGCAATCAAAGAAAGAAATTTGTGATTATTATTAAAAATTTTATTTGGAATAATAGTTCATCTTTATGTAAAAGCAGAAATATTACATACATTCACTTCATCAACAGTAAAGAACACAATATTTGCATTTGCTTACATACTGTAGACTGCTGGTCCACAGCAAGAACTTGGAATGTTTCTACTTGAACTTCTCAAATGTGTTCAACGTGAGGTGTTTGGCATCTCAAACGTGCCTATTGATAGGTTGTTATTTATAAGGGAGTCCGGTGACTTAATTTAGGCGACACAGAACAATTTCATGTTGCCTTACTCAAAAGTTCTAAAGTCGAATTAACAATTTCCTAAAACCAGAGGCTGATATTCTGCTGATAGTCCAGTTTGTGATATTCAAGAATATAAATCACATGGAAATTATTCATCTTATTGACATCAACATCATGTCATGTATTTTGTACTGTGCAGATGCATTATGGTCCAGGTCAGGGGTGCAAAAGCTTTATGTAAGAGACAGACTCAAGCTGTTGCCTTTTGTTCCTCTGAGAATAAAGGAACTGCAGCCTCTGGCTGTTGAGATGGACACATGATTCTCCAATGTTAGTGCAATGGTGCATTAACTCTTAGCCTCCTTCTGCACATATTTTGGTGTTGAAAATGTGTAAAAAATAAATAAATAAATAAAAAACCTGTAAAAATGATTCCACATTTTAGTTAGGTAATTTATTATGATTGGGAATATTGTAACCCTGTAAAACCTGACATATAAAAATAGTTAGTAAAATCTATTTTATTCATATGGAACAGATTATTGAACACAACATGTTTTTTAAAAAAAGGTTTTGCATAATCTGTTTTTGTTGAGTATTATATTATCAGGGTTAGTTGTGTTTTGTTATTATGTCTTGGTTTCATGTTTACCCTTTCAGTTTAGTCTTTAGCATGTCCTAGTTAGTTTACTTAGTTAATGATTACGTTCGCCTGTCTATTATTAAGTTCCCTTTTTAACCCTGTGTGTATACACTCACCTAAATGATTATTAGGAACACCTGTTCAATTTCTCATTATTGCAATTATCTAATCAACCAATCACATGGCAGTTGCTTCAATGCATTTAGGGGTGTGGTCCTGGTCAAGACAATCTCCTGAACTCCAAACTGAATGTCAGAATGGGAAAGAAAGGTGATTTAAGCAATTTTGAGCGTGGCATGGTTGTTGGTGCCAGACGGGCCGGTCTGAGTATTTCACAATCTGCTCAGTTACTGGGATTTTCACGCACAACCATTTCTAGAGTTTACAAAGAATGGTGTGAAAAGAGAAAAACATCCAGTATGCGGCAGTCCTGTGGGCGAAAATGCCTTGTTGATGCTAGAGGTCAGAGGAGAATGGGCCGACTGATTCAAGCTGATAGAAGAGCAACTTTGACTGAAATAACCACTCGTTACAACCGAGGTATGCAGCAAAGCATTTGTGAAGCCACAACACGCACAACCTTGAGGCGGATGGGCTACAACAGCAGAAGACCCCACCGGGTACCACTCATCTCCACTACAAATAGGAAAAAGAGGCTACAATTTGCATGAGCTCACCAAAATTGGACAGTTGAAGACTGGAAAAATGTTGCCTGGTCTGATGAGTCTCGATTTCTGTTGAGACATTCAGATGGTAGAGTCAGAATTTGGCGTAAACAGAATGAGAACATGGATCCATCATGCCTTGTTACCACTGTGCAGGCTGGTGGTGGTGGTGTAATGGTGTGGGGGATGTTTTCTTGGCACACTTTAGGCCCCTTAGTGCCAATTGGGCATCGTTTAAATGCCACGGCCTACCTGAGCATTGTTTCTGACCATGTCCATCCCTTTATGACCACCATGTACCCATCCTCTGATGGCTACTTCCAGCAGGATAATGCACCATGTCACAAAGCTCGAATCATTTCAAATTGGTTTCTTGAACATGACAATGAGTTCACTGTACTAAAATGGCCCCCACAGTCACCAGATCTCAACCCAACAGAGCATCTTTGGGATGTGGTGGAACGGGAGCTTCGTGCCCTGGATGTGCATCCCACAAATCTCCATCAACTGCAAGATGCTATCCTATCAATATGGGCCAACATTTCTAAAGAATGCTTTCAGCACCTTGTTGAATCAATGGCACGTAGAATTAAGGCAGTTCTGAAGGCGAAAGGGGGTCAAACACAGTATTAGTATGGTGTTCCTAATAATCCTTTAGGTGAGTGTATATACACTCCCTGTTCTGTTCAGTCCTTTGTCAGTTCTCGTCTCGTGCTAAGTGATGTTAGCGTGTCCTTGCGTATATACTCCTTGTTTATTAAAAGTATTGCCTGTGATTTCTCTGTGTCATGCATTTCCATAGCACCAGCATTTACCTGGCACATATCTGATACATCATGCTTTTATTGCTCGTATGGTATAATAACGTGTTCATTCTTCAGTTACTAGTTACTAGCCACTCAGCATTTTCACTGGCCACAATTTTGTCATCGATACTATGGGGGAAAACTGCCATATAGATATTTTTAATATTATCTCACAATATGGCAGCAGGTATATTAGGCTGCGTTTACATGGACAACAATACTCCGATATTAACCTAATTAAGACAATACTCTGATTAAGAAACTACCATGTAAACAGCGATTTATGATTACCTTAATCCGGCTATAGTCATACTCGAAGTAAACACAAATCGAATTAAGACGTGGAGTATTCCTATTTTTGTCGCATTATCAAAGTGCATTATAGACATGTACACACCTTACGCTGGACCGCGTGGCATGGGGACGTAAAGACGTGTGCCATTAATCGATCTATGTTCTATAACATGTAAAACGGGAACATGAACGGAATATTCTAAAAGCAACTCATGTAAACACCTTAATCAGAATATTGTCTTATTCAGATTAAGGTCAATAATTAGATTACTGCTGTCCATGTAAACATAGTCACTTTAAAACATGACGCAAGGATCCATTACTGTTACACATGCGTTTTCTTTCTCAACTCTGTTTACGTTCACTTAAAACATAACTGACTGTGTTTATGTGAATACTCGCCAAAACCGGCATTTTGGCATTATTTTGTGTGTATTTGACACTGCAGGGAAAAAGAACTCAATTTAGTACTGCAAGGCAGCTTTATATGCACGCACTTTGAGTAAAATTATGCACAATACGCGCAATCCCACACTGAAATTCAAGCCCTGTAACACCAACAATATTCATCCAGAGCAAATGAAACGAGTGAGTGAGGGGAGGCGGGTTTGTGTGTCAACTCGCTGTCGGAAAGATGAGAAACCGCAGCTGGTATCGTGTATCTATTCTGCGTAAAATGAGTATTGGAAGCATTTCAGATATTTCAGTATCGATAAATCGATATTTTTGACAACACAACATTTGTCACGTTTTGAGTTTTTTGATCTGTTTCTCTGTTCTGTTCATGTTTGAGTTTCTTTGTTAATCTTTCAGTTTATTTAGTTCAGTTTCTGTTTGCCTGTTTAGGCCAACAGACGCTTTTAGCTGTATACGTAAAAAATTTGTATCGTATCGGCGTTTCGTCCAGATGGATCCGGCATTTTGGGAGCCTGAAGCTGATATTTTTTTTAAAAATAATATTTTATTTTTAAACCCGGTCCCAGAGTGGATAAATCTAAAAATGACACCCTTGCCTTTTTGTGTGTACAGTCAATCCGTATATTTTGTGAAACGATGATGTCATCACTCCACGTCTCGACCCAAGTCAGACACCGCATGCGCATTTTTAGTGTATCTCTGTGGCAGAATTACAGTGCCACATACTGGTCTGGCATGTATACTGCATAGTTTTGAGTCAGTTTCAGTGGTTTCATGTGTATGCAGGTATTTCTTGAGACAACGCTGTGTTTACGGAAAAAAAGATTGGATAGGGAAAGCTCTGGCTTCGTGAGGATTTGGCCTAATTTATCAAATTTCCCATGCACCTGTTCCTTACTGGTTGTCTAGGTTACTAATGGTTTGATTAAGTTGTCACAGATGTTCCATGTTTCTTTGATTGGTTTGCTCTTGTATTTAAGCCCTGTGTTTCCTTCAGTTCACTGTTTGTCCTCGTCCGTACCATGTTGGTTGTTTTGTTCCTGAGTCTTTTCAGTGTTTTGTCAAGATTTGAGTTTGTTTAATAAAAGTAGCTGCTGCATCTCGATCCTGTCAACTTTCCTTTGTGCTGCAACCAGCGACTGTGACAGAATTGCACTTAGTTTATCATTTCAGATGCCTTTTTAAAAGAGGAAACAGAGGAAAACAAAAAGAAACCATGCAACATGCAATTGTGACAAAAATAAATACGTCTTTGGACGTAACAGACTACAATTGAAAAATGTATAGGCTATATTACATATAAAATTCAACCCACCAAAGTAGCTAGTAGGAGTTACACACCACGGCTGAAAATCCATCAAGCCCTGATAAGCGGCCAGTTTTCCACAGCACAAACTGACACACACATCTTAATAGCAAACATACACATTCTCCCCTCCTTTTCTCCGTTCTCAGAGGCAAAAGTCTCCAAGATCATCGTTCACAATCACCTTACTGCCTGTCTGCTTGATCCTATCCCCACCCATCTCTTTCAAGCCTTCTTCAGTTGTACTTGCACTCACTTACATCATCAACACCTCTCTTCAAACTGGTACCTTTCCCACAGCATTTTAGCAGACTCAGATAAACTCACTGCTTAAGAAACCCACCCTAAATCCAGCACTTTTAAAAAACTACAGACCGGTATCTTCCAGTCATTGCTAAAACACTTAAACGAGTCTTGTTCAACCAGGTCTTTACCTTTCTTACACAGAACAAACCACATGGACAATAACCAGTCTGGTTTCAAAAGCGCCCACTCAACTGAGACTGCCTTGCTCTCGGTTATTGAAGCTCTGAGACTGGCAAGAACAGCTTCCAAATTCTCAGTACTCATCTTGCTGGATCTTTCTGCTGTTTTTGACAGCTAACCACCAGATCCTCCTGTCAACCCACATAACGTAGGGCATCTCACAAACCACAATCCAATTGTTCAAGTCTCACCCTGTCGTTGGTTTGATTGCTTCTATTGTTCTCCTCATTTGTAAGTTGCTTTGGATAAAAGCGTCTGCTAAATGATTAAATGTAAATGTAACTGGGAATACTGAGCATATACACAAGGAGGAAAAAAACACCTTTAATTTTATTCAGATGTCCGTTGATTGATTACTTTATACAACCAGAAACATGCAGGCCCTACTATAGAGGGTATGCATTGACGTCACTCAGCTGGACTGAGTGGCAGAAGAGCTGCTGCATGACTGGATTTAATAGGGGAAACAGCGAAAACGCAAGTAAAACAAATGATTATCAGTTTAAACTAAAGGTTGTACTCGATAGTTACAACTTACCAAAGATCCAGTGATCCATGGATATTGACATGCAGCCAGGAATAGTGTTTTCTGACATTTATGTGCCTGATTTCGACGCCGGGGAAATACATAAAGCAAATTTGCCTGTGAAAGCTTTATATAAATACAATATATGAAGGTCTAAATCCGGGTGATCACTTATATCAATGTTATATATATCGGCCAGCCTTAAAACTTATATAGTATACGTATATTTTTTGTCAGTGTTTATTTAAAAACATTTAATTATGCAGAATATGAGATGGTAAATATTTATTTGATGAGTTGTCAGTACAACATATAACAGTACAATATATAGGGTATGATTTTACCCCAAAATTCAACATATTGACACATGGTAACTGCAAATCCACGTTTTGCTGCCTGGAGTCCAGTTGTTTCTGTGAATTGCAGCGATCCATTTGCTTCTCTTTTCTGTAGCTTTCGGCAGTCTGTAAAAATATACCTCAGATTTCTTGTCAGATGTATTTGTACAGTCAATCTCAACGCTCTTTCCCGTTTTAGATGTGTTTTGTGTGTTTTTCGCGGCATTCACACTGAAAAGCAATGCTGCCACTCAGTCTTTTTGCCACTCAGTGGGCATAACCGCAGTCACTCCGGCCGACAGTGACGTCACGTGCATACCCTCTATAAAGCATAATCTTTGGTCTCATGCAGGTGAGAGGGGGCCCACCCATAAAGCATGTATCCCCGTCCCTGTAAATTTAAGCAACAACCCATGTCTGAACCCTGATATTTCACTGCTTCTCAGACCTGTGAATATGACAATTCCACATTCACAGGTATCAAGCTCACTGTCCTCACTTTCTTTTCTTTCACAACAGTGGTTATGTTTGCTTGTTTTTATTGCCATAACAGCATCAATGGCTCATTTAATGATAAGATAAATGTATTTTAAAAGAAACAAATAGTAGTAACATACATTAGTAATAAAAAAACAACAACTGACAACCAAATCACATTATAACAAACAATATACAATGGTTATTATGAATTGTTATGCCTATATCACTACAAGTCAATGCTCATCAGTTTCATAAGTGAAAAAATCTGTTTTGCTAATTAGTGAATATAGTCAATAGACTATTCTGTAACACCACTTTGGAGAGTGGCCTGTACTGTGTATTGAGTTTGCCTATAGGATGCTTCTCTGTCCTTCATGCCTCTCTGGGCCCATTAAATAACTGAAATGATGTGTGAACCAAGGCCTGTCGATGACTGAATAGAGGATGTTCTCCTTGCTGGGGGCAATGCAGACTGGGTATTGTGATAAAGAGGTACCATGGTGACATGTCATACACTCATTATGTTCAATACCTCCAAACTGGTCCTGGGAAGTATCAAACCATATATTGTTCCATGAATGCCTTTAAATAATACCCTAAAGGTGTCATATTATGCTGCTTTAATAATTGAATTCTTTTCCCCTGAGGTGAACTTATAATGTAAGTAAAGTTTTTTTTTTCCCCAGGATCATTTTTCACTCTCTGACTTTAATTAAACAGTCTATTTTATAAGCAAAAATTCACATTTTAATTATATTGACATATAATTTTAAATACAACATTAACTCAAAACTTTCACCTTGTTGTAACACTATTTTCCCATTTATTTTCCCATTTACTTAGACCCACATCAATTGAACATGTGGGAAATGAGACTGTGTAAAAGCTGACAATTGACACAGTTGTGAAAGTGACTAACATGCACACACATTAACTACATGTTTTTTTCTTTCTTTCATTATTAGCACACATTTTATGTATGTGTTTAATTTTTTTCCTCCAAATTGTTTGCATTTGAATAAACTGCACCAGAACTGGGGTATATTGTAACAAAAAATGACATTAACTTACACAGTTTAGTCATAAGTGTATCATATGTAAATAAACGTCATTTGTAAAAAAAAAAATATATATATATATATATATATATATATATATATATATCAAAGCACAAATGTTAATGCAAAAACTGTTGCAAACATTTCTGATGTGCCCTACTACAAATCACACAAACACACACAATGAAACTTTGTTTATTTAAATACATGATAATTAATAGGGGGTCATGAGATATTGAAAAATATGTGTCCTAAACCTTAGAAGATGACCTATTTTATGTTGGCAGAGAGAATTATTTTGACTATACTGACCCAGTCCTGCGTATCTGACTTGTCATTAAGTCGAGGTACAGGCTTAGCATCCAATATCTCCAAAGAAGAAGGGGGTTGGAAAGTGATTGTGCGACAATTTACAGCAAAGATGACTGAACATCAACTTTACTTCATTTGATTGGGCAGCCTTTCTCTTCACAACAATCTGGAGCTTCACTGCATTGCCTGTTTCAATGTGGAACAAATTTAATGCTCTATTTGTGTCATTTTCCCAGGGGCCATTCAATAGTCGGCCGGCTGCGTATCACCCATCGTTATGGTCACAACAACGATCAACCAATTTGTAAAGTTTTTCAAAACTCTGTCCTGACAATATTTTCTATGTAATAAGTGTGTGTTTTTAAGAAGGAGGCTAAGTAAACCCCATAGGAACATATTATAGTGACTTGGTTTTGGAGCAATTAGAATAAAGTAGGGCAGAAAAGTACATTTTGTGTGTGTTTTTTATATATACGTATAACCCCGCTCTATGTCCCATGTAAGTACAAGAATAGAGAATATATGTACACTGACTGTCTGAACGGAGCACTTCAGTCATAATGACTAGAGCTTAATCCCTTCACAACTGTCCTGCCATTGCCATGGATTTGCTCTGGGTCACTTAATCCATGGAGGAGAATGCTAAAGCTCATTGTAATTCTGGGATGGCTTGAGCAATTGAAAGTGGAGTATATTGGGGCAGCAACATAGCATTAAATGACAGCCTGACCCCATAATTTACAACTGTGTGCTGTATGTTAAGATGTAAATACTCAATACTATCAATATCACTGAGGAAAGTGGTCATTGTTGCCATGAAGTTGGTAGCTGTTATACTCTACATCTTTGGTTAAAAAACACTAGTGCTTTATTTGGTGATGTGGGGCAGGGGGTGATTAGGAGATTTATTTATGTTACTCATTGTAGGAGTAAATATCTATCATCATAACCGGGACACCCTCAGGGTAAAGACCACAGATGAGCGCCATCCAATTGTTTTTGCTGAATCGCCAGGGTGTCTCATTGGACAGATCCGAATATCTCGCAGGAGGGGAAACCCCTGTGCCCCTGCACCCATGGTCTCCTGACCTGCTTTCAGCACTTCATAACACTGTCCGAAGATCAACCGAACCCCAAAATCACTCCAGTCCAACTGCGTTTTGTCATCATTCCGTTTCGCCACAAAGTCACGTGTTGTGACATTGTGTTCACATGACTCCATCTTCTAGCCAATTGGATGCCACCTTTCAATCTGAGTTAACCAAGAGGATAGGGAAAAAATTATTTTCCCTTTGCCTGTCGTTCGGTTTTTATTAATCTTATCGCAAACGTCGAAAGTGGTGGCCATCTGCTTCCAGTAGCACCAAAGGTAAAGCCTCTTTTCAAGCTTCTATATTTAGGGGTTTTCTGAGGTTGTTTTAGTAGGATGTTTTGTTTTCAATGTTCATTATGATATGCAATCAAAATTTGAAAGAAAATGGAAATTGATAATATGTAACCTACATCTTAATGTAGTTTTGCATTCATTTTGATTGAAAACAGACACATAAATGTTGACACTTTACTTAATTTTGACTGATCATACTATAAATAGCATTACAAAATGATCCAGATGTTGATTTAAAACACCTTTACCGTATTTGCTTTGCAACTAGTTTTGTTTTCTAGGCCGGCCGTAGGTCAAACATATCATTAATTCATGAATCACTACAACTATTGTTTAAACCTTGCTGGACATTGTTCGGAAATGGCTGGATTTGATTCTCGAGGACATTCCTAAATGAGTCGCTACACCTAATTAAACAAATACAAAAGAGCAGTACATGTTTGAGTAAAGTGTGGCTATCTCTTGGGAGAATTGGTCAATTAGATGTCCTTTATTTCTCCCTCACTGCTGCCTGCACAACAATATGTACATTTAACTAAGCTTATGTAGGATAATTTAATTACTGGGTAATTACCACGAGACTTGTCTATGGATATCTGCACCGCCTTTGTATGTGACAGGTAGTTGAGGTGGCATTGTGCCTGAATTGACTTTGATCAGAACTGAAAATATCAGAACAAAAGGAACTGTACAGCCATTACCCAGATTATCATCATCATAAAATAGCTATATCAATTCATGCTCATGGCTTTACTAGGGTGATTCAGAATCTGATTTAAATCTTAAAGTCATTTTTGGTTATCCATGAATATGCAACATTTATGCAGCATAAAAATTCAACTAAATAAGTTAATGCTAAAAGAAGACAATGATTTCTAGTTACTGTGTTAATCTGCAACACCAACATGTACTTGTATGAAAATTACATACGTGTGACTTTTCTTACTCAGAGAATGGTTTAGGTCTTATACCAGAACCTCCTCTGTAATATTTGTTTGACAGTGCTTAGAAAATAGCAGGTAGACCATTACAAAACTCAGAATCTGTGAACTCTATGATGTTTCCATTATTTTACACTGCAAAAAGCTATCAGACTGAGTGAATGCTACAGAGACAGGAACAAGATAATTAGAATTTCTATCATTTAAGAAAATGTTAGCTATGATTTGTATTTCTTGGATGGATCACAAATTTGAGAAAATAGTTTTGTTTTCTTGTGACTGTTCCTGAAATTCTAACTAATTAGTGGGTTCATTGAATATAAAACCACCTTTATAAATGTTGTAGTTGTGTGTTTGTGTTCAATCACAGTAACTTCTTGTTTCTTCCTGTGAAGTTCAGTATACTAAATAATATCTATTATTTATAGTTAAATAAAGTCTGATTAAAGTGGTCTCTTTTTAATGTTTTTTTTTTTCATTGTGCAGTTCATGCCTCAGTAGGTTTAAATAAGAGACGTCATTCTTTATTGGAACTAAAACCTTAGTCACATTGCAGTGAGGGAAGACCCTCTTCTACAATACATTTTTCTACACTGAATGCAGTGCAGAGATGCGCAATTTTTTCTGAGCATTGCTCAGCCATGCACAAAGCGTGCTTAATTTGATAGCCGCTACAGAGGAAGAGGCCAGAAGCTCTTTAATGGAAAGCTTGACCCACTTTCCCAATCAGATGTCATGAGCAGTGCTGCTCTTACAATGCTATGCTCAGGCCAAAATTACTGATGGTGCTTCTGAAAATAATGGGGGTGCTCTAGTTAAACAGTGTAAGCCATAGTACATAAGTATTGTACCACTGTAAGTACAACAGTAGACTGTGAGGTTGAATTTTTAATACGTAATTACCCTACATTCAGTGGTATATACTGTCAATTGTGCAATAGTATTTAAAAAAAAATATTATACAGCGCATGATCTTGCTGTCTTAGTATAACAAAGGATGTAGAATCATGCAAAAAAAATAGTTGAATCAAGGCAGATTTGACTTTTGGGTTGGGAGTAACTAACATAATGGGCCCTATCATACACCCAGAGCAAAGCGGCGCCGGGCGCGACGCAAGTGTTTTTTGCTAGTTTCAGCCCAACACAGTTTTCATTATTACGTCCTGCGCCACATTGTTTAAATAGCAAATGCATTTGCGCCCAGCTGATCACACATGGGCGTGCTGGTCTGAAAACGAGGTGTGTTCAGGCGCATTGTGGGTGCGTTGGTTTTTTGAGGCAACTGAAATAGACTGCGCCACTGACCAACTAAAACCTGGTCTAAAGTCAATGGCGCAATATTTTTTGTGTTATTTAAAGGTTGCGTTAGTAATATGCGCCTATAGGCGGGTCCACACCGTGCGTACACTTTGCTTATTACACACACAAGGATGCGCAGCAATATTGAATATTAAAAATAAAAGGATTCCTCTCTGGAGAAGTGTTCAGTTTTGGTTCAGTTTCGCTCGCAAATTACGCCTTGTAAATAGCGAATCCGCCATGGCTTTTGAAGGGAATGGGAGATGAGACTCTGATTTGTTTATTGCACATTACGCCCAAAACACACTCATTACTCATTAAGAGAATAGGGACAACCCTTTTAGACCATGCGCCATGCACTTTAGACCATGCGCTTAGATCGTTAAAATAGGGCCCACAAAGTGCCAGTAAAAAACAAAAGAGATGGTCAAGAAGACTGCATAGAAAGAAGCAGTAAAATGTATTTTAAAGAGGAAGATCATTCTAAGGGCAGTTTCCTGATTTAAATATAATTCATGACATGACAACTCTCGGAGTGGATAAATTCAACCAGCATTTATTGGCATGGGGCATGAAATATACATAAGCTTGATTTTGGCGGACGAGATCTGCTACGCTGCTTCTGAGCAAATACAATAATTTGTTCAGCTTAGTCAAAAATAACAAACAAAGCAATGGTTGCTGCAAGAAACGGTAGAACCCCATCTCTACAGGTGGAGCTGGGGAGGAGGAGGGATAACAGAAGCTTTCACATCTAGGTATGATATACATGGTTATACTTCTGATTGGCTGGTGCTGCAGCGTTGAAAGAACCAATCAGCGTTCGGTTAGAGTTTCATGGCTGAATTTAAAAGTGCTCAAATACGTAACTTCTTATATCATGTTTAATATCAAACCATATTAAATAATTTTTTACACTGCCTTTGTTTATTTAAAAAATAATTTAAATAGTTAAATTTAATGATAGTTTAAATCTAACATATATAATAATAATTTCATAAATTAATACGTTTTCTCTGCACATACTGTAAACACAGCAAGAGATAGCAGTTGTCTGCAATCTCTGATACAGAGTCAGCTTTTGCATTTCACTAATCGTTAAGGTTTGGATTTAGCTCTGTGAACCATATCCCAGACAAGCAGTTACAGACAGCTTTGACCTGGAGCAGCAATCGAAAACAATAGGCAGTGAAAATGTTCCGCCATTAATTCTCTATGCGCAAGCTGAGGTCATGAATAAAATGGTTGTTGGCATGAAGGTACTCCTTATTCACAACAGCAAATTAGGAGACTGATTTGGAAAGGAGTGATTTTACAGTACATTATTTTGACAGTGTTTAGCACCCTCAAGCACCCCCGTAGCACCACAATGCAGCATTTTACTATTAGTGTGAGTGTCGATGTCTAATTTACCAATAAAGAAAACAAGAAACCTGGATTCAGCCTTGTTTAAACATATGTTTGTTAATGCATGGACTTTTGTATCAGTGTGTTCATGTGTAGAAACGAAGAAAAGATGGGTTTGAAAAACAGAATGAGTTTGCTTATTTGAAGCAAACATGCCTCAAACGGTGCCATATGTGGCTATTTTGTTTTCTGCACAACCTCATCACATCAGACAGAAGTGAAACTCTAATTAGAAATAACAATGCAAAAACAAAACTCCTGTCCACAGTCTCTTTAGTAGGTCCCTACCTCAGAGGTATTATGGACCCCATAGTATTTCAGAATCAGACCTTATTCATCTATGATCCCCTTTGCACAAAACAATACCATCTGTTTCGGCCTGATTGGTCCTTATGAATGTGTGTTGTGTATAATCCTCCCTGATGATTAATGGCTCATCCTATTGTGTTAAAAAAAAAATTCTTCAAAAATGTATCTACTGTTCAACATGCTCTTGAGCTTTTAATATTTGAATTCATCAAGATGTGAATTGTCTCTACTATGACACGCAACCTCTTCTTTTTTATAACCCAGGAGGTTTATTTGCCATCCGCTTCTAGTCTTCGGGCCTGGCACGGATCGTAGTGGATTTCTGTAGATTATTTTTGCTGTTAAGAGGGACTGGACACCAACCCCTGGATGTTGTTAATCTGGATTAAAGTATTTGCGTAATCTGGTATCCTGTGGGAGATTGGAGGACATCTGGCTGTAGATCGCATCTATCTCTATCTGTCCCTTGCTACCACTGCCTGCTGGTCTGAGATGGGCAAAGCAACATTCTCAACATTTTGAGACATGTGGCTTATTTAGACTTAATGTCTCCTGTTTTCTGAAAAGCTTTTCTTTTAATAGAGTCTGCGCTCTTTTTTTTAAATAAAACAGCATTTTATTTGAAATACATATTACATATTACTTTAGTCTGTCACCTGAGCCGTGAAATGATGGGAAAATCAGCATGTCAGGAAAATGATGTCCTGACATGATGATAAACTTAGCTAATGGCATACAAATACACAATCCCTTAATTAGTGACTATCCTAATCTGTAACATCAAAGGCTGCAGTAACAATAATATACAATTATTTAATGCTATTAATAGCCCTGCAAAATCTAATCTGTAACATCAAAGGCTGCCGTAATAATAATATAATTATTTCATGCTATTAATAGCCCTGCAAAATACACTGATCAGGCAAAACATTATGACAGGTAAAGTGAATAACACTGATTATCTCTTCATCACGGCACCTGTTAGTGGGTGGGATATATTAGGCAGCAAGTGAACATTTTATCCTCAGTAAGTTGATGTGTTAGAAGCAGGAAAAATGGGCAAGCGTAAGGATTTTAGCGAGTTTGACAAGGGCCAAATTGTGATGGCTAGACGACTGGGTCAGAGCAGCTCCAAAACTGCAGCTCTTGTGGGGTGTTCCCGGTCTGCAGTGGTCAGTATCTATCAAAAGTGGTCCAAAGAAGGAACAGTAGTGAACCGGTGACAGGGTCATGGCTCAAAGATGCACATGGGGAGCGAAGGCTGGCTCGTGTGGTCCGATCAAACAGACGAGCTACTGTAGCTCAAATTGCTCAAGAAGTTAATGCTGATTCTGATAGAAAGGTGTCAGAATAGACAGTGCATCACAGTTTGTTGCGTTTGGAGCTGCATAGCCACAGACCAGTCAGGGTGCCCATGCTGACCCCTGTCCACCACCGAAAGCGGCAACAGTGGGCACGTGAGCATCAGAACTGGACCATGGAGCAATGGAAGAAGGTGGCCTGGTCTGATGAATCACGTTTTCTTTTACATCACGTGGATGGCCGGGTGCGTGTGCGTCGCTTACCTGGGGAACACGTGACACCAGGATGCACTATGGGAAGAAGGCAAGCCGGTGGAGGCAGTGTGATGCTTTGGGCAATGCTTTGCTGGGAAACCTTGGGTCCTGCCATCCATGTGGATGTTACTTTGACACGTACCACCTACCTAAGCATTGTTGCAGACCATGTGCACCCTTTAATGGAAACGGTATTCCCTGGTGGCTGTGGACTCTTTCAGCAGGATAATGCGCCCTGCCACAAAGCAAAAATGGTTCAGGAATGGTTTGAGGAGCACAACGACGAGTTTGAGGTGTTGACTTGGCCTCCAAATTCCCCAGATCTCAATCTAATCGAGCATCTGTGGGAAGTGCTGAGCAAACAAGTCCGATCCATGGAGGCCCACCTCGCAATTTACAGGACTTAAAGGATCTGCTGCTAACATCTTGGTGCCAGATAACACAGCACACCTTCAGGGGCCTAGTGGAGTCCATGCCTCGACGGGTCAAGGCTGTTTTGGCAGCAAAAGGGGGACCAACACAATATTAGGTCATAATGTTATGCCTGATCGGTGCACATTGGTCACTGGCACAGCATCTACTATAATCTAATGAAATATTTGTGATTTATACATTGTTTGCAAGAAAATTTACTTCACATTACTTCATATTTATGGACAGATTTAGTGATTTAGTTTTCACCAGGTATACTCTTAAAAATAAAGTTTCTAAAGGAAGTTCTTCACCATCAATGCCAATAAAGAACCTTTATAACTCCACTGATGCTAACCAACCAAAAACTTGACCCTGCACTCTTCCATTTTTGGTTCCCCAAAATCTAACAGAACCATTTTCAACTATAAAGAACCTAGAAGTTTCTATGGATGTTAAAGTTTCTTTGTGGAACCACTGATGCCAGTAAAGAAGAGTGCATGGGAAGATGTATTAGAACTGACATTTCTCAGATGTCACTCTTTTTATTCCATAAAACCTTTTTGGTCACACTTTATATTAGGTGTCTTTAACTACTATGTACTTACATCAAAAAATAAGTACAGTGTACTTATTGTGTTCATATTGTATTGCAAAACACTTTTGCTGATATTGAGGTGGGATACGGGTAAAGTTAGGATCAGGTTTAGTGGTATGTGTTTAAGTGTGGGTTAAGGTCTAAGGGAAGGCTCAACAGTGTAACTTTAAATGTAATTATAGAAATTATTTATAACTGTAATTACATGCAGGTATTTCTTAAAAAAAAGTATGTAAAAACATGTAAGTACACAATAAGTGCATTGTATCAAATGATTAATTTAAATGTTAGTACACCTAATATAAAGTGCGACCACCTTTTTTCTCTGATTTCTAAAATACATTTGAATCTGCTTTTGTTTCCAGATGAAAATATGAAAATTACCATTTAAGTTTGTTTGTTTGTTTGCTTCTTTTGAACTTTTAGGAGACTGTGTGGTGACCACCGACCCCTGCATTCCTGAACTGCTCCTGTGAATTCATTCACCAAATCCTAAATCCTCACCATGGAGCCCAACAAAGTCCAGTCTGAAGGAGGGCTCAATGTCACTCTGACTATCAGGCTCCTCATGCACGGCAAGGTAAAAGAACAATATGCACCTCATCTAAAATTTCCATGTACAGAATTTACTGCTCCATGTTAATGCTTATACCAAAGAACAGACTGTGGACACAGTATGATTTGTAAGAGGATGAAAATGCCTTAAAAGAAAATAGATTTAACAATAATAGGATCTTTACAATCACAGGAATGTTGTTATTGCACTTTGGTTTTACATATTTATATGTGTTATGCTCCCCATACATGTGTTAGTTATAGGCTGCACAATAATTAGATTGTAAGTTTGTAATTACCAAACACATTCTCTTTTTATCTTGCAGGAAGTTGGCAGCATCATAGGCAAGGTAAATTGTTACATTCGGCCACCAAGTCAATGCTTGCAAACCCTTGACTTTGTATCAGTTTTTAAATGAATGTATGGATTTTAACATGTATTTAGCAAACATGTAGATTTGTACACTCATTTACAGTCTGTGTTTTATCAAACAATGCATTCTTTTTAGAAAGGGGAAACTGTGAAGAAGATGCGTGAGGAAGTAAGTAACGTTACCATTGATTTCATGTGCTGATAAGTGCAACACGGTTATTAAAAAACAACACAAACTGTTTCTACAGAGTAGTGCACGCATAAATATTTCAGAGGGGAACTGCCCAGAGAGGATAGTTACCATCACAGGACCCACAGATGCCATATTCAAGGCCTTCGCCATGATCGCATACAAGTTTGAAGAAGTATCAGACATCATTTTTGAATGAAAATGTTATATACACAATTAAAACCCCAAAATAAAAACTGTAACAGTAATGGTAACTGATGTTTTTGGTTGTACCCAGGATATCATTAACTCTATGAGCAATAGCCAGGCTACAAGTAAGCCTCCAGTGACCTTGCGCTTAGTGGTGCCGGCCAGTCAGTGTGGCTCTCTAATTGGGAAGGGGGGCTCCAAGATCAAGGAGATGAGGGAGGTATGTTTAAACTTATAACTTCTTTATAATACACATATTTTATAAAGTGCATCAAAATATATTACAATGCATATTGTAGTAGCCAAACAATGCCAGCTGCAGAATTACAAATTTTACCAACCTGCCTTAGATATACAGGAACAAGTATGGTAGTGCTGTGTGCCAGGGGTCACTATCCAGGCTGATTGTGCTGTGCTTTTCTCCAGTCTACAGGGGCTCAGGTGCAAGTGGCTGGAGACATGCTGCCCAATTCCACTGAGCGGGCAGTCACAATCTCAGGAGCTCCAGAGGCCATTATCCAGTGTGTGAAGCAGATCTGTGTGGTCATGTTGGAGGTAAGGAAAAGACAAATTACAGTGGTTTTGAGGCTTAAGGAATAGTTAACCCAACTCTCTTTGTCATTCCAAACTTGTATGTTTTTAAAAATGTTTCAGCTGTTTTTGTCAATGGGGTACAAAACGTTCAAGCTACAAAAAGGAGATTAAGGTACAGTAGTGTGAACATATCAAAATGTAACTCTCTATTCACTCTCAAATCAGATCCAAACATTGATCAGCGCACACATACACAGACTGTGTTAAATATTGCGACACAAACATCAACTAATGTCAAACCTCATTGGTTCTTGGCCGTCATCTTGCCAGACATCATAGAATGCAAGAATCAAAGAGGTTTGATGTTAGCTGATGTATGGATTCATTTCCCGATATCTTTACGGCCTTTTTGGAATTTGGAAGCTTTGGACCCTATATTAACTTCCATTGTATAGACAAAAAAAGCTGAAACATTCTACAAAATAGCTTATTTGTTGGAAATAAAGTCATACAGGTTTATAGCGACAAGAGGGTGAGGAACTGATGACAGAATTTTCATGTTTTGGTGAATTATTCCTCTATGCAACATTCATTGTTTTTTTGTTTGTTTGTTTTTCTTGAAGTTTTTTTGTTTTTTGACAGATTTACATTAGATGTTCAAATTTAAATATCAGTATCAAAGAGGGAGTTTACTTCGTAATCAGTCTCATTTTGGTAACCACCTAATCATGTATTACAAAGATTCCCCAACTTTTTTATCAGCCGAAGGCATTAGATGTAAAAAATGTACCCTGAGATTTTAAGTTAATATTTTAACAATTTAACAAAACATTTGCATGTTTACTGTTTTTTTTACATCGATAGTAATAATTTTTATTATTAGTAGTAGTAGTAGAAGAAATCTAAATAAAGACGTATTTTACTGTTGTAAATTAAAATTGTACTATAAAATAAAAAATATTTGATAGTTATAATAATGAAATCTGCTGCATGCTTCATGCAGAGCATCAGACTATAGTTATTTAATTCAATTGCAGCCTTTGATTTGATAATCACACCAAGCTATATCGTGTAGCCCCATTTATTTATTGTACATTTGATATAATTAATTATTAGCATTTCATCAACTCACAAACCCTCTGCAGTTCCCTCATGAACACCCTGTTTGGGAAATCCTAATCTATTACATCTCTATTAAAGTCTACCCTCACTTTTTTTTTTTTCTCAATTTCCATCTTTTCCATCTTTATTTGACCTACCCTGATCCTTGCCAGTCCCCACCCAAAGGTGCTACAATTCCATACAGGCCGAAGCCTGCCACGGCACCAGTCATTTTCTCTGGGGGCCAGGTAAGAGCAGATACTCTGACAGCTCCAGCCACAGCCAACCTCAGCTTGTTACTGCAGCATCAGCCTCTGCCTGTAAGCATATGGTCAGGATATACACCATTACAACTGCAGACATACACTAGGCCTACATACAAACATACAGTAGTACTAGTAAATAAAAGTCAACTATGTGAGCCACTTGCTAGACGAATAACTCATTATACCTAAAGTCTTATCATGCTATCTAATTCTAAGTTGTAAACAAGTATACATAGTTCTATAGGGCGGCAAAAGTAACCTGGCAATTGGATTGAATTAATCACTTGAAGAAATTCGGTCATCGATGATGACTGTATGACAACATTACATTTCCATTGCAAAGACTTCTGTGTACAAAATATATTAAACTGTACGTTTTTTTGTCATGAAATTACATTTCATGTTACATAGTTAATTCAGTCCATGAAATGAATTGCCCATGCATGTGTTCCACACATCTAATTATCATTAAACATATAATTAACACATTTATTAAAAAAAGTGTATATACATACGTCGTACATTGATATACTGTATGAAGATTCTGTTCCCTTTCTATTTCCATCTTAGACTTACACCATTCAAGGACAATACGCCATTCCACACCCAGACGTGAGTAAAATGTACCTTCTAATCCTTCATCCCTCTTTAGCGTAGCATTCTTGTTACCTTTGCCTTTTCTTTTTTATGACCTGCTTTATTAAAAATCATACAATTGATAGGTCTATTTTTATGTCTTCAATAGAATTCAGTGCCTTGAGTTTTCTCACAGCTCCCCCTTGTTAGTGTCTAGATGAGTTTGTAAAGATCCAAGCAGGACTCCTTTATTTAATGATAACTTCTTAGGTGTACTACTGACCCTCCTCCCTCCCCCAGCAGTTGACAAAGCTCCATCAGCTGGCTATGCAGCAAACCCCTTTTACCTCCCTCGGACAGACCAACCCCGCTTTCCCTGGTACGTACCCAACCCTCCCGCTACACACCCTTCACTATATACCTGTAGGTCTTTCATTCACTTTCTTCTCTTTCACTCTTCTCCCCCTGGATGGGCAACTTGACAAACCATCATATACTTTTTCATTGCATTCAAGATTCAAATTTACTTAAAGGTACACTATGTAACTTTTTTTGTTTAAAATTAAACCATTTACCATGATTTATTATGGTAAGCCTATTATAAGTGTTTATATTTTAGACCTGTCAGGTTGGATTTCACAAGAAATTGCATACATGCGTCACTTTCTCATGTATGACTCGTCATATCTGTAAATAGAGAAAAGTTGCTCCGGCTACTTTGACGCAAAGACTTTATATACACAAAGACGGTGCACTCATATTACTTTTGAATGGAGTAAATGCAACGTGCAATATGATGGAATAAGTCCCACATTCTGTATAAAAGAGCCAATCGGCAATTGGTAAAGTCATCTTGTCTCTGCAGCTGCCGTTAGAAGCTCCGGTTGCTATAGAAATAGTCAGTGTTCTGAGATGTGCGCTTAGGACTGCACATGCGCATTGGTTGCTCCAGACTGAAAAATACGCTTTTTAATGCTATTTAAGCATAACAAACACCACTTATGAGACAGTTGTTGACAGATTTCATTGATGATTTTGAATATGAAATTTAATCATAAGCTTGGTGAACAGCTTTGGAGAATTAGATTTTTCCCCGTTTAAGGAGATAGGAGTTGTACTTGCATGGCTGCCTAAGAGGCTTTTCAAAGATGGCCTCCGAGTGAAATTACTTGCCTTTTTGGACTTTTGTTTTGACACATGTATGGTGTGGGAGAGGCATAGGTTTGTCACAACAAGCGAGAAAGGTTGACATGGAGCACACAAAATTTCAAACCTCCGGGAAATCATCAATTTAAAAAAAGAGAGTCTGCTGGCAAAAAGAGAATGCGACAGAGCTGGTAACAAAACGAGAATAAACATTGGGTTGGCTTTTCAGAGATGGCAAGAACTGATGGATTTTAAATGTTGCAAAAGCGACATGGAGATGGTGAGTAAGGTATTTTATTGAACAGATAAACTGCCATATGTAGCTCTCTAAAAAACTTCATTGTAAAACATTATCTATTGTGAAGGGTCATATTCATCCGCGCAGTCACACAGAGCCAAGGCACAACCAAAACAATGTTCTTCCGCAAAATACATGCGGTTTTGTTTTTGAACCGCTAGAGGGCCAAAAGTTACATAGTGTACCTTTAAAAAAACTGTGAACAGGCATTACTGCGTCCTATAGTGGCACTTCTCTCTTCCCTAAAGCAAACATTTGTTGGATTAATAGGCAAAGATCGGACACATTACAAACATAGATCATAGAGAGAAAATCACACTGAAAAGCAAAATCTGTGAAATTTACAGTTAAAAAAAAAGGCAGCTATGGTTGCCAGAACCAACATCTTAGGTTTTACAGATTGAACCTAAATTTGCAATTAAAAAAACATTTCATTCATTGATATAATATTAATATACTCACTGAAGTAATAAAATCAGTTCTGTTCCTTTATAATACACTGACTGGCAACTGCCAAAAAGCACAGGCGGTAATGAGAAGTCCATGAATCAAAACTATCATATTTAATGTGAACATATAATGAAATTGACGCTCAGGCAATTGAATGTCAACTTATGGTTTTTCACTGTAAAATTATATGATGACTTGTTCTTTTTTCACTTCCAAAAACTGTATGTCACAGTATAGTAAGGGAACTTACCGTTAACCGGTTTCAATCAGTGTACGGTTTTAACATGGTTAATGTTGCATAAAAAGTTCTCTGTGTTTCTCAGTTCTTCCACTTTCTTTCTGTTTCTAGGTGTGGATGCCAGTTCACAGGCCAGTACTCATGAACTCACCATTCCAAATGATGTGAGCATAATTCTTTGTCTTCAGGAACCCCCTCATTGGGCAATTGTATCAAAGAAGAATATAAGAAAGAGTCCTTGAACTGATTTTAATCTGTCTGCTTTATGTTTGCAGCTAATAGGCTGCATAATCGGACGTCAGGGCACCAAAATTAATGAAATCCGTCAGATGTCTGGGGCTCAGATCAAAATTGCTAATGCCATGGAGGGGTCGTCAGACCGTCAGATCACCATTACGGGAACACCTGCCAACATCAGCCTGGCACAGTACCTCATAAATGCCAGGTGAGTTTCGAAGCAAGCAGTAAAATGTAACTGGTAAAAACAGATGTTTTTAATTTCTTAATATTTTGAATGCAAAAAGTATACATTTCTTTCAAAAACATTTTTGCTGAACCCAAACTTTTGAATGGTAGTGATACACTGATCAGGCATAAGATTATGACAGGTGAAGTGAATAACAGACTCTCTCATCTCTTCATCACAACACCTGTTAGTGGGTGAGATATATTAGGCAGCAAGTGAACATTTTGTCCTCAAAGTTGATGTGTTAGAAGCAGAAAAAATGGGCAAGCATATGGATTTCAGTGAGTTTGACAAGGGCCAAATTGTGATGGCTAGACGCTTGGGTCAGAGCATCTCCAAAACTGAAGCTCTAGTGGGGTGTTCCTGGTCTGCAGTGGTCAGTATCTATCAAAAGTGGAACAGTGGTGAACCGGCGACAGGGTCATGGGCGGCCAAGGCTCACTGATGCACGTGGGGGGCTAAGGCTGGCCCGTGTGGTCCGATCAAACAGACGAGCTACTGTAGCTCAGTGCATCGCAGTTTGTTGCGTATGTGGCTGCATAGCCACATGCTGACCCCTGTCCACCGCCAAAAGCGCCAACAGTGGGCATCAGAACTGGACCATGGAGCAATGGAAGAAGGTGGCCTGGTCTGATGACTCACGTTTTCTTTTACATCATGTGGATGGCCGGGTGCGTGTGTGTCGCTTACCTGGAGAACACATGACACCAGGATGCACTATGGAAAGAAGGCAAGCCGGCGGAGACAGTGAGATTCTTTGGGCAATGTTTTGCTGGGAAACCTTGGGCCTGCCATCCATGTGGATGTTACTTTGACACGTACCACCTACCTAAGCATTGTTGCAGACCATGTACACCCTTTCATGGAAACGGTATTCCCTGGTGGCTGTGACCTCTTTCAGCAGGATAATGCGCCCTGCCACAAAGCAAAAATGGTTCAGAAATGGTTTGAGGAGCACAACAACGAGTTGGAGGTGTTGACTTGGCCTCCAAATTCCCCAGATCTCAATCCAATCGAGCATCTGTGGGATGTGCTGAACAAACAAGTCCAATCCATGGAGGCCCACCTCGCAACTTACAGGACTTAAAGGATCTGCTGCTAACATATTGGTGCCAGATACCACAGCACACCTTCAGGGGTCTAGTGGAGTCCATGCCTCGACGGGTCAGGGCTGTTTTGGCAGCAAAAGGGGGACCAACACAATATTAGGGTCAATTAATATTAGGTCATAATGTTATGCCTGATTGGTGTATGTTATTACTTTTTGCTTGATGGTTACACCGCATGATGTAAAAAAAAAACAAAAAAAAAATTAAAACCAACATGAATACAAAGATTACATTTCTAATAACTTGGCACATGCTTTTTAACTAGATCTTTAAAAGATTTTTTTTCTTTTCATTATCAAGAACACTCTTATTTGTTATTGATCTTCATGCTGTACTTGGTTTCTAGGTTCTATAGAACATTAAAGGGTTCTGTCAGGCGCTTTATGGATTTAGTTTCAATTAATTATCTTTTAATTCAATTTTAATGATAAGCTTGTAAACATACTTTATCAAAAAAATTGAAATGACCCCATTAAACAAAGTATTCTGTAATTATTCAAGACATTTCTCCTTATAGAACCTTTTCGCATAAAGGGTTCTTTAAAATTGAGTCAAGAACCCTATACTGTAGATGTCACAAACTTTGGCTGTAGCAAGCGCACGATGAAGGAGAATTTAACACTTACATTAACACTTATACTAACAACACGCAGGAGATCACGGGAGTAATAAACATAGATCTACACAACCACAGAAACATCAACGACACGGAACTTTAACAGAAAGAACTGAGGGCTTAAATACACTACATAATTAGAGCTAGATAATTAACGGAACCAGAAACAAGTGCGTAACTTAATCAGAAACCATGGAAACAAACTAGTAACAAGAACTCAGGAAAACAGTGACAGGGAACAATGAAACCGAAACCAAAACATAACATGACTGTGACAATAGAACCCAATTGAAACTTTTTTTTTACTCTGCAGGTTCAGAGATGTGGCAGCCATGTGGACTGACCCTTCAACCATGACAACCTCCTGAAGTCACATTATGCTCTGTTTAGACGTTCTGGTCTTGAACTGTTTCTGCGCCTCATCAGTTTTCTTAAAACCTGGGAATTTATACAGTTTGTTCCTCAGGATTTATGAATTGCATTCAGTGTAATTCAGACCAGAATAAATTAATTCATTCCAGAAAAAAACAAAAAACAAAGCTCCACCTGAAAGGAGCCTGTTTTATATTGTCTACACAATATTCTAATAAGCAACATGTATTTAGGTCATTTTGGAACTGTGTCTGTGTACAAGAATATGATGCATTGTCTTATTAATTAGATATAATTTAGAGTTTTAGCACTGAAACTTAGCATGCTGAATGTCTAGCAGTTGTTATTGCTCGTATTTATTTAAATGAACTGCTTTCTCAATATTTTACAGTATATTTCAAATGTATTCAAGTTATCATACATGTAATGTGAGCAATAAATTGTAAAATATGCTTTATTTAACTTCCGTACGTGGCAAAACAGGTGGTCATAAATGTTGTGATTTTAGAAAAAGAAAAAACTGATTTCCAATTAATTTAAATATGAAATGTGATATCCAATGATTTTTTGGTAACCCTTTACAACAAGTTTTCATTTGTTAACATTAGTTAACATGCAGGAACTAACAATGAACAATACTTCTACAGCATTTATTAATCTTATTTCATGTTAACCTCAACATTTACTAACATTAACATTTTTATTAACCAGCATTAATAACGGTTAATAAATGTGGTAAAATAATATATGTAGAATTACACTGTAACAAGGATAAAATAAAGTGTAACCGAATATATTGCTCATATTAACGCAATAACTAATATTAACAAATGAGACCTTATTGTAAAGTTTTACCAATTTTTTTTCTTCTGGTCATGAAATAATTATCTATTCACCATTTGTACAATTACAAACCAGGTGAGCTTGATTTTTGAGCCTTTCGAAAAAACTGATTGTTCAACTTTTGACATTTTACTTAGCTAAACTTTATTGATGTTGACCGTGCTTCAAGTAATTGTAATAGTTTATGAAGCGATGTACTGTTTACATCTTTATTTAGTGCTGTGTTGTGCACTGCAATAATGTGAATAATTGAAAGTGTGACAGTGTCACGTTAGTCCAGACATAGTTAATAAAGATTAACCAAATCATCAGTGGACCACATCTTCAAGAATCGACACTTTTTGGCTATGCAATTGTGATTATACAGTAAGGACGCAAGTAACAGAAGTTGATTTTTTAACAGGTCATTTGCTGTTTAGCTTGTCAAATGTACACCCAGCACACTTGCTCATGGTCTTTAGGTTTTCTTTTCAACTTTGTTTCAATAGATAATGATTACATTGTGAGTTGGATTCATAAGTTGTATATCTACTGTATATGCTCTATGTTAACCGTTCTCTGTTCAGAATGTTTATTATTTATATCAAAGAAATAGGCTTTGATGAGTTAAAATGTAATGTATAATTATTTCATGTATGCATTTTGGTGTTGACTTTATGTGATCATTTAAATCTCATTTTACTGCATTGCAGTTCTTGATAGGAAGCCAGTAAGTTCATGTAAGTGAATATGTATCTGTTTCTGTCATTTCTAGTTGCTATAGACCATTAATTGTGATCCAGTATTGATTTTGTATATTCACACCCATATAATAGGGTCTGGATTTACAAGCATTGCTATTCTGAATGTCTTAACACTCTTAGCAGTCTTTCTATACAGTATAACATCTGATATAACAGTTTATGATTCTGTGCTTTTGTTAAACTAATGTGTTTATTTTATTTTTATTTTTTTGGGTGGGTTTAATAAAACAAGGACATTTTTCCATGCTGACTAGTATTTCCAACAAAGTAACATAGGTTTATATGTTTGCTGCTGAATGACTCATGGTTTGACTTGCAGAATGCTTTCATTTGCATATTCGTTTTTTTTCTTCAATAAAGTTTCTTGATCTCACATGGATGCTCTTTATTTTTCTTGATAGTAATAATATTTCAATACTTACCGATCAGGCATAACATTATGACCTAATATTGTGTTGGTCCCCCTTTTGCTGCCAAAACAGCCCTGATCCGTTGAGGCATGGACTCCACTAGACCCCTGAAGGTGTGCTGTGTTATCTGGCACCAATATGTTAGCAGCAGATCCTTTAAGTCCTGTAAGTTGCAAGGTGGGGCATCCATGGATCGGACTTGTTTGTTCAGCACATCCCACAGATGCTCGATTGGATTGAGATCTGGGGAATTTGGAGGCCAAGTCAACACCTCAAACTCGTTGTTGTGCTCCTCAAACCATTCCTGAACCATTTTTGCTTTGTGGCAGGGCGCATTATCCTGCTGAAAGAAGCCACAGCCACCAGGGAATACCGTTTCCATGAAAGGCTGTTCATGGTCTGCAACAATGCTTAGGTAGGTGGTACATGTCAAAGTAACATCCACATGGATGGCAGGACCCAAGTTTTCCCAGCAGAACATTGCCCAAAGCATCACACTGCCTCCGCCGGCCCATAGTGCATCCTGGTGCCATGTGTTCCCCAGGTAAGTGACACACCCGGCCATCCAGGTGATGTAAAAGAAAACGTGATTCATCAAACCAGGCCACCTTCTTCCATTGCTCCGTGGTCCAGGTCTGATGCTCACGTGCCCACTGTTGGCGCTTTGCTGGCGGTGGACAGGAGTCAGCATGGGCACCCTGACTGGTCTGTGGCTATGCAGCCCCATACGCAACAAACTGCAATGCACTGTGTATTCTGACACCTTTCTATCAGAACCAGCATTAACTTCTTGAGCAATTTGAGCTAAAGTAGCTCGTCTGTTTGATCGGACCACACGGGCCAGCCTTCGCTTCTCACATGCATCAATGAGCCTTGGCCGCCCATTACCCTGTTGTCGGTTCACCACTGTTCCTTCCTTGGACCACTTTTGATAGATACTGACCACTGCAGACCGGGAACACCCCACAAGAGCTGCAGTTTTGGAGCTGCTCTGACCCAGTCGTCTAGCCATCACAATTTGGCCCTTGTCTCAAATCTTTACGCTTGCCCATTTTTCCTGCTTCTAACACATCAACTTTGAGGACAAAATGTTCACTTGCTGCCTAATATATCCCACCCACTAACAGGTGCCGTGATGAAGAGATAATCAGTGTTATTCACTTCACCTGTCAGTGGTCATAATGTTATGCATGATCTGTGTATGCTGTGCTTTAAAATAGCTTATTCACTCAGCATCACTACAGAACCAATAACTCTTTGCCTCAAGAAGGCTCACACTATAAACATGAAACCATTCAGAAATTCATGCATTTGTCATAATTTACCTAAAGGTCACGCTACAAACTAGTGTACAGTAAACTACGTTAATTGTACTATAAGCTAATAAGAAAATAAGTTTTCTCACATTAATTATTAATTTCTTAGGGCTCTAGTCACTCACTGTGTATAGTGTGTGATTTAAAGGAAAACTGATAACTGATAAAAATTGTAAAAGTAAAATTGTCAAAAACATCTGTTTGTCAGACTTTTAGTAGCTTATTTGTTTGCATTTTAATTTGTGTCTTCACAGAGCATTCAGATGTGAAATGGAGGATGCGTATGTGACAACTGTGCAAGGGGAAGCACTCTGTGCTGAACATTGCCACCCTGTGTCTCCTATGATCAGATCCATAATTGACTACGGACTCTTTACACCATAATATTATAACATAATAGTGAATACATAATAATGAAACTTTGAATTTTAGCGGTACAAAGCACCATGGAGCAAAGATGGTAAAACACGCCAGTCATGTGTGAGACTACTACGATTATGACACATGAGC
The DNA here is from genome assembly GCA_039654105.1 of Coreius guichenoti. Taxonomy (NCBI): domain Eukaryota; kingdom Metazoa; phylum Chordata; class Actinopteri; order Cypriniformes; family Gobionidae; genus Coreius; species Coreius guichenoti. The sequence goes on along the minus strand of CM077180.1, from coordinate 15,177,450 downwards.
TGAAGTGTTTAGTGATCATTGCAGTGATGTAGGCTACTATATGTGGCAAGTACATTAAAGATTTGGACAAGTTTTGGACTTTGAACTGAAGTTTATACGTTTTCAAAAAGTAAACTTAAAAGTATCCATTGTCTTGACTATTTGTGAGTTGAAACAAAGGTTATCTTCAAGCTGAGTTTACTCATGTTTAGTTGAGTTTACTCACAGGTTAACTTTCGTTTTTACAGTGAAGTGTGCTGGACTACATCAACAGACATCATATGTGTAGGCTACTGTACTGTTAGATGTATTACCCAATTCCAATGTCCATCCATCCATTCTCCAAACCACTTTATCCTTAGCAGACCAGAGTCACGTGGATGATGGAACTTATCCCAGTGTCTCAGGCCATGGGGGACACCTTGGATGGACAGTTAGATGTTAGATGTTAATCAAATGTAATTATCTTATTATTATTATTATTATAAATTTTTTTTCTCTAAACTTTTCCATGGACCCCCTTTAACTCCTCTGTTTGAAAACCCCTACCTTAGAGATTTTTGTGTTTCCCCTTATTCTTCAGTCACCAGAAAACCTTCACTAGATAATAGAAACCACATGACCACTAAAACATGAATGGGAGGTGTGTGTTTCTTCTTCTTCTTTTTGACTGTGTGTGTTCTAAGCGGCAACTGAGATCACAACAAGCTACAAATGTCTCATACTCACCGCTTGGTCCATATTTTCCAAGTCATTTATTGAGGTAGTATGACGTACTATATTCATACTTCCTAGTATGAAGCTGCAGACTCGCAGCCTGCAGCTACAGTCCCGCACACAGAGTCCCGCATTCTCGTTTTTCGAGACAGAGCCTCCTGCTGTTCGGAAAATCGTATAACACCCTTATCCAAATGCCATTGAAAACAATAGGATGCAATATTACGGTCTCGTTTCATTTAAAGTTGCATGTGAGGAGCATGTGCCAAAAAATCTTATTGTGTTCTCTGACTAACAAATTACCCAGTAGTTATTTTTGTGTTACCCAGTTACCCAGTAGTGTGGGTGGTAACTGAAAGAAAATTACTGATGGAAGAAATACAATTAGAGATTGAACTATCTTCTGAAAAATATTATGTGAGATTATATTGCTACAATGTTTTTTTAATTCCAATTCCAATGTTTCTTTCAGTTCAACCTATGCTAATGGTCTAATTAACATATTATACCTTGCTAACATTACAAAACCTGTTTTTTGATATTTTGAATGCAAAGCAAAACTCAAATGAGAATAGGCAAAACACCAATAATAAACAATTCTGTACTTTATTTAACTATCACCTAAACATCATCTTGCTGTAAACAGGACAAAGCAAAGAAAAAAGGAAGAATTGTGTTAGTGACTTTACTTTTCATCTTCAATTTCATAAGGTACAATAATAACTGTACTGTAAATAATAAGCCATTCTTTTTGAATACCTCAAAGCTCTGCTGGATAAGTCAAAAACTCAACTGAACTTCACAGATGAAATGGAGTTCATTTGTAGTTTTCTTTTTTCTGAGGTAGGCCCAAACATGTTTGTCAATTGGATTGTTTCTGTTATTGCCATATATGCAATGTTTTATATGTTAATTAATTAATTTATTTATACGGACAGGCCATCATTCATGGCCTATGTGAGATGCCGGCATACTTATCACCCTAGGTATGCTTGTAATTTGCGTTTGCAAAAAATATATAATTTATTATTACACAATGTTTTTGACAATGGCATTCATCTTTTATTTTAGTGAAGTCGAGGAATTTGTGACCTAAGTGATTGCCAAACAAATGAAAAAAGAAGGAACAGTCGCCTACCAGAAAGTACAGTTATTATTTTACCTTATGCAATTGAAGATGAAAAGTAAAGTCACTAACACAATTCTTTCTTCCTTTTTCTTTGCTTTGTCCTGTTTACAGCAAGATGATGTTTAGGTGATAGTTAAATAAAGTACAGAATTGTTTATTATTGGTGTTTTGCCTATTCTTATTTGAGTTTTGCTTTGCATTCAAAATATCAAAAAACAGGTTTTGCAATGTTAGCAAGGTATAATATGTTAATTAGACCATTAGCATAGGTTGAACTGAAAGAAACATTGGAATTGGAATTAAAAAAACATTGTAGCAATATAATATCACATAATGTTTTTCAGAAGATAGTTCAATCTGTAATTGTATCTCTTCCATCAGTAATTTTCTTTCAATTACCACCCACACTCAAAAAATAACTACTGGGTAATTTGTTAGTCAGAGAACACAATGAGATTTGGCACATGCATTGAGCAGGGAACGCAAATATGTTTGCAAAATCGTTATTTTGTGTAAATTTATTTGGAAAACTTTAAATGAAACGAGACTGTAATATTGCATCCTTTTGTTTTCAATGGCATTTGGATAAGGGTGTTATACGATCTTCCGAACAGCAGGAGGCTCTGTCTCGAAAAAACGAGGGGTCTGAGAATGCGGGACTCTGTGTGCGGGACTGTAGCTGCAGGCTCCGAGTCGCTTCATACTGTTGGTTCTCTCGAGTTTTTCTATTTCTCGTAGTCTTTATCAACGCCCAATTGCACCACCTAATGGTGATATTTAGCAGCAGGTGGAGATTGTGGATCGGCACTCTACTGCTTTTCCTGCTGTTGCAAGCGAATGGTCAAGTCATTTCAGGTTTTGAAAAACATATTTTGAATGTGAATATTTACTATAGAATTCAAGGGTAAAATTATGTGTGAATATTCACTGGTTAAATATGCAAACGTGAAATTGCAGAAAATGTCCAGAGTTTCCGGCCTTTACAAATAATAAGCAGGATATAGCATTTAGCATGATATAATCATTCACCTTATTATTAGTCATGAGATATTCATGCGATAATGACATTATTCTGACGAATATTATCTACCATGCCACATAAATAACCAAGTATGCTTGAAAGAAACTCTAATAATAATTCGCTGGTTTTCGAGTTCCTCTCCTGAAACAGCCAATAAAAACAATGAATATAGGAACTGGTCGTGACTGACCAATAGGAATAAGCTAAAAATGATTTTCCATTAAAATGATTGGCTGAATTCATCGGAGCCATGCGCACCGTGCGTTAGTACGCTACACCAGCGCTGCACGATGGGTGGAATTAAAGAGCTAGTGATTCTTATTCTATCTTTTTTGTATTTGACATTTGTGAATGGTACTGATGATATTTTGGTAGGCTGTGGGGGTTTTGTCAAGTCAGATGTGGAAATTAATTACTCAGTCATTGAGGTAAGAAGACACGAGATTTCTGGTTAAAAATGGTTAGCTGGGTAGCTAGAGCACGCCGTTCCGGAACTGAACCGATTCTCTGATCTATATGTCATGTGCTTTCCTAAGAAGTGATGCTAATGGGTTGTAGATCGTATAATCTGTTGATCCGTCTGTCGTGAATGTAGCAGGTTGCATGACAGCTACCTAACCTAACTGTCAAGCATTGTCAGCAAAACACATGATTTGTTAAAGCATGTTTAATATTATTATTATTACATATCTGTCTCGATTAATTAGATTTGTCTTACTCAAGTTAATCACTGAAACTATCTGAATTAACTGCATGCAGTTAGTTGAACAATGCATGTAGTTCGCAGTATTAGTACGTTTTTTTTAAGATTAAGTATCATGTTACAATTTGATGATAATATACTGAGATATGTAAATACAATGGCATTGTCAAAAGTAAAATTTATTTATAATGAGTTTATGGCCAACATTTACTATGTATGTGTTCTTTACAGATAAAGTTGTACACTAAGCAGGGCTCTCTGAAATATCAGACTGACTGTGCACCAATCAATGGTTACTTCATGATCCCCCTCTATGACAAGGTACTGTAACTCTTAGAATGTCTTGTTGCATTTATTCTGAATCTTTATTCTATGAAGTCCTTTCACCACTCATTGAGGAAAATGTTATCTACACTGGCTTCTTTTAAGATTTTAAGCCATAAAAGAATGACACCTCCAACATGCATGTTTCCTGTTTGTTCTATGTAAAGAATGAAGTAAAAATGACCTGTAAAAAGTATCATCTATCATTTAATGGCAATCAAATGGTAAAGAATAGGCTTATTTTACATTATGTACATGTGCAAAATGACATCTACAACATCAGTAAGCAAATTATGTGGAGAGTGGAGCTTGAAATATGCTTTTTATTTTACTATTATTCTATTTTTACTTCTATTTTTGCTTTTTCTATTTACATAACTAGGCTAAAAAGTAGGCTTTATGAACAAAGCTTTATGGTTGCAACTAAAACACTTTTGGTAATCCGTAAATGTGTAGATTATTTCTTTGATAAATAAATTAATCAGATAAAGGCCTAATGTTATTTTCTGTAATTCACTGACAAAACATGTTTTTCCTATCTATCCCAGGATGTGTTCGAAATTGCCCCCTATACCCTCATTCGCTACTCCCTACATTGCTCCACTTATATAGTCCACTTGAAAGAGTAAATTAAAACGAGTGAGTGAATTCGGACACTGAATGTGCCGGAAGGGCTGCCGCTTTTGCATAGTTTGTGCTTGCTATTTAATAATCATTTTGAACTTCGCAAACTGAGTAGTAGTAAAATGTAGTAGTAGTAATGAAAATATTTATCTTGAATTCTGTCATGGAAACTAGCATTTTTAAACCTTAATTAAACTATTTAATAATCAATTAAAAAGGAATTTATACCTGTATGATATTACGCTGTAGCCACATTGGACCAGCAGTTTGGAAAATAGATGGATGGATAATTGAACTCCAGGAGGCATGTTCTGGCAAGACACGGGAATTCATTTGCCGTGACCGTCACAGTGCGTATTCTCTAGCCGTTGAGCACACATCGGTTGTACACTCGTTATTGCTGTGCATTATGGGATTGAATTTGATTTATTAGTATTATAAAGATACTTAGGACAAGTTGCTTGACTTCACATTTATTATTCAAATAAGAATATACAATATCAGGAAAATGTAAGTGCACTGGGGAAAAACACCTTGCTCACTTGAAGATACATCAGGCAGGCCATCTTCCCTTGAAAGCTATCATATGTTTAGGGTTAGTTGCAGTTTCTTTACTTGACACAAGCATCACTGCTGCCGCTCAATTCACACATATACCACAAAACGGGTGCGTTTCTAGATGTTTCTCTGCACTTTTTATCGTCATACCTTTTCGAAAAAGATGCATTAAATTTGAAATGCATATTGCAACCCTAATGAATTTGTTTGTGATACATCATGAAATACAATATATTGCACAGCCCTAATCTGCAGAATGGTAAAGATTCCCAGTGGAGTTTAAACTAATCTCATATTTTAATAGGACTTGCAAATTGCTGCAAGCTCCTCTGATGGTGTAAATTGGGGCGAAATTCATTTTTGACATGCCCGTCTATTTTTAACTGGAACAGGAGTTGAGCGGGCTAAGGGACCGCCTGCCAGGCTCTTACAGTATCTCATCCTTATACCTGCAGCTTCACCTTAATTCACTCTATCAGAGAGGCATCATTGTCTTGGATAAGAGTCAACATGTAGAAAAACACAAATATAGTATTATATTATATTATATTATTATTAATTTCCACAGAATTAAAGTTTATCATATGGACTGATTTATTTATTTTAATGTTTATTAATATATATGATTCCAAGTTTAAAAAGAATGATGTATTATATATAACGTTAATGGAAACACTTTACAATAAGGTTTCATTCATTAACATTAGTTAACTACATTAGTTAACATGAACTAAGAATGGACAGTACTTCTACAGCATTTATTAATCTTAGTTAATGTAAATTTCAGCATTTGCTAATACATTTATTAAAATCAAAAGTTGTATTTGTTAACATTAGTTAATGCACTGTGAACTAACATGAACAAACAATGAACAGCTGGATTTTTATTTACTAACATTAACAAAGATTAATAAATACTGTAACAAATGTTTTGCTCATGTTAGGTCATGTTAGTTAATGCGTTAACTAATGTTAACAAATGAGACTTTATTGTAAAGTGTTACCACATTAATAATAATAATAAATAATATAAAATAAGATAAAATAAAGGAGAAATAAAGAGAAATACAATCATGTAAAAGAAATGCATTCATAAAAGAGAAATGCGTTCAGATACACAATACAAAATAAAAACATGCTATCAAAACAATTTAAGAAGTAAGCAGTTTAAAATAAAACAATTACAATGTAATCAAATAAAAATACCCTAAAAAATCCAATATAGGAGTGATATGATCCCTTGTCTTGGTCATAGTCAGGATTCTAGCGTCATCATTTTGTACTAACTGAACAAAACATTAACAAAAGAGAATTAAATCGTTAATCACAATTATCTGTATGACAATTAATCGTCAGCACAAAATTCATGATTGTAGCTTGTGTGTATGTTTGCACTAATTGGGACTACCATCTTTTACAGGGTGATTTTGTTATAAAGATAGAACCACCATCAGGATGGAGCTTTGGTAAGAAATAATTTCACATATCAAGCGGTGATTATTTTACGCGTTAAATCGTGAATAAATCAATCTTCAGTAATTCACGTTCATGTATACTCTTTAATCTGCTTTTTATCAATCCAGGGTCTAACTGCTTACCATTCACCTGTCATGTATTGTGTTATACATTATCTGTATGCAGAACCAACAACTGTGGACCTACATGTGGATGGAATTACTGACATCTGCACTAAAGAACAAGACATCAACTTTGTTTTTACAGGGTTTTCAGTCCTGGGAACTGTAAGTTGAAAATCTGTACATGTGACTTTGTAATTCAGTTTTTGGTGAGGTAAAATAATTTTCTTCACTCCTTCAGGTCTTGAGTAAAGGGCATTTGTTGGGGCCTGCAGGGGTTGAAGTAAGTTTGAGAAAAGCAGGAGAAGATGATGCTCTTCAGAGTGTCCTCACCCAAGCTGGAGGCCAGTGAGTAGATTTATTTTTTTATTTCATAAAAAGCCACGGTCAAACTCGACACTGATCCTGAAAAATTTCTTCTGACACAATGTGCTTGATATTATGTCATGCTTTACACCGCTTTGTCTAAACACAAACTTCAACATATAATTGAGCCAAGACAACAACCCATAATGCTTAGATCATTTAACATCATACGAATTTGCAAGTTAAAGTTTGAATGCAGTGAAATATGAAACATTGATCCTTCTTTGATACTTCTGATTTGCTCTATATAATTCTGTGAATTGCATTTAGGTTGTTTTAAGGTATGTCATAATGGCTATAGACTGAGAATTCAGATTCAATTCAGATTTCACTCCACTGTCCAATAAATTGTGAGTAATTGTTTTCAGCAACGAACTGAGTTAAAAATTCTGTTATTCGATTTTAAAGCCATCCATGGTTTGGCTCTAGAGTATATCAGGGATCTTTTAAACATTCAGTCCTCCACAAGATCGCTACGGTCAAACTCGTATATTGTGCTTTCTTAAGATTTAATATCTTCTTTGACGTGACCTATTTGTACACTCAGGAGTTTCATGAGTAGTTTTATATGTACTCACTTATTTTTATATTTAAAATTTGTATTCTTTGTGTATGAAATGTTTATTTTTTTTGTACAGCACTTTGGTATGCGATTATAGTTTTTAAAGTGCTTTATAAATAAATGATTGATTGATTGTTTAAAATATGCAACAAATTCTTGAAATGACTAAAAATAATATATCCATGCCATAACATAATTATTAAATTAAACCAAAAAAACACCAGCAACAATATGCCGCTGGGGAGGTCATTTTACCCCAAGGTTCTCTCTTTAACTTTTCAGTTCAAAATAATGGTCAGATTTTTACTGCACAAATACTCCATTAACAAATAGACAAAAAAACATCTTATCTATCTTGCTTTTTTTTTTTTTTTTACAGGTATACTTTTCTCAAGGTGCTTCCAGGAAATTATGACATCACCGCCTCTCATGTCTCATGGACCCTGGAGCAGGTATAAAGTACAAACTAGCTTGTTGACAAAACAGTTCTCAATGACAAATAGGTCAACAACCGAAGAAAGCTGCCACTACATTTCACACTATAATGTTTGTTCATACATTACATTTATGTCAAAGCGTCTAATTTAAATATAAATGCAGTTTTGTGTACTTTGTTCAAATTAAATCTAAATCAAATTTATTTATAAAGCACTTTAAAACAACTACAAGGTTTACCAAAGTGCTTAACAATAAAAGAGAAAGGAAAAAAACTATTAAAACCACAAATACCATATGCACAAACAAATAAGATGGTAAAAGACTGCAGAAGACACAAATGTAAACTGCAGCCACATATACTACTATCGTACAGTATAAGCTATAGAAAACAAGTGAGTTTTTAGACACAACTTGAACATGTACATCGATTTTGATGACCTAACGGAGAGTGGTAACCCATTCCATAACCTAGGAGCAGCAACAGCAAAAGCTTGATCACCCTTGCACCTTTTGACCGGGTCCATGGAATATCCAAAAGCAGCTGAATGTTCGATCCAAGTGATCTAGAGAAGCAGCAAGTATTGATAAGCTCTGAAATATAAACTTGGGCCAAACCGTGAAGAGCTTTAAAAATATACATCAACGCCTTGAATTCTATTCGCTGCTTGACAGGACAGGAGTGAAATGGTCGCTCTTTCTTGTATTTATCAGCAACCTGGCCGTTGCATTTTGAACAAGCTCTAGGTGTAACGATAAAGATTGACAAACACCTAGATATAAAGCATTACAATAATCGAGGTGTGATGAAACAAAATCATGGATCACTTTTTTAAGATCAATAGAAGAAAGAAATGGTTTTAATTTAGCGATTGTCAGGGTTCGTACAAGGTGCTTGAAGTACTTGAATTTAACTTTTTGAAATTTAAGTCCTGGAAAACCCTTGAAAATAGCCATATTTACGAAGAGATACTTGAAAAGTGCTTGACTTATTTAAATATGTATGTGTATGAATTTCATTTTTTCGAAAAAACACAAATACAAATGTTTCACGCAAAATGAACACTGGAGCCCGTCTGATAAACCCCCATCAGAGCTTTTCTCGATATGAAGTATGCCAACATTATAATATAAAATAAAATAAAATATTATTTATTGAACAATAATAGCCATTATTAACTTTGTATTTAATATATATTATTAAATATGTTGTGAGTTGTATTTTGGATACCTTATATCTGTAATTTGAGTTTTAACAAATCCTTAAAAAAAATAATAAAGATATTGTTTGATAAGTCGGTCTCTGATTGTAGTCCTTGAAACCCAAAAAGTTAGTTCTTGAAAAGTCCTGGAATTTCATTTTATAGTATCTGTACGAACCCTGGATTGTTCTATGTTGTTTTTTTTGTTTTTTTTTAATTGGCCTGTAAAATTTAAGATCAGAGTCAAATAAGACTCCCAAGACTCCTTGACTTTTAACATCCCATGACAGAGGCCGAAGATTGTCCTTCCATGCATTTACATGATCACTAGGGCCAAAAATTATGATCTCTGTATTCTTCTCATTTAACTGGAGAAAATTCTGATTTTCTCCAGCATTTTACATTGTTCTAAGAAATCTTGTTGGTTTCCTTTTTTTGTCCCCCCACAGAGCTCAACCACTGTGGTTGTGTCAAATGAAAATGCCCCTGCCGCATCTCCTCTTGTGGTAAAGGGCTATGATGTCTCTGGAGAGGTGCAGAGTGATAGTGAACCCATGAAGGGAGTCAGTTTCCTCCTTTACTCTGCCAGTGTAACACAAGAGGTAAAAGGTTTTATTCGATTCAAAACCCAACCGCATCTATGTTTCATTCCATAATATGATAATGTCTTTACAAATGTACACAGACTCAATATTTATTATCCAGTAAACTTTACCTAAACAAATTTGTAATTTATCTAGGATATCAATGGCTGCAGTGTGGCTCCTGTGGATGGGGCTTTAATCGGCGATCCCTCCCTTGTGTATTTGTGCAGCTCCCAGTCTCGTGAGGATGGCACTTTCTCCTTTCCCTGTCTTCCCAGTGGTGAATACACTGTGGTAAGAAGCTGTTTTTTTTCTTTTATTGTCATTCATTTTCATATGAAATGTTTTTGGAAATGTCTTGGAATCTGTCTTAATTTTTTTTTTTTTTGATGAAAAATCTAACATACCTTAGACTTCTGCACAGTATGTCATTACTGTACTTTAAATTAAAATAATTTGATATCTCATCTCATTTCGCAACCTTTTTTATGGCAAGTTAAAGCTACAGTCCGTTACTTTTTTGTATTCAAAATTTACAAAATGTATATAAGCGAGTACATCATGAATCCATTACAGTACACCTATAATAAGTGTTTATATTCTGACTATTTTAGACTGGTTCGGGTCAGCACCACTGCAAAGTAGCACAGTAACTGTGTGACTCGTCATAGACATAAACAGAGAGAAGTAGCTACAATGGCTACAATGTTCTTCTGCAAGACGCATGCAGTTCTGTTTATTAACCGCTACTGCGCCAAAAGTTACGGACTGCAGCTTTAAATAATTTGTAATAATAAAGCACAAATGTCAGTCTTAGTTTATTAGTGTCTCTTCTTGAACTGCAGGTCCCATATTACAGAGGGGAAAGAATTACTTTTGATGTTGCTCCTTCTCGTATGGATTTCAAAATAGAACACAACAGTTTAATGTTGGAGGTGAGTTTCTCAATTCTCTGACTTGTTCTTACAGATTTGGAGATATGAATGAACACGTTAATTGACAATTGTGACCCTGGACCACAAAACCAGTCATAAAGGTCAATTTTTTTAAAAAGAATAGATAAGCTTTCCATTTATGTATGGTTTGTTATGATAGGACAATATTTGGCAGAGATACAACTATTTGGAAATCTGGAATCCGAGGGTGCAAAAAAATCTAAATACTGAGAAAATCGCCTTTAAAGTTGTCCAAATGAAGTCCTTAGCAATGCATATTACTACTAATAATAAATTTTTTATATATTTACGGTAGGAAATTTACAAAATATCTTCATGGAACATGATCTGTACTTAATATCCTAATGATTTTTGGCACAAAAGAAAAATATTTTGAAAAATTATTTTGACCCATACAATGTATTGTCGGCTATTGCCACAAATATACCCGTGTGACTTATGACTGGTTTTGTGGTCCAGGGTCACAGTTATGGTTGGAAACTGTTATACAGTTTTTATTATTTGCTTTGGTGCTATTTTCACAAGTAAAGTGTACATTTTCAAAACTTTACAAAATGGTCACACCTGTAACATTGTTAGTCACTCTTTCAAAACCTGATCACATGCTTTCATTACAACTATACATATTTACTTTCCATCTAGTCATTGTTTCAAAACACAATAAATATCATCGTGTATATATAATAAGAAAAAAAATGTAATCACCTGAACAAAACAATATGATCTTCTTTCAATTTAGTACTTTTTACAATAATTTAATTCAGTAGCAAATAATGCAAGATATGTTTAAAATCAGCCTTGTTGCTGAAATAAAGATGTTACAGTAATAGAGGCTGCATTCGCCACATTAGAAAATACACTTAAATTACCCAAATCCATAGTGTTTGTAATTGTATCTGTCCAGTGTGTTATAAAAAGGTATGATGAAGATATGACACAGCCTTGACATTTTGTGCTATAACCTTGCTGTTAATACTATACAACTGAGTCTTTACTGTAGTTTCAGGGTGAGTCTCTACCATGGTGAGCCCTATGTTTTTAATCACATGGCATATTGTAATATAACATGCCTGTATTTGATGCATCTCATTCTGATGCATCTCTGATAAGTCTGAAATGTTTATATAGATGAAACATTTATTTAGTGAAAAGGATGCTTTGTGATTTTGTATATTATACATAGCATAATTGAAAACATGCTGAAATTCAAAAAAAGTGCATTTTTTTTATGATCTATTGTTTGATTAGGATTAGTATGAAGACTTTTGGAAATTCACCATTTGCTTGTGAAAATTGCACCAAAGCAATTAAAAGAACTGTAGTAATATTTACGTAGTGTGTTCAAATAGACATTAAATTGTTAATGTTAATGAAAAAAAAAAAATAATTAAATCATGTATCAGCAGCCTAACCTGTTTTCTAACATGTTTTTCCTATTTTGTTTCTTAGCCAATATTCCGGGTCATGGGGTTCTCTGTGATGGGCAGAGTTCTGAATAGCCCCAGTGGGGAGGGTGTTGCAGATGCTGTAGTTACGCTTAACAACCAAATTAAAGGTAACTGTGATGATACGCTTAAGTAAAATTAACATACTTAGCCATGGGTATAATCCTAAGAACCCAACAATTCATGCTTAATAAACAAATGTATGCTAAATTAACCCATTGCATTTATATTTTGCCTCCTTCGTGGTCTCTTTCACAGTGGAAACTAAAGAAGATGGTTCGTTCCGATTGGAGAATATGACCACAGGCACTTATACCATCAACACACAAAAGGAGCTGATGTTCTTTGAGCCAGTCACTGTAAAGATTGCTCCCAGCACCCCTCAGCTGCCAGACATCATCACTGCAGGGTGAGTATGCATATAAGAATTGTCCTTAAAGGAACACTCCACTTTTTTTGAAAATAAGCTTATTTTCCAACTCACCCTAGAGTTAAACAGTTGAATTTTACCGTTTTCGAATCCATTCAGCCGATCTCCGGATCTGGCGGTAGAACATTTAGCATAGCTTAGCATAGATCATTGAATCTGATTAGACCATTTGCATCTCGCTCAAAAATGACAAAAGACTTTCGATATTTTTCCTATTTAAAACTTGACTCTTCTGTAGTTACATCGTGTACTAAGACCGACGGAAAATGAAAAGTCTCGTCGGTCAAGACAAGAATGTCTCGTAAGCAAGTTTTGTTGTTGGATGTAAGAGTGAGCATCAAACATTTCTCATTTAAATTCTGTTGTTTTATTTTCCTCAGTTAAATCATGTAAAAAAAAAAAACTTGGACATCATATTTGATATAAGCAAATTAATTTAGTTGTCAAGTTTTTATCAACTAAGCGCTGGCTAAAGTGAAGACTTTTCTTTCTTTTGGGAATAAACAATTCTTCGTTATCTAGATTACAAATGGTCCAAAACGCAGCTGCAAGTCTTTTAACCAGTGTTTGCAAATGCAAACATATTACTCCTGTTTTAATGTCTTTACATTGGCTCCCAGTCCACTTTAGAATTTTTGAATTTGCTTGTTTTTAAATGTTTAAATGGCCTCGTCCCTTCTTACCTTTCTGACTTGTTTTGTGAACACCATCCACTGAGAACTCTTAGGTCTGCCAGCCAGAGTTATAGCCTATGATTTGTGATGTCTTTTGTTGTCTGTTGTTGTTTTGTTTTATATATACTTTTTTTATTATTATTATTAATTTGTTTTTTTTTTTATTGGTTTTGGTGTATTTATAAGTCTTTTTAGAACATTGTACAGTACATTGGTCAACTGTGGTTGTTTTTAATTATATAAATAAATTGAGATTGAGATTGAACATAACAGTCTTCATGAACTCCCGACATAAGAGCTGCTGAAGATGCAGTGGTTTCTAGGGCTGGTCCGAATACCATTTTTTGAGCTTCGAAGCTTCGGTAGTAATCAACACCGAATATTCGAAGCTTCGGAGGGAGGGGGCTGAAGATATTCTTCTCTCTAATAAAGGCAGGAATCTCGAAGCGGCACGCCTCACGCGGGCAGGGCTTATATGCTCAGAGAACGGACACTGCACTAGTGATACAAAACACACAGGTCTGTTACGTCCCAGTAACAAGCTCCTATATTTACATTAGATTGATTTAGATTGATAATAACGGGTAATAGGCTTGCTGCGATAGTCGGTGTTACCAGTGTTCAGGCATAACAGCGGTTCCATCACTTGCCCACTGCGGCACCGCCCCCACCATCATTTTGATATATTATAGTAGTAAAAATCATTTAGTTCAGTTAGAGAACAGATTAACTACAATTAAAAACTGAACATGCAGCGTGAGCCGAACGAGAGTGGCAGCACAGACCAGCAGCAGGAGTCAGATCTCATTCATCACGAGAGTGAGAAGCTGAATAAGATGATCGCAGAAGATTTTATTTCAACAACGCGAAATATAAAAGCGCCTATTAAAGGGAGTTTGTCATTGTACTGTTTTGTTGTTGTGTTTCTCATTAAGAATAATAGGCTAATGAACCCACCATTCAAGCAACCCGCCCCCGAATTGGCGCTAATTCTAAACTGAAACTAAAATGCGCACGGCCGCACTGTAATGTGAGGGGAAATTTTCTCACCGTCACATCCCTAACGAGTAAAAAGGCTAATACATTTTGATTCTATTATTCTATTTTCCACAATGTCAAACCAACGCAGCTTAACCCAAAATGCAGACTCAGGCATGCGCTTCTTCCATATAAGCTCATGCAGTGTGTGTTCTAGACAGAGAATACTCTGTTGCAGGGAACGCTAAGAAGAAGCAAATATATTTATTAAGTATAACGAGGTTGGGTTCCTATTCAACTGTCCATCCTATTAAAAACTGCTAAGATATAAGATAATTGTAAAAAAAAAAAAAAAAAAAAAAAAAAAAAAAAAAAAAAAAAATATATATATATATATACAGTGGGGAGAACAAGTATTTGATACACTGCTGATTTTGCAGGTTTGCCCACTTACAAAGCATGTAGAGGTCTGTAATTTTTATCATAGGTACTCACAAAATCACATTGTATGATTTTTAAGTAATTAATTTGCATTTTATTGCATCACATAAGTATTTCATACATCAGAAAAGCAGAACTTAATATTTGGTACAGAAACCTTTGTTTGCAATTACAGCGATCATACGTTTCCTGTAGTTCTTGACCAGGTTTGCACACACTGCAGCAGGGATTTTGGCCCACTCCTCCATACAGACCTTCTCCAGATCCTTCAGGTTCGGGGCTGTCGCTGGGCAATACGGACTTTCAGCTCCCTACAAAGATTTTCTATTGGGTTCAGGTCTGGAGACTGGCTAGGCCACTCCAGGACCTTGAGATGCTTCTTACGGAGCCACTCCTCAGTTGCCCTGGCTGTGTGTTTCGGGTCGTTGTCATGCTGGAAGACCCAGCCATGACCCATCTTCAATGCTCTTACTGAGGGAAGGAGGTCGTTGGCCAAGATCTCGCGATACATGGCCCCATCCATCCTCCCCTCAATACGGTGCAGTCGTCCTGTCCCCTTTGCAGAAAAGCATCCCTAAAGAATGATGTTTCCACCTCCATGCTTCACGGTTGGGATGGTGTTCTTGGGGTTGTACTCATCCTTCTTTTTCCTCCAAACACGGCGAGTGGAGTTTAGACCAAAAAGCTCTATTTTTGTCTCATCAGACCACATGACCTTCTTCCATTCCTCCTCTGGATCATCCAGATGGTCATTGGCAAACTTCAGACGAGCCTGGACATGCGCTGGCTTGAGCAGGGGGACCTTGCATGCGCTGCAGGATTTTAATCCATGACGGCGTAGTGTGTTACTAATGGTTTTCTTTGAGACTGTGGTCCTAGCTCTCTTCAGGTCATTGACCAGGTCCTGCTGTGTAGTTCTGGGCTGATCCCTCACCTTCCTCATGATCATTGATGCCCCACGAGATGAGATCTTGCATGGTGCCCCAGACCGAGGGAGATTGACCGTCATCTTGAACTTCTTCCATTTTCTAATAATTGCGCCAACAGTTGTTGCCTTCTCACCAAGCTGCTTGCCTATTGTCCTGTAGCCCATCCCAGCCTTGTGCAGGTCTACAATTTTATCCCTGATGTCCTTACACAGCTCTCTGGTCTTGGCCATTATGGAGAGGTTGGAGTCTGTTTGATTGAGTGTGTGGACAGGTGTCTTTTATACAGGTAACGAGTTCAAACAGGTGCAGTTAATACAGGTAATGAGTGGAGAACAGGAGGGCTTCTTAAAGAAAAACTAACAGGTCTGTGAGAGCCGGAATTCTTACTGGTTGGTAGGTGATCAAATACTTATGTCATGCAATAAAATGCAAATGAATTATTTAAAAATCATACAATGTGATTTTCTGGATTTTTGTTTTAGATTCCGTCTCTCACAGTTGAAGGGTACCTATGATAAAAATTACAGACCTCTACATGCTTTGTAAGTAGGAAAACCTGCAAAATCGGCAGTGTATCAAATACTTGTTCTCCCCACTGTATATATATATATATATATTTCGCCAGATTTTATAGTGTAAACATATTCAAGTGCGAATGAGAACCGTTTCGAGGGGGATGCCGAAAATCGAATACCAACCCACCGAACAAATATTCGAATATTCTGGTCCAGCCCTATTGGTTTCATTTTATTTTTGTACTGTTATACTGTAGGTAAAGCTGCAAAGAGACTGACAGATCTGACTGGACTGCTCTCAATCCTTTGGTGCCTGGAAGCCCCCCACTTTTGGGGTCGATAAACCCATGAATGGCATACTAACAGTAGTCAATGAACAATAAACTGGGTTAAGAGAATGTATTTTAACATCAAAAATCTTGCATACTTCACCTGTAAAAAGCAGCTCCAGCCAGAAAACTGTGGTCAGAGGAAGAAACAAGGACTTTCTAAGGGTCTCTGCCCTATAGTTTGAAGCGTCCGTTTGATTGGATTGATCAAAAATTCTGCCCCACTTTGTCATTTTCAGGTTCAGCGTGTGTGGTCACATCTTAGTCACCCGTCTTCCTGAGACTGTTAAACAGCTTGGGCACTACAGAGTTACTCTCTCGGCCCAGAGACAGGATCAGGGCTTTTTCCGCACTGTCGAAAGTGACAGTCATGGAGCATTCTGCTTTCAAGTTAAACCGGGGGACTACAGCTTGCAGGTAATAAGAATTTCTATTGTAACTCCACTTGACTTTAAAGTTAGTGTAGTTGCACATTAATTAAATTGTTGTGTGGTGTACTGAAGGTGACCCTCCCTGAAAGTGACATAAAGGCTGGGCTCGCTCTTCAGCCATACTCTCTCGATATTTCACTGGTGGACCATCCTATCACCGACCTTCTCTTCACTCAGTTCATAGCATCTGTCTCTGGCTCTGTGTCATGTCTTGGTGAGATATGTTTTCATGCCCGCTATCAAATTCGATTAGATACGTGTTCTTTCTGTCTTTGCTTCAATGATTGATTTGTGTCATCAGTGGCATGTGGAGATCTGACAGTCACCCTTCAGCCTGTGAGCAGGCAGGGAGAGCGGCAGAACCTCCAGTTGTCTGGCAGCAGTGAAACTCTCAGCTTCACTTTCAATAATGTACTACCCGGCAAGTACAAAGGTAAGCACTATTTTGCCCTGTTTTGATTTTAATGAGCAATAGAGATGATTATAATTATGATATTAAATATGTATGCAAATAGACAATTTTTGTTTTTTTTTACCCAAAAATCTTTGGTGTAGTATAAAGGCCAGTTCACACTGCACCAACTCACACTTTGGCTGATTTTGTCAGATCAGTGCGTTACCCCTGTCAGTGTCTGTTGCCACTGGTCAGTGCTTGTTTTTCCATTTGAATATGTTCAGTTGCCGTTTGTTGAAATGTCTGAGAAGTGACATACTGCAATCTGGTGATTGTCCGTGTTGGTCGGCTTCTGTTGGTACAGTGTGAATTGGTCTTAATAGGAGACGTTGGGTAGGTTCTAAACAACTTGACCATGTCAACCTGCAGATGTCACCTACTGTGGTCTTTGGCAATGTATAAATGACTACACAATTAAAAATTGTGAGAAACTGAAGAAATTCATACAGAAATTACTGTTGTAATATAATTATTGTATAGTAAAATTTAAAAAATTAGGGTGGCATGGTGGCTCAGTCGGTTGCACTGGTGCCACACCAAGAATGAAGGGTTAGTAACGTAACCCTAACGGAAAGCAGCCGAAAGAGAGTAAAATTAATATGATTATTTAATTTTACAGTACAGTAATATCTAGTTGCAGTAATATCTGGTCTAGTTATAGTCCATATATAACTAAAAATATACTAATTTTAAAAATAATAGTAGTGATAATTAGCGGTGTGCAGCGAAGACAGTAGCTGTATCTGTTGCATTGGCAAAATTATCTGTATTCGAATAAAATCAGATGTGGGCGGGCCTGGAAAACCTGGAAAATTGATGATACATTTTCCTGTCATGGAAAACACATGGAAAATTAGAAAAAATGTAAACTGTCTGGAAAATCTTGCTGTTGTCCTGGAAAATTATTTTTCTTTAGCCAAGTACAAGGGTTTATCACTGGCCCAAACAATTACATGCAGAAAGTGCGATGTTCAGGAATGCTGAGTTTTGACATGTGAGAGTAGTGTTTTGAATGATGATGTTTAGTCTTGTGTTGCCACTTGCAGCAGTTAGCTAATGTTATTAACTGCTCAAATGAACTGGTAAGCAGCTACCTAATCACATAATTTTGATATAAACTCGCAATTGCGTGTTATAAAGTCAGAATTGCGTGATATAAACTCACAATTGCGAATTATAGTGTCAGAATTTCGTGATATTAACTAACAGTTGTGTTATATAGTCAGAATTGCGTGATATAAACTCGCAATTCTGACTTTTTTCACGCAATTGCGAGTTTATATCTTGCAATTCTGACTTCTTTTCTCAATTCTAAAGTCAAAACTCAATTCTAAATTTCTAAAGGGAAAAAGACGACTTTTTTTCAGAATTGTGAGTTTATATCTCGCAATTCTGACTTTATAACACACAATTGCGAGTTTATATCACAATTATGTAAACTCGCAATTGCGAGGAAAAAGTCAGAATAGCAAGATAAAAAGTCGCAATTACCTTTTCTTTTTATTCTGTGGTGGAAACAAGCTTCCATAGTCATAATGTATGATTTAAGCGCTCATATTAAAAACTGATTTTATAAGTCATGGCAATAAACTGTACGCCTTTTAAAGACTTAGAGAGCAATATTTGGCGTTATCCTTGTCTTTTATTCCCGTCGTAGTAAAATTGAAAATGTCCTGGAAAATGATCGCTGAAAAAGTGTGGGAACCCTTGTAACACTCCACTAAACAACTGTAGCGTTTACACTAAAATGAAGAGAACAATTGTCCCGTTTCAATAACGGAGTGTTACACCCTGTTTATCCAAACTATATGAAAAGTCCTTATTAAATTCCCTTTATAGTTAACATATAGCAAATATGCCTTGTATAATTTATAAAAGTTTTTTTTTTATTACAAAATATCTCTAAATAGGTTTTAATTAAAACAATAATACTAAACGTTAAATAAAATAAAAACGTTCTTTAGTAGAGAATGTCATTTGCATGTGGGACTTGTGGGACATTTTCCCAACACTTTTTTGCCAAATTGCTGTTTTGCCCCCATCACTTTTTAAAAGTCATTGGAAAAAAAGTAGTTTGCCGAATCCATGTACTGTACAACACACAGAAAATCCCTTTCTTCATAATTTAATTCATACATCTAACAAATAAATACATTTGTTATTATCTGTGCCTTTCCGTATAAGGTATTCGGCTTTGAGCATATAAAGGTTTACTTTTTTTACACATTCTATTTCAATATAACCCTATTACTTTTTGTCTGAATGTCTAAGCAGCAGCAATATGAGATGCTTGTATGTTAATAATAATGTTCAAGTTATATTATATTGCCTTTCAGCAGTATAGACATTCAGTTTAAGAAAAATATTAACAACCTCTGGTTATCACAGTGTCTATCACCCAAGAGGAGTGGTGCTGGAAGCATAAATCAGTGGAGATCGATGTACTTGACTCGTATGTAGAAGGAGTGGAGTTCAGACAAACTGGATACTTGCTGCGCTGCTCACTGTCCCATGCTATTACTCTGGTGAGGCCTGAAAATATTCAATATTTAATGATGACTGAACACATAGTTGCCAGAATAAGCTGTTACTAGTCTAAAATGGTAATGATGATTATGATGCATTATTTGTCCATAATTTTAGGAATTTTTCCAAGATGGCAGTTCACCAGAGAATGTTGGCATTTACAATCTGTCCAAAGGAGTCAATCGCTTCTGTCTGTCCAAACCAGGTGAGCTCAGTCTTTTCTTCAGTTTTGTTTATTAAGTTCATAGAGGCTAAAGTACTTAACATTTCTTTTCAATCTAAGGTGTTTATAAAGTGACTCCACGTTCTTGTCACCAGTTTGAACAGGATTACTACACCTACAACACGTATGTGACTACCGGTGTCAAGATTTTTATTAAATTCTGCTTTTGCAGTATGTGCTTGTTGTCTAACATCATTGAAGGAAATTCACAGTTTTTTTTTTTTTTTTTTCTTTTCATTCTGTTCCTTAGGTCTGCTCCAAGCATTTTAACCCTGACTGCTGTCAGACACCACATGACAGGACTCATCACCACTGATAAGATGCTGGATGTCACGGTCACCATCAAGTGAGTGAGGCGGAACATTGTTATAATGCATTTCTAAAGGTATAAAGCAGGCCTGTCTTTTGCTTTCCAACAATTTAAAGGTTTTTAAATCCCAGTGTTTTTTGTTCCATTTTGGCAGATCTTCCATTGAGAGTGAGCCTGCTTTGGTTCTGGGGCCCCTGCGCTCAAACGAGGAAGAGCGAAGAGAGCAGCAGCTTCTGGAAATAGCTGCCCGAAGGAAGGAGAGGGAAGAAAAAGGAGAGGAGAAGAGCCTTCCTGTGGAAGAGAAACCAGATGAACTCCATGAGCCTTTCCACTATGAATTCTCCTATTGGGCACGGTAAGATCTTTGGAGAATGTCTGTCTGTATTAAAGCCCAGGTAATCTTCATTTTCCACCGTCCGAGTAGAGATGCACCGATCGACCAGCCAGGAACCGGAATCAGACGATTTTCCGCATGCTCGGCCCGGACCGGTGACCGGCCAGTCAGTCTCATGCCTTTCCAATTCCAAGTCGGTCCATTTCGTTGCCAGTGGCACAGGCAATAACATCAGCTGCGCATTCTCGTTCTCTTCTCTCCGATGGCAAAGTGACTCACACCCGCCTCCTTTCACTCGCTCGTCTCATTCGCCACGGTTAAATAGTACTTGTATTGCACATAATTTTACTAATTCCCGCAGGTTTTGCACTCACAACAAAAGCGTGCACACCACTGATCTATAGTGGCGCGAACAAAAAGCCGCTTCTAAAAACATTTTGAAACATAAATAGTTGAAAAAGATAATGCATGTTGTGTAATAGTATATTGGATCCGTGCATAAACTCTTAAAGTGACAGCAGCCTGATAAACCTGCTGCTGTCTGTCATGTTAATCAAAGAACAAAAGACAAAGAAAATCACTCTCTGCTCTTGACTGAAAAACTTTTGTAACTTTAACTGTAAGCATTGATCTGTATTTAATTTTTTACAATGAAGACTATCCAGTGTTATTTTACATTTGATTACTTTAATTTTTGTAGTA
Organism: Coreius guichenoti; assembly: GCA_039654105.1. NCBI lineage: Eukaryota > Metazoa > Chordata > Actinopteri > Cypriniformes > Gobionidae > Coreius > Coreius guichenoti. Next base: position 15,155,992 of record CM077180.1, on the reverse strand, counting down.
TTTCTTACCTGAATACTGACCTACTGTTAGACCCACCTGAAAAACTTAAATTCGTGTTTTTTTTTTCTCTCTCATATCTCTCTTTATTCTATTGCATTTATTTGTGCTGGGGTTTTTTTTTGCAATTTGTTTGTTCTTATTTTATTACTGACTTTTTACTTGTGTTTTTTTAATGAAAATAAAATTTAGCATAGAAGAAAAGTAGATTTTTGTTTGTATATGCTGTCAATTATAGTTTAGAAAGAAAATTGCAATCTGCAAAAATCGGTATCGGTAGGTCACATTTACAAAAAAAATTTGCAGTCGTGCATCTCTAGTTCCGAGCCTTTCAAAGTATGCTCCTTTGGCCGTGAGCACGGAAAGACACGTTCGGCGTATAGTGGACTTTGTTTTCAAGCGTTCAAGTCAGTCTAACTGTGCGTGTCTGTGCGCACACAAAAAATGGGCTGCACGGATGTATGCGGACCCTCCTGGCCATCACGGAATGTGGACAGCCAAAGTATACTTCGGGCTTTAGGAAAAATATTTTGAAGTCATTTGTGCAAACAAAATGTATTATGTTGTCTTTTCATACCAGTCATGAATTTTTTGGTCTTAATTTTATATTTTGACTGCTGGTTATTTCAGGGCTGGAGAGAAGATCACAGTCACACCTTCATCCAAAGAATTTCTGTTTTACCCTCCTGAAGTAGAGGCTACAATCACTGGAGGTTAGAGTGCAATACAAGCTTCTAAACCCTTTTTTAAGCTTTTTATATTATGCTAATAGATGCATTTTGTGTCCAAGCCCTTTCATAACAAATACAAAACAAATTGCAGACAAGTTCTATTCACACAAAGAACGGAATTAACATTGTCAAGCTACATCAAAAGCAAATCCACACTAATACATAAGGTGACACTGACTGACAACCGAATTCATGGGGTTCATATCGGTACAAAAAATGATGCAACCTACACTCTCAGAAAAAATGTGTAAAAATGTACTTTTAGGGGAACAACAGCTTGTCACTGGGGCAGTACCCAGGAACAACTTTATTCATTATTTACCCCAAAATAGTGCATATTAGTACTAGTATTAGTTAACCAAAAAATGAAATTTCTGTCATCATTTACTCACTCTCCTGTTGTTCCAAACCTGTATGAATTTCTTTCTTCTGCTGAACACAAAAGAAGATGCACTTTATTTTACAGTACGTGTACTTAGTGTACCTGCCTAAGGTACTGGGTAATATGAGGTTACTACATGGATTAAGGTTAGGTTTAGTGGTAGGTTCAGGGTTAGTACCTAGTTATTACATAGTTATTACCTAGTTATTGCAATTACTATAATAAAATTAAGTGCTACCCCTTTAAGGGTACATTTTACTACAAATTTTGTGATTCTTTTTTTTTTCAGCTGGTCTGCTAACACTACGCAGAAACAGCTCTTCTAGAGATGAGAAACAAGTTGCAATTCAGTATACTTTATGGATTTACCTTTTCAAAGAGTAAGAAACTACGAAAATCCAAAAAGATCTTGATTCGCTGGTTCAGGATATAGTTAGAACTAAACTCTGTAGGAAAATGGCCTTCCTGAAACGGGATTGGACACACCTGATGTAGGCCAAGACAAGGTATAGGGGCTTATGAGAACTGTAAATTGTTGTTGATGGTTATTAATAGGGGTTTCAGTAAATTCAACATGAAAAATTGTGTTCAACTCGTATATCTGAAATATTGCTAAATTAGTTTTGTAACATGAAAAAGTTTTTTTCACTCTCTTTCAACCCATGGGTCTATTATAGGATGTAAGAAACTTCTTCCATATGTGCGTCCCATAGTGAAATACCCCACTAATGTCCCTCAGAAAACCGGGTTACAGTTTTACCCCAGTTTATATCTAAATCTGTAATACAATCATTTGTTCTCACAGAGAACTGTCCAGGTCAAATGGTGGAGATTGCGGGCAGGGCAGGGCTGTTCCTCACGGGGCAGGTGTCACCTACACTGGAGGGTGTGGAAATCTCCATTAAAGAGAGTGGAGCTACAACCCCTCTCATTACAGTTCTCACGGATGAAACCGGAACCTACAGGTATCTCACATATTCACAAACATATTGCATTCATTTATTTAATAGCTCTCTTATCTATGTATTTAATAATGCATATTAGCTTAAAAGTATGGTTTAGAAAGTGAATGACTATTGGCATATTTAGAACTAAAGTGCAGTCATTGTGGCTAAAAACCTAAGTGCACTCTAGTGTTCTAATCAATACAAATTGAGGACTCCTTTTTTCCCCCTTTGAAACCAGTGTTGGACCCCTACATAGTGACTCTCTGTATGACATCAGTGCCAGTAAAGAGGGCTTTGTCCTGACTCCAGTGGAGGGAAAGACAGGAGACTTCAAAGCGTTTGCCTTGGCAGGCGTCACTTTTGAGGTCAGTGTCACATTAACGTCTTCTCATAAGCTGAGTTGATTATTTAATCTCGTATTTTCATTTCTAGGAAACAAATGGTTCATTTTGTTCAAGATTTTTTTTTCTTGCCCCTCAGATAAAGGCAGAGGATGGTGTTCCTCTCACAGGGGTTCTGCTGTCTCTCAGTGGAGCCAACTTCCGCTCAAACTTACTCTCTCAGGACACTGGCCTCCTCACCTTTAACAACCTGGTACTGTCTTTTCAGTGACTGGTCATCTTTTTGCTGTGTATTTCAACCCAAAATTCTGTTATTGTTTACTCACCCTAGGGCTGTGTGATTAATCATAATTGATTTTCGATTTCGATTTTGACTTCCAAGCGATTATGAAAACAAGATAACTGAGGTAACATGATTATTGTGCCACTGCCACGTTCCGTCCAGCGCACCTTCCTTTCATTCACAGCAGTGCACTTTCGTTCCTCCCTAAAAGCCCAAACTTAACATCCAAATTAGCCAAATAATTGAGTGTTGTAAAATGCAGTATACTGTTGCTAAACTGCGGGACGTGTTTGATATTAAACAGTGTTATTAAAAGCACACTAAGCCGCAAGAAAGACACTGTTCCTCAGGTGGCTTTCTGTGTGCGTGCTCCAAGTCGGAGCCGAACGCGGATAAGCAAATGGGCTTCCGATACACACCTAAACGCGTACACACAAAAATGTCAAAATGCCTTTTTGGAGAGTATTCACGTAAACACAGTGGGTTGTCTTAAATAAACATACACAGTTGCGAAAGAAAACGTGTGTGTAACAGTATATTGGATCCATGCATTAGCTCTTAAAGTGACAGCAGCTTATTCCTGAATGAAAGTCAGTTGGGTTGAAAACAACATTGATGACTTTTAATGTATGTACAAAAATGAGACTTTTTTTTTTTTTTTTAATTTATTTATTAATTTTTTTTGTTAAAATGAAATGCCTAGATTTTCTTAATCCCTCCTCCTTCCATTTCAGAGTCCTGGCCAGTACTATTTCAAGCCCATGATGAAGGAGTTTCGCTTTGAGCCCTCAGCACAAATGATCACAGTAGAGGAAGGACAGGTCCTCCATATTCCTATCACTGGCTTCAAAACAGCATACAGGTCAGCAGTACAGTAGTGTTACAGTGTGCACTTGCAGTAAAAATGCTTAATACAAAAGTTGGCTGATACCGTTCTTTTATAAGTCTCTTATATATAAGTCTGTATATACAAGTATATAGGTGTGTATATATTAAGTCTCTTAATACACCAAAGCTGCATTTATTTGATAAAAAATACAGTAAAAACAGTGAAATAATTTTACAATTTAAAGGAACATGTTTCTATTTGTATATATTTTAAAATGTAATTTATTCCTGTAATGGCAAAGCTAAGTTTTCAGCATCATTACTCCAGTCTTCAGTGTCACATAATCCTTCAGAAATCATTCTAAAGTTGGTGTTCAAGTAGCATTTATTATTATTATGAATGTTGAAAACGGCTTAATATTTTTGTGGAAACATGATGCATTTTTTTTTCAGAATTCTTTGATTAATAGAAGTTTAAGAACAGCATTTATTTACAATAGAAGGCTTTTGTAAGCATATAAATGTTTGCAATATGAATGCCTTTACTGTCACTTATGATCAGTGAAATGCATCCTTGCTGAAGAAATGTATACATTTTTTTTTTTTTGCAAAAAAATAAAAATATGTACATTAAAGGAACACGCCACTATTTTTGAAAATAGGCTCATTTTTATCGTGTACTAAGACCGACGGAAAATGAAAAGTTGCGATTTTCTAGGCCGACATGGATATATCATTGCATATGCTGCACCCATGGTACGGCAGCAAAGTTTCTTGATTATTACACAGGAATGAGAATATAGTTCCTAGCCATATCGGCCTAGAAAATCGCAACTTTTCATTTTCCATCGGTCTTAGTACACGATGTAATTACAGAAGAGTCAAGTTTTAAATAGGAATATCGAAACTCTTTGGTCATTTTTTTGAGCGAGATGCTAACGATCTAATTAGATTCAATGATCTATGCTAAGCTATGCTAAAAGTGCTACCGCCAGACCCGGAGATCGGCTGAATGGATTCGAAAATGGTAACTCAACTGTTTAACTCTAGGGAAGTTGGAAAATGAGCCTATTTTCAAAAATAGTGGCATGTTCCTTTAACATGCCCATTCCATTTTTCTATTATCTTAGCTGCTATGGAACAGTGCAGTCAATAGGTGGCGATGCGGAGCAGGGTGTTGCCGTGGAGGCAGTGGGGCAGGGAGAGTGTGGCATGTACAGTGAGGACACGGTTACTGATGAAGAGGGCCGCTTTAGACTCAGAGGCTTACGGGTGAGACTTTACTAGAGTAACTCTTCAGACAAACAAAAAGACTGACAAATGTTCACAAGAACATACGTTTTAAGATTCTAAACAAAGCTTGCCTTTGCTTTGTGTTTATTGTCAGCCTGGGTGTAACTACAACATTCAGCTGAAAGGAGAAGGAAATGATCACATAGAAAGAGCATTGCCGCCACACAAAACCATTGAGGTGAGCATTGGCATTTATTGACCTTTATAGGTTTTATTTTTTTGCTCATTTTATCCACCTTTTTCCTACGCCCCATGACGCTTTATTTTACTTGATTACTTAATTAAAAGTGTAAAAACATTAACAAATTACTACAACAGACCATGAATAACCCCAAAAGATTTCTGCAGCAATAATATGGATGTTAAATTAAATATTACAGTAGTAATATATATCTGTATTTTACATTGCATTAATCAAAAATGTTCATTAACTGGAACATTGAGCAATAAAATTCAAGTGATTTCCTTCATTTTGGCGAACAATAAATATTGTATTTACCTGCTTTGCAAACATTCCAGTAAACACTGCTAAATAGGGTTAAAAAGTGAAAAACAAACATTTTAAAGCATCCGTGTGAAAACAAACCTGGAAAGAGATGTGAGGATTTGGGGAGAAAAACAAGATATTCTTAGTGCATCCACAAATGCGCAGTATATGTTGTCTTTTTTCATACTGTTACAGCGGAATACAAAAATAAAATGAGGAAAAGAATTCAGTGACTGAAAAGATCTATTGGCACAGATATTCTTGTTATACCATGTCACATTAAAATACAAAAAATTACGTTATTCTCCTGACGTCTGACAGAAAATTTTTACAGCTCATTCAGTCAAACTGACGGAAAAGGATTATTTGTAGTGCAACGTTATGATTTAAAATGATTTGTTTCAGTCTTTGTGAGTGGAAGTTCCCCAAACCAGAAGTGCCTCCCATACTCTAAAACGCAGTAGGCTTGTTAGGAAAAGGTGGATATGAAGTTTCCATTTATGTATTTATTTTTTGACTGTTTTAGGTGGGCAACACTGATATTGAAGGAATAAACATAATCGCCTTTAGACAGATCAATCAGTTTGATCTGAGTGGCAATGTCATCACTTCCCCTGATCATCTTCTCACTCTCTGGGTAGGTGCAGTAACTTAAATTCTTATTCTTTTTCTCATATTTGATGAAATCTTGAAGTCATTGTTGTTCCTCCCTCTCTAAAGGTGAAGCTCTACAAGAGTGACAATCTTGACAATCCCTTCCAGACTGTGTCTCTTGGCCAGTCGCTGTTCTTCCACTTTGCCTCCCTGCCACGTGATGGAGAGGTAGATTTTACTTTACTTATTTATTAGACATTACTTATTACCTCTATTCCAGGGGTCTTCAACAGTCTTTTTCAGGGCAAGGACCCCTTAGGTGATAGAGACATGGAGCAGGGACCCCCGATACAAAATGTGTCAAACAGAGCTACATATTAAGCATATAGCCTTCGATATTAATAGAAACTAACTATATTATGATTAAGAATAAGTTATATTATGTTAAGACAGTAGATCAGAACTATGCACATTATTGTTGTTGCACGCATGACTGTATATTACTTTTCATTGTTAAAATTGAGATTTATGCATCATAATAAACTACATGCTGCGATAAAATCACACTTCATTAGTTGTTTGCAGTTGTTGTAAATTATTGTAATTGATTTGCAGTCATACATTTATTTTACTAATAAGATGGACAATTAAACATTTACCTGAACCTTAGCTACAAGTTTATTAAAAATTCACATTTTAATTTTACTGTCAGATGGGCAATTAAGAATCAAATCACTAGGCTATTAGTCTGCATTTAATCTATTAGTCTGCATTTACAGCGCGTATCTATTTCGACATGCCATATTTTTGTCCCGTGCTAGTTATCACTGACAGTTGCAATTTCGAGAGTGAGTGAATCACGCATAATCACGAATCACGCATTTTCGTCAATAAGTAGACAAAAAACAATACTTTTATTCAATGGATTATAGCTAAATAGCCTCGAAAGCACGAAAGAGCGCTCACTTTACAATTACAATCACAATCAAGCTGTCACTCATCTCAGTTTGCGATCTCATATCGTTCCATCAAAATCAGTAAAGTTGTCTACACTGAATAATGAATCTCTTACTTACATCGTGTCTTTGTTAAGAGAATCCACGAGAGCGAGCAGAACTCAGCACTGAATAAAAACTCCGGTGTTTTTAGCGGTGAGTGGATTCTAACTTAAATACCTCTGATTGGCTATTGCGTTGCAGAGATCAACAAGCATGTCTATGATTGGCTACATTTCTCACCGCTGCAAAACACGCTGTGAATAGGAACATTTCACGTTCAAACGCAATGTTTGCCAAATCTGTTTCGCCAATAATATTATACTATTACAGTATCAACGGAGGGTGCTCTGCTTTCGTTTCAGGGTGCTTTATATTTGAATTTGACTTTGTGATGTTTTTCCCCATGTTATAATTTTTTAATCAAAAAATTATTTGTGATCAAACATTAATTGGCGGTACCGCTGCGGACCCCCGGTTGAAGACCCATGCTCTATTCCATTTACAGTTCTTTTCATCTAAACGACTCCTATTTTTTAAAATCTGTTTCACAATATTAATATTATTCTGCCAGTACTTTCCACCACCTTAAAAACTGGTGGTCATGTTCATTTATTAATTTCATTTTATTGCAGAGCTATGTGTTGATGCTGGAAACATCACTTTCTCGCACCCAGTATGACATCAAACTCCCACAGGTCTCTTTCACGTCCTCTGGTTACCACAAACATGTAACACTAACCTTTAACCCTAAGGTAAGAACCTTTTCGTGTAAAACATATATAATGATATTTTGTTTGGTGATGAAAAAATGCTGAATAATTATATTTGTGTGAATAGATTGTTCATCTATGTTTGGTGGATCTGCACGCTTAATCGTTAAAATGTCTTAATTCAAACACCCATCCGTTCTGAATGACAATGATTAGCCTGCCTATTAAACCTTTGACAAAATCATACCGGAACATTCAAATCTGCGTCTGCGCTGCCGCTAAGCCAGAGAGAGCAGCTAAATATAGGTATGAAACCGCTCCACACAGTTTCATTACTTCTGTGTTACAAATATTGATATCACAGTATAAAATTAAAAGTTATAAATGTTTTTGGGATAAAAGTTTATAGGTCGGATACAACGGTATCCGTACATACTACGGTAGCAATCAAAATAGAGAAAACAAATCACCTTTTGAAGGTAAGTTGCCGCTTCAAATAACTGTTGTATCGATGACGATTAGATCGTTACGCCACCGGGTGGCGACAAGTGACTGTTAAAAAATGTATTTGTAATTGAATCATCTATTCAAGAGATTCATTCAAAAACGCTGATTCATCCAATAATGAGACAAGTGAAGTATTTATGAGTGAGTCGTTGAATCATTCATTTAAACCGTTTTTGTTTTGAAGGTTGACATTTATTATTAAATTAGGTTAAGATTTTAAATTTAATTTCTATAAGTGCGGGGGCGATGTATCTAAATATGTATACCTCAATATTTTTCCAAATTTTGGTGATATTCAATATATATCATATATCAATTTTTGCATTTGTAAAAGTTTATTTTACTGACACCCCCCATAAAAAAAAGCCATGCTATGGATAGAACAGCTATTGTTACAAAGGCCATACAAATTGTTTACTGCAAAATGAACACCAGTTAAAAAAAATTCATAATCTAGACATAATGACCACTTACTTATTTTTACTAAATGAACACAAGCGGAACGTTTAAAATCATATTTACTTAAAGGTACCAATATAAAATTATGAAAATTATTTTAAAAATTGCAATCCTTTTACAAAAAGTTGTGGTTGTTGCAAAAGCAAAATGAAAAACATAAAGGGAGCATGTGAAGAAAAACATTACATGGAACTAACTTAAACACCTCGGATTGACCATTGCATTTACGTGCTCAATAGACATGTCTGTGATTGGCTACAGTGCTGCAAAAACAAACCTTTGACGCTGTTCACAAAGCGCTCTCACACAAATGAGAGCGTTTAAAAGCAGTCGCCTATCAGCTGTCAAAAACATTTGACTATATAAGTCTGAATATATAGTTATAACTCTAAATATATAAATGTAAATCTGAATATATAGATATGTCTGAAAAAAAATATATATTTTTTTTATATATATATATATATATATATATATATATATATATATATATATATTATAATACACACAGTGGGGAGAACAAGTATTTGATACACTGCTGATTTTGCAGGTTTGCCCACTTACTAAGCATGGTACTCTTCAACTGTGAGTGACGGAATCTAAAACAAATATCCAGAAAATCACATTGTATGATTTTTAAGTAATTAATTTGCATTTTATTGCATGACATAAGTATTTGATACATCAGAAAAGCAGAACTTAATATTTGGTACAGAAACCTTTGTTTGCAATTACAGAGATCATACGTTTCCTGTAGTTCTTGACCAGGTTTGCACACACTGCAGCAGGGATTTTGGCCCACTCCTCCATACAGACCTTCTCCAGATCCTTCAGGTTTCGGGCTGTCGCTGGGCAATACGGACTTTCAGCTCCCTCCAAAGATTTTCTATTGGGTTCAGGTCTGGAGACTGGCTAGGCCACTCCAGGACCTTGAGATGCTTCTTATGGAGCCCTGGCTGTGTGTTTCGGGTCGTTGTCATGCTGGAAGACCCAGCCACGACCCATCTTCAATGCTCTTACTGAGGGAAGGAGGTTGTTGGCCAAGATCTCGCGATACATGGCCCCATCCATCCTCCCCTCAATACGGTGCAGTCGTCCTGTCCCCTTTGCAGAAAAGCATCCCCAAAGAATGATGTTTCCACCTCCATGCTTCACTGTTGGGATGGTGTTCTTGGGGTTGTACTCATCCTTCTTCTTCCTCCAAACACGGCGAGTGGAGTTTAGACCAAAAAGCTCTATTTTTGTCTCATCAGACCACATGACCTTCTCCCATTCCTCCTCTGGATCATCCAGATGGTCATTGGCAAACTTCAGACGGGCCTAGACATGTGCTGGCTTGAGCAGGGGGACCTTGCGTGCGCTGCAGGATTTTAATCTATGACTGCGTAGTGTGTTACTAATGGTTTTCTTTGAGACTGTGGTCCCAGCTCTCTTCAGGTCATTGACCAGGTCCTGCCGTGTAGTTCTGAGCTGATCAGGTCCTGCCGTGTAGTTCTGATCCCTCACCTTCCTCATGATCATTGATGCCCCACGAGGTGAGATCTTGCATGGTGCCCCAGACCGAGGGAGATTGACCGTCATCTTGAACTTCTTCCATTTTCTAATAATTGTGCCAACAGTTGTTGCCTTCTCACCAAGCTGCTTGCCTGTTGTCCTGTAGCCCATCCCAGCCTTGTGCAGGTCTACAATTTTATCCCTGATGTCCTTACACAGCTCTCTGGTCTTGGCCATTGTGAAGAGGTTGGAGTCTGTTTGATTGAGTGTGTGGACAGGTGTCTTTTATACAGGTAACGAGTTCAAACAGGTGCAGTTAATGAGTGGAGAACAGGAGGGCTTCTTAAAGAAAAACTAACAGGTCTGTGAGAGCCGGAATTCTTACTGGTTGGTAGGTGATTAAATACTTATGTCATGCAATAAAATGCAAATTAATTATTTAAAAATCATACAATGTGATTTTCTGGATTTTTAGATTCCGTCTCTCACAGTTGAAGTGTACCTATGATAAAAATTACAGACTTCTACATGCTTTGTAAGTGGGCAAACCTGCAAAATCGGCAGTGTATCAAATACTTGTTCTCCCCACTGTATATATATATATATATATATATATATATATACAAACCCGATTCCAAAAAAGTTGGGACACTGTACAAATTGTGAATAAAGAAGGAATGCAATAATTTACAAATCTCATAAACTTATATTTTATTCACAATAGAATATAGAAAACATATCAAATGTTGAAAGTGAGACATTTTGAAATGTCATGCCAAATATTGGATCATTTTGGATTTCATGAGAGCTACACATTCCAAAAAAGTTGGGACAGGTAGCAATAAGAGGCCGGAAAAGTTAAATGTACATATAAGGAACAGCTGGAGGACCAATTTGCAACTTATTAGGTCAATTGGCAACATGATTGGGTATAAAAAGAGCCTCTCGGAGTGGCAGTGTCTCTCAGAAGTCAAGATGGGCAGAGGATCACCAATTCCCCCAATGCTGCAGCGAAAAATAGTGGAGCAATATCAGAAAGGAGTTTCTCAGAGAAAAATTGCAAAGAGTTTGAAGTTATCATCATCTACAGTGCATAATATCATCCAAAGATTCAGAGAATCTGGAACAATCTCTGTACGTAAGGGTCAAGGCCGGAAAACCATACTGGATGCCCGTGATCTTCGGGCCCTTATACGGTACTGCATCACATACAGGAATGCTACTGTAATGGAAATCACAACATGGGCTCAGGAATACTTCCAGAAAACATTGTCGGTGAACACAATCCACCGTTCGCCGTTGCGCCGTTCGCCGTTGCGCCGTTCGCCGTTGCGCCATTCGCCGTTGCTGGCTAAAACTCTATAGGTCAAAAAAGAAGCCATATCTAAACATGATCCAGAAGCGCAGGCGTTTTTTCTGGGCCAAGGCTCATTTAAAATGGACTGTGGCAAAGTGGAAAACTGTTCTGTGGTCAGACGAATAAAAATTTGAAGTTCTTTTTGGAAAACTGGGACGCCATGTCATCCGGACTAAAGAGGACAAGGACAACCCAAGTTGTTATCAGCGCTCAGTTCAGAAGCCTGCATCTCTGATGGTATGGGGTTGCATGAGTGCGTGTGGCATGGGCAGCTTACACATCTGGAAAGGCACCCTCAATGCTGAAAGGTATATCCAAGTTCTAGAACAACATATGCTCCCATCCAGACGTCGTCTCGTTCAGGGAAGACCTTGCATTTTCCAACATGACAATGCCAGACCACATACTGCATCAATTACAACATCATGGCTGCGTAGAAGGATCCGGGTACTGAAATGGCCAGCCTGCAGTCCAGATCTTTCACCCATAGAAAACATTTGGCGCATCATAAAGAGGAAGATGCGACAAAGAAGACCTAAGACAGTTGAGCAACTAGAAGCCTGTATTAGACAAGAATGGGACAACATTCCTATTCCTAAACTTGAGCAACTTGTCTCCTCAGTCCCCAGACGTTTGCAGACTGTTATAAAAAGAAGAGGGGATGCCACACAGTGGTAAACATGGCCTTGTCCCAACTTTTTTGAGATGTGTTGATGCCATGAAATTTAAAATCAACTTATTTTTCCCTTAAAATGATACATTTTCTCAGTTTAAACATTTGATATGTCATCTATGTTGTATTCTGAATAAAATATTGAAATTTGAAACTTCCACATCATTGCATTCTGTTTTTATTCACAATTTGTACAGTGTCCCAACTTTTTTGGAATCGGGTTTGTGTGTGTGTGTATATATATATATATATATATATATATATATATATATATATATATATATATATATAAAATGTAAATCCGAATGTATAGTTACAAATCTGAATATATTAATGTAAATCCTGAATATATAGTTATAACTCTATTACATTTTATATATTCAGAGTTATAACTATACATTCAGAATTTATAAATATATATTGTGACTTGTAACTATATATTCAGAATTTACATTTATATATTCAGAGTTATAACTATATACTCAAATTTACATTTATATATTCAGGCTATATGTGTATGTATATGTGTGTGTGTGTGTGTGTGTGTATATGTGTGTGTGTGTGTATATATATATTATAATATTCAGCTAAGGTATCAAGGTAATATTGCTAATATCCGATGTATCACATAGCCCTAATTTATGTCTTTTTTTTTTTTTTGGATTTCAGAGGAAAATACCAGATCAAGATGTTTCCCAAGGATCTTTCATCGCCCTTCCTCTGACATTACTGCTGTTGCTTGCTGTGTATAATCATGAGCGGGTACCTATTGCCTTTTGTTTCAGCATAGTTGAAAGCTACTTTGAAAAGAGTTCTTTGTCATTTACAATAGCTGCAGTTCTTAGGACATTATGTAGATAATGATATTGTGTCTTTCCAAGGTGATCCCACTTCTTCTGCAGCTGGTCAATCAGATCCAGGGTGTTCGAGGACTCTCTCAGACAAGCGGGGATGGAATCCCTGTGGATGAAGCCAAGCGCCAGTCAAAGAGGCCAAAGACAAGACGTACATGAGACCTCAGTATGAGCTAATATGAAGGCCAAGCCAATCGCTGCATTCAGATCTCACAGGCAGACAACACATAAGACCATGTTGGTCTGATCATAAAATCCTTTCATAAAAACAACCTCACTTTTTTGGACATCTTTTATTTTGTTTTGCTGAATCTCAGATGACTTAAGGTTCTTTGCATGTGGTGTCCTGGTCACACAGATCCCTATAATTTACAGTCCCTAGCATGTGAATATGGCTCAGAGATTTTGTATTTATGTTTGTGAGATTGCTCAGGGAGAACGGCTGATTTAAGAGACTACAAATGTGTGTTTTTTTTTTGTTTTTTTTTTCACTAGTATACAGAGTAATAACCCAAGGAATTGATTGTTTGATGATTCCAGTAGTGCCCTGAATGACTAGATTTTATTAATTCCACACTCCCATAAAAAGTTGTTTTTTTTATAACTTTACTAGAATTTGTAGAATGTTGTAATTTGCAAACTTAAACACCCCTACATTTTAAAATAGATTTGTTTAATAAAAAATTTATATTGTTTTCACTAATTCGTTTTATATGATTTTTGTTTCCTTCATTTGTTTAAATGCAACAAGACATATCCAAAAGTTAAAAAAGGACATTTTTCAATTCCTTAAATGTAATTGACTTGCTGCTACCATTTGATGGATTTAGTACATATTCATTCCACTTTATTAAAAGATAAATAATGTGATGATGTGTCTGGTTATAGAGAGAACAAAAATAATAAAGTGTTTTGGAATCTACTAATCTATATATTGTGCTTATTACATATGCTAAAAAAAGTTTTGTTTTTGTTTTTTTGGGAAGAGGTCATTAATATAAAATACTAGATCAAATGTTATATGTAAATATGCATTTACACTATATAACAATTACACTATATAGCCTACTTGTATGAATTATATATAGGCTTGTGTGGTTAGGCCTATTTGAAGGTTTTGTTATTGCACTAGACTATACATTTCGATAGAATTGCTCCATTGGAATAATGAAGTTCGGAATTGTTCTATAAATGTTTTGAGAGAAGATTTAGTGACGTGGTCAAGATGTGTATGGGGAAAAAAACGGTATAATTAATACCGCATTGTATCCTATGCTTTCGAAATCAGATTGATGAAAGTGAATATATCACATTTATTGATGCTCTTCAGCGTCGTGTTTTCGTCTGACGTGTTATTTAAGAGGAATTATTTTATTGGTTAACTCTTATGAACAGCAATTTATGAACGTGTTGTAGGCTACTTACTGTACGGAGAGAGTTTAAATAAATTTTTGTTACAGGACGGATCACATTTTACTTTACATTTGTTGAAGTGTAATTACAAATAGTAATAAACATAAGCTTACTATGTAATTGTGCTCTTTATTACACTTTTGTGACATACTGTAAATTGAGTATGGTAGTAACCATAATTTTTTGACCAAAATTATTTATTACAGTTACTGTTACTTACTAGGCTGCACTGGTAATGTGTTGCCCACAAAAGAAAGAAACCGTAAAATCGCCGTACAAGGAGATCCCATATATTATTTATTTAACTGTAACAATACTTCTAGTAACAATTGTATTTTGGTGGAATTGCCAGTTTGGGTATAACATGTAGCTTAACATGCAGTATTAATTGTTACCCTGAATTGTTCGCGAATCTCGAGCTTTTAAGACCCAGAGGGGGTCCATCGCTCCATCTTATTGATTACGTATTTCAAGCCGTATCTTCAAACCGGTGGTCCCTAATTGACAAGTGGATTCGGTCTTTCAGCGCTGCTCCGCGGGGTGGTGTCGACACAAGTCAACACCTGCAGCCATTTTACGATCCGATGTGAAATATCACTGTGATGCCGTGAATCAAATCCATCTCTGAGCAGAACGTCTGCACCCTTGAATCCAGCAGGTCAAAAATGGTGAAAAGAAAGAGCTTGGATGACAGTGACCAGGAAAATTGCCGGGGGATCCCGTTTCCGATCCAAACCTTCCTATGGAGACAGACCAGGTCAGTGATTTAGTCGTGGCATAACAGGTGTTTTTTCTGCGAGTGATTAGTCTGTTTCTCTTACATATGGCTCCCGCAGAGCCGTTCTCATTCGTATGCATCTCTCATACCGGTCTCCGAATGGATTTCTGTTGCGCTGGTGTCTCGTGCGTCATCTTTTCATACACCGCCGCAGCTTTTGTGTCTAATAATGAACCCCTAGACAAAATTTGCAGAATATTCAATCGAATATTTAACCTTCACAGAGCAATGCTGCTGTCAGTGCCTCACCCAGAGTTCGTCATAATTCAATTTCAGTTAAAATCATGTTAGTGCACTGACTGTCCTTGCCGGCTCGATTATGACTGTTGTTTTATTCAGTTTTATTACAGACATGTAACTAAATGAAAGATGTATCTGTTTCAGCGCGTTTTTGCGGCCGAAGTTAGGGAAGCAGTATGAAGCCTCCTGTGTGGTGAGTGTAATAATCATAAGTGAACACTGTCACCTGTGAATAAGCTCTCCTCTATCTCGGAAAACAAAACTATAGCCTAAATCAGAGGTTCATGTACACACGTAAGTTAAGTTTAATTTTAAACATGATACACATACTTTACTGTAAATATTTGGTAACACTTTATTTTGCAGTGTCCTTGTTACATGTTACATGTACTTACCATAGTAATAACTGTACATTATGCATAATTACATGCAACTAACCCTCAACCAAATCCTAATCCTACCCTAACCTTATAGTAAGTACATGTAGTTGATCAATATTACTCAGTACTTAAATATATAATTACACTGTAACAATGACACCTTAAAATAGTGTAACCAAAAATTTTAATGTACTCAAAGATGAATGTGAGTTTTACCAGTAAGAAATATAGCACATCTGCGTATAGTTGTGTAATAAATAAATAATAATAAATTATTATTATTATTATTATTATGCTAGATGACTGACAGTCAGGCTGGTTTATTCTGTTCTCTTCCTTGTGTAAAAATGATACTGTAACAAGGATAAGAAATCATTTAATAAGTGTTCTTGGGGATTATGTCTCATGCTTTTAATCCTGGCTAGTCATTTGAGCGGGTGCTGGTGGAGAACAAACTCCATGGGCTCTCTCCAGCTCTCACTGAAGCCATCCAGAGCATCTCTCGCTGGGAGCTGGTTCAGGCTGCTCTACCTCATGTTCTTCACTGCACTGCCATCCTTCTTTCGAACCGCAACAAGCTGGGTAGGAACACTTATTAAACTGCACTTGCTAGATTATGTCCTCTGTGCACTGTGTGTTTGGGTGAATTCATTTTGTGGTTCATTTTATTGCTTAGCATGTCCACAATCTCTTTTCACCAGGACACCAGGATAAACTCGGGGTAGCTGAAACCAAACTCCTTCACACTCTACATTGGATGCTTCTGGAAGCGGCCCAGGAGTGTCACCAGGAGCCTGGCCTGGGACACGGCTGGTCTGGGGGCAGCAGTGGTGGCAGTAGTGCCTACCTTCAGCCCGTGGGGAACCAGGGTCTCACAGACCGCAATGGCAGCACCACTGAAGAGAATGAGTATGCCCGTGCCAAACTCTACCACAAAAACATGGCCACTGTGGAGCTCTTTGTGTTTCTCTTTGCTCCCCTCATTAACCGGATCAAGGTTGGAACCTTTACTGTTTATATTGTTTATATTTTTCGACAGGGCTCAACAATAAGGATGGCCTGTTGACTCGCTTGCCATTTTGGGAAAGTGCTGCATTGCCACTGTAAATTTTGGATTCATTGATCTTGTGCATTAATTATAGTGTCTTGGTTTTCTATGATATATTCTACATTATTGTTATAAATTCTTCTGATTTGTCATTAGATAATGTTATCTAGCTGGCTTAGTTAGCAGAAGTGTGTTTATGAATTTATGGAGTTACATTACAGCTGTATAATTTCCAGCTTATACATAAATTTAAATATTTTAATTAGTATTATTTAATTTGCTAATTATTATAAAAATTTGCTGGACAAAGCAAGTAAAATCTTAAAATTCTCATTGTTGAGCCCTACTTTATCAGTTCAAAATCCATCATCATTTTTGGCTGTGCATATTCCTTTTTAATTAATTAATTTGTTTAAATTGCTAACATTGTTGATCATTTTGCATTTGGCAGGAGTCGGACCTCACCTTTCGACTGGCTGGTGGGCTTGTTATTTGGCAGCCAATGTGGGAGCACCGTCAACCTGATGTTCCTGCTTTTTCTGCCCTTGTCAAACCCATGCGTAACATTGTTACAGGTCAGATTTCTATAAATTCACCTATTTTTTACGATTCTTCTATCAGCTCTGTCCTCAACATCAATGTAATTTTTGATCCATTTTACCAGTGTTCATTTACCAGTGTCATTGTTCATGTGTGCAAATCATTCATGCTTCAAACATCTGCTTTCTATCTCTCTGTTATATTCTCCACAGCAAAGAGGAATTCTCCAGTGAATAACCAGTGTAGTCCTCATGATACCAGTAACCCATGCCCTGCAGTGAGTATTCAGACTGTGATTTGCAGCCACACAGCCCCTTGTGGCTCATTCAGTCCTTTCGTAAATTAATTTCCCCTCATAGTGCATTAACATCATTGTTCTGCTGGGGTCATGTGATTTCCTCTTCTGTCTCGGCTTTCAGGTGGTATGTGAATCAGCCCTGCCTGACTCCTCCTCCCCCTCGGTGACAGGACAGAGCTGTCGTCGTGGCAACTCTGTGGAGAAGGGAGGGTCTTCACAGCAGGCCTTTGAGAGAGGATTTTCCCAACAGAAGAAGTGAGTGTTTGTACATACAGGTGGTACATATACGTAGCAAGACTATATAATTCTATGTTGAAATATAGGGAAAAAAACGTCAGTAGCTATTTATAAAAAACAATCAAATCAAAAATCTAATTTAACGGTGGTTTTCCTCTACACTGAGAACATTTTAGATTCTCTATGTTAATCAATGAACTAATGCACTAGCTATCATGAAATAATAATGAAAAATACTTTTACAGCAATTATTATTTTTAGTTAATGTTACTTTCTACATATATGAATACATTTTTAACATATCTAATTCTTAAAAATTAACATAATTAACTTTAGTACGAACGAACATGAATTACCAATGAAAAATAATAAATTTATAAATTTAGATTAACCTGGATTAATAAATGATGTAAAAATTGTTAGTTCATGATAACATATTAACTATTAACAAATTTAACGTTATTATAAAATGTTGACAAAAAAGTCAAACAAATCCATAATAATCTTTTAAAACTAGAATGATCTTAAAGCATTTTCTTTAAACTTATCCTATGTTGGCTAGATAAACAGTGTCCAGTTCCAGTCAGACTCCCATCTGTCACAGCATTAGTCTGTGCATGTGATCGCAGTGCAGTTGCCAAGCAACGGTTCTCAGCAACCTCAGTCTGAACTTCCGTTCTTTGACCGTCATTTTCTGTAACAATCTCTCTGTCTTTCTTTCACCGAAAGTTTCTCAGTCCCAGTTGGCATCTCAGTATCGCAGCGAGCAAGGTATGCCACCTATTTTGACGTTGCAGTGCTGCGTTGCTTGATGCAGCCTCACTGGACAGAAGAAGGTGTGCACTGGGCCCTCATATTCTACTTGCAGCGGCTGCGTCAGATACTGCAGGAGAAGCCTGAACGCCCCCCTGAGCCCCTGATACCCCCCTTACCACGACCCCGCAGTAGCTCCATGGTGGCTGCTACCCCATCTTTGGTCAATACTCACAAAACACAGGTAATCCAGTACAGAAACAATCATTAACATGTTTGTTAGCTGACTGTGAGACAGTTTCAGATAGTAATGGGCAGTGGTGCAATTGTATTGGGTTCTGACGGGGCCAGGGTATGAAATACATTGAATGATCATCAATTCACTTATAATACATCAATTATAATACAATTATACCCTAAAATAAACATAAAAGGAATAAAATACAATCCATAGGCATGACAACAGGTGTAGTTGTGAAATTCTATACAATGTTAGTTTAGTGGAAGCCATGTAACTGTCATTAGAGATGCACAGATATTAAAATTCTGGTTGATATTGATTTAAATAAGCAGATTATTAGTTTTATGCTATGGTCGATAATCAATAAATGGATGATATTAAAATTCCAAATAAAATTTCAAATAAAACACTAAAAAATAAAAACTAGTGAATTTTAGGCATCACAGAATTGAAATATACAGTATAAAATCCTTTTGAGACTTCCTAACAATTACTTTTAACAGTGTTATTACATTATCAGTGTAAGTAAAGATTAAGTTTAAGTGAGTGTTAAATGATTAGGTTATCTAAATGTAAAAATATAATGCACAATTAAATATCTAACAACAGATGATATTATATCCAATATCGACCCATACTGATTTAAAAAAAAAAAAGGTTTCAGGTATGGTACTGATAATATTCAGTTATTCATTTACAATATTTTGTTGATGAACTGTCTTTTGCTAGCTCATGTGAATTATGTGAGATAATACGGCCAGTCGATGTGGACTGTTTAAATGCATTTTTGCTTGATTTAAAGTGACTAGAAATGTTTATATGTGCCCTCATATTGCTTGACAACTGACTGATTGTGCCCCTCCAGAAATAAATATTCAAAGAAGTCAGTGGTAATGGGTTATGGGAAAAACTGTGTTTCTGCAGGTTACATACTTATGCCAGTAACAGCAAGTTACTGTCTTTATGAATGATTCATTGAATTATTCATTCAACTGCAAAAACGCTGATTCATTCAGGAATTAATTAAATGTGAGCTTCTCATCAGTATTTCATTTACATAGCCCGAACAGCGTCACTGCTTGTACTAATGTGACCTTTTTGAATTAGAAGGCTTGGACATTTCTGTTAAAGTAGCAATGGGACATCCTGAATCCTTAGGTTTAGATTAGATGACAATCCTGTGTTATGGCCATACAATCATCTAATCTAAAAGTATTCAGGATGTGCCATTGCTTTTGGTTGCACTTTATTTCGATAGTCCACTTTAGACATTCTAACTATTAGTAACTTTGCAACTACATGTCAGTTAACTCTTATTAGAGTATTAGTAGACTTAGATTAGAGTTAGTAGAATAAGTTGACATGCACTTATAGTCAGTAGAATGTGAGATCAAATTACGAACCTGCGGTGGATCATGGAGAAGATCACGAATACCAAAAGGACGTGTATATGTGCTTCACTGATTACAGTAAAGTATTCAACTGTGTTGATCATGACAAGCTGTGGAATTGCCTGAAGCAAATTGGCCTCCCAGAGCATCTGGAAGAACTGATACGATCACTCTACGAGAATCAGGAAGCTACAGTCAGCATTTGGCAATAAAGGTTTAAGGTCGAAAAATGGCGTCCGACAAGGATGCATCCTATCACCTAGCCCTTGTTCAATCTGTACACTGAAACAGTTATGAGGTTATGTAATCTGGACAAATCACCAATTGGCGTGAAAATTGGTGGGAGGAACATCAATAATCTTTGCAACAGCAGGCAATGACAGAGTTCACATAACAATCGAAAATGAGGAAATTGAATCAGTACAAGATTTCCTCTTCCTTGGATCCAAAATTGTCCACAGCAGTAAATCGAAACAACAAAACAACAGAAGAATTGCACTTGGTCGCAATGCGATGCATGGAATGGTTAAAATTTGGAAGAGCAAACATATCAGCACCACAACAAAGATTCGAATAATCAATGCAATCTCCACGTACGTGTGTGATGTATGTGTGTGACGTATGTGAAAGCTGGACCCTCAAGAAGGTGGGCAAAAGAAAAATCAACACTTTCGAAATATGGTGTTGAAGGCGAATGCTGCGCATACCATGGACATCAAATGTCGCAAACAAGATGATCCTAGAGCGAGTCAAAACAAAGATATCATGAGGGCAAAATCACCAAGCAGCAGCTCTCATACTTTGGTCATATCATGCAAGCTAATTCCTTGGAAACAACATTCATGCTGGGCATAGTCAGTTTGATGAGAAGAAGAGGACATCAAATAACAAGCTGGCTGGACATACTCAAGGCAGACATGAACATGTCCATGAAAGAATTGAAAGAAGCAGTCAAAAATCATTAGGCATGGAGAATGATGATCCATAAAGTGACTGAAAGTCGGCCACAACTGAACGGTAAATCATCAAGCAGACAGTATGTTAGTACTCTAATGACTGGTAGTTGACATGTAGCTGCCAAGTTAGCTATAGTTAGTAGAATGTCTAAAGTGGACTATCGAAATAAAGTGTTACCCAATATTTTAACCGTTTACCCTGCTTTTTCCTTCCTATGTTTCTAAGGATATGACTCTGAAATGTAATGAGGAGAGCAGGTCTTTGAGCTCTGAGACCTTCTCCAAGGTGTCCATTACTAACCTCAGGAGACAAGCAGTGCCTGACCTTTCAGCTGAGATGGGCATGAACATATTTAAAAAGGTTTGCAGATTATTTTATTTATGCATAGTTTAAGAGAGTAAACCAACATGTATATAGCAAAACCCATTTTAAAATGTTAATATAACATCCTAATTTTCTAGGAGGGATACCTTTGCTTGAAAGCTAAACATTTTTCTAGCCACTTGTTAATGTAACATGTATAGTCCGTTTTGGTTTTGTGTTCATTGTGTTCAGTTCCTTTTTGCCTGTTTCCTGTGCTGGTTTGTCTCCATGGTCACTGATTAAGTTATGCAGGTGTTTCTTGTTACATTAACGATCTCTGTGTGTGTATATGAGCCCTCAGTTCATTCTGTACTTTGTGCTGTGTCGTCAATGTTTGTACTAAGTGGTTGTTACGTTAATTCTCCTGTGTGTTCTCTGATTATTAAAAGACTGTTTCATTTTGACTACTCCTTCGCCGTGTGCTTCCTTGATACAGCCACACGCGTGACAGTTTTATCCTGTCTCTGCTTTTACAGTTTAAGAACCGTAGAGAGGATCGGGAGAGAAAAGGCTCTATCCCATTCCACCATACTGGGAAAAAACGGCAGAGGCGGATGGGTGTACCTTTCCTGATGCATGAGGATCACCTGGACGTCTCACCCACACGCAGCACCTTCTCATTCGGAAGCTTCTCTGGACTGGGAGATGACCGTCGCACACTGGACCGTGGGGGTTGGCCTTCCACCATCATGGGTATGTAGGGCCATAAGAAATCCGTTTTATTTTTTCCCAAATTCTAATAAATTGAATTCATAAAACTTTTACATTTTAATAATTTTAGTATTGTCATGTAATTAAAAGTAATATTGTATTGTCATATTGTCATATTGTGGCTGTATTTTGTTTTGTTGCAGGGAAGTTAACACGTCGTGGAAGCTCAGATACTACCGGTGATGTGGACAGTCTTGGAGCAAAACATTTTCACTCCCACCACAACCTGCCTGAACACTCTAACAGTCACAGTGATAATACTATCAAAGAGGGTGGTAAGCAAATAAGCATTATTACACTATTAGTTCTAAACCCATAACAGTTAATATTTCATAAAATTCATGAAGTCATGAAGTACAACTGAATATTTTTTTAATACAAGGTGGCGCTAGAGGATCCATAGAACATTTCAGAGAAAAGTTTTTTTTTTTTTTTTGTGAAAAGGCATATAAATAAATAATTATTTTGAATTAAAAAATAATATTATACAGATAATATTACTAATATATTACTAGCTAGGGGTGGGCGATATGACCAAAATCTTATATCACAATATGAGTAATTTTATGTCACGATAACAATATATATATATCACAATATAGTTATTTTTGCTTTAAATAAGGTTTTTATGATATCAAAATTTTTAATACCACTGAAATTTCATAATTCTTATCACCATTTTCAATATCATTAACTAATACTAGCCTAAAAAAACTCTCAAACTTACTGAAGACAAATAAACAGTGATAAAGAAAGAGCAAAGAAAACAAACCACTGCAAAGAACAAAGACATAAATGAAACGGACTGAAAAACTTCCAGCACTACATAAAATGTATAAAGTAATCAAATGTATAAAAACAATGCATAGTCTTCACTGTGTAAATTAAATATACATTTATTCTTACTCATCATTATTCTTATTAAAAGTGAAGAGCAGTTTTGTTGTTGTTTGATAAGCTTTAATAATGACAGCAGGTAAATTTGGATGCTGTCACTTTAAGATCAACTGCACGGACCCATTATACTCGTGCCTTGTTCTTTCTCAACTGTTAACGTTCACTTAAGACATAAATGACTCTGTTTACTTGCAAATGCATGGTCACTTTCACATATAGGTATGTGTATTTAACCGTTCAAGCCCACTTAGGCGGCAAAAAGCACTCATTTCAGTTCTCACGCGCTATATGAGCAGCGGCTTCATGTCGCGCGTCTCTCAGACAGCACGCACATATGAGTCGAAATGAGTTGTCTTTCGCTGATAATTGCACTTTAACGGTTAAAAATCAACTGTTTTAAACCGCAGTGCTTAAAAACGAATACAAACGATAAGCTTTCGTGATTGTGCAGCACAGCAACATGAACGTAACCTGCGATAGAGATGATAGTCCAAAATCTCTACCAGTTGACAAATTTCTACCGGTTAATCGTGTCTACCGATATATCGCCCACCCCTATTTTTAGCTTTTGAATAATGACAACATAAAGGGCAAATATTTCATTTTTAATATCACACGTACTATTACCCTAATAGTGTTAATGAGTCTTAAAATATATAATGAAGGAAAGGGATCATCAAGTTTTGAGAGTTTGTGTAATCAAAAAATGTGGGTAGCACTTTATTTTACAGTCCTGTTCCCCATGTACATACTATACTATGTACTTATTATAGTTATTACAATAACTGGGTAATAACTAGGTACTAACCCTGAACCTACCCCTAAACCTAACCTTAACCCATGTAGTTACCTTATTAACCAGTACTTTCTTAGGTAATTACACGTAAGTGCACATACTGTAAAATTTGAAGTGCAACCAAAATTTGCAACCTCCTGAAACAAATGAGATATGACTTGACCACTATGCTCTGTGGTGCTTTTTTTTAAAAACATAAATTCAACATATATAATAAAATAATAACAAATACAAACTGCAAAAGTATACAGTCCACTTTCCTGCAACGCTGCAATCCTGCAGCTTTAAAGTTTGTGTTCTTTTAATTAAGCTAAGAGGTCACATTGTGACAAATCATTCTTCTATTGGTCTCACGTCTTCACATGATATGAATTCACAGGTCAGAGTTCACCAAACTTGGAACGCAGCGAGATGACTGCCTCTTTAATCAGTAATGTGGACTGATAGTCTTCTTTTTTTTCTTTTAGTTCGTTCCCAGATCTCCACCATCACGATGGCTACATTTAACACAACCGTGGCTTCCTTTAATGTGGGCTACACAGATTTCTTCACAGAGCACATAAAGAAACTGTGTAACCCCATTCCCATCCCTGAGATGCCATGTGAGCCGTTGGCCTGCTCCAACCTTCCCCGAAGTCTGACAGACTCCTGCATCAACTACACATGCCTGGAGGACCGAGACACCATTGAGGGCACTAACAACTTCATTCTGAAGAATGGCATGCTGGACCTTGTGGTAAGGGGTGGAGCCTTGAGCAGAGGGGCATGGGTTTACTGTCATAGAGTGACAGATCTGCGTATACACTACTGGTGAAATGTTTGGAATAATTGAGGTTTTGTAATGTTCTTAAAGAAAGTATCTTATGCTCACCAAGGCTGCGTTTATTTGACCAAACATACAGTAAAAACAGTAATATTGTGAAATTTTATTACAATTTAAAATAACTGTTTTCTGTATTTTAAAATGTAATTCATTTTCAGCATCTTTCACTCCAGTCTTCAGTGTCACATGATCCTTCAGAAATCATTCTAATATGCTGATTTGTTGCTCAGTTAATAATAATGGTTCTTATTATTATCAGTTTTGAAAAGATTTTTTGTTTCAGGATTCTTTAATAAATAGATAGTTCAAAAAACTGCATTTATTTGAAACAGAAAACGTTTGTAATATTATAAAATATATTTACTGTCACGTTTGATCAATTTAATCCATCTTTACTAAATAAAAATATTCATGATTTTATTATCTTTTAAAATCTTACCTCACCCAAATCTTTAAAACCATTTACCAGAGTATCACGGTTTTTACAAAAAAATAAATAAATTAAACAGCACAATTGTTTTCAACACTGATAATAATAATAAGAAGAAATGTTTCTTGAGCTCCAAATTAGCATATTAGAATTATTTATGAAGGACCATGTGACACTGAAGGCTGGAGTAATGATGCTGAAATTTTAGATTTGCCATCATGGGTATAAAATGCATTTCAAAATATATTAAAATAGAAAATGGTTATTTAAAATTGTAGTAATATTTCACAATACACTCACCTAAAGGATTATTAGGAACACCATACTAATACTGTGTTTGACCCCCTTTCGCCTTCAGAACTGCCTTAATTCTACGTGGCATTGATTCAACAAGGTGCTGAAAGCATTCTTTAGAAATGTTGGCCCATATTGATAGGATAGCATCTTGCAGTTGATGGAGATTTGTGGGATGCACATCCAGGGCACGAAGCTCCCGTTCCACCACATCCCAAAGATGCTCTATTGGGTTGAGATCTGGTGACTGTGGGGGCCATTTTAGTACAGTGAACTCATTGTCATGTTCAAGAAACCAATTTGAAATGATTCAAGCTTTGTGACATGGTGCATTATCCTGCTGGAAGTAGCCATCAGAGGATGGGTACATGGTGGTCATAAAGGGATGGACATGGTCAGAAACAATGCTCAGGTAGGCCGTGGCATTTAAACAATGCCCAATTGGCACTAAGGGGCCTAAAGTGTGCCAAGAAAACATCCCCCACACCATTACACCACCACCACCAGCCTGCACAGTGGTAACAAGGCATGATGGATCCATGTTCTCATTCTGTTTACGCCAAATTCTGACTCTACCATCTGAATGTCTCAACAGAAATCGAGACTCATCAGACCAGGCAACATTTTTCCAGTCTTCAACTGTCCAATTTTGGTGAGCTCGTGCAAATTGTAGCCTCTTTTTCCTATTTGTAGTGGAGATGAGTGGTACCCAGTGGGGTCTTCTGCTGTTGTAGCCCATCCGCCTCAAGGTTGTGCGTGTCGTGGCTTCACAAATGCTTTGCTGCATACCTCGGTTGTAACGAGTGGTTATTTCACTCAAAGTTGCTCTTCTATCAGCTTGAATCAGTCGGCCCATTCTCCTCTGACCTCTAGCATCAACAAGGCATTTTCGCCCACAGGACTGCCACATACTGGATGTTTTTCCCTTTTCACACCATTCTTTGTAAACTCTAGAAATGGTTGCGCGTGAAAATCCCAGTAACTGAGCAGATTGTGAAATACTCAGACCGGCCCGTCTGGCACCAACAACCATGCCACGCTCAAAATTGCTTAAATCACCTTTCTTTCCCATTCTGACATTCAGTTTGGAGTTCAGGAGATTGTCTTGACCAGGACCACACCCCTAAATGCATTGAAGCAACTGCCATGTGATTGGTTGATTAGATAATTGCATTAATGAGAAATTGAACAGGTGTTCCTAATAATCCTTTAGGTGAGTGTATATCTGAGTTCACTGTATTTTTGGTCAAGTAAATGTAGTCTTGGTGAGCATAAGAGACTATTCTCAACAAAAAAAAAAAAACCTTCAATATTCCAAACTTTTGACTGGTAATGTTATGATTGGCCATTAACTTCTGAGGAAAATCAATTATTTTAAATTTAGTTGAAAAGATCTGTCCATATGGTTCATATTATTAGTAATGTTCCCTTTCTTGTTTACCACTGTGGTGTTTTTCAAGGCTGTTCTACGGGCCCTATATTCCGTACTCACCCATGACATCAGCTCTCGGATTTGCGACGTGGCGCTCAACATCATCGACTGCCTTCTGCAGCTGGGCGTGGTTCCCAGCATGAATAAGAAATCCTCCAAACCTGAGGACAAAGAGGCGGAGTGTCCGAAGGAGGGAGCCAGTCAGAGTGTGGGTGGAGCTCAGGGGGAGGCGGCTGGAGGCACAGGAGCAGCACCTAATGGAGGTGGTGGAGGTGATGGAGGAGGAGGGGGTGGAGAGAGTCGTGGAGGAAGCAGAGATGATATAAAGAACAACAAGGACAACAAGGTAAGCCAGTTAATATATCTGGTGTAAAGGAATATCTGAGAGTAATTGTCACTTGCAAGATTTGCATTTCTTAAATCAACAGGATGAAGACACTTCACTCAGCACTCACAGGTTGGCTCTCACCATGCTTATTAAGATCGTAAAATCGCTCGGCTGCGCGTACGGCTGTGGTGAAGGCCATCGCGGGCTCTCTGGAGACCGCCTTCGAATGCAGGTCAATATATCTGTACAATTAAAATATCATTTTACAGTGCAGATTAACCATTATTTTTCAAGATGTTTAAGCACTGACCTCTGTCACACAGCAATATGTTGATTTACTGTCCGACTAAGTCATATGGTCAGATGATATAGATTTCATAATATATTTAGTATACAATATATTACATTTGTTCATAGCAATTATTAGACATGATTAAATAACTGTAGCTCTATCTACAACAAAGGTGAATGACTAGATGTTCTGTCCTATTTTTTTAGGCTCAGAACTGTTTGACTACTCTGTACAAGCTGGATAAAGTGCAGTTCCGGCAGACTATGAAAGAATACGTTAACAAGGATTCGCTCAACAACATTGTGGATTTCCTGCACGCCCTACTTGGCTTCTGCATGGAGCCAATCACTGACAGTAAGAGGGCAGAGCTGCACTTATTAAGTGCACATCTTTAACATGCCCAGGCTTATGTTTTATCCCTTTTCTGAAATCTCCAGATATACAGCATGGGCCCCATTTTCATACATCAGACACAGAGATGTATTTGTCTTTTCCTAAAAGAGAGATAAACTTGATTATTTGCAATTTGATTATTAAACGGTGTACTGAACTTTTATTTAAAACTATGAATGCAGTAAAATTCTTAATTTTACATTGAAATAAAAAAAGAGCATGCACTACCCATCAAAAGTTTGGAATAATTACAATTTGTTGATGTTCTTGAAAAAAGTCTCTGATGCTCACCAAAGCTCTTTTTTTGTTATTGTTTTAAAAAAAAACTGTAAAAACTGTAATATTTTGAAATATTATTACAATTAGTAAAATGTATTTTATTCCTGTGATGACACTCCCATCTTCAATGTCACATGATCCTTAAGAAATCCTTCTAATATACTGATTTGGTGCTCTGGAAAAATGTATTATTATTATCAATGTTTTAAAAAAACTGTGACAGTAAAGACATTTGTAATGTTACAAAATATTTCTTTTTCAAATAAATACTGTTCATTGAACTTTCTATTCATCAATATAAAGCAGCAAAAACTGATAGTAATAAGCAACTTTTTTTGTCAAATAAGTTTAATTGGAAAACAACATTTTAAAGAAAGGTTTGCAATCTTACAGACTCAAATACAAAGAAAAACACATTATTAAAAATAACAAAAAATCACAAGCCAGGCCTGTTAACATTGAATATGATGAAAACATTACATTGCCAAAATGATGTGTTAGTCAATAGGGTTTCCATCAAGGTCAGGGTGCCAGATCTTATCAAAAGAATTAAAATGACCTTTCAGATGATAATTTGTTCCAAGTGTGAAGTAGAAATCAACTTTCAAAGCCATAACTGTATGGTTTGGCTGCAGTAATATGCACAACTCAGGAGATTCAGAGAAACAAACAGTATTTAATATTAAATCCAAGAGAAAAAAAAACTCCTTGAATGCAACCATAAGGGGAAACCAAGGGCTTAAATAAACCGAAATACGTAATATGTGACTAAGGGAACAAACTAGCAAACAGAGCTCAGTCTAATAGGGACAGAGAACACAATGGAGACTAAACCAAAACACAACTCAACAGACTTAAACATAACCCTGACAATAACTTGACCTTAGGAGCCTGCTTTTTCTTCCAGAACAGCAGTAGTAGCTTTTTGGCACTAATTAAACCGTACGCAAGAAATGTATGTTGCGCCCTAGATAGTGAAGATCAGAAAGTCATAGAATGATGAGTGCAGGGTCCTGTATAATTTGCATACTGAGTGTTTCTGAAAGCACATCAAATTTTTTATACTAATAACTCTGTACCTTGGGGCAGAAAATAAAACTATGTGACAAATCAGCATCAACTAAGTTTCATTTATCACAGAGAGGTGAGATACTCTGAAAAATGTATTGCAGCTTATTTTTAGAATAGTGTAGTCTGTGAATAACTTTAAAGTGAACGAGCCAGTGTCTAGAATTGATGGAGTGTTCATTAATATCCTTTAAACTATTCTGCCATGTTTCCTCGGGAATTTCCACTCCTAGCTCTTTCTCCCATTCCTCTTTAACTAATTTTGTAGAGGGAGAGTTAATGGATTGCAACAGGTCATAAATTAATGATAATACATTTTTACTTCCTTTACACTGATCAAAATACTTGTCAAAACTTGTCAGGGTGATGTATTATCCAAGGAAGGTGTATGAGCAAGTATATAATTCCTAATCAATAAGAAGAACCATTATTAATAATTAATCAGCATATTGAAATGATTTCTGAAGGATCATGTGACACTGAAGACTGCTGAAAGTAATGGCTGCTGAAAATCAGCTTTGCATCACAGGAATAAATTACATTTTTTTAAAATATTAAAATAGAAAACAGCTTTTTTAAATTGTTATAATATATCACAATATTGCTGTTTTTACTGTGTTTCTGAAGAAACAAATGCAGCCTTGGTGAGCACAAGAGACGTCTTTTTCAAAGGCACACACAACAAACAAAAAAAGAAATAAAACTTTTGACTGTTAGTGTATTACAAATACATTTTTATTGTAGATAATCTTGTAAAATTCATTCATTACATACACCATATTGCCAAAAGTATTGGGACACCCCTCCAAATCATTGAATTCTTCCATGGCCACATGTGTATAAAATCAAGCACCTAGGAATGCAGACGCTTCTACAAACATTTGTGAAAGAATGGGTCACTCTCAGGAGCTCAGTGAATTCAAGAGTGGTACCGTGATAGGTTGGCACCTGTGCAATAAGTCCATTCGTGAAATTTCCTCACTACTAAATATTACACGGTCAACTGTTAGTGGTAGCAATTGGGAGCAACAGCAACTCAGCCATGAAGTGGTAGGCCACGTAAAATCACAGAGCGGGGTCAGCACATTCTTTAGGCCTTCAGATTAGCTCAAGAACAGTGCGTAGAGAACTTCATGGAATGGGTTTTAATGGCCGAGCAGCTGCATCCAAGCCTTACATCACCAAGTGCAATGCAAAGTGTCGTATGCAGTGGTGTAAGCCACTGGACTCTATAGCAGTGGAGTGACGAATCACACTTCTCTGTCTGGCAATCCGATGGATGAGTCTGGGTTTGGCGGTTGCCAGGAGAACGGTACTTGCCAAGTGTAAAGTTTGGTGGAGGGGGGATTATGGTGTAGGGTTGTTTTTCAGGGGTTTGACTTAGCCCCTTAGTTCCAGTGAAAGGAACTCTTAATGCTTCAGCATACCAAGACATTTTGGACAATTTCATGCTCCCAACTTTGTGGGAACAGTTTGGGGGTGGCCCCTTCCTGTTCCACAAAGCAAGGTCCATAAAGACATGGATGAGCGAGTTTGTTGCGGAGGAACTTGGCTGGCCTGCACAGACTCCTGACCTCAACCCTATAGAACACCTTTGGGATGAATTAGAGCGGAGACTGAGAGATAGGCCTTCTCGTCCAACATCAGTGCCTGACCTCACAAATGTGCTTCTAGAAGAATGGTCAAATATTCCCATAAACACACTCCCAAACCTTGTGGAAAGCCTTCCCAGAAGAGTTGAAGCTGTTATAGCTGCAAAGGGTGGGCAAACTCCATATTAAACCCTACGGGTTAAGAATGGGATGTCATTAAAGTTCATGTGCATGTAAAGGCAGGCGTCCCAAAACTTTTGGCAATACAGTATATTACATGGCTCTCTGAAATACTTGATTCTAATTGGTCACTGAGCTGTGAAATATTTTTGTATAATAACCGCTAAACTGTATATTTGACTGTTGTCCATGGCAAGATACCGGTGCTACTTTCATGTCTCTTGTATAACTTCAGCGTCTGTTTTCATACCAACGGAGCTTAGAATAGCTCATTGATGTCATCTTGCGATTCGAAGACTTGAATATTCATTTTAATATATAGGGTGAGGATAAAACATTTGATAGATGACTAGAGGCAAGAAAAAGCAAGAAAATGAAACCATTGCTTGGAAGAACAACAAACCGGTAAGAGGCGTAAAGAGCTGGATGAGAGAGAAATTAAAATAGATGAAGACATGTAACATTGTAGCTAATTATATTAATTAACTAGTCCATAAAAAGTAACTTAGATTTAAGATTAATAATAATATATAAATTAATGTTATAATATTGTAGCATTTATTTTGTTGCTGAACTTGTTTTCTTAGTAATATTGAGCTGTTTTCTGTATAACTTCCTGAGACCCAGATTTTTATTTTTTTATGTCATCACGTTGTTTGGAGGAAGCATAAGAAACAACTGGATTTTTTAAATATATGTCATTCATATTTTATGCTATGTCCAGTTTTTAAGAATGAAAGACATGTATAGGGGGAAAACACTGTTTTTTGTTTCGTTTTTGTTTTTTCATTGAAGTCGATGCCCTGTTTCGTAACAGAAAGACATATTCTGACTTGAAGCCCCATAACATTTTCCTGTTTATGTATGACAGAAAAAATTTAAATTAGTCAGATTTAAATGATAATTACAAAATATTTTCATATTTCCATAAGAGTGCTACATTTTGTCATTCAGACCAAGACCAAGGAGAGGGAGTTGTCATGGTGAAATCTCTTTACAGTATTCATCCACACTTAAAACAGACATGTATGATCTCAGAGAAATTTGCTAAAATGTAATATCCTCTACAAAAGACAAAAGTCTATGGCTGGGTCTCAGGAGGATTTCAAAAGCTTTAAGCTAATCTTTTAGTAAAATACTATAATCAAATCATTATTTTATACCCATGTATTTATTCATTTGATAAATAAGCAGGTTAATGCACTGTGCAGATAGCTGGTCATTATAGCAAAACAAACCCCTTCAGGTTTAAACAGGTGGTATTTGATCCTCTGTCTGGGTTAATATTGCAAAAAAAGATCAGCTGACTGTACATTATGCAATCAAGTCTCATTTCTTATAGAAATTAATAAAGTGAGTAGCTTTTCCTATAAACACATTGCCATTTATCAGAACATCTGAATATTTATGTGTCATACCACATTTCCCATGATACACAACAGAATTATGCTTAATAACAGCCATGACCAATCAGAACAGATCATAGCACCTAATATAGCAATTTAGTGTCATATATCAGGGCTTTTTCATCCCTGTCTTTTCAGTAGTTTATATAATTAACTATTCCACCAAATAGATTAGACCAAATCCAAATAGTTTAGAGGTTGTGTATATCTATCCAACATAGAAAACGTGTCCGTGTTACAGTGTAATTATACATTTAAGTACTGAGTAATAGGAATTAACTACATGTGCTTACTATAGGGTTAGAGTTTGGTTGAGGGTTAGTTGCATGTAATTATGCATAATGTAGAGTTATTACTATAGTAACTATGTACTATATGTACATGGACACTGTAAAATAAAGTGTTACCGAAATTATAAATTCGGTTTTGGAATGGACATGCCAGCAATGGCATTACAGTTCTATCACAATAAAAATATATCATAAATATATATAAATATATCACAAGTCTTATATTCCATTAAAAAGGCCATGTGCTACAAAGTATTAAATTATGAAATTATCTGGAAATACAGATCGTCTCTACATTTTTTAATGTCATTCGTTTCTCGCTCCTTGGCCTCTTCTGTCTTCTGCCTTCACGCCTGCCAGTAATATGACATTTCTTTCTTTCTTTCTTTCTTTCTTTCTTTCTTTCTTTCTTTCTTTCTTTCGTTGTTTCTTTCTTTCTTTCTTTCTTTCTTTCTTTCTTTCTTTCTTTCTTTCTTTCTACATGTCTGTCTGCCAGTCAAACTCCACTGTTTGTACCCCAAACCCTCATCACTCATCCTTTCAGCAGACTTGCCAAACATCATATTGACAGTGCCAATTCTTATTGTTTGTATTTTCAATTTTATGGTATCAAAACAGCAAGATAAGCTGAATTTCGATTGATTTCTGGCAAGTTAGTGAACATGAGTGAATGTTATGAAAATGATATCCCTATGTTTTTTGGGGGGTTGTCTTTTTTGCATCTGTGGGTGTGTGCGTCTGTGTGTGGGTGTGTTTTGGAGCGAGTTGGTGTTTCCTGACTTACGAGTACATGTCTGTGCTGGCCTGACACCAATGTTGCCCACCATCTTTTCTCTTGCAGAATACGGCAGTGCAGGTGAGAGGTCCAGGAGGGCGAATAAAAGAAACATCGGTAGATACACAATATCTAAATTTACTGCAAAAACTAGGCATTACACCCATTCCTGCACCCCTCACAGTGTCCAGGGTGATGTTCTCGCCTGTAGTAGAGCTAAACAGTTCATAGGCCTTACCAAATAAACAATCAATAAAACCGGCTTTATAGATCCAGCTAAACAAAACTAACATTGCTGTAAAATCAGAGCATGACCTGATTGTTAGGTCTATCACTATCTCTCAGGCCACAGTCACTTGCATGTATGCAAACCTTCAAAACCCGCAATCACTTTTTAGGTTTTCCTATCATATGTGCTATTGATTTTCCCCCTTTTCATCTTGTAAACATCAGTGCTTCCTGCTTCCCTTATTGTTTGGCACCTATGGCTGAGCCTCAGTGATTTTGCCCAGACATGGCGTCCAGGTCACAGTTTTTCATCTGAGATGACTTGTTTGTCTTTGCAGACAAGGCTGGCTTCGGGAACAACTTCACCACTGGAGGAGATAAGTCTCTGGCCCAGAGCATGGAGACTGTAGTGGTGGGCTGCATGTTCAAGTCTCTCATCACAAGATGTGCCTCCACTACACATGAGCTTCACAGTTCTGAAAACCTGGTGAGAGTACTGCATTTAACTCATGAGTTGCCAAAACTTTGGGCTTGAGTTTATATTTAGTGACACTAAAGGCCCCCGATATACTTCAAGCGAAATCAAAGAATGAACTGATGTGATGTAATTTCGAACAAAATCAGGCCAAAACAAAGTTCATTTAAAGTTCATTTTGGGAGTTTGAGTTGAAAAGTTCGCTACCTCTGGTAAACACCTTTACTACCACTGGTCTGTGGCGATTACCTAATAGGTAGGTGTGCCAGAGGCTTTGCCTTCTTTCACGTGGAAATCTTTTCCGCTTCATTTCTCCTGTTCAGTCCGTCGAGGTCAGACGTCCGTGGATAAAAACACGCTGGAGAGCTGCTTTAAAGTAGAAAATTAAGTTGTGCTTCTGATAAAACGACACACTGACACTGTTTTTCATGTTTAAAGGGATAGTTCACCCAAAAATGAAAATTCTGTTATTAATTACTCACCCTCATGTCGTTCCAAACCCGTAAGACCTTCGTTCATCTTCGGAACGCAAATTAAGATATTTTTGATGAAATTCGAGAGCTCCCTGACCCCTCCATAGACAGCAATTTACAAACCCGATTCCAAAAAAGTTGGGACACTGTACAAATTGTGAATAAAAAAGGAATGCAATAATTTACAAATCTCATAAACTTATATTTTATTCACAATAGAATATAGATAACATATCAAATGTTGAAAGTGAGACATTTTGAAATGTCATGCCAAATATTGGCTCATTTTGGATTTCATGAGAGCTACACATTCCAAAAAAGTTGGGACAGGTAGCAATAAGAGGCCGGAAAAGTTAAATGTACATATAAGGAACAGCTGGAGGACCAATTTGCAACTTATTAGGTCAATTGGCAACATGACTGGGTATAAAAAGAGCCTCTCAGAGTGGCAGTGTCTCTCAGAAGTCAAGATGGGCAGAGGATCACCAATTCCCCCAATGCTGCGGCGAAAAATAGTGGAGCAATATCAGAAAGGAGTTTCTCAGAAAAAAATTGCAAAGAGTTTGAAGTTATCATCATCTACAGTCCATAATATCATCCAAAGATTCCGAGAATCTGGAACAATCTCTGTGCGTAAGGGTCAAGGCCGGAAAACCATACTGGATGCCCGTGATCTTCGGGCCCTTAGACGGCACTGCATCACATACAGGAATGCTACTGTAATGGAAATCACAACATGGGCTCAGGAATACTTCCAGAAAACATTGTCGGTGAACACAATCCACCGTGCCATTCGCCGTTGCCGGCTAAAACTCTATAGGTCAAAAAAGAAGCCATATCTAAACATGATCCAGAAGCGCAGGCGTTTTTTCTGGGCCAAGGCTCATTTAAAATGGACTGTGGCAAAGTAGAAAACTGTTCTGTGGTCAGACGAATCAAAATTTGAAGTTCTTTTTGGAAAACTGGGACGCCATGTCATCCGGACTAAAGAGGACAAGGACAACCCAAGTTGTTATCAGCGCTCAGTTCAGAAGCCTGCATCTCTGATGGTATGGGGTTGCATGAGTGCGTGTGGCATGGGCAGCTTACACATCTGGAAAGGCACCATCAATGCTGAAAGGTATATCCAAGTTCTAGAACAACATATGCTCCCATCCAGACGTCGTCTCTTTCAGGGAAGACCTTGCATTTTCCAACATGACAATGCCAGACCACATACTGCATCAATTACAACATCATGGCTGTGTAGAAGAAGGATCCGGGTACTGAAATGGCCAGCCTGCAGTCCAGATCTTTCACCCATAGAAAACATTTGGCGCATCATAAAGAGGAAGATGCGACAAAGAAGACCTAAGACAGTTGAGCAACTAGAAGCCTGTATTAGACAAGAATGGGACAACATTCCTATTCCTAAACTTGAGCAACTTGTCTCCTCAGTCCCCAGACGTTTGCAGACTGTTATAAAAAGAAGAGGGGATGCCACACAGTGGTAAACATGGCCTTGTCCCAACTTTTTTGAGATGTGTTGATGCCATGAAATTCAAAATCAACTTATTTTTCCCTTAAAATGATACATTTTCTCAGTTTAAACATTTGATATGTCATCTATGTTGTATTCTGAATAAAATATTGAAATTTGAAACTTCCACATCATTGCATTCTGTTTTTATTCACAATTTGTACAGTGTCCCAACTTTTTTGGAATCGGGTTTGTAATTAACACTTTCAAGGTCCAGAAAGGTAGTAAAAACATTGTTAAAATATTCCATGTGACTACAATGGTTCAACCTTAATTTTATGAAGCGACGTGAATACTTTTTGTGCGCAAAAACAAAAATAACTTTATTCAACAATTTCATTCTAGCCTGTGTCAGTCTCCTACGCTGTTTACGTTGTAAAAACTCCCGTGCCATCATCACACGCATGAGTCGTGGCGCTCACGTAAACAGCATCGGCTGCCGTAGAACTCGAAAGCGCTGCACTATTTACAATGTAAACTGCGTAGGAG
This sequence comes from Coreius guichenoti, assembly GCA_039654105.1. NCBI lineage: Eukaryota > Metazoa > Chordata > Actinopteri > Cypriniformes > Gobionidae > Coreius > Coreius guichenoti. The sequence goes on along the minus strand of CM077180.1, from coordinate 15,119,248 downwards.
ACAGACACAGGCTAGAATGAAATTGAATAAAGTCATTATTTTTGCACACAAAAAGTATTCTCGTCGCTTCATAAAATTAAGGTTGAACCACTGGAGTCACATGGACTATTCTAACAATGTTTTTACTACCTTACTGGGCCTTGAAAGTGTTAATTAAATTGCTGTCCATGGAGAGGTCAGAGAGCTCTCGGATTTCATCAAATAGCTTAATTTGTGTTCCGAAGATGAAGGAAGGTCTTACGGGTTTGGAACGGCATGAGGGTGAGTAATTAATGACAGAATTTTTGGGTGAACTAACCCTTTAATACGGTAAAGCTGCTTGATTTAAAGCAATCTATTGTATAAAGTGCTATTTAAATAAACGTGACTTTACTAGAGTGCTGAATTGCAGAGCTTGTGCAAACATATCCACGTTGCTGTCACTGTGTGTAGCACCAGGAACAAACTGAGGAATCAGAGGATCCAAAAATCAAACAAACTTTAATCTTCACCACAGGAACAGGCAACAGAAACACACTTAGCATAACGGTAACCGGACAAAGATTGAGTGAACAAGAGGAACTTAAATAGCAGACAGAAACGAGATAAACTAAACACAGCTGAACAGAACTTAACTAACGAGGGTGACCTAGGAAACAGACAAGTGGCAGGAAACTAAGACAAAAGAACATGTGACAGAATCAAAACACAACTGAAAGACCTAACAGACAGACATGTGACATTACTCCCCCCTCCCGGTAGGCACGTCCTCGTGTCGTAGAAAGACCAACCGGGGCGGGGGGTGGTGGGCACCCTAGAGTCCTGGAGGTGACAGGTAGGTGAGCAGGACGATGCTGGCAGGTTAGGATTACTCCAGGGTGGTGCTGGTCGTTCAGGAAGCCATGACGGCGCTGGCCGTTCAGGGGGCCATGGCGGCTCAGGCGGAGCCCTCTCTGGACTCTGGTCATGGGCTGGAGCCCTCTCTGGACTCTGGTCATGGGCTGTAGCCAGTGGTTCTCCACTGGACTCTGCACGGGGACAGGAGACGTCACAGGACTCTGGACGGTGACTGGCTGTGTTCTGGACCGGAACGCGACGCTCTCCAGACACCGGATGAGAGCTTCTCCAGCTCAGTCCAGTGGTGTCTGGGAGGTCCACGGGATGATGGTAATTTACCCCGATCCAGAACAGGGACTTCAGTGTCTCATCGTCATAAGGGCAGTTGATGGCAAGATGGATAAATTCCTCCGCAAAGGCAAAAAACCCGTGGCTCTTCTGAGCCACGGCCACAAACTTTGCAGCGTAATCCATTTGAAGATCCGGTCATCTGTCACGGGGTGTAGCACCAGGAAAAACTAAGGAATCAGAGGATCACATAAACATAAACTTTAATCTTCACCACAGGAACAGGCAGACAGGCAACAGAAACACACACTTAGCATAACGGTGACCAGACAAAGACTGAGTGAACAAGAGGAACTTAAATAGCAGACAGAAACGAGATAATTAACTAAACACAGCTGAACAGAACTTAACTTACGAGGGTGACCTAGGAAGCAGACAAGTGGCAGGAAATTAAGACAAAAGAACATGTGACAGAATCAAAACACAACTGAAAGACCTAACAAACAGACAGACATGTGACAGTTGCTATGATCAGATGCTTTTCTTATGCTTTATTAAAATGCTTGCTGTTTTCTCAATTTTGTTGTGTGTTTATTTAGTTATTAAGAGGAAAGCGCGCAGCACATATTCATCTAAACGCCGCTCTCAACAGTGTGGGCGGTGTCGGATGTTTGCTAACGGTATATCGTTGCTCACGTATTTCGCACTTCGTTTTACCCCTAGGCAAAGAACGAAAAGAACTTCGCTGTCAGTTTAACGGGGCCTTAATACTGTGTACTAACCAGGCACAATACATTAAAACAACAAGTGATAAGGCATCTCTTCTATGTTAATTGGAGTGTTCCATCTGTTTATGCATAATGTAAATATGAAAGCTTATTTCCAAATAAAAAGAAAAAAGAAAAACTTCACCCTATCTATTTTCTAAAGGCACATTATTGATCTTATTGTGATCAATAACATGCCTTTAGAAGATCTGAATGCAAACTAAATAAGTTCACATTATGTGCCTCCATCCAATCAACAACCGATGTATAGAATTACGTCCCCGCCCTACATTTTTATTAAAAAAAAATTGATAATCCATTTCATAATGATGTAGGTCACAGAAGAAAAGATCTGTCGCTACTTCTGTTACATCGCGACTTAGTCACGCTGAGATGTAAAGTTCAGAGAAATAAGGTCACAAATTGTGAGGAAATAATGTTGCAAATTGTTAGAAATAAAGTCACAATTGCGAGGAATAAAGTTGCATTGCAAGATATAAAGTCACAATTACTTTTTTTAAAAAAATTTGTAAGTAATTGTGACAATCTTTCGATAATCCATTTCATTTGGATGTAGGTCACAATATGGAAGAAAAAATCTGTTGCAAATTTAAGACTCTCTGTGAGACTTGCGATAATAAGGTCACAAATTATGAGAAATAAAGTTACAAACTGGTAGAAAAAAGTTGCGATTGTTAGATATAAAGTCAAATTGTCAGGTATAAAGTCGCAATTACCTTTTAATTTAATTTATCTGTCTGAGGCGGAACAGAGAAAGATTTGTTTTGATTGGCTGTGGTTTGTGATTAATAGTTTGCATCACACCCCATTTTCACATTCGTCAATTGTTCTTAGCTGGGATCTTGTCGCATTGCATCTGGTTAGAACATGGTATAATACTAATTATATTTTAATTGCTTCTATGTATGTATCTATGTATCTATGAGTATGTAAAATGAAAAGCTGATCAGAAGCTGTGTAGCAGCTCTCAGGTAAAGAACTCTATTGTTCAAAGAAGAGTGAATATTTAAATCTTTATTTTTATTTTCCATCTCTCTTTTCACACTTTCACACTATGACTGTCTCTCCTCACATCTAAACACACTCAAATCAGGGTCTGTATTGTGACATACGTCAGCTGGTTCAGTTTATAAAGGAGTCTCATGGAAATGTCTTCCGACGTGTCGCTCTCAGTGCCCTCCTGGACAGCGCAGAGAAACTTAATACCACTAAAAAAACAGACGAAAAGGAGGAAACCAAGCCATCTGCAGCAAAAAAGTATACACACAAATATTACACACATTTTGTAATGCATTAATTAAATATATGCATGGATTGAGTGCATCTGTATCTGTGCATCAGTGAGGAGCAGATTCCAGGAGCTCTTTTAGGAAGGAAAGACTTTTGGAGGAAGATGTTCAAGTCTCAGAGTGCCGCCAGTGATACAAGCAGCCAATCAGAGCAGGATACTTCTGAGTGCACCACTGCCCACTCTGGTACTACCACAGACCGGCGTTCACGATCACGTTCCCGACGGATCTCACTGCGCAAGAAGCTCAAACTGCCCATAGGTATGTTTTTGTGAGAGAGAAGTTCTTTACAAACATAACCAGATTTGTCTCATTTTCTTTGTTGTCCTATACAAAGCAGATAATTATGAACAACAGTGTGATCTGTATGATCAGAGGATCAGAATCAGCCCTACCAATACTTACTTTTCTTATCCTTATACTGCTGTTCATCACTGGTATAACCCTGTTTTTCAGAATTTCTTTCATTGCAGAATTACTGTATAAAAAGGATTCAGGTTTCATAATATTCCAATATAAAGTAGCTCCCCATATGTGTGTGTGCGTGTGTATATATATATATATATAAATCTTTCTGCATACTCAGCCCATTTAGTCCAAACCAGAATTTTTTTTTTTTCAAAGGAAAAAGTTTTTCTTTTTTTTTCTGAATTGCAAAACTATGATCTTTTACCAAATAAGCATGATTTGGTAAATACTCACATTGATAGTAATTTGCTATTTGTAAACTAAAAAGTACAAAATTAAAATTTCCATACACAGAGGATTCACAAAGGGATAGTTCAAAAATTTAAATTCTGTCATCATTTACTAATCATCTTGTCATTCCAAACCTCATGTTGTTTCATTCATCTTCGAAACTAAAGGTTTCTCTTTAATGTGTTTATGTGCATGCCATACATAGGTAAGTTTGTAAAAAAAAATAATAATAATGAATAACATAATATAAGAGTATGTGAAGTTAATATTAGATTTTTAAAAAGAGTTTTCAGTTCTGATTGGTTCACTGGTAGGTTAGGGATCTGAATTTTATGAAAAGTCATTCATATCTCTGTTCTTTCCTTTTTTTCACCAGCATGCCATAGGAAAGTTCGCCATCCACTCACTCTCTCCATGTTACGTATGTGTTGTGTTTTAGTTATGCAGCCTCATCTTACGGTGTCATTACGGAAGCTTTAGTTTAAAAAAAATGCATTCAAGTTTTATCTCTCTTTTTTTTACTTTTATTTACTTGCTGTGAGAGTTTATGAGTTGTTTGTCTATTTTTGTGTATAAGCTGTATGAGCCGGAGAACCAGCATGAAATCTTCCCTCTTACATTCCTTTTGGCTTGTTTGCACTTCCATTTAAAGGGTACCAGAGTTCAAACATGACTAGGTCTCAGAGTTACCAGAGTGCTAAATTAACTCTTTTTTTTCCATGTAACTATTGAACCTGTGGTCAGGTAACTGGCTGAAACGCTCCTCTCTATCTGGGCTGGCTGATGGGGTTGAGGACCTGCTGGACATCAGCTCAGTGGACAGACTGTCCTTTATCAGACAGAGCTCCAAGGTGAGGACTTTAAATTTACAGTGTAGTGAGGTTAAGATAGTCCGTTTAGAGGGTCAATGACAAATAAGAGTGTCCACAGTACTAAAATTTGCAAAGTTCTTAGAAATGCATCCATGAAGAGATTACATTTAATGACTCTAAAATGTCATGTGGTGTTTCCATCAAGTAAAAAGTAATAACATACTTTCCTTACACACTGAATGCATGTGAGCATACTCTTTCATTGCTCATTACTTAATCATTATATTCAAACAAGATTTCAAAAATATATTTTTGAAGGTAAAAAGTATATTTTAAAAATATTATGTATTGTTAGTTCATACATTATATTGCCAAAAGTATTGGGACACCCCTCCAAATCATTGAATTCAGGTGTTCCAATCACTTACATGGCCACAGGTATACAGTGGGGAGAACAAGTATTTGATACACTGCCGATTTTGCAGGTTTGCCCACTTACAAAGCATGTAGAGGTCTGTAATTTTTATTATAGGTACACTTCAACTGTGAGAGACGGAATCTAAAACAAAAATCCAGAAAATCACATTGTATGATTTTTAAATAATTCATTTGCATTTTATTGCATGACATAAGTATTTGATCACCTACCAACCAGTAAGAATTCCGTCTCTCACAGACCTGTTAGTTTTTCTTTAAGAAGCCTCCTGTTCTCCACTCATTACCTGTATTAACTGCACCTGTTTGAACTCGTTACCTGTATAAAAGACACCTGTCCACACACTCAATCAAACAGACTCCAACCTCTCCACAATGGCCAAGACCAGAGAGCTGTGTAAGGACATCAGGGATAAAATTGTAGACCTGCACAAGGCTGGGATGGGCTACAGGACAATAGGCAAGCAGCTTGGTGAGAAGGCAACAACTGTTGGCACAATTATTAGAAAAAGGAAGAAGTTCAAGATGACGGTCAATCTCCCTCGGTCTGGGGCACCATGCAAGATCTCACCTCGTGGGGCATCAATGATCATGAGGAAGGTGAGGGATCAGCCCAGAACTACACAGCAGGACCTGGTCAATGACCTGAAGAGAGCTGGGACCACAGTCTCAAAGAAAACCATTAGTAACACACTACGCCGTCATGGATTAAAATCCTGCAGCGCACGCAAGGTCCCCCTGCTCAAGCCAGCACATGTCCAGGCCTGTCTGAAGTTTGCCAATGACCATCTGGATGATCCAGAGGAGGAATGGGAGAAGATCATGTGGTCTGATGAGACAAAAATAGAGCTTTTTGGTCTAAACTCCACTCGCCGTGTTTGGAGGAAGAAGAAGGATGAGTACAACCCCAAGAACACCATCCCAACCGTGAAGCATGGAGGTGGAAACATCATTCTTTGGGGATGCTTTTCTGCAAAGGGGACAGGATGACTGCACCGTATTGAGGGGAGGATAGATGGGGCCATGTATCGCGAGATCTTGGCCAACAACCTCCTTCCCTCAGTAAGAGCATTGAAGATGGGCCGTGGCTGGGTCTTCCAGCATGACAACGACCCGAACCACACAGCCAGGGCAACTAAGGAGTGGCTGCGTAAGAAGCATCTCAAGGTCCTGGAGTGGCCTAGCCAGTCTCCAGACCTGAACCCAATAGAAAATCTTTGGAGGGAGCTGAAAGTCCGTATTGCCCAGCGACAGCCCGAAACCTGAAGGATCTGGAGAAGGTCTGTATGGAGGAGTGGGCCAAAATCCCTGCTGCAGTGTGTGCAAACCTGGTCAAGAACTACAGGAAACGTATGATCTCTGTAATTGCAAACAAGGGTTTCTGTACCAAATATTAAGTTCTGCTTTTCTGATGTATCAAATACTTATGTCATGCAATAAAATGCAAATTAATTATTTAAAAATCATACAATGTGATTTTCTGGATTTTCGTTTTAGATTCCGTCACTCACAGTTGAAGAATACCTATGATAAAAATTACAGACTTCTACATGCTTTGTAAGTGGGCAAACCTGCAAAATCGGCAGTGTATCAAATACTTGTTCTCCCCACTGTATAAAATCAAGCACCTAGGCATGCAGACTGCTTCTACAAACATTTGTGAAAGAATGGGTCGCTCTCAGGAGCTCAGTGAATTCAAGCGTGGTACCATGATAGGTTGCCACTTGTGCAATAAGTCCATTCGTGAAATTTCCTCACTACTAAATATCCCACGGTCAACTGGTATTATAACAAAGTGGAAGCAATTGGGAACAACAGCAACTCAGCCACAAAGTGGTTGACCACGTAAAATCACAGAGCGGGGTCAGCGCATGCTGAGGCGCACAGTGTGCAGAAATCACCAGCTTTCTACAGAGTCAATAGCTACAGACCTCCAAACTTCGTGTGGCCTTCAGATTAGCTCAAGGACAGTGCATAGAGAACTTCATGGAATGGGTTTCCATGGCCGAGCAGCTGCATCCAAGCCTTACATCACCAAGTGCAATGCAAAGTGTCGATCCGATGGACGAGTCTGGGTTTGGCGGTTGCCAGGATACTTTCCTGACTGCATTGTGCCAAGTGTAAGGTTTGGTGGAGGGGGGATTATGGTGTGGGGTTGTTTTTCAGGGGTTGGGCTCGGCCCCTTAGTTCCAGTGAAAGGAACTCTTAATGCTTCAGCATACCAAGACATTTTGGACAATTTCATGCTCCCAACTTTGTGGGAACAGTTTGGGGATGGCCCCTTCCTGTTCCAACATGACTGCACACCAGTGCACAAAACAAGGTCCATAAAGACATGGATGAGCGAGTTTGGTGCGGAGGAACTTGACTGGCACAGAGTCCTGACCTCTACTCGATAGAACACCTTTGAGATGAATTAGAGCGGAGACTGCGAGCCAGGCCTTCTCGTCCAACATCAGTGCCTGACCTCACAAATGCGGTTCTAGAATAATGATCAAAAATTCCCATAAATGTATTCCCTAAATCTTTTGGAAAACCTTCCCAGAAGAGTTGAAGCTGTTATAGCTGCAAAGGGTGGGCCAACTTCATATTAAACCCTACAGATTAAGAATGGGATGTCATTAAAGTTCATGTGCATGTAAAGGCAGACGTCCCAAAACTTTTGGCAATATAGTGTATATGTTACTAGGTTTTGGAGAGTTGCACCACAACTTGAACTAACCATAGCATGACATAAAAAGGTAAAATAATCTGATATTGTCAGAGACTCGTTGCATTACTTGACCAATATTAATAAGCAGTGCAGCAGTTTTATTAAAATATATATTTTTTCTAAATAATAATAACAATAATATGGAAACTACTAATAAATAATAAATTAACAAAAAAGTCCCTGGTTCAAGTTCCGGCTGAGCCAGGAGGCCATTCTCTCCCATGTTGTTTTCTGTGAATATTCTTTTCAGCAATTTCTGTTTTTTTCATTTTTGCTTTTTTTCTCAATTATGAAATGAGTGCAATTGTATCACCTTGACACGGGGTTATTATCGTTAACTAAAACATTTTCACTGCTAAATAAAATAAAAATGAACTGAAATCAAATAAATTATAAAAGAACCTGATTTTGTTTTTGCTAGTAATTACATTTCTAATTTTTGTTTAGTTTAAGTTGAAGTAATAAAATTACAAACTAAAATGTAATAAAAACAAAATTACTAAAACTTTAACTAAAAATTCAAGTGAAAACAGAAAATATAATTCAAAATATTAACAAAAACTATAATAGTATATCTGTCACGGGTTGTGTGGTGAGAGACAAACGCACGACAAAGAAGATAAAGTATAACAGGTTTTAATAACCCACAAGGCAAATTCCAATAGCAGTCCAACACAACGTGCACACTGAGGAGATCCGACAAAGAAACTCAAATAGAACTGAACTTAAGTAGTGGAGATAACGAGACACACACCTGAACATGATGAAATCAAATGAATAACCATGACAACTAAGGCAGGAATGGTACAAAACTAGGGCTGTGAATCTTTGGGTAGGCAGCGAATCGATTCGATTCACGATTCACAGGTTTTCGATTCGATTCAAGAACGATTTTTGCCAATTCAGAATGATTCGATTTGAGACGATTCACATTAAAATTCGATGCCATTCAATTAATTCGATTTGATTCTGCATTTTTTTATATGCATTCATAAGATTATTAAAATGCTTTCCCCAGTGTGTCTTAGTCAGGGTGTGAATTACACAGCGGCCTTCAGGGGTCAGAGAGTGGGAAAAAAAAACTTTTGTCCATTGTTAATGTTAGTTCATATTATTACTTTATTGTTTTATTATTATTACACACCTTATTTTAATAGCCTATAAAAATTGGCATTTGTAGAAATTTACATAAGCCAAAATTTAAAAAGGCTTTAAAAGTATTGTTAGTTAATGCTAACTATTGTGTAGGACAGTGTTAATGGCTACACAACCTTATTACAGTTTTTCTCAATTGTTTACACACAAATACTGGTACTTGAGACACAATGACCACAACATGTAACTCATGCACCAACCCCCTGAACCAATTCTGCTAAACTACAAGCACAATTCCTGCTTTACACTCAAATTGCAGTTCTAAAACACACTTTTTTCAAAACACTACACACAATTCTCTGCATTTGGCACAATTTTCATGCAGAAAATCTCTTGTTTTCACAAGGAACACACTGCCGTTCGAATATGCACACTGACTCATCACATGGGCAAACACCTGTCACACAGTTTTACAATTAGCAAACAGAGCTTTAGCATAAAAGGGTTAGCAAACAGGTGAGCTCTTTTTTTATTTTTTTACTGTAACTGTATACAGTAAATTCTTCTGTTGTTTTGTATGTAGACCACTGTATGTGCAACTTTGTGTTGGTTGGGATGTACACTGTGTACATTGTTTTTGTGGGAAAAATAAAATATATTTGTTACCGTGTATTTGTGTGTTCTAAGTATAAAAACAATATTCTCAAATATTTTACAACACACTTATGTATGTACTGTCTGTAGTAAGTGTAACACTGAACCAAAAAAAGACCTAAGTCATTATGATGAATGGAGAAGAAGTGTTTTCCATTCATCATAGTGTTTTACATTGAGCACATCAGTGTTCAACTGGTTCTTATAAATGTCTATTCATATGATGGTTTGTGTGTGTCATTTGAAAACAAAATACCATTTTGAAAAGAAATAACATTGTTTTCAATGTAAAGTTTCATTTTGCAGGAGAATTGATGGGTTTTGCCCATTGTGTGTGTGTTTTTTGATTTGTGTGTAGAGTTCTGAGAGTATGAGGCATGCTTTCAGAAAATGTGTGTAAACAATCGAGAAAAACTGTAAAGTGTTCCAGGTACATTAAACATGCAATGCTTCCATGGAGAGAATAGAATATCATGCACTTTTCCAACTAATCCTAAACTAACTTTTCTTCACGGAATAGAAAGAAAAGCCATCTTTGTTCTCTTTATATGGAACATTTTCCTTATGATGATTCTGAAAGAAACCGCGCCGGGTGTCTACTGTTGCTATAGTAATGGACGCAACTTTAACGTGCATCTGATTGACAGATAAACCGCGCGCTCGTATTTCAGTGTTGTTAATGTTGTAGTTATTTCAGCAGTTTCCTTCGTACATTCAGTTAAACGACATTAAGTTAAATTTCATTTATCATTCAAGAGAACATTTCCGTAAAACTTCAGTATTTTATTTTATATAAAATAACGGTGACGTTTCCACGCAATGGAAGCGTTTTATTTCAACAGTAGTGCCCACGGTGACTTGGCAGCTTTACCAATGGCTTGAGCGGTTTGACTCAGAACTATGCCTGTCTGGATAGAGAGCTGTCATCTGCTCATGTGAATAGCAGTGGCCGTCCTGAGGAGAGCTAAAACGTGCGCTGCTCAAAAATGTGTCAATGAGAGCGACGGACGGAGCGCGAGCGCAATCCAGTGAAAGGTGGTAAAGAGAGCGGCGCATGTCTGTGAGGAGAGCTGCGAGGGCGCGGATGCAGCACACGTCTCCATTAATTCACGCATGTAGTAGCTATAATCTAATGTTTGTTTTAAAGCACTGAATCGCTATCGAATCGCGATTAATTCGATTCTTAGCATTTTAAATCGATTATCGACCGAAATCAATGATTCACAATTCAAAAATACATGTTTCAAGATCGATGCATAGGCATCGTCAGGATTTGTAATCGATGCATCGAGAAAACGAGTGAATCTTTACACCCCTATACAAAACACAAACAGAGCCCATGCGGTGTTATATAACGCCCCCTCCCGGAAGGCACATCCTCAAGAGAGAAGGTGAGGAGATTGAGGAGATGGCGAAGGGTTGGCGAAACAGGCAGAGTATACAGGAAGGAGGCTCTGGAGGTGGACGGCTGACCGAGAGGAGGCGGAACAGAAAAGTCCAGGGTGGTGCTGAGGGTGGTGAAAGCCAGGGAGGAGCCTTGAGCAGAGGCAGGATAGTGGAAACCCAGGCCATAGCCAGAACTGAGCACCATGTGCCGTCGCTGGTGGGAGAAGCCATGGTGGTACGAGTCCTGGCGCCACCATGGGGATGGCTGGAGGCGGTGCCGATGGAGTTGGAGCCCACCGCGTAGCCGAAATGCCGAGGTGATGGAGTGACGTCGATGACCCAGGCACCCGCAACAGAGCCACAGAGACAACCTCCTGAGATGAAAGTGTGGGTCCGGAGGGCAGAGGGCGAGCTGGAACAACCAAGTTTGGAGGCGGAGCCTGAGGGTGCGCTAAGCGGGCCATTGTCGAAGGGGTGGGGGACTGAAGAGCGGATGGCCGGAAGTCCACAGCGAAGGCATAGCGAGATCTGACCCAGGTGGAGCCGACTGACCGAGGGAGCCCCATTGGAGTGTAGGCGCAGGAGCCGGGGCGACAGGACGAGGAGGAGCGATGTCAGCTGAGGCTGTAGGCAGAGTCGCGGCCTCCTCTTGCCCAGGCGGAGACTGTTTCCAGCAGGCCCGAGGTGGAACTACGCCACTGAGAAGAGGAGAGGACACAGAGGGATTGGTGGGAGATGACGAGTGGGTGGCAGGAGTGGCTGAGGACGAAACTGGAGAATAATAAATAGTCCAATGAGACAAGATAAATCTTCAATGGTGGTTAGGAGAGGTGGTGGGAGAGGGAGGCTGGGTGGGGCTGATGGGATGGATGAAGATTCTGTGAACAAGATGGTAAGGGGTAATTCTGAGATATTTTCTCCTAACTCACAGTCCAAAATTTGTGCTGCCAGAGTCTCACTCTCAGTGGCGGGAGGGTGGGCGGGGCTCTCATCCTTGCCCTCAGATTCCACTATCACTCCCTCGGTGGTAAATGGTGCAGTCGGGTACGCGCACCTGGTCAGACTCGCGCAACTCGCGCCGATGTTAATCTCACACACCCCCGGTGGCGTTGGCTCACAGTTCACGGCAGAGAAGGGCTCGACGTCTGCGGTGGGCTTAGACTGCTCTATCCTGTTCAATGGGCTCTGGCTAGGCACTGTTGGGAGTGGGGCTGGTGACATCATCCACGGTGAATGCAGATCCACAGCATACCAGAACCCACTCCACAAAGGCGGCGAAGCTCCCTCGAGGAGCCTTCCCGGACAGCTGCGCTCGTATGGCGTTGTTAAGGCCAGCGAATAGGAACAAGCACAGGCAGTCATCCGGGAAGGTGAGTTCCAGGAACTCTTCCAGGTGTTCCTCAAGGGAGCTTTCTCCCTGCTCAAGGCACAATCGCTTCACAGCAGGGATATCTATAATAAACAAAAACCAAAACACAAACTGAAAAACAGAAGAAAAAAAAAAAACACACAAACGAGTCGCAGATTACTTTCACTTTTAGGTCATGTCTTCTGTTGTTGTTCTGGGTTGTGTGGTGAGAGACAAACGCACCACGAAGAAGATGAAGTATAACAGGTTTAAATAATCAGGCAAATTCAAAATCAGTCAAAAGACAAATTTCAATAGCAGTCCAACACAACGTACACACTGCAGAGACAAAGAAACTCAAACAGAACTGAACTTGCGGTCTGACAATATCATTGATACTAAAATAACACTGCCTACATTTTTAACTTTATGCCCCAAAATGTTGTCATCATAAAAGATGAGAATTCCAGTCATTGTATATATGAACTGCATTTTTGAATAAATTATTAGATTGAGACAAAAAAGAGCATAATTTCATTCACCGAAGATACAGTTGACCTGATTTTTTTTTTTTTATTTATACTTAATTGGGTTTTCTTATTCTACAAACAAACAATAATGTTGTAAAACATACATATATTCAATCATTTAAACTAAAACCTTATACAAAGACACACACAACAAAATAAAATGAATTAATTCTACTATTGTATGAACATGTACACACAAGGGGGGAAAACGGGGTTATAATGGTTAGGTCCCATCAGAAACTATGCCATTGCCATCGTTAATGTGATCATTAGTGTGATCATTTTTCTGCCTCACCTAATTTCTTTCTTGGGAATAAAGCTGAACCTCTTGATGGAAAAGAATCAGTCTTTGCGCTAGAGTTATTAGACATCATTTCCTTGATCCAAGACTTTCCTGTACATCTCAGGTCAAGTTCACCAGTGCCGTGAAGCTGTCGGAGGGTAACGCTATTGAATATGGGCGAGAGGAAGAGGAGAATTTCTTCAAGCGGCTCGGTAAATGGCGGTCTGGTCGGAGGAACCCTTCCAAGATTCACCACACAGAAGAGAAAGATGGTAGAATCCTCGGGTGCCTTCCCCCACCCCCGCCCACAATTCGCTCTGTTTGTTTGTGTGTGCCTGTACTTGACGTGTCTTGTGCTTCTGGTACACTCCTCTACCATCTTCCATGCCAGCTCTCTGTGTGTTTGTCCATCTTTGTTAGAACCATCCGCTGGAAGAGGAACTGTGGTTCTCTGACCTATGACCTGGCACCATGACCCGCCACAGCTTTGTCAAAGTTATTGTGAACCTTCAGCTCTCCAAGTTAATAGTTAATCGATATTTATTTGGGGAAATTTTTGATTTGTAGATCCTGTAGTGTTCTTGTTATTTCAGAATAGTGACAAAAACAGACTTGCATGTTCATTCGATATCACCAGATGCATATTTCACCAGCTATTTTCAGCTGTTAAAACCTTGTCATACAGAGATTCTACACTCCTTTTACTGACACTATTCTGTACCACCGACAAGGTTGCCATGGATTCCAGGAGCGCTTGGCTGCTAGTCAGGAGGCCATAAAGAATAAGAACATTGTGAATCTAGGTGCAATCAGACAAGGCATGAAGAGGTTTCAATTCCTGTTGAACTGCTGTGAGCCGGGAACCATACCAGATGCTTCGATTTTAGCAGCAGCGCTGGACCTGGTCAGTTTGGATTCTTCTGTTTATATACAAAATGGTGTCACGTTACATTTGATGCAGATCTGCTAGACTAAAGAAATAAAATAACCAAAAACTTGAAACCTGTTATTTCCTTTAAAGGGGTCAAGAAATGCATTTTCAGATCTTTATATTATGTTTCTGGAGGTTAGCTCATGAAGTTTTTGTATCAAACTTAGTGCAGCTTTAAATTGGGATCAGTATTTTTTCAAAGAAAATTAGGAACTGAATATTGTCTTGTTGATTTTGATAAATGTCTTTGCCAGGAAGCCCCTGTGGTAGCAAGGGCCTCGCTTTTCCTGGAGTGTGCCCGTTTTGTGCATCGCTGTAACCGTGGTAACTGGCCAGAGTGGATGAAAGGTCACCATGTGAACATCACTAAGAGAGGGCTTTCCAGAGGACGATCGCCTGTAGCGGGAAACAAAAGGAACACGAAGCTCCAGTGGAACGCTGCCAAACATTTTTACCAGTGGGGAGATGTGAGTCAAATTAAGCTGAAAGATAGGCAAATGTTGTCTTTCCTGCAGAAAACCCACTTACATCAATTTTGAGAAATTCATTTTGTGGTATTTGGCTGCATCTAATATATGTATCCTCAAAAAGGCAATAGGCACTCGGCTGAGTGAAATTTGCCACTCAGACAGTGAGAGTCCAGCCAACATCTTGGGTTTCATCTATGATGAAGAGAGCAAGAGGCGTGCGAAAAAGGAGGATGAGGAGGAAGATTATCTGGATGACAGTAAGAGTGAAAATGACATGAATTCAGATTAAACAAACAGACGATGTACAAATTAAATATAGTACTTCAGCATTTAGTTAATGATTTTTTTAATGATTCTTTCAACAGACACAGTCAACCCTACAAAGTGTGGCTGCCCTTTTGCTCTGAAGATGGCTGCTTGTCAGCTGCTTCTGGAGATCACCACTTTCCTGCGAGAGACTTTTCCCTGTCTTCCCAGACCCCGAACAGAGCCCCTTGTGGTCAGTTTTGCTATTGTCTCCCTCAGACCAGGGCTGCGTTTCCTAAAAGTATCGTAAGCCTAAGTTGATCATAGAGACAATTGATGATAATTGTTATGCGATCAACTAAGGCTTATGATGCTTTTGGGAAACGCAGCCCAGATTCATTCATGTGACATGATTAAAGGGATAGTTCACCCAAAAATGAAAATTCTCTCATCATTTACTCACCCTCATGTCATTACAGATGTATATGACTTTCTTTAGATGAACACATACAAAGATTTTTAGAAAAATCTCTGAGTCCATATAATGCAAGTTGATGGTTCCCTCAAAGTTGAGGCTTCAAAAACCACGCAAAACAAACACAATGGTAATCCATATGACATGACCCTAGTTGACAGGTCGATGTCTTCTGAAGAGAAACGATAGGTTTGTCGTAGAAAAATACAAACCCGATTCCAAAAAAGTTGGGACACTGTACAAATTGTGAATAAAAACAGAATGCAATGATGTGGAAGTTTCAAATTTCAATATTTTATTCAGAATACAACATAGATGACATATCAAATGTTTAAACTGAGAAAATGTATCATTTTTAGGGGAAAATAAGTTGATTTTAAATTTCATGGCATCAACACATCTCAAAAAAGTTGGGACAAGGCCATGTTTACCACTGTGTGGCATCCCCTCTTCTTTTTATAACAGTCTGCAAATGTCTGGGGACTGAGGAGACAAGTTGCTCAAGTTTAGGAATAGGAATGTTGTCCCATTCTTGTCTAATACAGGCTTCTAGTTGCTCAACTGTCTTAGGTCTTCTTTGTCGCATCTTCCTCTTTATGATGCGCCAAATGTTTTCTATGGGTGAAAGATCTGGACTGCAGGCTGGCCATTTCAGTACCCGGATCCTTCTTCTACGCAGCCATGATGTTGTAATTGATGCAGTATGTGGTCTGGCATTGTCATGTTGGAAAATGCAAGGTCTTCCCTGAAAGAGACGACGTCTGGATGGGAGCATATGTTGTTCTAGAACTTGGATATACCTTTCAGCATTGATGGTGCCTTTCCAGATGTGTAAGCTGCCCATGCCACACGCACTCATGCAACCCCATACCATCAGAGATGCAGGCTTCTGAACTGAGCGCTGATAACAACTTGGGTTGTCCTTGTCCTCTTTAGTCCGGATGACATGGCGTCCCAGTTTTCCAAAAAGAACTTCAAATTTTGATTCGTCTGAACAGAACAGTTTTCCACTTTGCCACAGTCCATTTGAAATGAGCCTTGGCCCAGAGAAAACGCCTGCGCTTTTGGATCATGTTTAGATATGGCTTCTTTTTTGACCTATAGAGTTTTAGCCGGCAACGGCGAATGGCACGGTGGATTGTGTTCACCGACAATGTTTTCTGGAAGTATTCCTGAGCCCATGTTGTGATTTCCATTACAGTAGCATTCCTGTATGTGATGCAGTGCCGTCTAAGGGCCCGAAGATCACGGGCATCCAGTATGGTTTTCCGGCCTTGACCCTTACGCACAGAGATTGTTCCAGATTCTCTGAATCTTTGGATGATATTATGCACTGTAGATGATGATAACTTCAAACTCTTTGCAATTTTTCTCTGCCCATCTGGTGATCCTCTGCCCATCTTGACTTCTGAGAGACACTGCCACTCTGAGAGGCTCTTTTTATACCCAATCATGTTGCCAATTGACCTAATAAGTTGCAAATTGGTCCTCCAGCTGTTCCTTATATGTACATTTAACTTTTCCGGTCTCTTATTGCTACCTGTCCCAACTTTTTTGGAATGTGTAGCTCTCATGAACTCCAAAATGAGCCAATATTTGGCATGACATTTCAAAATGTCTCACTTTCAACATTTGATATGTTATCTATATTCTATTGTGAATAAAATATAAGTTTATGAGATTTGTAAATTATTGCATTACTTTTTTATTCACAATTTGTACAGTGTCCCAACTACTAACATTTTAAACTTATCATAAACTTATGTTGTGAAGCATGTCGTGAAATTTGCTCGACAAGTGATGCGGAAGCACTCTTGCACTTGACACTTGACACTTTGCAGGTCAGACTGAGTTCATCAAACTTGTGCGTAAATTCTTCGCTTGGGCTTGTGTTTCCTGTTTCCCGCAATCGCATGCATATGAATGGAAGTCAATGGAATGAAAGGTGTAGTGTGACCGCCTCTCCCACAAATTATTAATTTGTTCCCTTGTTTTAGTTAAATTTCGGCCATGTTGTACTATTGGGTTCCCTTGATTTATTTACAATAAAACGAGGGAACAAATTAGTACATCATGGGCATGATTTAACTAAAAATGAGTTAACAAATTAGTACAATGTGGCCATGATTTTACTAAAATGAGGGAACTAATTGATAGACATGGCCATGAATGAATAAGTCATGAGAACAAATGCTTAATTTGTGCCCACAACATCTTCCGCATATCATGTGTGGGGCTTCGCAATTAACATTGCAGAGAAATTTGATAAATTCATATTTTTATAAAAAATGCCAGACATCTTATTTATTGCACAAAGTTTAGAATTGAAGATTTGTCTCCATTTCAGTTAATTATTTGTAATTTGAATTCAGTTGGCTACAACACAGAATGTTGAAGTGGAAAAATTTACAGAATTTTAATTCAAGGAAATTTGGGGTAATGCATTCTGGGAAATTAAGTAAAAGTTTTATCAATATTTATTAAATATGATGTAAATGCATATTCCGAATGCAGGAAATCAATTTGGAATTTAAATCTCAATTTCATTCTTAATAAATGATTGAATAGTTTCTTACATCTTACATCGTCGCACAGTAAAACAATTCCTAAAACAGTCTTGTCTTTTGGCTCCTATAGGATTTAGAGAGCTGCCGCTTGCGTCTGGACCCTGAGCTAGGCCGTCACCGCTATGAGAGGAAGATCAGCTTTGCAGGAATCCTGGATGATGAAGATGGACACGATTCTTTGAACAGCAGCAGCCACACCCTCAAGTCTGACACTGGCTGTGAGGAGAAGAAATCATCACAAGAGCCGCTGGGTAAAATGAAAAAAGGAATAATTTTCTGCATGTACATGTTTGATAGATGAAGATATGATTTATCATTTCATTTTGTCTTGTCTCCTCTCCCCAGCTCCAATTAGGAAGATCCGTATTGGTGGCTCTCGTTTGCTACAGATTAAAGGAGCAAGGAGTTTCCGAGTAAAGAAAGGAGGCTCTTTGTCTTCTATCCGCCGAGCAGGGAGTCTGAAAAGCACTAAGATGTCCAGACAGGACTCTGAGTCTGAGAATGACGTGGATTCGGAACGGCTGCTCTCCCAGAGCAGAGATACTGTCACTGATATAGGTCAGACAATGCTTCTCCAGCCCTATATGAAGTTATTTTATTATTAAATTTGTAAATGTTGTTATTGGGAAGCTGACCAAAGCAGAATACCTTATTTGGAAAGGCAATAATAATGGCATCAATAATACATTTTACTGAAAAATAGAAAAAATATTTGTTAGGCTGATCCAACAAACACAAAGGTAATATTTTTAATACACATTTAATTGTACATATTTTAACGTAATGGTCAGTTGTAAAGCTAATAAAGTAATACACAAGGTGTGTAAAAGGAGTTCAAATTGGATGGCCATTTTGCAGTCATTTTATTTAATGTGTCTCAGTAATCCAAGCTTGTCACAAGTAATATTGAACTATGCTATCATACATATTTTCCACTTTTTTTAAAGGTTTATGCTGCTGTTTTAAACCTGAGAGATACAAACCCGATTCCAAAAAAGTTGGGACACTGTACAAATTGTGAATAAAAAAGGAATGCAATAATTTACAAATCTCATAAACTTATATTTTATTCACAATAGAATATAGATAACATATCAAATGTTGAAAGTGAGACATTTTGAAATGTCATGCCAAATATTGGCTCATTTTGGATTTCATGAGAGCTACACATTCCAAAAAAGTTGGGACAGGTAGCAATAAGAGGCCGGAAAAGTTAATTGTACATATAAGGAACAGCTGGAGGACCAATTTGCAACTTATTAGGTCAGTTGGCAACATGTTCGGGTATAAAAAGAGCCTCTCAGAGTGGCAGTGTCTCTCAGAAGTCAAGATGGGCAGAGGATCACCAATTCCCCCAATGCTGCGGCGAAAAATAGTGGAGCAATATCAGAAAGGAGTTTCTCAGAGAAAAATTGCAAAGAGTTTGAAGTTATCATCATCTACAGTGCATAATATCATCCAAAGATTCAGAGAATCTGGAACAATCTCTGTGCGTAAGGGTCAAGGCCGGAAAACCATACTGGATGCCCGTGATCTTCGGGCCCTTAGACGGCACTGCATCACATACAGGAATGCTACTGTAATGGAAATCACAACATGGGCTCAGGAATACTTCCAGAAAACATTGTCGGTGAACACAATCCACCGTGCCATTCGCCGCTGCCGGCTAAAACTCTATAGGTCAAAAAAGAAGCCATATCTAAACATGATCCAGAAGCGCAGGCGTTTTCTCTGGGCCAAGGCTCATTTAAAATGGACTGTGGCAAAGTGGAAAACTGTTCTGTGGTCAGACGAATCAAAATTTGAAGTTCTTTTTGGAAAACTGGGACGCCATGTCATCCGGACTAAAGAGGACAAGGACAACCCAAGTTGTTATCAGCGCTCAGTTCAGAAGCCTGCATCTCTGATGGTATGGGGTTGCATGAGTGCGTGTGGCATGGGCAGCTTACACATCTGGAAAGGCACCATCAATGCTGAAAGGTATATCCAAGTTCTAGAACAACATATGCCAACATGACAATGCCAGACCACATACTGCATCAATTACAACATCATGGCTGCGTAGAAGGATCCGGGTACTGAAATGGCCAGCCTGCAGTCCAGATCTTTCACCCATAGAAAACATTTGGCGCATCATAAAGAGGAAGATGCGACAAAGAAGACCTAAGACAGTCGAGCAACTAGAAGCCTGTATTAGACAAGAATGGGACAACATTCCTATTCCTAAACTTGAGCAACTTGTCTCCTCAGTCCCCAGACGTTTGCAGACTGTTATAAAAAGAAGAGGGGATGCCACACAGTGGTAAACATGGCCTTGTCCCAACTTTTTTGAGATGTTGATGCCATGAAATTTAAAATCAACTTATTTTTCCCTTAAAATGATACATTTTCTTAGTTTAAACATTTGATATGTCATCTATGTTGTATTCTGAATAAAATATTGAAATTTGAAACTTCCACATCATTGCATTCTGTTTTTATTCACAATTTGTACAGTGTCCCAACTTTTTTGGAATCGGGTTTGTATATAACATGTTTCTGTATGCAGTATATGAGGTGAAGGAGGGGTGAAATTTCTCAACAATAAATAAAATGTGGCATGTTATATTTCTGATTCTGATTCAAGCTAAACCTTTTTTTACCAACCTTTGTTTTAGAATTTTTAGCTTGATTTACATAAAGGTCGCTATAAAAATAAAATAATAAATAATTCAATGAATTGTACAAGTCATATTTGGAAACGGAGATCAGATACATCTAAAAAGATTTGTCATTGCCACAGATACATATACCATACAAATTTGCTTATGCACATAATGGGTTTTCTGCACATCGTTAGTAGTTATGCAGTAAACAAAAAATGGACAACACATTAAGAGCTTAATTTCATGAGTAAAATTTGTGTATGTTATCTGTTTAGGAAGCCCTTGGAGTGCTAGCGAGCCAAGCATTGAACCTGAAGGTCCTGGCAGCACAGGGGGTGTGGAGGACAACTACCATCGCAACATGTCGTGGCTGCACGTAAGTGCCAGCATTCTGACTTTTCCCTGTGTGAACTAAATGTGTGTGATATTTGTTTCTTATACTCCTCTTTCTCAATTTCCAGATTATGATTCTGCTGTGCAACCAGCAGAGTTTCATCTGCACTCATGTGGATTTCTGCCACCCTCGCTGCTATCAGCACCACAGCCGTTCCTGCACTCGGCTCGTCCGTGCAATCAAACTTCTGTACGGAGAAACAGTGGACAGCCTGAAAGAGAACAGCGCCACCGGCAATATCAGCGGCCGTGCCAAGAAGAGCAAAGAGGTGGTTAAAAATATTCAGTGCTAGGGGGTCCATAAAACTAGATGTTGTTGTTGTTTAATTTATTGTGCTGACACAATGCAGGATTGCTAGTTGTACCAATTTTATACATAATTCCTCTAAAAACTCTAAACACACTCAAGTGTGTTGCATGCTGCTTTTTGAAGGAATGTACATGCAACAACTGAGTGACACTGGCAGAGTGGATCCTCATTTTCACCTTACAGTAAAAGTAAGCAGTTTGGAAATTAATGGGGCTTTGGGGAAAAAAATGCCCCTTGTTTTTTTTATATTTATAACATACAGTAATGTTAAGCAGTTTCACATGAGCAAGAAAGAGTGCTGTTTTTCTAGAATATCAGCATGACTGTAAATTATATTGATATTGATGTAACAGTTTAATAAACAAGAAGTAAAAGGGTTAGTTCAGTTCAGTTAAATTCTGTCATTAATTACTCACCCTCATGTCATTTTGAACCCGTAAGACCTTCGTTCATCTTCAGAACACAAATTAAGATATTTTTGATGAAATCCGAGAGCTTTCTGAACCAGCCATAGGCAGCAATGTCATTGCAACATTCAAGGCCCAGAAATGTAGTAAAGACATCGTTAAAATAGTCCATATGACTACAGTGGTTCAACCTTAATTTTATGAAGTAACGAGAATACTTTTTGTGCACAAAAACAAAACAAAAATAACGGCTTTATTCAACAATCTCTTCTCTTCAACGTCATTCTCCTACATCAGAACGCCGGCTCATTATTTGCTAGCTCCTACGTCAGCATCACACGCATGTGTCGTGGTGCTCACGTGAACAGCGTCAGCCAATAATGAGCTGGCGTTCTGACGTAGAACCTGGAAGCACTGCACTGTGTTACTACGTGAATAGCGTAGGAAAATGACGGTGTTTAGTTCCTGAATGAATCCTGTTTTGAATAAATCGGTTGAGCAAATGATTCAATGACCCATTCGCTTGCTTCGTTCCTGAATGAATCAGTCCTTTTGATAGAACTGAATTGATTCAATGACTCATTCATTAAGACACTGACTTGCATTCACCTGGCAGTTTTAGTATTTAGTATTTAAAACATTAATCTTCTAACATTATTTATGCAATTGTCATTACAGTGTAAAGATATTCATTCCACCTAAGTAAATACAATCCAAGAGCTTTGGCACTGTAGAGTATGTGTTGACTAATGGTGTCCAGGGACAACCTAACTCCTAGCTCAGCCTACCTAAGTACAGTATATAATTGTGTTTTGTTTCAGTGTTCAGACAAATCCTGCCTCCGGACCCCATCCATGAAAAGACGCCCCACTGACAGCAGTGCCGAGGGGAAAAAAGACACTGGCATGTTAAAGTACATCCGCAACCAGGTCACTTTTTTCTGTCCACTACGGAGAGAACTTTACTGGTGTACAAGCTATTGCTATTGTTACAAATACATAAAGACTGTGAGTTAGTTGTGTTAAGTATGCTATGTTCTATTCTTTTAGGTAATGAGCCTGTCTCCAGCCCCTCTGTCCTTGCTCATAAAAGCAGCCCCTATCCTGACTGAGGACATGTATGGAGACATTCTGCCTGCAGCATGGGAGCTCCTGCTGAGTGTGGATGAGCATATGGCTGCAGCTGCAGGTCTGTCTGGCTAACATATTCCTCCCTTGCTGGGGAATCTACTCAGAGTCATTAGTTAGTTAGCCTTTGAAATGCAGTGGATTTTAAGCAAGGGATTTTATTCCTATTTATGGCATTATAGAATTATATTTTCATTTTATAATGTTTATGACCCATTTTATAATGTTGATGGCTCTGTTCCAAACCCTAGAGAACAGCCTACCTGGTGTGTATTTTAGGCACTATTAAAGTCACCATGAAATCATTGCAACATTTATTATAAATAATTTATCCATGCACATCATCATTTTAATTCATGTGCATTCATAATCTTTAATCAAAATAAATTCCCCTCCCTCTTTCAACAACATCCCTTCTCTTCTTTTATGACATGTTTACTGGCACGAGGACGGGACAACCGGTCATTCACATGAAATTACAGCAATAGCAAATGACAGCGATCCATTCAATTCCGGTTGGACAAAATCAAGTCCCACCATACATTTTTTCTTGTTCCAGAAGCAGTTTCACATGGATGTACATCCCAATAGGAAAGCAAAGACTACCGCAACTTCATTTTCATGCTGACTTTAAATGTATAAAAAATTAAGCTTTGCATCATATCCTGTACGTTGCAGTGGCTGAAAAAAATGTGCATGCACAAAGTCTAGTGTGACCACACCGTAAGAAACCTTGTTTTGGCCAAATTCTGTGTAAGGCAGTCCCATTGCACTGGGACAAGCTCCTTCAGACAGTCAAGACTAATTTTAATTTTAACAATATTTTATATAGTTATTCTCAGTGCTTGGACAGTATCAATAGAAATGAGTTATAATTAATAAATTTGTTAAAATTCTATAAGGGCTATACAAATAAATTCAAATTATAATTCATATAATGTAATTAAAAATAGGTTTTAGGCTATTTTTAACCAAACTTTGTATAAAGATGATTCTTGAATCTGTTATGAAAGATATTACAGAATGATTTGATATACTGTTTTACTTTATGCAATATGTGTGTAAAATTGCCGTAAATGGGTAGTCCTATTTTATACCTTGTATATAATTTGCATATTAATGTGTTCTTGGAGCAACATTTAATGAAAAAGAGTAATAATGGGAGTAATAACTTGGAAACATTTTCATAAGAATATCTAATATTTAATAGGAATGGTGTCCTCTACAGAGGACATGTATGAAATCAATGCCCTGTTTCATAACAGAAAGTCATATTCTGATTTGAAGCCCCATAAAGTTTATTTTACTACAAACAATTTTTGCTGTAAATAAGGACAAATAATTTCATTCAGTCAATGTCAGTCAAGGAGATTGTGTTGTCATGGTGAAACCTCCAAATATTTGATATCTCTGAAAATCCCTGAATGTGCTCTTTACAGTACTGTACATCCAGACTTAAAACTGTGACATGTATGGTCCCAGAGAAATGCACTAAAATGTAATGTCCTCTACCGAGGACAAATGTCTGTGCCTGGGTCTAAGGAGAATATATAAAATGTAGACAGCAAGACAACTCCCTAAGGTTTGGAAGGGAGCAGGTATATACTTATCCATCCATTTCTTGAATGGAGTCTCTCTCTCTCTACATACATTAATTATTATCATGCAAACACACACACACAGCTGCCCTGTTCCTGCTGTGCGCGGTGAAGGTGCCCGATGGAGTGACCGAGATGATGATGGCTGAATTTCAGCACCAGGAAGCGTGTCAGAGAATTAACTCCATTTTGAAATTCTACACTGTCTGGAGATTCCGTTACCAAGTGTGGCCTCGGATGGAGGAGGGGGCTCAGCAGATTTTTAAGGTATTACTGATGGAAAAACACTTTACAGTTAGAAAATTTGACTGCAGTATGCTTGTATACTTCTAATTTCTATGCATATATTCTTCTTTGTTATTATTTTGTTTTAAATCATTACAACAAAATAATATCATTAAAAATTATTTCAATCTCTTTCTCTCTCTCTCTCTCTCTCTCTCTCTCTCTCTCTCTCTCTCTCTCTCTCTCTCTCTCTGTGCGTGTATGTTGTTTTATAGATTCCTCCACCCAGTATTAACTTCACGCTGCCCTCTCCTATCCTGGGAATGCCCTGTGTGCCCATATTTGACCCTCCATGGGTTCCTGTTAATGCAGGCACTGTTCCGGATGCAATTAGTGAAGATCAGTCTGTACGTTTTAGTGGCCCACCACACCAAACATATCCGGCCTTAAGGCAAAATGGCCATGCACAAATTTTACAGGAGATATTTCCCCATTAACCACTCATTCAGTTCTTTCTCTGCTCCCTGTACATTTCAGAAATCGTTCTCGGCACGTGCAGTGTCTCGCTCTCACCAACGGGCAGAGCACATCCTGAAGAACATGCAGCAGGAGGAAGAGAAGAGGAGGCTCGGTCGCGAGGCCAGCATCATCACGGCCATCCCTATCGCTCAAGAGGCCTGCTATGAGCCCACATGTAGTCCCCCGCCCGAGCAGGAAGAAGAGGGTGTGTCATTTCTGTGCTGTGCTAGTTAGGGTTATATCATAAGGAATCTTATTTCATTGATCTTTTCAGATAAAAGAGTGGTCGCACTTTATATTTTAACTACTATGTACTAACATTTAAATTAATCATTTGATACAAAACACGTAATGTGTACGTACATGATTTCACACTGTACTTATATTTAAAAAATATCCGTATGTAATTACATCTGTAATTAATTTCTACAATTCATCTATAATGACACTGTCGACCAATCCCTCACACCTTAACCAACCCTTAAACCTACCCATACCAAACTCTGTCCCTAACCTTTACATGTATCCCAAGTCAATAGCAGCAAAAGTGTTTTACAATACAACATGAACACAATGGGCCGTATTTTAACGATCTAAGCGCATGGTCTAAAGCGCACGGCGCAAGTGCACATAGGGCGTGTCCAAATCCACTTTTGCTGGAAAAATGGTCGGTGCGCCCGGCGCTTGGTCTGAAAGGGTTGTCCCTATTCTCTTAATGAGTAATGGGTGTGTTTTTGCCGTAACGTGCAATAAACCAATCAGAGTCTCATCTCCCATTCCCTTTAAAAGCCAGTTGCGCTTGCGCCATGGCGGATTGCTATTTACATGGCGGAATTTGCAAGCGGAAAGACAACACTTCTCCAGAGAGGAATCCTTTTATTTTTAATATTTGAAAATGTTTGTGTGCTGCTGCGCATCCCTGTGTGTATAATATGTCACAATGTAATTCTGGTTTTCCAAAAAGGCTTCCAAAAGGATGGAGCGATTAAAAACTCAATTAGACTCAACAGCAAACCCACAGCTTGTGTGTGAATACTGCATGGCCCTGCAAGTCACTTCACATGTGAATGTATTTACATAATCTTAAAGAGAAAAAAAGGCTTGTTTCATTCTAAGTGCGAGTAGAAATTGGTCATTATTAAATGATTAAAAAATATATTTCGATCATAACCTATAGATGGACTAAATAATAAAACAATGAATGATATGATTTATTTAGATTTTGAAACACTGATTTCACTTTAAGCCCACAGTGATCAACCCTGAAATATGGGTTTTCAGAACATATTTTCATAGAGATGAGCTAATTATGTGCAAATGTAATATGTGGTATCCTCTTCTCTGTCAGTAGAAGATGTGGTGAACCTGACATCACGTCGTCTGTCCGTCAGTCCTTCCTGTGCCTCCAGTAACTCTCACAGAAACTACTCCTTTCGCAGAGGCTCCGTGTGGTCAGTGCGGTCAGTGGTCAGTGCTGAAGGTAAGTAGCATTCTGGACTCACCAGATTTAAGAGTACAGTCATTGGTCATGTTGATTTTATTTTTTGTTATTCATGTGGTTTGTTTTACCTTACAAGATGATGAGAACACAACAGAACTCACACCAACACATCACATGCTGCAGCCACCCCAGGCTGTTTTCCCACCATGCATATGTGCTGCCGTGTTGCCCATTGTGCACCTGATGGAAGATGGAGGAGTTCGGGAAGATGGAGTTGCGGGTGAGAGGCAAAGAATCTTCCGACAAACCATTTAATAAACATTTTTACCCACTGTTATTTTAGACCCTCACACTACTTTGTTTCTTCGTTTTGTGTTCCCACAGTATGTGCTGTTGCTCAGCAGGTCTTGTGGAACTGCCTGATTGAAGATCCAGCACTGGTCCTGAGACACTTCCTGGAGAAACTCACAGTCAGTAACAGACAGGTAAGATCACCTAAGTAGTCATGCTTTCAAAGAATAAAAGATGAACTTGTGCTGTTATATGATGAAACATGGTTATTGTTCTCAGGATGAGCTGATGTACATGCTGAGAAAACTGCTTCTTAACATTGGGGATTTGCCTGCACAGACCTCGCACATTCTTTTTAACTATCTGGTGAGACTTTAGCATGCTTTTTCAACACCAATGTGATGACAAAAGGAAGAATTTGTTTTTAAATGGCATAATTTAAATGACATCGTGATTTGAGTGAACACTCTTAAAAATGAAGCTGCCAGAAAGAACCAAAAAGGGGGTTTTACAGCAATGCCATAGAAGAACCATTTTAGATTCCAGAAACCATTTTTCTTAGTGCCATAAGGAACCTTATATAATATTATTTTTATAGTTTAAAGCATACTTTTCTATTGCGGAGAACCTTTTGTGCAGTGGGAAGGTTCCATGGATGTTAAAGGTTCTTCATGGAACACACAAAGAACTTTGTTAGGGATAGTTTACCCACAATGAAAATTCTGTCATTATTTACTCACCCTCATGTCATTCCAAACCCATAAGACTTTGGCTATTCATCAAAACAAAAATTAAGATATTTTTTAGTGAAACCTGACAGGTTTCTGTCCTTCCATTGAATAAAATTGATACAAAAAGGTCATAAAGGTAAAATAAATTCATATGAATTAAGTGATTTAATCCAAGTCTTGTGAAGAGATACGATCGATTTATATGATGAACAGATTTAATTTAGGCTTTTATTCACATATAAACGCACATACATAGAGTGCATCACATCTTTCATCTCTCATCCTGCATCCGAAGAGTCTTTAGTTTTATCATATTTATAAAAGACAGATACGCTGTACCGATTCTTTCCGAAAACAGCCGAGCTCGTGCAGGCGTGCAGTGGGCAGAGCTAAAGAGTCGCGAGCACACACACACACACACACACACGAAATACAGCATGGCATTATCCCTGGATAACTTTTGATTCACTATACGTTCGTGTTGTTTACATTATATGCACTTATGCGCCGATTGCCAACAAAACACAGACATTTGATGCAGTTTCACTCACCGCCTGCGGTTTCGACTCATGACCGGGAACAAACAAACACACTTGCAGAACTCTGGAAAAACAAACTGCATCCACTGTTTCCTTAACGCTGGGTTATTTGGGAAGCTGAACAAGGTTATCTTTCCCTCACAACCAAAAACACACTTCTTTAGTGACATTGTTGATTTCATGGTCTAAAAAGAAAACGACAGCGCTACCAACGGCCTCCGTAACACGAACGAAGCTCGTTGATGGGCATGCTCTTGCTCTCGCTCTGGTTGATGTGCGCACGCGCTTATCCGGGAGAAGTGCCCATACAAGCAATTCCGCCCTTTATGATGTCATACAGGGCCATACTCGAAAAAAATTTTCCGAAACTTATTCGAAAGTGTTTTTGGCACAGAAATACTCCGTCATACGTCCAAATCGTTTTTTTTTTAATTTTGGCCATGTTTAGCATGAGAATCCAACTCTTTAACAGTTTAAATAAGTCAGAATGCATGAAATAGCATTAGACCCACCCCCCCTCCCCTTTAAAAAGCGATATAAAAAATATATATATATAAATCATATAAAAAGCGATCCACTTAATTCATACGGATTCGTTTTACGATGCTTTCATAACCTTTTTGGATCTTCTAAGTTTTGCTTACCTGGACAATAAATGGAGAGACAGAAACCTCTCAGGTTTTATTAAAAATATCTTAATTTGTGTTTTGAAGATTAACAAAAGTCTGGAACGACATAAGGGTGAGTAGATGATGAAAGAATTTTCACTTTTCGGTGAACTATCCCTTTTAGAGTGAAGGATGGAGATGCAGGGATCTCGTTATGCAGATCTGGGTATCATACTAGACATGTGAAATCTGATATTTTTTTCATTTTTTCCAAGGTGGGCTTGATCATGTATTTCGTAAGGACTCCCTGTGAGTGGGGCATGGATGCCATATCAGCCACATTGACCTTTCTGTGGGAGGTGGTGGGTTATGTAGAAGGGCTCTTTTTCAAAGACCTTAAACAGACTATGAAGAAAGAACAGTGTGAGGTCAAGCTTCTGGTTACTGCCTCCATGCCAGGTTGCATATTTCAGCCACACTCTATACAGAAAATAAGTTTACTAGTGTCCTGTTCATGTTCATAACTGTACCTGTAATTATGTGCCTAGGAACCAAAACCCTGGTCGTTCATGGACAGAATGAGTGTGACATTCCCACCCAGTTACCAGTGCATGAAGACACCCAGTTTGAAGCTCTTTTGAAGGTCATTGTAATAGCTGTAGATTTGTTCAAAATATTATTTTGGTATATTTTCACAATTTAACAACCTTTTTCCCTTTTTTTGCTTAATGTTTTCATGCCAGGAGTGTTTAGAGTTCTTCAATATACCAGAGGCTCGATCTGCTAACTATTTTCTGATGGATAAGCGTTGGAACCTTATCCACTATGCCAAGGTGGGTTATAGTTTTCGAACAGATCTAGACATTTCAAAGGATACATAGTGAATATTCTTGATAGTAAACACTAAAATGTTTGTATGTTGGCTGAAATTTGGTATCCATCTCGACATCAGACCTATGTGCGAGACATCTACCCTTTCAGAAGATCAGTGTCTCCTCAGCTCAACCTGGTTCATATGCTTCCAGAGAAGGGTCAAGAGCTCATTCAGAAACAGGTGTGCTTTGTGAATCTCAGTCAAATGTTTTTGCTGAACCAATAATGGAATTTGGAATTTGTTCACATAATGGAATTTGTGTAAGATCAAGTTGACTTTATATAGATTCAACAATAGATCAGAATTCTAGTGTACATAAATTTTTAAAGCAATTTTTTCAATTAAGAAAAATATAGCACAAATTACCAATAATTTGTTAATTTTTTTTTTTTAGGTGTTTTCCAGAAAGCTGGAAGAGATTGGCCGAGTTTTGTTCATCATCTCGCTTACCCAGCGTATGCCTGCCATGCACAAGCAATCCCACGTCTCCATGCTTCAAGAAGACCTTCTGCGACTGCCGTCATTTCCTCGCTCTGCCATTGATGCTGAGTTCACCCTCTTCAATGAGCCTCTGGGTGAGTGAGAAAAACAATTTGATCCTCTTTTACATTAAGCTAATAATCTTGACTAACAGTCTAACCATTTAACCAGTGGTGTCAGTTCACCAAAAGTCAGAATATGGCAAGTTCTGATGATGTCATCCATCTTACAATATTACCTGACAATTTCAAATTCCTGCTCATTTTAATCCTATGTAAGGTTTGAGGGTGCACCAGACACAAATGAATCTTCCAGATGATTCGTTCAAACATAATTCCACACAAAACTCAACTCAACAAATCAACAATTTATGGCCTTAATTGAAGTGGGCGCCGGTCAGTCTGCACCAGGCTGACAAAACCCCCAGCTAAGTACTTTACGGCCTTGCAAACTTCGAGCAACACCAAGATAACGGCAGAGGTTGGTTGACCCCCAAAACAAAGAGCCAAAGCAGATTCCCCCTTCTCAACGACCTTTAAATGAACTCTGAGTGACACGGTTAAAATCCACATTAAAACCCACAGGGACTGTTGTTACATATAAACTGCATCAAATCATTCAAAAGAATGATAGCCGACTTACATTCAAACAGCCTTCTACTGCATAATTCTATATCATGTCCATAACCAGTACACGTGACCATTATGCATATATATCACTCACAATTCATGTAATTGTGATAACTATTGAATGATTGACTGAAAGTGTACCTTGCTTGGTATCAGTATGATTGTATGCTTATAATTCAGAAAATGGCTTGATTGAAATATGTGTAGAATGTATTGTGTTCTTAATAATAAGAAATCATGTCTAACTGTACTCTGCTTAGAGAGGGAAGTTAAGAGACCACAGATAACAGGTAATTTATGGTGAGGGGTGGGGACACAGTCACCCCTGAACTAAATATGATACCTAATTGGTCAGAACCCATCCTGGAGGATGGGCAGACATTTGAGATTAAAATCTCAGAACACGAACAAAGAATTGGACAGAGTCAAGACAAAGACAAGACAAAAGAAGACAGAGACTTTGACGAGATAGACGATCAGACGATCGTGGCAGACCAAGATCAGAGAAAATGGGTTAATTTCATTCAAGCCATCTAAATACTCTCGTCTCACTTTCCTTTCTTTTACTTAGTTTCTTTTCTTTCCGTTGAGTCTCGTGTTCTAAGTTAAGTTCGCCGCAAAGTTTCGGTCAACGATTCTACAGCAAAGCCGCTTTAACTTCAAACCTCCACGAGACTTTCCAGCCATCTGCCAACACGTCACGTGATTAGCTTCCCAAGACGTCGATCAAAGACACGACAAGACCGTCAGTGAATCAAAGAACCTGGGAAACCCCTCTCAAGCCAGGACCGAAAGGGAATCCCCATTCAAAGACGATACGAGCTACAAACGCAAGTAATACCTCCAGATTCTAACTGAACTGGTGCATTGATATCAAATTTAATAACCCCACCTAAGAAATGATAGGAGGGTTAAATTAATGATTGATGGTTCATTCAGGTCATGTGTTATAAATGCATATATTGCTAGAAACTTGGGATTGCATCATTTCACTCTCTTAAAACTTATTCTTTCCTCACTTTCCTCCTTTCTGCAACTCGTGTGAATGTGTGTGTGCATGTGTTTGTGTTAGATATTAGTTTTCCGTTTGAGTAATCAAAAAAGTTTTGTTTGTATTTAAAGATAAGTGTTCTTGTGTTACATGCTTACAAATTTAATGTCTTAAACTGCTGATCTACACTCACCTAAAGGATTATTAGGAACACCTGTTCAATTTCTCATTAATGCAATTATCTAATCAACCAATCACATGGCAGTTGCTTCAATGCATTTAGGGGTGTGGTCCTGGTCAAGACAATCTCCTGAACTCCAAACTGAATGTCAGAATGGGAAAGAAAGGTGATTTAAGCAATTTTGAGCGTGGCATGGTTGTTGGTGCCAGACGGGCCGGTCTGAGTATTTCACAATCTGCTCAGTTACTGGGATTTTCACGCACAACCATTTCTAGAGTTTACAAAGAATGGTGTGAAAAGGGAAAAACATCCAGTATGCGGCAGTCCTGTGGGCGAAAATGCCTTGTTGATGCTAGAGGTCAGAGGAGAATGGGCCGACTGATTCAAGCTGATAGAAGAGCAACTTTGACTGAAATAACCACTCGTTACAACCGAGGTATGCAGCAAAGCATTTGTGAAGCCACAACACGCACAACCTTGAGGCGGATGGGCTACAACAGCAGAAGACCCCACCGGGTACCACTCATCTCCACTACAAATAGGAAAAAGAGGCTACAATTTGCACAAGCTCACCAAAATTGGACAGTTGAAGACTGGAAAAATGTTGCCTGGTCTGATGAGTCTCGATTTCTGTTGAGACATTCAGATGGTAGAGTCAGAATTTGGCGTAAACAGAATGAGAACATGGATCCATCATGCCTTGTTACCACTGTGCAGGCTGGTGGTGGTGGTGTAATGGTGTGGGGGATGTTTTCTTGGCACACTTTAGGCCCCTTAGTGCCAATTGGGCATCGTTTAAATGCCATGGCCTACCTGAGCATTGTTTCTGACCATGTCCATCCCTTTATGACCACCATGTACCCATCCTCTGATGGCTACTTCCAGCAGGATAATGCACCATGTCACAAAGCTCGAATCATTTCAAATTGGTTTCTTGAACATGACAATGAGTTCACTGTACTAAAATGGCCCCCACAGTCACCAGATCTCAACCCAATAGAGCATCTTTGGGATGTGGTGGAACGGGAGCTTCGTGCCCTGGATGTGCATCCCACAAATCTCCATCAACTGCAAGATGCTATCCTATCAATATGGGCCAACATTTCTAAAGAATGCTTTCAGCACCTTGTTGAATCAATGCCACGTAGAATTAAGGCAGTTCTGAAGGCGAAAGGGGGTCAAACACAGTATTAGTATGGTGTTCCTAATAATCCTTTAGGTGAGTGTATGTTACCTGGCTATTAAATAGTGTTTCACTATTGTTTGGATATTAATATCCGCTGCAGAGTTGATAGTTACGGCCCGTTCAGATGAACGCTGGACAAATCATTTGCTCGGCCATAAAATCAGACTCTCTCAAAATTCCCTATGAATTAATTCATAATTTCATTTGAGCTAAACAGACCTGTTTCCCTTATACAGAGTCCTTACACCTTTCTAACCATGAAAAACACGGAGTGTCCATTTACACTAATCACAAATAGTCCGCCTTGTTGGCAGAGGCTATTTACACTAACTTCGCCCACTGACGTCTGGTTTGGATTGTCAACAGTAGCAAGGGGTATGGTGCGTGGCAGAAAGTTTTGACGCAAATTGACCGAGTTCAAATTATTCGAGTTCTGAGAAAATATGCTATTTACACTTAGTAATTTGCTATTTGCTATTTACATGCATGTTAATCTTTTTGATTAAAGATCAGGTGGACAGTTAAAAAAAAAAAAAAGCATTTATCAATTAACACTGCAACATTCCATTAAAAAAGTTTTGATTTCATGGTAACTTTAAACTAAAAAAGAGAGAGAAATGTAGAAGTGTAGAAGCACTACACTCTTACAACATAACCTTATCGCAAAACCCAGACCTGAGGAAAACTAAGGGCTTAAATACACAAGGAAGATCTTTAACAGAACAGGGAACAGGTGTGTAACTCAATTAGAAACCATAGCAACTATCAATGAACGAGAACTCAGGCAAAACAGGAACAGGGAAAATCATGATAACGAAACCAAAACAGAAAGAAACTTAACATAAACCTGACATTACACCCCCCTCCCGGAACATAGTTATAGTTATAGAGTTCATAGTTACGTCCTTGCGACGTAACTATGAACACATACATAATCCAACAGAGGTGGGCATAGAAGGGAACTGGGAGGAGCTAGTAAAGGGGAACACCATGGCGCAGATGACGGAGGGAGGAGCCAGGGAGAAGATTATGGTAGGAGCCAGATGAAGCCCCAGAGCACAGCCAGGACAAAGGCCATTGGCGGAACCAATGGTGGGTGGAGCCAGGATGGAACCAGGAACCCGACCGACAGTGGTTGAGCCAGGAGAGCTGGAAACCTAGGCGGACCCAGGGAAGCGAATGGACCTGGACCTGGAGGCCAAGGCGTAGCTATGGTGATGAGCTGCCGGGGTGGAGCCAGGGTGCCGGAGGACTGAGGCGTAGCCAGTGGGACTGATGACCAAGGTGGAGCCGGAGGAAAGGAGGAGCCCAACGAAGCCATGGAGGGAAAAGGTGCAGCCGAAGGCCCGGAAATCCATGGTGTAAGCAGAGCGATGACAGTCCCGGGTGGAGCCTAGGGGGCAAGAAGCCAAGGTGGAGCTAAGTGGTCGACGGTCCGAGGTGGAGTTATGGGCTAGGCAATCTGAGGCAGAGCCAGAGATCCACTTGCCAAGGCAGAGCTGAAGACCGGAAGACCTGAGGCAGATCTGCGCAGCAGAGTGGAGTCAACAGAGGAGGAGCCGAGGGACTGAAGGGAGCTAGCAAACAGAGACTTTTATCAGTTATTTTACTCCTACACAACTTATTTGTTCGGTCACTGTCTCCCCTCAATTAAATCAGTAACAGAATAAGAATATGACTATAATTTAGGTATTATATATATAAATAATAGAATATAGTTATAATTTGAAGCATCATTACATTTCATTTTAAAATAATTTAGAAAATGTAAATTGTCAATACATTGTCAAAACATTTTTATAATAAATTCATACCCCTTGCTCTACAGTCCTGGTTAGATGTAAATAATTATGTTCATATTAGTTCATGTTTAGAACATCTCCTTTACAGTTCTTATGTTAAAAAATATGTGTATGTTCTTATATTCATATAATACAAATTATAATCAATATTTAAATCAATATATTTTCCCCTCTTCTCAGGCAAAGAGCTCTTTGGTTTGGACACTTTACACAAGGTCCTATGGATCAAACTGCTGGAGGAGATGTTTCTGGGCATGCCCAGTGAATACCCCTGGGGTGACGAGATTATGCTATTTCTGAATGTGTTTAATGGTGCCCTGCTCCTACACCCCGAGGACAGCGCCCTCCTCAGGCAATACAGCGCCACTGCCATCAACACAGCTGTACACTTCAACCACCTCTTCTCTCTCAGCGGCTATCAATGGATCCTTCCCACTATGCTCCAGGTTAGCAGCACATATAAAGTCATTTTCCACATTTATTATGATTTAGGAATGTTTTCCCATTTTTTTATGATGCTTATTCGGTTTTGTGCTTTTCTTTGCTGAAGACATACGCGGATTATGAGAGTAACCCACTGTTGCGTCGAGGGATTGAGTTCTGCTGCAGACAGTTCTATATTCTCCACCGTAAACCATTCATTTTGCAGCTCTTTGCTAGTGTGGCCCCACTGCTGGAATTTACTGTAAGAGCATTAAGATTTCATGATTTTAACAACCCTTCATTTATAGATACTGTTATTACAGTGTTATTACAGTATCATTAAACATTGAATGTATGAACTGACTTTTTTACAGACTCGCACTAGTACTGGTCTTTCGAAAGGCGTGTCTTCACAGTGTCTTTTTGACCTGCTGGTATCTTTGGAGGGAGAGACTGCAGATTCCTTGGATGCTCTGGAGCTGGTGAAGGCTGAGAAACCTCTCCGTTCTCTGGGTAAGATGGCACACAGGGCTCCTGGAGGATACAGATCTACCCTCATCCTCTGTATTATGTATACATAATACGTAATAGCTTAACTATTGCTATTGTTCTGGGTTTCTTTTTCAGATTTTTGCTACGGTAATGAGGATCTGGCATTTTCAATAAGTGAAGGCATTAAGCTGTGTGTCACAGTGGTCGCTTATGCACCAGAATCCTACCGCAGGTTTGTCACTTGCAGATTTCAATCGAAATCTTTAGGAATGCACAATATATATATATATATATATATATATATATATATATTGGTACCATATCAGTTATAAGCAGGTATTAGATGCCCATCGATATTGGATATATATCGTCCAATATTAGATATATAAGTGTGCGTGCCATGCTCATTTACCTAATTTTTACAGTTACCTAATTATCTTTGACGTTATCTAATGCTGACCTAAAGTTCGTTTTTCAAAACATGATTAATTTAATGACACTGTTAAATGTAATCTTAGTAAATCTCAAAATGAATATCCATTTTTTTAATATTGTAATTTTTTATTTTTAAAGTTGTAATGCCTAATTATGTGATTCACTTTAAAAGATTTCATTTGATTTTAGTTTTTGATGTTTTATTTTCAATTGATTTAGACAAAATAGTGTTATTCTAATATCAGCCATTTACCAGTTATCAGCCACAACATTAGAATAATTATTGGCTGATAATTGGAGGATCGAAGGATATCAGAAATCTGCTAGCAACAAGAAAGTTTTTGTTTGAGTTTGTTGTGTTCGGAATGACATTAAAATCTGGTAGTGTTTGATCCTTCGTTATTTAGTGTATGATGCACAGTCTCTTTTCTCTGTAACCATTTAGAAATCATTTAATGAACTTGGTTTCTCTGTTTCTTTTGTCAGTCTGCAAATGCTGATGGTTCTAGAGGCTTTGGTTCCATGTTACCTGCAGAAGATGAAGGGTAACACACAGACTCTGGAGTCTGCATCTGCAGCAAGGGATGAGATTGCTGCCATAGCTGCTCTGGCCACCTCTCTGCAGGCTCTGCTCTATAGCGTGGAGGCATTGACACGGTCAGTCCCAGAACACAAGCTTTTACTGTAATTACGTACTGCTCTGAAGTCCTAGATATTCCCTGCGTCGTGTACAATTTATTATTGTGTTATCATATGATTTTGAATTCCCAGACCTATGACCGCACCTCAGATGAGTCGATGTGATCAAGGCCACAAGGGAGCAACTACAGCCAACCACACCATGTCTGGGGGACCAAACACCAGGTCAGGGCAGATATTCCGTATTGTTCCGAATATATATGTTTTTTTCTTGGAAATACATCTGAAAAAAATGGGGTCGTCTTAAATTCAGGGTCTAGACTTTTACATGTCAATAATACACCCACAACAATAGGGAGCGCCAAATACGTGTAAAACGAGTCAAACAACTCTCATTAAGCAGCCAAGAAATACGGAGTGTAATGTTAGAAGATGGCAAAGCCAAAAAGACTAACAGTCAAAAATGCTAACAGTCAAAGAAAAGCTATCCGCTGTCCTAAAAGCAGCCACTTCAAAGAAACTGACAGGCCAGTGTGTCAGTACGTAGCCGAAAAAAGAAATGAGGGACTGCCCAAAACCAGAGCCGTCATTAGCTTAACAGTTCAAAGGGGGTGCTAAGAAAATGTATAAGTACATTAATAACTTCCATATTCAACATTTTAAATTTGACCTTAAACCATTTATAAGGTCACATTGTAAAGTGTGCAGTTATTAGGCACGTTATTAATTTTGCTGAACATCTTTATTATTACATTATCAGTTCTTTTAATAAATAATGGTTTATTGAAACCTGTCTGACAGTCCCATAGACATGTAGGCGTCTATGCAGTTATTATGTCTATACAGTCCCACCTGGCCAGAACAGAGGGCTTTAAAACTTTAGCACTACCACTGTTGATATGGTTTGCAAATCAAGCTGTAGTTATTTAAAAGTACTCCTAATTTGACTCTCTGCAGGGATAACCTGCACCTGCTGGAGGAGGGTCAGGGTATACTGAGGGAGGAACTGGACGAGCGCATCGCCCGTGAAGAGTTCCGTCGCCCCCGCGAGTCTCTGCTTAACATCTGCACGGAGTTCTACAAGCACTGTGGTCCGCGCCTCAAAATCCTGCAGAACGTGGCAGGAGAACCCAGAGTCACTGCTCTAGAACTGCTGGATATCAAGTCTCATATGAGGTGAAACAAAAGCTACCTAAATAAGTTTGAACATTCAGTAGCAATTACATTTCCACAGCGTTATGGAGCCAGCGAGTCACAGCATGCATCTATAGCTTAACCCTTTATGTTCTACAGACTGGCAGAAATCGCCCACTCCCTTCTCAAATTGGCCCCATATGACACACTGACCATGGAAAGCCGAGGGCTGCGCCGCTACATTACAGAGATGTTACCCATTACCGATTGGTCGGCGGAGGCCATTCGTCCCGCCCTCATCCTCATTCTGAAGAGGCTGGACCGCATGTTTAACAAGATTCATAAAATGCCCACACTCAGGTGCGTTCATCCTCAGGCTCTGTGCACCAGGTACGTCCTCACGCTGATCTCTAGCCCTCCACCATCTGTGTTTCTGTCTGCTCTGGTGGAGCTCTGCTGGCCTCATCAGTGGTATCACATCTCTGAGATGTGATGGACGGCTGCTGCTTTTGTGCTTTGGTGTTGTGCTTTGTCTTCCATTGTCTCCATTATGGTTTTAAAATAAAGTTGAAAGTGGACTAAATGTTGTAAAGCAACAAGTATGTCTAAGTATGCTGTATCTTGCTTAAGTAATTTGTGTAAGTTTGCTTATGTTTGTGAAATACTGTGTTGTAAAACAATATACTTTTACACCAATTAAACTGCAAGCTGTTATTTACAACCTTACAACTTACAAGCAGAAGTATTCTGCAAAAAGGACTACATCATTTAGATATAATATTTGTGAGTTTATCAGTGCAATGGCAGAAGGGATTCATTACAGAGCCCCTAAAGTGACATTTCCAGAAAAAAAGAGAATTTTACATGCAGATTTTTAGCATAATTGAGAATTTTTTGCATGCATATCAAAGAGTTTCTTGTGCAAACACAGGAAAATGTTCTTGTTTGCACGTTAATTTTTCATGCACATATAGAACTTTATGGGGTTTTTTTGGAAAATGTTACTTTTGGTGCTCCATAATTCAGTGACTAGTGGCAGAAAACGTGTAACCTTGTTGATGTCCATCTTGTCAAAGTGTGAGATAATTACCTCTGTGTTGTTTTTGCAGGCGGCAGGTGGAGTGGGAGGCGGCTAGCAGTCTGATTGAAGGGATTTGTTTGACACTTCATCGGCAGCCAATCATCTCCTTCCTCCCTCACCTGCGATCTCTAATCAACGTCTGTGTCAACCTGGTGAGTCCCAAACACCTGCCGCTGATTAGATGCTCTGTGTGATATATATGTGTTTACATATAGATGTGTGTGTTTAGGTGATGGGGGTTGTGGGGCCGTCAAGCGTGGCAGATGGACTTCCCTTGTTGCACCTTAGTCCGTACCTGTCTCCTCCCCTTCCCTTCAGTACTGCAGTTGTGCGTTTGGTTGCCATGCAGATCCAGGTATAATCTATTCCTTCCTAAGGATATTTCGTTAGCACTTTCTGCATACACATACTATGTACTTATTATAGTAATTACAAGAACTGGGTAATAACTAGGTACTAACCCTGAACATACCCCTAAATCTGATGTATGTAGTTACCTTATATTACTGGGTACTTTCTTAGGTAAGTGCACATACTGTAAAATAAAGTGCAACCAATATTTCTAATGTGCATTTCAATTCATTGACATATTTTTTGCCTGCATTCATGGGCATAAGTTTAATGTCTTCCTCCAATTCTAGGCTTTAAAGGATGACTTCCCACTCAGTCATGTGATCTCCCCATTCACCAATCAGGAGAGACGAGAGGGGATGCTGCTTAACCTCTTGATTCCATTTGTACTGACCGTGGGCTCAGGAAGTAAAGGTCTGCCTCAGAGAACAAACAGAACAAGGAACATTTAAAGACAGTTCACACAGAACACATTTTTGCTTTCTACTGCACATGCTTTTATATTGTTTTTCTATGTAAACATGCGGTAGACGGACGTGCTTGACCATTGCTCTTGTGTCTTTTGCAGTGTCTTGTGCATGGCACGATGATCTAAAAATGCATCTCTAGACCTTGCATGTTTTTTTTCTTTACATTAACCTGCCTCTCGCAAAAATGCGTGTGTCAATGGCTCCTTAAATATGCTCAAAGAGATAATGTGATTGGATTGGACATTTAGAATATGTTTGTTTGTTTTCCCTTCACAGACAGCCCTCATCTGGAACAACCGGAGGTTTTTCTACTTTTGCAGACAGTCATTAACATCCTGTTACCTCCACGCATCATCAGCACCTCCCGCAGTAAGAACTTTGTTCTGGACGCATCTCCTGCCCACTGCTCCACCCCAGGGGACACTGGGAAAGACCTGCGTAGAGAGGGATTGGCTGAATCCACCAGCCAAGCAGCTTATCTTGGTACTAGAGCCATAGAAAGGAACATTTTTATTTTACAAATATGTTTCTATATTATATATATTTTTTTTAATTCTGCTCTCTCTAGCTCTGAAGGTGGTCTTAGTCTGCTTTGAGCGACAGCTGGGTAATCAGTGGTACAAGCTGAGTCTACAGGTCAAGGAAATGGCCCTGCGTAAAGTCGGCGGTCTGGCTTTTTGGGATTTTATTGACTTCATAGTGCGCACACGAATTCCAATCTTCATCCTACTACGTCCTTTTATACAGTGCAAGGTAAGATTTTGAGGGTATGCACTACCTTTCTGAAGTTTCTATTAGTGGTCGACTGATGGCTGATGCCAATGGCTGTTTTGGGATGTGAAGGACAATAAATTCTTTATTGTCAGAGCAAAAGTGAGTGCTAATTAGCTAATGTTAGCTAGCTACCTAACGGTGACCTAACACAGGCTTGGTTAGTGCATTCGATTGAACAGCTATCCAACAATTTGGCTATAAACTTGGAAAAAATAGCTGGCAGGCAGCAGAAGAAAGCCTTTGTTTTGCCCTTCAGGTGGACGCTCCTATAAATATATCAGCCTTGGTGATATGTCGGTCAACCACTAGTTTCTATCTCTGATCTCTTTCTTCTGCCAGCTTTCTTTCCATGCTTCCATGAGGTTGATACTCTTGAACAAGTCTTCATGTCTCTACTTTCAGCTGTTGACCCAACCGGCTGAGTCTCAGGAGGAGATCACAGCCCGTCACCATATCGCAGAGCAACTAGAGCGCCGTTTCATCCCACGTTCCCTCTGCAAGAGCTCTCTGTTTGCTGAGTTCAGCAACGAGCTCAAGATCCTGAAAGAGGCTGTGCACAGCGGCTCCAGTGAGAACTGGCTTAATTGATATATTACTTATAAATCAAAAGTTTGCCTACACATCTGTCAGGATTTGTCACACATTGTTAACCCTGGGTCATCCTTAACCATGGGCTAATGTAATATTAGGTTATCATGTTCACACAACTCTTGCATTAGTAATTAATCTTAATTTAACCCGGGGTTCAAAACGGGACTTTACCCAGGGTTTGAAAAGACATTAACCTAAGATTAAATGTAACATGAAAAGCTTTTTCTGTCTATCTCTCCCTGTTTTTTCTCCAGCGTACCAGGGAAAGACTTCCATCAGTACTGTTGGCACATCCACCTCTGCATACAGGCTAAGTCTCGCCACCATGTCTCGCTCCAATACTGGTACAGGAACTGTCTGGGAGCAGGAGAGCCAACCCTCACGCCAGCCCTCACAGGATACACTCAGTCGTACCGATGAGGAGGAGGAGGAAAGTGTGTAATTCTTCTTCTTAAGTTTCTTCTTAAAGGCCTAGTTCACTCAAAAAAAATGTATTTGATCATCATTTACTCATCCATGTGTCATTACAAATCGCATTAACTTTCTTTCTTTGTAAAGTATTTCAACCTATTAATTGAAAAGATCTGACTTCAAAGTCATAAATATATCAGAATCAGAATGAGTTTTATTCGCCAAGTGTGCTTAAACACACAAGGAATTTTCTATATGACTCGTACTGTAATGCATAAGCCAAATTGACTACTTTTATGGTGCTTTTATGTACCATCCAAATTCTTTTGTAGGCTCATTGCATGGAGAGAAAAAAAACATGCATTGTTAAATTCTCCTTTTGCTTTCCACAAAGGAAAGTCAGTCATTGTAGGTTTAGAGCAACGCAACCATGGGCGTAGCTTGCGGGGAGTTGACTTTAGTTTTACAAATAAATTATATGTTCAACTCAAAAGTAAATATGCGTATAATGTAGGTATTTTAATACATTTTGAATTATTTCATAAATAAATTAATAAATCCAATCAAACATACTAACATCTCCCCCAATCTCATTTGCGTAAGCTGTTGTCACGTGATGCATTTTACTACTTTAAAATATTGTGCTTATAGTGCATTTTCAACGTGTATATTGCTAAGTTTAGCATGGCAAAACAGACTCAGGGCAGCCCTTACAAGTAATCCATGTGCTCTCTGTAGTCATAGTAAAAACACTTCAATATTATTATGTATGGAGTTACATGGAGTGTGAATATGTAGGTTTACTATAGAAAAGCTAAAATGAGATTAAAATGGTGACTGACCAAAGCAACTGGCAAGTTGCCCCCCCCCAACACTCAGATGTCAATCTATGCCCATGAACACAACGATGTAAATAATTGTAATTGTCATTTTTGGGGGTTTCATTATTTTCATCACACATGATTGTGTGAAGAACATCATTCTACAATAATGTCTCTACAATAATGCAAGTTATTGCATTATAAACCTCATGATGAATCCTTTTTGAAAAACAATCTTTTAGTCACAAATTCTTCAATAGCCTTATCTGTTATGGATGTCAATACTAGTATTTTTGTAATGCCTTCCATTAAATGCCATCATGAAATTCAGTTGTGTTATTGTAAGTTGTGTTACTGGTTACCTTTTAATGTAGGTAATTTTAAATGCTACATTATTTAGTGTGACCTTGCATAAAATAATTATTAGAAATGATTTAATGTAGCATGCTAAGTTTTAATGTAAAATTGATGGGTTTCATTGCTGAGGAATGTTATGTTATTATTACTGAATGATCCATATTAACTCTTCCTCTGTCATTTTCAGATGACTCCATTAGCATCCCCAGCGTGGTAAGTGAGCACGAAGCTTTCCTCCCCAGGCTCATTTCCCAGCGGCGTTTCTCCAGTCACGCCACGGGCTCAGCCGCCACTCAGCCTGAACCAGGCATAAGCACCATGCTGCCCAGTCACAGGTAAACAAACACCCCACTTCAAAACATTGAGATGGAAAGCAACAAAAACTGTCTATAACAGCCTTATTTAACCAATCTTACCTTATCTTTCCCTTTAAGAGAGGGCTGATCTACAGCTGGGGGGTTGCATGTCTCTCTTATTATTCCCCTAATCTTGTTCCCTGCCCAACTCTACAGTGAACCCAATGTGCTAGATGAATCCCAGGGGCTTCTGGAGGAGGGTAACCTGTCTAGGTACAGTGTCAAGGCCCTGTGTGTGCAGTGTCTCACCGTCTGTGTGCCGGGGCTGGGCCTGCCTTCCCTGTTCATCACATCCAACTTGACTTCTCACTAGGATCTCCCTCTCTCTTTCTCTTCTCATCCACTCCAAGTCACTGTTTCTTTCTGTCTCTCTCTCTCTCTTGGCAAGGGACAATGATGCCTGTCTACGTATTATCACTTTGTGGTACTCATGTCATCTCTAGTGAGCCTCATGGTGTCATGGTGTCCACTCATGTTTCAGGCTTTTTGCTGCTCAAATTGGAGTTCCTCTTTGGGGGGCCAATCTGTGGGGCTGGGGGGGTTGGTCTAGCAGGTTTAAAGTAGACAATTAGACATTTAACAATGTGTTTTCTGATCTGCCATCAGATGAATCTCACAAATTCGCTTATTGTCAAGAAATGGCTTAGTTCAAATGGGTGGTTACGTCCTGCTCACACTGCTATACCAGCTTCTCTATTCCCCTTTGTTTTTTTGTGGATGACATTGCAGGTTCTGACCTGTGATTCATGCTTTCTGATTCGTCCCTGTCACTGTGTTTGATTGGTGGAGGGCTAAGGATTGATGGGGATTTGTGGAAGGGACACATTTCCTCTTAACTCTCCCATTTA
Source organism: Coreius guichenoti (assembly GCA_039654105.1). NCBI lineage: Eukaryota > Metazoa > Chordata > Actinopteri > Cypriniformes > Gobionidae > Coreius > Coreius guichenoti. The sequence continues at coordinate 15,075,263 of CM077180.1, read as the reverse complement.
TTCGGAGGATTTAACAGGGATTGTGTTCAGCTCTCCAAGCATTTCAAGCTCATCGGCTCTGTTTGTGTCTTTCCCTCTGCTTTATTCTGCAGGGTTGCCAGTGTGCAGAGTGAACCAGGACAGCAGAATCTGCTCATTCAGCCACCTCTCGGTCGTAAGAGAGGACTTAGGCAGGTGAGCTTTCAGTCTTATTTATAACGGTCATATTTTTTGCATTCGGTGTGTTATGTTAAAGGGTTAGTTCACCCAAAAATGAAATTTCTGTCATTAATTACTCACCCTCATGTCGTTCCAAACACGTAAGACCTTCGTTCATCTTCAGAACACAAATTAAGATATTTTTGATGAAATCCGAGAGCTCTCTGACCCCTCCATAGACAGCTATGGTAATTAACACTTTCAAGGTCCAGAAAGGTAGTAAAGACATTGTTAAAATAGTCCATGTGACTCCAGTGGTTCAACCTTAATTTTATGAAGCGTTGAGAATGCTTTTTGTGCGCAAAAACACGTGAACAGCATCGGCCAATGGTAAGCTGGCGTTCTGGTGTAGCTCTGACGTAACGCGGAAGTTCTGGACTGTATTTACTACATCAACAGCGTAGGAGACTGAATAAAGTTGTTATTTTTATTTGTTTTTTGCGCACAAAAAGTATTCTCGTCGCTTCATAAAATTAAGGTTGAACCACTGGAGTCACATGGACTATTTTAATGGTGTCTTTACTACCTTTCTGGACCTTGAAAGTGTTAATTACATTGCTGTCTATGGAGGGGTCAGAGAGCTCTCGGATTTCATCAAAAATATCTTAATTTGTGTTCAGAAGGTCTTACGGGTTTGGAACGACATGAGGGTGAGTAATTAATGACAGAATTTTCATTTTTGGGTGAACTAACCCTTTAAGGCATAAAATTGAGCCACTGTGTCTTGTAGCTACGGCGACCCCTGCTGTCTATCCAGAGGGTGCAGGACGAGTCTCGTGGGCGTCAGGGAGCCAGACTCTCAACAACCCGCAGGAGCGTTCAGCCTAAGAATAAACCACTCGACAGGGGTACGTGTTGAAAAATTAAATGAACGCCTATGATGCTAATGTGCACAACATTTAACATTTAGCATATTTAACCCTGTAATGCCTGATATGAAATAATAATCCAGAAAATAGATGTAATAATCTAGTCTATTGAATCTTTTGATATTTAATATATATAGCATGTATAATAATGGGGAAAAAATACATTATTATGAATAATAATATAAATAAAAATAAATTAAAAAAATGATAGAGCAGGCTGCATATGTAAAAAATTACATATCAGTTCCTACTCTAAATATAAAATAATATTGATATTGTGGTGGGCATAGTACATAAAAACATGCCTCAAATACCTACTGTGTAATTTAATACATTTTCAACATGATTTTTTTATAAGCAATGAAATATACATAATGTCTATAAGTTGCTTAAATACACTGAATATTCATTTCGAGATATCAATATTTTGCAATACTTGACTGCCAGCAAAAAGACAGGTATTATATTATATAATAATAATAATATTAAAAGTTCTTCTACTTCCTGAAGAGCATGGATAATCCACCAGAAGATTTGTAGTAGGTCATATAAAAAAAATTTTGTTTGTTTGTTTTGGAAAAGCATTAGTCAAATTAATGATGTACACATTTGATACATATATGGATTTATAGGATTACTGTCATCAGCTCAAATGGCCACTATGAGAATTATTAAGTTTCTGTAGGTAAACATTAGTACATGGTGCTTACAACACCAATGTTATGTATTTAATTCCCAGGAAATTACATGAAGTAATATTGTATACCTTGAATGGAATGTACGTCTGCCACATGCATAAATGCAAAAGAGTCTAACAAATCTCTCATTTTTTCTATAAGCACATGGTGACCAAAAGAGGTCTGTCACTTTCACTGAGACCCAGCAGGAAGCAGCTGGCAGATCACCCACTGCCACTGCCAGCCCCAGCAGCGGCCTAGCAGGGGTCACAGAGGTCGGCAGGCTGAGCCATGCTGCAGGAGGACACTCTCCTTCCGCCGCATCAGAGTCCTCATCACCTAGCATCAAAACTGCCCAGCACAAACCAGCATTGCCACAGGTCTGATTAAGTACACAGTGTTCAAATGAAAGCTTGCAGAGTTGTTGGTTACACACATGCTTAGTTTAAAATTACAAGTGTATAAGCACTAGTTTGGGTGCATTGAGTGAACTTTGAGTGGAGACCAGGGTCGGAAATTAACAGGGCTTGCAGTAAAATTGCCATCAAAATGAACAAAATAGTCCCCCAGATTCAAGATAAGGGGGAAAAACTGCATCTGCACAATTATACTAAATCTGTCGCTATTAAAGTGAAATGTGAAAATTAATTCAATGAAAAGTGTCAATTGCGGCATTACATTGCTCTCTATTTTATTTTTTGTAGCATTGAGCAGCATTATAACCAATCACACACGTTTCTGTTGAGCTTATTGCCAATCAGAGGCGTTTAGACTAGTCACCACTGAAAATCCCGGAGTTTTGTTTCACTGACTGAAATCTGTACTCTTGCGAATTCTCTTTATGTTGTTTCTACATTCATTTGTAGATTAAATGTGAAATTATTACAATATAAAAATATATTAAAAACTTTAATGTTAGGTGCGATTAATCACGATTAATTACAGAAAAATTGTGTGATTAATTACTTATTTTTTTTTAATCGATTGATAGCAGTATCAGTATCATCAGTATCAGAAGTAATCAGAAGTTCTTTAGCTTGTTTTGTCAGTGTAGCCAGAATATGTTCCCACACACAAAATTTTTTTTTAATGTATTATATTAATCAACATTAATAATCGTTATTGCAATATCAAGAGCAATAATCGACGATAATGTTTTTGTCATAATATTGCAGCCCTGGGGTGGGAATCACCAGAGGCCCCACGATACGTTTTTATCACGATAATTAAGCCACGATACGATATTATTGTCATTTTAAACATTTTGCGCTAGGCTGAGTATTGCTCAATTAATAAATATATAAATATATTAATTTTTAATCACGATTAATCGATTTGACAGCACTAGTGATAACATGTTGCTATATATTACAATTTTTTCAACTGCAGAATGTCCTCAAAAAATCAGGACCTGAATTTCATTTCTGTATTTTTTTTTAATTTCAGGGGGGAGGTGGGGGTCATATTTCAGACATAATTTTTTTTTCTCACCTAAATGTTTAATCATCATGTATTTGTGCACTTGCAATTGATGCAAGAATCTGATGTGCTGAATCATATTTATATTGTTAGAAATTGTTATTTATATTCAAGTATTTGGCATAAAAGACAAAACAATATATTTGATAAGGTAATTATAAAAATTGACCTTACAAAGGTAAAAATGCCCCTGGAAATCAATTCCAGGGGGCAAATATTGACTCTTAATGGAAAAGTCAATTTAAGACTCTTGTGGAGATATTGTGTCTTTAAAATTGAATTTATACCTCTAAATTCAACAGCTTACAAACCACTTGCTCTATTTTGACTGTAGGTCTCTCAGTATGAGAATAAAGAAAGGAAAGATCAGGAGAGTGTAAGAAGCAGTCTGTCTCCCACCCCCTCTGCCGCCTCCAGCTCCACTTCTAGAGCGTGCTCCCCTCTTCCTCCTCCCCTCCCTGTCCTGAGCACACCGTCCCGACTGGTCCCAACCCAGATCAGAGAAAGTCCGGAGGATGAGGAGACCTCTGGGCTTCTGCAAAACACAGACACCTCCCATATTACAGAAGAGGACCGTGGCACAGAGAACCCACTCCTGACCTCGCTGCTCACATCCCATGCCCTCTCTCCGCTCCCCCTGTCCCCTGTTGACCTGGATCTGGACGAGTCTCACGTCTGAGAATGTCCAGCTTCAGGATGTAACAGTGCAATACTGTGCTAGTGTAATAAAGAAATGGCAGGGCTCCTGTGATCAGATTTCTTTCTTTCTTTTTTTGGTCAACTCTGATCAAAAGGAAAGAGATAACGTATAATAAGCTGATGTGACATCCTTTGCAATTTATAGAAGTATTTATGAAGCACTGTGCTTAAAGGAATAGTTCACCCAAAAATGAAAATTCTGTCATCATTTACTCTTCGTCAAGTTGTTCCAAACCCGTATGAATTTCTTTCTTCTGCTGAACACAAAAGATGATATTTTGAAGAATGTCGGTAACCAAACAGTTGATGGACCCCATTGACTTTCATAGTATGGAACAAAATACTAAGGAAGTCAATGGGGCCCATCAACAGTTTGGTTACTGACATTCTCCAAAATATCATCGTTTGTGTTTAGCAGAAGAAAGAAATTCATACGGGTTTGGAACAACTTGACGAAGAGTAAATGATGACAGAATTTTCATTTTTGTGTGAACTATCCCTTTAATTCCACCCATCAATGAAAGCTGATTAATCTGTGTTGTATCATTTAGTCTTTCGTGAGATAAATTACATCATTTTTGATCAAATAAGATGAAGTATTCTGTGAAAAGCATATATTAACTACAGAAACTCATTGTGTAATTATATAGATGTATTCTAAATATTTGTCATCTCAAAGTATTTATTTAGAGGATTATATAAAATTAAATATTTAGAATAAATATTATAAATGCTTTATTTTCAGAAAAAAAGATGCTTGTATAATATTGATGCCAAGTTTGTTGCCAAATATTTGTTTGCAAAGATGGAAAAAATAGACATAATTAACTATTATAAATATTGAAATAATAGAAATATATTTAAATAGAAATATTCTAAGCATCTTCTGATTATGTTAGTGTTGATTCCAGCGTAATTCAACGTTGGTTACACTTTATTTTAAGGTGACGTTGTTACATTGTAATTACTCAAATATGTACTGAGTAATATTAACTAACTTCATGTACTTACTATAGTGTTACGTTTAGGGTTTGGTTTAGGGTTAGTTACTTGTAATCATGCATAATGTACTGTTATTACTATAGTAAGTACCTTAAAATAAAGTGTTACCTCAACTTTTGCTTAATCTGACTCTAAAATACAGTATAACCTTTTTTCAGATACCTTACAAATTCTTCTACATAACATTTGATGTTAAAATAGTAACCTACTTAACTGAATGTCTCACTCTTGTATTAAGAATGTAAAAGCTCAGCAGGCATTTTGTTTCTGTGTTTGCTGCTTTGTGGGTAATTTGTTTTTTCGTCTAACGTGTTGCTATCTGTTGGATTTGTTCAAGAATACATTTTTTAATCATGACATGTTTGTGTTTTCTTGTTGGTTTAATATAATTAGTATACAGTCAAACCAAAAATTATTCAGACACCAGATATTTTTTTTTCTATTGGGTGCAGGACACTATAGTTCATTTATGTAAGTGAGGATAGCAAAATAAACTGTGACATATACCCAAAAATTCTTCATACAGTGGACTACCAGTAAAATTGATAAAAAAATTTCAGACACTTTGACCTGACCATGTTTTGGTGTTTTTTCTTTAATTGCTAATGCGACCTTTTACACCACAGACTGAACAGAATTAAGCATTGCTTGGTCATTGGTTGACCTAAATTGGTATTAATTGTGTACTTAAATTTAACAGCTGACAGCTGATTGGTTGATTGTAATCCATTACATATCTCTCTATCAAAGTTATCTGACATTATCAAGATGAATTTGTTCTGACACAGTTTAACTCTTGAGTTCTTGTCATATTTTATTACCATTTTCTAAACTATAGCGAATAAACTGTGATAATGTGAGAAAATGTTGAAGGTGTCTGAATGAATTTTGACTGTAATTACTAAATGAATTCTATTGTTGGATTTGTGAAAGAGTAAATACTGACTTTTAATTCAAAAGAACTAGACAATTGATGGTAATGCAAAACTATTTATTAGCAGAAAATAGGCAATTCTTGGAATGTAACTATCAGTAAGTTTTACTTGTTGGCCAGAAATGTCTCAAGGACTTTAAAGAGCCTTTCGTCTCTAGCATCAGCTTCTCTTTCTCTCCTTTCCTCTCTTTCTCGCCATTCCCTTTCCTGCCGTTCTTCTCTAGCCAGCATCTCTTTCTCCCACCGTTCCTCTCTCGCAAACATTTCGCGTTCCCTCCTCTCCTCCCTCTCCAGCGCCTGTCTCTCTCTGGTTTCTTCTCTCTCTGCAGCCCTTCGATCTCTTTCCACCTCCCTCTCTACAGCCCGTCGGTCTCGCTCGTCTTCTCTCACTGCAGCCCGTCTGTCTCTCTCGTCCTCCCTCTCCGCCGCTTGCCTCTCTCGTTCCTCCTGTCTCCTTTCCATCTCCCGCAGGACTATCAACCAATCCTCTTCCTTTCTCTGCTTGATGGGAGGAGCGTCCTGAACAAATGAGGACACATGATCCGGCTTGATGAAATGGTTGAGGGGGATCTCGCTACTCAGTGCACCATCCATGATTGCATACCACTTCCAGGTTGCAATTGCTGTGTCTCCTCCCACCACACTGAGGCTTTTGAGGTCCTGCAATAAATAATCAAAGACTAATGAATTGCAGGTACCAAGTTATTAGAAATGTACTCTTTGTATTCATGTTGGTTTCGTATGGTTTTGAGAACCTTCCTTTTAACATTTAAGATAATATTGATGCCAAGTTTGTTGCCAAATATTCTATTGTAAAATTCACAGCACCTGCCAATTTCCACCGGAAAAAAATAGGTAGATGGACAAAATAAAAAGTAATTAAATAATAATAATAATAATATATTTAAATGGCGACAGTCTAAGCATCTTCTCATCATGCTGACTCTTCTGATTTTTCTCTGCACAATTTTCAAGAAAGGTTTCAATTTATTAGGCAAGTTTTAATGCGTTTTCCTTACATCTTGAATGTGAGTGTGCACTTTTTTTTTTTTTTTAAATACGTTTTTAAAAAAGAGTTTACATATTTTATCATTTTTGCAATTATCATGAATTATTTTTATAAATAAATTAATAAATAGGGGGACTTAGAGCACATGATATTTTACAACCAAAACTACCAACCTTACCTTCCCTATTAAAGGGATAGTTCACCCAAAAATAAAATTTCTGTCATCGTTTACTCACTCTCAAATTGTTCCAAACCTGTATAAATGTCTTTGTTCTGCTGAACGCAAAGGAAGATATTTTGAAGAATGTTGTTAACCAAACAGATCTCAGGCACTATTGACTACCATAGTACTTTTTTCCTACTATGGTAGTCAACTATCCCTTTAAGAGAATTAATGATCTTGACACTGACACTCAATTACATAATTTAATGTTTATTTATTTATTTATTTATTTATTTATTTATTTAATATTTGCATGTTAGTTTCACCTCATTATTTTGATCTGGCAAACTTTAAAAAAAAAAAAAAAAAAAACATTAATAAGCAATAAAGCAGTTCAAATGTTTTTGATCAGTAAGATTTTTGATGTTTTTAGAAGAAGTCTCTTCTGCTCACCAAGGCTGCATTTATTTGATTAAAAATAGAAAAAAAAACTGTAATATTGTGAAATATTATTAAAATGTAAAATAACTGTTTTCTATTTGAATATATTTTAAAATGTAATTTATTTCTGTGATGCAAAGCTGAATTTTCTTCAGTCTTCAGTGTCACATGACCCTTCAGAAATCATTCTAATATGATGATTTGCTTCTCAAGGAACAGTTATGATTATTATCAATGTTGAAAACAGTCGTGTAAAACATTTTTTCAGGATTCTTTGATGAATAGAAAGTTCAAAAGAACAGCATTAATTTTAAATAGAATCTTTTGTAACATTATAAATGTCTTTACTGTCACTTTTGATCAATTTAATGCATCCTTGCTGAATAAATGTATTAATTTCTTTTATTAAGTTCTTTCCCCAAAAAAAAAAAAAAATCTTACTGACCAAAAACTTTTGAACGGTAGTACAATGTTGCAAAAGCTTTCTATTTCAGATAAATACTGTTCTTTTGAACTTTCTATTCATCAAAGAATCCTATTTTCAACATTGATAATAATCAAAAAAGTTTCTTGAGCAGCTGAATTTCAGATTTCTGAAGGATCATGTGACACTGAAGACTGGAGTAGTGATGCTGAAAATTCAGCTTTGCATCACAGGAATAAATTACATTTTAAAATATATACAAATAGAAAACAGTTATTTCACATTTTAATAATATTTCACAATATTATATATTATTATTTAATGAAATAAATGCAGCCTTGGTGAGCATAAGAGACTTCTTCTAAACACATTAAAAATCTTACTGATCAAAAACTTTTGAACGGCAGTATATATATATATATATATATATATATATATATATATGATATTCTTATCAATATATTTTTCATATCAATAAAGTTTTTTTTTCTTCATCATGACATCAAGATACCTATAGATCCAGACAAAAATGTCATGTCATTAAACCGTAACTGAACAGTTACCTTTAAGCAAAGTAATTCATTAATATTTCTGCAGATATGTGACCTGCAAACAAGCTAATTTAAAGCATGACATCACCTTATACTTTTGTTTTAGGTTCTCCCACTTCTTTCGAACCCATGCAGGGGTCACTTTCCCTTCTAGCTGTTTCTCTTTCACATACAGCCTGTAGATTGACAGATCAACAGCATGAAATAAGTAAGGAGACGAAGGCATAATAGCACTCAGTAAAGTCAGGGCTGGTTTTACTCACTCAAAGGCTTTAATGGCTGCATTTCTTCTGCCTGTAAACAGACTGTTGTTTCTGACTCTCCACACAATCAGATCTGCCGTGTTGGCATCAGTCCCTAAATGCATAGAGACGGCTGGTAAAGATATTTTGCCTTTTAGCACTACTTGAAAAGGGGATTAATAACAATCAACAATTAATTGTCAATTTCATGATATCAGCATGGTGTTATTGTTGAAGCATTACGTTTTGGGAAGTAAAGTCAAAGAAATCAGGCTAATCATAAAACGATACACTTTGACATAAAAAACGTGCTACTTGCATTTGAAAACTCCTTCTTCCGAACCCATTTTATTTTCTTGTTTTGTTTAGCATTGTTTTCTTCTGTTGTTCGTTCTCTCCTGTGGGTGAAAATGAATTACATCATTATCGCCCCCTATCGTAATGTACAAAAGGCTTGTTTTAGTTGGTTGTTGTATTTAAAATGAATCACAATTCAAAAAACTATATAACAATATAATATATTACATGGGCACGATTTGAAAACGATTTTAATTCTTTACAGGAGAAAAGTGTTGGCATCAGCTGAGGATTTTCTCCAGCAGGGGCGCTGTAGGGTTTGCGTCTGTAGGAAATGACGCGAGCAGCAGGAGCAGGAACAGCTAGCAGCACTTGAAAGAAAGTGTGTAGTCACCGTGTGTAACCCGGTCTGCAGCTATATTATCAGCATAACATAATAAAACCTTCCTAATATTTCTTCATATTAGTGCTTGCTTTTACATTTGTCATCATGGTAAGTGAACACGTTTGAAGGATTAAGTGCGTTTGTTGAATGCGATCGTGTTTATTAGCACTTTAGCTCATTTGCCTTCTCATCTTTCCAGGCGAAAGTTGTTATAAAAGAATTTATCCTAACCTGCAAACTATATAGCTTTCTTTTAAGTACTTTTGTATATTTATAATCAGTCCACGCGCACAATAAGCTTTAGTTATATTGAGTGAGTGCTACTATGCAGAATTATTTGAACGAGTCATGTTTAAAACGAAACTAACAATGTTGAACTTGGCTGCCTAGGCCAAATGATGGTGGATTAATCATGCTCAGACGTGCTTTATATCATGATTTTCATAATTGTCTCATTATGAGAAGGGGAATTCTGTTTTTTTTTTTTTTTAATCATAAGCATTTCAGATGTGGAGTTGAATAACAGTTGCAGTGTTCCTACTAGTGGCATAATATTCTTTCATCAGAACTACGTTTTAGTATTTCATTCTATATAATAACTGTTAGAAAAATGTATATGACCGTCTAGTCAGAATGTATATAAAATAGCTTCTTAAAGGATTAGTTCACTTTAAAATGAAAATTACCCCATGATTTACTCACCCTCAAGCCATCCTAGGTGTATATGACTTTCTTCTTTCTGATGAACACAATCGGATTTATATTAATAAATATCCTGATGCTTCCAAGCTAATGGCATGCTTCCAAGCTAATGGCATGGGGGGCCCATGAGTTTGAAGCTCAAAAAAGTGCATCCATCCATCATAAATATACTCCACACAGCTCCAGGGGGTTAATAAAGGCCTTCTGAAGCGATATTTAACACGTTATAAAGTAAAATATCTAGCTTCCTCCAGACCGCCTTCCGTATTCAACTTACGAAAAAAGCATAACTGGCGCGACGTATGACATCGGACGTAGCGTAAGCGTTTTGAACTGCGAGAGGTATTTCTGCGTAAGTTGAATACGGAAGGCGGTCTGGCGGAAGCTAGATATTTTACTTTATGATTCAGAAGGGCTTTATTAACCCCCGGAGCCGTGTGAAGTACGTTTATGATGGATGGATGCACTTTTTTTGAGCTTTCAAACTCGTGGGCCCCATTCCCTGCCATTATAAAGCTTGCAAGCGTCAGGATATTTATTAATATAACTCTGATTGTGTTCATCAGAAAGAAGAAAGTCATATACTCCTAGGATGGCTTGAGGGTGAGTAAATCATGGGGTAATTTTCATTTTAAAGTGAACTAATCCTTTAAACTTACATAGTAGTTAGGGATGTGACGGTGAGGAAAATTTCCCACCGTTTAATCGACATGTGACAACACCGGTAATACCGGTATCACCAACAGGGCCTTTTAAATCGCTAATTCTAAACCGAAAGTAAAATGCGCACGGCCGCTCGGGCATTCACAACGGAGCGGAGCAAAGCGAATGTTTTCAAAGAAATTAACTGAAAACGTGCCAGTGGGGACACACCGTGAATGACAGTGCGGCCGTAAATGAGTGCGCACTGTGCGGCCGTGAATGAATGACAGTGCGGCCGCGTGCATTTTACTTTCTTATTTTATTATTCTTAATGAAAAACACAACAACAAAACAGTACAATGACAAACTCACTTAATTGGGCGCTGTTACATTTCGCTTTGAAACCGAATCTTCCGCGATCATCTTGTCAGTCAAGCTCCTTGCTCTCGTGATGAAAGAAATCTGACTCCTGCTGCTGTCTGTGCTGCGACTCTCGTTCGGCTCACACTGTATTAAGCAGACACGTTCAGTTTTTATTTGTAGTGTCTGCTCTTTAACTGAACAAAATTATTTTATTACTATAATAAATTCTAAACGATGGTGGGGGGTGGTGCCACGATGGGCAAGTGATGTAACCGGTGTTGCGCCTGAACACCGGTAACACCGGCAACACTGACTATCTTAGCAAGCCTAATAGTAGTCTTATTGTCTTCTGCCTACAGTCTATTATGTCATATAATGGAGGTGCCGTCATGGCGATGCGGGGAAAGGACTGTGTGGCAATAGCATCAGACCGGAGGTTTGGCATCCAGGCACAGCTAGTTACCACCGACTTCCAGAAATTATTCCCCATGGGAGATAGACTCTTCATCGGGCTGGCAGGTCTTGCCACAGATGTACAGACAGTGTAAGAATACAATGTTAGATGCATTATAATCTTATGATTTAAAACAACACTTGTCATTTGACCTTTTAATACTTTTTGGCTTTTACCTTTTCCTTTTATTCTAGATCTCAAAGGCTGAAGTTCCGCTTGAACTTGTATGAGCTGAAGGAAGGTCGTCAGATCAAGCCGAAGACCTTCATGAGCATGGTGTCTAATCTTCTGTATGAGAGGAGGTAAATAATGCACTTACTTCCTTGCTAGTTACTGTTAATTTGCACCAAATACAAAAACAAATTGCTGGAAATAGAAGGGCATTAGTTCAACAGAAAATGCATTCAATGGACAAAACACCCTCTTGTCCTGCAGTGATGATTCCTATTTTTCCTGCTTTTAAGGGGTCCTATTATGCCAAATTTTTCACATATTTTACATTGCAGCTCCTCTCTTCCCAGTTTGTCTCAAACGCCCCATTTAGTGCATGTTTCGATGAAGCTCCTTATTCCGAAATACGAAATGTGCTCTGATTGGTTAGCTGGCCCAGTGTGTTGTGATTGACGGACGGCTTAGAGCGTGTTCTGGAAATGTCACGCCCCTTAGCATAACCATATTTTTTATCAGCTCAGGTGTTAATACCATACCAGCTCGATTCAGACCCTGAGAATGTTTACGAACAAGAGGATCGTGCAGAACCAGGTGACGTTTCATTGGTGAACAGTCTTACAAAAGCATGAGCCCCTTACCTAAACACTTTATCAACACTGTAATGTTAGCTAGCAGGCTAGCGGAGCCAGTCAGTTTGCCATTTGTTTACATCGTAGCAACAGCATAAAACTTTTATAATTGGAACTGTTAATAGATAACAAAAAATAATAAAACATACTTACAGGTTGTGATCCATAAACAACTGATGGGAATTTTTCCGTCTGTCAGGAGAAGCTTTTTTGCGTGTCCGGCGTTGTACTCTCTTAGGTTCTGGAAGCTGTCCTCTGTAAAATGTGCAGCACACATATAAAATAATACATTTTCTTAGTTTTCTAAGTTCATCCATTTTAGGAAGGCCAGACAAATGGGTTTCAGAACTGTGGTGGAAAAAACACCACAAAAAGCAGGTCTTCTCTAAGCCGTTTGTTGTTTTCTGTTAAAGGGTTAGTTCACCCAAAAATGAAAATTCTGTCATTATTTACTCACCCTCATGACGTTCCAAACCCATAAGACTTTCATTCATCTTCAGAACGCAAATGAAGATCTTTTTGATGAAATCTGAGAGCCCTCCGACCCTCCATTGACAGCTACTGAACTACTACTATGACGCTTCAAAAAGTTCATAAAGAGATCGAAAAACTAATCCATATGAATTGAGTGGTTTAGTCCAACTTTTCTGAAGAGACTCGATCACTTTTTATGATGAATGGATTGAATTTAGGCTTTTACTCACATATAAACATTGATCAGCAAACAGAAGCTCAACCGAACTTGAGTGAGAACAAACCTTGCTGAAGCTCAAACGTGCTACAGTGGGGAGAACAAGTATTTGATACACTGCCGATTGTACAGGTTTTCCTACTTACAAAGCATGTAGAGGTCTGTAATTTTTATCATAGGTACACTTCAACTGTGAGAGACGGAATCTAAAACAAAAATCCAGAAAATCACATTGTATGATTTTTAAATAATTAATTTGCATTTTATTGCATGACATAAGTATTTGATCACCTACCAACCAGTACGAATTCCAGCTCTCACAGACCTGTTAGTTTTTCTTTAAGAAGCCCTCCTGTTCTCCACTCATTACCTGTATTAACTGCACCTGTTTGAACTCATTACCTGTATAAAAGACACCTGTCCACACACTCAATCAAACAGACTCCAAACTCTCCACAATGGCCAAGACCAGAGAGCTGTGTAAGGACATCAGGGATAAAATTGTAGACCTGCACAAGGCTGGGATGGGCTACAGGACAACAGGCAAGCAGCTTGGTGAGAAGGCAACAACTGTTGGCGCAATTATTAGAAAATGGAAGAAGTTCAAAATGACGGTCAATCTCCCTCGGTCTGGGGCACCATGCAAGATCTCACCTCGTGGGGCATCAATGATCATGAGGAAGGTGAGGGATCAGCCCAGAACTACACGGCAGGACCTGGTCAATGACCTGATGAGAGCTGGGACCACAGTCTCAAAGAAAACCATTAGTAACACACTACGTCGTCATGGATCATGCCAATGACCATCTGGATGATCCAGAGGAGGAATGGGAGAAGGTCATGTGGTCTGATAAGACAAAAATAGAGCTTTTTGGTCTAAACTCCACTCGCCGTGTTTGGAGGAAGAAGGATGAGTACAACCCCAAGAACACCATCCCAACCGTGAAGCATGGAGGAGGAAACATCATTCTTTGGGGATGCTTTTCTGCAAAGGGGACAGCACCATATTGAGGGGAGGATGGATGGGGCCATGTATCGCGAGATCTTGGCCAACAACCTCCTTCCCTCAGTAAGCACTGAAGATGGGTTGTGGCTGGGTCTTCCAGCATGACAACGACCTGAAACACACAGCCAGGGCAACTAAGGAGTGGCTCCGTAAGAAGCATCTCAAGGTCCTGGAGTGGCCTAGCCAGTCTCCAGACCTGAACCCAATAGAAAATCTTTGGAGGGAGCTGAAAGTCCGTATTGCCCAGCGACAGCCCCGAATCCTGAAGGATCTGTATGGAGGAGTGGGCCAAAATCCCTGCTGCAGTGTGTGCAAACCTGGTCAAGAACTACAGGAAACGTATGATCTCTGTAATTGCAAACAAAGGTTTCTGTACCAAATATTAAGTTCTGCTTTTCTGATGTATCAAATACTTATGTCATGCAATAAAATGCAAATTAATTACTTAAAAATCATACAATGTGATTTTCTGGATTTTTGTTTTAGATTCCGTCTCTCACAGTTGAAGAGTACCTATGATAAAAATTACAGACCTCTACATGCTTTGTAAGTGGCCAAACCTGCAAAATCGGCAGTGTATCAAATACTTGTTCTCCCCACTGTACGTAAGTTTGGTTGAGCTTCTGTTTATGTTCGCTGATAAATTAAACGCCTAAATTAAATCTGTTCATCAGAAAAAGCGATCGAGTCTCTTCAGAAAATTTGGACTAAACCACTAAATTCATATGGATTAGTTTTCCGATCTCTTTATGAACTTTTTGAAGCATCAAAGTTGCAATCGCGTAGGCTGTCTATGGAGGGGTCGGAGAGCTCTCAGATTTCGTCAAAAAGATCTCCATTTGCGTTCCGAAGATAAACGAAAGTCTTACGGGTTTGGAACGACATGAGGGTGACTAAATGATGATAGAATTTTCGTTTTTGGGTGAATAACCCTTTAAAGTGAATATTTCCCTTTGGAGTGGACTTTGAGCTTTGTAACCTTCCAGATATTTTTATGCTCAAACAGCAACATTACACATTAACTGAAGTTGAATAAGTGAAAAAGCATAATAGCACCCCTTTAAATGAAGTAGAGTGCAACAGTGCCCGCCCACTTTTTCAGCAGCCTTGGTTCTGGAAGTATTTTTCCCATATTTTTTTTTAAGTCTTTGTTTAAGTCTTTGTTTAAGAGTTAGAAGCCATAAACCAAACCAACCAGCTACAAGATGAATCACAACAACAGACTATGATCTGAAGCAAAAAAGTATTTGAAAATCAGACAAAGGTACAAGACGCGCAATCTAACAGTAGCATTAGAGCGACAGCACTGGGAACGCCACAAGCACCTTCAAGGTCGCTGGCGGTGTGAACGGGTCTTTAGCGTCCAACCAGTAGTAAGAGGCGGTTATGTTGCACTCTTTGTTCCATTGACTTCCATTCGTATGCATGAGCTTGCGTTTTCTGTCTCTCGCATTTGCATGTAGTCAGCCATCTTTCCTATACCTAGTACAGTGTTTCCAACCCTATTTCTGGATGCACACCAACAGTACACATTTTGGATGTCCCTTGTCTGATCCATCCATTTCAGATCTTCAAGTTTCTACTAAGAAGCTGATGGGTTGAATCAGGTGTGTTTGATTAGGAAGAGTTGGAAAATGTGTGCTGTGGGTGTGCTTCCAGGAACAGGACTGGAAGATATGTAATGTTTAGCAGCACCTTTGTCTTTGTCTCTGAAATATTGCTACACTGTGTACAGAACTGCAACCTTTCATGTCCCTTTCTCAGGTTTGGGCCATACTATATTGAGCCTGTGATTGCTGGTCTAGACCCAAAGACCTTTGAACCCTTCATCTGCTCCCTTGATCTTATTGGATGTCCAATGGTAACAGAAGACTTTGTTGTGAGCGGTACTTGCTCAGAGCAGATGTACGGCATGTGTGAGTCGCTATGGGAACCTGACATGGTAAGTGGAGAAGAACAAGTCTACATCATTGTGTTGGACATGAAGGCTGATTTATGCGCCATCTAGACCTGGTAGACTCATAGACTATGCTGCTGATTGTGTTCTCTAGAACCCAGAGGATTTGTTTGAGACCATCTCACAGGCCATGCTGAACGCTGTTGACAGAGATGCAGTGTCTGGAATGGGAGTCGTTGTTCATGTCATGTAAGTGTATCAATCAAATGTCATCAACAATAGTTATAGTATGAAAATCATTAACTTTTAATCAACTGACTTATATATGCACAAAATGCTTTGTCATTTTTACTGAACTTAAAACATTTTTAAACCCTTTATTCATTGTATACACTGGGGGTCAGAAGTTTGAAATAACTAAGATTTTTAATGCTTCTGAAAGAAGTCTCTTCTGCTCACCAAGGCTGCATTTATTTGATAAAAATACAGTAATATTGTGAAATATTTTACAGTTTAAAACTGTTTTCTATTTTAATATATATAAAATTATAATTTATTCCTGTGATGGCAAAGCTACATTTTTTAGCATCATTACTCCAGTGTCACATGATCCTTCAGATATCATTTTAATGTCTTATTAACATTGTTGAAACAGTTTGCTTTATATTTTGATGGAAACCATGATACCACCATTTAAAAGTTTAGGGGAGGTAATATTTTTTTTTTTTAAAGGGTTTAAAATAGAAATTAATATTTGTATTCAACCAGGACACATTAAATTGATTCAAGTGACAGTAAAGACCTTTTATAATATTACAAATTATTTCTATTTCAAATAAACTTTGTATTCATCTGAAAATTCTGAAAAAATGTATCAGTTTCCACAAAAATATTTTGATTCCACAAGGAACAATAATAAGAACCATTATTAATAATTGAGCACTAAATCAGCATATTATAATGGTTTCTGAAGGATCATGTGATACTGAAGACTGGAGTAATGGCTGCAGAAAATTCAGCTTTGCATCACAGAAATTACTTAAACTCAGATAAAAAAAATTTTTCTTTTTTAAATGTAATATTTCACAATATTACTGTTTTACTGTGTTTTTGATCAAATAAAATGCAGCCTTGGTGAGCAGAAGAGACTTCTTTCAAAAACATAACTCTTAAAGGGTACATAACACACACAGTTTCTGCCAAGGTTTGGCCATGTTTAGCATGAGAATCCAACTCTTTAACAGTGTAAATAAGTCAGAATGCATGAAATAGTATTAGACCCCCCCCCCCCCCCCTCCTTTAATTATTCCAAACATTTGACCACCACTGTAATTAATTTTGTATGATTTCTTGAAGTGTAGTAATTAATGCATCGTACAGATTCAGACTGACATTTTTATTTTTACATTTCTAGTTGAATTCAGTGAGTTAATTGGTATATGTGGTTATTTCACAGCGAGAAGGATAAGATAACCACACGCACCCTGAAGGCCAGAATGGACTAGAGAAAACTACTACTGCTGTTTCCTCTCCTATGACCCCTTTTTTTGTACTGAAATAGAATTTGCCTCGTTCCATTTGTCATCATTAAGATTGAATTGTTCAATAAAAATTTCTGATATTTACTCAAAAGTGGTCTAAGTTTATTCAAAGTTTATTTCAGAGTTTATTCATACCAAACTACCAGAAAGGATTTACCACATGAACAGGGATTTTCCCAGAACAACAGTGTCATGAATAATGGAGTTCTATCCTCCTGAGATCCAGTGTAACATTTATTGTCATTTAGTTTGGTACAAAAGAAGAAATGACTTTGATTTCTAGCAGATGCCAGGTGTATTAAGAAATGGAAGGCAAGACTGACTGAAAGGTGAATTGAAAACCAAATTTAACTGCAGTGTGTGTGCATGGCCATGGATTTGCAGCAGTCGCTTGGACACGTCCAGTGTAGTCTCAAGATGTTGTTCAAAAGTCAGGATCACCGTCATTTGACCACTTTACTCGAGATACAATTCAATAAAACACAGATCTTGTAACAGAATGGAGTCATATAAAAAGATGAACAACAGTCATTTGACTGCTTTAATCCGGATAAACCTTTAAGAACATTTTCAGCTGACTCTGAGGCTTAGTTTAAATATTCTTGACACAATCAGGAAAACCCGAGAGTCTTATACAAAGCTACAAATATTTAGGCCTGTGCCTTATATGGTCAAAATCGAACGTTTAAAAGTGAAGAATTTTAGACATAAATATTAGCCTTGTAATTAGGTTTAGGTGATAATTAGGCCTATGAAATACTCATTTTTTTTGTCACAGGACAGTTGTAATTTACAGCAATATATAGATAATTTTTTTCTAATTAGAGTTAATAATATAATAATATTAATAGGCCCTATACTCACAGTCCTATATATAAATAATATTAAAATAAAACCAATTAAAACAAAACAAAAAAATCAATGTCATCCGTTTACTTGCATGTCCTCATGTAACCCGTTACCAACATCAGAAAACCGTGAACATGCGAATGTGTTGAATTATTGAAATATTGGGGTTCGGCTGACAAAGTTTGGGAACCTCTGGGTTACAAAAGAACAAGTGCTTAGAAGCATGTATTGCTTGTAGACTGAGAGAGAGAAAAGTCTGTCAATCGCCCCCTGGAGGAGAAAGGAAGAATGACATGGCTGAGATGTCCTTTGCCACACCAAAAGCAAAATGAAAATAAATGAAGCAATTGAATTTAAAAGGACAAAAGAATGTCATGTTGTTGTACTTTTGAAACTGTGATTAGGCCTACTATTAGCTATAAGGCTTAAGGATTGGCCCCATTTACTTCCATGCCTATGCCCATACACTAAAGTTTGTCCATAATCATACAGTTGCAAATAGTTGCTCTGTAGAGCAGTTTGTCCGTTTAGGGCTACTGTAGAAACATGAAGGTGCAAAATGGTGACTTCACTGTAAAGGGACCCGCAGTGTATGTAGATAGAAATTACTCGTTCTAAGGTAATAAAAACATAATGGTTCATTATGTAAGGTCTTTATACACCACAGAAAACATAGTTATGTATATTATACTGCATTTTTGTCATTAGAGCCTCATAAATGTTACACACTGCACCTTTAATCATGACGTAAAAATCACGAGTGGGGTAATACTGATGTATTTTATGTCGTAGAATAAACCGTGAAAGTGTTTTGCGCAAAACCCCATTCAAAAAACCCATTGACCCAGTGCTAAAATGCTAACTCGCTTCCGCGTTTTGGCCTAAAACGTGATGTCATACCTGCACCAGCGGCGAATTTGTCTTCCAGGTTCTAACGTCATACCTGCACCAAACTGATTGGATGGAAGAAAACTTTTTTTCTCTCTTCATGCATTGACTTGCTTATATGCTTGTGTTTAATCTGTAAAAATATGGTGAAATGGCTGTTACTTAATTGGTTTCTGATTGAACTGTTTATTCTATTGGTCTAGTTCAGGGTTTCCCCAAATAGGGGGTTCGTGAGGGAACTGCAGGTGGTTTGTGAGCTGATGAAAAGCTATGTAAAATTATAATAAATGTGGCTGCAGAATTAATCATAATGAAATAAAAATTCAGAGTCTATAGCTGCGATTTACAGTAATAGCCTGTTGCGCTGCGTGTTTCAGAATGAAGAGCAACACTGTGTTACACGTGTTCAGCTTACAGTGTTTTCAGCGTCTCAGAGCACCTCGCTTTGCACAGTAAATGCTGCTTCTCATCAACTCTATCTCTGTATGTGCAGGGAGTTTAACATGCATTTTGCAAAGGCAACATGCACTAAGATTCCTTTATTTATTACACATTTGCATTTCACACAATTTCTAACATTTCGGTGGATAGAAGTTTGCAGCTTTCACCAGTATTCGCCAAAGAAAGATTTTTGACAATAGGTGGGTAAATGTGTATCGGGTATTGGAGACACCAAATTGTCCGTAGGTGTGAATGACAGTGTGGATGTGTGTGTGAGCACTGTGATGGACTGGCTATCCATCCATCCAGGTGTCCCCCGTCTGTGGCCCGAGACCCATCCCCTGCGATCCTGCAGAGGATAAAGCAGTTTGGAGAATGGATGAATGAATGTATATCGGGATCAAAGAGATGTGGATGGGCATTCTTAGCAAGCGATTTAATTCCAGAATAAAACAAAAGAATAATGACATTAACATCTCATACCCTTAAGAGGTGTGAAAGGTCTGCCGTGAATGGGGCAGCATGAATGGAAGGTTACAGGAGGTCAATGTATTTTTTATTAGCCTTTTAGGTTATTCTCTAAAGAAATCACGACATGATCAGAAAATGTTCCATAGAATAGTTTTTAGATAACACCCTCAGATTTGAAATGGAGCATAACCAGACTTGCGCGTACACACACACACACACACACACACAGCCTAAAAAATTTTTTTTTTTTAAATTAAGGTAGTCTCTTCTCACCAAGGCTGAATTTATTTTATTAAAATTACAGTAAAACAGTAATATTGTGAAATATTATTTTTTAAATAACTATTCTAATATATTTTAGAAGGTCATTTATTCCTGTGATGCAAAGCTGAATTTTCAGCACCATTAGTCCAGTCTTCAGTGTCACATGACCCTTCAGAAATCATGTGATATACTGATTTAGAGCTCAGTTATAACGCATTGTTATTGCTCAAATAATAATGGTTCTTGTCAATGTTGAAAATGTTTTTGCTGATTAATATTTTTGTGGAGACTACTTTTTTCAGGATTTTTTGGTTATTAGAATGTTAATAAGTACAGCATTTATTTGAAATTTAAATCTTTTGTAACATTATAAATGTCTTTACCGAATCAATGTGTCCTTATTGAATAAAAGTATTAATATCTAATTAAAAAAAAACATACACCAAAATGGTAGTGTATCACGGTTTCCACAAAAAAACTGTTTTCAACATTGATAGTAAATGTTTCAAATCAGTAGAATGATGATTTCTGATTGATCATGAGACACTGAAAACTGAAGCTTTGACATCACAGGAGTAAATTGTATTTTAAAATATATTTAAATTTAATATATTTCACAATATTTCTGTTTTCACTGTATTTTTCATCAAATAAATGCAGTATTGGTGAGCATAAGAGACTTCTTTTAAAAACATTTAAAAAAATCTTAATTAGCCCCATGAAGCCGTAGTTTACAGTGATTCTAAAATTCAAAAAAACTACATTGCTTGGCAATGCACTGAGTTCATTACCTGTTCGTTTCTTATAACCGGTATAACTGGTATTGCTCGCAGTACTGTTTTTGCAAACGATATACCAGGTATTTTCTACAAAATGAATCTCACATATAGGCAAACTCCTAGTTCTTAATCATAAATGCTTGTGAATCATGGGAATTAATAAACTGGGTAATAAGTAAATGTTATTTTCAGACTCAGTGAATTATTTTATTTATTATTCATAAGAAAAGATCTATGAAAGAAGCTCAGCCTCTGGATTGCTTCCTTGGCTACATGTGATTGTATAATTTGTGTTTTATGTTAATGACCAAGAACAACTGAGACAGAGAGAGAAATTACTTCTGTACACGGCTACATAACTTGACAATACTTGGACGTTTTGTTCTACAACATGAACTGCACACACTCACACCCCAAATGTTCTTATCTAGATACTTATTAAAAAAAAAAATTGAGCAAAACGCTACATTGTAGAGCAAAACGTTGAAGTGTCGTCAAGTTATGTTTTACCACAGACTTTATTTTACTCATAAATTGAAAAAACCCATTATAAAACCCCATAGGAAAATCTTCCGGGTTTTGACGCCATCCCTGCACCACTCTATTGCAAACTCACATGTTATTTTATTATCGTAATCATAAACACTGGTTTGTAACGCAAATATTTCTTCCATTTACTTTGTTATTCTTCTAATTATTTACCTTTAGTGTATAATGAATCAGAAGTTTTGCACATTCATAGAAAATATCCTACTTCCACGTTGCAAAATAAGGTGGATAAGATCAGGGATGTCAAACTCTGTTCCTGAGAGCCTCTTTCCTACAGACTTTAGCTCCAACCCTGAACCAATTAATCAAGGTCTTTGGCAGCTGCTATGTTACATTAGTGTTGGTCTGCAGGACTGTGGCCTTTCAAAAGCTGAGTTTGACACCTCTGTATGATGATATAGTATCTTGCATGAATCAAAAGTGCATTCACTAGTATGAATTATGGCCTCTACAGAGAACAAAAAATATTGCTCCTAAGTGTTTTATGTTTTTAACTGTAGCCAAACAGATTTCTTTGGAATAAAAGCTTCATAATAAAAGGTCAAAACAATGAATTAATTAATCTAATAATATAAATCATCTCTTCTAAACCAAAAGAACAAATTAAAGCAATACACCACTAATGGCTGTGTATTAGTGGGGTTTTACCACAGGTAAAAACAGATTAGCTACCTAAAACCCACATAATCATGGTAAAATCATTTAAATTGTCTTCTTGCTCTTACAAAATTGCAGAAACCATTAAATAAAAGAGGCAAATGTTCAAAAAACACTTTTATTAGTAATGAGAATCAGAATAAACAATTCCTCCACCAAGTGATATAGTTTACAGTTGCTAAGCAATGTAGCAACATGGCGCATGAATGTGTGGTTACAGTTATGCGTTAAGCATTTTACAACAGCTCTGAACATGACTTAAATCTTAATTTAGAGTAAGCTTTAATCTTATACATCTAAATTACTCAGTGACTACCATGTTCTACAAACAGTTCTAGAACCACTAGTCCAAACTTTAAAAGTAACAAATTTATTTTTGTTTACACGTTTACTAAGAAATAAATGTTTTCCAAATTTTATTTGGTGGCACATGCTTTTGTGTGGAATAGTTGTAATATTTTGGGGGGTGGGGGAGGACAGAACATATATCCTATTAACTATACAAAAAGAAAAAAATTATTTTACAATAAACATCAGCAATGTTACTCCATGAATTACTCCAAAGCAGTGGTGATTTTGCTGTTGTAACGTAAAAGGAGTACACGCTCAAAATGTTCATCTGAGAGATGATTTCCTTTTGGGGTCACAGCGTTGGCCCCATTGCTGAAGAGCTGTTGTACTGGGGCACTTGATGGCAGAGTTGTGTTGAACTTGATAAACACTTTTTTCACACCTGGAAATTCATTTAGGCATTTCAGATCTTTGTTTGTGCCCTGAAGATACAGCCATACCTCTTCTGCCGCTTCCCTCTTTCCACTTTTGTTGCCAGAACTTCCAGGTCCATACGAGAAGAATTCATCCTCATGAACAGAGCCTCCATTGGTCTCGGTTTCTTCAGTCCCTTGGTCTACCTGTACAACCTCAGTGATCAACTGTGCCCGAAGAGCTTCCCTCTCATCTTCTGGTAACCACCACAATCTAAATTGTGGCATGGTGGCTGTGGCCAATCGGGCATCAGAACTGTCAAATACCTGCTTGAAGCGAGAGTCAATTGCCTCAACTGTGTTCTCAATGACCTTGGAGAAAAGGCGGGTGTTTGTCGCCTTTTCCTCAAGCTTCCTTTTAAGGGTCAACAGCGTTGGTATCACAATACCAAGGAAACACTTTTCTTCTCCATGCAAAAGGTCAAGCGCAAAAGCCACTGGTTTGAAGACATCTGTATATTCTGTGAGATACGCAGTTTCATCAGGTGTAAAACCTGTGACACCCAAGGCTTCGGTCAATTCGTTGAGCTGTGAATCAGTAAGTGACATCAGCTTGTTAACGGCATAGTATTCTGAGCTCCACTTATTCAGGCAAGGAACTGTAATTGTCATTTTTGCAATGGATTCCATTGCCTCAGCAGCTTCCACAGAGGAATGGGACTTGTGCCATATCGCTGCACATTTTGCAGTTGCGCTACTGTGCAGTTTGCCTGTCGGTCCCTTTGAGACAGCATCCGCTAGATCCTTTGAGGCAATCAAATTCAATGTTTGAGCTGCACACCTTTGGTGGGGTGGTAAGAAATAACTCAGAAAGAAGTCTCCACCCATTTCTCCGTCACAAAGAATACTGCCCAAATCCTCAAAACGACTGTCCTCCACTTCTTGGTCATCCTCAGATGAGAACTCTTTAAAAGCCTTCACAAAATTGTTACCATTGTCAGTGACAGTGGCCTGAACTTTGCTCTCAATGTTATAGGAAGAGTGAATTTCTTGGATTTTAGCAATAATGGTTTCACATGTGTAGCTGATAGGGATTCTCGTGCAGGCAAGAGCAGCAGACTTCCTTTCGATATTGTCCTCAAGCCAGTGACAAGTCATTCCAAAATAACTTCTGTCCTGCACCGACCATATGTCAGCAGTTGTACACAATGTCTGCACTTTGTCGAGTTTTGCTTTTAGCTCCCCTTTCATTTTATCAAATGCTACATCAAGCCTGGTGACAAAAGCGCTTCGGCTCATGACTTTTTTGCCTCTGCTTAATGCTTCAATCAACTTTCTGAAGCCAGGTTGCTCTAGAATCGAAATGGGTTGCACATCCTCCACGATAAAATTAAAAACCAGTGCATTTAGCCTGGATTGTGTTTGATAATAAATGGTGGGATCAGCCTTAGCATCTTTTGCTTCAGATGATTCTTCCGTTTGATTTTCCAAAATGCTTGGTCCGTAATTGCTTGGTCCATCACTGCTTGGCGCATCCCTTATTCTCTTCCTACACACCACAGAATGCTTTCTCTGGAGGACAAAGAAAAAATAATTTATTTTCTTTGCTTAAACTTGGTGAAACAAAGACACATGAAACACTTTAAGACATTAACTGATAGGTATGTTTTGCCCTGAAAGACGAAAGTATCATTATTTTTCCATTTAAAAAGGATTTTTGCAATATTTATTTCTTCTAGGTTTGAAAACAATAATGAATTAATGTCCTATGAGGGATATGAGTCCTTGAACCGTTTTGGTCCATACAATAAAAGTCAATGGGGCCCAATTCTGTTTTGGAACCCAGTGACTTTAATTGTATAGTCAAAACTAGGGATATCCCGAGCCGATTTCAAAGATCTGTATCAGGGCCGATTAAGCATTTTTTTTTAAACTGACCAGTATCGCCTATCCTAAGTCCGATCCTTTATTTTATGTCAGCAGTCACGCAGGTGTCGTGCAGTAGGTGGCGGTATGCACCTTCAAGCGGTTTTGCCAACCACCATTAAAAGTAAAAGAAGAAGCTCAAATGTCTGAGGCACAAAAACTGAGGTCTGTTCAAGCGCATCACACACGCATGTTCGAACTTCCGTGTTCAGCATATTTGATGTGCACTTTCATAACAAATCTTTTGGAAGTTATTTATTTACTGTTTATTTTTATCTGTCATCAGACTATCTGAGACTTCATAGCCATACCTTTTTGCCATGGGTTGAGTCTTTCTTCTGACTTGGCCGACAGACTGGCATTCTGACACCTCGAGCTTCATGCTTTCTAACTCTATCTCCACTTTTTTTCCTTTTTGTTGCAACTATTCCGCTTTGTCGATTAAGCATGGTCATGCGCAAGAATGCCGCTCAACCGCAAAATACGTAAAGCAGACAAGAGGAAAAATGAAGCAAGGGCGCCGGAGTTATGTTTGGGACCATTTTACATTATGGCTAGAGTTACACCTTCATGATAAGTTTGCATGTGCATTTAGCAGCCTTTTGTTTTGTGCAAATTTAAGTTTTTATATTGTGTTTATTTTGCGTAGGCAGGGGCGTAGTTTGCGGGGGGGGGTGGGGACATCCCTACTCAAAACATTCTTCAAAATATATTTTGTGTTTCACAGACGAAAGTAACTTATACAGGTTTGGAACAACATCAGGATGAACTATCCTTTAACATGTTCGACAAAGTGGGACAGTAGCTCTCAGGCAAGCTGATCTAGAAGTGTAACGGTATGTGATCTTCACGGTACAATATAACACAGTTATACCACATATAACACAATTGTTTCCCCCACCCCACAACTTTCTATTTTCCGTTTTTGGCATTTGGCCTACAGTAATGTTGCATTTAGCGCTTACAAAAAGCACAAACATAATATTGACCTATATATATATATATATATATATATATATATATATATATATATATATATATATATATATATATATATAAAATATATAATATATATATAAAATATATAATATATATAATATATATAATATATATACCTAAAAATGAGTCATATTCCATTTGCTTATGTACAAACCCGATTCCAAAAAAGTTGGGACACTGTACAAATTGTGAATAAAAAAGGAATGCAATAATTTACAAATCTCATAAACTTATATTTTATTCACAATAGAATATAGATAACATATCAAATGTTGAAAGTGAGACATTTTGAAATGTCATGCCAAATATTTTCACATTTTGGATTTCATGAGAGCTACACATTCCAAAAAAGTTGGGACAGGTAGCAATAAGAGGCCGGAAAAGTTAAATGTACATATAAGGAACAGCTGGAGGACCAATTTGCAACTTATTAGGTCAATTGGCAACATGATTGGGTATAAAAAGAGCCTCTCGGAGTGGCAGTGTCTCTCAGAAGTCAAGATGGGCAGAGGATCACCAATTCCCCCAATGCTGCGGCGAAAAATAGTGGAGCAATATCAGAAAGGAGTTTCTCAGAGAAAAATTGCAAAGAGTTTATCATCATCTACAGTGCATAATATCATCCAAAGATTCAGAGAATCTGGAACAATCTCTGTGCGTAAGGGTCAAGGCCGGAAAACCATACTGGATGCCCGTGATCTTCGGGCCCTTAGACGGCACTGCATCACATACATGAATGCTACTGTAATGGAAATCACAACATGGGCTCAGGAATACTTCCAGAAAACATTGTCGGTGAACACAATCCACCGTGCCATTCGCCGTTGCTGGCTAAAACTCTATAGGTCAAAAAAAAAGCCATATCTAAACATGATCCAGAAGCGCAGGCTTTTCCTCTGGGCCAAGGCTCATTTAAAATGGGCTGTGGCAAAGTAGAAAACTGTTCTGTGGTCAGACGAATCAAAATTTGAAGTTCTTTTTGGAAAACTGGGACGCCATGTCATCCGGACTAAAGAGGACAAGGACAACCCAAGTTGTTATCAGCGCTCAGTTCAGAAGCCTGCATCTCTGATGGTATGGGGTTGCATGAGTGCGTGTGGCATGGGCAGCTTACACATCTGGAAAGGCACCATCAATGCTGAAAGGTATATCCAAGTTCTAGAACAACATATGCTCCCATCCAGACGTCGTCTCTTTCAGGGAAGACCTTGCATTTTCCAACATGACAATGCCAGACCACATACTGCATCAATTACAACATCATGGCTGCGTAGAAGGAGGATCCGGGTACTGAAATGGCCATCCTGCAGTCCAGATCTTTCACCCATAGAAAACATTTGGCGCATCATAAAGAGGAAGATGCGACAAAGAAGACCTAAGACAGTTGAGCAACTAGAAGCCTGTATTAGACAAGAATGGGACAACATTCCTATTCCTAAACTTGAGCAACTTGTCTCCTCAGTCCCCAGACGTTTACAGACTGTTATAAAAAGAAGAGGGGATGCCACACAGTGGTAAACATGGCCTTGTCCCAACTTTTTTGAGATGTGTTGATGCCATGAAATTTAAAATCAACTTATTTTTCCTTTAAAATGATACATTTTCTCAGTTTAAACATTTGATATGTCATCTATGTTGTATTCTGAATAAAATATTGAAATTTGAAACTTCCACATCATTGCATTCTGTTTTTATTCACAATTTGTACAGTGTCCCAACTTTTTTGGAATCGGGTTTGTATTTTATGAAAGCCGATCTATAATTTATTAGTTGGCGATTTATAGTATTGTCACTTACATTCAACTTTGCAAATTCCTTGGGGTGGTGGTCACGGAGATGGTGCATCATGTTTGAAGTGTTGCCTGCCGGAGCCGACACTTTTTTCCGACACATTCTACAAACTGGATAACCATCAACAAGAATGGTGCCTCCTGGGTCTTTTAAATACCCAAAATACTCCCAAACAACGGACTTCAGTCGCTTGGGTGGGAGAAAAAGAGGCTCAGGCTCCGACATTTCGCTGTGCTGCCGTTTGCGCATCTGGCAAGGTGAGTGACACTTAAATGAAAGAGGAGAAAGTCGCAATTTAGACATTTATGATTCTCTCTTAATTGTGGTCACGCAGAAGTCGTGCAGTAGGTGGCGGTATGCACCTTCAAGCGGTTTTGCCAACCACCATTAAAAGGAAAAGAAGAAGCTCAAATGTCTGTGAGGCACAAAAAACGAGGTCTGTTCAAGCGTATCACACACGCATGTTCGAACTTCCGTGTTCAGCATATTTGATGTGCACTTTTGTAACGAATCAGTCTGAAGTTATTTATTTACTGTTTATTTTTATCTGTCATCAGACTATCTGAGACTTCATAGCCATACCTTTTTGCCATGGGTTGAGTCTTTCTTCTGACTTGGCCGACAGACTGGCATTCTGACACCTCGAGCTTCATGCTTTCTAACTCCATCTCCACTTTTTTTCTTTTTGTTGCAACTATTCCGCTTCGTCGATTAAGCAAGGTCATGTGCATGCGTACCACAAAATACGTAAAGCAGACAAGAAGGAAAAATGAAGCGAGGGCGCCGGAGTTATGTTTGGGACCATTTTACGTTATGGCTAGAGTTACAGCTTCATGACGTTAAGTTTGCGTGCGCATTTGCTGCCTTTTGTTTTGTGCAAATTTAAGTTTTTATATTGCGTTTATTGATTGGGACTGTAATATTATATTATAAAGAGAACAATATTGTAATAAAACGTTAATTCTTTGGGTTTATTTGTCATGTTTCAGCGCGGTGCTCCAGGAAGAGCACGTCCATTAGACATTCTGACTAGCATGTAACTTAGTTCAAGATCACTTTTTGTGCAGATATAATTTGTAATATTATGTTTATTTTGTATATCTGATTAAATCTCATATTAATTTGTTCCGTTGAATTAAATAACACACTAGCAAAGGGCTTCAGTTTACCGGTATTCATTCAGCGCGCAGCTCAAACAGTAATGCACTACTAATAATAGCTATGATTGAGACTGTCAACATTATAATGAGAACACTATTGTAATAAATCGTTGTGAATATATTGTGTTTAGTTTCCGTGTTTCAGCACGTTGCTCCAGGAAGAGCGCGTCCACAACAGGAGTTACACATTCTGACTGACATGCATCTGAGGTGGCGTTGGTGACACGTTGTATTGGTCGTTATATTTGATTATTAAATAATTAATTTAATTAAATGATCAATCAACTAATTTTACAATCCTACTAGCCTTTTATTTAGACTAAAAACGCTTCTTATTCATTTGGTGAGAAACATGGCGTTTTGAGCATCATTTGCACACCCTGTCATGCTGTTGGCTGTATGCCACTGCAGTAGACGCATATTGCAATATTAAGGATAACGATTAATCGATTCATTGGTCATTAATTTAAACGATGATCGACCATGGGAATTTGTGTAAAATGACATCCCTATTCTGACCACACAGTCTGTTTACAATGTCTACTCTAGTCTAAAACCAATGTCTTGTGTGTGTGTGTGTGTATAATAATAATAAATTATATATATATATATATGAGAGAGAGAGAGAGAGTCAGTATCTTATTATTAGAATATATAAATTATAAGATACTGTAGTAATTGTTAATATTCTAATTACACCGTAGTGATAGACGCCCCTATATTTTATATTTGAGCCCCTATCCCTGAGAAACTCTCTGCACGGCCCATACATTGGATTGATTTTAATAACTTAAATGTACTGGAAGTGTGCACCAAGCACTTGGAAAATACAAGTATCGGATTGGGACTCAGCATCAGCAAATACTCATTATTCAATGACTCAGGACATTCCTACTCAAAACATTCTTCAAAATATAGTTTGTGTTTCAGACCAAAGTAACATACAGGTTTGGAACAACATCAGGATGAGTAAATGATGACAATTTTTATTTTTGGGTGAACTATCCTTTAACATGTTCGACAAAGTGGGACAGTAGCTCTCAGGCAAGCTGATCTACAAGTGTAACGGTATGTGATCTTCACGGTACAATATAACACAGTTATACCACATATAACACAATTGTTTCCCCCACCCCACTCCACAACTTTCTATTTTCCGTTGTTTTTGGCATTTGGCCTACAGTAATGTTGCATTTAGCGCTTACAAAAAGCACATAATATTGACCTATATATATATATAAAAATTAGTAATTTCAAAACTTGAAGTGTATTCCATTTGCTTATGTATTTTATGAAAGCCGATCTATAATTTATTAGTTGGCGATTTATAGTATTGTCACTTACATTCAACTTTGCAAATTCCTTGGGGTGGTGGTCACGGAGATGGTGCATCATGTTTGAAGTGTTGCCCGCCCGAGCCGACACTTTTTTCCGACACATTCTACAAACTGGATAACCATCAACAAGGATGGTGCCTCCTGGGTCTTTTAAATACCCAAAATACTCCCAAACAACGGACTTCAGTCGCTTGGGTGGGAGAAAAAGAGGCTCAGGCTCCGACATTTCGCTGTGCTGCCGTTTGCGCATCTGGCAAGGTGAGTGACACTTAAATGAAAGAGGAGAAAGTCGCAATTTAGACATTTATGATTCTCTCTTAATTAAACGTATAGTAAATGGAAAAATGTCTTTACTTTGGTTTTATAAAAAAAAAAAAAAAAACCCTAACTTATGTTATAATAATCAAAAAAAAGTCTTTATTTAAAACCATGTACCGTAAAAACCGTCATACCATTACACTGCTAGTTTGAACAGATAAAGTACTTTGATAAATATTGATAATAAATCATCATGCTGTTATGAATTAACATGTCACAAACCATGCCATATAGAAATTTAGCCGTGTCTAAAATCGCCCCAATCCCATATATTGTGCATTACTTAGGGTGGAGATTATCCAGTGCACTCATTCAATCCCATAATGCTCAACTAAAGCATACCCATAATGTATGGTTAAGGTATATTTAATATCAATTAAACGTAACAGAGAAGAGTGCAATACTAATTTATATTAAGAAATTAAAAAAATTTGTTTGTGTCAGATGTCTGCAAAGGAATGTTTTATTTCCTTGTTTTAAAACTATATAGCAACGTTTACTGACCAGAAATTTTACATTGTACGGTCTCATCGAATAATTGTGACAAAACCCTCTCCAATTTTCATTAACTCCTTTCTCGTGTAGTAGATTATATAACGTACACTAATCAAGGAATAGGGGACTAATTCGGACACAGCATTTTTCATACAACAAAGTTGAACACGTCAAGCCCGCCTTAAAAACATTACTGACCAATCCCACCTTCACAACTGCCGTCCGCCATTTTCTCAGACGAGCTTTTGCTTTTTTAATGCAAGTCTACCGAGGATATGCATGTTTCGAAGTTTTAGACTATATTTTACAAACATACAGTAAGATGTCGTTGTTGAATCACTTATAATTGTAACACAAGCGGCATTTTCCTTCTGTAAAGCATAATAAACAAACCGCGAGACGTAGGCTACACGCGGTATTGCCCCTCATTTCCAAAAGACCACGTATTACATCAATAACATCGTTTTCTAAAAAGTAATTACATTTTAAAAACGTTGTATCTACATTATAGAGTCGACAGTAACTAAAGAGTTTGCAAATAGTAAATGCGTTGTAGAAACGTTAGGAACAGTTCTGCTCACCTAATACGCCAAACCGCCAATCGATTTGAAACGAAGCTTTCTCATTCCACGACTAGATAATCTATTGTACGTTATATTACTAGCGGGTAACTAGACCTCATTTAGCACCTTACACCTAACTATACACTTTTTAATAGAAGAAATGTGTTTGCTACAAACTCAAAACCACTCCCACTTTTGTTGATTCTGTCCCCACGTTTCGCTCGAAACTTTGCCTGAAAAGCATTTAAAGTGAAACCAGTGCCTTTCTGTATTTATAAGTCACAAAATTATATTATCTGGTGCATCCTTGTATATTCACATTAAGCAATGTAGCAAAAGCTTTTACCTGTGCTCAACCGAGAATCTACCAAAAACAGTCTACTTTTGCATATTCGCTCCACAAACTCAAATATACAGTAAAAACAGCAATCTGTTGGGTGTTAAATTGAGAAAAAAACGCAAATGTACCTCCAAGTGCTTCTTTAGATTAGATGTAGAGTCCCTTGCAGTGGATAAGATGTTGATCTTTGGGAGGCAGAGGTTGCACTGAACGGTTATGTTTCTCCCTCTTGTATCCCTGAACGTGAAGTGGTGTTTGTGCATCCAGTGGTCAAAGGCTGTTCGAGACCGCTCCATCTTCACACGAGGCTCCGGCGTGGTCAGCTCTTTTAAAACGAAGGAACTAAAACAGTAAATTACGTTTGCTGTTTACTATTTAATCGTGTAATTAAAAAAAATTAAAATATATCCTATTCTATTTGCAGACTCTTGGTTTTTGTAATCTAATTACGTAATCCAAATATCGTGTAGTCCGTTACTACCAAACAACAGACCAATTTCTTCTCTCTTCCGTTTGTTGTTTCCGGCGGAGGACAAACTAAAAAAGTTCATTACCGCCACCTTCTGATAGCTTAGAGCAAAGATATATCCTGAAGCTTTCAAAGTTGAATGTTCAGGTCCTTCTCCATGCACAAGCACACCATACACACCATACACTTCACTGAGAGAAATACACTTACTTAGTTGTGTCTCATTTTGAAAGCTATGCTCTCTGCATTTGTCGGCCACATACGTCATTGAAGATGTCTCATTTCAGAAAAATAGCCAGTATAAAATTGAATGTTATTCATTGTGAGTTGTAAATTACTGTAATTTCTTTCTACTTTGCAATGTAATGGGTACTTTTCTTTTCTGAAATGAGGCAGCCTTCATGACGTATATGTGACCCACAAATGCAACCCTATATGTGACCCTGGACCACAAAACCCAAGGGTCAATTTTTTTAAATTGAGATTTTTTTACATAATATGAAAGCTGAATAAATAAGCGTTCAGTTGATGTATGGTTTGTTAGGATAGGACAATATTTGGCCGAGATACAATTATTTGAAAATCTGTAATCTGAGGGTGCAAAAAAATCGAAATATTAAGAAAATCGCCTTTAAAGTTGTCCAAATGAAATCCTTAGCAACGCATATTACTAATAATAGTAATAAATCTTTGATATATTTATGGTAGGAAATTTACAAAATATCTTCATGGAACATAATCTGTACTTAATATCCTAATGATTTTTGGCCCATACAATGTATTGTTGGCTGTGGCCACAAATATACCCGTGCGACTTATGACTTTTGTGGTCCAGGGTCACATATATCAAACTATTATAGCAAACTATAAAACAATGCTTTAATAAACAAAATCTAGGCCTACATTTGGGTGTTTCTTCAACTACAGGCAATTTTGGCCTGTTTTTTAAGAATAAAAAAAAAAATCACAATCACGTGTTAGTTTAATTTGTCCTCTAAAAATGTGGATATATCCACTGCATTAACAATGTACATTCCAGGAACTGGAATAGTTAGATTGTGTGTTTTGCTATACTTCCTGCAATTAAGTTATATAGTGGAATGTTCCACTGATTCACTGACCCCACAACACTCACAAAGCTTAAACACATGGATTAAACACATTGATTAAAACATCTTGCAGATGGGAGAAAAGGCTTTCTGTAATGTTCTTTGAGGATTTTTCTGTTTATTTTTTAGTGATTGTATGATTTAATTTTGCTTTATTATACTGTTGTATAACCATTATAATAGCCGTGTTCCCCTAATGATCATCAGATATCATTTTCTTGACTAACGTGGTCTAACTTGACCTACATTTGAATCTTTTGAGGCATCTGAATGAAAACAACTGTGTGAAGTTATCATATTTTGACCAGAAATACTCTTTTACCAAATAACCAATGACCCATCCAAAGTTGGCATTTTCCAATTTCCTTGTTAGGATCTTTACTGTACCAAGCATGACACTAGTAGTTGGTCTCTTCTACACAAAACCATCCTTTCATTCCTTGACCATGCGGATAAACCAAATCTAAGTCATTCAAATCAGCAAAGCACATCTTGTAAGCTCAGCCAATCTTTTATCTATCACTATCTATTACTATCAGCACTTCTGTGAATGTAGGAATGCAAATGCGAAACCCCCATTAGACCACATCAGGCCCAAAATTTTGTATGTCTTCTTCATGTTAGTCTACTATCATACCATGACCCAAGGAATCTTACAATGTATAATCAATAAAAATACATATTCTCAACTTCAAATCTGTATACAAACACCTATTTGTGTCTTATTTGTCTATTGAAATTTTAAATCTCCACTTGAATGGCCATTTCTCAAACATGTTCTATTTTCTTGCCAGAGCCCCATCATCTGCAAACAATGACTTGACAATAGTCCTATGAAATACTGAGAATACATCATGAATCATGATGATAAACAAAAAAACACTTCCTTGAGGTGTCCCATAAACCCACTTCTATCATTGATCGATAGAGATATAGTTTCCCTGCACGTTGGATGTCATAATTTACAGTATTCCTAAATAACTAAGAGTCTGTCTTTGTGTACCTTCCCTTATAATGTATTAAACTTTTCCAGTAGCTTTGTTGTGTATACAAAACTGGCACTGGTGTTTGGTATTTTTCCATTTAAAGTCACCCGTACCATTAAAGGGATAGTTCACCCAAAAATGAAAATTACCCCATGATTTACTCACCCTCAATCCATCCTAGGTGTATATGACATTCTTCTTTCAGACGAGTTATACTAAAAATGTCCTGGCTAATCCAAGCTTTATAATGGCAGCGAATGAATGGCAGCCCAAAATTTGAAGCCCAAAAAAGTGCATCCATCCATTATAAAAGTAATCCATCGCTTCTCTTCAGAAGCCTTTTATTAACCCCCCGGAGCCGTGTGGATTACTTTTTTATAATGGATGGATGTGCTTTTTTGGGCTTCAAATTTTGGGCTGCCATTCATTCACTGCCATTATAAAGCTTGGATTAGCCAGGACATTTTTAATATAACTCGTCTGAACGAAGAATGTCATATACACCTAGGATGGATTGAGGGTGAGTAAATCATGGGGTAATTTTCATTTTTTTGGGTGAACTATCCCTTTCAGCAATATCTGTGGTTACACGCCTTTATCTGAGTGGGGAGTGACAACGCAAAGTGCTTCCATTGGCTTGTTACTTGACGTCTATGGCAAGCTGTTTTAGCATTAAATACCCCTAGCTGTAGGCCTATTAGTTTGACGTCACCACATATCGCGTTTAATTTACCTCACCACAAACAACTCTATGATATTTTAATTATTTTGTAAAAACATTTAAAACAACCCAAACACACCTATATACATATAGAATGCTGCATTAAACAATTTCGTAAAGGAAAAAAATAAATAATAAATCAACTTCATAGTGGATTCCAAGTGATCAAGGGCTTAGGACGGTCCAGGTCAGTCCATTGCAAAGGTTTTTTATTTTTTTATTTTTTTATGCTTTATTTGAACATTCAGTTTGCACTATGGCACAACAAATGTAGAACATAATAAATACTTATAACATCAATAGAGGGAAAAAGTAGAACCAAATAGCAAATCAAAGAAAATGAAAGAAGCGGGCATTACACAAATTAATAACAATTACACATTGAGTACAGTGAAAAGTTTGTAGGCCGTGCAAACTGTACATGTTCTGAGAGCTTTTTTGTTAAGCGAGAGTGAAATTGTAAGTAAATAATGTTTTATCTCTTGTAAGAATACTACAAAAATAGGTTTACAATTCGCAAATTTACATTTATGAATGTAAAATCTACATAGAAAGAGAATTAGGTTTATTATAAAGTAGGCATTTGAATCCGCTTAAAAAAAAAAAAAAATAACAGATTGGAGGTTCATTGAATAACCTTGTAAAATAGTACTTGAGATAAACAAACTAACATCTTTCCAGAGCTGGGAAGTATAATTGCACGACCAAAACAAATGAAGAAGAGTTTCAGTGTCATTCTGACAAAAGGAACATTTAGAGTCAAAATCAGATCTAAATTTTTTTTTTTAAGAAAGTGTTTGACAGGGTAAATGTTGTAGAGTAATTTAAACGTTATTTCTTTAACTTTGTTTGTAAGGAAAAATCTATGTTGAATGGACCATATATTTTTCCAATTTAAATGATCAAAAAGGTTGTTCCAGTATGAGACTGCAGGAGGGGCAGAGACAATGTTCTCAAGCAATAGAGCTCTTATTTTATAATTTCTCCCTTTTTTTTCCGGCGAAACATATGTCACCCACAGGCGTGTTGACAGGTTCAGGAAAGGGAGTTGTTCCTAAAGAAAGAGTATAATTTTTGAAAAGCATGCAGATGCCAGATGGAATAGCATCCATAACAGTAGCAAACTCTTTAGGAGTTACAGGTATACTATATTCTGAAAGAAATTCTGTATACCTAAAGAGCAGACCTTCCTTGTTAAAGAGCTGGCTAACATGAAATATTCCATTACTGAACCATTGATTATAGAACAAAGATTTATTCTTAAACAAAATATTCCTATTGTTCCATATGTAACACCGGTGGGGAGAAAAATTATGCCAGAAGAACTTGCTGGTGAAAGTTAGAAAGCTTTACAGGGAGTTTTTGGACATCATAATTACACATTAAGACAAACTTTGTGCCACCAAGCTGCGAGAAGACAAATTGAGGGAAAATATTCCAAATAGAGGTGGGATTTCTTAGGAATCGGTTAAGCCAATTTATTTTAATTGTATTATTTAATGAATTAAAATCAATAAAGTTTAATCCACCCTTATTCTGGGAATTTAATATCACTGACTTCTTCAAATAATGGGGCTTGTTTTTCCATAAAAATGTATACAAGATTCCATCGATTACTTTACATGTGGGTTTATTAACGTACAGTGACTAAGCGGCATAAGTAAAGCGAGACAGACCCTCTGCTTTAACAAGCAAACCTCTGCCTTAAACCTTTTTTTTGTTTTTGTAACAATTGGGTTAAAATTTGTAGAGCACCTAAGATTATCTTTAGTTATCTGTATACCCAAATATGTAACACAATTTTTAACTGCAATACCATTAATTGAAGAAGTCATACTGGTTTTAACTGGAAGTAATTCACAAAATTAAGATGTAAGCCTGAAGCTTTAGAGAAACGCTGAAGAATATCTAGGGCTGCTGGTATTTGGAGAGAGTCTTCTAAGAACAGAGAGCAGTATCATCTGCTAGCTGACTAATTATTATCTCAGTATTTCCAATATTTATGCCTTTTAGATGACTTGATTTGATATATGAACTTAGAAATTGTGTCGCAATCAAGAAAAGATCCCTGTCTAACACCCCTTTTTAAGGAGAATCTGGGAGAATCTTTTCACTATAGTGAAATGTAATGATTGTCAAAACCATCTTTGGTAGCTACTACAGAAAAAAATATGAATGCAAATAAATAATTTATTCATAAATTAATTTTAAAATAATGGCCTTGGTTTAAATAAGTAAATATGAGTGAAAAAGATAAAAATTATAAGCAATAAAACAAAGACTGCAAAGTTTTTAGTTATAGGTTTATTTAAGCTAAAGTAATTCAGCCATGAGCACTGATTCTGTCTTTATCTTGTGCACAGAGATTACATTGGTTCTTCACATTTGTGATTGTTTGCATTTATATTTGCTATCGACATTCTGCAATACACAGCCACAACATTAGGTAGCGAGAGCTAAGCCCCCCTAAGGATAAAATCCTAGAACCGCCCCTGCTGTCTTAAGGAAATTTGTGACAGGTGATGATTGTAGCCCAGTCCAACCTCACATCAGTTACTGATTAAAGTCAGCGATGAGAACTACATTGCAGTATTGTTGTAATTAAGGATAAGCACAGACAAGGCTACAAACTATATTATACAAAATTACAAACATGATCAAAAGATCTTCAGTATCTCATAAACCATTTTGCAGTCATGCCATAATCTGCAG
Organism: Coreius guichenoti; assembly: GCA_039654105.1. Taxonomy (NCBI): domain Eukaryota; kingdom Metazoa; phylum Chordata; class Actinopteri; order Cypriniformes; family Gobionidae; genus Coreius; species Coreius guichenoti. The sequence goes on along the minus strand of CM077180.1, from coordinate 15,037,269 downwards.
TACAAGTATTAGACAGCTGTTGCGCTTCAAAATATGCGAATAGCACAGAACATAACATATGGCAAACAAGCACACAGTATGTATTTTATTTATATTAGGCAAATATATGACAATTTTGTGTTTTGTGTAAACCTTCTTCATGAAAGCTATTAATGTGTCATAACTTCACTAACAGATCAGCATAATTCATGTCCAATACCTTCCGCAGACCAATTAAGGATCACATTTAAAATGGGTGTATTACTTATTTTTAATTAACTTTATTATTGTAAGTGTATTAGTTTTTTATATATCAACATGACAAATACAGAAGCACATTATTGCATTATCTTATCGTATTTTTACAGAATGAGCTTGCACTACTAATATTTGTTAATTACGTTTTAAACTGTATATCTGTACATCTGCATACAGTGGGGAGATCAAGTATTTGATACACTGCCGATTTTGCAGGTTTGCCCACTTATAAAGCATGTAGAAGTCTGTAATTTTTATCATAGGTACTCTTCAACTGTGAGAGACGGAATCTAAAACAAAAATCCATAAAATCACATTGTATGATTTTTAAGTAATTAATTTGCATTTTATTGCATGACATAAGTATTTGATACATCAGAAAAGCAGAACTTAATATTTGGTACAGAAACGTTTGTTTGCAATTACAGAGATCATACGTTTCCTGTAGTTCTTGACGAGGTTTGCACACACTGCAGCAGGGATTTTGGCCCACTCCTCCATACAGACCTTCTCCAGATCCTTCAGGTTTCGGGGCTGTCGCTGGGCAATACGGACTTCCAGCTCCCTCCAAAGATTTTCTATTGGGTTCAGGTCTGGAGACTGGCTAGGCCACTCCAGGACCTTGAGATGCTTCTTACGGAGCCACTCCTTAGTTGCCCTGGCTGTGTGTTTCGGGTCGTTGTCATGCTGGAAGACCCAGCCATGGCCCATCTTCAATGCTCTTACTGAGGGAAGGAGGTTGTTGACCAAGATCTTGCGATACATGGCCCCATCCATCCTCCCCTCAATACGGTGCAGTCGTCCTGTCCCCTTTGCAGAAAAGTATCCCCAAAGAATGATGTTTCCACCTCCATGCTTCACGGTTGGGATGGTGTTCTTGGGGTTGTACTCATCCTTCTTCTTCCTCCAAATACGGCGAGTGGAGTTTAGACCAAAAAGCTCTATTTTTGTCTCATCAGACCACATGACCTTCTCCCATTCTTCCTCTGGATCATCCAGATGGTCATTGGCAAACTTCAGACGGGCCTGGACACGCGCTGGCTTGAGCAGGGGGACCTTGCGTGCGCTGCAGGATTTTAATCCATGACAGCGTAGTGTGTTACTAATGGGTTTTTTTGAGACTGTGGTCCCAGCTCTCTTCAGGTCCATGACCAGGTCCTGCCGTGTAGTTCTGGGCTGATCCCTCACCTTCCTCATGATCATTGATGCCCCACGAGGTGAGTTCTTGCATTGTGCCCCAGACCGAGGGAGATTGACCGTCATCTTGAACTTCTTCCATTTTCTAATAATTGCGCCAACAGTTGTTGCCTTCTCACCAAGCTGCTTGCCTATTGTCCTGTAGCCCATCCCAGCCTTGTGCAGGTCTACAATTTTATCCCTGATGTCCTTACACAGCTCTCTGGTCTTGGCCATTGTGGAGAGGTTGGAGTCTGTTTGATTGAGTGTGTGGACAGGTGTCTTTTATACAGGTAACAAGTTCAAACAGGTGCAGTTAATACAGGTAATGAGCGGAGAACAGGAGGGCTTCTTAAAGAAAAACTAACAGGTCTGTGAGAATTCTTACTGGTTGGTAGGTGATCAAATACTTATGTCATGCAATAAAATGGTAATTAATTATTTAAAAATCATACAATGTGATTTTCTGGATTTTTGTTTTAGATTCCGTCTCTCACAGTTGATAAAAATTACAGACCTCTACATGCTTTGTAAGTAGGAAAACCTGCAAAATCGGCAGTGTATCAAATACTTGTTCTCCCCACTGTATCTGTACATTCACAAGAACCATTGCTCCAATTACTTTTTGTTTTATTTTTAATATTACTGTGTTATACCTTGTTTTTTATTGTGTAATCCTATGTATATCTTTACTTTGTTTGTACTTTACTCTTGTACTGGAAGCCCATCACCAAGACAAATTCCTTGTGTGTGTAAACACACTTGGCAATAAAGCTCTTTCTGATTCTGAATATTTAAGTGACCGTCTAAAATGCATAAATATAACATGTTAAACTAAAAAGATGACGACTCAGAAAACTTTAAACATTAACATCACTTTATTAACCACATGGCCACAACACTATAACAAAAAATACAAATTATTTAAAGTGCAATATTCTCCAAAAAGAGTAATAAAAACAGAAACTAAAAAGAGGAATCTAATTTAAAATATTAGATGTTTCCACCAGCCTCATAAAAACAATCACTACCACAATATCCCTCAAAGTCATCTGAGGAGTAAAACCCCTGTAGCACGCAAAAATGTATACCTTGGTGGGTACATCTCCAGCAAAAGGACAGACCACCATCTCCTAATACTTGACATGTCAGTCTATAGTTTGGAAAAGCACAAGTTTATCAAAAATTCTTAAACCTACAGAATTTCTTTTATGTGGTTGGCAAACCCACCTCTGAGAAGTCAAAAGTTCCCCCCAAGATGATATAGAGAGCATACTGTAACATGAATGAAGTATTAATCACTACACATGTTGGATAAATTCTGAAATGAGAGCTACAGAACCAATAGTAGCAATTGCTCCTACCATTAGCGTGAAGACTCCACAGCTACAAGACATCTCTTGTCGAGGAACATCCTAAACATAGGTATACATGTTTATACATGATAATGTATGAAATAAGAGTTTGCCCCACAACACACAACAATCTGAAATTATTTATTCAAAAGCCTTCACTAAAGACGGTAAAAGGTAAAAACATTACCTTTAGTGCAAAATACAACATACCTCAAGGTCCTCAGAGGAGAATTCTGTCCATGGCCCAGGACAAAGACTTTGAGCAATTTCTCTGTCAATATTGAAAGAAAAATAGTAAACAGCCAAACAGTAAACAGGGTTTTAAAGAACTACCCCACAAAACTATATTTCATGGGCAAGGAAACTTAAAACTAGAAAATAATAAAAGGCGGGGTTTAACTGGAACTGTCCCACCTTTACTTTTTCCATGGCTTTCTTCTCATTGCAAAGATGCACAAAATTTGGATCAATACATTTTGTCATTGCAAATAAAGTGTTTCTCAAATTGTATAAGATGAGAACAAAGTCAATGGAAATAGAAAAAAGAACAGAACTGAACACAAAACCAGGATAAACCATAGAACGTAACATTTTTAGACAATGCACTCTAAGCAAAACCTGTATATGGCAATGTAAGTGCCATCACCAAAACCTGGGCTTCTCAGAGAATTGAGAAAATACAATTCTCTCAATTTTGGATCTGAAAAATGCCACCATGTTTTAAATTGTTAGAAAATGCAAATATCAAGAAATAACATTTAAAAAGTAGCTGATTTCACTTTGTTCGACAACCGGTATGTTAAAGTAATGCAACATCTAAGCAGACTCACACAGAGCATCCAGTGTCCTGGCACAAAAGATGGAAAGACCACAGCATCCGTGTTCCTAATTTCAGGCTACATGTATAATGAAAATATATTAGACAGAATAACTGATTTAATGTATGCCACATTAAATTCCAGACTTGCTAAAAATGTAAGCCATACATACAGGTAAGCCGTCCATGGGATTTGCACAAATAGGTGGCAACCATGTCACGATGACATGGCTGTCAACTGGATAGATGTCCACATTCTGAAAACAAAAGGGAAAATGTTAATTTGAGTATTTTATCAAAATATTTTTTATTATTATTATTATTTATTTCTGCTCTTAAGACTTTGAGGTTAAACCTGTGAGAGTGCAATCTGCTGCAGAACACAAAAGCAGGAATTCAATACCTGAGGAGGGGGGGGGTATACTTTAAATCTATCTATCTATCTATCTATCTATCTATCTATCTATCTATCTATCTATCTATCTATCTATCTATCTATCTATCTAATAGATCTGCCGTTGCACATAATGAATATTACTGGCTCTGTGACAAATTGCTTATGTTTCTCTATTGTAAGTTGCTTAGGATAAGTCATATAGATGTAAATAAAAAAAAAACCATGTAATCATAATTGAGGACTGCAGTTGTACACTGTTAAATTTGTATTGCTATATTACCAGTTTACGCTGTGATTGAGTCAGTGGCTTGCCCCAGCAAGCTTTGGTAGGTTTTATCATGTGCAGTCTGGTAATTTCAGGAGCTCTGCTCTCTGTATCTAAAGACACAATAAATGCAAAAAGACTTGAAATGTGCATAGCCATATAAAAAAGAAGATTCAAGGTAAAGTACGGATATAATGAATTTACCTGCCACCAAACGTCCAAGTGAATCTTTTTGGAGGTTTCCAGTTGTTTTTGACTGGCCCTTTTGGATTTTTGTCAGCATTGATTTGTTTTTTTCTTCATTTTGAATGTGCAAAATATTTCTGACAAGAAACATATGAGTGGTGGGTGACATCATATTCAGGAAATAGTTATTCTTCCGCATTCCGGCAAAAAGTTGTTCTGCGGCTTGTGTATTAACTCTTTCTGAGTGAGTCTCGCACATCCTTAGAATCTGACTCGTGGAATTTGTCATACAGGGCATAGTGATCCGAGGATCCAGTCACTGGATGGCAGTTGGCATCTTCATCCAATTTCTTGTCACTTAACCAAGGTAGGCTTACAGTAAGGGTTCCGCTCTGTGCAGCCCTCAGATTGTGTTCTGTATCCTCTGCCAGCCGCCCTTCAAATGGTGTAAATGGCATTGCTTCTGGTCTCTGTATGTTAGCATGGGTGGCCAGACCTCTGGCAAAATCATAAATACAGATGTTTGGCATGTGTTTCCATGAGAACAACATGTCAGAAAAGTCTCTAGGACTTTCAGCATGAAGGAGACATTCATATCACTGTAAACCACACCACAAGGGCATAATATGACTGCCCATCCACCTGAAAAGAATAGTTTATTTAGTAAATGACAGTCAATAACTTTGAGAATGTGCATTTGAACTCCCAGAGCACAACAAGTACCCGATGCTCCCCAAATCTTGTCGTATGCAGTTCTGTTTTGCATCTCTCCTCTGAGTCTGGATAAAAGATCAGTGTTTGATCCTTGAGTGCCTACCCAACAGGCCTTGCAGAGTTTTCGAATGTCTGCAACCTGTTGTTAGATCACAATTATGTTTGATACTACTATTACAATTAACATTTACACTTTTAATTGTATGTTAGTTCTAGGTACGAGTTGAAGGTGACAACTACTTTAAACCTGTATGGTCATGATTGGTTTCCTATGATTTTTTCTTACAATTATCATTTATTTCAAATTGACCCTTTTCACATATGTGATCATGCCTTTCCAGGTATCAACATTGCTATTACAGTCGTTTTTCATTTTTTCAAATCAATCTGTCTATATTTTCTCTGTCTTTTGAAAAATAGTGCAAACTAATCAGACTTTTTTCTTTTGCTATTAAAATTCCAAAAAAAAAAAAAACTATATTTGCTATCACCTCACATTCACTTCTATGAAGGTTTACACAACTATTACGACTTCTGCTTCTGTGAACACCAGAAATGTAAAATGGGTCCATTGCAAAATGTAAAAGAATACAGAAATGGATAGTGAAATGCAGAAAGGTGTAAAATACATTTAGATTCATTAATTCATCACTGAGTCTTTCCTCCGTCATATCCATTTCAGTGATGAGGTCTTGTGCACTTGAGCTCTGCACCTTTTGCCACTCTGTGTTTAACACAGTCGGTACCTTACGTGCATATCTGCCGATCCAGGGGGCCCAGTGATCAAAATTTGGTTTTATAGTGTAAGGATTTGTATCCCCACCTAAGATCATACAGGAAACAATGTAGGTGAAACAAACTCATGAAATAGACCTTTTTGTTGTTTTATGAAAAAAAAAAAAAATGATATGTAATAAACTCTTTACACTGTATTTTAAAGAATTGAAAAAGAGATCTATTTTGCCTCATTACATCCAGCTGCACAACATTGGATATGCAGATATGACGAAGAACTTAAGCATTCACAAGAGACAGAAGCAGGTTACATTTTTGTGCATTATTGTTTAATTAAAAACAACTCCAGTGATTTCAACAGAGTTACTTTTCAACAAGCCAGCTGCAATCCTCTCCATTGAAAGGGTCTCCCAGAAGTCCTCTGAATTCACCTCCCCATTGTAAGTTTCACACGGTACACTTATGTCACTGACTCCATAAAGAAATTACAAACTCGATTCCAAAAAAGTTGGGACACTGTACAAATTGTGAAAAAAAAACAGAATGCAATGATGTGGAAGTTTCAAATTTCAATATTTTATTCAGAATACAACATAGATGACATATCAAATGTTTAAACTGAGAAAATATATCATTTTAAGGGAAAAATAAGTTGACTTAAAATTTCATGGCATCAAAACATCTCAAAAAAGTTGGGACAAGGCCATGTTTACCATTGTGTTGCATCCCCTCTTCTTTTTATAACAGTCTGCAAACGTCTGGGGACTGAGGAGACAAGTTGCTCAAGTTTAGGAATAGGAATGTTGTCCCATTCTTGTTGCTCAACTGTCTTAGGTCTTCTTTGTCGCATCTTCCTCTTTATGATGCGCCAAATGTTTTCTATGGGTGAAAGATCTGGACTGCAGGCTGGCCATTTCAGTACCCGGATCCTTCTACGCAGCCATGATGTTGTAATTGATGCAGTATGTGGTCTGGCATTGTCATGTTGGAAAATGCAAGGTCTTCCCTGAAAGAGACGACGTCTGGATGGGAGCATATGTTGTTCTAGAACTTGGATATACCTTTTAGCATTGATGGTGCCTTTCCAGATGTGTAAGCTGCCCATGCCACACGCACTCATGCAACCCCATACCATCAGAGATGCAGGCTTCTGAACTGAGCACTGATAACAACTTGGGTTGTTCTTGTCCTCTTTAGTGCGGATGACATGGCGTCCCAGTTTTCCAAAAAGAACTTCAAATTTTGATTCGTCTGACCACAGAACAGTTTTCCACTTTGCCACAGTCCATTTTAAATGAGCCTTGGCCCAGAGAAAACACCTGCGCTTCTGGATCATGTTTAGATATGGCTTCTTTTTTGACCTATAGAGTTTTAGCCGGCAACGGCGAATGGCACGGTGGATTGTGTTCACCGACAATGTTTTCTGGAAGTATTCCTGAGCCCATGTTGTGATTTCCATTACAGTAGCATTCTTGTATGTGATGCAGTGCCGTCTAAGGGCCCGAAGATCACGGGCATCCAGTATGGTTTTCCGGCCTTGACCCTTACGCACAGAGATTGTTCCAGATTCTCTGAATCTTTGGATGACATTATGCACTGTAGATGATGATAACTTCAAACTCTTTGCAATTTTTCTCTGAGAAACTCCTTTCTGATATTGCTCCACTATTTTTCGCCGCAGCATTGGGGGAATTGGTGATCCTCTGCCCATCTTGACTTCTGAGAGACACTGCCACTCTGAGAGGCTCTTTTTATACCCAATCATGTTGCCAATTGACCTAATAAGTTGCAAATTGGTCTTCCAGCTGTTCCTTATATGTATATTTAACTTTTCCGGCCTCTTATTGCTACCTGTCCCAACTTTTTTGGAATGTGTAGCTCTCATGAAATCCAAAATGAGCCAATATTTGGCATGACATTTCAAAATGTCTCACTTTCAACATTTGATATGTTATCTATATTCTATTGTGAAATAAAATATAAGTTTATGAGATTTGTAAATTATTGCATTCCTTTTTTATTCACAATTTGTACAGTGTCCCAACTTTTTTGGAATCGGGTTTGTACATTTACACAGCTTGACTGCAAGATAGAAAATGAAATAAATAAACCAGTGATTTTTTGTTTATCTGCCATGCTGAACACTCCCTTTCTGTGTAAATCCATTACAACAACTGGAGGATGATGACCACATTTAAGACATGAAACGTTGTAATCATGGTGGGTCAGTGCCTCAAAATGTAAATAGCCATGAAGAAACTCTGACTCCTTTGGGTAAGGCACACCTGTTGTTTTTTGCAAAATGGAACGCACTCTTCCAACTGACACATGAGTCTTAGTGAGAATAATCAAAAGAGCATGTATTAGTTTTAGTTGATGAATCTTAGAATAAGAATAATGGGTCTCATTCTCCAAGCATGCATACTTGGAAATGTCTGTACAAACAATTAGGAACAAATTCATGTGTGCACACAAGTGAATTGAATTAGGTGGAGATTTTTCTTGAGAAGTTCTCCTGTGCATATAAATATGAAAAACCATGAAGTTATTAATGAATGAGACCCAATGTCCTTTCCATTTCACAAATAACTCATGTAAGAAACAATACCTGAACAGAATTCCTTATAAAGATGCATAGGAAGATGGTCAGCAGCACTTTGTCATTAAAATTGTGAAGCCCATGCATCCAGTCCTGGTATCTGTAAAACATACCACAATTACTGCATTTCTTGCAGTATGTGGATATTCCTAAAGGGAAAAACAGACAATAATAGGACATGAGGTAAAACAATCACTTGCAATTTATTTTGTGTGTAGCATTTTAACCTAACACTGCCCCAATATTGGAACAATGCAAAATTACTGCAAACTGACATAAACCATTGACTTAATAGATATTAAATATTCACATATATTAAATATTGAAAAAACAAATATTCCTACCAGTCACTACACCAGTGAGCATTGCCACTTTAGCATGTCTTGTGATGAGGACAGGAGCACTGAGACGAACAGGTCCAGGGCACTGAGAGCAGAACTCCTCCTCAGGAACAAGATGTTGAGGAATATCTTCCTTCTTTATTTCCTCCATAAAAACATCTGATAGTGTGTCAGGAAGCTTTTTATTATGGTATATATATTGTACCATCTGCTTCAGGCCATCACTCTCTGGAGGATATTCCCACTGTTGACCACACAGGTCGTCATGCTGTGGTGGTTCAATCTCTGCCTCTGCTTGTGACAGCGTTGTGAAGAGCTGTCGCTTCATTTAAAAGAGACACCATTTTGCAATGCTCTTATGCAAACGTGATTTCCTACCTTTAATACAAGGGCAGTGCCAAGTGTTTCTCATGGAATTGTAATTAACCAAGACTCTTCCCAGTCTGCTGTAATATGAAATCTTTGGCTCATACACAGATATATAATACTTGTAGTCAGGGCCTCCAGTGCTAACAAGGCTAGTAAATGTGGCACCTTTACTTTTAGCCTGATCTTGCCGTTTAAGGCACTGTTTTTTTTTGTGTCTCCAAACCATTTTTGCTCAACCATCTCAGTCAACACATCCTCTGATAAATCTTCACTTGGTGCAATAGCACTGGAGTAGTCTATAGACCTCAGGTGAAGACATGGTGTAACCAAAAGGTCACTCCTTTGTGCCATTTCAGCACAAGTGTTGCAGATGTCCATTTTACACATTACCTTCTGTGAAGAGCCCCAAATTTTTTTCACCACATGAATGGGGATACAGGGCCCACGAAAGGATTTTGCTACAACATACATCCCATTGTTTTTATCAACACACTGTGCTGGTAGATTACATGTTGAAGTTATAGGATTTATGACTTCATGTTTCCGCTCAATGTGTTTTTTTTTTTTTTTTTAAATTTAGAATTCAGGCTCACTCCACAGTCAGGATACTTGACAATGATTTGCTTTCTCTTAATCACTGGAGAAGGAGCTGCTGATTCTGCAGGATGAGTTGGAGGTTGCAGCAAAGTTGTGGCCTGTGCTGAATGAGTTGGAGGTTGCAGCAAAGTTGTGGCCTATGCTGAATGAGTTGGAGGTTGTAGAGCTGCAGTTAAAGCAGATATGGGGTGGGTTTTGCATAGATGTGCTTTTAGGGCAGCTTTATTTATGTAGGTCTGCGGACACTGACAGCAGTGAAAATGTTTGGCCTTCTGACCACAGCCAAGGCTACAGCTGTATATAACAATCTAAAACAAGAAATAAAAAAAATTGTCAGTACACATTTTAAAATATATAGACTTTTTTGAAGCTGTGCTTACATACCTCCATATTCCACAGCTCTTATTTTATGTCCAGCAATGTGGGTCACTATTTGATGATACTGCCTTGGTGTGCATATGTCAGACGTGCAGAAAGGGCAGGTGAATAAATTTGCATCTGCATTGCAGCGCTGTGGTTGAGGATTTTGACCTCTCTGCTGAATTGTTATGTGCTGAACAGGCACAAAAAGAAAATATCCACACATTTAAGGCACGTTTGCACTATATATGTACTATAAATTATGTAGTCTTTTAATACTTTAAGCTAAACTTTAAACTAACCTTACGAAAATAAAAAATAGTTTTACTATACAAATAAAACCAACAAACCATGGTTATCGTAGTTATTCCACCAATTATCCAAGGTTTTGCTACAAAACCATAGTTTAACAATGGTATTTATGTGGTTATACAAATCGTAATCAATATGCCACAAAAACATGGTTTTGCTATAATAAAACCATGGTTCATTCTCGTAAGGGTAGTTGGGTTACACTTAATTTACAATGTAATTTTTCATTAAAAATAGACTGACAGGAAAAAGTTAACCATGTGACTTATCTACTATGGTTTCACGGTTAACGTGACAAGCATTCATCAAATAGGACAGCGAATGTTGCCTAATAATGCTTCACGATAGATTGAGAGTCGAAGCAAAAATGCACACACATTAATCAAAAACATTAAACGAATTGGTCATTTATATCCATTAGCACTTTATCTCTGAGCAGCAATTTCCTCTTCTCCGCATGGCATCTTGATGACGAAAAATGGGTACTGGGAATCGCCCATTCGACTTTAGCTAATCAGGTAAAGAGGTGGGAAAACACCTATTTTAGTTTGAAAACGCCCAGAATTGAGAAACGTCCCTTTTTGTTCCGCAGAGACTGGAACGCAGCAAGGGGGAGGTTGCCCCATAGATATACGGGTTGCCCTGTGAAATAGTGTCCGCTTAGGACCCCAGAGCGATTCTATTGGCTGAAAGAACTTTTAATGGGTAATCTGTTCAGAGCCTGATTACAATTCTTACAAAATCACGTTTTGGTTTTTGTCGTTTAAATTGTGTTAAAATAGTCTTTAACGTCTTGCAAATCATATGTTTCATATACTAGTATATAACCGAAGCTATAAGTTGTGAAATTAAGCATATCTCGTTCTTAATGTTTTTTTAGTTAGCGTACGTTCTAGCATAGCATACAGCTACCCGATTAGCTTAGTTTATACACCACGGTTGCACTTACCCTACAAAGCCCTAGCCCCGCTTTAATGTTTATACAATTAAAAAAAAAAAAACCTGTTGTATTTATTTTGTGCACCTGTTCTGTATGTTATTGTTTTTTTTATTCTTTATTATTTACATTATAGGTACATTACTATGTTATGATTTTGTATTGGTATTATTATTTAATCAATTGAAATAATGTACAATATGTTAGGCATGTTATTGCTCCCATTATAGCAATCAATTACATATTTCAAATAAATGTCGTTTGTGTGTACTTAGTATGACAATGAATTCATAGTTTATTTTTAAACAATTGCTTGTCCAGAACCATGTATTATGCTTTTGATCAGGCATTTAAAACAGCTACCACGTTGGGTCCTAAGCGGTCACTATTTCACAGGGGGACAGGATTTCTCATGACACCCGGCTTTATTTTTGACGTCACTTTCTCGTGCCACTTGTCCTCTGTATTGCCTCGCGTTTAAACTGGGTTGCGTCAAGTCATTTTGCAAAATGCACCTCCGTTGTTTGTAGCGTGAAGGTCAATAGGCGCAAGCGATTATGTCTGAACCATGGCTTTATCCCACCGTTTTACTCTGCATTTATGGATTTTTCTGTAATCACAGACCACTGGAGCCTTTTCTAACAGCGTTTTTGATGGGACCTGATAAAAACCTGACGGTGACAGAGGTAAATGTACCAGTAGTTAGGGTGATGAAAGCATACAGTGAATGATGTAAGCGGTTTCACCACATGTAACATTAGGCAGCTCTCCGCGATTTAATTTCAATACCTAAACCTCTATAACCGAATGAGGCATTTCGAGTTTGTAAGAGTGAAATAAGATAAACTATGGTAACATAATAATAAACACGAACACGTGCGTAAATTTGCCATGGCTACATATGTGTTCTGAGCACGAGTTCAGAACTTTTAAAGAGAAAGATATAAAGAATTTAATGTGAAGAATATGTACTTGGGTTCTGGAAGTCAACTTTCCCACCAGCTAGTTGGGAAATCTGGCAGCTGTTTTAATCCTAGAAGTTTAATCTCTTCACAAAAGCAAAATCCTGTATTAATAACTAAAGCTGCATCACATTTTTAGGCTTCAGTGAGTGTTTTTGTGTCTTTTGAAGAAATGCTAATTGTAGGTTGTGAGCTTGCATATGTTTTGTATGCATCAGCTTTGTGTTTATGGGTCAGATATGACTGAAATGTTTCCGTCCGCATCTATTAATTAATTCAATAATAATATATGCGTTTATACTAATGACATGAATATGCTGCTTTTATGATGAGAATGTTTTCATTGTAATATTTTTAGGGACATAATGACAAAAAAGTCAGGCTAATACAACTGTCCTTATTGAGTAGTTTGGCATAACAATTAATTATTAGCATTTTCTCTCTCTCTCTCTCTCTCTCTCTCTCTCTCTCTCTCTCTCTCTCTCTCTCTCTCTCTCTAGCTCTCTCTCTCTCTCTCTCTCTCTCTCTCTCTCTCTCTCTCTCTAGCTCTCTCTCTCTCTCTCTCTCTCTCTCTCTCTCTCTCTCTCTAGCTCTCTCTCTCTCTCTCTCTCTCTCTCTCTATATATATATATATATATATATATATATATATATATATATATATATATATATATATATATATATATATATATATATATAATGTATGTGTGTGTATATAAATTAAATTCCTGCAGTTCCTAACTCAAGGTCAACAAGTATATTAATTAACAATTTGTGATATTTAAAAAATAAAGTTACCATTTTGTATTTAAATGTGTATACTCGCATGCATTGAAGGTGTAAGGAAAATGTTACTGCTTTCTATTTGATGGTTACACCACATTACATTTTTGTAGTTAAATTTAAAACATGGCACATGTGTTTTAAGCTGGATTTTAAAACAATCTTTTTTTTTTATCATAAGCATATATTATTGACTACTTTATTATTATCTAACTACCTTAACTTTTATCACAGGTTGTGAACGAGATCTATCCATTATGGACATATTCCTACCTTGTCCTGCTCTTTCCTGTTTTCCTGGCCACAGATTACCTTCGCTACAAGCCTGTGCTTATTCTCCAGGCGGCCAGCTTCATAGTGACATATGCTATGCTCATGAAGGCCCAGGGTGTGCGGGCCATGCAGTTATTAGAGTTCTTTTTCGGTCTTGCCACTGCTACTGAAGTTGCATACTACTCCTACATCTACAGTGTTGTGGATCCATCTCATTATCAAAGGGTGACTGGTTTTTGTCGCAGTGTCACACTGTTTGGCTCAGCCATTGGCTCACTCATTGGACAGATTCTGGTGTCTGTAGCCCAGGTACCTCTTTTTTACTTGAGTGTCATCACTCTGGTGTCCTCCTGCATAGCCTTTATTGCCCCTTGGTTCCTACCCATGCCCGGTAAGAGCCTGTTCTTTCACCAGAGAAAGTGCAGCTCTCAGGATGAAGCAGTACTGGAACCCATAAACCGCAGTCAGCTGATTGAGAAACCAGAGGATCCAGAGTCCAAAATGCAGCTTAGCGCAGATGAAAAAACGGTGAGTAGAGAACTGTTTTTTTTTTTTTTTTTTGTTTGTTTTTTTTTTTTTTGTTATGAGCGTATAATTTTAAAAATGAGTATGGTTTATTTGTTTGCTCTTCCAAAATATTTTATTATGCTATATAAATATAAAAATTTTATATTTGTATGTTTTTGATTCAGATAATTATAGTATGTTATGGCTGATAACTAGTATGTTGTAATTTTCTTATGTTATAATAAAATTATTTATTATGTTCCATATATGTGCTCTTGAACAAAATGAGCCCTAGTATTACCTGCTAGTATTAAAGGAATAGTTCACCCAAAAAAATGGTAATTCTGTCATTTACTCACCCTGATGTTGTTCCAAACTGATAAGATTTTGGTTATTCTTTGAAACACAAATTAAAAGGGTCATGAACTGCATTGTTTTATTGTTTCATGTGGTGCAATTATAATGTTAGTCAAAAATTGTCATTAATATAGAAATAAAAGGCATTTTTCCTACCCTGATTTTAGCCCTCTGCTCTGAATGCTCAGTTTTAAGGGGCGTGTCTGCTGTGAGACTTCAGTGTAAATGCCCACTGCTGTGATTGGCTAACATCCTGCATATGAAATAGCTATGTATTACATGTGGAACTCTCAAACTTTTAGCACATTTTTTTACTATTACAGCTCTCAAGGTTAACTGATCGTGAAAACTGTTTATTATAGCATTATATTTAGATCTATAGCATGAAAGTTTGCAGTGATGAGCGTTGTAGCTGATCACAGAGCACATGAATGCAGTGATCTTGTCATTGAAACTCGATTTCTGCGCACTAATGAATGCTTTCGTTAGTTCTGTCGCTCCATTAAAAGTCTAGGCAACCAAAACTCAGAACATCTAAAAAGGTCATAAAGGCGTTATAAATGAATATGAATCGAGCGGCTTAATCAATCTTGTAAAGAGATATTATCACTTTATATGATAAACAGATTTATTTACATATAATCACATATGGTAAATACGTGCATGTCACGTGCTAAAACAAACCTCACTGGTTCTCATGCATCACACAAGCACTTTTGAGCTTCCATGTTTACCATATGTGACGTGCTCTATGTATGTCAATAACTGCTTTGATGTAAATTAAATCTGTTCGTCATATAAAGCGATCATATATTTTTATAAGAATTGGATTAAACCGCTCAATTCATAGAGATCTATTTTACAACGCCTTTTTGGATCTTCTAAGTTTGGGTTACCTGTACTATCAATGGAGGGACTGAAACCTCTCAGGTTTGTGAAATCAAAAATCCCTTGATCTTTTGATATAAGAGGTCATTGCACTATAAAAACATCCTGTAAGTTTCAGAACTCAACCTTTCTCATTATTCTAAAAACAGCTTGTATTGAAGCCAATCTGTCAAAACGACAGGATGTGGAATGTGCCACTTTATTTAACCTCTTTAGATTTTCTGAGTTTTGGTTGCCTAGACTTTCAATGGAGGGACAGAATCTCAGGTTTCATTTAAAATATCTTAATTTGTGTTTCAAAATTTAACCAACGTCTTTAAATGATTACAGAGAATTTTTTTTTTTTTTTTTTTAAATGCTAAAATTGGCAGATACTGATGTTCACAGACATATGCATGTTTATCAGTTAAGTGTCTATGAATTGTTTTGACTCATTTGATTGGGTGTCTTTTTTTTTTTTCTTTTTTTCTCTCTCTCTCAGACTCTCAGGGACAACACTAGCAGTAGCAGATTACTGGAAGTGTTAAAAATGCTCTGGGCAGACTTCCTGCAGTGTTATTCCTCACCTACCCTACTGTCCTGGTCAGTGTGGTGGGCTTTGTCCACATGTGGTTACCTCCAGGTGATTAATTACACTCAAGCACTTTGGGAGAAAATCTTGCCTTCCAAAGATTTTGAGATCTACAATGGATATGTGGAGACCGTTTCTACTTTGCTTGGTATGGCCATCTATTATCTGTTTATAATCCATTTTATTATACAGTGCATCCGGAAAGTATTCACAGCGCTTCACTTTTTCCACATTTTGTTATGTTACAGCCTTATTCCAAAATGGATTAAATTTATCATTTTCCTCAAACTTCTACAAACAATACTTTATAATGACAACATGAAAGAAGTTTGTTTGAATTCTTTGCACTCAAATTGAGCTCAGGTGCATCCTGTTTCCACTGATCATCAATGAGATGTCTCTACAACTTGATTGGGGTCTACCTGTGGTAAATTCAGTTGATTTGACATGATTTGGAAAGGCACACACCTGTCTATATAAGGTCCCACAGTTAACAGTGCATGTCGGAGCACAAACCAAGCCATGAAGTCCAAGGAATTGTCTGTAGACCTCTGAAACAGGATTGTATCGAGGCACAGATCTGGGGAAGGGTACAGAAAAATTTCTGCAGCATTGAAAGTCCCAATGAGCACAGTGGCCTCCATCATCCATAAATGGAAGAAGTTTGGAACCACCAGGACTCTTCCTAGAGCTGGCCACCTGGCCAAACTGAGCGATCGGGGGAAAAGGGCCTTAGTCAAGAAGGTGACCAAGAACCCGATGGTCACTCTGACAGAGCTCCAGCGTTTCTCTGTGGAGAGAGGAGAACCTTTCAGAAGAACAACCATCTCTGCAGCACTCAACCAATCAGGCCTGTATGGTAGAGTGGCCAGACAGAAGCCACTCCTCAGTAAAAGGCACATGACAGCCCGCCTGGAGTTTGCCAAAAGGCACCTGAAGGACTCTCAGACCTTGAGAAACAAAATTCTCTGGTCTGATGAAACCGATTGAACTTTGTGGTCTGAATGGCAAACGTCATGTCTGGAGGAAACCAAGCACCGCTCATCACCTGGCCAATACCATCCCTACAGTGAAGCATTGTGGTGGCAGCATCATGCTGTGGGGATGTTCAGCGGCAGGAACTGGGAGACTAGTCAGGGTCGAGGGAAAGATGAATGCAGCAATGTACAGAGACATCCTTGATGAAAACCTGCTTCAGAGCGCTGTAGACCTCAGACTGGGGTGAAGGTTCATCATCCAACGGGACAGCGACCCTAAGCACACAGCCAAGATAACAAAGGAGTGGCTACAGGACAACTCTGTGAATGTCCTTGAGTGGCCCAGCCAGAGCCCAGACTTGAACCCGATTGAACACCTCTGGAGAAAATAAATTTGCAAAGATTTCAAACAAACTTTTCACATTGTCATTATGGGGTATTGTTTGTAGAATTTTGAGGAAAATAATTAATTTAATCCATTTTGGAATAAGGCTGTAACATAACAAAATGTGGAAAAAGTGAAGCACTGTGAATACTTCCGGATGCACTGTATGTTCATTCTCAAAATACTTAGCATTTTCTGCATTCTGTTACCATCATTTTCATAATTATCAACACAAATTCAACAATATAACAACAGACACACAACTGTATCAGTTGATTACCAATAAAATGGCACCTATTATGTTTTTTTTTTTTTCCTTTTCCTTTCTCCCCTCTTTTCTCGTTTAGTGCAGGGGTGTCAAACTCAGTTCCTGGTGGGTGACAGCCCTGCAGAGTTTAGCTTCATCCTTAATTAAATGCACATGATTCAGTATCCTTCAGTCCTTCAGGCTTTTTTGAAAACAACAGGTATTTGTATTGGAGCAGGTTTGAAACTAATGGTGCCTTCTATTTGTCCTGTGAATTGGGAAATTCCTAGTTCCCAGTAGGAACTTTTAACTGGAATGCCTCTTCAAGTCGGAGTTGAGACTGGGAAACTTGGAGGAACCGCAATAACCACTGCAGTTCAGAATCCAATATGGCTACTCAGCACATCAACCATAGTGAAAAAGTAGTAATATATTGGCCTGGTTTCACAGACAGGGCTTAGATTAAGCCAGGATTAGGCCTTAGTTCAATTAGGACATTTTAAGTAACATTTATAAACATGCCGTAGAAAAAAAAAAACCATTACTGTTTGCATCTTGAGACAAAACAATGGCACTGACATTAAGATATGTCAGTGCAAGTTGCTTTTAGTTAAAACAGCTCAAACATGCATTTTAGTCTGGGACTAGACTTAAAGCCTTAAGCCTTTTTTTGGCTAAGGTTGCAGGCTTGCCTTCAAGTGGATTTGTCTAAACTCTGCAGGTATGTAGATCTCTAGGAACAGGATTGGGCACCCCTGTTCTAAGCGGTGGACCAATTACAACAGACTGGGTCTGCTGACTTTAAAGAGAAAGGAGCTAAAGGTGCGTTCACGGCATGTCGTAATTACTGTAACGGTAAAAAGCCTTCACATGCTTGTAGAACTTGTAATTACAATGTGTAAACTCATCATTTTCTGAAAGCAATGACTTTTACCATGTAAACTGCAGATTTAAGGTGTGTTCGAGTTGGAAGAGGTGCTGTGCAGACTATGACATCAAAGTACCGCAAGAGCCATTCGAAAGAATACAGAGCTTTATTTACAGTAATTATGCCATGTTGTGAACGCAGCATAAAACAAAAGAGTGTTTCAGGCAGACTACAATAAGAAAAGGTTTTTTGTAACTTAAATCGTGTAAATGTATTCTAGCAGACCCCAAAAATAAAATTATGAACTTGGAAATGAGCATAATATGGGCAGTTTAACAGGTGTTGCCAAAATTAAATGATTTTATGTTTTCCCCTCCAGGTGCTTTTGCAGCATTTGTTGTAGGCTTTGTGAAAGTGTCCTGGGCAGTGTGGGGAGAACTTGCTCTCTGCATTTTCTCTGTGGTAATTGCAGTGTGCGTGTACCTCATGGACACCATCAGGAATATCTGGGTTTGCTACATTGCCTACATGATCTTCAGAGCAACCTACATGCTGCTTATCACCATAGCAACGTAAGTAACAGTCAATATGTAGCAATTTTCTTTAGAAATCAACTGTACGCTGGATAACTTAATTTTGTCAGTTTTGTTCTAGGTACTCTGTTGTAAGTGCCCTTACAACAGCGACTGCTTAAATACATGCCCATGTATACATGCCACATGCTTTTCACTGATGGGTACTCTCAGGATTCCTGTCACGATTCCTCGATTAAATTCGAGTACTCGATTTTAAAATTCCTTGATTGCAATTTACCCGTGTCGAGTAACCGGCAAAATACAGACGCATTCCACTGACAAGAATCCGTGAACCGCATTATTAGGCCGTTTTCTAAGGCTGCACAATGTATTAAAACCAGTTAAACTATACCATAATGCTATTGTGAATTCACAAAGGCATATATGCCCCGCGGGTTTAATATGCGCTTCATTTACGTGCGTGTAGGCTACTTGGAACGCATCTCAAACTCCATCTCTGAATATGCTGCGAGTTTGGGTTGCTTATAACGTTCATCTGTTGTTCATCGCAATGTGTGCCATTTTACCAGATTTGTAAAGTAAATCATTTATAAACCTACACCAACACAGGAGAATAAATCAATATGTCTCTAAATATGCAACTGTTCATTGCGATTTCAAAATAAGTTTAAACCGTCACTCTGAGTTTGCCTGTTTTGATGTTCAAGAAATTAGTAGCTATAGTATTTCTATCGTAAAGAAGTGGACAAATATTAAAGATTAAGTAAACATTTATAAATGTTGTTTGGCCAAAATAAACAAGGATTTGATCTGCTGTAAAGTGTAACAACACCAGACCGTTGGTGCCCTCTGCAGGCATTTGTTATAATACATAATGTACACATGATGATTGTTTATATTTTGTATATTATGTATTTTAAGTGTTGTTCTTTGAAACCATATGATTACTTGTTTTTGATACTTTATTTGAACCAAATATTATTGCCTCATTGTTATTGTATATGTATCTTAAGTCATTTTAAAGGCGTAGGTCCTTGCTAAGGTCAATTATTACCACAAAAAAAAATCTGATTACTCAATTAATCGTCAAAATAATCGACAGGTTACTCGATTACCAAAATAATCATTAGTGACAGCCCTAGTTGTGAAATAAACTTCTACTAATGATTGTCACATTTTAACATATAGTTAGTTACCAATGGTGCTGTAAAGTTACAAATGTCAGGTATGGATATGTGTTAGTGCAGTGGTTCTCAAACCTGTCCTGGAGTACCACCAGCCCTGCACATTTTGTATGTCTCCCTATATCTGACACACCCATTTCAGGTCTTGCAGTCTCTACTCATGAGCTCATGAGTTGTATCAGGTGTGACAGTTGAGGGAGACATACAAAATGTGCAGGGCTGGTGGTACTCCAGGGCCGTTTCTCAAAACCAAGTACGCAAACTTCTGACTTGCGTCCTTGGTAGTTCAGACTTGCCAAGTTCGACTCAGAAGAACAAACTCCAGAGGACGGGAGGACACACGTCCGGTAATTCTGCAAATAGAACAGCAGCGGTCTTAATAGCGTCACTCAGCTCGCTCTGGCTACTCCGGTTATCTCTGTATGTATACAATAAAACGAAATATGTCATAAAACACCACTCTGCCTCTTTTCATTTTCATTAAAAAAAAAATCTTAAACCTATTAATAGCCACACAAATGTGGTTCAGGCAACGCGTACATTGATTATCTTCACGGCATGTGTATTTATAACAAAACGAAACATAAAACAACCCTGCCTCTCTTCGTTTACAAAAAACAAAAACAAAAAAAAACATTAGTATGTGATTCAGACAATAAGTGTGCATATATGATTATCACTGTAATAAAATTAAATATGACAAAACACAACCCAGTCTCTTTTTGTTAAATGTCAATTTATGTATGATCAATAAGTATAAGTAAAAGGTATAAGAAGCTATACAAGAAATAAAGCAAACAATTCAGTCAAACATACAAGTCAGCGCTCTAGTAGACTACAACGGTAAAGTTAAATAGCCTAAAAATATAAAGTTATGATACTTCACTTTGCCCTCAGCCAAAACGATTTGCCAGGGAACAAATTATAGATTCATGAGACCAAAGATTGCCCGTTAGATCTACACAAGACGAATTATATCTCCTGTTTAACCACTACATAGACATCAGAGTAAGCGGCAGACATCAGAAGGACTAGCCGAGGAAATGTTGCTCTCTCCGGGATTGAGCACCCAGTGATCGACTGGATCTCACAACTCTGAAAACGGCAGATCAAATTTTCAGATAGGCACTCTTTATAAATAAACCACAGATTTGAGCTTTAAACAAGTACATTCTCGCCTGGAAAAACTCTTAACTACATTTCGTGACACATTAACAGTAGTATTTTTAAATTACGTGGGGTTTCTCATCCACTATTGATGCTTGCTGGTCGGTGCGAGATGCATTCTAGGATACCTGGCTGTCTCGAGTCCGCTTAAGTCACCTCTTGACCTGGAGCAGGCAGATATATGGCCCAGGCAGTTTTATTCCCCTGTTGTTCCTGATGCGACCAGTAGGGGGATATACGGCGACGTAACATAATTAAATCGAGGCTCGAAACGTACACAATAAGTTATAATGTCCATAGACGTTGACTAATTGTGTGGTTTTTGTGAATTTAAATATAGACGTTGCACTACTGATTAAAATATCTGTAGATAATTCACTGTTGGTCTACATAGCCTACGAGAGCCAATTTAATTGCATGAATGTAGTGTTTTTGTGAAATGAAAATTAATACACATAGTTGGATCAGATGGAAAATGTAATTATATATCCCCCTGAGACCCAGAAATATCGCCGTATATCCCCCTACTGGTCGCGTCAGGAACAACGGGCGTAAAACTGCCTGTGTCGTGAAACTGTCTGGGCCATATATCTGCCTGCTCCAGGTCTGCAGCCTCCCCATATAGGCTCTTGATGCATCCTCGATAAAAGGGGCAGATCAAGGACACATCCGGGGATTTGAACTGTACATGGCTAGATGTGAACTTTGAAATGGAACAGTACTTGGGCAGCAACTGATGACGTTTCACAAGTCCACGAGAACACAATTACAGACAAGAACGCATATTGAGAAATGGCCCAGGACAGGTTTGAGAACCACTGTGTGGATACGTGTGGTGCTTTATTGAGATTCATGACCCTAGACACAGTTTTCATTACATGTCTCATAGAGCTATCATGAGAACAGCAAAATGAATAAGAACAAAAACTCCAGGACTCTCGATTCTTTTGATTGCATAATTCATTTACAAACCCGATTCCAAAAAAGTTGGGACACTGTACAAATTGTGAATAAAAACAGAATGCAATGATGTGGAAGTTTCAAATTTCAATATTTTATTCAGAATACAACATAGATGACATATCAAATGTTTAAACTGAGAAAATGTATCATTTTAAGGGAAAAATAAGTTGATTTTAAATTTCATGGCATCAACACATCTCAAAAAAGTTGGGACAAGGCCATGTTTACCACTGTGTGGCATCCCCTCTTCTTTTTATAACAGTCTGCAAACGTCTGGGGACTGAGGAGACAAGTTGCTCAAGTTTAGGAATAGGAATGTTGTCCCATTCTTGTCTAATACAGGCTTCTAGTTGCTCAACTGTCTTAGGTCTTCTTTGTCGCATCTTCCTCTTTATGATGCGCCAAATGTTTTCTATGGGTGAAAGATCTGGACTGCAGGCTGGCCATTTCAGTACCCGGATCCTTCTTCTACGCAGCCATGATGTTGTAATTGATGCAGTATGTGGTCTGGCATTGTCATGTTGGAAAATGCAAGGTCTTCCCTGAAAGAGACGACGTTTGGATGGGAGCATATGTTGTTCTAGAACTTGGATATACCTTTCAGCATTGATGGTGCCTTTCCAGATGTGTAAGCTGCCCATGCCACACGCACTCATGCAACCCCATACCATCAGAGATGCAGGCTTCTGAACTGAGCGCTGATAACAACTTGGGTTGTCCTTGTCCTCTTTAGTCCGGATGACATGGCGTCCCAGTTTTCCAAAAAGAACTTCAAATTTTGATTCGTCTGACCACAGAACAGTTTTCCACTTTGCCACAGTCCATTTTAAATAAGTCTTGGCCCAGAGAAAACGGCTGCGCTTCTGGATCATGTTTAGATATGGCTTCTTTTTTGACCTATAGAGTTTTAGCTGGCAACGGCGAATGGCACGGTGGATTGTGTTCACCGACAATGTTTTCTGGAAGTATTCCTGAGCCCATGTTGTGATTTCCATTACAGTAGCATTCCTGTATGTGATGCAGTGCCGTCTAAGGGCCCGAAGATCACGGGCATCCAGTATGGTTTTCCGGCCTTGACCCTTACGCACAGAGATTGTTCCAGATTCTCTGAATCTTTGGATGATATTATGCACTGTAGATGATGATAACTTCAAACTCTTTGCAATTTTTCTCTGAGAAACTCCTTTCTGATATTGCTCCACTATTTTTCGCCACAGCATTGGGGGAATTGGTGATCCTCTGCCCATCTTGACTTCTGAGAGACACTGCCACTCTGAGAGGCTCTTTTTATACCCAATCATGTTGCCAATTGACCTAATAAGTTGCAAATTGGTCCTCCAGCTGTTCCTTATATGTACATTTAACTTTTCCGGCCTCTTATTGCTACCTGTCCCAACTTTTTTGGAATGTGTAGCTCTCATGAAATCCAAAATGAGCCAATATTTGGCATGACATTTCAAAATGTCTCACTTTCAACATTTGATATGTTATCTATATTCTATTGTGAATAAAATATAAGTTTATGAGATTTGTAAATTATTGCATTCCTTTTTTATCCACAATTTGTACAGTTTCCCAACTTTTTTGGAATCGGGTTTGTAATTAGTTACAAAGCAAGTGCATATTTATTCACTGGAAGCCAGGCTAAATGAATAAGCACTGTTATTGCAATCCTAAATCACACAGCCCAAACTCAGTCATCGATCCCATTTCCATCTATATTTTTGCCATTTAATACGTTTGAGCCATTTTAATATTTTCCATATTCGTCAGTTTATTGCACAATCTTGTTGCTGCAGTACTCCAAATAAGCTTGTGTAAATCTTGTGTGGGCTTTGCAGTAGCAGTGTTACTTTCTAAACTGTAGTCTTTCTGCTCATTTATCTGAAATTCGATTGGCTGTTTCAGTGGAGTTCTCCATGTGCACTTGGACCTGACAATACTTAACCTTTTAAAAAAAAAAAAAAAAACTACATTTAAATGCGTAAAACTTTAAATCGATGTTGGGAAAAGTCATATAATTGTCTTTTTTATATTGCAGGTATCAGATTGCTACTAACTTAAGCATGAAACGATATGCTTTGGTTTTCGGAGTAAACACTTTTATCGCACTCTTACTGCAGACGCTTCTTACTGTGATTGTAGTAGATTCTGCTGTACTGGGCCTGGACATTTTTCTACAGGTAAAGTTCGACATGAATCCAGCTGAGTGTGTCATAATGATTTTGGATCAGTAATGAAATCTTCTAATATCCTGTGCAATTTGCTGCTTTCCACAGTTTTTGATCTATGCGAGTTACTTTGCTGCAGTAGCAGTGATATTCTTCGTTGCTGGGCTGTATAAACTGTTCAAAAGGAGATCTGGAGGAAATGAGAATGAATTATCCTCAACAGAGGTCGTTCCAGAGGCATGAAACACCTCACATCAGCATCCATTAAGCACAAGGTTATGGAATAATCCTCTCTTCAACTGAATGCATAGTTTAAAAAAAAATGAATGTGCAGACAAAAGCAGCATTTTCAAATAAGTCACACTTGATTGATCCAGCTTTATACATTATATTAGCACTGATTATGATTCTAATTACTGAGTTCACAATTATACACTAAGAGGTCGTTGTAGGTCACAGATTCTGTAGAACAAAATTGCACCATGATGCCTTATTTTGTAGTTGTTACTTAATAAACTATGTGGATGGTTCATAAACACCAGGTCCTTAATTTAAACATAACTGAACTGCACTTATTCAAGCTACTGTTATGCCAATACAATCACATGGATGTAAGCATTAGTATTACTTATGGAGCTGTTCACACACAGGGTAAACATTCACCCACTGCAAAATAGTTTGTCTTCTGTCAAAACACTGTATAAAATATTTTTTTTCTTTGTCATCACGTTTGGTTGAAGCTGGTGCACAGATGTCTCTTTTGTCTGCCAGCTGTTCGGAATATCTAGTAATCAATAGGTGCTTCTCAATAATCAAATTGATGCATCCTCATTTCCTCACTCCTCCAGCCTGTGACCCAGAAACCGATCAAAGTTAGCCATCTTGAAGGTCATCTCAATTCTCTAATTGCGTGTGAGGAACGAGGGGCTATGAGCAAGGGCGCACAGGTGTATCTATGCAGAAGTTTTTCTTGTCGAAAAACCTGACACATGTATACATTCTCCTCCTTCACATCCGTCACAATCATTTTAATTTGTTTTACCTTTGCAGTTTAAATAAACCATACATCTCACATATTTCAACAGGGAATCTTGTTTTATTATTAATATTATTTGGTGTTCAAGCATGTAGGGCTGAAACCCTATTGTAATTGTTAAATTTTCCAAGGATCAGCATTCTTCCCTAAAACTGATCGAGCAGACCAAACCGTAAGTCGTAGAGACTTGAAACTTTGAGGGCTGGTAGTACTCACACCGCCTACAACGTCACCAAGGTTCGCCCTGATCGGCCTGACAGGGGCGCTACAGCGGTCAAAAGCGGTCATAACTACTAAACCGTTAGGCGTAAGCTCAATTTTTGGGTATTTTGGATTTTTTTTTTTTGTAAAACCTACTTTTGCGAACTAGTCCTAGGTTTTTGGCCGATTGGAACCAAACCAGTGCAGAAATATTCTCTGAAGAGTGAATATCAATATTTATAAAAAAAGTTGAAATTTCGATTCACGGTCGCTAATGGGAGCCAAAATGTTTGATATGGGCGGGGCCACTTTTACTAAAATGGCTATAACCCGTGAATGGAATGAGATATTTTCACCAAACTCTGGACATATGTGTATGAGCTCAATCTGAGGGCACGTGGAAAAATTTTTTGCAACTTGGGTTTGCTGTAACAGGGAAAAAACATGAAAATGGCTATAACCACCCAACCGCTAGTCCAATTGACTTGAAAATTCTTTGTCCAAGGTGCCATGATAGTCTATGAGGACATAGGCGTATCTCAAAAACCATGGCCGCCATCGGCAAATAAAATTTGAGCACCTATTAGACAAGGTTACCGGAGGCCAATCAGAACTAAACTCGGTGAGCATGTTTGACTCATGGCTCTAGAGTTCTGTAAGAATTTGGAAAGAAATCGGCCAGTAGTTGGAGCTAACAAGTTTTATGCCTCTGTAATCATGTAGTATTTCACACATACAATATTCATATCATTTGATAGATCTCTTCATACTGAACAACTTTGCCTCAGGAACCACTGCTTTTAATCAAATCGTTCATTAAATATTAGATATCTGAATAAAACCAATGCAGTACAATTCTCTGGGTCAATAATTATCAAAACAGGTTGAACTTACATGCTTGCTAAATAAAACAATATCTTTTTATGCACATGTGCTTAAAGGCCTTAAAACTCTTGAACCCTGATAATTGCTGCTCGCATCTATATTTATTAATGAATTTCTTAACCAAACTTCAACAACATAAGGGCAGGTCCCTTAAACGCAGCTGATGACACTCGAGTGATCAAGAATATTCCAATTTGAGAAGATTTCCTTTGATTCCTTGTCCTCTTCTTTCATTGTATCCTTCCCTTGCATCCTAAGGGGGGTTGAGCTGAGACGTGAGGAAAGGAAGGGAGGATGCAAAAATGAGAAGCACCTATAGCCTTGTTGATTCAGAACAACAGCATGATTGCAAGTGTGAAATTGCTTTTATAAAGAAAGAGAGATGTATCATTTTAGACGTGTTATTGCCAGATATTTTTGTCTGTCAAAGAAAATGGGTCCAAACGAAACCACAGCAGAATCAACTGTTGCACATCTTTGTGCAACACATTGGTGGGGTTTTGTTCTTGATTGAACCAGTGTTTTTGAAAAGATAGCATGAGTCAATGACTCAATCAAACACAGTCACTTGATCAATCAAATTTGAAGACTGGAACTAACTGTTGTATAATGTTGCATTGTGTCCCGTTGGTCTTAACTTGTTTCTCCATACAAAAACTACAGATGTTTTGTTAAACATCCCATCTGTGTTTTATTTAACATTATTTGTTAAAAAGCACTTTTTCATTTACAGGTTAAGGGGAGCATGTCTGTGTTTATTGAGCACTGCTCTTATAGTCCTGGATGTATCACGTTATGTACAACAGAAGGAAATGAGCTATTTAGATGGGTTTGTAATTGCTTGGTACAAAAAGATCAAAAGGCAGAATAATAAGAGTCAGTATTATGAACATTTCAAATATTTACTATATTTATTTGGCTAGCTGAAAGGTGCATTTAACCATCTATTTTACCTTATTGGCAAATATCTATAAATCCTTATCTATGGTCAAGCTTTAAAGAAAAATGATATAGTAGAAAGCTTTTTTAGAAATATGCAGTGCATAAGTTACAAGTAGTAACAGTCATTACAAATATTTTCTTACATATTCAGCTGCCTTTTAAAAATAACATTTAAATGTGTATTTTTACAGCAATAACATGTATTATTGTCCTGATAGACTATAGAAATGAAGTCATGATTGTGCCAACTTTTTTTTTTTTTTTTTATGTCTGTTTATTTTATCTTTCTGGCAATATTTCAGTCTTGTTGTAAAGGACTGTGACAATATGAGACCAAAACAGGGTTGTGTGAAGTATAGATGTCCTTGTAAAGTGTATTTATTATATGGTAAGGTCATTTGTTTTTTGGTGTTGTGTGCTCTGATGTTGGATACTGAATAAGTATGATTGATCTTCTGTAGTGCTGCTCTTTTCTAAAGTAAAAATTAAATAAAGAGAACCTGATCACTGCTGACATTTTGTGGATCTGTGCATTTCTTTTGGTATGAAATATTTAAGGTTTGTACAAATTATACATTTTAATGTTGTGTTTTACATTGCATAACTGCATATACATATACTAATAACGCATTTAACCTTTTTTGAAAATGTATTAATTTTAAATCACCCATGTCATTAGACAATTTATGAAAAATGTTTATTTACAAAATGTCTTCATGACTACAAAAGTTACAAGCATATTTTACTACACTACCCCAGAATGCCCAATAGAGGGCAGTAGAGAAATTCCAGATAAAAGAGCCCAAACAAAATGTTCCCAGAATAAAAAATGTTTACTTGGGACTCAATTTATCTACAAAATATGTATATAATTAATTGTGGAAAAAAATACACAAACAAATAACTTTGATTTTTTCTTTATTACCAATGAATATTTATTATTGTTAATTCATAAATGTATAGCGAAAAAACTGCATACACACATGCAAATACATTCAAGTAGTAAAGTCAGAATCAAAAACATTTTAAAACATTAACAGCACTTTAAGCCAATCTAAATATCAGCTTCCACAAAACAGTAGATGAGGTGTTCATTGTACTGTTTAGTAAGAAAACTGCAAAGGCAAAGTTTCTGACATTTGAAACTATTCACACTTTTCTCTGTAGGGAGTGCACAGGCTCAAAGACATCTCCCTCTGTTCTTAATAACCGTAACCACGATGATAGCCCTCATGGTAACCATCATGGTGACTGTAGTCATCGTCTGGGCAACGCATGCCGAGAGACTGCTGGATGGCCATCTCCTGCCTGCGAAGCTGCATGGAGTCGACCAGCTCGTAAATGATTGACATGGACCACATAGGGGAGGGGTACCAGGATTTGACATTGCCGTCTTTCCCAACAAGCAACATGGAGAAATACTCTTGGCTGATCTGGAAGTAGTTTCTGATGTCCTGCACCAGCGAGGCAGACAGGTCCTCGCGGTCCACTGATGCACTTCCTGCAACACAAACCAAAGTTTCCTCAGTTTTTTGAATAATAAAACAGTACTACACTTGGTTCACTTTCAGCAATAAAAGTGAGTGAGTTTTGTTCACTGCGAAACAAGTCGCTAATCTTCTCACCATTTATGGGATAGAGCTCCAGGACTCCACTCATGTCATCCAGGGTTTTTCCAATAATTTTCAGTACAGATATATGACGCAGCCCTGTGAATGAATGAAAATGTAGCTGCTCAGAAAGACTAGAGACCTAAACAACAAAAGGTGACTCATACTATACACTGGATTCAACTGAGAATTTTGAATTCAAATGTTCTCTGAAACATGCATGTGATTTGCATTAAAAATGTCTGTTGTTGTTTTTTGTTCTAAAACGGGCCTTCATTTATGAGGGCATCAATCAAGCTGTCATGCCCCAGAGAGGAAGTGGTCTCTGTTGGATCGCTATGCCCGCTATGCCTCAAACATCCACAGGTCCTCCTGGATTGTAAGGAATGCAGAGAAAGATTCTTAACAATGTTCCTACTTCCAAAATAGCTAAAAAAACGAGCTGCAAATGGACTGCGTCTGTAAATGGACTGTTTTTATTAGTGCCATTCCTCAGAGCCATTTGTAATTGAGGGTTCTTGTGCAGATGAGAGCTGGTTTCAATTAAAAGACAAGTACAAAATAGCATATGTGCGTTTCTATAAGCGGGAAGCTCTCTGGAGAATCCTCTGGCATCGGACTTGATGATTTCCTAGTGCAAATAGTTTTTTATGTTAGTTGTCAGTTGTTAAATTGGAATTACGGGGTTGTTTGAAGGTCAGACATCCAGATAGTATAGAATGCACTTAAGTCATGCATTTTTGATTGGAATGTCCAAACAAATTCCAGCTGTTGACATTACTGCATAGGGTGTTGACCGGACCAGACCCCAAAATTTGTTTACAAATGCTTAACGTGGAATTTCAGGAAAACAAAAAGTGTCTATTTTCCTATGTTACATAAACAAGTGGGAGTGATGTTGATACAGCAAAGCTCTTAGAGCTTTCTGTTTACATTTTACAAAAAAGTACTAATATTGATAGTTTGAGTGCAGTGTCATATAGTCTCGACTTTCTTATTTTTTCTTAACCTAGTAAATTCTCAGATTGGCCGGTTTTACGCAAACTGTGTCATGACCGATTCTGTCCGTCTGAAAATTAAAACAATTCCACAAACTTTTAAAGGTGCAGTGTGTAATATTTATGAGGATCTATTGACAGAAATGCAATATTATATACATAACTATGTTTTCAGTGGTGTATAGAGACCTTACATAATAAACCGTTATGTTTTTATTACCTTAGAATGAGTCATTTCTATCTACATACTCCGCGGGTCCCCTTACAGTGAAGTCGCCATTTTGTTTCTGCAGTAGCCCTAAACAGGCAAACTACTCTACAGAGCGCTAGCTACTCTCTGCTGTCTCAGACAATGACATATTTGTCCTGTGTCGGCCACCGTAGCTTCTCTATGTGCTTCGAAAAGGGAGGGGTGGGCAGTAGGTGGTTGCAATTCACAACCTCACCGCTAGATGCCGCTAAAATTTACACAGTGCAGCTTTACAGGATGTTTAGTGTCTTATTAAAAATGCTACAAATCACTTTATAGTGCATGTTGTCTGAACTAAATTATGACCGTTAAGGTGTTTCTCAAATCAGGGGTTTTGTGAGTTGATGAAAAACTAATAATTAATTAAATCGAATGTAAAATTTAAATAAATAAGTAGTCAAAATAAAATAGAAATCATGATATAGCTTAATGTGAATATCAAATCAAAGGCTGCGTTTAATTAAATAAGCATAGTCTGTTGCGTTGCATGTTTTAGAGTGAAGAGCGGCACTATTTTGTACATATCTTTGATGACGTGTTTCAATGTCTCAAAGCGGTTTGGTTCCGTTTAATGTGCATTTTGGGGATGCCATGTGCTCTTGGTTCACTTTATTTAGCCTAGAAATAAAGTTTGAGGATTTGAAATGTTAAAAGCTTGAGGGTTTGAATGTTTGAAAGTGAAACATTTTACACCGTGTCTACACCGAACGCGAAACGGCGCGATGCGACGCGACAAAAGACAATATAACCCATTATAATCAGTGATGTTGTCTACACTGGATGCGGCGCGGTGCAACACGACACGACAAATCCCCGACAGTAAACTGATGCCTCGTTCTATTTATGATGTACCCCAAGCACTCGCGATACTTCTCATAGGAAGGACAAATGGATTTGCAACGGTCGCTTTGTCGCGTCCAGTGTAGACAGCTTCTAGATGTTGCGGCGCGACGTGACGCAACACGTCAACGGTCGCGTCCAGTGTAGACACGGTGTAAGACATTTAAATATTGGTATAATTTGTTATGGGTCTCTGTGGCAGTTTCTGTTTTGGGTAGGTTTGTCAAGTGTTTTTGTTCAGTTTCCTGTGTTTCAGTTTGTTACCATGGTTTCTCTTTGATTTGATTATCATGTTCACCTGTTATTCATTTAGTTGATTAGTTTGCCTGGTGTATTTAAACCCTGGCTGTGTCTCAATCAGCTCCCTAGCTGGTGAATCAGTATATCGTGTGCATGAATTCGGGCACTAGAAAGGACAGTAAAGGACCCTGGCTCACTACACATTGGGACACTGATGACTCTATTTCCGACGTCATGACAACATCCTCATTGTACAATATCACTACTGGTATTTATGAACAACAGCAGAGCTGATATCTTTCTGACATTACTTGTAATGTTATCTGAAGTACATTATGATAAATACTTTGCTTTTACATACGTGCATTTCAGCCGTAAATAAATTATAAATGTTAGCTAGATTATGTTCAGTACCTGTCTAGCGATGTATGTTTATGCTGAAATATAATAAAATAATGGTTTGTATTTTTAAAAACATTATCGCTTGTCGTTTTGTGTAGTGAGATTTCTCACGTGATTCAAGTTTCGCACTTCAGAACTTCCGTTAAGGGAACATAGTGAACATTGACGCTCCCTGGTTTTCACGGTGCATTGTGGGACTTTTTAGGGACTTTTTAGCAAACGTTTCAGTGCACTAGAAAGATTCTGCGATTGAGTCAGCCCTTAAAATGGCCGACTCCCTGATCAGTGCCCTGACTAGTGAACTAGGGAGCTGATTGAGACTGTCTTTGTTCAGTTCATGGTCTGTTCTCATCTAGTTACGTTGGTTGGTCTGTTCCTGTGTTTTTGAAGATATTGCCTGCATTTTGTTTCTTTTCAGTTTTTTAAATAAAATTAACTTCCGCGACTAAATCCTGCACTTTATTTTAATTATTTGCAACCACACATTGACACTAACATTAATTAAAAATAATAACATTATTTATAATGATCAAATTTTTATTTTACAACTGTAATTTACAACAGTAATATTTATGTCTTTATTTTTATAATTAGAGTTAAAACAACTGCTACTACTACCACTACTGATGATGATGATGATGATGATGATGATAATAATAAGACCCCAAAAAAGGTCTTACTGGGTTTCAGCAGCAACAATGTGAGATGTTTTCATATGAGATAAATGTCATATCACTGTTAGAATTGCCATATATGACAAAATAATTGCAATATAACTTTTTGGCAAAGTTGTGCAGCCCAGTATTTTTTATATATATATATATATATATATATATATATATATATATATATATATATAATTTTTTTTTTTTTTTTTTTTTTTTTTTAAATTAAAAACAGTAAAAAAAAAAACATTTACTGAAACAAGTTCAAATATTTTATGTTATTTTATCTGTATATCATTTGACCATTAAACAACATCAGAAAACCGTGAATATGCGAATGTGAACTAAAAAAAACAAGTAAACATTTTACGTCTAATGGCGAGTTCAGACTGCACGATTTTAACCCCGAGTTTGACTCGCCGACAGGTTTTGCGAAATCGCAGACAAATGCCCGAAATCATAGGCAAATTGGGGCTCGTGCACACGAGTGACAATCACGCAGTGTGAATTACGAAAGACGCGATCCGAGAGAATCGCCTACGAGTCGCAGACGCCTGTGAGATATTTGGCATGCTAAATATCTGGACCTGTCTGCGATTCAAAATCATGCTGTGTGAAATGTGTTCTGACTGAAAATTACATTGGCGATGACCTACAGCCAATGAGAGAGAAAGATACAGGGCAGCGGGAAGTTCGAGGAGGAGTTATAGACCAGAATATCAGTGTTTATTAGATATATTTACAATTATATCAAACAGAAACAAAGCACAAACATTTTCTTGACCAGACACAAAAGCAGCACTTTGCAAAATTATTTATTTACCTCCAACTCTCTTTGCAGAACACACAATCCTTGCTCCCCGTGTCTCCCCAACCATTTCCCCCTCCATAATCTTTTCTCTTTTTCTCCTTTTCACTGCAAATCAGCGCACAGGCAATTTGGATCTAAAGCTTCTTGTGGGCTATCTTTTTTTAATAACAATTGTAGTCACGCACGAGAACTCTGGTCTGACCAAGCAAGCCAATACGGAAGTGACTTAAACTGCAATTCATCAACTGGCCGCTAGGGATAGGCTCCAGAAGGGAGCAGAATCTCATTGAGCCCCATGTTAAAATGCCCAACTTTACAGCAGAAAAAAACATGTTTACAGCCTGGTACAAATTGTGGTTTTGGTCTACACATCTAATTTTGCCCTTCATGACAACTGTGAGGGGGGTGAACTCATTAGTTTAAATTATATTAAGCCTTAAAGTTCTGCGTAATTAAGGGCGTGGTCACTTGAGTGACAGGTGGATTGCCGCTGCTGTCACTGATAGCCGTTTGTCTGCTGTCTGTTAGCTCCACCCACTTCACCTGTTAGCTCCTCTTTGCCAGTTTCTAGTTATCCGGGAGTGACGCGCTTTAGGCTTCAGAAATGCTCTTCAGAAACCTATGGGTGACGTCACAGACACTACGTCCATAATTTTTTACAGTCTATGGGTCTGACGCACGCGTGATCTCAAGTTGTTTGCTTGTCACATCTCGCGTGTGTTTGGTTGTGAAAACGTAGTTTGCGGACGAGACAGAGTTGTCGGCGATTCTTCCTCTTCAAAAGTCATGCAGTGTGAAACCCCCTGTCACCGATTCATTGTGCAGTGTGAACACAGCAGCAACTGAATGATACCCCAGATAGTCATGTGGTGTGAAAAGAACTGCGATCTGACTACTTTGAAAATCGTGCAGTCTGAACTCGGCATAAGGGGTTTGGCAGACAAAAATAGTATATAACCAACACCAGTGTTTCTCAACTCCAGTCCTGGGGACCCACGTACCAGAATGTTTTAGATATCTCACTCATTAAAACACCTGATTCAGATCATCAGCTTCTTAGGGTACGTTTACACAACAACGATGTACTAAAAAATTAAAAAAAGGATCCCCGTTCACACGGATCCGCAAAAACACTGTATTATGCATGACAGGCCAGTAGTTGGCGATGTCATTTGGTAAAGAAACACTGCGCACCTATAGACTGAACACATAATACGCATGCGCGTGACTTCACCGTTTTCTCAAATTCGCGTTTTTGTAGTTTACACGGATACGATAACAGTATGTTATCAAAAAATTGCACTTTGAAATCGTTTTCAAAGTTAGCATTTTTTTTCACTGCCCCCAAAACGCTTTTGTCGTGTAAATGAACTGTCATAACACATAAAAAGTATTCTGTTTTTAGTTGAAAAAGGTGTCGTGTAAACGGCCCCTTAGTGTGTTGAACAGGGAGGTGGGAGGTGGGTGTAGAAAAACACTGTCCTACACTATAGATTGTGAAATTAAACATTTCTCATTTGACTCATTTTGCATATTTCTGGATTTGTCTATAGCATTTTGTAGTCTACTGTAATAGCGCTAGTAGTACGTTCACATTTAAAAGCGCATGTTTATTTCATAGTGGAAGTGAAATTAAATGACCTCACCCATATTACAAACTTGGCTATTAATGACGTAGAGTTGTTGCTGATAGGCCCATTCTTCATCACTAGGGGTAGATATTACAAACAGTCTCCGCCTCCAGCGGAATCTTAAGAGACAATGACATGAGAAAGCATGCAGATGAGCATATTCCTTAGGTTAATGCATTATATAAATGATAAAGTCAGTCACTGAAATTGGTTATTTCGAACCTAGATAGGAAGTCCTCTAGAGATCTTGATTTGTCTTCTTTCTTGCACATAACCCCAAGTTTCCTCTGCTGTTCTATCTCTTTAATGCGAGTTGACAATGTGTCAATGTAGTCAAACACTGCTTTCATAACAATTGGGACTTCATATCGCTGCTGTGGAAACAAGGAATGCATAATTTCATGTAATCATTTATGACCTCATTTTATAACATCTACATCTCATATACACTGACAAAAGTTTTTTACGACACACCTTGACTTTCATGTCAAAGTCAGTCAGCACCATGTTGAAATCATTATAAATCATCCCAAAATGCTTCCGAAATGCTGTGATGAGGTCCTGGTTGATGAGATCACTGTCCGGCAGGCCTCGTAAGGGCTTATCCTGTTCTGTTAAAAAAAAAAAAAAAATCCAGAATGAGGACATTGCGATATGTTACAAACAAACAAAGACTGTAAGCAGCACTGACCTGTCTGGTAGTGTTCAATCTTCATAGTACTGTTTGTGAGCGGACCAAAGATGCTGATGATGGAAATTTTACGCAGGGCCATATCACACACTTGCTCCAGGTACTCATCCCTCTGTTCGCTGTACATATGATTCTGCTCATCTGGAGCCGTTATTACCTGCCGACAAAGACACCCAACATTTTTAGACATCGTTTCAGTGCTTTTATGAACCAAAATGCTTCTGAATTTTATGGAACATAATGGACTTTTTCAAATGAGCAAATAACGTAGTATTTCACTTTAATAATCATCACTCTTAAAAAATGTTTTAAAGGGATAGTTCACCCAAAAATGAAAACTACCCCGTGATTTTCTCACCCTCAAGCCATCCTGCATGTGTATGACATTCTTCTTTCAGACGAATACAATCCAAGTTATATTAAAAAATGTCCTGGCTAATCCAAGCTTTATAATGGCAGTGAATGGCAGCCCAAAATTTGAAGCCCAAAAAGGTGCATCCATCCATTATAAAAGTAATCCATACGGCTCCGGGGTGGTTAATAAAGGCATTCTGAAGCGAATCGATGGGTTTGTGTAAGAAAAATATCCATATTTATCCTTCAAATTTTGGGCTGCCATTCATTGCCATTATAATGCTTGGATTAGCCAGGATATTTTTAATATAGCTCTGATTGTATTCGTCTGAAAGAAGACTGTCATATACATTTATATGTTCATTTTCTCATCTTTAATATTCATTTAAAAATTATCAAAATTTTTCTACAAAAAAACAAATTGCAATAATAGCTCAAAATAATACATTACATATTTATATAGCTATCTGACGAGTTTAAAAAGTCGATAAGCAGAATTCCATGACACGAAATGTCAGAAAAAGCTGACCCATTGACCCTGACCCATTGGGCATGTGACAGTTTCGACAACTGGCCCGAAACTCTCTCACACTGGCCCCAGGCCAATGGGCCATCCTTATTATTGAGCCCTGAGCTATATCTCTATGTAACTGTTTCCATGTGTCTCACAGATACAATACGTACTATGAGCCGTCGTCTTCTCTGAAAGTAACTCAAAAAAGTTTCTAACGATTTCTTGGGATTCGCTGCCTGGTCCACAACTGCCCTTCCTTCAAAGACATTTGGTTTTTGCACAGCGTTTTTTATTTGAACACTGACATTTGTCACTTTTGGTCCTTTTTTCCCTGCAGGTATTTTCTTTAAAGGCTTTTCAGGTCTATCCATCTTCTTCCTCCGGTCGGCACTGTCAGCTTTAGTTTTCCCCTTCTGTGTGGTAATAAGTTCTGTCTCTGGTTTATTAGCAGTGGGCCTCTGTGTGTCTCGTTCTCTTGTGTGCTTACTAAGCTTTTCACTCCATCCATGTTTTACCACAGGCAGTTTGCCCTTCTGTGTGGATGCTTGTGTTGGTGAGATTGCAGTTGAAATCTTTTGCGTGTGGTCTAAGTGTTTTCCTTTATGTTGTTTGTAGAAGTTAGAGGTAACAGAGAGACGAGTAGCTGTGTCCCTGTGTACCTGCTTAGAGGTATTGGGCACAGCTGTGGTCCAGGGTACAGTTGTGTGTGGATGCGTTTGAACCACTGTGGAGGGTACATTTGTGGTAATAGTAGTTGTTGTTGAAGGTAAAATGGTGGTAGTAGGTGCCACTGTGGTTGTTATAGTAGTTGTAGTTGGATGTGTGGTTGTAGTTTTCAAGGTAGTCGTTGTTGTAAGTTTTTTGGTTTTAGTCATTGTAGAGGTACTGATGGTAGTTGATATTTGTGCCCGAGTTATCTGGGTGGGCTGAGGGACTGGTCTTACCCTGTGTCGCCCTGTCGTGTTCACCTGCGGCTGCAATCCACCCGCATTTGAGCCAACAGACTGCACTTCCTGGCCCTCAACTCCAGCGGTCTTGCACTTTTGCACAAAGCCCTTTTGCCTGGCCTTCTCCAATCTACGCATAGGAGTCTGGTCTATCGCTTCATAAATTGCCTCCAGCTGAACAGGGTATGGGTATCTTTCCGCTACCTGAAGGGTCTTTCTTAGCAGCACCATCCCAAACTTACCATCCTCCAACTTCAGGAAGCCCATCAGTCTGGGCACCAGGGCTGGATCCAATGACTCCTCCACCAGAGATCCCTGATTGCTAACACGCCTCACCTTGCCTCCCATCTTCCCCTTTTCATGGAACATTATAATCTGCTGCATGTGTCTGTCCGCCATCTCACAGTACACGTCCGGCTTGAGTAAGTTCATCATTAACCTGTAATAGCCATCAGAGTCGTTGGGAGCTGAAATGACCAGAACACGTTTTTTACCTGCAAAACCAGCCAGGATGTTTATGGAGCTAGTTGCGCCCAATGGAGCAGATTGAAAAATAGGTTCTTGAGCAGGAATGCTGTCAGTAACACTGGGTTTCCTGTATGGGACTGGTCTTTGCCCTTTCAGGACCCTCCTGGCTGGGGGTCGTGAGGACTCCACATTCTGATCATTTTGAGGTTT
Organism: Coreius guichenoti; assembly: GCA_039654105.1. Lineage (NCBI taxonomy): Eukaryota > Metazoa > Chordata > Actinopteri > Cypriniformes > Gobionidae > Coreius > Coreius guichenoti. The sequence goes on along the minus strand of CM077180.1, from coordinate 14,999,338 downwards.
CCTGAGTATATGTGTGTTTCCAGAGGTGAACAATCTTCTACTAGATTGCACATCATTTGTGTACTTTTTGACAAAAGTGTTTGATTGTAATTGTGAATTTCCTCCCTCTGATCCTGTGTAATCCAGGACCAAGTCTGATGCTTGAATCCATGTCAGAGTCAACAAAATGACATGTACCTGATGAGTTTTCATTGCAATAATACTGCTAATATGACTACAACATAAATAGAAACCACTCCAAAATTATGACAATTGAATAGACGAAAAGTTTGGAAAGGGTTTTAGGGTAATTTGATCCAACAGCAGCGAGACACAAAACTAACCGTTAAATCGTGTTACATTAACTAATAGTAAACAAAGACAGAATAATACTTAGAAAAACCGTGTAAAATGGATATAACGAAAACCACTAAAAGTAATTCCGACTCGTCTTGGATGGAAAAATATAATGTCATAATCCAAAGCGAATGAGTTTGTCAAATGATTGAGAGAAATGCATTATTCCGTATGCATTCCCTCATTATAATATTCAGTTACGTCAAGTAGTTTCCAAGAAGGACAGGCAAAACTCCACAACACTTTGTCAAATTTTATGTATCCTTTAAAGAACGGCGTGAAAAGACCCTCAGCAAACGTTCATCGTCTCCAACACTTCTCAATGCTCTCTGAGCTCCACGCACTGACTTAGATCTGGAAGAAAGTTCTGAACAAGCGGGGCTCACAGCCAGATTGACCACGCCCACTCTCGTTTGATATGTTAATAGCGTGCCTTGCCGATTAAATACTACACTTTATTGATCACATACGTAATACTATGTATGTTTGCCATGTAGCAGCTGCTTCTGGTTTTAACGTAATAAGAAAAACGTAATTTTATTTATTTATGATCAAGAATATTTTAAGAGAGAGAGAGAGAGAGAGAGAGAGAGAGAGAGGACTGCCATCTATTGGTAGTGAATATGCTGAATTTCTACAAAAATTTCAATTACCAGTTAAACCAAGAAAGAAATCTAATTCAGTGGAAATCAATATGGACAATCTTTGTGGTAACATTTTCATTGATAATGTTAAGTTTAAAACAAAAATGTAGCAATAAGGATATAAGAAATGCTCTTTGTTCTGTGTCTTTTCCTGCAGCAAGATTCTTTTGGTCTTCTTTATTTGGTGATATCTCTTGGGTCAAAGCATGGAAATTGACAAAAAGGTTTTGTGTTAATAAAATTAAGGAAGTGTCTTACAAAATACTTCATTTATCCTGCTAAGCATGTTTTGGAAAGATTTAAGCTTAATATTTCATATACTTGTGAATTTTTTTGCACTAGAAAAATAAACTTTTGCAACGTTTTTTTTAACTGTATTTACTCAAAATTATTTTGGAAAGATTTAGAAACACTTATTAATAGAAAACTGACGTGTAATTTGTATATTCGATGTGCTTTTTTAATACTCAGAATGACAATTTGGAATGTAAACAACATATTATACAGTTATTGATCTTATTAGGAAAATACCATATTGCAATGCAAACCAAGTTTTTCACATTTTGTAAATGACTTTAAATTATATGTAAATCTTTTGGAACAAACAAAAAAAACGATGAAAACATGTAATGCTTTGAAAGCACTGGATTTTATGTAATTTTTTTTACTATATATATATATATATATATATATATACACTGATCAGGCATAACATTATGACCACCTTCCTAATATTGTGTTGGTCCCGCTTTTGCTGCCAAAACAGCCCTGACCCGTCGAGGCATGGACTCCACTAGACCCCTGAAGGTGTGCTGTGGTATCTGGCACCAAGATGTTAGCAGCAGATCCTTTAAGTCCTGTAAGTTGCGATGTGGGGCCTCCATGGATCGGACTTGTTTGTTCAGCACATCCCACAGATGCTCGATTGGATTAAGATCTGGGGAATTTGGAGGCCAAGTCAACACCTCAAACTCGTTGTTGTGCTCCTCAAACCATTCCTGAACCATTTTTGCTTTGTTGCAGGGCCACGTGTTCCCCAGGTAAGTGACGCACACGCACCCGGCCATCCACGTGATGTAAAAGAAACCATTCTATCAGAACCAGCATTAACTTCTTGAGCAATTTGAGCTACAGTAGCTCGTCTGTTTGATCGGACCACAGGGGCCAGCCTTCGCTCCCCACGTGCATCAATGAGCCTTGGCCATGACCCTGTCGCCGGTTCACCACTGTTCCTTCCTTGGACCACTTTTGATAGATACTGACCACTGCAGAACGGAAACACCCCACAAGAGCTGCAGTTCTGGAGATGCTCTGACCCAGTCATCTAGCCATCACAATTTGGCCCTAGTCAAACTCGCTCAAATCCCTATGCTTGCCCATTTTTCCTGCTTCTAACACATCAACTTTGAGGACAAAATGTTCACTTGCTGCCTAATATATCCCACCCACTAACAGGTGCCGTGATGAAGAGATAATCAGTGTCATTCACTTCACCTGTCAGTGGTCATAATGTTATGCCTGATCGGTGTGTATATATATATATATATATATATATATATATTCATTTCCTGGCAGCTAATGTTAATGTGACATTGTATGTAATAGGCCTACCTCTTGTTCTCATAGCATTGATTAATAAAACAAATAAATAAAATATATAAAAAAACACGAGAAAAAAAAATCTATTGTTAGTAACCAGCAGAGGATAAAAAAAACAATTTTTTTTAACTTAGACCTAATGCCTATTTAAATGTGCTTGCAGTGAAAAGAACTGTCTTCACACACGAACATCCTCTCTGCTTGATAAGTTAAGCCTCTTACACTAATGCACTCGTTGCTGAGCGAGCACAGGATGGCAACCTCCTCAAGAATATACAGAGATTTAATCAGCAATTACACATGATGACGACTGGTATTATGACAAGGCTCATGCTAAAACATTACATAGAAATAAAAATAGTATAGATTGGTTGTGCGGATCTTAATAGGCCTACAGTATGTCTGGAGACATTGTGGGAGCGTGGGATGTGTCGCTAAGTGATGGGGTTTACCGAATTGAGCTTGAACATGGAACAACAACAGGAAAACGGGTCATTTACATTAATGGGAAGGTGAGAGGTAGTCAAATGTTTTTTTTTTTTTTTTTTTTTTTTAAATGTATTATTATATTATATAGAAAATATAGAAAACATAGGGCCTACACATGTACATATTTTTATTTTCATTCAGATTTAGCCTATATAGATGGATGGATGGATGGATGGATAGATAGATAGATAGATAGATAGATAGATAGATAGATAGATAGATAGATAGATGGATAGCCTATATACATATACAGTCAAACCAAAAATTATTCAGACACCAGATATTTTTTTTTCTATTGGGTGCAGGACACTATAGTTCATTTATGTAAGTGAGGATAGCAAAATAAACTGTGACATATACCCAAAAATTCTTCATACAGTGGACTACCAGTAAAATTGATAAAAAAATTTCAGACACTTTGACCTGACCATGTTTTGGTGTTTTTTCTTTAATTGCTAATGCGACCTTTTACACCACAGACTGAACAGAATTAAGCATTGCTTGGTCATTGGTTGACCTAAATTGGTATTAATTGTGTACTTAAATTTAACAGCTGACAGCTGATTGGTTGATTGTAATCCATTACATATCTCTCTATCAAAGTTATCTGACATCATCAAGATGAATTTGTTCTGACACAGTTTAACTCTTGAGTTCTTGTCATATTTTATTACCATTTTCTAAACTATAGCGAATAAACTGTGATAATGTGAGAAAATGCTGAAGGTGATATATATATATATATATATATATATATATATATATATATATGAATGAATGAATGAAAATAAAAATATGTACATGTGTAGACCCTATGTTTTCTATATTTTCATTTTCAGTTTTTGAATCTTTAATTTATTTATTATTATATTAAGATAATAATGTAAGATAATATCTGATACTATATAAAGATGAATGAGATAATATAAAATAATTAATAAGGCTTAAGTCCTGTTTTTAAGGAGGTGTTGAGGAGGGATTGGATGTTCAAACTGGTGGGCAAAGAAACATTCCCTGTTGGGAGTACAGACACAAAAGCAACCATAAGTATTGAGGCGATCACTGGGTTTTCCTATGAGTACACGCTGGAGATCAACGGAAAAAGTCTCCAAACATTTTTGGACAACCGATCAAAAATTTCCAAAACATGGGTGCTGAAAATGGATGGTGCTGATTACAGGATAGTTCTAGGTAAGATACACAGTGGAAAAATCCCTCTTGATTTATGATGTAAAAAGAATGTTCTTTAAGTTTTTCTGAAAGCCCTTATTCTTCTCAAGGTAATTCATATCCACATTGTAAGAAGACAATGACTAGATTAGGGGTTTTCAAATTAGGGGGATGCTTGGGGTAGCAAAAAATGTAAACTTATTGGACAGTACGAATAGGTCTTTTTTACATGAAACTATATAGCTACTTTAAATACTTTATTTAGGAAGAGGGGTTTTCACAAGGGGATCATCTTATGTGGGGGTCCGAAGCGTCAGTTTGAAAACCATAGACTAAATTATACAGTACACATTGCAGTACTAGAACAGGAAAAAGTTATCCTCTAATTTGCTTGTTTGATTTGGCAGGCATTAGACAGTTAAGCTGTAATCTCTGAAGTTAAGACAATTAAGACAACCATTAGCAAACCATTGTTTTTTTCTGTTTCACTATAGAGAAAGATACTATGGATATATGGTGCAATGGACAGAAAATGGAGACCATGGTGAGAACTTTTAATACTGCAGTTTAGACTGGCACAGGCCTTTAGTATGACAGACTTTGGTCCATTGTATTAAGTTTGAGTCACGTCAGCTAATAGAGTAGCTGTGTGACCACTGTGGAAATATGAAACACCATCTTATTCGTAGCACAGCATTCCCATGGCTTGTGCTTATTTAGTTATAGGCCTATGTTTATATTGATTTTTTGTGTGCAGGGGGAGTTTACAGAGAATGGAACCGAGACGCACTTTGCAGTGGGGAACCATGAATGCTGCATAAAAGCAACAACTAGTGGAAGAAAACGAAATGGAATAGTTCATTCCCTACTGGTGGATGGAATCAGGATAGAAGAGGCCATTGAGTAAAATGGAGGCTAATAGAACTCAGATGTGCCAGACATTTAGCAACAGTGTACTTTATCAGAATTAGATACAGATGGCACTGAAAAGTTTTTTTCCCCAATAAATCCAGTATGTTGGCATTTGTTCAGAGCATGGACAAGAACATTTAAAGTTGTTAAAGGTCTTAAAGTATCTTTAGAAACACAATCCCATTTAATTTGAATAAATTATACATTTTGTGAAAATGGAAAAAAAAAAAAAGTTTTCTATTATAGGGTAAGATGGGGTATATGACCTCAAGGCATGCTTTTTTTTCTTGACCATAGATGGCACAAAATCTCATCTCAACACATTTAATTAATGGCTGTTTCAGTGTACTTTTTAAGTACTTGGCTTATAGTTGTGTTTACTCTTTTGGAGTAGCTTATTAAATATTTTTTTCTCATCGTTTTACATAGTGTCTTATAAACTTACATTGTTTAAAAAATATTAATTTATAAAGAATACAGATATGATCCTAATTCTGAGTATGTGAATTTTTGTGTAGTCCACTGGTAGTGTACATAGGAATTTACTTCAAATTGATCTTACTCTTTCCCTGCCATTGACGGAATTTACGGATAGACATGTTTTCACTGTTATACGGTAGGGGGCGCTATTATGCATCTTCTGAAAGAGTACAGAATCTCCGGATCAAAACACAGGCGAAGAAGAAGCAGAAACAACCCATAGATGCATTGCTTATGCAAATGTAAATAACATGATCATCAAACATTAAACAGCATATAAATCAAAACTGCCTAATGTTACCAAATGAAATGTAGACCCAGAAAGAGGTAGGTATAGGAGTGTTGACATACATGATCGACTCCATCTATGTTTTGTCCATAATTCTGAATCAGATCGTGAAGTAGTCTTTTGGTGCGTTCAAGTCATGTCGTAAAGATCATATAGTTAACGCACATAAACGCCACCATAAAGTCGTAAATACCAGTGGGAAGCTCTGGATTTTCTTTAAGCCCCGATCTTTACAAGTTGGGGGCGTGTCAGTGGAATATAATATGTAACGATAAAGTTTACCGTGGCTTTATAAATTAATTAAAAACATAAAAAAAGCAAAACACACCTGATGCACATTCCTTGTTCTTCATTTTCTGGAAGTAGATTTTAAGAACTTTTTTTGTGTAATTAATTAAGAGAAAGTACTCCACCATCTTACTCCGACGAAAATGATTTGACATGACATGACGTCGTAAACACAACTTCCTATCTTGATAAAAAAAAAGAATACAATAAAGCTGGAATAAAATGTTATTTTTATTTTTATTATATGTATATATATATATATATATAATAAATATATTATATATTATACCTTCGGGGTGGGCAATTCTAGCTCTTGAGGGGGTCTGTCCTGCAGGGTTTAGCTCCATCCCTACTCAATCAAATAATGTAATTTATTATATATATTTTTTTAATAAAAATCAGAAGCTCCGTTCAGATATTAATACAACAAAATATTCTGGGAGCCATGAAAGTTTTGTGAAAATGATCAAAAATGCTGTCGCTGGCTGGCAAAAAAAAAAAAATGCTGGTCACTTTAAAGAAAACTTACAGTAAAAATTAATTTAAAATATTTAAATGACTAAACTAGTAGTTTACTGAGAGTATACTTCAAAGTGTAATTTCATAAACTAAAAAACTATTCTGTGCTACAAGTATTTAAATAGTAAACTATCAGTATACCTATAAGTTCACTTAGTAGGCTATAGTTGCAGTACAAACAAAAAAACATTTGTAAACTAGTTGTGTACTCAAAGGCTGAATCCAAAATTGGCCCCTATACCCTCAAATAGGGTATTATTTGAGGGGACAGCCATTTGTAGTGGTGTCCGAAACCATAGTGGACATTATCGAGTGCACTCATTTCTATCCCACATTGCACTGCAATAACGAGTGTACAGCCGATGTATGCTCAGGGCTGTCCGAATTCACTCACTCCTTTTCATTCACTCCTTCAAGTGAACTTTATTAGTGGACTAACATAGGGAATAGTGATTGAGGGTTTAGGGGTCGATTTCGGATTCAGCAAAAGTTTACTACTGTTACACTTAAAGTATACTTTTATCCACTACAAAATTGGGTCAATTTAGTCCCAAGTGGTATTGAAATAGTAAACCTACAAGTATACTACTAGTACATTAATATTAGTATACTTAATACATAAAGTAGCTAAATTACTTAATAAAATTAACTTGAAGTAGGCTATTTTTGCTAAGGGCAACAGATACATGAAAGAAAAAAAAACAAACAACTAACAATAATAAGTATGTATATGTAAAATACAGCAATAAGTAATACAATACTGAATAGTTATTATTTTCTATTGAATATTTACTGTAATTAATGGGGTTATTATTCAGTAATTCCATAAGTTAGACATATTTTAGATGTCTTCACTATTAATTAAAACTATAGGTTAAATGAATATAATCATCCAGTTTGATTAGAGTTCCTACTAACATATCTTCAATTAAAATATGGGCAATTAAATATCCATATGCCTAAGTCATAGAACAAATGTACCTTTCAGATGAATCTCTTTTACTGGGATTCTGCTTTGTCTGTTACTGGTTATTCAATTATTGAACTAAATTGTAAAAAAAACAATTTATTTGATTTAGTATTTTAATGACACACTCACTTTCTCTTTCTCTCTCGCTCTTTCTCTCTTTCTCTCTCTCTCGCTCTCTCGCTCTTTCTCTCTCTCACTCTCTCTCTCTCTCTCTCTCTCTCTCTCTCTCTCTCTCTCTCTCTCTCTCTCTCTCTCTCTCTCTCTCTCTCTCTCTCTCACACACACACACACACACACACACACACACACACACACACACACACACACACACACACACACACACACACACACACACACACACACACTTTATGGGGATATTCCAGATATAATCATTCTTATACTGTACAAACGATATATTCTATCCCCTAACCCTAAACCTACCCATCACAGAAAACTTTCTGCATTATTAATTTTCAAAAACATCACTTAGTTTATAAGCTGTTTTCCTCATGGGGACCAAAAAATGTCCCCACAAGTTCAAGGATTTTGGATGTTGCCATCTTTGTGGGGACATTTTATCCCCATAAGGGTTTACCAGGATCACATACTGTTGCATCATCATCCTGCATCATATGCCTATAGATATATCTAAATATGTTACAATTGTTACAAAAAAGAAAATGCACATTGTATTTAAGGGGGTTACATGCATTTTCCCTGCATATGTTTAACCTTTATGGGATCATAAGACTCTGAGGTCATATCCAAAAGTGTGTCACAGAACTGAGACCAAACAAGTCATTCTTATGGTTTACAGGGTCCACTAATCAGACAGCACATGTGTTCAGGGTAAGATAAGTGCGCCCTATAGCGCCCCCATCCAGTATGTGGCGACCTGTATGCGTTTTTATAACAACGGACTGCGCATAATTAACGCAGCTACGACCTGGTCGACGGCTCCGAAGCGCCGACGTTTTTCCAGTAGGAAGCGTCCAAAGGAAGGAGCAGGCGCAATGATGTTTGAGAGGATACAGACGGGACGGACCTCAGTGCGGGTGAAAAGGGAATGCACCCATCTTTGCGGATAAAACAAGAGAGATACCCGAAAACCCCCTGGCGATAGTATCTCGTTGAGGTTGGCGTACCTCTATGGTTTTGTGGTTTCGCATCGAGACCGCAGAAAGTATTTCATTGGTTGTAATGTCAGCATGAGCCGAAGTGAACAACAGGAGAGAGCGAGTTGACTGTGCTTGGAACACAGCAGACATACCGTATCCAGCTCGTTTGTGCGAACTGTAGTTTCTCGGCGAGTTTGAGTTTTAATCATTTATCTTCGTCTCACCCCTTTTGCCGCTTAAACTGGTCTGTGTGTATGAAGCACACAGCCGGACGCGACCATGTGGACTCTTCTCGCCTCGGACTGTAGACCTGAGATGGCCTTCACTTGCCTATTATAGTCCGTAGTGACGATGCATGGTGATTTGGTGGAGCTTCTGTGTTTTTATTCTGTATTTACGAGGATATGGGGCATATGACTGTATCCTGGGATTTCAGATCCGGACAGCTGCAGCTCTCCCTCCAGCGTCTGGACATCTGTTGTAATACACATATACTCAAATACTACATGCACTGATATCAAAGCCGCTGCTAGATGTTAGTTAGTCTCGCATGAAGTGTTAGGTGGTTGAATGCCTCATCGTTAATGTTTTCATAAGTTAGTTTCGCTGCCACCTGTGATTGCATCCTATAGTGTACATTTGGGATCATTTGTAGTTTTTGTTTTGGTTTTGACCAAAATCGTTAGGAGCTGACCTCAGACCTCATGTAGACATCTGATCTCACTCCTGTGTTTGCCAGGACATCAGTATCCCTGAATCATCTGCAAACACTCTTTAGATAATTGCATATCGGGTTCTTTTTGAAGAGATCACATTGCAAACATGAATTATCAGCAACACCTGGCGAACTCGGCTGCGATCAGAGCTGAGATCCAGAGGTTCGAGTCCGTCCATCCGAACATCTACTCCATCTACGAGCTGTTGGAGCGGGTGGAGGATCCACTGCTGCAGAATCAGATCCGAGAGCACGTCATTGCCATTGAAGGTAAGGGCAACAAGGGTGTTTGAGTCTCCTTCAAGAGACAGTTTTCAGAATCTTTATCCCCTATTCATTTCATTTATTTCGTGTTAGTGGTGTGTAATACCAAGTTTGCTGGAAACTCTGGATGCCATGGTGAATATGGGATGGGACAAACCTGCATTATAGCATGACACTTTTATGAAATTTGTGTCCACTCCCAGTGTCATTTAAAAAAAATACATAATGAGGATTAGATTACATAATGAATAATGGCATTACAAATCAAGCCACTCCAAAGGGTGATTATTAGTTCTCTCTCTTCTCATGACAAGTACACGTTCTTTTTAATCTCAGAAAAAGCTATGGACTCTTGGCTTCTAGAAATGAGAGGTAGTAAATCTTATTTCTAATGTTTTATTGGTTGTTGTAGTTATATACTGGTTATATTTGTTCTTTGAACCATTTCCTTGTCTTCAAGACATCTGAGGTTTCAGATTTAGTCATATTGTAGGCGTGAGAGAGGTTTGAGTCAAACTTTAAACACAGATGATCCAATTTTAGTCAGCCAGGTAGATGCCATATTTATTTTTTTCACTGTAAAACCAGGATATATAGTTGTACAGTCTGTTAAATAGGTTGTGTAGTCTTTGATTGGCAACAGTTCAACCATTTGATCTGTCTGTGCACAGCCTCAGTTTAGTTTGTGAAAATTAAATGTAATTTACCCTGAATAAGGCTTGTACTGTAACAAGGAATTGTTGATGGTTTGTGTCAGATGCAGCTTTCATTCTTGCTGCTTGTAGAGGATTGAAGATAGTGTTTAAGTATGGTTTGCATGAAGATTTTATTTGCAGGGTGGTGGCTGTGACGGCCTGTGAGGTTTAAAATGCCTTGTGTCATTGTTTTAATGTAATACTGTAGTTAAGAGGTAATCATCATGGTTTTTACACACAAGTGCTATTTACAATACTGTCAGTTTTACCAGTAGGTTATGGAATAGCAAAATGAGAAACTGCATTGTGCTTAAAATGAAACTCTGTTCCACTAGATTGCAGTGAATGTTTTGGTAATGAGTGGGTTCTCGGCTGTGTGTGTGGTCAGGGACATGTCTCTGTCAAAGCTGATGTATGAATCTTTGACCCCTTTCAATGAAAATAAAATGGTTCTTGACTTGCTGAGACATGCACATGGATTAGCCTGACATAGACAAACCTGTCACTAGCATAACACACCCCCTCGACAGACCCCGGCCTGTCTAATTCCTAAAAAACCAAGACAGACTACCTAAAAGAAGCTTGGGAATGAAGTGTTTACTTGCTTAGTGGAATCAATATATGGTGAATTTTTAGAGTCATCATACATGTTATGTTGTCGTTCTAAAAGCAGAACTTGATAGTAGCTATGTTTGTGTTGTTGCCAAAACGGATTGACTTCTGGCGTTGCAGTGTTTTATTAACCATGTTAGCTAAGTGCTAACTAGCTAACTGCTGTCATTACTAGCTATGGTACTTAGTGATTGTTTATTTATGCAGAAAATCTGAATATCCCAAAAACATTTATTGTGTAAAGGTGGATTAAATGTCTACTTTGATGCCCCTTTCATTAACTACTCACTGACCCTCTAGTTTAACATGGCAAATCTGAGCTGAAAACCGATACTTAACACGCCCTGTGATCTGAAGTGTGTCTGTCTTCAGATATTAGACTGGTGTAGCATTTACATTGGTGTGCACTTTACTTCATTTTACACAAGACGCCTGCTGACACATCAGGGATGGGTTGGTTTGAGCCTAAGCAGATCGCTTTATGCAAGGCATGTTTGTGATCTCGGAGACACGCATCTGTGCGACACTTTGGCCTCCCTGTTTCTTGCATAAAGGGCATGACATTTATGAGAATGAATAGTGTAGCTTGTGCATAGAAAAGAAGATTTGTATGAATGTTTGATGAAACAGATCTTCTGAGAATCTAAAATTCAGAAAACTGTCATGCACAATAAAACAAGTATTAAAGTAAAAGGTGGTCAGTTTTGTTTTCATATTGATTTTATACTGGGTAAAAAGCAAAAGTGAGCGTATATGCTTTTGTGAGCATTTTATTTACATATTGGAGTTTTATTTAGCATTTGTAATGTAATGCTCCAAAATGTGCATAAAAATAAATTGATGGAAAATATCTTTTGGGCATTTGGAGTAATGTTGTAAAATTTGGTACGTTGTTTGGGGATAAGTGTCCAGACCAAGTTTTGAATCTGTCGTGTCAACTCTACACGTATATTGCTACCAACAGTTCAAATTTGATCTTTCATTGGTGGTAACTTTTGAACTGAATAGCCTACAAATAACTATTAATTCTGTGCGAATGACATCAATTTCTGCCAAATTCTACGACATTTTGAATTTTATCTAATTTTTAAATACTTCTACCTAAATTCATACTTTACTGGCCACACAAAGTTGATAGATACCAGTGTTCATCAGTCATTCATTTAGTCATAAAATGCTGCATTTTACCAGTTTGGTCTGTTGTGTCAAGCTAACTTATGTGTTTTGAATTTCACTCCTATAGCAGTTCATCGCAGATGTTCTCATATAACACAGCGATAAATTTGATAGCAAAACGTCAAAAAGGAGGATGTCTCTCGGCACCACTTTGGCACTGGTGCTTGGCCCCATAATTGCTGTTTGCAGATATTTTTTTCCCTCCTAATTTTTTAATAAAATTAGTTAAAAAAAGCCCGAAAATAGAGAAACATTGATTATAAGTGGACTCATAGTTCTGTTGTTCTCTGAGAGGCTTTTACCAGACACACAATGAGCCTCTCCCTAAGACTGTCCATTTTTGCCATGCAGGACAGGTTCCCTGATGGGATTGTTAGCTAGGAAATGTCTAGCAGATCTAATGGCTGGGGTTATTGTGCTAGGGCAACAGTGCTATGCAACACACCCCCTCCAAATGAGAGGTCGCAGCATCATGCAGATGTCAGAAACACTGCCCCTCCCATCCAATCTGTGTGAAGGGCACCATTAGGGAGATCGAGTCAGAGCCATCCATATAGTTCGTTAAATGTGTACAGAGGAGCATGCGTCACCCCGTGGAACGGCAGCAACAGGGTTGCACTGTCAAATGGGTCCATCCTTAAAATTACATCTCACATCCTACTGCTGAGTCATACTCTGCTTTTATGGCCAGTCTGTCTGGCACATTAAAGATTTTGGCCATCTCTTTGGCGTTTCTCAGAGCTGTCAGCATTCTGCTTAAATTGCACTGAGCGTTTGGTGCAGTAGAATGCTAACCGGAGCAATGGCTGCAAGGAGACCATATATCTGTTTATATTTAATTAGGAGGCCCCGAAGCACGCCCATAGAGACTGAAGCTAGGAGAGAGGAACAGGGCAGCATATGGGGGGGCATATGCTGAAGAGTGTGCAAAGTCTAGACTGGGTTCAGGGATTAACAAGCTACCAGTACAGTTGAATTAAATGGCTCAGTGGGGTTCTGAACACAAACAATAAAGAGGCAGATTAGGGGCAGTAACCGTCTCTTCTAGTTATGAGAGTAGATTGCCTGACCTGCACTTGTTCCCACATAGGCTACATCTACATTTATCCAGATACATTTGAAAATGGTGTTTTCGTTTCCAAAAAATTCTCTCTGTCCACACTAGTGTTTTCCAAAAGTCTCGTCTACAAATGTCAGAAAATACTAATTATCTTACTGTGCGTGTGTAAAACCTAACAAAAGCTCACTGAAATGACTAGACATAATAAAGTTCTCACGTTATTCTTCTGGCACAATCATTTTATTAGCAAGATATCCCACCACTTATTGGTGCGTCCAAGTCGCGCTTAATCACCATTCTAAAATGGTCAATTTGACACAGGACAGCAACTGCAAGTACATTTTCTGTCATCTTTGCAGGAATGTAATATGAAGATTTTACAAAGTAACATTTATCTTTAGCTACACCGTGCAAGTGAATAGCACATTGCACATGCCGGTATAACCATCTATTCACTGTCAGAAAAAAATAGCAAATATTGTACCCATAGGTGTACAACCGTCACTTGGGCAGTTTCCTTAAAAGGATAACTTTGTACCTACCCCTAAAAGGTAAATTTTAGTATCCTAATATGTACCCTTAAGGCAGTGGTTTTCAAAATGTGGGGCGCACAGGTACTGCAGGGGCGGCGTGGGAGATCAGCAGAAAAAAAACAACAATAAACAGTTCAAGTGGTTGGCGCTCCGCCTTTATAAAGCGGCACCAAACCAGTGTTAATTTCGTTGACAAATAATTTTCGTCATAATTTTCGTCAACGACCTTTTTTCACTGACGAAAATGAGACGATAACTAAATAAAAACTAGTGTTGGATGACAAAAGCTATGACGAAAATCTACTGTCATTTACGTCAACGAATAAAAACGAGACAAATGTTAGGGAGGGACGATTAGGGAAGAGATCCAGTCAGTACTGATGTCCTGTGTAATAGATGCGCACATTTGAATTGTAACGTGCTGACATACTGATCTAACCGCGGGAAAACACGGTGCTGTTGCACGTCCTACAGGCTCACACAACAGCGCTTCAGAGTGGTTCGCAATCAATGAATAGCGCACATTTATGCCAGGCAATTGTTTACGAACTAATGCTGATGAATAATGTTTACTTTACGATGTTTATAAAGTAATATGTTTTAGACGGTTGTAACAATGCATATTTTATCTCCCTCATCTGAACTTGAAAGAGAAGCCTGCAACTGCAATAGTAAGGCGCAGACATTTCAAAATAAGAGTCAATGTGTATTTCGAGCTTGTTTATAATTAAAAGTCACACATTATATATACGTTTTTGGTTACACAATAAACTATTTAATTTCATTCCCATTTAATTCATAGTCAGGAGGAAAGACTAAGAACAGTATTTGACACATTATTCAATAAAGTATCAGGGTTATAATAGTTAACTAAAACCATTAAAAAATCTTCATTACTTGAAATTAAATAAATGTTAAATGAAATTAAAAAAATAAATAAACTTATTTGAAGCTTTAGCTTAACCTGATATACTAACTAAAACAGAAATACAAAATTATAAAAGCTATATAGATGTTTTTAAAAAACAAACAAAAAAAGTGAATTGAGCTCTCTTTCGTGTATTTTTGCGCTTGAACGGTCAAAAACGGTCAAAATGTCAGTTTTGACATGTATTCAATTAACAGTCGGTTATCTAATGCTTAAATGCTCAATTAATGCATTACAATTTAACTAAACTCAATAGATTTTAGTTGACAAGATTTTAGTCTACTTTAAATCTACTGTAGATTTAGTCGACTAAAATCTTATGATATTTAGTCGACTAAAACTTGACTAAAACTAAAAACAATTCGGGTGACTAAAATATGACTAAAACTAAATGGCATTTTAGTCAAAAGACTGACTAAAACTAAATCAAAATTTGCTGTCAAAATTAACACTGCACCAAACGCCAATTCTTTTTTAGAACGGTGTCTTGCTGGTGCGTGCCAACTACAGCGGCAAAACTTTTTAATTTTATAAACTTGTACAAACCCAGCCAGTATAATCAATGAGTCTCGTGCCACGAGATCTCGCGATATTAAAATGTGACGAGATTTCTCGTCGAGTGAAAAGCTGTCTCGTGATATCGCCATGACAGTGTGAGGGTGAAATTAGCATAGAATATGCCACGGCTACATTTACGTGTCATCCACTGTCGTTTTGCTAGACATAAAAAACATTTAATTCAATTGGATAACAGTCTCTTCAATTGTAAACTATTGTAAACGTCTGCTCTGCTCATCCAGCATGAGTTGCACACAGTGCAGCAGCAGTTCACTGATCACGTGATGAGAGTAAGGTGAGATGACTGTCAGGACCATAGCGGAGGATTTGTTGCGTCTGATAAATGTCTTATCCTGTAGAATGCGCGCTTAGCCCGCACCAGTGGGCACGCACCGTAAGCTTGTGAAGCACTGTCAAAAGAGCTCACTGATTATATATTGTTCATCCAAAGCATCACTGAAATATTTACATTTTTTTTTTGTTTATTTAAATTAAAAGTTATGTTCTGATCTGTTATTCTCTACTGTTGGGGAGTGGGGTGCCAGATTTTTTAAAGGTTTAAAGGGTTTAAAGTTCATATTACTATGAACTTTTACAAGTAAATAGTACAAAGTTGTCCCTTTAAAGGGTAAATTAAGCAGTCAGTCAAGTTAACATTTAGTTAATTATTTAGTAAATGGATTTCCACTCTAATCAAAAATTATATAACAACCACGATAAATGTAACCATTTCAAAGAAAAAAAAAAGCCTCGTCATAGCTTTTTCGACATCTTGCAGTACTACAACCTGTGATGACCCACAAGCTCTTTTTTGCATATTTTTTTTCTGAGAGTGTAGGTACAACATGCGTCACATGCATCATTGTTTCGAATACCTCTGTTTTCAATGGTCCACACTACTATGTGAAAATAGCATTTTCAAATATATCCACTTTGGAGCACATCTTCAGAAAGCTCTGCTTTTGCAGGACAAAAACGGTGAAACGCAGAGAAAAAGATGCGAGGTGTTTATTTGCTGTTCTCAGAACCAAGATGGTACATCATTTGGGATTCTGATTCACTAACAGTGAGTAGGACAAAACATCAGTAGCATGATAGGTCAGTCCCAAGGGCCTTTTTTTTTCTTTAGTGGTAGTAGAAGGCAGTAGAGGAAGTTGAGCTCTTCTAAGTCACTTTCAAAGGAAAGAGATGAAACACTGCTACAGGCAAAGCTGTAAAGACTCTTGAGTCGAGATCAGCTCACTCTCCGTCCCTTTCCCTCTCACTCCCTCGGTTTATCATTTTCTTTCTCCGTGTGGGTGGTGAGTGAGCAAAAGTTCTCAGCTGAATAGCGATTTGTTCTTTCCAGTCTAAAGCGAAAACAACACCCTCATCCCTCTCTTACTGCTTTTATCTCTCCACATTGTCATCCTTTCAGCAGACCTGTGCACCCGTGCCCTCTGAAAAATGTGCTGGGTGATTCAGAATTGTTGTCTCATTCCTGTTTAAGCCTTGAATCTGTTTCTGCATTCTTCTCAGATAATAGACCAGATGCCAGATAGTAAGAAAGATCAAGATGCGGGAATTTAAAAGACAGGCTTAATGACAAGATATTCAAGTATTGTTATATGTAATTAACAATTCCACTGTCATTTGCTGCATTACTCAGAAATAACCAACAGTCGTTTCTGCAGTGACGTTCTCTAAGTTTTTCTGTCTATATCCTTGTGAAACTGGAAGTGGAAAATATTCACCTCTCACTCTGCAGTAATGGGAAACTCTTTTAGCCCATCCTCCTCATATAGACTAACCTAGTTCTCAGAGGACATTTGACACTGGAGGAAGTGTCAGGTGTTACAGCGTTTCTGATTAAAAGAGTCAGTTGTGTTTGATTGTTTAAAACTGATGTATTCTGATGAGCTGGAAGAAGATCCACCTGTTTGTACAGTTTTGTGGGGAAATCCATCCACGGGCCCTGTAGATGGAAGTCACTTGCTTCCTCTTTTGCTTTTAATATAATGTGGTTATGCTGATCACCACTTTTTTGTTCCACCTTGCTGTAGACAAAAGGAAATGTATGTTTATTGTATGTCTATGAATTGCATTACTCATTGCACCTCATAATCATAATTGAGTAGGGCTGCATTATGGCAAACGTGTATGTAGAAGTTTAGCGAGGCCACGTTTGCGATTTGCTGCTACTAAATCTGCGAGTAAAACTTCTCTGTGATGAACTATAATATATCCAAACATGATTTTTGTCCATATTGTTTGCGATCATGATTGGTGAATAAATGCGGTCCTTGCATCCTCTGTGCTACAATACAAAAAAAGTAAAAAAAAAAAAAAAAAATTATTTTTGGAAATTTTGGAATTAATATTATTTAGCTTTTTCACGTTTTAGCTTTTGAGAAAATGTTTATATATATATATTATTTTTTTATTTTATTTATTTATTTTTTTCAAATGAGAATAATCACCATTAATAATCGTGATTTATAATTTGTGAACAAAATAATCATGATGATCAGTTTAACCGTTATCGTGGTTAATAATTATCTGCCCTATAAAGTATAAAATGCAATTTTTTACAGTACTTACAATGACCTGAATTTTAATTAAAAACATGCACATCATGGAGGAGTATTCATGTTCATATCCCGGCTGATACAACTGTTTTAAAATAAGATGAAGGAAAAAAGTCTCATTAAAAGAATGACATTAACAACACAATTTAGTTTAGCATAATCGTCCATTATTACTATTATTTCAACAAAACCACTTGACTATATATTAATATTTGGAAAAAGTTTTCCCTTCCATATAAAAATAATGTGGTGTGGCCAACAAAGTCATGTGATGCAACCGACATGCAGGAAAGACATAAAACAGGAAATGCTATCATAGATATTACCCCAGCAGACCCTCATGACTGTGTCAAGGTCAGTAATCCTCTTAAAAAAATTACATAATTTGATATTTTTATCACATGACAGATAAATTGTCTTGTGGTGTGACTCCCCAAAAACATAATATTTATGAATTAATAAATCATGACATTTGTTAAAAAAAAAGTTATTACTTTTTAATTTGATGGCAACACTGTATTACATGCTTAAATAATATTTAACAATTAAAAAAAAAAAGAAGAGTAAAGAGTTTTTCAGCGGGTCAGATGTTATCTTAAGACAGATACGAACAGTACCATGAAGCAGTTGTCTGATTTAGTCCTGTGTTGCAGAAATTCTTCAGATTCAGTTCATATTATTGGCTGAACTCTACTGATGTTGGAGATCTAGTTTGCCATTGATATTGGTTTGAGAATGGGAGGCAATGTGAAACCTTGTGTCACTACTGTCTCTGAAGATCATCATAGAGGAAATACCAGACCGTGGCACTGAGTCTAATATGGGGACGCTGGTGATGTAATGCCTCTAGAGACACAGGGCTTTGTTGTCATTTTGTCCTCTGCGTGCCTACGCACTCTGCTGATGGGTTGGGCTTGTGTCTCTTGTCAGAAGAGCAGCTCACCCAGACAGCTAAGGCTGTATTCTCTTTGTAATACCACACCATGTGATTTACATGTTTGATGACCTCACACGGTTTGCCTGAATCATAATCATAAACTGTTTGTTCGTTGGCCAGAGGAGAACTGGCACCCTGACTGAGCCTGGTTTCTCCCAAGGTTTTTTTCTCCATTCTGTCACCTGATGGAGTTTTGGTTCCTTGCCACCGTCGCCTCTTTTGCCTTTGGCTTTTGGCTTGCTTAGTTGGAGACACTAAATATTCAACTATATTACTGATCCGCCCGCATTGACACTATATGAGAACTGAACTGAGCTGGATGACATCACTGTTTTCTCCAGAGTGGCTGTACAGCCGAATCAAATTCTGTTGCATTATTTTCCTGTTAACACCTTGAAGCTGCTTTGAAACAATCTGCATTGTAAAAAGTGCTATATGAATAAAGGTGACACTCTGATACAATTGCTTAATTCCTCTGTCCTCTTCTTTTCTTTATTGGACTGGAATGGTTGTAAATGGGTGCCCCCCCCCCACCCCCAGGATGTCATTCACATGTTGTTTTGACATGACCTCATTTGAAAGTTAGTGATTTAGATCTTGCGGTGTCAGTGTGGTGGAGTGTTTTGTGGGTGAGTATGCCGTCAGGGATGTTGGAACAGCTGCAAACAGACACCAATGCAGCCAGGACTCTCCCCTGTGACTGTAGGGGATGTGACCGTAATGGAGCCACATACATTATATACCACCATGCATATGTTTGGAATCACAATGAACACTGATAAAACCAGCATGAAACGGAAGGTGCGATTTCTTCCCTGTTGTGACATATATCCGAGTGAAGCGGCTTCTTGAACAAGAAAAAATGTTGGGCGGGACTTGATTTTGTCCATTGGTAATTGATGGATGGATCGCTGGGTAGTTGTGGTTTGCTATTGCTGTGAGCTGATGCAAGAGGGGGGAAGTTATTTTGTATCTTTTAAAAGATTACAAGGGCACATGAATTTAAAAATAAAATAAGCGTGTGCACGGATAAATTATTTTTAATAAATACTGCAATATTCCATAACTAAGAATTGTCATTTTTGATTTCCTGGTGACTAAAGTAGCTGAGACTTTTACTCAATAAAGGATGCATTATGTTTGATATATTATCAAAAAGTGCAGTTTAAGACATTTTAAATGTTACAAATGACTTTCTATTTGAATCAAATAAATGCCATATTCTTCAAATTCCCTATATTCATCAAAGAATTCTCCTCTTGCAGTTTCATTCTATGCTTTTTATCAATACAATGCTACATTGGCAGACAATGTCTTTTGAAGGTCTTTATGATTTCAAATGTCTCTCTGAACGGCATTGCATTAGTTTTATTTTGAAATATAAAAAAAGAAAAAAATTATTATTAAATTATTTTTCACAGGACAAGCATGTTTGTTTCTACCAAAATTCCAGTAGTCAGTACCAATACCAGTACAATTTCACATAATTATTATATTATATTATATTATATTATATTAATTAATTATATTAAAAGATTCATTCATTCCTACTGTTCTTAATAAACCCACTAAACTAAAAGCATACAGAACCTCATATAAAAAGCATTAACTGAATGCTTTTTCTGTGCTCAGAACAGAACAACTGTACCCATTCAGGGAAAAGAAAGTAACAGACTTTCCTAAGGTTAAATATAGAAAAGATTAAAGAAACATTTAGATTAAAAGTCAAATACTAAAACTGCAATCCATATTTCTCCAGTCTGGTCAGCAGTTCTTTATTTAGGTTGATCAATCAAATATTAATTTAATCAAAAAAAAAAAAAAAATGCTTTCTTGATAAAATATGAAACATTTACATTAAAACATAAAATTAGGAACACAGGTGGGTTTAATTACACATGTAGGCCATTCTGGAGGTTTTTATTATTATTATTATTATTATTATTATTATTTTTATTTATTTTTAAAAAAAAATTTTTTTACAAAACATATCATGAGTGTTTGAGATTTCAGTTTAATGTTTGATTTACTATCAGCTTTATCCAGAAGAAAACATAAAACTTGGATTTTGGTTTTGAGTTTAATGGGGTCATTTAGAGCAGCACAAAGGTTGAAAAGGCTCCTCCGCATGACTGGAGGCAGGACTTTGTGTTTCTGTATAAAGACAGTCAGAGCTTGAGCACAGCAGAAGTAGCAGCACCTTCTGGCCCTCGTTCTCCTGATACTGCTCATCTTACTGGTCAGGGGGCAGACACCAACCAAAACAATAGCGGTGCTCTGATTCAGATCTCAGGGAGGCAGAAATAGCCTCCTGAGCAGTGGCCTTCCTGCTGCTCACTGTGCTGCTTCCCCCATTAATGTCTCCAGGGGAGTGATGTCACTTCCCCAGCATTGATCGCTCTGTTATGGGTCGGGTGGATGTCCTCCAGCTGCAACCTGTCCCGGCGGCTTTGCTGTCACTCACTTTGTTAGTCACATTAGACCAATACATTTATTTTTTCAGATTTGTTTTTTACATGAATTTCCTTTACATCATGATCATGTTCAAGAAGAGTTTAAATTTATTGACTAAAAATGTTATGTGGTTTAACCATCAAGTAAAAAGTAATACCGTATTTACCGCACCTTGAAAACGTGTACACTTCTTAATCATATAGTTTTTTGAAAATGATTTGTAATAAAATGTCATAATTTTCAAGTATTATGAATTATTAATTCATAAATATAATTCTTTGTGGATTCACACCAAATTACATTTTACCACCTGACCTAACCGTACCTTGTCATAAAAAGGTCCAAGACCTTTTCTGCTTGTTTCTGAATATTGTAGTGAAATAATGTAGCATATTTAATGCGTTATACATTATTATAATTAAAAAATATTATGCCAACCTACTTAGTTTTCTTGTCAAAGAGTTTTTTTCCCCTTCCATTATGGACACCCTGACATTTGTGACCCTGGACCACAAAACCAGTCATAAGTCGCACGGGTATATTTGTGGCAATAGCCAGCAATACATTGTATGGGTCAAAATTATTGATTTTTCTTTTATGCCAAAAATCATTAGGATATTAAGTAAAGATCATGTTCCATGAAGATATTTTGTAAATTTCCTACTGTAAATACATCAAAAATTTAATATTAGTAGTAATATGCATTGCTAAGGACTTCATTTGGACAACTTTAAAGGCGATTTTCTCAATATTTAGATTTTTTTTGCACCCTCAGTTTACAGATTTTCAAATAGTTTTATCTCGGCCAAATATTGTCCTATCCTAACAAACCATACATCAATGGAAAGCTTATTTATTCAGATTTATTCAGATGATTGACCCTTTTGACTGGTTTTGTGGTTCAGGGTCACATTTATGAACATCAAAATTTTAATGCAGGAATTAAATCTCATTATATAACATATACAAGACATCTATGTATAAATTGAATTTTACAGTTTTTTAAAAAATAATAAATTCATGCATTCTATGTCATTGACAAGTGTTAGCACTGACTGCTGTAGTAGTTCTTCATCTTTGAATGTCTTTAAATACAGTTGAGATTTTCCACAGGCTGTAGTTTTATGAAAGGATAAGCCCCACCTTTGAGGTGAAATGGGAAATTTAATTAGTTTAGGCTTGAGTCTTTTTTCCAGTTTGTTGATTTTTCACTGGAATTCCCCCTTAAACTTTTTTTTTTATACGTCACTTGGCCTTAAAATAATTATGCTTCTCCATCTGTTGTACATTTAAAAATAACTTTCTGGCTTAAAGACATTGTAGAAAAATGATGCTTTGTTTCTTCTGTAGGAATTCCCATAATGGGGTTAATCTATGTTGTGTCCCATATTCGCTGATACAATATTAAAACAAAATTGTCATTCATTCATCATAACTGCCTAGGGTACATTTGTTTTTTTTCAGTGTTGTTGGTGCAGCACTGGTTTGTGGGGAATCCTCAGTCAGAGTAGAGAATACTCCAGTTGAACACTTGCTACACCTGCTTTAAGTTCAGCAGAACTGTGGAAGCACAATGTTACCTGGTCTTTTAAAACTAAACGTTTGTATCTGTAATCAGGCCATCTGCAACCACCCTACCCCCACGCTTGTAAGGAAAACAAACGGATTAGCTGAGCCTCTGTCACTACATCTTGGGGTTGCCTCCTTACAATGGGTGAAGCTTACTGGCTGAATTGGCATTGAAAGTGGAAGTGTTGCGTCAATAAGAGGCACTGTTCCCATCTGGCCCCTGCTTCGAAAGGAAGAGGAAAATCAATGGCACTTTCCTTCAGGACCGTTCTCTTAGGTCACCATCTGCCAGTTCTAGACCCCGCTTTCAGTGTTAGTGGAGTAATTAATGTCTTCTGTTCTGCTACACCTCGAGAGTGTGTGCTAACACAGCCTGTGAGCGTCGTCCCAGATCTGTGCATAGTTTGTGTAGATGAACAGCTTAATATGTCTGACTACTGGAACAT
This sequence comes from Coreius guichenoti, assembly GCA_039654105.1. Classification (NCBI taxonomy): domain Eukaryota; kingdom Metazoa; phylum Chordata; class Actinopteri; order Cypriniformes; family Gobionidae; genus Coreius; species Coreius guichenoti. Next base: position 14,976,010 of record CM077180.1, on the reverse strand, counting down.
TCAGTCTGATAAAGGAACTGTTCTTTACTTAAAGTTTCAAAACAGTGTTTCCGATGGGAATTTAGCACCAGCAAAATACAATGCTATTTGATATAAAGTACATCCAACTTTACCTGCACACATACTCACATATAGCAGTTCTCAACTTCTTGTTTATTTATATTGTGGCCATGATGCATGCGGGTTTGTGTCTTGCTTCGGACTTGACTGACGGAGTGGCGTTCTGACGCCACAAGCTTCTTGCTAGTGTGTCTATTAGATAAAAAATCTACATATGACATATTTATGTTACATAATTAATCAATGCCCGTTCGTCATGTATAATACACAAACCAATTGTGATGTGGTACAACAAGCTCAAATTTAATGGCAAAATGTAAAGTGGAGTGGTAATTTCCTGGTCTTATTCATAAATCAGTTGAAAACTACATAGCCACTGTCCGTTTTCATTTTTTTTTAACAAAGTGAAATGGCTAAAAGAAAAAAAAGACGAGTATCATTCTTTACAGTCAATTCCGAATGGACAGAAGAATTTGTGGAGCCGGTTTGTCTCAGAGTAAATTGACCACTACTTACCATTAATCTGACTTCTGGTGCTCCATAGTTTTGCAGAGTGCTTAGTGAATTCACATCCGGTTTTTAAGTGACGCAATGTACTACTTGCACAACTACTTTCACATTCTACTTATCACAACTCGAAAGTTTCCGGTAACGGTTCAGCGCACCTACATATTTGAGAACGCACTACGTTTTATTGCTTTCTATTGATTCAAACAACTAATCATGCTCTCTGCGTTAACATGAATTATCTTCAGCCTGCTGAAATGTTCCTATAAATATATTTTCTTTCCAACTGTTCATTCTGAATAATAGATAAATATATTTCCCTACTAACCTGCCGAGTCCAGTGCTCATCTTCTCATTAACAGTGTTTTTCTCTTACTGATCACATTTCATACCTGTTAAATTTATATTTTTAACGTAAATCAACGTAAACATATGTTATGTCTTAAGTGAACGTAAGCATGAAATTTGACACTTGCCAATCACCGCCAGTGTTTTTGGTCATTTTCACAAGTTTCATGGCCCACAGGATATCTTGTGTGAATATCTGAACATGAAATATATCAAATATTTTTATCAACACTTGAACTTGGGTAAGTTTCATGAAGAAAAAAAAAAAAAAAAAAAAAAGCAACATTTTAAGCAAAAAGCTGAGAAAAATGTTTTTTTTTTTCTCAAAGACTACATACAGATTGGATTCATAACGATGATCAAAACACAGATCGAGTCCATCAACACCCCCAAAGCTTCACAGTCCTATACCTCATCCTGGGTCAACATTTCATTCAATAACATAGCCGTTTTGATTTATATGCTGTTTAATAGGGATGTGAATCTTTGGGTAGGCAGCGAATCGATTCTATTCACGATTCATAGGTTTTCGATTCGATTCAAGAACGATTTTTGCAAATTCAGAATGATTCGAGACGATTCACATTAAAATTCGATGCGATTCGATTCTGCATTTTTTTTTTTAATTTTTTTTTTTTTTATATGCATTCATAAGATTATTAAAATGTTTCCCACAGGGTGTCTTAGTCAGGGTGTGAATTACACAGTGGCCTTAATTAATAGCCTAATTGCTATAGTAAAGGACGCAACTTTAACGCGCATCTGATTGACAGATAAACCGCGCGCTCGTATTTCAGTGTTGTTAATGTTGTAGTTATTTCAGCAGTTTCCTTCGTACATTCAGTTAAACGACATTAAGTTAAATTTCATTTATCATTCATCAGAACTGTGCGTATGCATTTTTAGATACTTACATTTATGTGTTTGCTCTGTCCATGCAATAAATGTGCATCCTTGAATAAGCGGGGTTTTACTTCAACTGCTCAGGTATTGTATGACCCCAAAACAGTATTTTATTTTATATAAAATAACGGTGACGTTTCCACTCAATGAAAGCGTTTTATTTCAACAGTATTGACCACGGTGACTTGGCAGTTGACAATGGCTTGAGCGGTTTGACTCAGAACTATGCCTGTCTCGATAAAGAACTGTCATCTGCTAATGTGATATCAGTGGCCGTCCTGAGGAGAGCTAAAACGTGCACTGCTCAAACGTGTCAATGAGAGCGACGGACGGAGCGCGAGCGCAATCCAGTGAAAGGTGGTAAAGAGAGCGGCGCATGTCTGTGAGGAGAGCTGCGAGGGCGCGGATGACGGCACACGTCTCCATTAATTCACGCATGTAGTAGCTATAATCTAATGTTTATTTTAAAGCACTGAATCGCTATCGAATCGCGATTCATTCGATTCTTAGCATTTTAAATCGATTATTGACCGAATCAACGATTCACGATTCAAAAATACATGTTTCAAGATCGATGCATATGTATGGGATGATTTTAGTCTCAAAATGATTAATAAATGCACGCACAATTATCTATGAACTTGATAAATGTTGCAGATATGTTTTATTATCCACAAACAAATGCCTTTCAACTTGTGTGTGCAAAATACAGAATTGCATGAATTTGCAGCGATTTGTACAGACATTTTTGTGAATACAAATGTTTTATTTTGCGTTAGTGTATCATAATTTGCGCATGCAACAAAGAAGATGTGCATTTGTGGATCATGTGGCACGCGTGCATTTATTGGCGTCTTTTCTGAGTCAATCATTTGATTCATTTGGATTTTGAGACTTTCTTTTCGCGTTTTCAAGCATTTCACAACCCACACACAAACAACTACCAGTGAATAAGCCTGGTGCTAATTATTAATGTATGCACAAATACCAAATGTGTATTTCTACATTTAAACTAATACTTTACGACTTGTGTGTGCAAAATCCAGATTTACATGAATGTGCAGCATTTTGTACAAATAGAGACATAGTTGTGAATACAAAACTTCGATTTTGTATTAATGTTGGTCAGAATTTGTGCGTGCAACGAGTAAGATGTGCATTTGTGGATCCGGTGACGCGCATACATTCATTGGCTCGTTTGTGAGTCGATCGTGAGTCGGTCCTATTTGATTCATTTGGATTTTGAGACTTTAATTTCGCCGGTTTAGCCTTGCACGATCCACACACACAGCTGTCTAAGAAAACTTGCTACCACTAGATGGCAGTATCCTGTCAAAACAGACAACGGCACCGTAAGCGTTCTTCTGCCTATAAGACGCTTAATGTTTCCAATCCTCATTATAAAGACGAGGAAACGCTTAACAGTTGGCTAACATTAAAAAGGTATTATTAACGCATACTTCGTATAGGCAAGCAGATTAAATCAGGTTATGAACACAACATTGTTCATCACAACATTTTTCTCCTATAGAAAACCATTATAAAATGCTTAATATGCAATATAGCCCATGTTCAATAAAGTGTATAGCCTACTCATATATATATATATATATATATATATATATATATATATATATATATATATATATATATATACACACTCACCTAAAGGATTATTAGGAACACCTGTTCAATTTCTCATTAATGCAATTATCTAATCAACCAATCACATGGCAGTTGCTTCAATGCATTTAGGGGTGTGGTCCTGGTCAAGACAATCTCCTGAACTCCAAACTGAATGTCAGAATGGGAAAGAAAGGTGATTTAAGCAATTTTGAGCGTGGCATGGTTGTTGGTGCCAGACGGGCCGGTCTGAGTATTTCACAATCTGCTCAGTTACTGGGATTTTCACGCACAACCATTTCTAGAGTTTACAAAGAATGGTGTGAAAAGGGAAAAACATCCAGTATGCGGCAGTCCTGTGGGCGAAAATGCCTTGTTGATGCTAGAGGTCAGAGGAGAATGGGCCGACTGATTCAAGCTGATAGAAGAGCAACTTTGACTGAAATAACCACTCGTTACAACCGAGGTATGCAGCAAAGCATTTGTGAAGCCACAACACGCACAACTTTGAGGCGGATGGGCTACAACAGCAGAAGACCCCACCGGGTACCACTCATCTCCACTACAAATAGGAAAAAGAGGCTACAATTTGCACGAGCTCACCAAAATTGGACAGTTGAAGACTGGAAAAATGTTGCCTGGTCTGATGAGTCTCGATTTCTGTTGAGACATTCAGATGGTAGAGTCAGAATTTGGCGTAAACAGAATGAGAACATGGATCCATCATGCCTTGTTACCACTGTGCAGGCTGGTGGTGGTGGTGTAATGGTGTGGGGGATGTTTTCTTGGCACACTTTAGGCCCCTTAGTGCCAATTGGGCATCGTTTAAATGCCATGGCCTACCTGAGCATTGTTTCTGACCATGTCCATCCCTTTATGACCACCATGTACCCATCCTCTGATGGCTACTTCCAGCAGGATAATGCACCATGTCACAAAGCTCGAATCATTTCAAATTGGTTTCTTGAACATGACAATGAGTTCACTGTACTAAAATGGCCCCCACAGTCACCAGATCTCAACCCAATAGAGCATCTTTGGGATGTGGTGGAACGGGAGCTTCGTGCCCTGGATGTGCATCCCACAAATCTCCATCAACTGCAAGAAGCTATCCTATAATATGGGCCAACATTTCTAAAGAACCTTGTTGAATCAATGCCACGTAGAATTAAGGCAGTTCTGAAGGCGAAAGGGGGTCAAACACAGTATTAGTATGGTGTTCCTAATAATCCTTTAGGTGAGTGTGTGTGTGTGTGTGTGTGTGTGTGTATATATATATATATATATATATATATATATATATACAGTACCAGTCAAAAGTTTGGACATCAGTGGGAAAGTGTGTCCAAACTTTTGGCTAGTACTGTACTATAATATACACATAAATAATATCGGCCGATATATCGATATCTGACTTTTTTTGCTCCCTAATATCGGTATCGGCATCGGTCCCCAAAAACCCATATCGGTCGGGCTCTAATAAAAAGGATTGCTTGTGTGCGTTTGTGTTCTTATTCCAGTCTTTTGAAATATTTGAATGAATGAATGCGCGGTACGTGCCTTAAATACATTTAGCGATGTTCAGTTCATCTTAAACAGTAACGCACACAGTATAGAGAAGAATGACAGTCATCTACTTTGAATATTAATTAAGCATTTTGGGCATAAACATGTAAATTACATACAGTACAGTGATTGACAATGAAAAATCACTGGAATAGTGATTAAAATATTCAAATTAAAAATGCAAATAAATAAATGTTTGTACTGATCTTATTTATCAGGTCTCACACACTAGTTTAGACGAGCACTGACTGTGGTGAAATAATCGCATATGTTTAACAGCCGCTTTCTCAGATCGGCTTGGTTTGGATTAAAACTTCCTGTTCCGTTGAGTCTGGAAAATTCTTTACACCGTAATCATCAGACTATCTCTTTTTCTGTCCCTGAAAATGTTCTGGGCCCGTATTCATGAAAAATCTTAATGCAAAGAGTAGCTCCTAGTGACAAAATTCTAAGAAAGGTGGGCGTATCCTCTTAAAATTAAAGAAAAAATCCTAGTAAAGAAAAAAGTAATTCAGAAAGCATCTTAACCCTTAAAAGAGGTCTTAAGGTCCACAATTGTTAGCAGTATGGATGAGGACTTTTAAGAGGCTTAAGAGTTTCTTTAGCAGCGGAGAAAATGGACGAAACGTGAAGAGGGAGAAGAAATGTGTTGCACACAATGCATGAGTGAATTAACAAGACACTACACATTAGATCGTGCAGGGATCGTGTTTGTGACCGATCTTATTAGAGACACGCTAACATCTCCGACACAGCGCAGAAATGCCATAGCGCCAGAAATGGAAGTAATCACTACATTAACATGTTTGGCAACTGGAAAAATGCAACTATGCAGCAGTGATGATTTGGGTCTGTCACAACCTTCTATAAGCAAAGTGATCACACAAATACAGCAATTTCAGAGCCTTATTGTGTTGCTGTTCATTTCCTATCAAATACATTAAGTACAACATTAACAGCATGGTAAATAAAAAAATAAAAAAAGAATATATATATATATATATATATATATATATATATATATATATATATATATATATATATATATATATATATATATAATATGTGAGAGAGAGAGAGAGAGAGTATAGTAAAAACAGGAAAAATGATGCCTGTAATTTCAAAGTGAAGGCTTATATAGACCAACTATACTTAAAAGTGCTTTTTTTTTTTTTTTTTTTTTTTTTCCCCCCCCTTCTTGGACAACCAACCAATCACAGTCTTCAAAAGACTGTGTCATACGTAGCAATGGGGTCAGCCCCGCCTCCTCACTAAAATAAAAGTTTTTGTATTTTCTTCGCTCAGAGTTGCTCTCAGATCGGTCCTGAATCACTCTTAAGCTAAGACTTTAAATAAAGGTAAATTAGGAGCTTCTGAGAGGATTCTTAGAAGCTTTAAGAAAAGCTTCTAAGATTGTAAATCCATCCATCCATCCATCCATCCATCCATCCATCCATCCATCCATCCATCCATCCATCCATCCATCCATCCATCCATCCATCCATCCATCCATCCATCCATCCATCCATCCATCCATCCATCCATCCATCCATCCATCCATCCATCCATCCATCCATCCATCCATCCATCCATCCATCCATCCATCCATCCATCCATCCATCCATCCATCCCTTTTTAAGTGCTTCACTACACCTTTATTTTCTACACCCTGACACAACCCTTTACAGACAGCATTTGTATTATCACCAAAAAAAAAAAAAAAAAAAATAGCGAGGAGATCTGCCCTCACCAAAAAAATACTAGGTCATGCTTTTGTCTTAGCATGTTGCTGGCATCTGGATTACAAAGGTGAGGGAACCGCTGGCAGAGGCTTGTGTTTTCCATCAGTGCGATAAGTTGTTGAGTTATGCTGCTCAGGTAAACAGAATGTAAATAATGTAATGTGAGGCAAAAGCCTGCACTAATCCATCTCATCTGTAGTTAGAGATGTAGGCCGTTTCTGGAAATTCACCACTGATGTTTTGTCAGCTGTAGACTTGCTCCCTTGGCATCGGAATATAGAATTTTTATTCAAGCCGTTTAGCGTGGACAATCTGGCACTGAGAAGGATGAGTGTGCAAAACACACACACACACACACACACACACAGTGCTCAGGTGTGCTGGGGTTGCCATGGTGCTACCGCTGGCTAGGTCGACAGAGAGCTAGGCTAATTAACCCCTGTGGATGCAACTGCCTGCGGGCGGTGGTTCTAGGTCATCTTTGCTGACTGGGAATTGCACCAAACACTCCAGCCCTCCTTTTACTTCACTTGTTCCAGCTCTTAACAAGTGTACTTGAGGAGTTTTCATATAAAAGGGTCACATTATGATTTGGTGCAGCCACGGCGGTCTTGTGTTGAAAAGAGACCCAGCGGTGTGACATTGTTATTATCACGCTATTGCAACTTCCCGCAGACGTTTTAACAATACATTAGTTGCGTGCCAAAAATCTGCCGCAATTGTTTCTTATGTGTGGGAGGCCTGAGGGGGAAGCTAGATATTTCAATTGCAGATCTTGTTTTTTGTTGAGGTTGTTTAATGTGTATTAATGAAGTGAAGGATGTGCCATGTAATGAAAGCCATCTTCTCACAGAGCAAGAGACGTTGTGACAGCACATAATTATGATAAGAAAGGCCTCTGGGTGAAGGTGTACAATGCTTGTGTACAGTATACATTTATTAGATCCCATGAAATGGTTTGACATTGGGATGCACTGATAACCAAAATTTTCATATGAAGAAAAACACCTTGCATGTGATATGATCCAGGTTTAATTATATTTAATGTAAACACTGATTGATGTTGGAAGAGCTTGTGTTAAAGTTGAGACGCATGTGCCTGCTGTGCATGATGTGTCTCACTGGTCAATGGGAAGCACATTGTGGTCAAAATTCAAACGCACTTGCAAATTCAGTTTATAATACTTTGTCTAATTTTGCATGCACAGTGTGTGAAGGAATTACAATATTATAAATAAAAAATGTAATGCATATTTACGTTTGCAAATTTACCTACTCCCCTTGGATACTGGGTAATAAAGAGTGATTCCATTTCTTGAACAAATTACACATATGCACTCAGACAGTGCGAGACTAACCTAAATCTCATGTAAGTAGGGTATATAGATGTGCTAATATTATCCAAAAGATATTTTTAGATATTGTGTTCTATTTCAAAAAGCTAGATCCCTGTTTGATTGAATACAGTTTTAATATTTTTTTAATTGTTGTATTATATTTTATAATATGTTATCATATAAAGTTATATTATAAAATACCAATACCATGATCATTTGCTTTTATTATATTTATTCATCAGATTAATGATGTCTGACAATATTTACTTTATATACAAGTATATTGTGCATCCTCCAAATTAATATATTTCAGTTCATCACTATTTTGAGTACAGGTTGATCTTCTGTGCTGATGTAATTCCACTGAAAGTTTATTTTTTTTATTTTATTTTTTTTTTCTCGAATGATCATTAGCTTTACTTGGCAGCCTGGCAAAACCACTTTTAAAATCTGTACCCTGAATGTAAGCAGTGAAGATGCTTTCAAAATGAACAAATTGAGAAATGACTGTCATTCTAGAGCAGATTGAGTCAGTTTTCCCACAAGAGAAACAATCTCAATGTTATATATAAAAGTTAATTTTGTCATCTTGGAGGACTACATTAACAGACATAACCTCCAATTTTGATTTCATCTTTTAAAAATGATCAAAAGTTACAGTGTGATATTATTTAAAGCAGTAGTATGTATATTCATTACAATAGTACTGTTTTGAATATGTGGGTGGTGTAGCCTAGTGGTTAAAGACTACTAACCAAAAACGTGCATGTTTGAACCATCCACGAGTTAATCAAAGGTTAATTAACAGCAACCTAGCATTGTGATGTTGAGTGAAAGAAACAACCATTCCCTTGTTGTATGGTGAAAGTTATTGCATTAAGAATTTGATTTGTAGAGTTTCTCAGGAAGCCATTAGCACTTAGGGGTGTAACAATAAATTGTCGTAATATATCGCATTACAAAAAAATTCAACAATATAGTGGCAACCCTCAATCACAGGTGAGTGAAATCGTACAGGTTACTAGCCATAGGCTAATTAAATAAAAAAAATTAGCCGCCTAGCGTGAAATTTGGTCTCATATACGAGTGATTTACATGCGTTGTAGTGGGTTGGATAGCGACAATATGCATTAGGCCAATGTAGTTTTTTTAAAATTTAGCATCAAATATGGTAATGGCACATCAAATATGGTAAACCCAGAAGGTCACACCTTCGAGCTTCCATGCTTGTTCATTATTATTATTAATACATTTTAGAGATGCACCGATCGGCCAGTCAGGATTTTCCGCATGATTGGCCCTGATCAGTGATCAGTCTCGCGTCTTACCGAGTCCGAGCCGGTCTGTTTTGTTGCCAGCGGCACAGGTAATAATGTCAGCTGCACATTCTCTCTCCCTTTTCGGTGGCGAAGTGACACACATGCCTCCTTTCACTCACTCGTCTCGTTCGCTCAGGTTAAATAGTGATTTTATTGCACATAATTTTACTAATTCCCGCAGGTTTTTAGCTCATTCATTCTGTGTGAGTGAATGAATGGCACAGACGCGTGCTTTCATTTTCCAAAAGCACACTGAAGCACTCATGATGCTCGCGGTGTTACTATAGGACATTAACTTTGTCTCCAGAGCTGCTCTGAGAGTCACTTCATTAACATTTTACCGTTTAATTTGAAAGAAACTGTCATATAAACACACAGAAACTCAAGATCTTTACGGCAACCCGTCAAAATAAAAGTTTGGTTTAACTTGTGACAGAAATATATTACTATTGTATAGTGCTATGTACTATTGTATTACTATTGTACAGTACAATGTATGTCTTAATGTAATGTTTTTAATTTTAACAGTAAACCTCTGTTGTGCAGCACTTTGTTTGCCAAAAAATGAAATGGTTTATTTAAATGGGCCCTATTATTGTAAACAAATTAATGTTATTTTTTATTAATTCAATTAATTAGACATGTTTTTGATTAAATTATTAAAATGGAATCCAGAAAAATTAAAATGTAAAAAAAATGGAATTTGGAAAGAAATAAAAGGGAATTTAGGGAAAAAATAAATAAAAATAAAAAAATAAAAATTTCATGGGGCCCTAAATTCTCAAACAGCTTGTGAGTCGCAAGTGGGTCAAAGACGAAACGGGGGTTTCAAGCATTAAAAAAATAAATGTGTAATACAGCTTTAAATTTAGTTTTTTTTCCTGTACATAAGAATGTGTCCTGTTTAATTTTATATTTTTCTGAGCAAAAAATGACTATCATACATTTTTTTTTTTTTTTACCATGATTTGCAGAAGACACCCACTAAAATGTCATTCAGTGTAACAATATTTATGTATCATAAAATCGTATTAGGCATATTTAAAACAGGAATCATTTGATGACATATTAAAAGACTCTATTTAAGGATCACATTGCAGCCCTCAAATACTAATTCATTGTAATTTTTAAATCTTTATACTTTGCCATCATTCAAACCACTAGGTTTTACCCATTTTTTTTAAGCAAGAAGTTTTTGTAAGGAAGTGAAAATCGTTTAAAATATAATACAATTTAGTATGATCACATATTTTTTTTATATATTTTAATAATTACAGGTCAGAATAAGTATATTGTTTCATTTTTACATAAATATATCCGTTACTCTGAATGACCATGGTTTGTTACTCTGAATGACCTTTTTCCAAAAAGGGAGATAATATTGCCATTGTTCCCATAATTGTAATGTTTTTAGTATTAGTCTGTATCAAATCAAATCAAATCACCTTTATTTATATAGTGCTTTTTACAATGGCAATTGTTTCAAAGCAGCTTCACAGTGGTAACAGGAAAATAATGCAACGGAATTTGATTCGGCTGTACAGCCGCTCTGGTGAAAACGGTGATGTCATCCAGCTCATTTAAATTATCATATAGTGTCAATGCGGGCAGATCAGTAATATAGTTGAAATTTAAGTGTCCCCAACTGAGCAAGCCAAAAGCCAAAGGCGATGGTGGCAAGGAACCAAAACTCCTTCAGGGCCAGAATGGAGAAAAAAACCTTGGGAGAAACCAGACTCAGTCGGGGTGCCAGTTCTCCTCTGGCCGACGAACAAATAGTTTATGATTCTGGCACATTACAGGTCAGAAGTCATATTAGATCAATAGATATTCGTAGGATTATTCGAAAGATTGGAGTCGTCACGCCGGGGGCGGGTTTAATGAGGATGTCGTGTCGATGCGGCATTTACAGGGGGGAGTTTAATTGACATGGTCTCTACAGACACTTCAGGGATATGGTCGTCATGTCCAGGCTAAGGGCCACCATCTGGTCTGGATACGGCCCGGATCCGGCCGTCTGCAGTAAACCTCGGGATAAACAGAGAGACTAACATTAGCGTAGATGCCATTCTTCTTATGATGTAATGAGTACATCAGGTGTTATTGGAAGTGTTCCCGGTTCCGGCTGACCTAGTTAATGCAGCCTAAAACAATCATTTAACTGATTTGAATAATAGAAATTAAAAATGTTTTATGTGTATGCCATAGTAAAGAGATGTGTTTTTAGTCTAGATTTAAACTGACAGAGTGTGTCTGCTTCCCGAACAATGCTAGGAAGACTGTTCCAGAGTTTAGGTGCTAAATAGGAAAAGGATCGACCGCCTGCAGTTGATTTTGATATTCTAGGTATTATCAACTGGACAGAATTTTGAGACCGCAATAGACGTGATGGAGTATAATGCGTTAAGAGCTCGCTCAAGTACTGGGGAGCTAAACCATTTAGTGCTTTGTAAGTAATCAGCAAGATTTTAAAATGTATACGATGTTTAATAGGGAGCCAATGCAGTGTTGCCAGAACCGGGGTAATATGGTCATACTTCCTGGTTCTAGTAAGAACTCTAGCTGCTGCGTTTTGGACAAGCTGCAGTTTATTTATTAAGCGAGCAGGGCAACCACCCAGTAGAGCATTACAATAATCTAGCCTTGAGGTCATGAACGCATGAACTAACTGTTCAGCATTTTGCATTGAAAGCATGTGCCGTAATTTAGATATATTTTTAAGATGGTAGAATGCAGTTTTACAGATGCTAGAAACGTGGCTTTCAAATTGGTATCAAAGAGCACACCCAGGTTCCTAACTGACGACGAGGACTTGACAGAGCAGCCATCGAGTGTTAGACAGTATTCTAGGTTACTACTTGTGGAGTTTTTTTTGTCCAATGATTAAAAATTCATTTTTTTCTGAATTAAGTTGCAGGAAATTACTAGTCATCCAATTTTTATATCAGCTATGCATTCTGTTAATCTCGTGAATTGGTAAGTTTCGTCAGGGCGTGAAGAAATATAGAGCTGAGTATCGTCAGCATAACAATGAAAATTAACGCCATGCTTCCTAATAATATCTCTCAGTGGTAGCATGTACAGGGTGAAAAGCAACGGTCCTAGCGCTGAGCCCTGCGGTACTCCATACTGAACTTGTGTTCGGTGTGACATCTCTTCATTTACTGCTACAAACTGATAACGGTCAGATAAGTATGATTTAAACCATGCCAATGAAATTCCACTAATGCCAACATAATTTTCGAGTCTATTCAAAAGAATGTTGTGGTCGATAGTATCAAATGCAGCGCTAAGATCGAGTAACACTAACAGAGAGATACAACCACGATCGGATGATAAGAGTAAATCATTTGTAACTCTAATGAGAGCAGTCTCAGTACTATGATACGGTCTAAATCCTGACTGGAAATCCTCACAGATACCATTTCTTTCTAAAAAGGAGCATAATTGTGAGGACGCTGCCTTTTCTAGTATTTTTGACAGAAAGGGTAGATTTGAGATTGGCCTGTAATTGACTAATTTTGTAGGATCAAGTTGCGGTGGTTTAATAATAGCCAACTTAAAAGTTTTCGGTACATATCCTAATTTCAAGGATGAATTAATGATATTAAGAAGAGGATCTATGACCTCTGGAAGCATCTCTTTTAGTAGTTTAGTCGGTATGGGGTCGAGCATACATGTTGTTGATTTTGATGATTTAACGAGCTTAGCCAATTCTTTTTCTCCTATAGCAGTGAATGAATGTAATTTTTACTCAGTGACACTACAATGCACTGTCTGATGTGATACTGTAGTAGACGGCTGCATGGTTATAATTTTTTTCCTAATATTATCAATCTTACAAGTAAAGAAGTTCATAAAGTCATTACTGCTGTGCTGTTTACAAACATCAGAAGGTGAAGCTTTATCTTTGGTTAATTTAGCCACTGTATCGAATAAATACCTAGGGTTGTGTTTGTTTTCTTCTAAGAGAGTCGAGAAATAAGCAGATCTAGCAGTTTTTAGGGCCTTTCTGTATGAAATCATGCTCTCTTTCCACGAAATGCAAAAAACTTCTAGTTTTGTTTTCTTCCAGCTGCGCTCCATTTTTCTGGCTGCTGTTTTAAGGGCCCGGGTGTGCTCGTTGTACCACTTTAACTGTTTAACCGTACCGTTGTTCTTTAAGCGCCGTGGAGCAACTGTGTCTAAAGTGCTGGAAAAGAGAGAGTCAATAGTTTCTGTTGCAACATCGAGTTCCTCTAGGCTATCTGGGATGCTGAGGAGATGAAACTGATGAGGAAGATTATTTACAAAGAAATCTTTAGTCGCAGCAGTGATAGTCCTGCCATATTTGAAGCGAGGGGACGGCTTTGCAGCCTTTGCTAAATTAAGTGTACATGATACTAGGTAATGATCTGAGATGTCATTGCTCTGCTGCAGAATTTCAATGGTATCAACATTTATTCCATGTGACAGTATTAGGTCTAACGTATGATTACGGCGATGAGTGGGTCCTGACACGTGTTGCCTTACTCCAGTAGAGTTTAGAATGTCTCTAAATGCCAATCCAAATGCGTCTTTTTCATTGTCTACATGGATATTAAAATCACCAACAATTAGGACTTTATCTGCAGCCAGTGCTAACTCTGATAGAAAATCAGCAAATTCTCTGGTAAAGTCTGTATGGTGCCCTGGTGGCCTGTATACAGTAGCCAGCACAAATGTCAAACAGGATTTATCAATTTCACTAATGTTCACATAATGTTACATAAAGCACCAAAACTTCAAAGGAATTATATTTGAAACTAGACTTGTGAGTAATACCGAAGATATTATTATAAATTACAGCAACACCTCCCCCTTTACCTTTCAGACGCGGCTCGTGTTTATAACAATAATCTTGGGGGGTGGACTCATTTAAAGTAATGTAATCGTCAGGTTTTAGCCAGGTTTCTGTCAAACACAGCACATCTAGGTTATGATCTGTAATCATATCATTAACAATAAGCGCTTTTGAGGAAAGGGATCGAATATTCAGCAGCCCGAGCTTTATCATTTGATCATCTGTATTATATCTGTTGTTTATTTGTTGGACATCAATTAAATTTTTACCGTTGAATGGTTTTGATGGTTTTTTGTATTTACTAATTCGCGGAACAGACACAGTCTCTATGTGATAATATCTAGGTGAAAGAGTCTCTGTGTGCTGGGATTTATCTGACTTCCGTGACGTGAGACAGCTAGCAGGCGGTCGGGTAAGCCAGTCCGTCTGCTTCCTGATCTGGGCCCCAGTTAGTCAATGTTTAGCTCTAAGACTATGAGCCAAATTACTAGAGAGAAGAGCGGCACCATCCCAGGAAGGATGAATACCATCTTTTTTCAACAGGTCAGGTCTGCCCCAAAAGCTTTTCCAATTGTCTATGAACCCTATGTTATTTTGCGGATACCACTTAGACAACCAGCCATTGAGTGATGATAGTCTGCTAAGTATCTCATCACTCCTTTTAACGGGGAGGGGACCAGAGCAAAAAACATCATCTGCCATCGTACTTGCGAGTTCACACACCTCTTTAATGTTAATTTTGGTGATCTCCGACTGGCGAAGTCGAACATCATTTGTGCCGACGTGAATAATAATCTTAGAGAATTTACGATTAGCATTAGCCAACACTTTTAAATTTGCTTTGATGTCAGGCGCTCTGGCTCCCGGTAAACATGTGACTATGGTGGCTGGTGTCTCTATTTTCACGTTCCGTGTAATAGAATCGCCAATAACTAGGGCACTTTCAACAGGATTCTCAGTGGGTGCATCACTGAGTGGGGAGAACCTGTTTGATGTTCTAATCGGAACGGAAGAGTGGTTTTTTGATGCGCGACTATGCCGTCTCACCGTCACCCAGTTGCCCTGCTGCACGGGCTCTACAGCCGGAACCGAACAATGTACAGAGTTCACTAAGCTATTCGCATCCAAAGCAGTGTCTAAAGCTGTTACATTCTCACTACTCTCAAATAAAGTCTGGATGCGTGTCTCTAATTCTGAAATCTTTTCCGTCAGCCTGACTATCTCCTTACATTTATCACATGTGAAGCCCTGTTCGCCAACGGAGAAAGATATACTAAACATGAAACATGCAGTGCAAGTGACAATGACAGGAGAAGACATGGCTTACCGTATTTGTTGATTAATCCAACTTACCACAGTTGTTTGATGGAGGCTATTTACTAATCCAACTTACCACAGTTGTTTAATGAACTTAGAAAACAAGAGACCCGAGTGCAGAGATGGCAAGCTAACAGGCTAGCGAGATAGTGCTAACGCGTGATAGTGATTTAGATTAAAAGCTAGCGGTGTCAGATTTAATGTGGTAGGCAATATTAGACAATATATGGTGATGGGTAAATTATATTTAGCAGTTTAAACAACAGGGAATGATATCAAATAAAGATTCAAAAGCAAGCAGAGCACACGCGAGCACAGCAGTCAGAAGGACAAACAGCAAGGACAAATTATTTTAATGATAATTTAATTTATCATTAAATTAGTTTTAATAATATTCCTGAGTAAATGACAGCAGAAGCAGATGTTGAAAAATAATAAGCATTTTATTTTACTGTTCTGATGCTCTCTGCCATGCTTGCTTAGTTGTCACTTTGTTTCCGACTTGCTCGGCCCCAAAAATTACTCCTTGCAGCTATATTTATGAATACTTTTTGTTTGAGTATTTTGGGTAGAGACTAACCCTAACCCTAATCCCCTCAATGGTCTCTTTTGAACTTGTGACACCGTAGTGAGGGGGAACTCTCTGTTCAGAAATATTGGTAAGCTATTATTCTGACAGTCACAATCTTGAATACCTTTCTCTTTTCCTTGCTAAAGGCCTGTTCACACCAAGTATGATAACTATAATGATAATGATAAAGATATAGTTAAAAACAAATCATTCTAAATATAAAAGAACAGTAGAGTCCACACCACAACTATAACGATAACGGCACAGAGAAACGATATTGTGGAATCACTTTCAGGGCGTTTTTATCCAGCTGATGAACGATAAATACATTGACAGACAATTATAATCCATTCCATTTTAAAGAGCTCTAGCATTTAAAGCATCAGGTGGCAAAACTACAGTACATGCTTAGAATGAACAGTGTTATCGTGTGGATGCTGATATAGTAATTATCATTTTTTATATATATATATATATATATATATATATATACACTCACCTAAAGGATTATTAGGAACACCTGTTCAATTTCTCATTAATGCAATTATCTAATCAACCAATCACATGGCAGTTGCTTCAATGCATTTAGGGGTGTGGTCCTGGTCAAGACAATCTCCTGAACTCCAAACTGAATGTCAGAATGGGAAAGAAAGGTGATTTAAGCAATTTTGAGCGTGGCATGGTTGTTGGTGCCAGACGGGCCGGTCTGAGTATTTCACAATCTGCTCAGTTACTGGGATTTTCACGCACAACCATTTCTAGAGTTTACAAAGAATGGTGTGAAAAGGGGAAAAACATCCAGTATGCGGCAGTCCTGTGGGGGAAAATGCCTTGTTGATGCTAGAGGTCAGAGGAGAATGGGCCGACTGATTCAAGCTGATAGAAGAGCAACTTTGACTGAAATAACCACTCGTTACAACCGAGGTATGCAGCAAAGCATTTGTGAAGCCACAACACGCACAACCTTGAGGCGGATGGGCTACAACAGCAGAAGACCCCACCGGGTACCACTCATCTCCACTACAAATAGGAAAAAGAGGCTACAATTTGCACAAGCTCACCAAAATTGGACAGTTGAAGACTGGAAAAATGTTGCCTGGTCTGATGAGTCTCGATTTCTGTTGAGACATTCAGATGGTAGAGTCAGAATTTGGCGTAAACAGAATGAGAACATGGATCCATCATGCCTTGTTACCACTGTGCAGGCTGGTGGTGGTGGTGTAATGGTGTGGGGGATGTTTTCTTGGCACACTTTAGGCCCCTTAGTGCCAATTGGGCATCGTTTAAATGCCACGGCCTACCTCAGCATTGTTTCTGACCATGTCCATCCCTTTATGACCACCATGTACCCATCCTCTGATGGCTACTTCCAGCAGGATAATGCACCATGTCACAAAGCTCGAATCATTTCAAATTGGTTTCTTGAACATGACAATGAGTTCACTGTACTAAAATGGCCCCCACAGTCACCAGATCTCAACCCAATAGAGCATCTTTGGGATGTGGTGGAACGGGAGCTTCGTGCCCTGGATGTGCATCCCACAAATCTCCATCAACTGCAAGATGCTATCCTATCAATATGGGCCAACATTTCTAAAGAATGCTTTCAGCACCTTGTTGAATCAATGCCACGTAGAATTAAGGCAGTTCTGAAGGCGAAAGGGGGTCAAACACAGTATTAGTATGGTGTTCCTAATAATCCTTTAGGTGAGTGTATATATATCATTACAATTATCATAATAGTTATTGTTCTTGGTGTGAATGGGCTTTAAGAGCATTACAGTGCATTTTGGCATTTTACAGTGCCTTTCAACTCTATCTGTTCATGGGCATCTAAAATAAATCTATAACACAAATTAAACAATACAAAAATGCATTAAAATATTAATATTTATTAAGTTTAACACATATTTGTCCGTGCTAAACATTCCTCATTTATCTGTAATATAAATAAGATGCTAAAATTGTTATTTATACAGTGATCCTGTCATTCAGTGTAATGGATGACACTGTGGCGTAACAGAGAATTGAATGAAAAAACATTACCCTGAATGACGAAACTTCTACTTAAGCTTATATTGCAGGCCATCAACTGGCCACCTATATCAAACAGTGAGCTTGACCAGTAAAGTTAATCACAATTATTCACTAAATTTCTAAAATCTAAACTGAAAATACTAAAACTCTACTGAATTTTCAAAAAATCTAACAATATAAGTGTTTTTTGGCATTTCACTGAATGACATGCGTTTTTGTAACTTAGGCGACCACACCATGAAAAGGTGGAATTATCAAATATTTAAGAGCAATGAATTCACTTTTCTGCAGCACCACATGGTCTTCAGGGGGCCTTTTGATGATGTCACAGACTGTCGAATGACTATCTGTTTTTTTTGTATGATTTCAGAATGGCTTCTTGATCCTGTTACAGTGAATGATCTTTTACAAACTGCATTTTCAGGACAAAAGTCCCCTGGTTATTTAAATACTTAAAATAATAAATAAGACATAGTCCTTTTAATATAACACAGCCAACACTTATTTAAAAATGCCAAGAAAACAAATATATTTTTTAACTTGGTATTTTATGTTTATTTAAAGATGTAATGGCAAAATCAAAGTCCGGACCATTACGCTGAATAACAATTTTACACTTTGGAGCAATATTTCCCCATATGTTGACATTTTATTTTGACAAAAGTTATTTGAAATATTAAAGTAGACACTTTACTTGCATTTGACATGTTTTTTACGTATATAAAATGACTAAATTTTGATTTAATGATTAAAAATAATTAAATGTACATTTAATTTGATGCGGACACCAAAATTGCGACGTCTCGTCTGTGACCCAAGTACCAAAATGAGTGGCTTACTGCGCTTAAACGGTCAAATACACACAAAATTTGGACAAAATGCTCATCTTGGTGAGTATTCAGTTAAAGAAAATCAATCTCTGCTCTTGACTGAATAACTTTTTTAAATAATTGTAAGCATTCATTTTAATTTTTACAATGAAGTCTATCCAGCTGTTGTTTGAAATTAATTTGTTCTTATTTTATTACTGTCTTTTTACTTGTTTTTTATGAAAATAAAATTTAGCATTTCAGAAAAGTAGATTTTTGTTTGTATATGCTGTCAATTATTGATGAATTCGAAAAAAAAACGGTATCGGCAGGTCACACTTACAAAAAAAAAAATCGGGAATCGGCCAAGAAAATTGCAACCGGTGCATCTCTAATAAATTTAAAATAAAATACATTAATAAAATACAATATATCAAAAAACTTAAATGTAGTCAGAGTGCAAGCATATGTTTTTAACATAATTCTATATTTTTAGCTAAGCCAAATCATGAATATTTCTATTCTGGTGTCATTATTACCCTGTGCATGCGGAGGCGATTCAAGTACATTCCTGATGTAATACCAAATTTATCATTTTAAAGAACTGTACTTTTTGTTAACTGTTTATTGTTATCATATGTCCTTGAAGTAGTAATTAAAAAAAACTTAACATTTTATCTCTTTTGGCTAAATATCCTGTATTGTGATATTGTGAATAAATGAGAATTGCATCGTGAGATCAGTATCGTGTATCGAACCCAATTGTGACATGAGTGTATTGTTACACCCCTATTAGCACTGCCTGTTAGCAGTTATATCACATTGTGAGTTGAAGCTGTTCTCAAATCTCTGTGGTAGATTAGCCTGAACGTTCAAAAGTGGTGCTTGGGGAGTAGAGCCTCTCCCTCCAGGGTATGCATTTCTGTGCAGTATTGTGGGTATTTGCGCATCAGCAGCTCATTGGATGCTTGATGAGTTCAGTGTGACTGTGCAGGATCCTGTTTCATGCTATTATTATTCCCAAACTACAGAAAGTACCTTAACTAAACGCATCAATATACTCATAGCAACCAATAATAAGCTGCTCAGTTTGCGATATGCATGTTAGTGTACATGTAACAACTAATGGAACGAGATCTAAATATTAATTAGATGTGCAAATGGTGCATCTTACATGAAGCAACAGGCAAGGTGTGGCAAAACTAGGCCAGTCTCTTATTTCAAAGCTGCCTACATTGCATGTGCACTGTCAGAACAGTCTAGTTTAGATGTGTTGCATCACACTGCTTACTTGCCGTGTACTCACCTTGCTTAGACAAAGTTGAGTTTGCAACTCTGGTCTGATAAGTGGGGAGGACCAAAACTGTTCGGGTGATGATTGGTAATATCTAGAAAACACATTCTGATTCAAAACTTGCATAATTGTTTATTTTCATGACACCACATTGCCATATTGTCAGTGATTGTGTAAGATTGTATAAGATCTTGTAACAACTTACCCAGTCTTCCCTAAGTGACCTATAAGGTTTAAAATGAGTTCAGGAAAAGGGTTATTTTGAACTGTATTTTGAGCAGAAAAATAACATAAGTCATTAAATCCTACTGTGGGAGTGATGTGGCTAGTTTCACAAAACAAGACCAGTTTTTTGTCAAGTCCAAAAAATGGTTTATAATAGCTAATTATGTTTGCTACATTTAAGCTATTTTATTTTTTTATAAATATGAAGGTAAAAGCAAGCAGCTGTAATAAGAATAAATACA
This sequence comes from Coreius guichenoti, assembly GCA_039654105.1. NCBI lineage: Eukaryota > Metazoa > Chordata > Actinopteri > Cypriniformes > Gobionidae > Coreius > Coreius guichenoti. Next base: position 14,955,288 of record CM077180.1, on the reverse strand, counting down.
TGATTACCATAAAATTAAAAAGTAAAAAAAATATTAAAAAAATAGTATGAGCAAAGATACAATATGCATATAGCCTACTGTCAAGACAAAACATATCCAAAAATGACACCACGTTGAATTTTCTTTTAAAAAAAATAGCCTAATGTTCATTTACTTAATTAAATTGACCATATTCATCATGTACCATGGTATTTCCAAAATGGTTTAAAAAAGATCATAGTACATGTAAGCAAACAAACAAAAAACATGGTACTTCAGATTATCAGATTCATGTAACAAATGGTATTTACACTGTTTGTGGTACATGGCCAAATAAAAGTAGTAATTTGCGGTATTGTGCTATTTCATTTAGTATTTTAATTCTTTTGTTTGGGAAATGCCTTTACCCAAGTCGTTCAGAAGCAATGCATGCAGGCGTTGATCTTAATAAAAATATTATCAGTGGCAAATGTAAAGGGATACCCAAAAATGAAAATTACCCCATGATTTACTCACCCTCAAGCCATCCTAGGTGTATATGACATTCTTCTTTCAGACGAATACAGTCGGAGTTATATTAAAAAATGTCCTGGCTTGTCTAAGCTTTATAATGGCAGTGAATGGGAGCCCAAAATTGGAAGCCCAAAAAAGTGCATCCATCCATTATAAAAGTAATCCACACGGCTCCGGGGGGTTAATAAAGGCCTTCTGAAGCGAATCAATGTGTTTTTATAAGAAAAATATCCATATTTAAAACTTTATAAAGTAAAATATGTAGCTTCTTCCAGACCGCCTTTTGTATTCAACTTATGGAGAAAGTGTAGCGCCTCTCGCAGGTTAAAACGCTTACGCTACGTCTGACGTCATCGTCGCGGCAGTTACACTTTTTCCGTAAGTTGAATACGGAAGGTGGTCTGGCGGAAGCTAGATATTTTACTTTATAACGTGTGAAATATGGATATTTATCTTAAACAAATACATCGATTCACTTCCTTTATTAACCCCCCGGAGCTGTGTGGATTACTTTTATAATGGATGGATGCACTTTTTTGGGCTCCCTTTCATTGCCATTATAAAGCTTGGATTAACCAGGACATTTTTTGAAAGAAGAATGTCATATACACCTAGGATGTCTTGAGGGTGAGTAAATCATGGGCTAATTTTCATTTTTGGGTGAACTATCCCTTTAAGATGCATTTCAGGTTAGTTTTCAATAGATTGTAGGTAAGTATTTCACTTTAGTTTAGATTCCAAACCACAGACAGAAAATCTGAAACACACAACAGGATCACTGACATATTGAAATAAATACTGATTGCTGAGTAAAAAAAAAAAAAACACACACCCGAACTTCATATCTTAAGGCCAATTGCATAATGAAATTATGCGAATGCAGACGTGAGCACTTGCAGACACAAACCTGTATGCCTGTTTTCTTTTCTTTTGCAGAACTCAAAAGGAGAAGAATGTTTCAGCTCTTTCACTTGAGTAAAATTACAGGCAAGAACTTAATAAAGCAGGTCTGCGTGAGATACACAATCATTTAGGTTAATTATAACATTTCGGATTTTGTTAAAACTACTAGTCCCCCTCAAACCCCCCTACATGTGAGGCATTTAAGGAGGAGATCTGCACCCACTTTCAGAACTGCATTTCAGGGTTTCAGGCCCCTGTTCTCTTTTTCTGACAGCCAAAACTGGCTGTAAAATTCTCAGTGCTCTGCAATTTGGAGGTCCAAAACTCCTCTTTCTCTCCTCTCCTCCCCTCCCCTTTGCTGGCTGCTATCGCTTTGCTGACTTTGCGAGAGTTTTCTCAGGAACAACAGTGACTCACTTTTGAGGGAGGGGGTGTGAGAGTTTTCTGGTGACGCAGGATGATGCCATCTCCCCTCTCGAGTCAGTCATCTAGTTGTGCGTGTTTGAGAGCGAGTGTGTCTTTATGTGCTGAGGTTACATCTCTTGCTCGGTGCACTTTCATTTGTGATGTGACTGTCAGTACGTTGACGGTGTCTCCCAATCGCCTGTCAGTCTTTCTGTCCGCCCATCTGTCTGTCATACTGCAGCACTGCGCTCGACTCAGAGACAGGAACAGTGATCAAGGGGGACAAATTGTGACTATAAATTATACACACTCAGTGGCAGCCATAACTTTGACACTGAAGCCTGTCACATGGTATCCGTACCCTAAGACGGATTCTAGACTGAAGCACAGCACTTCTAATGAACTGTTTTAAAGTCGGCATGTAACTACAATTTTGTACTAATTATTTATCATCAATGAATAGTTTATAAGAATACAAATAGTGGTGTTTAATAGTTCTTTTGTTAACATTTAACCAGATTTAGCAGTAAAAAGGGTAACGTTACGTGTACTTACTATAGTAATAACATTAGATTATGCGTAACTACAAGCAACTAACCCTAAATCAAACCATAATCCTAACCCTATAGTACGTACATGTTGTTAAACAAAACGTTCGTATGCACATTTGTTCTTAACATCGTTCTGATGTTAATGAATTTGGAGTATTCTAAATGAGCGGCACAAGGTTAGTCATTTGGTTAGTCATTTGCATAAAACACGCCCATAGCATCTCCATATAAGGGCTTTCCGCACACGCTTTCCTTACAGCCTTTTGTCACTCTCGTCAAACTTGCCGCTGTTCGCAGACGCGCTCTCGCCCGGATCCTCGAGCAATGCCAAGTGTGCCATTCTCACCAGTTCTCACAATAAACACCTTTTATACAGACCCAGATTACAGAGCTCTCATTAGCCAGCTGTACACATGCGTATATCTGCGTTATTCAGAGGAACCACGCAGCTGAACCTATAACGCAGCTTTTCTTACTCTTTAACTGTATATGATCGAATGTATTTAAGATGAAATTAAATTGTATTATTTAATCATTTCATTATATAATTTTATATATGGATTATATAATACAATTAATGCAATATACTTCGTTATAGTCATGTTAGGATGGAATATAACTTCTTAACACGATTATAAAGCCATACAGAATAAGTTATTGCAGTTGTTCCTATATTTTTTCGTAAATTTAGAAAAAAAATTATTACGAAATCTTTGGTGAATTGTGATTTGTTCTTAAAATCGTTCGTACGCACATTTCACGCACAAATTTGTGCGTACGCAATACGCATGCTTAGTGAATGAGACCCATTGAGATGTAGATATTCAAAAAAAACAAAAAAAACACCACCGATATCGTATCGACATCGGCTGTTATGCAGAATTTGGCTATCGGAATCAGTAAATGAAATGGTGGCCTCAGCGCACCGCTATCTAGTACATAGCAACCAGAAGAGAGCCCCACTAAATTCCCTGAAATACACAGACACTTTATGGATTTTATCTCGCTTTATTTCACAGTGTTTTCGCTGCTGACCTTGATGATTAAATTTCACTATGCTAATGACTTTACTTTAGTACAAGGTCATGTCTATGTTTTTTATTTATTAAATTAGAGTGTTAAACTTGCTTCTGATATCTGTATGGTAGAGCAGGATGCGTTGCTCCATCTGCTTTACCATGTGTATTTTCCTTTTCTTTTACTCCAATAGGCTAGATATTTGTTTTGCTTTAGGTGTAAATAGACCATGGGTCTATGATTCTTTTCACTTTTTCACATTGAGTTTTCTATGAAAGGGCCTTTATAGCTATAGCAGGGAGACCAAGAGGCCATTTGTTTGAAAGAAAGCATTTAATTGATGCCATTATGATTTTATCCAATTTGAGCCTTGTTGACTGTTCTTTTTCCAGCGATACAGACGGAGGAGGTTGACATCTCCTCCTCCTCCTCCTCCTCCTCCTCCTCCTCCTCCTCCTCTTCTTCCTCGGACAAAATCTCTGGTGCAGTCCAATTCCCTGCCTCTCTTACGGAGACACATTAAAGCAGTGCTTGCGTCACATACATCATGTTTCTTAACTCAATTTGCTGACCAGCCCAGCATTTCCGTCTGACCCCTGTGAATAACTGAATTCTGCTTGCATCATTTTTGTCTGAACATGAGTGGACGAAAAAGATTGAGGAAGTGATTTTATCCTGGGATTTTCTTGGTTTTTGTAGAGCCTTTTTTTGTCTGATCTTTGTTAGGAAACTGAATAGACTCACAGGTGGCGAGGTTTCTGTGTGTGTTCAGACATTGTTGCTGTGGCTTGGTGCTGTGAAACACTTCATTTTCTCTTTACCCCATCTCTCCCACTCTCTCTGTCTGAGGAAAACGGTGAAATGGCACATTGTTTGCTAGATACACATCATGGTTTCACTTTGGAAAGGGATATAGCCAAAGCAGTCAAGAACAATTAAGAAGGACGTGCGCAGGAGGCAAGACATTAGAGGGCTGTCTTGAGTGCTTTGGAGATCTATGTAGAGGAATGAGTTTAGTCGCCCTTTGTGACCTAAAATACAGCATGCAATTGAATTATGCTGTAAATCGCATCTGGCTGTTCTTCCTCCCAGGAGATGTAGGTTAGCTGTGTGCACAGACCCGTGATTATTCTCATTTCAGGCTCGCAGAACCCTGTTTCTCTGCACTAAATGGGACTCTTTTCTTGCCCAAAAACATGTTCCTATTGAATTCACAAATACTTTCACTGTAGAGCAGTGGTTCTCAATCTTTAAATTATATATTTACTGTTGTATAATTATTAAATCCTGTTTATAAATATAATTATTGTGTGATTTACAGAAGTTTATTGAACCGTTTTATTGAAGGGGAAATAAATATTATAGTTATTGTTTTAATATATTATTACAACTTTATTAACCTTATCCATTTAATCAATTTATTAATTTTAGAAGTTCACATTAATTAGGTTGTGCTTTGTTGAAAGGTTTACAGGCTGTACCACACTGACTTGACCTTGAGGTTTAATATTGAAACAATTATCAAATATTGATTAAATGTGTCACTTGCTATTGTAATCTTGCAAATACCCTTATACACTCTAATGTACAGTCTAGTATTTCCAACTGTAATATCAATTCAACATCGTATTACAATAGAAATAAATGGGGGTGCAATGGATGGCATTTGATCTGTGATCCTTATGGACCAGGTCCCACGGTTCTGCATGCATGTGATTCAGATTAATTGATAAATTTAACCATCATAGAGTGAAAGTTTATCATTTGCATGTGTTTTTTTTCTTGACAATTTACACATTCAAGCGATTTTAAACCATTCGAGCACAAGAGGAGGCGAAAGAGAACTCAATATGTTGCGAACAACGAATTGATTCCTCTTTCGCATCTCCTTGCGCTTGAACGGACACATACACACAAAATTGTTAAAATATCCATCTTGGCAAGTATTCTCATTAACACAGTTGGTTATTTCTTAAGGATGTGTATCCTTATATTGGATTCGCTCATTAGGTCTTAAAGTGGCAGCAGCCTATAAATATCTGCTGCTCTCTATGTCATTAATGTTAATCAAACAACAAAACACATCTACTGACTGTTCACTTGTCTTTTAATAATGTTTAATTATTAAATGCTAGATTTTTGCTGTGGTATCGAAGTACTTAAAGTGGGCTTGAAAAGCGAAGTTACTTTAACCCCCCCCCCCCCATTTTTTTTTTGCTGATCTGAAAAAATGATTCGATCTGTGACTCAAAAACCATAATATGAATTAAATATGAGTTGAGGTATACATTTTAAAATCAACGTAAAATGCTGTTTGCAACCAAGAAAATCTATACTGCCTACTTAGTAGCTGATTTGAAATCTGACATATTTGCATATGGGAAGTTTTTAAATCAATCACCATATGACTAATCACTGTGGAACTGCAGGGAAATGATGTTAGGACAATGCTGACTCACTCATGACACCACAAGAACTCACACAGTCACAAAACTTTCACTAGTAGTGACTATCCTGAGCTATTATGTCAAAGGCAGCAGACAGGAAAACAGTCCAAAAAGCCAGGCAGCCTGGAGCTCTCTGCCTTGCCTGCCTCACTCTTTGACTGTCTGGCCTTTGTCATTTGAATTTTTCTAGCCTGTGTGCGCTTGTTTTCATGCATGCCTGTGTCTGTCCATCACTCTGTCTATCACTTAGAATAGCAACGCGAGTAAAGACAGCCTCTTGCAACCTCATGATATTTGTGCTCTGTGAAGCCGTTACTGTTGTCATGATGTTTTTGTTTGTCTAAAAATTTTGTTTTATTCTTTATTTTTTCCTCTATATGCTGAAAAGTTGGGCTGGGTAAAAAAAATATTGATTTCTCAATTTTAATCGAGTCTTAAATCCTTAAAATCTTCAGTTGATGAATAAACGGAACTTTGTAGTGCACCTCTTATCCAATAAATCACAATTAGTGATTGAAAAAAGATTGAAAAGAAAAATTTATTACGAAATTCAAACAAATACCGTTTTGGCGCTCTTCAATGGGGCGTGACAGATTGCTGTAGCACCTCAGATCAAGCGAAAGGGAACCGATCATCTCTTCTGCTTTACAACTAGTTACAGCGCGAAATAAACATGAATGAACATCAGAAGGTATGTTGAAAGATACAGTACAACTTACCAAAATCCTTATCATGTCACATCAACGCTAAGGATTTTTTCTACTGGCCCAGTCGGACACTGGCCCCACCACAAAAAAGAAATAAATAAAATAAAATTGACCTAGTTATTGTTTTAGTTGTTTTTGATCCATGTAACCTTAATAAATAAGTTTATGACACAAACTACTAGCCTAACTCGTATACATTTTAAATATTGTTAAAGACAGTAATAAAATGAGCAAATTTTTTTTTTCTTTTTTTTGTTTGATTTAACATATAAAATCAGACAGCAACAGGAATATTAGGCAGGTGTCACTTTAAGAGCTGCACGGATCCAATATACTGTTACACATGAATTTTATTTCTCACGTCACGTTACGTCTTGCAGCTCGTGAATGCTCTTTCACCTCTACAACACACACACACACACACACACACACACACACACACACACACACACACACACACACACACACACATATATATATACATACATATGTATGTATGTGTGTGTGTGTGTGTGTATATATATATATATATATATATATATATATATATATATATATATATATATATATATATATATATATATATATATATACACATACATACATACATACATACATACATACATACATACATACATACATGCATACAGTTGCAAGAAAAAGTATGTGAACCGCTTGCAGAAAATGTGAATAATTGTAACTAAATAAGTTCATCAAAATGTTATTTTTTATTTAGTACTGTCCTCAATAAGATATTTTACATAAACGATGTTTACAATATAGTCCACAAGACAAAAAAAATAGCTGGATTTACTAAAATGACCCGTTCAAAAGTTTATGAACCATTGATTCTCAATACTGTGTGTCGTTACCTGGATGATCCACGGCTGTTTTTTTGTTTTGTGATGGTTGTTCATGAGTCCATTGTTTGTCCTGAGCAGTTAAACTGCCCAATGTTCTTCAGAAAAATCCTCCAGGTCCTGCAAATTCTTCAGTTTTCCAGCATCTTTTGCATATTTGAACCCTCTCCAGCAGTGACTGTATGATTTTGAGATCCATCTTTTCACACTGAGGGCGATTGAGGGACTCAAACACAACTATTAAAAAAAGGTTCAAACATTCACTGATGCTCCAGAAGGAAACACGATGCATTAAGAGCCGGGGGGTGAAAACTTATTGAATTTGAAGATCAAGGTAAATTGTACTTAATTTGTCTTCCGGGAAACATGTAAGTATCTTCTGTTGCTTCTGAAGGGCAGTACTAAATGAATAAAACTGATATTTAAACAAAATAAAAAAAAATTGGACATCTTCATCTTGTTCAAAAGTTTTCACACACCCCCCCCCGGCTCTTAATGCATCGTGTTTCCTTCTGGAGCATCAGTGAATGTTTGAACCTTTTTTAATAGTTGTGTTTGAGTCCCTCAATCGCCCTCAGTGTGAAAAGATGGATCTCAAAATCATACAGAGATCCCATGGAGAGGGTTCAAATGTGCAAAAGATGCTGGAAAACTGAAGAATGTGCAGGGCCTGGAGGATTTTTCTGAAGAACATTGGGTATTTTAACTGCTCAGGACAAACAAGAGACTCATGAACAACCATCACAAAACAAAAAAACAGCCGTGGATCATCCAGGTAACGACACACAGTATTGAGAATCAATGGTTCATAAACTTTTGAACGGGTCATTTTAATAAATTCAGCTATTTATTTGTCTTGTGGACTATATGTAAACATTTTTTTTTTATGTAAAATATCTTATTCAGGACAGTACTACATACAAAATGCATTGTTTTTTATTATCTCTTTTATTTTGTTAAAAATTATTCACATTTTCACAGATTCTGCAAGCGGTTCACATACTTTTTCTTACAACTGTATATGTGTGTGTGTGTGTGTGTGTGTGTGTGTGTGTGTATATATACATATATACATACATACATACATACATACATACATACATACCGATCAGGCATAACATTATGACCACTGACAGGTGAAATGAATAACACTAATTATCTGTTCATCATGGCACCTGTTAGTGGGTGGGATATATTAGGCAGCAAGTGAACATTTTGTCCTCAAAGTTGATGTGTTAGAAGCAGGATAAATGGGCAAGTGTAAGGATTTGAGCATGTTTGACAAGGGCCAAATTGTGATGGCTAGATGACTGGATCAGAGCATCTCCAAAACTGCAGCTCTTGTATCTATCAAAAGTGGTCCAAGGTATAAAAATTTCACATCATGATTATAGTGACCATAATTATTACGATTATCAATATTATCACGGTTTTGTTAAAATGAGATGAAAGTGTTCAAAAAGAACTGTTGCACACACTGAAAACATTTCAACAAGTTTTATATTTGAAAATCAACAAACAACGAATAAAACAAGCAGCTCTATGCACTTTTTTTAAGCAATATTCTATTCTGTGGCATTTCCTTCCTTATAATGACCGTCGTCAATAGCAATGCATTATAACACAGCACACATCCGTGTATCAAAACGGACGCGCTCTCTCGTTTCATTCAAATGCAACTTGCCGTCTTGCGCCTTCATTTTTTTAATTGTTTTGAAAATGAAATCAGAGGACTTTACTCTTAATAGTACTATAATATTGTTGTGATCAATAAGATTTAAAACATTAATCTCAATTCAATATGTCCCCGTAATTATTTATGTGGTAAAAAAAAAAAATCTGTGTAATAAGTGTACAATGAATATACATTATTATCCCTTAAATGTCACCCTTAATAGTCTTGTCTGAACTTGTTTGTTCATCTTTGGCTCAAAGCCACTTGCTGCAAACTTTTCTTCGTGGAAGCTTCACGTTAATTTCAAGTGAGTGAGATAAAATATTTAAACTCAAAAAAACATTTTGTGTCCAATTATTTCCCAGACGTAATTTTGGTATTGAGGTCAAAGTTAACTTGCCTTGCGTTCGCTGTACAACAGTGGGTGATGGTCACGAAGACGACTCGGTAGATTTGAAGCGTTTCCCCCCATTGCCGCGACTTTCTTTTTGCATGTTCTGCAGACAGGGTGACCATACTCGATTAAGTTTCCCTCAGGACTTTTGTAAAAGTCAAAATATGACCACACCTCAGATTTGGTCCTTTTAGAAGGCTGAAAAATCTCCCGAGCGCTGTCACTGCCTTCTGCCATTTCTTCTCGTTCAAAAAACAATGTTGCGCGATGTGTCTGCGCCAGACTGATGCTGACTGGACAGGATTTACCGCGAGTTTTCAAAATCGCGATAATCAAACATGGTTTTAATGATAAATACATTTTAAACGATAATACTAACTGTCAGTACGTTTTATCGTGGTTTATCATGAAACCGGTAATCGTCCCATCCCTAAAGTTAATACTGGTTCTGATAGAAAGGTTTCAGAGTACACAGTGCATCACAGTTTGTTGCGTATGGGGCTGCATAGCCACAGACCAGTCAGGGTGCCCATGCTGACCCGTCCACCACCGAAAGCGCCAACAGTGGGCACGTGAGCATCAGAACTGGACCACGGAGCAATGGAAGAAGGTGGCCTGGTCTGATGAATCACGTTTTCTTTTACATCACGTGGATGGCCTGGTGCGTGTGTGTCGCTTACCTGGGGAACACATGGCATCAGGATGCACTGTGGGATAAAGGCAAGCCGGCGGAGGCAGTGTGATGCTTTGGGCAATGTTCTGCTGGGAAACCTTGGGTCCTGCCATCCATGTGGATGTTACTTTGACACGTACCACCTACCTAAGCATTGTTGCAGACCATGTACACCCTTTCATGGAAACGGTATTCCCTGGTGGCTGTGGTCTCTTTCAGCAGGATAATGCGCCCTGCCACAAAGCAAAAATGGTTCAGGAATGGTTTGAGGAACACAACAACGAGTTTGAGGTGTTGACTTGGCCTCCAAATTCCCCAGATCTCAATCCAATCGAGCATCTGTGGGATGTGCTGAACAAACAAGTCTGATCCATGGAGGCCCACCTCGCAACTTACAGGACTTAAAGGATCTGCTGCTAACATCTTGGTGCCAGATACCACAGCACACCTTCAGGGGTCTTGTGGAATCCATGCCTCGACGGGTCAGGGCTGTTTGGCAGCAAAAGGGGGACCAACACAATATTAGAAAATGTGCCCCCACCCACAATATGCCCTCTCTATCTATCTATCTCTCTATCTATCTATCTCTCTATCTATCTATCTATCTATCTATCTAGTCTGAAACATGTATAAATATATATAAACATATAATAAACACAGCTTTGTCTGGATACTGTATTTTAAAGATAATCGTGTAAAATCCAAATATTGGAAAGGGTTTAAATAGTGTTTTTCATGGTTTACTTGCATGTGGAAACAATTATTGTTTGATCAGTTTGCAGGCGGTAGACAATTATGGTCACAGTTCCAATAACTCTGGACGCTAAAGATTCCTTTCTACTGACTCTGCAAAACACCAGGAGAGAGATGTCCAAGGGTCCCTGATCACTTGTATGAACATGCCGTAGACCTGCTGTAGAGGCTTGAGGGCTGCAGATTTGGCCAGAGCAATAAACTGCGCTGTCTGTAATGTAAGACACAGGTACAGGTAGCTACAGGGAGACAGGAAAAACAGCTGATTGTCCTTGCAGTGCCAAACCATGTGTAACCTTATGTACTCCCAGACATGTTCAAGAACTTGCAAATACCTTGGTGGAAGAGTGGAGTAACATCTCACAGCAAGAACTGTTAAATGTTCATAAGGTGCAGTTCATGAGGAGATGCTCTGTAGTACTTAAAGCAGCTGGTGGCCACACCAGATACTGACTGCTACTTTTGATAGTGAACCCCCCCTTGAGTCACTATTCCATTTCTATTTGTCAGTGTCTGTGAAATTCGTGTAGCTAATGTCTCAGTTGTTGAATCTATGTTCATACAAAAAGTATTTGAAAGTGAGAGGACGTTTCTTTACTTTTTTGCTATATATATATATATATATATATATATATATATATACATACATACATACATATAAAATAACATTCATACATTTAATGAAAGTAATACTTCTGTTCACTAAGGATGCATTATATTGATCAAAAGTGACTGTTTACGTGTACACATAATGTGAATTTTTTTTTTCTTTTTTTTTTCTTTTTTTTTTCCTTCTTCCAATAATCAGAGTAAGGACTTAATTGCAGTAAGATGTTTACATGACACGTGCAAACCTCTTCACTCCCATTTCCATGCAATTTTCATCATTCTGATGATTCGCTAAGAATACCCCATACCCCAATGCACAGCATAAATGATGATGAACTCACATACAGTAGGTGTGTTATTGGCCACTGTTGTACGTCAACTGCAAAACACATTTTTGAATTTTGAATTTTTTGGTGGTGCGCAAATCTCAAAAGTTTCACAGTAATATTTTAGCAGTAACACACTGTATGTTCGGTACAGACAGTGTTCAAAAAGTATGATCCCTTACCGCAATGTGTATTACTGTGGCTTCCCATTTTCGCTCCAAATGCCTCATAATATGAAATCAACACCCTCTCATTCCTGTGTGTCTTCATGGGTTTATTTATAGACTTGTAAGGACACTCTGTTAGTATGAATACAAATGAGATATGTGGCCTTCAAAATATGCAGCACAAAAGCAGCCTCTGTTCTGTGTAGTAGCGCATTCACACCACTATGTGGCGGCAGTGAGCTATGATTGCATACTATAGCAGTATAGATTCATGCAAAAGTATGAGAACCTATAGATGAAATTTATTTTTTTCTCAGTTTATTTGTCTCGTAATCCGATCAGCCTCTGCTCTTTATCCTTTGAGTTTGCAAGTTTGCATACTTGAAGGCGTCTTGTGTTTACAATACTGTTTAATAAAACACAAAGTGCATGCGGTTGTTTTAAGATGGAATCTGAGCCTTTCTTTTTCTGTGATACGGGGTTGTTTTGCCTGTTTACACACATTATTCTGCATGCTGAGTGAATCAGTGGGTCTCAGTTTGGCTGCAGATCTAGGTCAGGCTCCCGTCTCCCATTATTTGTGCATGCTAAAAGACGGCGCCACATGTCCCTTGTTGATACACCGCTGCACCAGGGGTTCTACTGTGGAGCATGGGGCCCCGCCAACGCCGCCTAAACAGCCAATTTGCAGTAATTAGCCTAAATTTGTTGGTGCACTGAAAAAATCAGTGTATGTGCGTGGATCTAGTAGGTTGTTAGGTCACAAACCTTGTAGCATTAATGTTTAATGACAGTGTAAATTGTTTATGAAACACTTAGTGTTCTTATAAATAATTATGTTGAAAATACTGATCTTTAAAACAGGGTATTTTGGAGATCTCTGTAATACATACATGGTATGAATATGGTACAATGACATAAATCTCATGTTTTTTGGTGTGAGATCTGTTAGATAAACAATTATGTAACATACAATTAGCATACAATCAAATAATATTTTTTTCTTAAGTATTATTTAAGAACATACACTTCTGGAATCACAAAATGAATTGTGGTTAATTCATTTTTTTTTTGTTTTATATTTTAAAGAGACCATATGATGCTATTTTAAAAGGTCATTGTTTTGTTTAACAGGTTAACATGCTTTAATGTTCACACACTATTTTTTATTTTTGTACATTATAGCAGCACCACTATTCCCAGTTTGTCTGAAACACTCTGAGTTTCCGGGTTTTACAAAAACCCCCCTTCCAGAAAGCCCAGAGTGCTCTGATTGGACAGCTGACCCAGTGTGTTGTGATTGGCCAAACACCTCAAGCATGTGTCTGAAATGTAACGTTGCTAACCATAATCACAAATTTCAGCTTCTAAAGCAATTGTAAACGCAAACAGTTAATAATGTTGTTGGTTTTATTGTACTGTATCAGTCCAAGTCAGATTCTGAAAATGCCGATGATCAAGCCGATCGATCTGAACCAACATTAGAACACCACGGCATTCCAATTCTTATTTTTTTGCGTATACCTTTTGGACAGGCATTATGCTAATTTCAAATTGTGATGTAGACGTTAGATGAAGTAATATCAAGGCGTTTTAGGTTTGGCTCAGTGTTCTCTGTTAGATGGAATAAATCCCTTTTGTGGGAGACTATTACCTTTGTAACTTTGCAGATACATGCACAAACACATACATTACACCCTATAACAAAATGAAAACATTAAAAAGCATCATATGACCTTTAATCTAATGTATTTAATCTTTATTGCTAAACAAATAACAAAATCTCACAAATAATGGTAATGGTTGCAAAAATTGCAGAAAATTGCAGATCTCATTTTTAATCGAATAGAAAATGATACCATTCATCAAATATTCAGTTTGACCATGTGAGGTTGATGATCAATGTTTTCTAGAACATTTCCTCCTTTGACTTTTTCAATAAGATTCAGGGCCCAGTTGCATGAAAGCCCTTAAGTTAAGAAAACCCTTAGTTATGAGGTTAAGGGTACCCTTAGTGAAACATGGGTTGCAAGAAAAAATCTAAGGGTCCACTTAAGGAACTTTAAGGCTTTCATTAAGTATTTTCCTTTAACTACTTGAGAGTTCCCTTAAGTTCTGTTATGCATTGCAACAAAGTCCTTAGTAA